>JBAMBM010000806.1:4802500-6301651 GCA_037043425.1 Hirtodrosophila duncani
TGTTTCATATTGTAAATTTTAATACAACGTTTTTTCTTTCAAATTATTTTGCTTTGGATTTAATTTCATATATGCTAATTGAATCATGGCTTAATGCCTCCATCGGATACAGTCATTGTTTAAGATCTTTTTCGTACGAGATTTGTTACAAAAAAAAAATCGCTTTTATTTGTACGTAGAAGCTCATAATGGGCGTTCACATTTTGTTTAAATTGAACTTCAATTCAGGCGACCTTGAAGGCAAAGGCTTTTATGCTGCCTGAACGTGTGTGTGCGCGTGTGATTTATCTAATGTTATAAATAAATCACATTCACTTTTGGAGAGGCCAAGTTTACTTAAAGGTTGGCCTGCATACATACGAGTTATGGATTAGGAAAATACACCTATGCTTTTGGCAAAGTGAAAACTTAAATTTCACCAAGCTGCAGGCATAACCATAACAATTTATATATGTATGTATGTATGTGCATACAAACATATATTTAATTAAATTCTTGGCACATTAATAAGTCGGTGACGACGACCTGGTTGTGACTGTGACTGTTAGCCCGAGTCCATGACGGAATTCAACGCTTTGGCTTTTGTTTTTGAACGTGAGACAAAACTGATTAGCAATGTTTCAACTGCACTCACACAGCGTTCAAAAAAAATATATTACAAAAACAAGAAAGGAAGGCTAGCTTCGGCTTGTCGAAGCTTATATACCATTCACATTGTAAATATTTAGCCGATCTACATCAAATTTGGGAGGCGGGCGTGGGGCTACAAGTGTTTCAAACCGAATTTGGTTTGATTTGGATGAAAAACAGAAAAGCTGTATGATATAGTTGTCTGATCTGGATGAATCTCGAACTTAACCAGCGTACTGATATAAGGACAGACAGACGGACGGACATAGCTATATCGAATCCCCTCGTCATGCTGATCAAGTATATATGCTTTATACTTCCTTCTGTGCGTTGCGAAGTTCATGACAAAGCTAATATACATTCATATATTTGTGTATGATATAAAAAACAACAATGGCACATTATGTGGGCTTTTGTACACTTGGCTTGTACTCGAACTTATCTTTTTTTATGTTCAGGTATGTATATATATATATATTCATGCATGTATGTATTACCCAAAGCCGTACCCATGCCCTTGCTTAAAGCCACTCACAATTTGTCTATAATTTCCATATATTTATATAATTTATAAGTATCTGTCTTTTAACTTTACATACATAAGTGCCATGTTAAAAATTGCCTTTCAACTTGTCAGCTCAACGCTAATTGCTTTATTAAACATTTTCAATTTGCTTTCTTTACAAAGAAAAAAAACCTACAATTGTGGTAAAAGTACAAAATTCCTGCTTACTTTTTAAATGCGAGATTGCTAATTATATATCTCAGGCACCTTAAAGTAATCTTAGGTTACTGACTTTTTAAAAACACTCCTCAGCAGGTAAGGGAGAGGTTTATATATGTATATTGAACTATTAGTAGCTGATATACCCTAACTGATATGTACTTATCGGTCAAAATCGAAGAAAACTTTGATAGGAATCAAACTTGCTTCTATCGCCGATGGTCTGTTAAACTGCCCTAGGGGGCGGTACAAGGCCAATAAATGTTGTATATGTATATAGAAATTATAAAGTCTATTTCTTTTGGCAGTTGCTGTGTTATATAGGCATTGGCCAATTCAGCTATAATGTGTATCAGATTAGGGGTTGCCTGTTCCTTATCCATATGGCAATTCATCAACAAATTAACTTGGCTGAATGGAGCCGCTCTACCAAAGACTATAGCAGTTCCTTAACTACAAACTTTGTAACATCATAGTGGTAAAATCTGTACGACTTTCATACAATTCCAACCCAAGTCCATAACTAAGAAGATGATGGTGAAAATGTTGACAATGAGGCAGACAAAGGTCATATATACAATATAAAGAATTATAAAGATTACTCTCTGCATTTGCCTATTGAAAATACGTAATAATTTGATTGGAAATCGATAACCCTTCTAAAGGAAAATCCCAAAATTTAATACACTTCACTAACACTTCTATCACAAATGCCAACTCATTGATTATTGCCTTTTGCTAGTCATTGTCATTCGTTCAAGTTAAACAAAAAACTTATCAAACACTTTTCACAATTGACAATTTGAAATGCTTATAAAAATTCTCGCTGCAGCAAAAAGAAAAAAAAATGATTGAGCATCAGCATTTTGCGAATATCTGCCAAACGGCTTATCAGTAGACGCCAGTTCTTGTGCTCTATGTTGTATGTTTATCTTTATTAGTCATTAGACATGTTGATTTTACCACTTCCATGAATTGAAGGAACTGCTTTCATATTATAGCAGTAGCAGCGCATGCAGCGTTATTGGATTTTGTAATGAAGCACGATTTGGAGTTGGTTGCTTTGGGGTGCTTTGGGGTTTCTAAGCCTTTATGTAGAACCCTTAAAGGTGGTGGTTGGAGTTCATTTGCTAAGCAAATGCCTGGCTGGTCATTGACGCAATCTTGACTGGACATCGCGTGCGCGTAGTTGAAAGTGGGTTAGCTTTGGCATTTTTTGTATATAGTTTGAGATACACTTAAAAGAAATTGACGACTTTTTAGTCGTAAAAAAACTTTGGAAATCAAAATGAAAAATATTTTATTTAAAACGTGAAATAAAAGCTTTAACTCGAAAATATTGAAATATATAGTTTTATGAAATTTAAGAAATTTAAGAAATACGTAGCTTAAATATGGAATACAACATTTTTATAAACCTCTTTTTGAAATTTTACGAAAAGTGACCCAAAATCTTATATAAAACTAGTACTTAGTTTAGTTTCATAAGATTTATAGCTCTTTAATTTCTTATTTTATAGAAAATTGTTGGTTAGAGGGCTCAAGGTACAAGATGAGAAAATGTTCTTAAGATCGAAATATGTTGAGTTAATATTAGAAAAGTAGATGAAATTGTTTTTCTAGACCTTGAACCTGCCAATTCAGCAATATAAGAAAATGAATATAAAAATAATACAAATAATACAAAGAAACTCAAATCAACTTTTGCCTTTTCTATTCTGAACTTTAGGATATTTCTTTTCCTGTATGTATTTGTTTGTACATTTATTTTTAAGCGACAGGTCCTTCGACTTTACTTTACATAGGGTCGTTATGTGCAGACTGGAAAGGGTAAACATGTTCCACAGCTAGTTTAGATTGATGAAAAGACATATGTACACATTATATAAGTATATAAAGACGCGAACCTGAGGTAAAATATTTACAATATCTACAGTTTTATAACCCCCAAGGTATAGAAACCCCAAGCCTTATAAGTCCGCAACATAAAACGTTAAAATTGTAGACATAGGCAGACTCTTTCAGGTGGCGATTTTCAATTGGTTGCTCTGACTTATAGAATCCCGTTCTAATTTCAGCATGTGTTTTGGTTTTCCCCAATAATTAATTCCAGTGAATAGACGCTAAGGAGATAAAAATGCATTTTTCCAATGAAAAATTAATTGCAATAGGTCATTTAGAACTGAACTGGATTGCCTACACATGTATAGATTGTACTTATATATGTAAATATTTTAAAGTTCTCTGTGAGCCTAACAGGTGTTTAATTGAACAACAATAACGAAAAATACCAAATACTGAAACTGTGTCAGCGCCTGGCTGCAAATGCCTCCACACAACATACAATTATTGATTCATTTGTACATACATATGTCTATGTACATACATTTTTTATGGTAATTACAATTAGATGCCGTCATGGTAGTTTGTAGAACTGTAACTAATATATCACTTAAGGCTACCAGGTAAAAGTTACAAGCAGTTCAGTGGAATATATTGGAACAATGCCTAACGGCTTGGCCGAAAACATACAGAGCTTCAACCATTGAAAATGGGCTTTGACACAGATGTCAGCAGTTGAGAAAGCTATAGTGTGATTAATACCCTGCAGAAGTTTTAAAGTTAACAAGATTTTATTTCACAATTTTTTAATATTTTGTCAATAAGAAAATATATGTTTTTAAGCACTCTAAGAATTGGTTTGTAAATCGATCATATATGTAGCTTGTTAGCTTTAATTGTAAATAGAAAGCGATTGTCGCAGTCTCTTTAATTTTAACAACAATTTAGGACTTGCGTAAACCAACATACACACGCACACACACAACATAGATAACGCGACAAGTGTGCCAATTGCCAATGAGTAAGTTTCAAGCGGAGCTTAAAGTATGCGGTCACTTTTGCGTATTGCCATATGTACATACATAAATACAAGTACAAGTGCCTCCAAACGTTCGGCCACTGTACTGAGAGACCTGAGATAAACACGTTCGCCTCTTGCTTCTGCTTCTGGCACGCCCTCACTTTTTATGACTTTCTGTTTTATGCATTTTGTTTTCATTGTTACGCCTGTGCCTTTTTACTCCGCTTTGCCTTGTTTACATCATAGGCAATCTCATCTATGAAGGCGGAGACAGCGCAGGCGCGACGCTTGACATCACTTCACAGATACAGACATTGTTATAGCAGCAGCAGCAAAACTGGCAACTTCGCTCGCATCATGTTTTATTTTTGTCGTCGCATGCATAAAAAGTTGTCTAATTAATTATTTGCCATTGTGCCAGAATGCATTGCGTTGCTGCCATTGAAATTTAATTTCAAAGCCTGGCTTTGGCAAAATCTATGCAACGGGCAGGCAGCCGGTGCGAGAGGGCCTGCGATTTCACACAAACAAAACAAACACACACCACATACTGTGGCATAGACAGAAGCAACAGCATCATTACCATTACTGGAAACCGGTTTCATACACTACATGCGACATAGTTGAAGAAAACAAAAACAACAGACAGTTTCAGTTTTGTTTCCATATTTATTTTTGCGCTATGCGACTCTCTCACACTTCGCTAACGACTTTGGAATTTTTATGAACTGAACCCTGGATTTATCTTCTAATCAACTTGAATCATTTTCAGCTTTCTTCATTATCATTTGATCATTAGCAAAGACATAAATACCGCCAAAAAAATTTGAAATGGGAGTTGGGCGTGGTTTGATTGCGATCCTTCTGCTTTCAGTTTCAGTTCACTTTCAAAATGCAAAAACTTGCACCTGCCTTGGCATTTAGAACATGTGGCTGTACGCACACACAACGCACACTCTCACACTCAAGATCATATCAACCACATAACTCAAAACTTGTTTTTGTTAAAAACACACGAACTAACCTAAAATTTCAGTTAAAACGTTTAAAAAATTCACTCCCGCCTGCCGCCAGCCAGGTTTTGTGCTGTTAACAATTTTCAAAATGTTAAGACCGTTGCTGTCTGCGCGCTACGACCACGAAATCAACCATACGCTACGCGTTGCCGCCAACGATTGAAAGCTATTGCCCATTTGTACTAAGGCTAAGCTAAGAGCAAGTGCAAGTATGTACAGTGAAAGCTCGATAGTGAGGCTGATGAGCTTTGATATTAAATTGAAAAATGTAAAGGCTATAAAACGCAAAAACAAACATTTATAAATGGTGATGGAGGTTTAAAATGCTGTAAATTCGAGTAATTTAAAATTCAAATTGTCATAACTCTAATATGATATGCTTATCGAAAATGCGAGAAATTTCAAATTCAAATTGCCATGAGGAGTCTATCGCAACTGCGAAAAAGGTAATCGATAAGCCTTTCCGTGTCCACAATCGAAATGTTTCGTTGTGAATGCCACAAATCGTCATATGTTTTTTTCATGTCATTTAATTTGCCTTTTCCGTGAAAAACGCTTAATTAAATAATTGAAGATGATTTTAAAACTAGTTTTAATTACTACATTAATTGCCTGGAGCAGTGCTGAAATCGTAATTGATGAGTTAGCTTTGCCGGATGATATTTCCCCACTTTACAATATCGAAGGCAAGATAGCTAGTCCAGATTCGCTGCTAATTCAGGCACCCACGAATAACAAATGGCAGACGGACCTCACGGTGACCATTAATGACGGCGAGTACAGCGGGTTTGTGCGTGAAGATGGTCAGTTTATCATCAGTGGTGTGCCTTCGGGCAGCTATGTCTTGGATGTGTATCATCCAGACGTATTCTATGAGCCTGTGAGTATGCTTGGACTTTGACTAAAGAGAAGAAGTACTGACAATTTGTCTGGGTGTGCAGGTGCGCGTTGAAATCAATCCAAAGGGTAAGTTCCGGGCACGCAAAGTCAACTTTGTGCAGCCAGCACAGGTTATACAAGTGCCATATCCATTGAGGATGAAGCCGCTAATGCGTTTCAAGTACTTCCAGACTCGCGAGCAGTGGAAGGTAAAAATTAGAAGAGGTTCGCTTTGTAGAAACAACTGTATACAATATTTTGCTTTACAGATAACAGACTTCATATTCAGCCCTATGGTGCTAATGATGGTCTTGCCTTTGCTGCTTATGCTGGTGTTGCCCAAAATGATTAACGATCCCGAGACTAAGAAGGAAATTGAAAATATGCAATTCCCAAAGGTAAGCAATAGAAATGTCATAAAGGCATAACGGGTTCCATGACCTGCTTCCTTCCCACAGATGACCAGCGATATGCCGGAAATAAGCGAGATGCTTACTTCGCTGCTTACTGGCAAACAGCCCGAGCCGAAGGAGAAGAAACCAGCTCCAGCAAGTAAACAAAATAAAAAGCGGAATTAGCAGACAAGGACTCCGCGTCCACTCTTAAATAATAGTCAAAATGTGTCAGCTAAATGAAATTCCATAAGTTTTTCATACCAAAATAAAGGAGTTTTATTTAAGAAAGCCAACTGTCTTGGGTCGCTTGGGTCCCACGCGTTTCTGTTCCTCATCCAGCATATTAACCAGCAATTTGTCCAAATGCTCGCCAATGGACAGTCCAAGCTGCAGACAATTGAGCATTGTGTCCCTGTGCATGGAACCACCACCGGTCATATGGGTGCCGGATAAGAAGGCTAGAACAGCCAATTTGAGAGATTATGGAGTTAAAGATATAACAAACAGCATTACCTTTACTATCACGCATCGATATGGCCACAACCATGCTGACAGTGCTGCAGACTTCCTCCTCTGCCGATGGATCAACTAAACAATAGTCCCCAATTTTGCACACCGTAACCAGTAGGGGTAGTGTATCAATGCCAATGCGTGTGCAGTCGTACGGATTGTCCGATATGATAAGATCCGTGACGCCAGCATCCAAGAGAGTTGCTGTTACTCGTGGTAGCTTTGTGTTGAACAGTGCAGCCTTGGCGGCCAGTGAAACAGCATCGTACAAATTGCCCCCGCATTCCAGAATCTATATTCAATATTGTGTAATATATTATGCCCAAAGTACTCCACCAAGTCCTTACCAATACATCTATATAGAGTTTCCAGCATTGCTGTCCTGGTATGAGACACAGGGTGCGGTAGTCAAAGGCCAAAGGGGACTCGTAAGCATTCTTTAATGAAAGTATCAACTCTTCGGCCAAATCTGAACCACCACGACCTTCAAAGTCAGGCGTGGCATTAGCGGAGCTATGGCGCAAAAATGTTAGCTTGTATGTGATGCATGTGCAGCCTTCCAGCGCTCCACATCGCTCAAACTCACCAATCCACAAAGAATTCCAGTTTGCCAAATTCAGGCGTCTGTGGATTTGGCACATCGATTTCTGTCTTAACGCCCACCAGAATATCTGTATTGGCTAGACGTAGCCGAGCTGAACCACTAGCATTGCTAACAAGACCCGTTTCCAGCTCCATTGGCCGGTAATCTCGTCGTGAACGGCCATCGCTACGAAAATCCTCCTGAAATTCTCAATAACTATATTTGCATGTAATGACCAGACGTATTTTATTTATTCCACCTCTACACCATGCAAAATAAAGGTTTTCTCTGCCTCGCTAAGAGCTATATAGGCCATATTTATTTAAACTTGGAAATTGTTTAAAATCAAAACAAAGCACTCTCTTGGACATGTGGTATGCCCGATAACAATTGGCGCGGCCGATTTGTTAGAAATTAGATGTGATCGATATTTAGTTCCTGTTATTTGTCACAAGTAGCAGTAGTTTGTCACAGTCGTGTCAAAATATCGAAAGTCGCAGCACGGCCGTGGTTTTGTTTGACTTTTACTTTATTCTAAATTCGTCCATTGTGCACCATTTTTAAGTCTTATCATTCATTAAAAAAGAAAATATATAAATATTAATGGCTTAATTAATAAAAAGAGAGCAAAATATATATAATTGTTTATCTCTAGCTTATAGAAATATACATGCGAATAAAGATGGGACTCGGATGGTGGTTCTTCAAAGGTATCACATAGAATCCTGCTAGTTTGCGCTGCCGTGTAGCATCAGTTGTATTCGTCGGGTTTGTGAATGCATTTATATTGTTGCTTTAACTAGTTGAGCAAGGATGGTCATCGAAACAGCTGTCACTGCGACAAGAAAATAATAATATCTCTCATCTCTAACATTTGTACGGCCAATAACGATTATATTGGCTATCGATATCGGTTGTTAGCATTACACAGCACTAAGTTTCGCTTCTTACAAATAAAAATCAGCCAGTCATTTTGGAGCGGCTTCTTATAAATTTATTTTTCGTAACAAATAAATAAGCAAAATGCTGGACTTTGATTTAACCGATACACCCGTCAGCACAGGCGTAAGTTTTGTCAGCCCAAGAGAGAGAAGCAAACGCTTAAAACTAAATTTTAATGAAACATTTTGCAGACCACCATTATGGCCGTGGAGTTTGATGGCGGCGTTGTAATTGGCGCTGATTCTCGCACAAGCTCCAGCACCTATGTGGCCAACAGAGTGACAGACAAATTAACTCGCATTACGGATAAGATCTACTGCTGCCGCAGTGGCTCTGCTGCCGATACCCAGACCATAGCCGACATTGTCGCCTACTCAATGAACTATCATGAAATTCAGATGGGCAAGGATGCTTTGGTATCGGACGCAGCTTCAGAATTCCGCAACTTTTGCTATAACTACCGAGAATCGCTGTTGGCGGGTATCATTGTGGCCGGCTGGGATGAGCAGCTCGGTGGCCAGGTGTACAGTGTGCCTCTGGGTGGCATGTTGGTTCGCGAAGCTTGCACTATCGGTGGCTCCGGTTCCAGTTTCATTTATGGATTTGTCAGGGAGCACTACCGTCCGGGCATGCAAAAGGACGAATGCATACAATTTGTCAAAAAAGGTAAGTAGCAGTGCTGCCTGCTCCATTGGCTAATGATTTACCTCCTAAACTTAACTTACAGCCGTTCAACATGCCATTTACCATGATGGCAGCTCTGGCGGTGTGGTCCGTATCGGCGTCATCACCAAGGATGGCATTGAGCGTCATCTCTTCTACAACACAGAGAATGGTGCTTCGCAGGTGGATAACCATCCCGACTTTATGTAAGAATTGTGAAACATAAATTTGCGCATGGCGATTAGAAACTTTTCATACAGAAAAATATAATTTGGGATTTGTCTTAAACAGATTTGGGTTTTGTTTTATTTTATATTTGTTCTCGCGGCAGTACAAAAGTTTATTTCTACGATGATATTTTTATGATAATAAATAAGTCGATCTTACTTAGGGCTAAATGCATAGTTAGTAGTTAGTGTTCTCGCATAGCACACTGTGTGCTATCCTCACAACACAAGAATATCACATCACTGTCTTTCCAGTCCCTCCCCCTAGTACTAGTCCCTATTACTTCCAACTCTGAGATTCAAGAGTTTAATTTAGCAGCCTCTTCATGCGCATCTACTGTCGTCTCCATGGACTTGGATATCGTGGTGCTCTGCTTTTTATAACGATAGTAGATCTCCGGTGCCCAGACGACAACCACCAGAAGCAGTATCACACTCTGGGCATACAAACAGGTCACATAAGAGTCACTGTAGTCGCGTATCCAACCCAGCAGCTGGCCAACGGTTATAACAATAACGCCCTTGGATATCATGCTCAAACCCAAACCACCAGCCAGTTTGTCGGCGCGACAATGCGCCGATATGGTAAGATTATTGTTGATCACAGTGGCCGATTTGGTCATGCCAATAAGCACGGACATGGCAATGATGGCGTACAAGTTGGTGGTGGTAGCCATGGCCAATCGGCCAGCAAGCAGACCAGCTGTGCCGAGCAGGAACACCACGCGATAGGGTATTCTCAGGCGATCTGTAATGCAGGGCAGGAGCAGGCGGGATATGTTATCGGCAATGGCCACCACCGACATGCAGGAGGCAACCACATCGTTGTCCAAATGAGCCGTCTCCTTAAGGAAGCTGGGGAACACCATGGTAAAGTTGATGGTTGAAGTGTAGACCAGGGACAGGCCGACAATGATGCTCCAAAATACAATATCCTTGAGCAACTCCAAGTCCATGGCCTCAACTAGACGTTGGCACATTTTATTGCACAAAGAGTTGGACTGCAGCTTTGGCAGATCTGTCGCCCTTGGTGATTGCACCACAACAGCCTGAAGCACGTTGGTCTTGTCCTTATCCTGCGCCTCTGGCAGCAAGCGCATATGCTTGTGATTATTGTGCTTGACAGGCGGATTCAAAGGTTTCAAGAACATGGCACCAAAAATCTACAGAGATAATAATGATCATTTCAATTAGTTAGAATTTCGGGGGAGAATACCTTCATTTCAATACTAACCCCAGTCAGTGATAGGGCGGACATGGCCAGCACCGCAAACCGAAAGTCATGGTTCTGCAAGAAATATGCCACCGCATGGGGTATAAAGACCTGACCAATGCCAGCGCCCGCCAACGAAAAACCGACGGCACGTCCTCGCTTACTGCTAAAGTACGAATTGATGGCCATGAAAGTGGAGGGCGAGATCAGGCCCAGTCCAAAACCCACAAACAAGCTATATCCAACTATGAAGTGCCAACTCTCCGTGGCCAGGGAGCAAAGCGCCAAGCCAAACGAAACCAATACACAGCCAGTGGCAGCTACAGTGCGTGGCTTAAAGCTCTTGATCACGGGTCCAATGAACAGGCCAGAAAAATTCAGCGCCAGGCTATTGAGATTTGTTATAAGCGCCGCCGTGAAGGTGTTCTCATGCATGCGTCCCAGCTCGCTGACAAACAGTTGCCCAAAGACAGATAAGATGGATTGGTTGGTCATCTGCGTGGAGAGGGAAGCGCCAATATTAATAATGTATAATAGAATATTTTTTAAATGCGCAATTTTCAACTTACATTGATAAAGGCCACTGCGGCTACCACAATCCAGCCCCAACCGCCGTCAGGCACCACAGCTCGACCAGCGCCAGCTTGCACGTCCATTTTTGGCTAAATGTTATGGTTGTTCTCTCAATGGCAATATTAACTAAAACAGAAGAAGTAAAACAAAGGGTTAAACTAGATGCTTTATGATATTTAATAATCATTAAGATTACACTGATAACCGCTTATCAACTTGATAAGCAAACGACGACTTCTTTAATAGACACGGTCATTAACAAATTGGCTAAGGGCAAGGTAAACACAATGAAATTTAACAAATAACACAAATAAATAAATAATGCCGCAGACCCAGACGCTTGCACTTACAATCGCACACACACACATACAAGGCCTAGGCTATATCTGAGAGATTTCCATTATTATTTCATCTTTAGGCTTAGTGCGTCGTGTCGTTTTTGTGCCTCATTTCGTAAACAAAATGACGCCAACGCATATTATTAACAAATTAAGTTAAATTGTTTAAATTAGTTCTTGAGACATATTTGAACACCTTTTTGATCGAAACTGAACACTGTTTTTATATTGCCACAGACTAGAGTTGAGTGCTATTTCTGTACCTGTCACTTGTCACAACTATTTAAGAGTCACTAGTCGCAGTGTGACAAGGTTTCAAAAGTAGCAACTGTTATTGTGCAGCATGTGTACGTGTACTCAATTAATGACACAAAGCTGCTTGTTGCCAGGAAAATCTAATCAAAAATGGATTTGTTTATGAATCTTTGTAAAAAGCCACCCAAAACCTAAAAACAAGGCAGGCTACGACTGAATATTAATAAAGTGCTAAAAGTAACAGGTAGCAGGTCGCAGTCTTAATAATATATAAAATGATGCTCAATATCTCCCACAAAGTAGACATAAATGTGAAAGCTGGAAATACAAAATTGTTTCCTTTTCTGTAGGTCGTATTTACTGAAGCGTCTCTCTTAAATGACTGATACGACTTAACAAACATGGATATGACTATATACTGAAATAATACATCATTTCGAATTTCCAGTATTCCATTATTCAATCTTCCAGAATTAAATGGGCTTTATGTTGATTGCAGAATACTGTGGCTCAATTGTCACCCGTTTGTAACTTTCACAGAAAGTAACTGTATCCCACATCTCTACCACATTTCAGTACTAGTTTTAGCTCATCACCTTTTCCAGCACAGTTGGCAGCCCGAAAAGCAACAGTTTTGACGTGCTGCCAACTCGCGCTGTTACTTCTATATATATATTGCCTTTTCTAGTTATAGAATATTTATAATTATAAACTCTAATAATAAATACCACATCAATGACTTGCTTCCTGTGCACACAGAGTACGGATGATGCAATATCTAACATACAATTCGGTTCCAAAGTAGCCGACGAGCTGCACATGAGCGAAATCATTGAAAAACATTTCTGGCTGCAGGTAAACAAGAATATCATAGATTCAATTTCAAAGAAACTCCACTGTCAGTCCAATTGCAGACCAAAGGTGCCACTGGCTATGTGTGCAGAGTGTGCTGGGAACAACTGCTGGCCTTTCATAAGTTCTATATAAGCGTTGTGCTGGCGCACAAGGCATTGACGGAGCCTTCGCTGTTGCCACAGATTGAGATTTGGGCAGAGGAAGTCAATGCCGAGCTAGAGCTAGGTGTGGACGTGGACCAGGCCCAGGCGGAACTATCAATGGTAATTAAAAACGAGAGTACGGAAAGCGTTCCGCTTAAGCGAAAACGTGGCCGTCCGCGCAAGCATATGCCCAAGCCTGTGGAGACTTCAAATGCCGACAATGACCAGCTGAAGGCCGTGCTCGAGCAAATCAATTTGAATGAAATTAAAATTGAGTTTCCCGAGGCAGATCTAACCATAGCTGATGTACTGGAAGAGTTGCCAGAGGAAGAAAGTGCCTGCGAAAGCGATTATGACAAGAATGAAGATGATAACTTGGAGCTCGAAGATGACGAAGAGATTGCAGAGAAACCCACACCGAAGCCAAAGAAACAGTGCCGAGAGTCCAGAGTACGCGGCCGCAAACCGAAGATAAAACGAAAAAATGTCAGCGCTAGCGCCAGCATACACGAAAAATCACAGGAGTTCAATGAATACATAAGGGAACACTACAAGGTCCAATGCCCCGTGTGCAGCGTTCCCCTGGAGGACTTTGCCGAGCTGCTGTTGCACACACGAAGGGAGCACAAGCAGCGCGGATATGCCGTGTGCTGTAATCGCAAGTTCTGGAAGCGTGGCGTGCTGGTTGATCATCTGCAGCGCCATCAGAATCCTGAACTCTTCAAGTGCCACGTATGTGAACGTGTGATGGGCCAGCGTCGCAGTCTGGAGTTACATTTGCGCATGCACGAGGTGAAGTCGCAGGGCCGCCGCTACCCATGCGATCAGTGCTCCAAGAGATTTTTCAGCTCTGTGGTATGCGAACGTCACAAGCTGACCCACATGCCCAGGGAGCAGTGGCAGGTGCCGTGCATTAACTGCGACAAGACGTGGGTGGCAACGTCAAACTTATCTAATACCACAATCCATATACCCAAATTTATGGTTATCTCTTCCAGTTTTCCCAACGAATACACCATGCAGCAGCATAGGAAGCTTGTGCATTTGAATCTGTATGCCAAGATCTGCGATGTTTGTGGCAAATCCATACGTGGACGCGAGGCCTTGGCCCGTCACATGGCGGAGCATGAAGGCGCACCGCTTAAGGTCATCAAATGCGGACTCTGCGACTCCACCTTGACCACCAAATATGGCCTGGCGCGTCACATCAAGATGATGCACACGGCTGAGAATCTGCGGCCCGTGCAGTGTGAGATTTGCTTCAAAACGTCACCCAGTCTACAGGCACACCAGCATCACATAAAGTATACGCACAATACGGCGCGCAATCATCAGTGTCCCATGTGCGAGAAGGCCTTCAAGCGACCCAACGAGCTGAGAGTAAGCTAAAGAAATATATAAATATCTTCTCACCCGGACTCCCAATACACTAACGATGCTGCTGACTATTTCAGGAACACATGACAACACACACTGGCGAGGTACTTTACACGTGCCCCCATTGTCCGCAGACCTTCAATTCGAATGCCAATATGCATGCGCATCGCAAGAAAATGCATCGGAAGGAATGGGAGGAGCTGCGCCACCAGCGTTTCCCGCGTTTGCGCCACACCGACACCATAATCGGAGTCAGTGTGCGCAAGACCACAGAGACCAGGAGGGAAGACCAAACCACAGTAGCAGCAGGAGAAATAGCTGAAGGATTAACAGCCAGCTGTATTCAAGTCCTAGCACCAAATCCCTGCTAGAGTCTTTTTGAGCGAGGGATAGCAAACCCACAATAAAGAAAATCTAAAAATTGTACGATTATTTTCTTGGTGACGATTTATTCTTGGTTACGAATTTGGCATGATCAGTTCGAGCTTCCAGTCCCCCAGGGCAGATGGAACACAACATGTAATACGTAAGAAATTGAATGTAATACGCCCTTACATATAGATATCTCTATGTGCACAAAAAAGAACTACTACTCCTACATAAATTGGTAAAAGTCACTAATGATAAAGAATATAAGGCTAGCTTCGGCTTGACGAAGCTTATAGACAATTCGCATTGTAAATATAAATAAAAAAATGTTTAATTTGTAACACGTTTAATTGAAAAACGTTTAATGTTGTGGACGTAAAGAAACCGCGAAATCGAAACCCAAAACAATAAACCGCCTCAAACCAGTTCATTGTGATGCACCCCGCTCAAGTGGAACTGGTATAAGTTCTGTCGTTATCAGCTATTAAGGTCGAATCTGTTCATATATTTCTTGCTTTACATATAGCGCATGGTTCAGCTTACGGAGCAATTAATTTAATATTGTTATTTTGATGAAAGGCGACCGGAGCTAAGCCAGCGACTGAGTTTGGGACGAGCCTAGGAGCAGCAGATGATAATTGTGTCGAGAAGTGGCACACGAACCGGTTTAAGTCAGTTTCCAAAGTGGATTTCTGTCTTATCACTGGAACTGAACGAGCGCATTATCATCATTCAGTTCAAAGGTACCAGAATCATCGACATAAACTGTCTGTTTTGTTCTAATCCATACATAATAATAATAAGGTATGTGTGTGGCAATCTGTGCCAAAGGAATGACAAAACAAATTTTGCACGAGTATATATACCCTTGTCAAGGCACTCTCGAACTTTGTAATGGAGGTAGACTGAGACGGTTGGGTTGAGGCTACAGTTGCCTGAACAGTAAACAGAAACAAGAAACCAATGATCTAATTTTGCCAGATGCTTCGAACAAACTTTCTGCAACTTTCTTTATGCTGGCCGATAGTTATTTGTTCTGATGGATTACTACTATATTACATAACTGAATGCAGAGACCATATCGTATCAAATCCCGTATTTATTATGGTTATTATGGCAATGTGTGAAAACAAATATCTTAGCGACCATTATTAACTGCTGCTTAGAACTGATAGGTAATACATATGTGTAAATGTTTATTTAGCTTGAAAACTTCAGTGTGGCGCAAATTTGCATAATTTTATTACTAAATTTTTGATTGAAGTACTATTACAACCCATAAAACAATGGATAACAGTTCTGTCCTTCTGCAGCTCTAAGTTTTTAGCGCCTATTCCTTTCTGCTCTTCTCAACTTTCTCATATGAATTTTCTTCAGATTCTGAAGTTCACATAATTGTTTTTTCTCGGATCTTTTATATCCTATACTTATCTTGGTTCTGCCTATTTTCTGCAGAACCTCATCGTTATAATTCCATGATTAAGCTGAGCCCCAAGAGTACTTAATTTGGATATCCTTTTCCTACTTTTGGTCTCTATATTCATCAGATTCTGATCGCAAACCATCCAAGTTGAGTTTAATCCCAAGTCCACCAAATTTTCTTTTCTTGGGTTCCCTATATCTTATCCTGATCTCTTTTTAAAGTAGATTTTCTTTATGCAATCGTTCTTATGTAGAGCAAGGGTATTGTAGCTTCGCCAAAACAAATAGATTTTGCTTTTCTTGAAATGTTTTCTGGTAAGTTCTTGTTTATTAATGGAAAAATTTCGGGCATTTGATTTGTGAATTTTTTGGGTCATATGTCAACTGTGGTACAGATTAAGCTAGGTGTATGCATGTGTGAATCCCATTGACCTATGTGAATTCCCGCGCCTGTCTGTTGAAATCAACAGTAATCATGTCGCAGACGGAGACGTGAATCACTTGCATTGCCAGTCGGGGGTCATAAGCCTGGCAAAATAATTGTTTGTTAAATATTCTAAAGAAATGTATCATGCTACTGCCATATATATATATAATGTATTTCACGAATTTATATTATTTTCAATTCAGCACTTACTTTGTTCTATAATTAGGTAATTTAAGGCGTCACTAAACCACAGACACTATTTACTTTTCTAAATCTTGTTTATTTAATTTCACACTATCACTGTTTGCTCTATATACTATGGAGATTCTTTGCGTTTTACGTTTTGCAAATGGAGTTTTGGTTGCTTATCACACAACGACAAAATATTGTTTGAACTACATGCTGCCCGTGCAGCCGTATTTATATGGTCCGCCGGTGCCGGTACACAGCCACAGCCAACTGGCGCAATTTGAATATGTCATATTGACTGAATCACATTCAAAAATACAAGAATTTTGGCGCTGAAAACAAACAGGGCTTGCTTAAACTGTTTAATCGATGCGGCTGTATCTATTTATCACATTTGTTTATTTCAACTGTTTATCCAACTACTTCAGACAGTCAGCACGCATTCAACATGGCTGATACAAAATTTCTGGCGCCATAATTGCTTGTTGTTGGTATTAATCGATTAATTTCCTCATCTATCGAATACACTCATTTCAGCTACAGCCAGTGTGACCGTTTACATACACAGCTGTTAGCTACGTGTACAGCGAAATTTGTTTTTATTTGTATTTTTTTAAATTTGTGTGCATTATTAGCAACATGGTGGATGATAGCACTAGGAAAACACTTAGCAACATACCACTGCTACAAATACGCGCCGGTCCGCGTGAGAAAGACATCTGGGTGCAGAGATTAAAGGAGGAATATCAGGCGCTGATTAAGGTAAGCATGTGAGGTGTCGTTGGCTTTGTCCACTCTTAATTAACTGTAAACTTTCCCTTTTACAACTCCCTCCCCCATCATACAGTATGTGGAGAACAACAAGCAATCGGGCAGCGATTGGTTTCGCTTGGAGTCGAACAAAGAGGGCACCAAATGGTTCGGCAAATGCTGGTACATGCACAATCTGCTCAAATATGAGTTCGAGGTGGAGTTTGACATTCCAGTGACCTATCCCACTACAGCACCAGAAATAGCGCTGCCGGAACTAGATGGTAAAACGGCCAAAATGTATCGCGGTGGCAAAATCTGTCTAACGGATCACTTTAAACCGCTGTGGGCGCGCAATGTGCCCAAGTTTGGGATTGCACATGCCATGGCTTTAGGCGTGAGTAGAGCGGATTTTTTAACTTTTTATCTATCACAAACTGACGCTCTAATACCCATTGCAGTTGGCACCCTGGCTGGCAGTGGAGATACCCGACCTCATCGAAAAGGGCATTATCACATATAAGGACAAATGATAAAGCAAATAATAGTTAAACTATATAGAACTGAACAAATACTGAACAATACAGATTGATCAAAATGTTGTTTGTTTTTTTTTTTTTTTGGTCAAAATCGTTCTCTCGAAGGTGGAGCCGCAAGAGTCGTTTGATAAGTTCGTAACTTTTGTATTTCCCGAGCAGTAAAGTAACTTTAAATGCAACTTAGTCAATTTGTCCTTTTAGTTTGCAACACACCTTATACATATATTGAAAGTCATTTTATCTTTGCATTTATTAGTCAAAAGTCAAATTGGAAAAGATCATCATCATTCATCATCGTCTTCCATCATCATCATATTGTATAGCCTAAAGTTGGGTTCTTGTATATATTAAGAATTTCATTTGGTTGCTTAAATTTGATCTGTGAGCTTTCGCTTTCGCGGGGATTCACCTTAACTTCAGTTCATGTGATTGCTGTTGTTGTTATTGTTGCGCTGCTGTTGCGAGGACTGTCGCCAATTGTCCGACCAAATTGAGCTGGGCGAAGTGAATGGATCGTACTGTGTTGGCATGCCCAGGCCCATATCCAAGCCCAAGCCCATGCCCACACTCAGGCCCATGCTGTGCAAGCCCCTATCCCCATCCTCTTGTGCGTTTGATGTGGCTTCAATGTGGTTGTGGTTGTTGTTGTGGTGACTGAGGCTGCTCCTGGAGCTGCTGCTGCTATTCGACTGACCATTGTAATTAGCCGCCAGACCCGGCGGCGGACGTATAACGCCGGCCGTGGGCTGCGATCCCTGATCCTGCCACGAGGCGTAGCCCAGAGGCGACCAAGCGGTGGTGCCGGCCGATGATGATGATGTCGGCCAATTGTTGGTCTCCATATGGGCCAGCAACTGTGTTAGCTTCTGCTGCTCTTGTTGCTGACGCTGACGCATTTCCTCCATCTGCTGGGCCTGCTGCAGCATCAGTTGCTGCTTCATAATCTGCTCACTTCGTTCCCACTGGGCAGGCTGCGATTCCCGTTCCCTCTGCCGTTGTCGTTGTTCATAAATATCTGAAAAAGCGTTTAGGTAAAGTTAGGAAAATATGTCCTAAAACATAGCAAATGTTGCCTATAAAATTGGCATTCAAAACTATGCTATATTTTTGTTGTCTGTGTTTCGTAAAATATTTTGCAACACTATTTTGGACTTATGCCATTAATTGCGTTTTAGGTAAAAATATACTACTTTTCAGACTAGAAGTTGCTTAAAATTTATGTCAAAACAGGACAGGAAGGCTAGCTTCGGCTTGCCGAAGCTTATATACCATTCACATTGTAAATATATATCCGATCTAAATCAAATCTGGTCGGCGGGCGTGGGGCTACTGTGGCTACAAGGGAACAATACGAATTTGTTTTAATTTGAATGAAAAATAGAAAAGTTATGCTACTAAGTGTACTACTAAGTGTGCTACTAAGTGCTACATTCAGGAACAATCAGGTGTATGGGAGCTATATGATATAGTTGTCTGATCTGGATGAAACACGAACTTAACCAGCATACATACACATTTAAGCTTTGTAGCTTTTATGACTTCTGAGATTTTAATGTTGAAACAGACGAGCAGACGGACATGGTCACATGCGATTTCCCTTATCATGATGATCAAGAATATATATACTATATAATATATATACTATAATATATATACTATAATATATATACTATATATACTATAGTCGGAAACGCTTCCTTCCGTGCAATGCAGACTTCTCTGACAAAATTCATATACCATTTTGAGAATGGTATAATGACCTAAGATCTCCTACCCCATAATTGAATATATTCTTTATCAGCATGAACAGCCAAGTCGATATGGCCATGCCTATCTGTATGTTCGTCTGTTTCTATGCGAACTTCTCAGTTTTTAAAGCTATAGATTTGTAATTTTCATCATAGGCTTTTTTTTGCTGTGTACATAAATATAGTCAAGGGTGGACTACTATATCATATAGGTGCCATATAAAAAAGGCTGCATTGGTGGTCTAAAGAGCAGGATACTCTGTCTGTCTCAATCACAAACAGGTTTCTTCGAATGCGAATGTGTTGTATGTATGTGTGTTTATACATATATCAGAATGTACTATGCATGCATAATATATTTAAAGGAAATTAGAAAGAAGATTGCTTCGCTGCCTATTGAAATTGCTGAGAGAAATACATCTTAGAAGTCCACAAGTCCGTAGACCAATTTTGATCACAATCTGGTCACTTAGTATTCCTTTTTTATGGTTCTGCAAGGGTGTATAAGGTTCGGTTACACGAAATAAGCCTTCCTCTTTTGTTTAGGAGTGAAATTGCCTAAAATTTTAGAGCGCCATGGACTATTTTTTAGCCCAATTACTTAAAAATATGGACAGTTAAAAGTTAAAAGATTGCCTAAAATTGTATGAACAAATTTTAGGTAGTCATGGACTAATATTTAGGAACATTTTCCTTAGGTTTAGGAATAGTCCGTTTTACCTCAGGTACCTCAGGAAATGTTTGGCCATTTTAGGTAATGCATTTTCTGGGTGTATGTGGAACTACTCACCATCCATATCCAGGACTGGCAAATCCATAGTAGGCTTGTTGGAGAACAGCGAAGTGGAGTTAATGTTGCTGCTGGGCATATGCTGGGCGCCTGTCTTATCATTCATCGTCGACATCATTAAAGGCTCCCAAAGCGATGTGGCTGAGGTCGCTGCGGTTGCTGGTGTTACTGCCGGGCCGTTCTTCCTGCTGCCACCGATTGGTCCCAGACCCAAACCGAAGCCCAGACTCAGATCACTTGCAGTGGTGGCATTCCAGTTGACCAGGCCACCACCATTCGTTGACTCCAAAGCCGGTATCTGATTGGTCTGCAAGACATCTCTAAAGGACACACAACTGCTGGTCTCCCACGGTGAGGTGATGCACTTCAGCGTATCTGGCGAAGCAGGTGGCGAACCGGAGGAGCAACTGGCGGCTGTATTTCCAAAGTTGAGCTGCTTGCTGCGCTGCTTGCGTTCCAATTTCTTCGCTTGGTTTAAACCTTGTCCTGGTCCTGAGCCATTGCCATTGATGGAGTTTGCTGCTGCTCCCTTTTGCTCCTTGCGTCGCTCGCGTCCTGGAGTTTTGCCTAGTTTCTTGCCGGAACCGTTCTGCTCCTTGAGCACTTTATTATCGCGTTCCTTGGGGGTTTCTGGATGGGATTTGGTTGATCTAAGCGCAGCATTCTCTTGTTGACTGGGGCTAATGTTCGTCTTGTTGGCCGGAGCAGCCTTCTCCTGCGTTTCCAGGGGCAGTGCCACAACCAAGGCAGGCGTAGTGACTTCCATCTTTGGTTTGGGTACGCTGTTTGGCGTTACTGTTCCTGTTGCCACTGCTGGTGGTGGTGGCGTCTGCTTTGGTTTCTTTTGAATGCGGGCTGGAGGAGGCGATCCTGCATTGGCTGAGCCTGCTCCTTGTTGTGCTTGTGGGGATGGCGTAGACCTTTTCGTGGGCTTTGTAAACGATGATGATGATTCCTGAGGCGTTGGCGAACTGGGAGCCGGCGGAGTGGGACTGTGTTTTGGTTGTGGGTTGGGAGCTACTTTGGTATCATTAGTGATCAGCTTGGGCATGCTCCAAGACGTCCACGACTTGGATTTTCTGGACATGGACGATTTCTCTGCTGAATTCGTCGACGCAGTGCTGGACATCCTCTTGCGCAGCTCCTTCAACTGGCCATTCCTCAGCTTCTGTTGCTGCTGCTGGTGCACTGCATCCGCTTTGGCCGCCGCTGCCGCCTCCTCCGCCTGCTGCTTGACTATGTTGCGCAAATTGAAGGTGGGCTGAACAGGTCGCTTATATCTGGCCGCATCGTAGGCATTCTGCTGGGCCGTAATGGCGCGTGCATCGAACACCGCCGCCAAGATGATTAAACAGAAACTGGCTAGGAGTGCCACTAGGGCGGCGTTCCGAATGGAAGTCTCCCAAGGTGGCCGCGGGAGGCTAGCCGAACAACGCTCCACATGCTCCGCCGGCAACTGGGCGAGCAGCACATAGCTGATGTCATAGGTGAGATTCGTAATGAGGGTCAAGGAACGCTGCACCCTGGAGGCCGTAAAGTCCGTGCTAAAAGCAATCTCCACCTTTCGCGTCTCGTTCTCGCCCAGCTCAAAGCCTTGGCAATCGATAACCTTGAAGCCAAAATGCTCGCAGGGATGTGAGCCAATGAGGAATCCCTCAATTCGCATGGGCACGACGCCGGCGTTGCGGGCCGTGAAACTGCGCGTTGCCACCACCGAGTGGGAGTCCTCGTCTGCTCCTCCTGTGCCCGTACCCGTGCCATCGCAGCTCTCGAACTGCTCCGGACTGAACTCAAAGAGCAGCGGTGTGGTAGAGCCTGGCCGGCGATTGCCAAAACGGAACTGGGATTGCACGGCTCGGGCCGTCAGCCACACCGCCTCATAGAGGGTGAGATTACTCCGCACATGGAGCAGCGTGCAGTATTTCTCCGGCTGCTGGGCGCTGAACTGGATGGGTATGGTGAGGCTGGCGCCACCAGGTAGCAGCAATGGGCCGCCAAAGGGTTCCTCGGGCAGGGAGAATACATCCTTGTCAGTTAAATAACAGCTGGTGGAGCTCACATCAATCACCTCGTGGGGCAAGGAGAGTTGGGTGCGCTTGGCGTACGCCGGATCCGAAAGGAAGTAGTCCAGCATCAAGGGATGAGGTGTTGGATTTGTCATGGTGATCCACTGCCGCTGCACTTGACCCACCTCGATGGCCGGGGTGGGCGGAATGGGCTGAAACTGGACCAGCTTGGGCCACTCAATGTTAATGGCGAAGTCCAGCTCCAGGGGCGGCAACTCCTCGCTGTGCAGGGTCAGCGACATGGCCTGCAACTGGCGCCGGAACTGGCGGAAGAGTTCGGTGCGTTGGCGCAGCTCGACGCCGTCGTACAGGAGGTTATTGTTAATGCCGCCGCCGGCTCCGCCACCCGGGATGTTGGGGAAGATGGCCTGCTGATTGCTGGACGATGTGCGAATGTAGCAGGAGCTCTTACATAGAGCCGATGGCTCGAAGTAGATGCGGCCCACCTTGGTCAGCGTCTGGGCGGCAATCGTTGTGCCCTTGGCATTGAAGTCCTTGAAGCGCAGACCCGGCCGGCTGGCGCTGAATGAGACGCTCTTCACATGCACTGGATGCATGAAGCTGGAGCGGATGCTGAGCACCGCCGAGCACACCTTGCCTGGGAAGCAAGAGCGAAAATTGAGCGACTCCTGATCGATATCCAGCTGGCCGACAGAGGCCTTAAACATTACAGACGCCTCGATGACCTCGTACGACGTCCACACCTTCAGAATGCCGACGCTTGGCTCTGCCACATAAGTTTGAATAGCCAGCTGGAAGACAGCGCTGTCTCCCTCGCCCAGTTGGCCGCAGAAATGGAACCGTGTGCTCTCGTTGCGCTCCACATGAACACGGACGATCTCCTCCTCGGGCTCCCGCTCCTCGTCCGCATGAACGCAGCCCATGAACGTGGTCTGAAAGTAGACGCTCTTCGGCGGCTTGAAGTACCAGTTGGTGATCTTGATGGGCATGGGGTTATCGTTGCGTAGAATGACATAGCCATCACGCGACATCTCCCCAAATGGCACTGTTCCCAGATCCAGGGCCAGGTTGTAGGGCATCTTGGCATGATCCGCTCTTCGCTGAATTCTGAGCTCAAAGGGCTGCGTCGAAACATGCATCCGCCCACTGCAGGATACAATGGGCAGCTCAAAAGTGGTCACATTGGTGTGAATCCGTAGCGTCGAGTTGAAGATCACCTGGTGGTGTTGATCATTGGCGCTCAGCAAATGCAGCTGCAGCAGCTCAACCGATTCGCCCGGCTCCACGAGCAGCTGCTGAGACAGCGAAGTGTCCATTTCCAGGAGAAAACTGTCGATGGGCTCGCTGAGGCTCACATTGTACACAATCAGGGAATAGTCAAAGTTATTGCGCACCAGCAAGGAGCGCTTCGCCTCCAATTGTGGCAACATCGTCTCCGCGCCCGGCCCCGCCTCCTCCTCCTCCACCGTCTCAGGGCTGGCCACAAATGTGGTCACGTTGCGATCAAAGAGCAGTCCGCCTTTAAAAATATCTGCCCGCACCAGAACGGTGAACTGTTGGTCCTCCGCGCTGCTGCGAATCACCAGCAAATCGTTAATGGTTTCGCTCTCATCAAAGAGATTGGGGTCCAGCACGATGCTGGCATTGTGCGCATCGAACGAGAGTCCTGGTATGTGCCTCAAATAGTTGCCGATGAGCTGGCGCTGTCCGGCATCCTCGGGCTGGTTCTGCATGTTCAATTTGAAACGCAGCGCATCCGGATGGTGATGCGTGGCCACGCGGCCAAAATCCGCCAACGGATTGCTCGCATAGGCGGCATGCCTGGGCAGGATTTCGAATTCAACGGGTATGACTAGAACGTTCTCCAGGGCCGGCTTGTCTGACTGCTCGGCTATTTTAATGCGTATGTAGGCGCTGTGGTTGCCCGCAGTGCGTCCATGGAACGAGATGCGTATGACTGGCTTGAGAGTGTGCGGCGGGATCTCCCAAAGATTTTGCGGACCCTCTGAGCCGCCACTTGGCAGCTCCAGCTGGAACTCGCCGCCGCTGCTGTAGACCTGAAAGGATGCCCCAGTTATACATGGTTATAAGCATAGAATGCCTGTTCGCTCACCTCGAGAATCTGCAGCGGCCGCTCATGGGGATTGTACATGTGTATCTCTGGCGTTAGAGTGGCATTCATTGGCGCCTTAATGCCCACCAGAGGTTTGAGTCGATACGGGCACTCGCTGCCCGCGCCGCGCACAGCAAACTGGGCACGCCCGAAGGACGTATGGATGAGCAGATCCCCTGATATGGCACCTAGATTGCGTGGCAAGAAGACCACGCTGAATGTTGTGTTACCTTGCGGCGGCACCTCGCGCGCGCCAAAGAAACTGCTGTAGAAGACTGGGCTTGGCCCAGCAACTGAGTTCAGCTGAACTGTGCGATTCGCGTGCTGATTGAAGAGCGTCACAGTCTGCGTACGCGCCTGCCCCACCGACCATGTTCCGAAGTCTATGTGAGGCGGAACAAAATGCAAATCGCGCAACAGTTCACTCTGCTGCTCGCCTTGCGCGTACCTCTCCGGCTCCAGGCTAATGAACCCCTCCAGCACCTTTTCGCTGCTGCTGGTCGCCTCCATTTGTAGCTGCTGCTGATGATGGCTGCCGCCGCTGGCGCTGGCATTGGCGCCGAGCAAGGCTGAGGTTAAGGCTATTAGCATCAGCTGCAGCAGCCGCAGCGTAAAATGTGTGTACATCGTCGTCGCTTTTTTTTCTGTTTCTGTTGTATTTATCGTTGGAGTTGCGCTGCCTATCTTCGTGGTACACCTCGCTGACGGGTGCAGGTGTGGTCCTTGGCCTTTGTGCTTGAGTTGCTTGCAGCTTTAAGCACCACAACCGCAATGCGTTTACATTAAGTACTAGTTTTAATTATATTTATTACTCAATATCAATATCGCTGATATGTGATTATCGTGTCCTAATCAGCTGTCGGCCAGTGTTGATTAATGCATGCGAATTTCGTTTAAACGATGAAAATGCATTAGAGGTATTTTGAAAATACCAAAACCATGCTGAATGCAAACTACTATAAATTCGGTCACACTTGGCGCGATTTTTTATTTGATTAGAGTTGGGGGCTATTATCTCTGTACCGTTATTTTATTTAAATGGCGAAAGTTGAGAAATACCCAATATTTTCTGATTAATTGAATTAATGAAATAAAAGATTTACACAATTTGCATATTTATATACAGTTTATTTATATGTATGTTTGTATATATAATTATATATGTATATGTATATTTACTACAACATTTTCTGGATGCACCCAGAGCAGTGGATATGCCCACCACACTACAATGTTTACAATATTATCTCAATTTGATTTATTATTAGATATAATAAAACTGTTGAGCAAAATCAAACAGCTTGGATTAACTTGGTTAATCTCATACAAAGGCAAATCATAAAACATAACATTATTTTACTTGCTTTTCTACATTCACTTTCACATTCACTACAATTTCTTCGATGCACAGACTTTGTTTTTGTTGTTATTATTGTTTACCTAAAACCAAAATACTTATTCATTGTTTTTTTAAATGCAAATAAGGCAAACAAATTTATGCACTACGTTTAAAAATATTATGGGCGGGTGGGGAGGAGGTGAGGTGAGGTAAGCTAAAGATATTGGCGGGGAAGACAATACAAAAAGAAGAAATACGTATATTGTATATATATATATATATGTATAGATGTATATATCCTATATCAATACGAGTATATTTATATATGTATGTAAAGATCCTGTGTTGCATTAGGTGAAAATTACCTTAAAATTATATATATTTTGTAATTGTAAAATTGCTGCAACATATTTGTAGAGGTTTGCTTATGCGAAGTTTGACCTGGACCTTGAAATGTGATCAACTTCGTGATATCAAAACACTTATCTAATTTATGCGTATTTGGAAAATTGTAATTATAAATTATGAAGTTTCCCCAATAACACTTATATCTTGAGAAATCGAAAGCTTACTTAACCAAAGAATAAATTTAATATTGATTCCATTAATTCTTGTTACTTTGCAGTTGAAACTATTGGAATTATAATTTTTTACCATGATCTTTACCCTATTAAAATTTGCAACTACAAATTTGATTGATTTCAATATCTAAACAAATTAAGATAAAAAATTTATCTAACAACAATAAACTCTTATAAATCATAGAATTGTATTTAGAACATGTAATACCTGCTTCGAACTCTCGCGATTTTACTTATGCAAAGTTTATCTAATGATCTTGTTCCCAATTTTATATTACTTTTTCGGGAACACCTTAAAATATCGAATGCCAAGCACAAATGTGATTGTACTCGTATTTTGTACCGATATAAAACCACATAATTTAATTCAACAATAAAACCTGAGGATAAAAATATTAAAAAAATATTCTCTAAATAAACTATATCCTCTTCAAAATTATGTCGAACTGACAAAATTATATAGAAAACAAAAAAGTTTCGACTTCACTTTGCACAGCTTTTCACAGGGGACCTGATATTTACTCTTACTTTTCTGAGACCATAGATAAACTACTCTAAGATATTTCTCAAGATGAGAGAATTTGCTCAAATGTTAATTTAAGCAGAAATTTGTACACTGCCATTCTTTTGCATCTGTTAAAAGGCTAATGCTGCTCTTTCATGTGTTCGATGTTAAACATTTAAAGAAATGTCGAAAAAAATATGAATATCAAGCAGTATATGGTCTGAGGCTAAATTCTTTTACTGGCCATTTCTCTTACTCGATAGCAGTCCTGGACCTTTTGGCTGCACATTCATTTTTCATTATTCAATAATTGCTTATTCGTTTTTTTAACATCTCTACTCTGCATGCTTTTTTCACTCAACATAGTTCTCACATGTTACTTTTAAGGCTAATGTTAAGTTTCATATTGATTTACTAACCTCCGCTTTATACGACGCTTTAAAATCATTTTCATTTTGAAGATTAAAAAAATATGAACTGAATATATAGATCTTTTCTGAACATTGATGTTCCATTTCATATTCACAAGTCTCCAGCTACGCATAAATCTGACAAGATCACATTGACGCATTTACCTTATTTATGGGTCAGATAATTCTCCCCTAATGCACCGCAAAGGATCCACTTGGAGCATTCACAATCATTTTAAATATTTTCATTTACATCACGCCTAGTTGGGTTGTTCGCCGACACTGGGTGTGTTATTGGTGTTCGTATTGGTGTTATTATTATTGTTCGTGCGCAGCATGAGCCTCGACAGACTGGTGTTGGGCTCGCTGAGCGAATAGATTTCCGGCTCGAAGACCGGCGGGCATTCCATATTGGGATAGTCCGGTGTGGCGGCTTTTGATTCCACCGAATTGGTGTTGGATACTTTTGGTGTTGATGTTGTTGTTGTTGTTGTATTTGTTGTTGTTGTTGGCTCTTGTTGTACTGAATCCTCCTTTACTGGCACTGGTGGAGGTGGAGCCGGCGGCAACGGTGGCTGCAAAGCCTCCGATGCGCATACTGTGGTGGCTGTTGCAGTACCTCCTCGATAACTGCGATAGCCGGCTTGATTTGGATTAGGGAATATCACCTGCGAGAAGATCTCCTGGTCACCGTCGGGATCCGCACTACTGGGTGGAGTCACTGGTAGCTGCTGCTGATGATGATGGTGGTGGCCAAAGAGTGTGCGATGCAGCAGCGGGGAGCCCAGAAAACGATTCTCCTTAGTGGGTTTGGTACTGGCATTGGAGGCAGCTGGCGATATGGATAGCTTCGAGAAGATGGGTATGGGGGCTGAGTTCTTGCGATGCGCATCGTATTTGGTGCCAGTGATCTTATCCCTTAGATCCTGATTGTAGGTTTGGCTCTTCTTAATGTTACTTCCGCCACCGCCGCTGGGTGAACATCCAGAGCTGCCATCCAGAGCGTGATTGGATTTGGATTTCTTGTTGAGCGGCAAAGTCATAGTCATGGGCGGCGGAATAGTGCCACTAGCTGAGCCGCTTGCACTAACCAGTGAATGTTTGGTAAAGGGAAATCGGCGATCGCTACTCGACTTGGTTTTCTTCTTGGCCGAATTGGAGGAGGAGGAGCCAGAGCCAGTCAAGTCGGAGGCGGAGCTTGGCTGCTTTTTGCTGCTGCTTTTGTGCAGGAAACTGGAGAACTGCAATTGCTGGGAGCGCAGAAAGTATTTGGCGCGACTGTTTGGCTGCTGTGACGCCTGCTGCTGCTGTTGATGCAGTTGCTCCTGTTCTCGGGCAGCAGAGGAGGTGTTGGAGGTAGCATTTGAAGAGGAGGCCGTCGTATCCTCGCCACATATCAACTCATAGCCAAAGTCACGCAACTTTTGGCCCTCCTTGGTGCGTGTCCGCTTAATGCTCTCGTCGTCCGGCTTGAAGCTAATCTCATAGTCTGGCGTCTTGGGCAGACTCACGCTCTGAATTTTGGGCACCGCCACCGCCGCTGCCGCAGGCACAGGCTTCACTCCTACTCCGACGCCGCTCTGTTGGCTGGCAGTGGACTCTGTGCGCGTGTGCTGGCCGCCCTGATGCTTGTGCTTCTCCACGCCCAAATGCACGCGGTTGTTGTACATCTCTTGGGCCTCCTCCTCCTGCTTGCGTAACATCAGGTCCATAAGCGTCACAAATCCTTGGGTATTGTGCAAGTTATGCGTATGATCCAAGCCCCCACCCGCGGCGCTCATTTTTGGCAAGAGAGTTTTCGAAGTGTGGAAATCGAATTCCACCAGATTGGGATTGGAGGCATGCAGGAAATTGTAGGGCACCTTCTTTAGGCTGGACTTGCTGCTGGGACTCTGGCTCTGACTGGGACTCTGGCTATCCTCGGAGCTCTGATGTTGCAATGAACTCAATGTGGGGGCCGGCGACAGTGGCGGACCCATGGCCTGCGTTACCGACGCCGAGGAGGACTCGGTTTGGCTCACTACCGAACTGCGACTGGAGCTGCGCGATAGCTTGGGCGCCGTGGCTGGGATCAGAGTGGGCGGCATGGCTGGATCATGATAGCCGGGAGTGTTGGCACCAATCTGGATGCCAAAACTGCCGCCTGGCACCTTGCGATAGCTACGGTACTGCTCTGTGGGCACAGGGATGTCGCTGGAGGGCTTCGCCGAGTTGTTGCTCTTGAAGGTGCCCATCGTGAACTTGCGCAGCGAGTCCAAATAGCTGCGATCCTGCTTGGAGCCGGCTGAGCCAAGACTGCTTGTCGGCGTGCCGCCGCCAGCGCTCGCTATGGCCGCGGCCACATCCTTCTGGTTCTGCGGAGAAGGTGTACAAAGATTTTTGGCCACCAGGGCATCGTTCTCCTCCTCGCCGGAACTATCATTTTCCGAGTATAGCTCTTTGGTGTCATCCGCCGCCACATTGCCCCGGCTCGGGATCGTTGGTGGCAGCTTAAGCGATGCCTGGCGCAGAAAGTCCACCCACTGATTTAGCGCATCCTGCGACTCGGCGGCAAAGTAGAAACTCTTGGCGGTGTGGTACACCTTGAAGGCGTGTGGTTTGGAGTGCACTTCCTTGGCCAGGGACACAGTGAAGCCAGGCAGAAAGATCACCAGACTGGCAGTGGGGCTTTGCTTGTTCCGAAACCCATACAGAATGGTGTCCAGCATGACGAAGTACACCCTGGCCCAGTAGGTGACGCCGCGATGATTCTTCTTTCGCCTGTACAGATGACCTTGAATGTCGCCAGTGCCCAGCACCTTCAGGTTCGTATTGCGTCGCTTGGCCATTAAGCTGTGCTTCTTTTTCAGCGTCAGCGTCCGCGATTTGCTGGGCGTATGTAATTCACTGATCTCACTGGAAGTGGATGTAGGCTGCGGCTGTGCCTGCATGCTGGCCGGCTTAGGCGGCGGAGGGGGTGGGTTCTGTTCAATTCCCAGTGGTGGCGGCGGACTAACCTCCTTTTGCTGCTGCGGCGGCGGCTTTCGAGGACGCGGGGGCGGCGCAGGTGGCGTAACCAGCAGAAACTCCTTGCGCGGCTCAATGGCCGGCGGAGTGTCCGATTCCTCGCCAGAATTGTCATAGGCGGGCGTGCTGTGGCTCTTGTCCAGGCGTCCCCGTCTGTTCAACAACAATGGCGCATTGATGGCTTCCACCAGCGGCGTGTCATTGGCTCTGCTCGCCCTGTCTAAGGCCTCCAGCAGCTCGGCCGTGTTCTCCGAATTACAGTTGCGCAGCGTCTCCAGGGCATCCTCGTCGCCCTCATCCGCAAAGGGAATGGGCTCGAAGGTCTCCAGTATGGTGTTCTCCACATTGCACGTGAACTTTTCGTTCTTCACCACATAATCCTCTACCTTCATGTTCGCATCGAAACGGACCACCTTGCTGACACCTGGCTTGTAGCGATCCTCCAGCTGCTCGTGTCCCTGTCCCCGCCGCCTCTGCTGATGCGCCTCAAATCCCGCCTCTTCCGTAAGCTGCTTCAGTTTGCGGGCCTCGTTAAACATGCGCCTCGCATTATCCGCACTGTCGCCGGCGGACATGCCAATACAGGTTGTGGGCCTGGGTGCAATCTCCAAGCCGTAGCCAAAAGACACGGACTTGTCCCGTATGCTGGGCGATCCTGGATCACACACGGTGCCTCCACCCCCACCTGGCTTGCGCTCGTGCCAGGAAGGTATGACCAGATCGGAGTGCTTCAAGCACAAAAACTCATCGCCACAAATGGTGTTCCGGCGCTGCAGCAGAGCCCGCGGCTTCGGATAGTACAGTCGTATCTCCCTGGTTGTCGATTTGGGATCCGTGGGCGTGGGTATATCACTGCAGCTGGAATCCAAATCGGAACTGGCATGGCTACCCTTCACAGCATCCTCCTCGTCACCATCCCCATCCTCCCGCTCTTCCACGCAATCCGTCTGTATCTTATCACTGGGCAGCAGGGATTTCGTAGCCCCGACGCCTCCCACCGCACTAATGTCCAGCTCCAACGTAGGAAAGGCAACGGCGGCGGTCCGCGGATTGGGCAATTGATCCGCCCAACGACTGGCCATGTTGCGCTTTTTGCTGGGCAGGCGATACGGTTGCATATAGATCTGGCCAAAGAACTTGGTGTGCTTGGGCCGCTTCTTCACGGTGAGCACCACATCCGGCAGCACCTCGCGCAGATGCTCCAACACGGTGCGATGCTGCCAGCCCACCACAGTCTGGTAGTTGATCTGAACGATCTCGTCGCCGTCCTCGATCTTGCCCGAATTGTGCGCGGGCGAATTGTACTTGATGTCCGTGACGCGGTGGATGCCATTGTAGCTGGATTCGATGTTGAATCCCAGATCCGATTCACGCTTTTTCAGAGTCACAAGGCTGAGCGAAGCTGGCTGCAGTACCATGGGATCCGATATGTCCTGTATGATGAAATTGGCCAGCCGCTCCAGGCGTTCGGCCGATGTTGTGATCTGTGCAACCGGGCGCTCCGCAAAACGATCCCGATGCGCTATTGTGGCCAGCTCCAACCCGCAGCGCAGAACATTTCCACAGTACTCCCGGTACATGTCCTGCTTGCGGAATGGCGAACGCTCCAGGCTGCCAATCAGCGGCTTGAGCGTTGCTATCGTCCGTGTGATGTCGTGCAACGTCCTGGTATCGATCTTGGTGCTATCCGCATGATTTTTGGCCAGCTCGCGGTGCAGATTCCGAGCCGCCGTGCCCACATGCAGGGCCATGAACTGCAGATTCTCATTTTTCAGATGATAATGCTGGAGATTAAGAATTGCTAGTTATAAGCCATACGCACATTGAATATCGTATTACTCACAAAATTCCGCAGGTTCTCAACGGCTTCGAGCACTATCTCCTGATGGCCAATCTTTTGCATGCCCAAGTTCTCCAACTCATATGGCCGTATATTGAGCAGGGCGCGTCCTCCAATTTCATGTTTGGAAAATTCATACAAATAGATGCTCATGGACTCGTCGAGACCTTCGAAAGTATGATAGATTGTGTCAAAATGCATAATGTGAAAGGAATGCCAGCCAGAGTTGTTGCATACAGATGCAGCAAGGGCAGGGCAAGAGATGCACTTTTTCCTTGACCTGTTAATCGCAGAGAGATGGACATACCTTTGATCCAGTCTGTAACTTGATCGGGTGTCCATTCCGCTATATTTATATAGGCCATCCTAATAAAAAACAAACACTGCTGCAACTAAGCCATCTTAATTTTTACAAAAATAAACAATTGAATAAAAGAAAAACACTTTTTCTATTGTTTTACTCTGCATTTGCGCCAGACAGGGCTGGCAAATAGCAAAATGTCGATATGCGCAGTGTTCGATAAGACAAGAGACATCGATTAATGATTCAACAAGCGACAGCTGTGTGAAAATCAACTGTCGCTTTGCAGTACTACGAAGCATTTTCAAAACGACCGCAACTTTGAAGAATATTGCCGCCATTTGGTCTCACATGAATTGGTTGCATATATGAAAACAGCAACTTAAAGAAAGTTAATTGTTCTTTAAGGCTTACATCATTTCTGCTACTTAATATATAGTTATAAAATAATGACTAAAGCAGCTGTTATGAATCCCGCAATTACACAACACTGCAGCCAATCAAAATATTCGAAATCTCAATAAAGCAAGAACAGCTGACAACCATTATTATTCATTTTCTTAACAATTGCTTTATGTCAATGCCCTGCAACCTCAACATTTATATCTTCAACCTATCTGTGTCAATTAATAATTTACATAATTTTATTCAATATATTTCATGCTTTATACACAGTTTACAGCAATAACAATGCGCATATTCTCATTCTCGGGGCCTAAAAAATGTGCTTCAGCCGATAACCGAAGCCGAATGACGTTTCTGTATGTATTTTAGTCACAGAAGAAGCACGAGACGAATGTACCGCGTGTTGTGCGATAGCTCCTTCCTGCAATTTCCAATCAATCATAAGAAACGTGGGAAATGTCTGTAACACAGACAAAACAGATCAAGTTTTATAATCCATCGAGTTCCGCGAGCTCCGACAGGTAATAGAACACCTAAAAATACACATGTATAGTATGTATGCATGTGTGCGTTCTATAAAAATGTGATATTAATTTGCGTATCCAAAAAAAAAAAAATGTGTTAAGTGTGAAATCTAAAGCCAAGTAAAGCCGTTAAAATGTGATACAACTACAAACGGACATACAAAAATATTTACTTCAGGCTGCTCGATTCATCAAATGCAGTCTTTTAGAAGTTAAACACGCAATATAAAATGGCAAACATACACATGTACACATTCGCCTCCGTCCGCTTCGCATAACTAGTGACGAAAGCGATTGTTGCGGAGTGCAACTTGTGGTGCAAAGTGAAGTTTACTTTGAAAGCAATTATTATAACCCCAATGCCATGTTCCCATTTCACTTACTCTTGAGCTTATTGATGATCCGATATTTAGAAGTTCTTAACAAATTTTGCCTTATGCCCAGAAGTTATATTTAACAGATAATGGTATGCAAACTATAGAAAGTATACAAAGCAATAGAAATTTTAATCATAATTTTATTGAAACAGACATTAGCTGAGCAGTTATCACTGTTTTCAAGATTCATCATCAAAAAAGTTGTTCGTGTTTTTAAATGTTCTTCGTGTTAGTTTTAGTGTTTGAGCGTTAAAAGTTATGTTTTGTGCCAAAGCTGGTCCCAACAGAGAAAGTCAAATTAAATCATTTTTTTCCTTTACTAGTTCTCATTATCATTCCTGAATCTAGCATGAAAAGCATTAGCAGTACGTTGTTAAAGCTATACCTGGCTATTTTTTAGTTTACATGACACAGCATTTATTCAGAGGTTAAAAATCCTAATAGAATTTCAATTCAAGTGTCACCCACAAGATGTACATTTGCGATGCCGAAAATGTGATATCTAAACCTTGCCTTCAGTTCATGCTTTCCATTACTAGCTGTTATTATAAAACACCATAGTGTCAGTGTATTTGTGTAAGGGGGGGCTATCGCAGAGGCCCTTTCCTCAAGTTTGATAAAAATTTAATTTCATTCGTTTGCCGGTTCGCCGCTCGGCCTGTCGAATTTTTATTTCAATTTATTTTACGCTGCAAGTTTGCAAATAAAGCTAGATTTTTTATTTTATTTTTATTTCTTTTTCTTGTGCATACAAACACACACACATACATACAAAGATGCAGATACAGCTAGAAGAAGAACGACACATGCATGTATCTGTATCCGTTGTATCTACTGTTTCTACCGTTTTTTAACCTTAGCTCAGACTCAAACTCACGGACGTGGACGTCGAACGTTACTTTCCAACGCGCGCGTTGCCAAAGCTATTTCTCTTGGCTTTGGTTTATGTATGTTTGTTTGTATGTGCATACCCCCGCTGCTACAAAAATATCGCAAAATTTAAATACAGTTTTCACAAACTCAAACGCGAGTCACACGCTGCCTCCTGCCGGGTCGCCCATGTGCTTGCATTCGCTCACTTCTTCATTGTGTGTTTGGATTTGACTGTGTGTGACTGTGTGTGCCTGTGTGTTGCGAGTGATTGACCCATTTTATATTTCTACAAACCTCTACATACATACGTTTCTCACGCCCACGCAACATATTTCGACGCAGACAACATCGTGGAAGTGGAAACGGCTTCGAAAACGGCAACGCCAGCGCTACAAAATGAGCAGCAGCATCACGTTTTTATGCAGCAAGACTAACAGCAACAACAACAACAACCATAATAACAATATTAACAACAGCAGAGATGTCGGCAAGGGAAAATCCGCAGCCGGCTTATTAACAATTGCAGCAGTGGCAACAGCAGCAGCAGCAACAACAACTACACCGCACGCCAAATCGCTAGCGCCGCAACAGCAGCAACAACAACAGCAGTCGCAGAAGGTTAAGGCTAAAACCAACGGTCACAGTCACATGTAAATCATTGCATTTATATTTGCACCTATGTATATATTTTTTTTTAACAATATTCCAACACTCGATACATTTACACGTGCATTGCCATGTTTATTTGTACATATGTATGTATGTATGTATAATTTGTGCCGTCTTTTCAACCTGTTATTTTATTATTATCACTATTATTTTTGTTCTCCTCTGTCGACACCATACATATTGTACATTCTAATTGTTTTGTTGTTGTTGCTTGAGTGTTTAATTAACGCTGTGCATATCTTTTGTTTTTGCCTTTTTCTTCGTATTTTTGTGCTGCGTCTGTTTGTCTGTAGTGTCGGGTTGGCATCGCCGTATCATCGCGTCAGCAATGCGGCTGGCTCGGCCGCTCTCCCTCTCTGCCTTCCAAACCAATATGGCTGCATTGAAGACACGTTTCTATTGCTCTTGTTTTACCTTACTTTGTCTGTATTTCAAACACTTTCATAATTTCTTCTATGTATGTAAATATGTAATTATTGTGTTTGTTTCCTGTTATCATTGACAGTGCCAACCTGTTGTAAGCAGCACGTGGCACAGAATAATTTTTTTTTAATAACTTTTGTTTGTATTTTTGTACTACTACTACATGCATATGTATTGTACGTACACCTGAGCGAATGTAATTAGTCTTTACATCATTAAAACATCAACATAAATAGGGTAGACTTGGGACATATATATTATTTATTAGGCCCAGTTGTATTCAAAGGGAAAATTGAAAAGATAAGAAATTAAGTTAAAGAAATGTTTATTGCTGATTTAATTGTGGACAATTTTCAAATTTGTAATTTATTATACAAGATCTCCAGGGTAACCAAAAAATTATAATTTTATACCCTGTACTCGTAGAGCAAAGGGCATATTGTATTTCTGCAAATGTCTCTAACAGGCAAAAGAAAGCGTTTCCGATCCCGTTCAAGTATTAATATTCTTGATCAGCATCAACAGCGGAGTCGACTAGAAGACTAGAATACCTAGAGTCACCAAATTTGGTATGTAGACTCCCTTAGTATTGATCTACGTATCAAGTTTATTTTAAAATTTTGCTTAAATGCTTAAAATTTGACTGTGCTTGTTGAAATCCAATTGAAATTTCGTTGTCTTGCTTAAAAAGCCGAAGAGGGGCTGATAAGCAGCCGCTGATTGAGTGTGTTTTTGCACTGTTGCGATATGAAGTAACTGAGTACCGAGCATCTTATAGCAGAATTTTGCTCTATTTCTCTATCACTGTCTTCACCAACAACTGATTTCTGATCGGATTTAGTGTCATGTTAATTCAATGTTCAACAATCCGTAAACACTTTCCTTTGTTTGTAGATAAAATTATAATACCCTCTGTCATAAAAACGAAGTCCATGGGCGGCCTTTCTTGCCCCGCTGTTGTCCCCCTTACCTAAATATGAGTGCAACGACTGTCTGCATCTGAGACGAACTGTATCCATTTGCGGACAAGTCATTTTCTACATGTCTAGCCTTCTCGTGCTGTCGGCTGGCAATTTTCTTCTCTCTGTATAAAAATACATTTAAGCACTGATTTGCCAGTCTGGTGAAATATATGATTCATAGTTATTTCATTTGCAAAATATTTTGCTCTTGGTACTATATGGACTTCGACTTCTTCGAATTTAATAATAGATTCAAATTTTAGTGAATGAGTCCAATAGTTTGTTGTGAATGTAGTTTTCTACTAAAAATAGTCGTTTCCTACCATAAATTACACTTTATTAAATAAACAAATCGTTTAATAGACTGATAAAATATCATATATTATTAAGTATACGTAGGAATGCGATCTATTATGTTACTTATTCATTTATTCCGGTACCAAAAATAAGGTATTTATTAGCAAAAAAGAAAGATAAGTTCAGCGCTTGCTAATCTTCTTGATTATTAACCTAGAGCTGCGATTTTAATCAATGATAGATGGAATCTAGATTAGGAACAGGCGGGCGGCATTCATGATAATAAATCGAATACTGGGAAAGCGTGTTCTTCTGGGTGAAAAGTAATATATTTTCTGGAACAGAACTTTATGAAGCATATTTGTAGTGCAAATTTGACTTACAAATATGATTTTGGAAATGAAAGCTTACAATAAAAAAAGCAGAATTTGACGAAAAGCAAATTCAGTTCCGCTTCCATAAAAAGGTCTCCCAAATAACTATTCATTCGGTGAAATTTTCAGCTCAATAGCTTTAAAACTGAACGACTCCAATGATTCTGCATATCATTCTGATTTAGATCCAGAATATGTATATACTTTGTGGGGACAAAGAAGCTTGTTTCTATTATTTAATACACCTTGCGGGTGACTAAGTTATCTGTGGAAATCATACTTATAAGTTACTGTATTAATTTGTAAGCTTACTAATAATAATGTCCACTCTACACCAAGAAACCCGAAACAAAAGAGTTAGGAGAGCTTTGGAAACAAATAAGCAACGAGAGAAGCCAATCGTGAAGGCTACCTCACAAGCTCGGGCATCTGAAACACTTGTGCTAGTCTACAAGCTGATCGCGAGCCTTCCTCTCGAGCACGTGCATCTGAAACTGTTGAACAAAGAGAGGCCGACAAGGCTAATTTTAAATAATTTGTTAAATATTGGCAGATTAATTTAGCCATAAATATTTGTGCTTTAAATTCATACTTCATTGATAAAAGAATCAACTAAGCAATTGCACATTAACGTTGTTGGATAGGTCCCACAAGATCAGAGTACAATGTATAAGTTTAAAAGCAATTTAATTAGATTTCCAATTTAAAAGCGCAATTTGTATAAAGCAGAGAAATGCTAATGAAAATATAACCTTGTCGGCTAGCTAGCTTGGAATGTATATATATATATATATATATATATGTATATACATATATAATTTTATACTTAACCCTTATCAAGAGTACTTATTGCAGTGAAGGGCGCCCTAAGGGAAACAAACTTGCTTACAGATTTACAGAACAGTTTTTCCCCCTCTATTTTATTTGCATAACAAGTTTCCTTAGTCATATGATTTTCAGGGTATTTCAACTGTGACATATACTTTGCAGCTGTTATATGTTTAATCGGATAGATATCTTTAGGATCTTACTCCAAAAACTGATTAATTCTGTAAGTGTTGCCGTTGTGGTGGTGGTATGAAGTGCATGTGTATATGTAGGTACATATATATATATATATATCTGTGTGCATGTGTGCGTGGCTTTTCTAAGTATGTATGTAGCTATATCTCTAGGTATTTCTGTGCATAATATGCGGTAGGTCAGTCCTTGAAATGGCTAAAAACAAGGAAGAACACAACAGCTCCAAGCTTTCCATTTCCCGCTGTTGACTTAATTTCGTCAAATAGTGACGAAAAGCTATATGTTTATAGACATAGACTATATATAAGTTGGTGTAGCAACCTCAATAAAAAATCAATTGAGGTGAGGTGACGCGATGCGTCGGTGTTTGTGTTAATCTTATCAGAAGGAAATCTAAAACACTTAACCTATATAAATATTTCTGATTTTGATGAGTCTTTATTTTGTTTGAACTTAATTTTTAGCGATGAGCGGTCGGATGTCACGGAACAGTTGTATATAGATCCCTATGCGGAACAGTTGGGCCCAACAGAGCTCAACTGCTGTCCGGCATCACCCACAACAGTGCCTGCCAAGTCCATGCTGGAGTCGCCATTGCGACGATCGGGCCGGCGACAGCGCACCACTTCGATAGGCAACCAGACAACGACGGCAAATCCTCGGAATGTATAATACGTTCAAATAATCGCACCATATACACGGCGGGTCGACCGCCTTGGTATAATTGTGCTGGCCAACAGGTGGAACCCTTTGTTATAGGTGGGTGTGGGTGTGGATTACTAGAGGACGCGTTCGAACCTAAACCACTTTACTCTCTTCCAGGCATCTGTGGTGGCAGTGCTTCGGGCAAAACCACTGTGGCGGAGAAGATTATCGAGAGTCTGGATGTGCCTTGGGTCACTCTCTTGTCCATGGATTGCTTCTACAAAATTCTCAACGAGAAGCAACACGAGCAGGCCCTGCTCAACGAATACAACTTTGATCATCCGGATGCCTTTGACATCGAAGTGCTGCTCGATGTGCTGACCAAGCTGAAGGAGGGTCGCAAAGTGGAGGTGCCAGTTTATAATTTTGTCACCCATGGACGTGAGAGTCAGACGAAGACCATGTATGGTGCCAATGTCATCATATTTGAAGGCATCCTAACGTTTCACAGTCCCGAGGTGCTCAAACTTTTGGATATGAAAATATTTGTGGACACAGATCCCGATATACGTCTGGCCAGGCGGTTGAAACGGTAAATCTAGCTGATGTTGCCAGAGGGGGAGCCAACGAGTGGCGCCTAATTCCTTTGCTTACTCCGCACACAGTGACATCTCACAGCGCGGACGCGACTTAAAGGGTGTACTTAAGCAATACCTGAATATGGTGAAGCCATCCTATGCGAATTACATAGCCCCCACAATGGCGCACGCGGACATCATAGTGCCACGCGGCGGCGAGAACAAGGTGGCCATACACCTGATTGTCCAGCATGTCCATACACAGCTCCAATTGGTAAGTCGCAGCCTTGAGAAAAATTGACTTGTTAAAATTTAGACCAATAGACAAATGGACTATTTTAGGTTTTTTTTTTTGGTAATAATGGATTAATTATACCCTGCAGCTATGGTTCAAGGGTATATTAAGTTTGTGAAATGTATGTAACAGGCAGATCAGCACGACAAGCCCAGTCGGTCTAGCCATGTCCATATGTCCGGTCGGATGTATGCAAATGGGGACCTTGGAAACTAGAGGAATTTTTATTTTCCATAAATATGTACCCAGATCAAGTGTAATTTATTAGGTAAAGGGTATATCCTAGAATGTAGTCCATCATTACCCAAATATTTGAGGAAACAGTCGGCCAATCAGAATTGCACAAATTGGTACTCTCAAACAAATGATAACTTGAGCAAGTCAAATTGGTATGCTACAATATTCGTTCAGAACGATTGGTGTAGTCGGTTATTCAGTTCGATATTTTATCTGACTGCCAGTGACTCGAAGAGAGCTAAATCGAAGTGATTGTATTTGTTAATTGTATTTGGGTGCATCTCGCAGGGAATTTTCAAGTGTATTTTCAATTCCAATCGCGAGCATATGTATCCATTGCACACCATATCCGAAATGCACCAATTGTATTCGAATAAATATGGTGCAAATACTTTTGGTTTCGGCTAGTGCTGTGGAATGATTACAGTATGAACAAACATTTGATTTCTGATGAATGACTCCTTTAGTATTTTGAATGCAATCATGCAGGGCTCTAAATTGTAAGCATCGTTGTATGCTCTAGTATGTATATAGTATAGTATATAGAAATCCGTAACTGGTTCAAGCTACTGGAGAGTAGAAACGATTGCACATGGATGAAATTGTTGTCAGTTGTGGTAGACTACCAACTCCCAATGATTTTTTAATTTTTGGATACAAAAAATGCCCAATTCTGCTACTTTTGCGTGAATTTGTTGTGAACATTTTTTAGGTAATCTTAGACGAATATTTAGGAAAATTTTCTTTGTACTACAAAATAATTTTAATTTAAATTTTTTTAAATTAATCAATTCGTCTTGGTGTACTAATGTCTATAATCTTTGCCCTGTTGCTGTTGCTCCTTTTTGTCTTGACAGCGCGGCTTTAAGCTACGCGAAACGCTGGCCAACTCGTACAAGGATCAGCCCATGCCAGAATCGTTGCATTTATTACATGCCACGCCCCAGATTAAGGGTCTGCATACATTTATTCGCTGCAAAAATACATCTCGGGATGAATTCATCTTCTATTCGAAGCGGCTCATCCGCCTGGTCATTGAATATGCGCTCAGTTTGTTCCCCTTCAAGGAGGTCATTGTGGAAACTCCCCAGGGTGTGCTCTACACGGGCAGACGCATGGCCTCGCGCAAGATATGCGGCGTGTCCATATTGCGTGCTGGCGAGACCATGGAGCAGGCCGTATGCGATGTATGCAAGGACATACGCATTGGCAAGATTCTCATACAAACCAATCTGAAGACCGGCGAGCCGGAACTCTACTACTTGAGGCTGCCCAAAGACATAAAAGACTATAAGGTGATACTAATGGATGCGACAGTGGCCACCGGTGCGGCTGCCATGATGGCCATACGTGTGCTGCTCGATCATGATGTGCCCGAGGAGAATATCATACTGGCCTCGCTGCTAATGGCCGAGATTGGCGTACACTCCATAGCATATGCCTTCCCTAAGGTGAGTATGTGGCCAGATTAGGTCTTCCAATGTATTTTCAATGCACCCTTCACCTCTTCTTCCTGCAGGTTAAGATTGTTACTTCCGCTTTAGATCCGGAGATTAATAGTAAGTTTTATGTTATACCCGGCATTGGTAACTTTGGCGATCGCTACTTTGGCACCGAGCCCTCCGATGAATACTAATCTATTGACGGAGACGGATGGGTGCTCCAGTCCATGTCCAAATACAACTACACAGAACCAACAAGTTTCTATATGTATCCTAGGATTAACTTCAAAGCGTTACTTAAATTATGAATTCAACACAAAAATTCCACAATTCTGTCGTTTTAATTAAAGAAATCGTAGGAGCAACTGCAGCACAAATGCTAAGCTGCCTAATATCAGGGCGATGCCCACATATCGCCTTCTCTTATCCACCAACGGCTGCTGCTGCAGCTCTTGCTTCTTGGCGCAGCGCGTCCATTCACTTTCTTCATCCAAGATCTCGCCCATCATGCTGAATTTGCTGGCCGCAGTAATGCGTACGCGGACGCGCGTACCCATCAAATTATCTCGCATGGGCAGCAGCACCTGCTCGTAGCTTTTGTTGTGGCCCACATAGTGGAGCCTATCGTGTGAGATTTCCGTCACCAGCACCGTGTAGACCTGGCCCACACGTTCCGCATACGGCTCGTAACTGTAGAAGAGATCCGTCAGGCGCTTGGTGCGCTTCTTCACCAGATTAGCGGGTATACGTGGCATTTTAGCGGCCGGTGTGCCTGGACGTGGAAAAAACTGGTTGATGAACAGACTGGGGAAGTGATATTTCTCGCACATCTGCATGGTCTCTTCGAAATTCGCCTCCGTTTCCGTTGGAAAGCCGCAAATAATGTCTGTGGCAATGGTAACGCCCGGCACACGGGAGCGTAGGAAGTCCACCACGTGCTCAAAGTCCTTGCGACAGTATTCACGCTTCATCTCGCCCAGCACAGAGTCGCTGCCGCTCTGGAGTAATTATATAAGATTAACGAAGATCAAAGCAGTGTAAAATTCACATTTTACCTGGACAGGCACATGCAAGAATGCGTAGACACGTGGATGTTGCAGTACCTTGGCCACCTCCTCGAGATGTTCTAATATATACGGTGGATTCGTCATGCCCACACGCAGCATACAGTGCTCTGGTATAACCTCCACCAGCTGCCACAGGAGTTCCGGCAGTGAGCTGCCTATATCCCGCCCATAGGCGCCAGTATCCTCCGAAGTCAACCAAATCTCACAGCAGCCCTCGGAAAAAGACTGTCGCGCCCGCTCCACTATCTCAGCTGGTGGATAGCTGGCCAGGTCGCCGCGAGCATGCTTCGTCTTGCAATAGGTACATTGGTTGAGACAACCCGTATTGATGGATATTATCTCGATGAGTGGATTCTTGCGGACCTTGGGCAAGGATAATGGCGCACCAGCCACACGTCGACCATGCACCTTGCGGTTCTGCAGCAGGCGCACACTGTGACCCTTGAGCGTTTCCTCTACCACTTCCACCACACGATCAATCTGCTGTGTGCCAATTACGGAGAGTCCACGCAAATAGTCTGACTTTGGAGCGCCTTGGGGCACACAGCCAGCCACCACGACATGTTTACCATTACGCATACCCGACTCGATCTCATTGCGAAAGGTGTCTTCGGAGGGATTTTTTACAGTGCAGCTGTTGAGCAGCCACAAATCCGCCTCATCCTTGCCGCTCAGTTTGTAACCATAGGCAGCTAGTTGGCCAGCCATATACTCCGAGTCAGAGTTGTTGTGGGCACAGCCCCATGTCTTGACAAACACCTTCTGTGTGCCGGGTATCACGCTTTCGTAAATAGTGGGTTGAAGTGGGGGAGCACATGCGGCTTCTGTGTCGGCATCCGCCTCTGGCTTGATTTGAACGCGTCTTTTTGCTCGCACTGTCACGCTTTGCTTGTTCTGATAACGCTCACGCGGCTTGACATCCTCGGATGATATTAAATCCTCGATATCCTCCAAATCTTGGCCAAGTTCAATCATTTTTTCACTTTAACTTTAGCTTGAGGCCACATGTGCATAGGCCAGCTGTTTATAACAAGTGTTGAATAATGCTAAAGTACTGATACCTACTGATGATAGCGATTACGATAGCAAGCTGGTGGCTAATCGATGATTTTGGAGGGGTACAGCAACTTGCTGATACGCTTTCGGGCGCATTTTTAAAAAGAAATGTATGTTAATGAAAGACGCTATGAAACGAATGGAAGTTAAGGTATTTACTTTGACTGAAAGGGGAAATTTCTGCATTTACTAAAACTAAAGCAACTACACACAGAAGCAGAAAATATAGGGAAAACAACCCATATCCAACTCTATATGGCCTAATATGCCGCAAATTTTGCGGCTGCGCTACTGTAACTGTATACATATAAACACAGCCGCCAATCGCAAGCTTATCATCAGCCACGCAAATCAGTGTCAGTTCCATAGAGTTATAGCACGTTTTTGCCCCAGACAGTTAATCCCAGTTGCTAAACGTTTTCAAGAATGTTACACATAAAATGTAAAGACACTGATCTCGACCCATTACCAGTGAAGGTAAGCAATATATACATATTATGCACACATTTCATATACAACACACCTTCTTCTGCCACTTGCCATATAGATAGGCATCATTGGCGGCTCCGGCTTGGATGATCCGGACATTTTGGAGCAGCGACAGGAGAGAGTGATAGAAACACCATATGGTTCGCCCTCTGATGCTTTAATTGAGGGTGAAATTGGTGGTGTCCAATGTGTGCTTTTGGCGCGCCATGGCCGCAAGCATGACATTATGCCATCGAATGTCAACTACAGGGCCAACATTTGGGCCCTGCGGCAGGTGGGCTGCACTCATCTGATTGTCTCCACGGCCTGTGGTTCACTAAGGGAGGAAATTCAGCCCGGAAATTTGGTGGTGCCGCATGATTTCATAGATCGCACCACAAAACGCACGCAGACGTTCTACGATGGCTCCAACCAAAGTCCACGTGGTGTCTGTCATTTGCCCATGTATCCGGCATTTAGCGAAAGGACGCGCAATGTCTTGTTGGAGGCAGCCAAGGAGTTGGAGATACCTGCCCACGATAAGGCCACTATTGTAACTATTGAGGGTCCGCGTTTCTCCTCCCGGTCGGAGAGCAATATGTTCAGGCAATGGGGTGGGGATCTTATCAATATGACTACCTGCCCGGAGGTGGTGCTGGCCAAAGAGGCGGGCCTGCTGTACGGTTCAGTGGCCATAGCCACAGACTATGATTGCTGGCGCATGGGCTGCGAGGGCGTCAATGTGCAGGATGTGCTCAAGACATTTGCCGAGAATGTGATCAAGGTGAAGAAAATACTAGTGAATGCTGTGGGACGCATAGCCAAGGAGGATTGGTCCGAGGATATACTGACTGCCAAGGTGAGTGAGGCGAGTTGAATTAGGATTTTGTCATGAATTGATCTCTTGTTTGCCTCTTCCCCAATTGCCAGCAATGCGTGTGCAACAATACCATGTCCGGCGCCATGTGACGCTTTTTAAAACTGTGCTCAGAAATTACCCAGGAGACTATAATGCGACGCAAGCCATTGATAATGCCCAAAAATCCCAAGCAATATAAGAAGCGTACCCCAAAGCTGCATTCCATATCCATAGTCTACGAATTGGAGCCACCCAGACCGAGACAGACCGCCAGATCTACCATAAAAACGGAACGCAGCCAGCCATAAACAAGAACAACAACGAATTTGATAAGATAAAATGATGGATGATGATGAAGTGGAGCGGGATGGGGGGATGGATGATAAGGTCTAGGTCTAAAGCAGCGTATTCTGTGAATTTTGATATTTAAATTATATATATTGAGTTGGGTTTTGTTTTCGTCGTTTAAAATTAAAATGTAAAAATTTGTATTGGGAATTGGAATTTCTGTGGCCTGCGGTTGTTTAGGGACACTTGCGCTCCACTTGACTCTTGCCAGCCTCTTCGTACTCCTGCGATGATATCCACATTTGTTGGAAGGTGCCTATGCTGGCCAAGATGGAGCCACCGATCCAGGCCCCAAACCTTCGCTCCACACTGCCATTGGCCGACATCATCTTTAGGCGCGTATTAGACGGTGCGCGCATCTGTAGATCTCGATTGAGGCGTTCGGGAAAACCCTGCAGCAGGGTATTGCCGCCGGTGACCACCACGGAGCCATACAGAGAGAGACGCACATCAGCATCACACATGCCCACGCTGGTGGAGGCCAGTTGGCCAGCGCCCAGCATGGCGTTATCAAATAGACTTTCAGCAATCTTAAAACGCTCCGAGCCGAAGTCCTGGTGATAGCCATTGGGGAATTCGTAGTGGACCATGGGTATTTGGGAGGCCACCCGCTCGTCATAGGGATTCTCCAGCACTTGCAACACATTCATCTGGAAGTCCTGCATCATAAGTTGGAGCATATAGTTCTGCCACGACTGGGTGAGATTTTCCGGCAGTTTGCGTAGCGTGAAGCGTGCATTGTCGCGTTCCTTGACCACATCCTTGGAGGCAATCTTATACACTGGCGACAAATCGATGCCATTTTTCTCCAAATGTTGTTTACACTGACGTGAGAGAAAGTCGCCACCAAGGGGCGACTTGACCACCGCCTGGGACAGCACATAGCCTTCGTGCACTGGCACAGCGGAGGTGTGCGTGGCGCCGCTGTCCACAACGAGAGCTGTGGCGCGTCCACTGGAGAATGCTGCTAGCACAGCGTTCTTGACCAGAAAGAATGCGGGCACATTGTACTTCTCGAACATGAGTTCGGTGAGCTTCTCGCGGTTGTTGCGCACATTCCAGGATGCTTCCGAGAACAGCACGGGATGGTATTCGGGCTCCGATTGTATAACATTCGTGTAGGCATAGTCAATGACCTTCTCAAACAGTTCCCAGTTGTCAATCATGCCGTCTTTCATGTAGGTCTGCACCTCCATTTGCGAACGTGGAACATTCACATAATTTGTATCTACATAGAACTTCCGCGAGTCTGAGTCTGGTTGGGGTTGGGAAAAATACATTCAAGCATTTATATTAATGTATTTCTTTGGCTACTTACTATTTGGTGTGGCATTGTTGTCTGTTTTGGTCTCTGGATCTAGATTGGTGTCGGGAGCACTACTACCTATGCCTACTACAGATGGAATCTCCGCTTTGGGCGAATCCTCCTGTGCGTAACCCACGCGCAGCGAATGATGGCCTGGATCGAAAACCAAAGCGCCAATTTCATCACCGCCGTATAACATGGTGCCGCCACTCATCTTGGAGCGTTGTATATAGTCTCCAGATGATTCAGTTCAAAATATATGCTTTGTAATTGTTATTATTACAATTTTGTGTACAATTTTGCGGCTTTTTTCGCTATGGTCGATACACATACACTAAGGGCTGTTCAGAAAATATCGCCATATCGATAGATTTCTTTGAGTGTTGAAATAGGATAATTCAATTCGAAATCGATACTTGCACTCTATAAATATAATTCAAGTTGAAAGCCTCGGAATTAAAAACGGAGAGTGATAGCTTTAATGGAACATTTAAAATACGTTGCTGCATATGTATAATTTTGTGCTTTAAAAATCATATATTATTACGATTTTTCGACAACACAGCACGGTTTCGGTTTCCACCCTTTTCAACACTGATAATCTTATTTCGAGAATGAACATAAACATAAACATATATTCAGCACGAACTACAATCGCAAAGTAATAATTATAGTTCTCTTCACGTTCTATCTGCTGACAGTTGCTGTTTTCTCACACCCATTCAGAAGTCCAATCGTTTTACGCGGTGACCTCCGTTAACATCATGGAAGCACTGGCGATGAGTTCGGAAGAGATAGTGGCGATGGGCTCGAAGGAGTGCCTGGCCATAGGCTCGGATGACCCATCCCAATCTCCATTAGAGCTCAATAATTGCAACACCAACGCATCCAATCAAATCGTGGTGAATGACCTGCTACTTTTGCAACTGCTGCACAAGTATCCATTTCTTTATAGCCCAAGGGTAAGGCCATATGGTGATGAAGATTACGAGGAGTGGGCCTGGGAACAAATAACAGAGGCCTTCAATCTTGGTTACGAGGGCTTTCAACTGAGTGCTCCCTTCTCGGCGGAGGAGCTGCAGTGGCGCTGGGACCTGATACGTTCAGACATGGAACGGCTAGTCAAAGGAAACAATCAATTACCGGTAGATTTGTTAAGTGTCATTGTGAAGCTCCACGATGCAATTGTTCTTGCAGCAAAGCATCCTAGTCGATCCAAGACCATGACTGCCCTTCAAGAAATGGTACTTAATCATGAAGCCTTAGTGGAATCCTTGTCAGAAGAGCAACGCAGACGACTGGAAGTTGAGGTCTTGGATACCATTTTTTCATCTGAGCGAGAAGCTCGAGCAAAACACAAATTAACTGATAAGCAAATGGCTATGGTACAGACCGAATATGATGAATTCCTGCAAAACATACGAATCAAAGAGCTAAGAATTAACCCAATACAGCAAAAAGTTGCAACACAACCCAATTCCATCTCTTCTGCTTCTATTAGTACGCTTGGTCCCAAGACCAATGTAGCCAACCACAGCCAGAGTCTTCCTTCCACCAGCGTGAGCAGTGGGCAGACTCAGGAATCGAGACCATCAGTGGACAAGCAGTCCACAGTACCAGTGCCAATAGTACTGTGTATTAAGACAGAGCAGATTGATCAACCTCAATTAGAAATGGAAACACCGGGTACAACTGATCTATCCACAGCAGCAGCTCCGCCACCAGTACCACGATTAACTTCAACGACCTCTGCTGAAAAATCGCATATACAATTCGTTCCATTGAAGTGTGCCAAGTATTATACAAAAAAGGTGCGAGTTCACCTGAAACGCTTCGATATGGATAATTATTTGGCTTTAACCAAAATTGACGAAAGCGCCACAAAAAATAATTTTAGGGGAACAAATTTTAAGTTATAAGGAAATATTTAACATAGAACAATTGGAGATCATAGATAGCTTAGAGAAAGCATCGCTGGCCTGAAACGGAAACGCTTCAGATGTGGGTTATAATCTTTGAGAGCTATTGTAAATAATACAAATGCGGTGTATTTTCTTCTAAAATAAGAATGAACCGATATTGCCAAAAAAAAAAAGTCATTGAATATTCATTAATATTAAGTTTAATTTATTTATTAAGTTCTTAAGAAAATGCCATTATTTCCCATAAATGGAATGAATCTAGACTTGTTTTTCTATTTGGTGCGGCATATTTTGGTATTTCGGCAAGAAATATTAAAGGTTAATTTCTATAAATCGAAAATCTCAAATGAAATCCTTGTGTTAAGATGAGCGGCATATTTTGCCTCAATTTAAAGTAAGCAAAATTAAAGTTTAACCTTAACGTGAATAATTTGAAATTTTATTTAAGTTATTTAAACACGAAGACCAACCAAAACAAACGGATCAGCCGCGCCAAAACGAACAGCTGTTGCAAACTCGCTTACCAATACTGGATCAGCTTCAACAATTACCACTATTAATTGTACTCATTGTAATTGCATAGACAACATACTGTAGCTAAATCCACAACTTTAAGACAAAGTGTGTAAATGTTAATGGAAGTAGCGTAACTATCAGCAGAAAAGGCACATTGCTGATATTTTGCACCTGTTAGACGTCCCATTCTGTTGTCTCACAAAGCCGTCGCGGTATGCCCATTTCTTTTTTAAAGAAGAGGGCAATCTAAAGCTTAATTCTCTGTATTAAGATTCTTCTTGCATAGCCATAAACTCCATGGCATCGGACGGATTGCAGGAACAAGAGGCGATGGGCTCTGAGAACATCCCCTTAGAGATCAACACTTCCAACACCAACGCATTAAACCAAATCGTGTTGAATGACCTGTTACTTTTACGACTCCTACACAAGTATCCATTTCTTTATACCCCAAATCTTAAGTCCTCTGGCGATGAAGATTACGAAGAATGGGGCTGGGAACAAATAGCAGAGGCCTTCAATCTAGGTTACGAGGGCATACAACTGAGTGCTCCCTTCTCGGTGGAGGAGCTGCAGTGGCGCTGGGACCTGATTCGCTCAGACATCTTCGATCTCGCCAATGCAAAGAGTGACCTACCGCACGATTTGTCAAATATAATTTCGAAATTTCGCGAAACAATGATAACTGCTGCAACGGATCCTCTTTATACCAAACCTTTCAGTAAAGTGCAAGAATTCATAGCCAATCAAATACCCTTCGTGGAGTCCTTGCCAGAGGTGCTGCGCAGGCGTATGGAAGTTGATGTATTGGATACGATATTCGAATGCGAGCGACAACACGAGTCAACGTTTCCATTGAATGCTGACAACAAGGTCTTTGTCCAAGCCGAATATCAAGAATTCCTACATAGCATCCGCGTCAAGGAGCTGCCAACTGCCACGCAAGTTACAAATGTGCCAACTCGCTTGACACAATCCACTTCCAGTACCAACTGTGCTTCTGTCGGTGTTCTTGCTCCTAAAACCATAAAATCTACAACCAGTGCAGTCAACAGCTCTCAGACGAGCCTTGTCATTAGCAAGCTGATCAGTGGACCCAGCCAAGAAGAGAAGGGGCTATCAAATAATAAGCCAGCTGCAGCTGCACTACCGCAAGTGTCAAAGACACTGCTGTCCATAAAAGAGGAACAGCCGGTGCTGTCCATAAAAGAGGAAGAGCCGGTGCTGTCCATAAAAGAGGAGCCGCTGGATACGTTAGCACCGGCATCAGAACCACCAGCATTAATAAATGCAGCAGCTACTCCACCCCCATCAATAACGCCATCGCAATCAACATCAGCGATATCTCCTGAAGAATCGCAGATCCGTTTCGTTCCACCTAAGAGTGCTAAGTATTATACAAAGAAGCTTAGAGTCCGTGTGAAACGCTTCAAATTAGATACTTTTCTGGCAAAAACAGACAAAGACCCCTAAGAATTCGCAGTAAATGTTGATATTATGTATAAATAAAAGATTTAGAGGACGCAAAACCTTCAAATTACCTTTACTAAATTTTCATTCTGAAAGAATCAGTTCTATGGCAGCTATATAATATAGTAGCTATATAATATAGCAACATTTTATTCAATACAGATAAAAAAAGAAAACAAAGCTAGCTTCAACATTGCCGAAGCTTATATATTATCCTTCACATTGAAATTATGACAAACGTTAAATTTAACTTTATTCTCTACTTTTACGAGCAATTAAGTAAAAGCTTGTCCTTTAAGAAAGAAGCATCTGGCAAAAATTCAACTCTTAGGACTTGAGATCTCGAGGTTGACAGAAGAGAACAGCGGATTTCTCTTTTTACTCTCCTCTGACACCAACTGTAATCAGTTGCCGAACGCTCAATTAAGAAGGTGGCAATTTCGTCTCCTCTCTTCTCTCTGTGTTGTGTGTGTCACCTTACAAAAGTGTATGAAATGGTGAAATGTGAACGTCGAATTTGTATGCATGCAAATTATATTGATTGCGTTCACTTTTCGCAACACTTTTTGGAGGTTGGATCGCAGTTTTCTAGTTGACACTCGTGGACAGACGGATATGGCTATATCGACCGACTCCCCTCGTCAGGTTGGTCAAGAATGTTCTGAAAAAGGCAGGGCTAATTGGTCCATGAAAATGTCCATAATAGTTTGAAATTCCAATTGGTTTATAATTTTATATCAAATGCACATAAGTTTATTTAAAAAATACAGTTCTATAAATTACAACTTAGAGCTATAGCTATTGTTTCATCCGATTCATTGTTTCATACATGCTTTGTTTCGAACTTTCGGCAAACTAAATCTAAACAAACATTTTTCAGAAACAAATATACGCACGGAAAAGCCTGGGCCAAGGGGGGCGAGTGTTGTACTATGCATGTTGTCTAGGATGGGTTCCCCACATGCGGGAACTAGGCATTGCTTTTATTTATATTTTATTATCATTATCAACAACAGTCACAAGAACGTAAATCAACATCTATGTATCTCATCATAATAATCGTCATGAATACAAAATACAGTCCATGGTAAAAAAGGGGGGCGCAGACGCAGCACTAACAAGGGGGGGAAAAAAACTAACAAACAAGTCCATCTGCAACAAGGCCTCAAAAAACCAGCCACGTACATTAATAAAACGCTATGTGGCAGCATATTTTTCTTTGTTAAAGTTGAAGCTCAAAACAGTTGATCCGCCAGGTTGCCAATGAACGTGGCTAGGTTCATTGAGGAGCCCTCCTTGAATTTCAGTCCAATTGTCTTGCCGTAGGCTTGTATAAAAATGGCGCGTACAGCGTTCAAGCGTTGCTTGCGTCTGTAAGAAGATAAAATAAAGATTTTGTTTAATGCTTTTAACTTTTAAATAATTAGTTTGTAATTTTAAATGAATGAATTTATGATGGTCTTTCACCTTAACATATTTAAAATTAACAGTGATCGTAATCGATAACCATCATAAGACATGTTATCGCAAACGGCGACTCAAATAACAGCAAATGAGAACACAGCAACTGTTATAACAGCGACTCCAATAACAGCACTACCATAACAGCAACTGCGATAGCAGCAACAACATCTTCGATAACAGAATCTGTGATAACGGCGTTGTGCAGCACTCCCGCATTCTTAAATTTAAACTAAGTTATTGCAAATGTTCACTTACAAATTAATGCACTGCTTGGTTGCGGCAGCTGCTGCTGCTGAACTGATGCTACCATTGCCGCTGCCGTCTTTGGAGGAACCATTTGCGAAACCGTGCGTTGAGCTGCCGTTGCTGTTACTGCTGCCACCGCTCGGCGTATTATTTATATTATTGACATTATTGATGCTGCAGTGGTAACCATTGCCGCTGGCATTGTACATGGGAATGTTGGAGTCCATTTGCTGTTGTGATTGTTGCTGTTGCTGCTGCGATACAAAACGCATCATATAGCTGCCATTCATCATCGAATCAATGGAGCCAGTATCGGTGACAACCTGCCAGCTGCCATTGGAAGAGGTAGACTCTTGACGCTGGCGGGCATTCGAGCCTGGCACTGAAATGGGGCTGGTGCGGGAGCTGCTGGGTAAATGGAGGTAATTAATTCCAAGTCAGGTAACAGGTTTCAAATCATCTGCAATTACCGCTTTGGATTTGGTGATCGGCTGGTCAGTGGATTGATCAATGTGGGTGCTGGTGCCGGTGCTGCTGATGCTGTTGTTGTTGCTGTTGTGGCATAAAAGTTATCTGTTATGGACATATCACAGTTGGAACAGTTTGAGTAGCTATCGTTGCTATCTTGATCGAATGCCAATATGTAATCTCTGTGGGGAAAAAAGGTAAAAGTGAGCATCAATTACCATGTCGAAATGCCGCCACAACTTACTCCTTGAGCGGCTCATCGTCGCAGCAGTCGGATTTGATGACAATGACGCTGCTGCCACTGCTGCTGGATGTTTTGGTTCGCTTGCGATGCTCTACAATGCTGAACTGTTCATCGGTAATGAACTTTAACACATGGAAGCAGAAGAACATGATGTCCTCGCCCCGCTTGAGGCGATCGGGCAGCTGATGGCCAAACAAATACCAGTCATAGGCCAATGTGAAATATGCCATCTGCATGGCATTGAGCGATTGATGGATGAGACCATCGGCCCACAGAGATAACCGTACCAGGGACACAAACAGCGGCGTGCGATCCCAGCCACTGATGCAGTGTATCAGCAAACCGGAATTATCCTCCTGTATGTATTTGAGCGTGGCGCGCAAATAGTTCTGCGTTATGCTAACCAAATCCCAATCCCTATACTCCGGCCAGATAATATCAATGTCAGAGGCGGGTCCCAGTTTGGGTATGTTAATGTTGGCATCGTTGAAGGATTGCTTCCAATTGTAGTGCAGATTCTTAGCCATATAGTTGTTGTCGCGGAACTTCTTAAAGAACTCACAACCAGGATAGGGCAGAGACAACAGATTGAAGCTTTTATAATGCTTATTGGGATCGGCTTTTTCCGAGGAGGAAACACTGAAAGTTAGCGGATAAAACTTCGTTAAAGGATTCATCATCTTGCGAAGGTAGTCTAAGAAATAGCCGAGCTAAACAAACAGCTACTTGTTAAACTGCCATCGCATTTGATTACACTAGGTAAGAAAACCTGCCCCTACCTAATGGATTGGGGCCCCATATGTGCTTTTTTCGTGTTACCTAGTGTTATCTGTGTATTACTTACGCCATGAAGTATTTGATTTTGCGATTCTCCACCATAAGATCCACTATGGTGGATACATTGAGTGTGTGCAGGAGTTGTATATCGCTCTTGATGACCTCATCGTAACTGAATTGCGATTGATTTTGGTCGTTGATGTGATTAATTAGCGACTCATCCGTGGAGTCCGTATCGTTTTCCCCATTCTCGCCATTTGGTGCCGCATAGTTGCCACTAAGGCAGTCATAGGCATAGTCCACCACCTTGCGGCCATAGGTTTCCGGCATAACTGATAGAGTCGCCGAGCGGCAAATATACTTGCCCTTGTACATGATGACGGGCACAGCAAATCTTTGACGGCAACGCGCATACTTGGCCATCGTCACCAATTCACGCATGCGCTGTACATCATAATGATCCTCGTAGATGGTGTTCTGTGCGGGCTGGGACTGTGTAGTTGTTGTTTGCTGCTGTGGCGCCTGCTGCTGCTGCTGTTGTTGAGGCATCACTGTCACCGGACCGCCAATGTGTAGCGGATTGGCAAAGGTAACAAAGGCCTGTATGCCCACATTGCTATCGCCATCGCCGCCAAGACTATTTCTGCTGCCATTGCTGGAATTGCTGCTATTCAGCGGCGTTGCCGTGGCTGTTGTGCCGGAGGATCCTCCACCTAAACCCATTGCCATTGGTCCGTATAGGCCATTGTTGGGTATTAGCGTCTTAGCCATGTGACCATGCTCGTATTCGGGTATGAGTATGCGTCCAGGATATCGTGGACTAAGCAGCCCATTCGTATTGTCCAGCTCGATGAGGCTGTAGTCGAGTTTGAACAAAAATTCGCATTTTTTGGAAATTTCATACTCCTGCAAAGAGAGCCATTGTGGGTTGGAGATTAGTAAAATACAGAATGGGGATTGGTTTTTATGTGGATTTGCTTGGTGAATTCGTTTGGTTTGCATTAAATGATTGAGTGAGACAAATCTAGAGCAGTCTATCAAAAGGACAGGATTAAAACCTAATTCAGTCATGTCTGGAAGACATCGTAGTTCGAGACAGAGAATCCTCAGTTGAGCGTGAGGCTGGCCTTAACCTGGATCGAGGATAGAGAATCATCATTTGATAGTGAGGGTCGCCTCAGCCTGAACCGGGATAGGCATAGAGTTAGAGAATCGTTCGTACAGTTATTGAGTCACACAGACCGAAACAGACAAACCAGCCGTGCGAGGCCAGGACAGGCCAGGTCGATAGTACTAAAAATATTGTTTTGACTATATATTGTTTATATATAGGGGTTCTCAAAGCAACTTATATGACTTATACGAATCATGTATTTAGCGTGCATACAAGAAAGAAATCATCATTAAAAATTACAGTCGAACTTCTGAATAATAACCTTCTTTGAGACTTATTACTCCCAATTGTAAACTTATCTCAAATATTGATATATTTTAGTATATTCTGATCTGCTTCCATGAAAACATATCAATTCTGCATTTATTAATCAAATTCATAGACCTTCTTCTATGCATAACTGAATTCTCCTATTCAGAGATGAGATAATACCCTACGGAAATTCCCTTCTACGCCACTGATTACAAATAGCAATTATATAAAAAAGGAATATACAAAAAATCAACAAACAATTCAAAAACTACAATGTTGTAATATTTGCAAATCAATTGATAGATTGTCTAATCAATTTTTGTTGTTGTTGCAATGCAAACATTATATTCGTTAATGGCAAATATCTGGGGGAAAAATCCAAAGGTTGTAGCCTAGCTAAAAATAGCTAAAAACAGGCAGACAAGTGGCTAGACGGGCAAGGAGAGGAGGAGGAGGCATATTTGACTGCTCTGCCCAGCTGTCTTTAAGGCGGATAAAAAGCCATAACAAAATGTATGCTCTCTCTCTCTCTCTCGTTCGCTCCCTCACTAATAACACCGCCTTGGCAAAAATGGCTGAGATCCCAAACAGGTTTTTAGCACAACAAAATCAAAATACATAAAACGAAAGAAAAAGAAAACCACAACAACAAAGAGTCATTAGCGCAAAGAAAAATGTGCAAAAAATCGTGTAAACAACAAAGCGAAAAAACTGCGCACAAAAAAGGCAACAATAGCGAATTACAAAGCAAAACAAAGTGAACAAAAGACATACATATACATATGTATAAGCGAGGGCAGTTACTAGTACTTTTTTATAATATAAAGAGATTTTCTGAAGATGGCGCAAACAAAGTACGAGTTTTTGTTCGTTCTACGTCATAAATGTAACGAGACAGCAAACGATCATGTGTGTGTAAGCGAGTGAGTGCATCTAGTCTTTCTTTCATTGTGGTTTTTGATCACACTTAGATGAAGCAGAATTCCAAAGAAATATATGGAATTCGGCATTAGCTTCCACGTGTACGCTGTTTTTAGCCTACATAGATATAACTTCAAATGAACTGTATAAATTATGATAAATTTATAAGAGTGAAATTATAAGTGATAGTCGAAGAACACACTTGCTTTGGGCTTTCTAGCCTGCTACATCCTCCCTAAGTACCTTCCTAAAAATCTTCCAATATAGTAAGTGCTTATGGTAATACATTCGGTTGTATGACAACTATACACAATATTGTTGTTCCATCTAAATCAAATTTGTTTACAAAACAAAAAGCGTTCATTCTGAAACAATTCTATGGGATCTATGCTATGATATAGTCATATACAAACATCGTGCAGTCTTTAAGACATTTGAGATCAGGCTGAAACAGACAAAATTTCAAAATGGAATATTAATTCTTTTTCTAAGATTTCTCATTCAAGAGCACTTGATCTAAGTGGTTTTCAGGTATAAAACTTAATTATACTGTTTCTCAGAAACAATTGATCTGCCCTCCGTACATACATACACATGTAAGCTTTGGTATTTAGACGAAAACTAAGTATATAGAGCGAAACAAACGAGCAAAACAACTAAAACGCAATTACAGGCGCCGCCAACACCGCTTACCGTCCGCGCGTCTAAATCTGGGCGTAAAATCAAGGTGTTTAAAGTGGGTGGGGCATTGTACTTTCTGCATATGTAGTTGGGATAGTTGTTGTTGTTGTTATTAAAGCTAAAGTGAAGGTCACTCTTAGTACATTTGCATACATTTCGCCAACAATTTAGTAAATTGTGGTTATTAACATTTCAGGAAAATACTATTGTGTACCCAGGTTCAGGTCCACGTATAGAAATATATAAAAATATTGTCGAACATGACAGATTTGAACCAAATCACTTATTTGTTGTGAATTTGATGATAACGTCGTATACATTTTAGTTCGATTTTCAGATGAAACGATCCAAGCTCGCATCGAATCACCCAAAATGTTGTTTTACCTTTCAAACTATGCATAAATATATATTTTATTAAAAGCATTTTAGTGTCATTATAATCTTTCTTTTGACAGTGTATAAAGCGAACAACTGTTGTTTTGTATTATTATTGGATTGCTGCTGTTCGACGTTGAACGTCATCGCTGAGGTCGTCGTAACACGTTCATACAATACGACAAGTTTACTAAAAGTTTACATCTATGTGTGTGTGTGCGAATGCGAATGCCGATGCAGCAGTGGCTGTGAGAGAGGATGCAAACTTTTGCAAGTGAGCAAGCAAGCAAGCGTGTTGGAGACGCCTGACGCTGACGCGGTTGCTTGCTGTTGCAGTTACAAGTTCTCTCTCACACTCACACAGCAGCAGCTCTTGCTTTTTACGTACATACATATATATATTGAACTGCTTGCTGTTGTTATTATTTTTATTGTTGTTGCACTTTTGTACACATGCATGTGCTTGTACATATTTTCTTTTGTAAGCACAAGCAGCATGCAACTGTAACTGAACGCTGGCGGCGCAGCGGTATTCGTTGAGCTTTTTTCGCTGTGCGCCTGTTAATAAGGCGCTGTAAAACTTAAAAACAACAAACAAGAGCGCGAAATAGTTTTCCATCAGACATGAAGTTGTTGTTATTGTTGCTGCTGTTGCTTACAGTCACTGCTATAGTTTTGTACGATCAGACGGCGACGGACGACGCCATGACCCAAAAAACTAAACTGCTTACATGCCGCACCGTGCGACACTGTTGGTTGGTGCTGCAGTTTTTCTTACAAACCCGGATTTTAAAGACTTTGCCAGTGCTGGGCAAACAGAAATCCATGACTGCAGACCCAGAGACCACAGACCGAACCACAGCGACACACTTATTTTCAGCTGCTGCAGCTGCAGAAGCGGCGACCACAAAAAAAAACAAATAAGTAAATAAAAAAAATAACAAAACAAAAAAGAAACACAAACCAAGAAAGCAACAAAGCCATGACCAGGCCAGCAGACACAAGAGTTGCCGCCAAAGCCGCAAAACATGTAAATACAATTTTGGCTGCAATAGGCAGAAGCTTATCGCAATGCTGCAACTCCAGTTTTATGCCCTTACAAAGAGTTTACTAATTGTTTAGCGATATTTGTAGGCCTTCTAAGGATTATAAAGTATATTCATATTAGTTGGTTAATGAGCATAATCCAGCAAACTAATACTATGCTGTCTCTCTCTTGCTCTCTATCGGAATGGATTCCTTTTTATTACCGTAGGTTACATTCATCCGTATTATACTTTAGCTTTAAGTTTACGTTTTAATTGATTTCCATTGTGCGCCCATATTTCTGCAGATTTTATCAGAAAAATTGTAATTATTGTTGTAAATAAAACAGTTTGTGTACTTCATAACAACTTATCAGCTTATGAAGGAAGGGTATATAAGCTTCGGTTGCGCATAGAGTAGGCTTTCTTTTCCTGTTTTGTTATTTTCTTGTTTATTTTTTGTTGTTGTTGTGAGTGTCTCTCTTGTTGCATATTCATCAATTTCTGTTGGCGAACAAGGAAAATTGCTTTTCTTGAATGAATTATTCAAAGGAGCCGGGCCACTGACCACGCCTTGGTATGTGGTGGTTCTCTTGTTGTTCAACTAAATGTTGTTTCCGTTCTGGTTGCTATTGTTATTTTAATAAAATTTATATCTAAGGAGGTAGTAATTTGAGACTTTGTTTTTAAGCAGTTCAACGACCGAAGCCCCCGTCGTCCCGTCGCCAACACCACGAGACTTAACCCAACGATAAAACAAAACAAGTTTTCATAAATAATCACATGAGTAACGAGCTGTCAAAAAAAAATGCAAGGTAAACAGTGCAAGTACAGTTATAGTAGAAGATTATTTTGTGGAAAGAAGGTATTTTGTCAGAGATTATTATAATTTTGTTACGATATTTCTTTAACGTTTTGAAGGCAGCATCTCCGAATCCATATAGTATTTATGTTCTTGATCAGCATGACAATCCGAGTCGTTATATCCATGTCTGTCTGATTATATGCGAACTACTAAGTCAGTTTTGAAGCTATCAAGTTGATAGATTGCTTTCTGCTGATCGGACCACTATATCATATAAATACCATATAAAACACCAATTCAGAATGAACATTTAGTACGCAGAACTCACCATCGATGACGCTTATGCATGATTACTTATTTTGACAACATTTTTGTTTCTTATTGGGATTGAACCAAATTCGGCTGTCTGCATTTTAAGAGGTTGCTCCAAGGGTATATAAGCTTCTGAAACTAGCTTTCCTCTCTGATTTTAAATGCAATTCAAAGCAAATAAAGATTTTAGGGTTTAAATGAAGAACAATTTTGGGAATACAAGAAATTATGTATAGTCAAATGTTTGTTATTGAAAGTGCTATAGCTTAGGCTTACTTTAACCCTAATATCATCCACAGCAAATCTAATCTCTATATATAAAAGTCCTTGCCCTGACTGACTGATTGTGAAACAAAACACGATATATGAGCTACAAGGTAGAATTTTTCAATCAAGTTAGATTTTAGGGTATATTTCGGCACTAAGAAGTAGTTTGGGATAACTCCAACTACAAGTGGGTCAACTTAGAGATCAAAGTTTTTAATCAAATGCATTGATTTAACAATTGTTGAAATTTGCTAGAATATTAAAAAGTATAATTTAGTTCAGCGAACGAAATCCCACATCATGCGTATGCATTTTCTTGTTGCTTGATTTTCTATTCTGTCTTGTGAGCTCCTTCCGCAGCGGCATATTTTTCTACTGCGACTTAGCTAGAGAGCTCTGGGAGAAAACGAGCCACTGCGTGCCCATCGGAGATTTAGATATACAAATTACATTACATAACACTATACCATACAACCATACTAAGGTAGTTTAGCCTTTCGCTTTACGAGTTTGTAAAACCGAGGTCAAAGTTTATAAGCAAGCGCAAAATGAAGTAGATATCGTGGCTGATTCCGATTTGCTTTTTATCTACTTGGCAAGTCAACGAGAGGTAATCTATAATGGGCAGCCGAATCAACGTTTTCAATTACGACCTTCAGCCAGCAAGCCAAAATGAAGTTAAAAAGCTGAGGTCGCTTAAAGATTGATTAACCAACGCATTAGTTTAGATAGAATAAGCGTATCCTGTGGACAAGCGAGGCAGCCTAACTTCGGTTACCCGAACCTTATATTCCCTAGCAGAACTATAAAAACGAAAGAAAACTTAGTAGTGCAACCTTATTTCCTTCTGCTATCACAAGCTATCACACATCTACATGTACAAATCTGTTTGTGTGTGACAGAGAGAGAGAGAGAGAGAGAGAGAGAGAGAGAGAGAGATAGAGCACAGGGCTAGCACAAATAACGCTGCTTGGCTTGCATATAAAATTTATATCTTTATATGGGAGCTATATATTATAGTGGTCCGATCTTTATGATTTTAACATATGAGCAGCTTATAGCCAAAAGAAGCCTACGGTCGATAGCTTAAAAACTGAGAGAGTAGAAACAGACAGACGACTTGTCATGCTGATCAATAATATATATACTATACTATATCTATTCGTTATAAATATCGTGACAAAATATAATATTATAATACCCTCTGCAAGGGTAGAAATGCTTACAAATGTCACATAAGCAAATGTCACTTAAATCTGGTATATTTCTGGTAATATTACCATTTTTTTATTATTTATTATTTACTTTGTACATATTTTTACATAAGCATTATTTAGTCAACCTGTGACGTTTGTGTGTTTTCCCCAACTAACATTTTCACTCAATTTATGCAAGGCTTCACAAATGAATATGCCATATTGATGAGATATTAAATATATGCAAATTGGGCATGCAGTTTATATTTTTTCTATATCTAAAAGTGCATAATCATAAACGCCTCCATTTATCTCCATTGTGAGACAACTTTCGCAAGTCTTTGAGACAAGTTGGGGGCGCTGCGCTCTGCTCTAAAGCAAGCGGCAACTCGTTTTAAGCCGGAAGAAGCTTGTTTCGAGGTCAGAGAATTGAAAAATGAGCATGAGACACAGCGCACGAGCACCCAGAACAACACAGCAGTAATTGTTGCTGGAAAATATGTGGATATGTATGTACCACCCACCAGACACAGAAAAGTCAACCCACGCACAACTTTCTGGGTTTTATGTTCGCCTGCCAATCGATTCGAGTCCCGAAATTCTGTCCCCGAGGTCATTGAGCTATCGATTTGTCAGATGCAGCAACAGGATTTCATGATTCGGCCGCAAGAGAAATATGCCAGTGCATATATTTATGAAAGACAAATAAGTATGAAAGAGTGTGAGAGCATTTACCGCTGTGGGGGTGGTTTTGGTTAATAAAGCATTGTAATGGGTTATTTATTAATAATTTAAATCATCTTTTTTTTTTTGTAAATGTAATGAACAATTTACAATTTTGAGCTTCTTTGAGGTTTTGTAAAACTTTTCCAATATTAGTTTCTCCTTGGATATTACTTTTGTTTGTTAGAATATTATTATAAATTTTACAATTTCCATTCTCCCGAATCGCATTCACAGTTCATTCCGCTTAGCCTCTATCATCACACATACACTGCACTGCGGTGGTATAATTTTCCGGCTATTTCACACACAACGAAACAACTAAATAGGGTAAAGGTATAAAAGAAGGTATTTTCCGCCATTTCAATTATTATCGATTTTATCTGCTTATCAACAGGAACTCATGAAGCAACAGTAAGCGACACCAAAACAACAGAGTCCCAGTCCCAGTCCCTGTCCCAGCCCCAGACATCAGGTTCAAAACATCGGGGACACATCCTGCTCTCTAAATCATGAGTGCGTGGTGCATTTGATACGCCACTAGTTAACCCAGACAACACAACAAAATTTAGAAATATGCCCGCCATAAATTATAACACCGATACCGGAGTGTAGAGAGTGCAGCGTGCAGCTACGTCGCGGCGTACCTGTATAGCTGCAGCAGCTGTTGCTATGCAGCGTCAGCCTCTGGAAAATTGTGCCCAGATTGGAACTTCATTTGCAAAATGACTCAAATTGTATTTCGAATTGTTGAACTTCTGGCTGCTGGGCGGGCTCTCACGGACATGCGCTTCGGGCTGATGGCTGCTGCAAATCCCATTAGGATTTTCGTCATTTCCAAGCTGCTGCTGACGTAGCACTTGCCTACATTGCTGCTCACCTGTCACAAGTGTCTGTGAATCGACCCACGCACGGCCCCGGCAGTTTGGCCCAATGCATACAATTCAAGGCCACAAGTGAGGCGGCTGGCCGCTGCATGGAGGGGCGGGTCGGGTTGATAGATAAGGTGCATTTGGGTGTTGTTCGCAGGAAGCGTGGGCGTAAAGTTCAACATGCAACAGGCAATCATAAAAAGGGCAACAGTGTCATTTCCGTATTTAAAATAAACACACTGGTTCAAGCGATGACAAAGTGGCCGTGAAAAAAGTGATATGGAAATGGCAAATGGTAATAATTATTGTAGATTAATCTATATTTTGTGACCTCTAAAATTCTAGATTATATTTTAAGTGCACTTGAAATGTGTTCAGTAATAATTTAAAAGATTTGTACTCAGCGAAGCGTTGAATTGCTCATTTAAAAAAAGTAAACAAGTAAACTAAATAATTAAAAAATAATTTTAAAATAATGTAAATGCTTTATCAGAGATTTCACTTAAATTAGGCTTTCTTAATTTGATCAATAAAACTTTAACAATAGGGAATTTTTTAAACTATATAATTTGATTTCAAAATAAAATAGGATACCTTTGAAATGCTCTGATAAGTTTGCAAAACTTACATATTAAATATATATTTGTTTAAACTAATTCAATCTAAGACCGTACAGTATACTAATATCAATCTTGTGAAGGCCATGGCATCCTTTTCATAGCATAAAAGTTATTCTGAGTAAAGGATTTTTGTCCAAATTGCTACAACTTGTTTATCAAAACCGATTTAGATTGGCATGAACAAAGTCAATGGATTCTTCAATTACGTATTCACCAAACAGCAGAGCAACGTGCTTCTAAAAGGAAGATTGCGGCAAACGCGTTGTGCAGCTTCACGGACTCTTACTGGGATAGGAGCAACGAAGTGAAAGTATAGAGAAGACGAAGAGAGAACGAACATGGTGAAGAGGAAGGTGAAAGAATACAGAAAAAGGAGTGTGAAAAGAGCGACGATAGAGGAAAAAGACGAAAAGGGACACAAGGCACTGATCAGAAAGAAGGCGAAGAACTTAAGGAACTGTTCTCTACCCTCTCAAAATGTCTAAAACAGCAAATTTTCTACATAATTTAGTTACTTTGGAAAAGAATATTTAATCTTTGCTTACACGAGGATGAAATTCTTAATTGTCTCAAATAGAATTTAATGAAATTTTACAACTCATCGTTGCAACATTTCCAACGCGTTTGGTTCCAATGTGCCGCCGCTTTGGCTTGCAGCTTGCACTGGAAGGTGTCGCAGTTGGCGTTGGCTGCTGGCTTTGATTTATGTGCGCCTGTGTCGCGTATTCCAAAGCGCCTACACAATGACTCCATACAGATTGCCTCTACCAGAGATGGGCAATGCAGGGCATTGCACAGCAATACGGTTATCGTAAGCGGAAGTATGTTCTGATTGAGGGCATCAGGGTCCACAACAAATGCAAATCTAAATGAAACAACACACACACACAGACAGACAGAAAACTCAAACGGCTAACATGGGCGTGCAGCAATAAGGAGCGGGAGAGCCAGCGTGGGAGTGTCCTGCGCAGTGCAGGCCATACTTTAGCCAAGCTGCACTGTGCGTATGGAAAGCTGCATAGATGACTGCAGCTGCGGGGGCTGGGCTGCTGCTAGCTGGCTGGCTAGCTGGCTGCTCCTTGCAGACTGGAAGGGCATTTGCAATACAGAAAGGAAAACCATTGCAGACGACGCAGTAGCATCATTCCTTCAGCATCCACCAGGAGGCGGACAGTTTATTCGAGAAAACGCAGTTATGCAGTTGTTTGAGCATTGTAGTTCCCATAGAAAATAATGAATTTCAACGAGCTGAAGTGGACGCTCATATATCTGGTTTGCCTATTGCCGGGTATAACTTGGCGTGCATATTTCTGCTTTAAACTTATGCAATTACTAAATAACCTCATTGAAGTTCTCCTTTATCTCTTACTTTGTGTGCCAGAGCAGAGCCATACCAACAACTATTACAACAACAATTACGAAGATAGCAATTACAACAACAGGTGTGTATATTGAAAGTGAAAAGTGCAAAAAAAGAACTAAATAAAACTTATAAGAGGCAGCAATAAAATTATACTATATGCCAGACCACCAGCAGCAGACATTATTTTTATCAACGAAAAAGTACAAACAAAAATTCTATTTTTGGCGCCCACACACACACACACTCATACATGGCTAGTGGCAGAAGACGGCGCACGTCTGCTCATTCGTACACATACGCATTTATAAGCACAAGCACATATATACATATATATATACTAATGCATTTAGTAAGCTACGTCAATGTCATTTAAAAATAAATCACAATTATATTGCAAGAAAATCAAAACAAAAACAAAAGAAATTAAAATAACAGAAAATATAAATATTAGTTGAAAGTCAGTGAGGAGAAGGTTAGCATGACATCTATATGATATAGCTGTCGGATCTGGACAATATTTACATATGTTTACGTTTAACTACGATGAATCTTAAAACAAACAATTGTTACACTCAGATTTTGAAGTTAACATTGTCATTCTATAGAAAGTTTAGAAACTATATGATTTAGGTATCCTATAAGAACTATTTGATCTATATAAATAAATATATTTATTAATATAACTGTTTTCTTTACAGGTTGACTTCAAAAATGTATGTAAAATTTATATTTATACTTTTAAAATAATTTTCAACAATAAAAGAAAAGCTAACTTCGGGTAGCCGGTTGAAATTCGGTCAGCATACGCGGAGGCTTCTAAGAGTGAAACGTTCCAAATATCCTTTAATTCGGATAAACAAAAACAAAAAAAATCCGGTATAGTAAGAGTTCATTCCGAAGTTATATTGGAGCTATATGATATAGTGATCCTATCTGGATTAACTAAGGTCAGCATACCCAGTGACTTCTAAAACTGAAATTTACCAAATTTGCTTCAATTTGTATAAAAAAAACAACCAATTTTCTTTTATATGGGAGCTCTATGATATAATGGTCCGATCTTGATGATTTTTTACATATGAGCAGCTTCCAGAAGAAAGAATCCTATGACTGAGAGAAAAGTTCACATAGAAAAAAAAAAACGGGTGGCTTCTCATGCTGATCAAGAATATCATGTTCCCGTTTCCGTTTCGATTTGAAAACTAATACGAATTCCTTTCCGATTCCCATTTGGAATTAGTGTTCACGATTCCGAGTGAAATTAGGTTTTCAAAGCTACGTTTCAATTGCAAAAAAGCGTAATGTGTGGACAGCCGAAGACAGAACGATGAATAACAACATGAAGGATCTCCTTTAAAGTTTTTGCCAAAAAAAAATATTAAATTAGTACTTCAAGCTGTTCCCAATGAATTAGAAATTGACAGAGATATATATGTCTGCGGGTAAAGTACACGCAAATAGTGAAGTAATTTTGATACCCCCAGATGCAAGGCTCAATCGGAATCGCGCATGATGTGATTGGAAGTGGAAACGCGATTAAGGTGGTTTATTTATATACTTTATGGAGATGTTTTTTCTAAGCATTACAAATATTGTGTCAAAATTATAATACCCTTCGCAAGGATTTGACTAATTTTGAGCCAATATGGCTAAGGGCAATAATATATTCGTAAATATTTCCTAAAACTAGAAAATATCTTTTACAAATTTACAACATTATAGGGACATCTAGGAATACTTTTTTTAGTCAGCGTATTTTAAGAGCTAAGTAACAATATTAGAAATCAACCATATATAATATATATAATTCCATAACTTTATATATAGAATAAATATGTGTTGTCAAACAAAATTTTCCACAAATTATATACACATGCATATTCCGTTAATCGGCGCTAAATGTATATCTCAGCGTCGTCTATTAATAATTTCAATGTACATTTGAAGTTCAACATTAATCAGCTCAGGACAGGCAGATAATGAATGATTACGAAAACGCGCACTGGGTTATAGCCTCCAGGCAAGGCAAGGCAAAACAAGGCAGAATCTCAAGCTAAAACAAATGACATTAAAACTTTGTCTAAACAAAACAAATACAAAATGGCTTAATATTGATTAAAAAAGATTTAGAATTTCATATCAAGTGGTGCACAAACTTCCATCTAGTTTCAGAGTCTACTAAAAATTAAACAACAACAAGCACAACAACCAACAACACAACAAACCATGTCCAGTCAATTTGATCCTAGCGCCGTCTGGGCCCAGCGCATGCAAAGTTTCCAATGCAAGCAGGCGGATATTAATCGTCTGGTGTTGAACTATCTTGTGACAGGTAAGAGTTACTTATGCACCTAGTCCAACACATATTTTTTTTTACCCTAACCTTCCCACAGAGGGATATAAAGAGGCAGCCGAGCGTTTCACGAAAGAAGCAAGCCTGGATGCCAATCCTCAACTGGATAATGTAGAAGATCGTTTGAGAATCCGTAATGCCGTGCGTGCTGGTCAAGTGAAGTTTGCGATGGATATGGCCAATAAGCTATATCCAAAGCTATTTGAAACCAACAATTACATGTACTTTCACATGCAACAGCTGCGCCTCATCGAAATGATACGCGATAGAAAAGTGGAGCAGGCGCTAAGCTTTGTCCAGGATAAGCAGTCTGGTTTGGCTAATCCCAAACCTCAAGACAATGCTTACGAAATGGAGCGGACCCTTGCTCTGTTGGCTTTTGAGACCCCCGAGGAGAGTCCCTTTGGTGATTTAATGGAGCCTACGTATAGGCGAAAGATAGCTGGCGATCTCAATGCCACAATATTGAGGTATGAGAAGGATGCGGATGAGGTGGAGCCCAAAATGATGTTCCTCATCAAGTTGATATTGTGGGCACAGAGTAAGCTGGAGGAAGATGGCTGTGTGGATTATCAGAGATTGAATTTAGAGGATGACTTTGAGGAGGAGTTAAAGAGAGCTTTGCATAGCGATTAATTTTTTTCCGGGTTAATTGAGAATTACGCGATCCCGGCTGTCTACTGCTAAATAAACTATTAATGTAATAAAATATACTATACAATTTTTTTTTTATGTGTGTTGAATAAAACGTTCCATAAATATCTTGATGTACAAAAGTGAAATTGCGTTTAACATTTCTGTGGCCGCGGCTGTTGATGATTATTATGATGATGATGATGATGATGATGATGATTATGCAAGGGCGTCAAAAAATTAAAATGAAACGCAAATTGTTTGCAATTCTCTTGCCATTTCCATACCATTCACAAAATGGTATATTCATTTTGTCAGGAAGTTTGCAACGCATAGAAGGAAGCGTTTCCGGGTATATAAAGTATATATATTCTTGATCAGCAATGAAAGGGATATAACCATGTCCGTCCGTCTGTTTGAACACAAAGATCTCAGAAGTCTTAAGAGCTACAGAGCCTTATTAGATGCTTCTTTTGTATGCACGCTGGTTAAATTCGAGTTTCATTTAGATCGGACAACTATATCATATAGCTTCCATATAGCCGATTGTTCCGGAATGAACACTTTGGAGCATAACTTTTCTGTTTTTCATCCAAATCAAACCAAATTTGAGTTGTATCCATTTGAGAAGGCCGCTGACCTGATCTGATTAAGATCGGACAACCATACCATACCATATTATATAGCTACCATATAACTGATTGTTCCGGAATGAACACTTAGGAGCACAACTTTTCCGTTTTTCTACCAAATCAAAGCAAACTCAGTTTGTATCCATTTGGGAGGCCCCACGTCTGCTGCTTTGATCTGATGATGATCGGAGAACTGTATCATATAGCTATCATATAAATGATTGTTCCGGAATGAACACTTTGGAGCATAACATTTTCTGCTTTTCATCCAAAACAAATTCGCCTTCCTTGCCTGCCGAGCAGACTTCATCTAGATCGGTTATATATTTACAATATGAATGGTATATAAGCTTCGGCAGGTGGAAGCTAGCCTTCCTTTCCTTTTTTTTCGGTCACGTGCTGTATGAGAGCTATAATTAATGGGTTTGGCGCCGTTAGCAAACGCAGAACGCACACATACTCATGCAAAACTTTCGAACAAAGACACAAGGTAAGCAAGAGGTCAGCAATGGTCAGTTATGATGGACTGTGATATACCCTATAGCTGTAGAACTTGCCAATGATTCGAAAATATATGTGGTAAAATGTAGAAATTGTAGAAGAATATTCGAGTTTTTTTAGCTAATGGATTTCTTTCAGATCTAATTATCTATAATTTTTTAAACTTTTTAATTGTTTGTTATTAATTTTATAATAGAATTATTTTGGGTGAATTCCAAGACTTTACAACTTTCAAAGTTTACATTTAAAAGAAATATAATTGCTTTTTTTGGAACATTTTAAAAGTCTTAAGATTTATAAGGATAAAATATGATTTTTTTCTCAAGAGTCACGAAATTCAAAAATTTAAAACCCCAACGGAACATTTCTTAAAAATTTAAGATTTGTGTGCAGTTTTGGGCGACCTTTCTATTTCAGCTGCAATATTAAGTTCAGAAGATTTTCGGTTTTAAGGTGAATTTGTAAAATTTCAGGCAAAGCCTTTGTTTGCCTAATATGCCCGCTCGCTTACCTCATACCCTCTGCAAATGCAACAGCTCGTTTGTGTATTTTGTATCAAAGTGCAGTTTCATATTTGTTTTGAAAATAACACATTGATAAGCAAGAAAAACAATAAAAATACACAACTTGAAAGGCGTTTGTGTTCGCTGGCAACTGATAAGCTATGGAATGTATTGATAAATATTCTACGAGCGCGCGTACCAGCTGAAAACACACATTTATTTTTCTTCAACTGCAACATAGTAATGTTAGGCAAACATTTGTTCAAGGTAGCAATTGTCAATAAGAAAATTCAGTTAAGTTTGGCGAATACGAAGCTTGTTACCCTACATTCTATGGATGTGTGGTTTTTCATTTGATGTAACTGATTTCTTAACTCAACTTTGGGATATCTTTGGAAACTATTTATATTTTCGGATCGGTGCCTTAAAAGGTTTTTAATGGTTTTTAATGATAATACAAATACTTCCATGATATAGTTGAAATATTCCATATTCTATATAGATACGTCTTTTAATATAAAAATGGTAGACGCCGATCAATTGGGATGATCAATTGACGAATATTGCAAAATGTACATGCAGAAATATACGCGGGGAATAGAATAAGTTCCAAACAGAGGATCTCGCAGATTTTTAAAGTAAATTCCAAGACAAAAAACAGGTCTGGCAATTTTAATAAAACTATGGCAGTTGATGATTCCAAGATGTTAGACGAAAGGACTTCCTTTACTAATTTCATAAAATATAACTATTCTTGTATTTGTCCTTTCAATTTGTCTATAATTTGCCTATACATATACATACATATGTGTATACATACTTTTGTCGACAATTTTGTACTGTTTTTTTTTTATCAAATTGAATGGCAGCTTTGCATTAACTGCTGTTTACGTGGAAACGTGAGTTACGTGCCAAGTTAGTGTCTAAGCTGTTGTTTATAATAATAATCTATGTATTTTTGTTGCCAAGTGTTTGCGGTAAAAATTTACATGACCACACACACATACACATTACCTATGTACATGGAAATGAATCGAAAGCCGGTTTACATTGAACGCGATAACAGAAATATTTGTTGTTGTTTGCTTAGCAACTGTCACTCGGTCTAAATATTGAAGGGCAAGAGCGTGACATTAGGGAGGAGGGGTAGAGGAGGGAGGCAAACAAATTAGTCAAGTGCGTGTCAAATGTTTGTGCTGTAAACGTGGACAGTAGGGAACGAGAGCAGAGCTCACATAAAAAGCGCATTCAAGTAGCGGTTTTTTCTTCAGTGAGTGAAAGTATCTCGCAGCTTTCTTTCTCTCTGTGTGTAGCTCTCTCTTTCAAATATGTCCGAGACGCAAAAGAGAGCTAATCGATTTCAGAATGTCTTTTTATCGAATTTCAATGTAGCTTCTACATTTTTGGGGTGCGGCAGGCAAACTGTTCAAACTGACGTGTCCTTGTACCGGTTACGATTAAGTCTCGTGCCGCCTGCCGCCGTCACACCCACAGTCACACGCACGCACACAAGTAGGCTACACGTGCACGTGCGCCTAAATGTATGTCACACACAAACACAGCTTAGGAGCTGGAGCTTGAAGGAATGTGGACTTTCAACTTACCGCTGTGCCTTCCTCCATGGCCACCGCCTCAAATGATTTTTTTTCGAAAGTTTCTAATAGATCGTGTAAATCCTGCTGCGTCACATGGACCATATCGTTTAAAGTTACGCTGCACATTTTTGCGACGCTGCATTTACCGTACGTTCCTCGCACTAATACTAACACACACACACGCACACTTTTTCTTTGCAAAGACAAAAACACCGACACGAAAAAAATGAGAAAATAACAAACAAACAATAGATTTAAACAAATTTGTATTTGTTTTGCTGTTATTGTTGTTGCTTTGTGTGTCTGCTGCTGCTGCGTATTTTTTTACCCGTTTTCTTTGCTTTTTGCTTTATCGCTTTTTTACGTCGTTTGTTTTGTCAACGCCTATTTAGGCTAAGCACGACGCGTCACCAAAAAGCCAAAACGCAGTACAAAAATTGGTAGACAAAAGCCGCATTTGGTTTGTGTTTATTTGCAATTGATTATAACTGAAATTTACGTTGTAAATATTTGAAGCAAATGTATTATGTTATTAATATATTGGCGTTTTACGAACAGAGAAGCCGCCGTCAATGTTAGCCAAGGACAGTGTTGCCAAAACAGCTACTTTAATCCGTTGAAACTAGCCTTTTTTAAGCTGTAATATGTCTTGGCTTGTTTTTTAAAAAAAAAAATACATTTGGTACATTATGGTTATTAAAAAACACAAAAACTATTCAACGAAAAAAAAAATTTAATTAATTAAAAGAAATCTTGAATGTTTTATTTGAAATTTGTTTGACATTTATTGAGCACACTTTGATGACATAAGCAAATAGATTACGTTATTTCGCGTGAATACTTTTCCTATGGGAAAACAATTCCGCATCGTAAGTAATTAATAAATAATTTCATAAAATGGTATAACAAAAATAAATATGTAGCTAATTTATTTTATATTTCCAAATCTAGCTTGGTTGGCAACACTGAGTTCTTGCTAAGTTGTTGTTGTCGTGGGCGATTAAGCACGTTTTGGTTACACATTCCGCACTTACACTTACATCTTAAATTTTGTATTTGCAATATCAATTGCATGCACTTCTTCGACAAAGCCGATCGAAACGTATTTATTTGTAATTTTTACAAATTAAAAAAGCGACAAAAAACACATCAACAATTATTGCTGTTAATAACAGACACGATTGAGGCTGTTAACGGAGCACAACAGCTGTAAAAATGAGATTCTGTTAAGTGAGCACTATCGCGATTACAGCGTCTATTTATCATCTATCGATTTTTTTAATATTAATAAATTTGAAATATTTATAATTATTAGCTCTCACTGACTATTTAAACGTATTCCTTGTTCAGGATATTTGAAGAACAATTGCATTCAAAATCTTTATGGGATTTCGGATTCAGGTATATTCGATTCTTGTTTTCTTAAATAAATAAATTGACACTTACTTGGTTAACTGATTTATTAGGATATTTCGAAGAGTTTTTTAGCCAACCCGGCTGTACAACAATGCTTGAAATTCACAAATCAAGGATTTGTGGCTAGCTAGATATTGTTTTAACAATAAGCATTAGCTCTTGCACGCATGTGGCCTGAAGCTGTTTTAAATTTTAGTGCATGTTCCTTTCCAATTGCAGAATCATCTCAAGTCCTCCTACTTCTTTATTTCTTGACACCAATCTTTGCCTTGGCTGTGCCACGGACCTTTTTCATCTTGTTGCGGCGGTCTTTGCGAAGCTTTCGAATTTGTTTCTTCTGATTGAAGAGTCCATGGCGGGCCAAACGATATTTGGGCTCCAATTTCTTGGCTGCGTCCAGGGTGTCATAGATGAGGGCGAAGCCAGTAGAACGTCCGCCACCGAATTGTGTGCGAAAACCAAAGACAAACACGACATCAGGCATCACCTTGTACATGACAGCAAGCTTCTCGCGGATTTCCGTTTTGCTAATGGACGATAATCCAGGGTGCAATACATCGCAGACCATTTGTTTCCTGGCAAGCAGGCTGTTGGTCATGAACTTGCGGGTGCGAATTGTGGCCGTTGTAGCAGACATATTGGCGTAGCTGCAAAGAATAATAATTATAAGAAAAATTCATTAAATATCATATAGAACTGTCATGAAATCGTTGCCTATTCGTGTGACTTTGTGGGCATTGCTATTTGTGGTGAAATAATATTACATTCACTGCAGTGAGTCAGCAGCTGCACTTGCACGGGACAAGGAATAACTATGTTGGCCAAGAATTATTTAAAAACCCTGCTATGACATATCCTTTAAGAGTCCACACGTCTTAAAAAGGATTTGAGAAGGCTTACACTTTTATTATGCTGTATAAGGGCTTAAAAACGTCTTCCGTGAGAGCAAAACTCGTTAGAAATAAAGATAGCAACCGCCGATTATCGATCGCTTATAGTTTCGGTAAGCGTAACCTAATGATTAATATTAATATTGGGGGCTGCCAACTCATTGTAGTTATCGATATTTTACATATCGATAACTACTGCAATTTCAAACCCTCATCATTGCCAACATACTCAAAGTGAATACAACTGTGCGAATGTACTTAACATTTTATTAAGATTTAAATTCAAAGCAAATATGTACATGCCAATGCAGCGGCCCCTGTTTAAATTATGCGTGGCTAAACTTAAACAGTTAGCTGTTAAGTATACAGTCTGTTACGCTGTCGTTCATCAGGCTTTGTCGATAAGTCGTCTTGCTTATCATCGATAACTTATTTTTTAAATCAAATTGTCTCCATTTTAATTATTTATAATATCCACCGACTTTTCGAACTTGTCATCTGCATTTTGTACAACAATGATAGTTATTTTGGAATCTGGCACTAGCAACACCTCATTGTTATTGCTGCGCACCCTCAACATTAACAATTCATCAGTAGCATCAATCTTTGCCATACCACGCTCCAGACGTCCACGCAAGGTTTGAAAAAGACCTGAAAATTCCACGGCTTTATTATGAGGCATACTGCTTTTAACTGGATGTCCCAAGTCATTCAGGATGACTATGTTGCGTATGTTTTGCTTATCCTGAATTTGGCGAAACACCTCATCCACATAACGTTGGGAACGGGGAGGCTGAATTTGATTAAGGAAAGCGTAAGCTTTTACAACAAGGTATACATTGGATAAAACATTTAAATGATTTTACCCTTTCTGCTGCAGACGGTAGCATTCTCTTCTAATGGGGATATGATTTGTTCTGGCTAACTTTCTGTAGGTTTTGCCTTTTACCCCATGAACGATGTAATGGTTTCCATGGCAGGCAAACCAAGGCAACGTTTGATATGTAGGTCAATGGTTTCAAGGCACTTCCAAAACTTCTCATTCCACTAAAACGTCGTGTCCAGTATTTACTTTTAGAGTTTTATTTACTTATCATACAAAAACAAAAGCCGCTCCAAAAGTAAACACCGAATTTATGTTGTTATTCAGGACGTTGGTTAAAAACAGCTTTCGGAATTGTCAGTGCGCGCCACTGAGCCGCAGGCTACCCGCAACATCACACACACACGCATCTAATCAAGCGCCAGTTTACTTCTTGCCGGCACCAACCTTGGCCTTGGCTGTGCCACGGACCTTCTTCATTCTGTTGCGACGTTCCTTGCGCTGCTTGCGGGTCTGCTTCTTCTGTTCGAAGAGTCCATGACGGGCCAAACGGTATTTGGGCTCGAATTTCTTGGCGAAGTCCAAGGTATCGTAGATGAGGGCGAAGCCAGTGGAGCGGCCGCCACCGAAGTTAGTGCGGAAACCGAAGGCAAACACGACATCAGGAGTCACCTTGTACATAGCAGCGAGCTTCTCGCGGATTTCGGTCTTGTTGACCGACGACAGGCCGGGGTGCAACACATCGCAGACCATTTGTTTCCTGGCAAGCAGGCGGTTGGTCATGAACTTGCGGGTGCGAATTGTGGCCGTTGTACCAGACATATTGGCGGAGCTGCAAACACAAAGGAACACAAATTAGTTTCGAGTTTTTACACACAAAATTGTTTGCCTATTTATATTTGTTGTTGTTGCTGCCAACATAACCTCACTGCCAAACGCTCGGATTGCTGCTGCGGAGCCCGAGCGACTCCACGTGTGACAGCGCTGTTGGCAACACGCGTTTAAACACTTTTCTGTGTGGCGGCCTTTATGTGTAGGTCCTTTGGCATATTTGCAGCACTTTTATATCGCATATTTAAACAATTTGCTCCAATTATTACCTTTTTAAACGCTTAAAACGGTTTAAAACACGTCGTCAGGGCGAACCGATTTTTTAGAAAGAAAGATGGCATTGTTGCAGGGTTGTATGAATTCGATTTTCGCAACAATCGATAGTTTCTGACTGAATAAAATACTAAAAATATACCCCATTACTTCTGTAAAATAGCAGCCCTGTTAAATCTTGAAAACAAAAAACCAAAATCGATGTAGTGTTAATATTCTTGGATACATGTAATTATTCCATATCTTCTTTGTAGCGAACCACATTTATATGTTATCTTAATTTTGTATCATGACAGACCTAGATTGTGGTATTCATGTATGAAAAATACCACATTGGCTTAAATTAACATTATGTGGTATGATTGCTGATTCTTAGAGCTGGGCGGCAGATTGTGGCGATTTTTGTTACAATTATTTTAAGTATTTTTTAGTATATTGGGATTTTTACGAATACATTGGCGCGCTTTGGTCTGTCAGCGTTAAATACAAATTCGATTTTATTTCTTCTGAAAGGAGTAAATCTGTTTTAAAATCAAAATAGACCGATAATACATTAAAATTGTATTAAGTATCTTATGGCACATTTTCACTTAAACTAATTCAACTTGGCGTACTTCTTGTTCTTTTTCTGCAACGCAAACTGAGCAGCGTAGTAGGCAGCCACTAGCACAGCTACCACACCAGCTGCCACTCCAAAGTAAAACACAAATAAATCGAAAAGATGCAACTGGCAGGAGGAGATACCTATTCCGCGTGTTCTTATTGCAGCTCCGCCCTTATGTCGCACCACATAGTTTACCCAGAAAATGGCATTGGCCAAGGCACCCAACGGTCTATCCCTGAACTCTAGGGAAACCTCTCTAATGGTAATCCTATACTGCTCCTGTGTCAGCAGCTGCTCCAAAGCCCAGTTGAGGCTAGTGGTGGTCACATTCTCCTGCTCCAGTTTAATGCCAACTCCCAGTTTTACCGCCAATTGCATATTCTGTCTTTCATTGTGAAAATTGGGTAAGCCCAGCAGCGGCACATTTCTAACTATGCCCTCTTGGAGGCTGAGCAAATCCCCGTTCATAATGAAGGCACGCACGCGTGGATGCGCCAAGATGTCAATCTGTGGCACACCATGCTGGATCAGGACATTCTTGGGCAGTCCTTCGATCGTCTTGACATCGTGACAAGTCCAAATAATGCCTTCTTTGCGTTGAGCCAGAAACTCAAATAGGATTTGAAGCTTGGGCTTGGATAACTGTCCGCAGGCCTGTTCATTGCCCAACTGCATATAGATGACGCCGGCACGTGATTCCTCCATTACACGCTTAATATTCCAAGGCAGTTCCTTGGGTCCGCGTATGTGCAGGCCTCCAGCTGGCACAATCTGCTGGAGCAAGGGGCGAGGAGTCATCAATGGCACTTGGTTATTCAGGAGCAGAACTGACAGATGGGCAGCTTGCAGTTGGGGAATGGAGGCCTGAACTGGAAGGACAAAAGAATTGGTAGATCAACGATTGGAATCCTGCTGATCATAAGTGCAGCTCACCTTTGAAGTGTTTGCTTATGATCTGCTCCTGGGCGGCATAGTGCTGATTTTCGAATTGTTTGCGCCGTGAGATGCAATCCCGTACATGCGCCAAGCGTTCAAAGTAGCCCAATGCCGGGTCATAGTCCCTAAAATCAATCGGCGAACAGGCCACAGGCACCAGGGCATCCTGCACAGCTTCCATATAGTTGCCAAAATCTGTGCTAATAATGCCCACCAGAGGCTTCTGATGCTTTTGGGCCAGCGCTAGCAAAGCTTCCGTGTAAAACAAGTCCAGAATGATGACATCGTAATCAAAATCCCAGCTGGACAACTGCAACAGCTGCTGCACTGTCGCCTGACTGAGAAAATGATCAACAGCCTGGGCGCCGACCACAGACAAGGCCTTGAGCAGTTGCTCATTGGGTAATCTGCCCAGTTGTTCCAATGAACCACCTGGTAAGGCTTGCTTTTGCACTGTGAAGATTCGAGATATTTTATTGGGAAGTCATGTGGCTGGCTATGTGTTTGGGAACACTTACAATTGCTCCAAAAGTCATATTCCGGACTTATGACAAACTCCGTGACACCTGGTATACGTTCACCCAAAGCATGTCCTGTATAGACGGTGACATTGTGCTCCCTGGTGGCCAGCTCGGTGACCAAAGTGCGCAACACTGCAAAGTGGCTTTCACTAGAGTGGGGCGACAGGATGAGTATCTTGGCTGGATCTAGGGAGGCACAACATAGTAGCAGCTGCAGTAGGCAGGAGAAACCAAGCCAGTTGTTTGGGACTAGACGATTAGTTGTCGAAAGCTGTAAGATATCAGATATTTGGAACACATAGAAGTAATCATTTTGGGTAACGAATATATTCTTGGGGATTTAGAACCCTAATTTTTGGTTGACCGAATATAGACTTTTCCAACCGCAGTTGATGCTGTGGAATATTCTACGGCATATTTTCATGTTATTATGGACTCACCATATTTCTCTTGATATCCAATATATAGCCTCTAAATTTGCTGCAATTACATTGAAATAGGCCGGCCGGAAATGTTGCTTCTTCTCAATTCAATATTTCTCTCGTTCCAATTCCAGTTGCCGCTGTTGCGCTATCTCCAAGCACACTGATCTGCTCTGGCCCCAAACACAAATAATCTTAGAAATGCGCGAGTCAGCCTTAGACCCAGACAGGCGTCCAGAATTTCTGTGGTTTATTGATATGTATATACATACATATATATATATATGAGCTACATACATATGTGCCACATGAGTCGAACCACATAAGCGTACATACATATACATAAACAAATCTACAGATGGGGTTATGGACTACAATTGCACAGACACAGATACAGTTATAGCGGCCACATACGGCATGCTCATAATTCCTTACGCTCCGGAACATGTGGCCAGACGACGATACTGCTCAATTTTTGCTGCAAGTGCTATAGTTTCCAGTTGTAGTAGTGTGTAATAAACATACATACATATACGTACATATATACTCAATGCATTTTATCAAGGGCGCAGACAGCTTTGACCAAAGGGGGAGTCTGCTAGGGGGAGCGGCCATATCAATATCTTCGTTCCCATTTGTCAATTTTGTAGTGAACTTAGTGAATTTATTCTAAATTTCGAAGTGTAGAGGGGCGCACGATTCTCTGCCCCTGGATATGTCTTCGCATTTGATGCTTTCGTACATAGACGTATGCAAAAGGGGTTATCATAGGGCTTAAACCGTTTGCATGCTGACAAATTAGGATGGATAATTGAAAATAAAATTCAAAATGCAGCTTATCATGCTGAACAAGAATACATACATTTAATCGAACATATAACCCCATAGATTTTCTGGGTTGAAAATGTTTCCTTCAATACATTACAGATATACTCTCCCTCAGGGTAAGGACTCCTAAGCTACAAGGTCAAACGATCGACCGACCAATAAAAGACAAGCAATGGTATAAGTGCGTATTGAGCAAGCAGTAGAGTAGCATACTAATAGCGAAAAGGAAATGTGTAGTTTCGAGTATGTCGATCAATTTTTGCAGATTCGGGACGTCGAGACCAACGAAGCAGAGAGATGATAGAGAGAATCGGGTAAGAAGAATATGTCAGAAAGAAAAGTGAGAGAAGAATAAAAGGACAGAGCGAGCATTGTGAGAAGAAGAGATCGAGAAAAAGAGAGAGAGGATTAAGACAAAAAGAGAGAAAGAACCCAAATTGATGAAATAGGAGAAGATAGAAAAGTAGGAGCCAAACTTGGGTTAAAGGGGAGAGAGCAATGAGAAAGGCACTTAAAAAAAGAAGTGTTTTTTTATACTCCATAAGCTTCATTCACCAAAAAAACGAGCCCCGCCAATGCCTGACAAAACATCTGGTTTAAAAATAAAGCTCAAATTTCGCTGCAATTTAATCACATTAACCATTCGCCCTGCCTTTGAAAGTATATTCTCACGAGTCTTAACAGATAAGCAGCAGCAGCAGGTGGAAGGAAGCACAAAAGACACCTGAACAAATGTCAACTTCAGCCTCAAAGATTGTGGGCTAATTTCAAGTGCAAACATTAATATTTACATATTCAATTTCCAGGGCAGTGCGAATTGTAAAAATGTGACAAGAGGAGACAAACATAGAACAACAACAACAACAACAACTTGCAAAAGTAGAACACAGCAGCATGAAAAAGAGAGACTGAGATAGGCAAAGGGCAGACAAGCCAGAACCAGAGCCAGAAATAAAACAGAAACAGGTTCTGCATTACAAAAAGGGAGATGAGGAAGAAAGCGGGACAGAAACACATACACACACTCATACAATGACAGACAATTGCAATTTGTTTTGTCAAAAACCGGTTCAATGAACTTCTCCAAGAACTTGTTCAGGTTTAACTTCACCCCCATCAACTAACTGAGAAAACCACAACAAAGAATCGCATACTTTTTATCACACATTTTTATTTTTTTTTTATGGTGAATAGCTTGAGCAGAGTATTTGCTTAAAAGTGAATTGAAAAAGATGTATAAAATTCTATTCTATTCAAAACGTTTTCTTTTAAATGCAAACTGGGCAAACTATGTATATATGGTATATGGTTGGATTGGATTACACATTTAGGTTTATAAAATTGTGTTGTTTTAAAATTGCAAAAGTTTCTGTATTGCTGCACCTAGCTCTACTCGGTGGCATCAGTCTTGGATACGGAGAATGGTTCAGCTACGGGCAGCGAGCCGCTGTTGGCAATGACCACATCCTTAACTGGACGATCGCGGGCATCCGTGGCGCTGGACTCGATCTTGCGCACCACATCCATGCCTGACAAAATCTTGCCGAAGACCACATGACGGCCATCCAGCCAGCTGGTCTGCTTGGTCGTTATGAAGAACTGTGAGCCATTGGTGTCCTTGCCAGCATTGGCCATGCTCAACCAGCCGGCGCCATAATGCTTCAGCTTGAAGTTCTCATCCTCAAAGCGTTCACCATAGATGGAACGTCCGCCAGTGCCATCGCCCTTGGTAAAGTCGCCGCCTTGGATCATGAAGTCCTTGATGATGCGATGGAACTTGCTGCCCTTGTATCTGTGTGTGGCACAAATAGTAAAAAAAAATACAGAAAATAGTAAACACATTAATTGAACTAATAAAACTTAAGTTATTATTCTTTTGTTGTTGCTTCTTCTTCTTCATTTGCCTTTGTAAAGCAATTGACGTTTCGCTTTAAACGCCACGTAATTGATAGTTGTTGTTCTAACCTAAAATGCATGTGTATGTGTGTGTCTTGTGGCAGCATCATCTTTACTCACCCTTCGCCCTGAGGTTTCTCAGCCAATTCCTTGAAGTTCCTTACAGTCTTCTCCACAGTTTTGCCAAACAAACCAATCTCAATGCGTCCGGCAGCATCGCCACCAATGGTGATGTCAAAGAAAACCTACGCAAAAAAGCCGCAAAAAAGAAATAACACAAAATGATTTATATGTTATTTATGCACAAGCGTACATTATATGTATATGTATGTTAGTGACGCTGTCTGCCATTTTTCTGACGTATACCAAAAATATAGGGCCTGTATCTATTCCCAAACTTTTTTTTGCTTACCTTATCGGTGACTTTTGGTCCCTTGCTCTCTTCGGCAACCACAATGCCGGCTGCTAAAGCAACCAGGCATAAAGCTAGTTGGAACTTCATATTTTTCACGCGCGATATCTTCAACGATTCACTGAAAAATAGAACCGGATTACAGTAAGTTAATTCTCTTCTCTTTTCTAATCAATTGTTATTGTGTGACCAGCGCCAGTTAATATAAACATCCATATAAATACTAAAAATATACCATTTAAAAGCCATGCGAATGAGAGTAATGGAAAATGCAAGAATACTCAATTTTTGGCTCACTCGCGAAATTTAATTCGAAATCAGTTGCTGGCATATGAAATATAATTAAAGCTTAATTATGAAAAAGGGTTTTCATTAAAGCAAACTCAAAGTCAGCGACTTTAGCGAACTCAGCTAACAAGGCGCTAACAGCATTTACAGCAGTGGCACTGATTGATTAAATAGCTAAGTTGGCAGCGCCAGGCTCTTGGCGGCAACATAACACTTTAATTTTAGCACACTTGAAATATTTAGAATACTGCTAATTGTAAATGACAAATGAATTGTTTGAATGTTGCCGAAAGTTAAATGTAGATTACTTTTTTTACGATATACATACAGAATACACACATACAGATTGTAAGCACTATACGCAGCATCCCAATCCAAACAAAGTCTACAATTTGTATTGGCTTCAATTGCACAGGTGCGCAACAAGGTTGTCTATAATTAGAGTCATGAACATCGAATGGGTTGTTAACATGCACTGGTAAGTAAGGTAATACTGAGACTCAGAGTTAACAGACAAAGGATTAGCAAGACGAAGGACATGGCGTACACAAAATAAAGCAACTACAATATTAACAGCTCATGTTAAGCAAAGAACGTGGGAATCTGCGGCTAACAGAATGTAGGCGCAGTGAAAGTTCGTTCTACTGCTAAAAATATAAAGCCTCATTGCTGCCTAATGTAGACGCCATTAAGCTTATATTACAGTTACTCAATTGAAAAGTCAACGAACCGAGTGCAGAAAGCACAACCTAAGCAACAGCTGAAAACACTTGAAAACAGGAGTCAAAATTTGTTGACAAGCCTATTTAGCTTACACACACACACACACACACACACACATCCAAATACACACCAACACACCCACGTTGCGACGTTTTTGCAGCTGAAGCTGGCTTTTAAAAACATTACGCCTTCGTGAACTTTGCGCATGTGATATATGTATAAAGAAAAAATCTCTTGGCGTGACTTCATTAAATTTCCTTACAACCATTTTCACGCATAATGTTAATGTGTGCTTAACGCGTTTTAATTGCATTTTCATTACGGAAATTGTTGCCTGACGCTTCCTGGTCCTGATGCTGATGATGCTGCTGCCTTTTGTAACCTGAAGACCCAGCGTGTGTCCTCTTTTGTTTTGCAGCAAAATTTACTTAACGTGTCTCACCAACAGACATTCGGATAGCCTGGCCTTGAGTGGGCGTTTGTATAGGTATTGCAAGTGCAACTGCAATAGACACGTCCCTCGATTAATGAGTGACCTAATCCAAGTACACTGAGCATAAGCAGAAATAAGTTTTTAGGCTTTTGAATAACAAATGTTTTTCATTTAGCAAGCTCGAGGTCAAGAGAGTGAAGAAACGCCAATATAATTAACTCGGTTTAAGCTCAATTTTTCTGTTGAAGAATGGACAACCAAACTTTAGCCACTTCTTACTATGCAACAGCAATCGGCAAGAGCGCTGTGTTTTTTTGGTGAGGCCAATTCCCCTCATCAGTAACCTTTTCAGCATATATTGACATCTGTTCGTAAAACTGATAGCTGCAACTTAATAGCCTGTATTTATCTGCCAATACTCAGAAAAGGGGAGTTGTGAATTACAAACTGGCATATTTTTGTATCTGTGCGCCTGTTAGTCATTGAGATTTATGGTATCTTATCTTCTTTTGCAGTTTTTTTTTTGCCAAAGTGGCACTTGTGGTTGTTGTTTTGTGCACTTAGAGATATCTAAGTTAAATGACGTGCATTTTTATTTAAATTAGAAAATAATTAAAAGATTTTTCATTAGTCCAATTTCTAAAGGAATGTTCTATAGTTTCTATGATAAATTCTTAGATCATGAATTTATTTATTCTTATTCACATAAGGGTATAGATTTTGAGCAACATTATTTGTGAATTTTGTAATTTTGTGATTTTGTTCAGTTGTTTAAAAAATCAAATGGATATTGATATTGTTTTTCTCAGTGCATTTAAATGAATGTTTCCTTCTAGGTGTATGTTCGTGTGTATGTCTAGGCATGCGGGGGTGTAATAATGTGGGTAGTTACTAAGCTTTCTTTGCTTTCGTTGTCCAACTGACATTTGAAACTGTTGTTCAGCTTAAGCTGCCTTTTACCATAACAAACGCTATATAAATAGAAAGAGGAACATGAATAGAAATAGACACACACACACAAATATATTTCAAATTTGAATTTTTAACTTTTACCTAAAATTTTGTAAGTAAGCAAGTTTTGTCAACAAAAATTCTAGATAAAAGTTTGAAGAATGTTCAAAACTAACTAACAAAAGTGCAGACCAAGAGCCTTCGCCAACAAGTAATAAAGTAAGTAAAAGTAAGGGACAACTTTTATGTTGAAAATAATTAGGTAGAAGAAAATATTGCTTAAAGCTAATAAAAATACAATGAAAAGGTAGAAAACTACTTTTTTAAATTATATAATGCTTAAATAATAAGCAAATATGATTTAAGACTGATAACATATGGTGAAGAGGATTCTGCGGACTGCTCAGGCCGTTTTGTTGTTAATTTTTACTACAAAATTTGTTTTCTAATAATTATCCATGTACCCGTTACGGGAGTTCCAGAAAGACTGTGTTTTATTGTGTTTTATTATATATAAAGATAATTACAAACATGAAAATATATATATACATACATACTATATTATATATATACATACATTTTACATATATTAACACTGCGTCATTAATCTTAATAGTCCATTCTTGTTCTTCTATATTTTCGTTTAGTTTTGTTTAATATTGTTGATCAACTATGTCTTCTTTTCGATTGATTGTTCTTTCTCCCTCGTCAGGCTTTTTTTTCTCCCTCCTCTCAATATCCACTGCTCTTGCATGCTCAAAATCAGCTTTGTGTCCTCTTTTTGTTAAATGTTTTGCTAATGCTTTTCACATCTTTCTATTTTTGGCACATAAAAATGATTCACGATTATAAATTAGCGGCTTAAAAAAAGGTTGTGAAATACCAAAACTAATCTTTCAAGAGGTCGACACTCAGGTTGCATAATTTTTGGTTAACAAAATTTCTGAATAATTTACAAAAAATTCTAAAACTTAGTGTAAAGTCAGTCAAGCTTCAATTTGTGGGATTTGTTATCAATTTTGTGCTGCTGTCAAATACAGTGAGATGCGGCCGAAATCAGGGAATCCAAGGGACTCCTAAAGTATTTCCATGGCAACGTTTTTTCTCTTACTTACGACCTAGAGCCCGCTAACCCAAACAGTTAAAATTCTAAAACTTTATATGCAAACCTGAAACATCTAAACGTGACAAACAAAACCAAACAAAACCACATTGAAGCCTCTAACTCAGCTGACATGGCCAAGTGAAAACGCGCTCTTTGCGCCATTCTCTCTCTCTTTAAATCAACAGGCTAAGCAAAAAAAAGCTTATCAAAAGCTCCTGCGTATACGTAATGTGCCGAAGATGCTGCAACAGCCACAAGTTGCCTTTTCGAGATATTTGCAACAGTTGCTGTTGAGTGGCTTCGGAAGTCGGACGTGTCTCGAGATAAAGGTAGAAAAGCAGTTGGCTTCAAATTGAACACACACCAATTTTTCAAGCTTGAAACGTTATCAGTGTAAGAGGAAAATTGCAACAACAACAACAACAAGAACTAGAAAACTAGTTCAAGTGCAAAATTATCGAGCAACAATGTTGCCAGCAACATCCGTAGTTGAAATGATTTCAAAAAAGTGAATTAGATATTTTCTGAAAACAGATTTATGAAAATTAAATATAGTTTTATAATTTATGTATGTTTTGATTGAATTTCTGTTGAATAAACTTTTTTATTAACCGTAAAATTTCATCAAAAGCAAAACAAAATTCAATGCCTCACATATGTGTTTGGGCAAATGAAATATTGTATGAAAAGAAATGAAAACCAAATCAGATTACGCGTGAAATCTGTGCAACAGGCAAAAGTCAGGAAAATTACCATATGTAGCACATACATACATGGCTATAATTGACACGTGTCTGTAAGACAACAACCAAATCAACAACAACAATGTTGAATGCTTTAAACACGAAATAAAACCAAGCCTGTACTTCAAACGCTTTTCTGTTTGCCTTTAGATATTGTTAACTCATCTCAAATTTTCAACGCAATTTTTTCCTGAATTATTTAACAACAAGTTGAAGTTTCAACCAAAGGCAACAAGCAACAACCAAGAACCAAGAACCAGCAACAACAAAAACAGCAAGAGCACCTAGAGACCGTCTGTAGGGTCTCACTAGAAGGTAGGTCTTGATTTCTTCTCTGGCTTCAATCGAAAATTTTACATTATTTGCATTTCAAAGGCGAATTGAAACACACAATTTTTTTTCCTTTTTATTTTCGTGTGCGTCTGCGGTGCGTATGATTATCGTGTCTGATATATTTTTGTCCACGACAAAGGGTCGTATGATTGATGTGTGACACTGATGCGTATGTGTGTGTGTGTGAGCGTATAATTATGTTAAATTGCTGCATTGATTTTTTTTTACATTGCCAAAAAATGATGAGGTTTGTGCTTTGAGTTGGGCAAATATTAAATTTAATGAAATGGTAATATGCGATGATGAGGGCTTAATGACATTTGTTTGTTTTCCTGTCGCGTTTGATTCTGACAAGAAACGTATTAAGTGGGCCAAAGGGGGATAATACATTTAAATGCTAAGGAATTTTAGATATTTTAACATGTGTTCCATCTGGAGAATTCGTAAAATAAATATGAATTATGATAATTGGTTTTTGCTGAATAAAAATACTTAATAATGAATGCTTAATTATGAATCTTTATAAAATAACTACTCAAATCTAAAATCTAAACTTAATCACTTGAGATTTCCATGCTCTATTGTGTAAGAGTTTTCTAGCTTGCTTTCATTAGCAAATCCCAAAATATTCTGGTATATCATATAATTAGATGGATAGTCTATCTTAGATCTTAGATCTATCTTAAACCATGAAGAGCTGCTGTTAACTCCGTAACATATATAAAATGGGTTAATTAATGGATACTATTGCCTTCTGGTTGATAATCTCTTAGTTTCCTTATCTATCCTAATTTCTAAGGATGCAAAATATTGATTTCAGAGGGCAAAGACATGACATGGTTTTTAAGCTACAGAGAGCTACAGAGCTGAAATTGTTACCAGATGATTCCTTTGTCTGCATGCTAGTTAAGTTCGAGGTTTATGCAGATGGGACAACTATATCATATAACTCCCGTATAACCAATTGTTCCGGAATGAACACTTAGGAGCATCATTTTTCTGTTCTTCATTAATACAAATTCGTCTTGTATCCCCACGCCCACCCATCAAATTTGATCTAGATCGGTTATATATTTACAATGTGAATGGTATATAAGCTTAGCCAAGCAGAAGCTAGCCGTCCTTTCTTGTTTTCTTCCTAAAAACAACACAGATTTGAATTAGGAGTTTTGTGGTCTACAAATGTTGAGTACAGAATTAGGTCAGATTTGATTTCAGTCCATAAAGTAATTCACTTAGTAAATCTCGTTGTTTAGTTGACTGGAGCTCAGATAATAAAAACTTTTCCAATTTAATTTGTTCTTCCACCAGAGATCTTCAACAAAATGTTATTTTTCAAATTCGTCGACTCAAAAACCTTCTTGAAATAAGAATATTGTACTTCTATTAAGTATTTCTATCCTTGGCTTAGTTTTTCCAACTGTAATTCGTGATTTTCGAGCTTAAAGGCAAAAAAAGGTGATTTAATTCTTTAAATATATATTATAAAATATTGAAAGTAAAACTATTTCAACTGAGCTTAAAACAATTTATCCAAAAAATTGTAGAAACACCATCTTGTTTCCTTATTTTGTATTTAAATCGGATGTACATCTATTTTTGGCTCAGATTTCCCCAATAACGCATTAGTTTATATTAATTAATATTTACAGCTGCCTGTTAGAAGGATCTTTTTTTTTGAAATAATAAAAAATAATAGCACTAAATTGTTCTTTAAATGAAAATGCTTAAAGATAATGCTCATATCACAGGCTCAAATTTATGGAAAACAACTCAAAAGTCTTGTTATCATTTTAGTTATCCTGCGCTATCTAATGTATTCTTGGATCTAAGGATTATTCCTACCTTTTCTCTCCTTATTTACCTTAATCTAGTATATCTGTTAGCTTCATGTCCTTTAACAGCCACCTAAGCTAAAAATTCAACTGAAATGAGCTCTAACCTTACCACTTTTACACTGAATTGTTAAAATGCGCTTTTGAAGTTGCGCCCATGTGTGTTTTTCTCATTTTCTGAGGGCAGACAGACACAGAACACAAAGCAGAAGGCTTTTTGTCAGCACGAGTTTCAACAGAACATTGAACCAAGGGCATACTTCAACACAAAAGAATCCCGCAGCTAGGCAACAACTTTGCATATTTTGTTTAAATATTCTTGCGAAAAAACAAATGTGAACTTTTCTGTAAAAGCACAAATTATACATAAAATAAATTTCAACTCTCCTTGGAGTTCCTCAATTTATTTTTCTGAATAAACTTCGTATGACAAGTGGAAATGAGACTGATTTCATTAGAAATTTGTACAAACAAATGCAGTTTGCTTAAAAATAATAAAATATTTACAAAAATAGTTTAAGAGAAACTAAACAAAAATATAATTTAGCAGCTCATAATATATGTTCTTTTCTCAAATTTCTCTTGAAATTTCTATATAATAAATTCCTTTAGATTTCTTCATAAATCACAATTATGTTTCTTAACTTGAACTTTCATTTTTATAAATAATTTTCAAAAAATCTTGCAAAATTTCCCTAAAACAATCTTTTAATATTCTTCATGGCCAATTTTGAGCTACAAAAATCCGTTTCCAAAAACTTTCAACTTTTGCGAACACACAAAAGTCAATGGATTCTTAGGGGAACTATCATAACTCATTTGTACATTGCCAACATTTTCCAGCCAACAACAACAACAATCCCAAAAGACTGTCAACTTTCTGTTGAACTTTTGCCAAAAGTTTTTTCTTTTTTTTGCCCAAACTGTAAAGCACTTTAATACCACATTTGACTCTTTAAGCTTTTGAGTTAAATTGTCATTTATCTGCTTTACACCTTTTGGAATATTTCAAATTTGTTGATCAAATTTTGGTTGTGCTCTGGCAATTAAACAATTAAAAGCCAATTATTACGCACAAATTAAATGAACTTAATATTATTATGGGTTAATTGCTGAGCTGCTGGTTTCAACAAAATTCTGGTCAGTTTTCTCTCTCCATATTTTCATTTTCTCTTCGTTTTTTTTATGATTTTCATGTCGTCCTTCCTGTGACATTTAATTGACTGTAAATGAGTTTAGTGCCAGCAACAGGCAAAAGGGAAATCGTTGAGGGTGTTGCCTGGGTTGGGGCGGAAGTTACTTGTGCGTGTTTTGCTAAGCCATCGTGTATATACACAAAGGTGATTGCAAGCTCACATGGAGCAAAGTTCAAGCGTTGGCAGCTTGATGTCTTTAGACAATTTTCATAGTATACTTTTGTGCGCCATGCAGTTGATGACTTTAGCTCATGGTTTTAAACCTAGGAAAACTCCTTAAATTTTATTTCTTTTTAGTTTTCTAAATACGTTAAATATCCAAGTCAACATTTTTTCAGCGTGTAGTGAAAAACTTGAGCGGATTTCTATATTTTTTCTTGCTCTTAAAAATACTTCTATTATTCTATTATTCCAGAAAAACAAATGGCAAAAAATCTTGACCGAGTTTTATTTGTTGTTGTTACTTTCATACATATATATGCAGATTTTCAGCGTTAGAATTATTTTTGTTTGCTGGCTTGTAAACGCGGAAAATTCGCAAAGGCGAGAAGAGCCAGCAGAAGTGGTGGTGGCAGGCGGTGACGGGGCTTAGGATTTGCGTTTCGTTGTCTGCTTGGGTTGGGGGGATGTGCGTGTTTGGCATTGACATTTACAGGGACGACAGAAGGAAAAACGCATAATGCCATAAAACATTGTTGCACATTTTTGATGTTAATGGCATAGTTATAAAATGTTTGCCAAACAAACGAAAATGTTAGAAATTTATGCCGTAAAAATAATTCATAGAAGCAGATGGACTTGGCTATGTTGATACGAATTTTATGGACACTAAATAATAATAAAATTGCTAACCTTTCTTTTTATCTATGACAAGATTATAAATTCAAGTTTGTTGGATGCTACAAATGATCATAAGCAGCTTTATAAGATGAATTGGTACGATAACTTACAGAAAGAGATCCGCTGTTTGTGTTGCTTTCAAAGAGCTATTTTTCTTATTTTTTCAATTCAATTTAATTCTTAGCTTCAGAATTATTATTAATGTTTTATTTTGAGTAATCTGCAATTTGTTGAGATGACATTTTATATCCGAACAAACTGGTGCAGCATATAAAGCCACTGCCTGGAAAATGGACCTGTACAGAAACAGGCTTAAGCATGAGTTCCTATTTGTGAAGGGATAAAGTGTAGGAATTGTAATCTCTTGCTAGATAGCAACTGAACTTTTATTCAAAAAATCTCTCTTTTTATACAATTTTTGGTCTTAGAATCCAAGCATATCGTGTTGCAGGGGTTTTAACATCTACCTATATATAATCCAATTAACCGCTGATCCTTCTTGAACAATAACATTTATATGTTCCCCAAATTTTAGTTATTTATGCAAGGTATTTTCCAAGTATTTAAAGTTTTACTCCCATTTGACATCTACAGTTCCTAGCCTAATATCAACATAAATAGTTTAGCTTAAAGAAAGTAGCTTGTGTGTTTTCCATTTCGAAAAGTAAGAATCTATAGTGTTAAAAGCGGTTCGTAATATCTGCTATCCAGCTATCAATATTGATGTGAAACTGTGTGTGGGAACTGTGTTTAGTCAGCGTTGTATAGCAAATTAGGAAAAAAGTCCTGCAGGATGTAACTGATTGCAATTTTTGATTTAGCACAACGTCGAATTTAAAGTCTACAGTCTGCCATAGACAAATTTGTGTTGTTTATTATTGGCAAGGAGAGGTGAGATAGCGGAATATCAAGAGAATCTCATCCAAGTAAATTCCTAAATTAATGTAAAAGCAAATTTCAAGCGTAATTGAATTTCGTAATTTGGTTTATCAAAAAAACCCATCACCGAAATCAAGCAACGGCTTGCTAACTACTTGTGGGACTCTGCACCATCAATTTCAGTGGCTAAGAAGTGGTTTACTGAGTTGCGTTGTGGCCATACCAGCACAAATAACACCAAACGTTCAGGTTGGCCCAAAAGACATAGTCAAGACAGAAATCGTCGATAAAATCTTTGGAATGATATTGAATGATCGGAGTATGAAAATGCTTGGGCTGGCTAAGGCTGTAGACATGTCAGCTGGACTGGTAAGTCACATTTCACATGAATATTGGAATATGAAAAGGCTACTTAACCGCCCGATGGGTGCCGCACTTGCTGAGAGTACAGCAAGGTCATGGCCTTGGGTTGGACGCAGTATCATTCACATTGATTACCTTGAATAGGGTAAAACCATCACCATCATGTTTTCTATAGTATTGATATTGATTTGAAGATCAAACGATCGCATTTGGCGAAGTAAAATTGGAACTTCCATGAGGACAATGACTAAAATGGCATAAATTTGCCTACAAGCTGCGAAGTCATCAAGTATGTTCTTCAAATTTAGCCACCATGTGACTATTTCCTAATGAAATTACATAAGAAATGGCTGGAATAGAAGAGATTTGAGTCAAAAGAAGGGGTCTTCACTTGAGAAAACCTTTTATTTGATAGAGTGAAACATTTAAGGAAAACGCTCACCTATAGACGTGGAGCAGATTATCTACTCTCTGCTCTCATTGACAAATGAAATTCTTATTTACAGAAGTCGAACTGACCTATCATAACATCCACTGTTTGTTCTCAAAACTCGAATGATAACAATCGCTTGCAAAAGTTTGTACAAAAATGTCATTTAATTTGAATTATTCTTAACATGTCAAATACATCTAATGAAAGCAGCTAAAAGATCAATTCAGGTGGCCATATAAATTATATACACAAAACTTTATCGAATTGTTCGAATGACTTCATATATTATATAGGTTAGTTTACCAACTGATAGAAATGTTCCCTCCTCCCGCAAACTATAAACATTGTCCGCGCTTCTTTTGCTTCTGTTCGATAATCTGATGGCATAGTTTCAAGGTCTGATAGCAACTGAAGAGCACCTGCTTGGGATTGGGTCGTTTCATCTGCTGCTGAGCTGCCAAATTTGCACGCAATTGCTCTTCCTGTCGCTCCCTGAGTTGTTGTTGTTGCTGTCGCCGCTGACGTAGTAACATCTTTATATAATATGCCCGCAGTTCCAGTTTCTGGCGCTTGTTTTGCATGCGTTGCATATAGGGCGTCATGGGGTCCTTGGGTGGACGGCGCAGCAAATCGCATAGCGAACATGCTGGATTAATGGTCAGTGGTTCCACTGTACGCGGTTTCTGTTTCTTGATCTTCTTGGCCTTCCTTAGACAGGCACGTATTAGATGACGGTTACGGATACGCACTTGGGAAGGCGAAAGGACTGGCAGTTTGGTGGATTTCGGTGGATTCGTGAGTTGACGAGCCTTTGGCTTCTTGGGCTCGGGGGGCAGGGGCTGACCTTCGTTGCCGTCCAGCATGCTGGGTCTGAATAGCCCTGGATATAGCTGATTGAAATACATCTCTAGACTGCGGGTTCTATAAAACTCGGCCACCAGCTCGGATATGATCAGGGGCTTGCCTTCGCCTGCCTTACTCATCTCCTCCGCCGTGAGTCTGAAGTCAATGTCGCTTTTGGATAGATAATCGGGAAACTTGGGTGTGGTTAAGGGTGACTTCTGGGGTGTTTCCCTTAAGGTTTCCTCAGCCACTGATGCTTCTGCCAGTGATGTATAGCTTTTAGGTGGAGCTACTGATTCAGACGACCCTGCCACATTAGCTGGGTACTTGCCCACTTCACGTTGAATTTTGGCAAAGGGTTTCTTGTAGCTAAAAGTCCTGTTTAGCCCCGCGAGCACGGGCACCCTACTACGTCTGCCAGCTGGTAGTTCTACGCGCACTGAAGTCTCAACAGGCTTGGGTTGAGTGTCATCTGGAGTGGTACCCTCACCTATAGTTCTGCTTGATCTGATTTTCTGTAGCTGCTGCAGGCGACTTCGCATGTGTTCCTCATGGGCCTTAAAGCTATCCTCAGGCGGTGTATCATATATTTTATATTCAGAGCGTCTATCCTTCTCTTTTGTCTCTTGGCGCTCATCGTGAGATGGCTGTAAAGGCGCATGATCGATGGTGGGAAGATGCGTATGCAATTGAGATTTATCGCTCATTTTCTTACGCAGTCTTCTGAGCGTCGATAAGTCTCCTGGCTGTTCCTTCAATGTGGTCTCAACGGCTTTGATCTCCTCAGGACTAACTCTAGGTGAAGGAGGAGGAGGCACTGCAGTTTGTGTGCCATCTTCCTGAGAGTCCATTTCTTTCTTCTCCACCACTGATTTGCTTACTTCTGGCGCTGGTGCAGGGGCTGCTGGCTCTGGTAGTTCTACTCCCACTACTGGTATGGGCTCCAAATCATCTGGTGCATACTCCTTGCCTGGTAGCGAGAAGTAGGGATATGAATTTCTCGGAACCTGAACCTGAGATGGATAGCGAACTGGACCATCATATGCACTAGCTGCATAGGGCAAATCATAGGATACTGTATCATCACTCAACCTGCTATCTGCAAGACTTCCCCCCTGCTCTTTGGTGGCACGGGGTTTCCCAGTAGGTTTCTTCTTAACTTTCCTTTGTCTCTTCTCTTTCTGCATATGACGTTGATCTTCAAATTCTGAATAGGTCATGGAAGTGTCATCCCAGGGAGCTTCTTCCATTTGCTTTGACTCTTTGGAAAGCTTCTTGGGTTTCTCCATTTGCCTTGACTTCTTACGTTTATGCGAAACTCCGCTAGACAGACTGGCATCCTTTCCCTGTGACGGCTCACTCATTTCGGAAGATATCCTAGTCCTTTCTGTCACCAAGCTCATTAGGCTGGGATGTTCATTGTATACACGTCTTAAGGCTAACTGCGATTGTGTGTATTGGTATGCTGGTTCTATTTTTACTGATTTTGTGCTGGCCGAGGACTTGCTTCTGCCTGTTCCACGTTCCTTTTTGGTTTTCTTGGGCTTTACCTCTGCATTTGCCTTAGACATTCTTGGTTGGATTTTATAAACTGACTGTGGTCGCCTTGGAGCTGTGTTCCTTTTACCAAACTTAAGTTGAGCTGGCTCAAATTTCAAGTGCCTCAAAATCCCCTCTTCTTGGTGATCTAGTGGCTCTGGCAAGATCACCAAAGGCTGTCGCTGTCTTAACAACATTAAACGTTGAACTTTCTTCAGCAGCTCCTCCCTAGCATAGGGATCTGTGGTTTGCTCTAGTGCTGCTCGTATTACCCTCTCCTCCTCAGTCCATTTCTCCATTTGCTCTTGGGTGGCAAAGTTATAGCGCTCCAATTTCTTACGCAACTTGCGTTGGCGTTGATCCTTGAAGTGTTTGGCCGTGGTTGCCAGCTTGATTGTGGTTGGCTTGGGTTTGAGCAGTGGAGCTGCTTTTCGAAAGCACTTCAAGAACTCCTCATAAATGGTCACATCTGGTGTCTGACCAGAGGGAACCTCAAGCAAGCTGCTGTCAGGTGTTGCTGGCTCCATTGATGCTGGCTTAGATGGCCTATAGAGTTGTAGGAAGGCAGCCGCCCTTTTATCCTTGATGTGGGTCACAAAGTCAGCGTTCTGCTCGATGCGTCTGCGCATATCACGCAGGCGCAACTTGCAGCCGTTGGCATAGTAACTCCACGAGGCATGAAACAGCTTATTCCTATCCTCGCTACCCCACTCCAGCTGGCGTATCAGTGGCGTCAGTTTATTTATCTTCTGCTGCAGGCATTTGCGATCCAACAGCTTTGGACAGAGATTGTAAGCCATGCGATAGCTTTTGAAGGGCAGGCCCGCCCTGAGTATATTCGATTTCTTCAAAATGTTCATGATTTTGGTGGATAGAATATATATACTATATATAATACACTGACAATTTTTGAGAAATTTTGTTTTAATACTTAGATTTCATTGTGAAAGGGAAAGTGTTACAGATTTTCTTGTCAACTTTAGTTTCCAGTGTAACTCTGTCAAAATTTCAACTCGATAGCTTTAAAACTAAGAGATTAGTTCGCATAAAAACAGGTGGGCAGTCAGACAGACGGACAGACCGACATGGCTATATCGACTCGGCTTGTCATGCTGATCAAGAATATATATACTTTTAGGGTCCGAGATGCTTCCTTCTACAATCTATCTCGACAAAATTATAATGCCCTCAGCAAGGAGATAACAATTTCTTTTTCACCACGTTTGTAGTTATTTTTGTTCTCCTCTTTTTGTTTGCCGGAAAGGAACATTCCTCATCCTGATGATGCATATTTCGATTGGCTAACCATTATATGTAAATATTAAAAATAAGTCTTTCGTATCTGCAAATTCAGAGTAATTAATTCAGTATGCAGTTCCCAGTGGACCAAAGCTTGCGCCCAGTATTTGTTCTTTGCCAATGAACTGAACGAAGTTTTCATTTGTTTGCTTTGATTAATTAATGCCTCTGCTGTTGAAGGATATTGCAAGTCTTTTCCTGTGAGATTGCTGTTTGCCAAGTGACTGGAATGGTCTGGTCTGACTACAAGCCACTAGCAAAAGAGCTCAATAATTGCTACCATTGATGGGCATAAAGCCAGGTACTCGCGGGACAAACCTGACCGATGGGATTTGGGTGAAAGCATTGAGATTTTCTGTTTTGTCAATCTTTAAAATTTGCAGCTATTAAAATAAATTTTTTAAGATTCTCTTGATGAAATTGTATCTGGTTCTGGTTATCCCTTTAATAAGGTTAGGCAAAAGTGCTTGCCGGAAAGACAGGAACCTTTTTAGGCTATCAAAATTATCGTCACTATCGCAACATATATTTTAGTATTGCTGTCTTTTTCCTATCTCTGAAATACAGACATATGGCTGCTTATAGAAGAAATAAGGTCTTTCACAGAATTAGTTGTATGTTGCAGTCCGTCTGAGTAATGACCAGATAGTGCCTCTGCCTAATTGGAGGGTCAAATCAGTCGATAGACTCTTCAATGGGTGACTGTTTGAAGTTGGCTTTCTGTGCAAAAATTTATCACATTAGAGGACAACAGGGGTTTCATAGATATAACTAAGATAAATGAGGTAGTAATCTACCATTCCATTCCGTGGGTCATTCTGTTGGGTCAAGAATTGGGTTTACAATTGACTTAAAAAGTTGTAGATTAGCTTCTGTAATTCCCGCCTTTACACCCAAACCCCTCTTACTATGAGACCAATATCTTTCTGCAATCTTTGAGAAATAAAGCACTAATGTTAGTTTGTCAACTCATAATTTATCTGCATAACATTATCTGCCAAAACTTTGTTGCAAATAATTGGAAAACACATGATTACATAACACACACACATACTTTTCCAATTACCTAAAACAAAGTCTATGTTAATATTACCAAGAGTAAAACAATTATCAGAGGCAACGACATCGTTGACATTGCTCAATGCGATCCTCAACAATACGATCACAATGATTGAGCATCTCCAGGCAGAGTTCCAGCTGTTTGCGCATATAACGCATCTCATGTATTTGAGAGATTTTGGCTGATGTTTCCGATTCCGAAGTGAAATGAACATCTGGAGGTTCTAATACCTGAGCAGGCTGCTGAGGATCACAATCACCTTCAATTGCCAGCTGCTGCCTTTGCTTTAGCTGCATTCTTCTGTAATATGCCATGAGCTCCTCTCTGTGCAGGCGCTTCTTCATTTCCAGCATATAGGGCTCATCGGGCTCTGTATGACGATAGGTATTACACACACCACAGTCGTCCAGTATTTGCGGTTCCGTCTGGCAACCTATGGTGATCCTACGTCTGCCTCTATGGGACCTTTGCTTGGGATGTCGGAGTAGGAGGGTTTTCTTGATCTGCTGAATATTTGGCAAAGACTCCACCTGATCTGGATGTGGGGAGGGACAATGCCTGCACCTCTCACAGCTCTCCGAGGTGGATTCATCCGTTTGACAGGCCACCACTTTTCTCATTCGACGCCTAAAATTTCGCTTGCGCCGCCTGCGTTCCTTGTTGCTAATGAAACTAAATTCTTGGGCTTTGCCTACGGGTCTTTCAGGTGCCGGAGGCAAGGGCCAGTTTTTGGGAAAACGGCTACAGTTCCTCAGATCCATGGGGCAACGTTGCGAGAATTCACTTATATGTTCACATATATTTATAGGAGCAAAGTAATAGTTCTGGCTGTCAATCGACTCAGAGGCACGCTCGTTGGGCATCCAGTATATGTCCGAACTATAAGATGATTGAGATTTAATCTTACTACTTCTGTCCGCTGCGGCAAAAGGAGTTTGTGGTAGAGTTTTACGTCCTGTGCTTATTCCATCTGGTGATTTAACTACGGCAATATTTTTCTTCTTCTTGACTTTCGAAGGCTTTGATATTGTCGAAGTTCTGGAACTAATTGAGTGCAGAGAGATGGCACTGCCACGACTATGGCGGTCTACGTCCAGTTCCTTGAATTCAGATTCTTTGCTTGATTCCAAAGGACGATTCATGTCTTTCAATTCCTTAAGCAGGTTTAGAAGGGAATTTGCAGTAGAAGATCCCAGTGCGGGCAAAGATATGGTGTCCAGAGGCTGATTAACTAGGGGTTCTGCTGCGACAACGTTATCTGTGATGGTTAGGGTTTTGGTTTTCGATTTTCTTTGAGAGCTGGGTTTTTTTTGTAAAGATCTTTCGTCTAAGATTGCTTTGAGCTTAAGAACCGCTTGAGAGTCTGTTAAGTTCTCCAGTTTTTGTAAAATTGTGTCCCCAAAATCGAGGTGATAATTCGTTTTGGTGTCTTTTGTTTGCGGTTTGAGTATGGAAGTTATAAAACTAGCCAGCTCTGACTGATCTATTGGCAGTTCCTCTTCTTTTGGTTTAATTGTCATTATATCTTGCCCGTCATCCGGCTTAAGGAGCATGGCCTTAATCTGCTTTAAGGCTTTCTCTGTCTTTAGTTTGAGCAGCTCTGGCTTGGGCTTTACTGCCACTGCATTAAGCTTCCTATATGGTTTACCTTTGTTGAAAGCAGTCTTACTCTTAATATTGACTCTCCTTGGCTCTGAGTCAAAGCAGCTTATAAACTCCTTATACATCTTGTCATATAGTTGGGACTTCTGCTCTGCTGGCTTTGTGGCAGTAACTTCCTCCTGCTGTTGTACAGCCAACATAGTCCGCCTGCAATTTGGACGTTGTGGCTGCAATTTGGTTTTGCCCCCATTGGCATAATATTGCCACCAACTGCGAAAGGCACAGTCCTCCTGGCACTGCAGTTCCCTTTGTTTAGTCTGCACTGTACAGGGCTTGACCTGTCGCAGTTGTGGCCTGAGATCTTTAATCTTACTCCTTAGACATTGACAATTCAATATCTTCCGTTCGGCGCCAGCTAAACAGCAAGCCCCAGAGGCCAAATTGCGACTAAATTTCCACATTTTCTTAAATATTTTGCACTAAGAATTTAACGCTTAGAGTTGTCTTGTCCTACAACTATAAATTTGATATCCCTTTTTAAAGCAGCCAGAGTTACAAGATTTATTTGACTTTTTACGCGTGGCCAGTTGATTGGATTTGGGTACGGCCTGAGATGGTGCATAGGGATTACTGCCCAAACATATGATGGTGTCACAGGGCCTTAATTTATTTTCCAACGCCAAACACATGCATTTCGGAAAATGTTCGTCCTTGCGGACCAATATCCCTGGCTTGCTTGCCTGAACTGAACTGACCAAATCAGCTTGTACTTTTCTCACGGCATTCCACCACCTATTCATTTTGCGGTCTTTAGGGTTTTTTTTTTTTTGATATTTTGCAAAAATTGCTTAGAAAGAAATACGAGTTATTTTGTGTAAAATGAACAAAAATGTGATAGTCTACTTGGTTGAACACTCGGGGGGAAAATGCTAGCAATGAAATTAGAGAGGTTAAAGTATCATAATTTAAGAGTACAAATTTTTAAATAAAAACATTAAGAAACTAAAAAGGTCGCTGAAAGAAAAAGGAGTTCATCCACAATCTCTCAACAACTCCACCTTATCAATTGATATCTAAAGCCGAATACAAATATATAATAAAATTTCGATAATGTGTGGTTTTGGCTACGTTTCTACTAAGTCTGGCGGCTCGAGGTCAATAAACAAGACATAATTTATAGTTTTTACTAAAACCATTTCTCTAATATTTGTCTTTCACATTTTTTACGATTATATTTATCTACGTGCATTTTCTCAGCATTGCAAAACCCCAATTTCAAGCACTTTTCTAAAATTAAAAAAAAATATATTCTCTTTTTATCTATTTTCTATTCTAGTTTATATTCTTAAAAGCGGTAAAACTTTATAATAGCTGTAGCTGTGCTGAGGAAATGCTTTTGTTTTTGGCAAAGTTTTTTATTTCCCACTCAGCACAATTCACATTTGAGTAGATGGGCAACCACACCACACATACCTATACGCATGCATACACACACATATATATATATATATATATACTTATGCATTACCTTGCATATAAAATAATTGTTGTCTGTGTCCTCTGTCGCACTGCCTTGAATTACAGCCAACTGTAACTGTAATTTCTATGCATATATTGCGCAAGCGAGCCCCACATAAAGAATGAAAAGTGCCTGCAGGCGAGCTAACATATATATATATGTATATGTATATATAAAACACAATTTTGAACTGCAAAAGGGGGTGAAATGTAATTAAATAAAATACTATAAAATATTTACAGAGTCGGCCACGTTTAAAATCAACTTTAAATTTTTTTAAAAAAAATGAAGAAAACTTTCGTTGATGAAAACTAAGGTTTCAAATCACTTCGAAAGTCTTGATTTCATAACATAATTTGTCATTTAAATACATAAATTATAAATGTAAATTAAATTGTTTTTATTTTACGGGTTGTTTAGGCCATTGTTGTGCATTTTAGTGAAAAGAAATTACCATTAAAATTTTCCTCCTACGCATTTGGACTCCATTTGCGCCTTCATAAGCGAGTCTGCATTTATTATTAATGACATTAAAAACATGAAGGAAATATAAATACACGTATACATACATATCACATATGTTTTTTTTTTGTTATTTTTTCTCCTCATCCTATATTTGCGTCAGTATTCCCAAGTCTCTCTCAATCTTCCATTATCCATTGTTTTTGTCCTTTTATTTCGTTTAAAATGTTTCTTAGCTTTTTACCAGGTGATCGTTGCCGCGTAAATAAAATTCATTTGATCAATGTTTTCTTTGTGTTCTCACTGTCGTTGTATTCTCAACCTTTCTAACATCATTCTCTTCTCTCAATATTCATTATTCTAGCATTGTTAAAGTCTGCTGAATGCTTTATCTTGGCCAGATTTTGCGCCAACGCCGTCGTGAGTTTTGCATTTTTAGCGTCTCCTTTATGTTCCGCGAGTCTTGTTCCTAAAGCTCGATCGTTGGGCCAATGTACACTCCATTGCCCTCCTCCCCCACTTTTCCCTCTCTTCTGTAAGTAAATATCAACTTTCCACTTTAAGTGATACAATTTACTCTATGAGTTCTAAAGTTTTTTGAACTCACAAATTCTATGAATTAGATTGAGTGTGAAAATGATAGAATTACTAGCATTTTCTTTCGGTATTTCACGGGTTGTCTTTCTGGAAGTTTTCAATGAATTTCTTTTTACATAATATACAGCTCAGTCTAATGTACTTAAATTACGATTTTCATTATTTTACTTTAAGAAAGAACTATGATAGGATAAATTTCCTTACATTCCCATATAAATATAGACACAGATTTGGACTCACTTGGAGTTAAAAAAATTTTCTTAGTTCTCACTCAAGACATGAAATCTGACTTTTGATATAGTTTGGACTTGGGCGTTGTTCTTCAATCCAGTCATTTAGAAGAATTTGTAATGTGCCGAGACAGCTGAGGCTAACCTATCTGGTTCCCTAATAACCGCAACGGCTTCACTGCTAATCGAGCACGATCCCTTTGGCTCAGACGAAGCGGTGCACGTATCGATGGCAAAGTTGTCATCATAGGATTCTTGTCATAGGATTCTTGGCTAAGACGCTCACTGCATGTCTCGAGGCGATGGCGTAAAGGTTGTGCTCACTGTCAGGTTCTGAAACCAAGAGAGCTTCCCTTCTTTTCCATTTAGGATACAAGCTGCCCTTTTGTGGAGTTTTTGGTCTTGAGGTTGCTAAGCTTTTGTTGCTTGTCTCTATGCTGCTGTTATGATATTACCGATGTGTTGCTGAGATGTTGCTGATCGTCTAAGTGACTTACAGATAAAAACTTAATGTATAATAAATAGTGGTAAATTCACTTCCTCACAATATGTGTACATATTTTACAAAGTAATTTCACTATGAAGATACATTCTACTTATATCTTATAAAAATTCTAAACCATTTGTATTTTAGCTTGATAAATTGTAACACAAATCTTACTCAATAAGGATTTGACAGTTCATTCAACCTAAGATCAACCTGGATCTATATGTAAATATATGTCTGATCTACAAACGATACACATTTATCTTCCCATTTGTAGTCTGTTTAATTAACACAGACATATACTCTTCACATACAATGTTCGTATAATGCTCCCTTGCCCTCTCTGACGTCATTGTTAATAGCTTTTAGCAAATGAAAATTGTTTTGCATACACTTTATTATTTATTTTGTTTTGCCTCTTGTTGATCTTTGTTGCTTACATAGCAGATTTTGGCATTCTGTTTTATTTGATATGCTCTGTAATTAAGGGATTGGCAATGGCATATCCAGTTTAAGCAATTTACGGCCTATATTAATTTGAAGAAGATATTCAGAAGATGTGTTAATTTACACAAGTTTAAGCTTGCTATTTTACATCAACTTGATTTGAAAATTGTGCACAAATTTTGTTCAGAAATTGCTTGGCCCAGACCTCTGACAATGAGAACTTCACAAAGAGTTTAAACTTGAAAAGTTTTCAACTCATATTTTTCTATTCATGGAGTGTTGAAAGATCCTCTAATTTCAACAAGTTCAAGTCATATGTTCTTGCTTACTAAATTATCATATTTAAGGATTTTACTTGACCTTTAAACTCTAGAGAGATTACTTAGAACAAAATCGTCCAAGTTTTATTCCAGCCTTGCTCGATGAACCTACTCATATAAAAGAATTTCTTATACACTTCGAGAAGTTTATTAAGTCTTCTTTTTAGAAGATCTTTTTTTAAGGAATAATTTATGACCAGTTGAAAATCTCTTGCACCCGAAGACCTCCCTGGGATTTACAAAACCCTTAACCCAATGTAATCTGAAAGATAACTTTCATTGATCTACGTTAGAAAAGCATGTAGATATGACAAACTTTACTACATTTCCATACAAACTTTGACCTTGACTTAGCATATGATAGCGTTGGAAATACACCTTTGCATAAAGCAACATTGCTTTCTATAGATTAGGCCATTTAAAATGAATTTGAAGTTCATCCTTGAGACTGATAGCCTTAGTTATATCTATTAATCTAGTAGGGGCACAAATTTTCTTCATTAAACTCTTAATAATTACACGATATCTGCTAGTCGTTGTGCTCGACTAATTGGCCTTCGTTGCCTGCACGATTTTTTATTTATTTGCACATTTGAGGAGCTCGAATCGTGTGTGTTTTTGAGTGAGTGCATTTACTCGTAAAGCAACATATTGCCGTACGCATGGAAGGCTAAAATAACACAGCTGGTCCGGTCCGACTTCACACGTCGAACTTAAAGCAAACCATTTGCTGTTGCTGTAGCTGTTGCTACCTGAGATGATGGCACATAAAAGTGAGTTCCGTTTTTGCATGGCATAATCGTTCGCATGTGTTTAAATCAAATGGCAAAATGAGTTGCTTAACAAAAACAAACACCTCATCAGAAATAGACATCCATCCATTCATCCAGCCAGCCATCCATTCATTCATTCAGTAGAATACACACGCACGCATTGTGATGCTGTTTAAACATTGCTGTTTATTAGCAATTAATCTGAATATCAACATTAACATGGACATAAAAAGGAAAAGGTAAATGTCGACAACGCGTGGGAAATAAACAAAATGAAAATAATAATATGAAACGGAGGTGGAAAAAAGGTCAATGTGAAAAAATGGCTGAATGCTTTTCAATAATAAATTGTATTTCGCAAAATTGTCTTTTTGTACTTTGTGTATTATTTTGGGAATTGCGTTCTTAATGTATTCGTGGTAATTGTGGTTGGAATTCGCGTCCAATTATTATAATTGATTGCATGTATATTTTTATAATTTGTTAAGTGCCACTTAATGTTTTAATCATTTTTAAAGTCTTCTACGGTTTTTTAATTTAAATCACGTACAAATGTGCGTTTGGCAAATAAATATCCAAGTTCAAAATAACTTATATAAGCAGTATAACGTGTTCCGTTCAAGTGAAACTTTATATTTGGCTGCTCTAAAGCTAACTTCCGTTTGTATTTGTTTAAAATAGAGATGGTCCCTGCTCGGGCGTCAGTTAAATAATTACAAGACTGTACTTATCTGTATCCTCTCTTGTTTTTCATGTTATTGTTGTCAATGGAGGTGGAAAGGCACTGCCAGGTGTGTCTATTCTGTCAGTTGAAATATAAAAATGGCATTGCCACATAAAGAGAAATGTAAAAGGGCTAAATGAGCTGTCATTTAAGCCAAAGTCTAAAGCGAACTTAGTAAAACGAAATTGATTTTGAAGGGTCAGGCGAAGTGGCAGTTTGCGCTAACGGAAAGATGTGAAAATGGCAGATCGGTCGACTGTTATGAAGTATGGATTGAAAAGGTTTCATTTATATAATAATTATATTCGATCATATGCGCAATGGCGCGTGAAACATCACAACCTGGCAAATGTAAGTCAACCTGATGTAGGCTCCTGCTTTGAGTTAACAAACGGCATACTAACATAATTTTAAGAACTGGTTTAGGGATATCAATCGAATCTAGAACACATGGGTTAATCAATGAACAAATAAAAAACTTTGAATCGAAATGTATGGCAGCTTGAACCAAAGAGTTCATCCCTTGATGATGGTTCGAGATCTAGAAGAAGGAATTTCAAATTGGTTTAAAGGGGAAATATTGATGGAATGGGAGTAAAAAGAATTTGCAGAAGAGAGTTTCTTAAGAGTGTAAATTAAGACTAAAGTAAGACCTAAGTTTATAAAAGAAATGTTCGAAATGCCAGAAAACTATCGTAGGTACAAGCCACAGAAAAACACATCCGCTATAGAATGCCTTTATTTCCATTCTTCTTTAGACTAGCTTATAGTATGTAGTGTATGTACAAGTGTGTGCTTAGTCTATGTGTATGATTGATGCATAGATGATTGGTGTATTGGTTATTAACTAGATAGGGTTGTGTCCCTGCTGCTATTGCGGTTAACAAGGTTGTGTTGCTGACTTACTGCTATACTTTGGAGTAAGTTTGTTAATAATTGATGTTTGTTGCCATTTTGATTGTCATTAGGTCTAAAAATTAATGTTCAAATGTCGAAATTGTGAAAACTTATCCATTAGTACTAATTGGCATAATTTCAAGGTAAAAGTAAACATTTAAAGGAACATAAAAACATAGCAAATGTTATGAATACCAAACTATATAACTTCGTTCTCTAAATCCTATGTTTTTCATGACATATTTAGTTTTGAAATGTATCATTCGTATTATCACTTGAGCTTCTTTTAATAATATCTTAAATGGAAATGTATATATATATGCTTATAGTTTATACATAAAAAATCAATACACATCAACCTCTTTCTCCTAATTGACTAACAATTTTGAATGCCAGCAACTGAGCTGAAACATCGTTCTTTGTTTGAATTGCAACTGTGGCTATGGCCAATCAAATTGAATGCTTTATTTAAATGAGCCATCATAAAACAACATTTTTATAGTGAACTTATAGTTTACTTTTCTTGAAAATATGTAAATCAAATTGCATACAAATGTTTCATTCAACCTTGGCCTGGCCTCAACTGCTGCCACTTCACTCTACTTCAAACTGGGAGAACCAGCATTTTTCAATGCTACTTGAGAACGTGCCTATTTTATTATCTTCTGTTCTATTTCATATGCCCCGTGTTACATTGTAAGCAATGTAAAGTTGATGCTAAAGCATAATTGCAAACAATTAGCATGTCTGTCATGATACGCACAGAAAACCATTGATGCTCGACAACTGTCTTCTGTGTTCAGTTATTAAGCCAAGAAATGTGTCGGATTACATACAGATGTGTGCTTATAATCGAGACATATATGTAATTTATATCCATTCGCTTATAATTTACTTTTAATACGCTTAAGCGATAAGCCTTAATTTCATAAAAAAACGAACGTGAGATATAAAAATGAACATAAGCTTTTGTTTACATCGGATGGCGACAGAAATAGCACATGGCAGAGATTGAGACGCCATGTGTATTTTTATACTCGTAGTATGTAAATTGTGTGCGTGTGTGTATTTAGCTACCTATTCATATACAGAGTTAATTGCTGTTGCTACATCGCATGTGTTTTTCATTGCCAGCAATTTAGCTCACTTTGTCTTTCGTTCAACATGTTGCAGTTGCGAGAAAATGCGCCGAAAAAGTAAATTGTTTGCAAAAATTAGGCAAAACAGATTTAGCTAAAATTAGCCATATGTATGGGGTGTGTCTGCCAGGTGTTGGCTTTAACTTTTGGTTACACTAGACTAAGGGTAGACTTTTATTTTTAAATACATTCATACAAAATAGAGAACTATGGAATTTAGCAACTTTAAAGTGTTTTTTTTTTGCTTGCGGTTAAACTCTGAATTTATCCAGATTTACTAAATTAAATCCTTAATGTAAATTAAAGACAACTTAAAGTTTACTTTAAATGATTTCATAACTTTAAAATTACAACTTTGGATCATTTGTTTTGACTATTTTTACAACTTAATATAGCTTTACAGTTTTCACTTTCACATATTTTGTTCTTTCTGGTTTTTACTGCTCTTCATTAGCATACAAATATTATACATTTTATTCTGGAGAGTTCTCATAAGTTTGGAATTATCAGAAGAAACGCCCCAACTGTCCTTTCATAGCAATAAGTAAGGAGCATAACCTTGTTAACTGAAACAGTAGCAGGATATACAACCCTATCTAGTCAAAAGCCATGTCTATACCTACACTTTATAGTACGTATCTAAAACAAATTTCTTAGAATTTAACGTACTTTAGTTCAACTTTTGGGAAAATTTGAGAAAAACTATTTCTTATTTTGTTACAACTTTAGGAAATTGGATTAATTTAGAGCGTATTTCTGTAACATATTTTCGAAAAGACCAAATTACTTTCCTAAAAAGTCCACATTCCTATAAAACTGTTTAACTTAAAGGTAAACAATGACCATATATCTACAATATTATATTTTTTATATCAAGAAAGCTCTTTTTGGCTAATTTTTGGCGATTTTAGAGTTTTGTTCAATCATAATGAATATTTGTTTAGTAAATAGATGACAAAATTTGTCTATAACTTTGATAGCAAACTAATATTTATTTGTAAAAAATTAGACAAATCTAATAAACTTATCAAAACCTTCATGTATAAATCTCAACCCTTAATTAATTGTTAAAAATTAACTAACCATATTTAAATAAATATTTGTGCATAGTATAATGTTTTAAGGATCGGAAGTTTGGGTAGATTTCCCTACAGTCAAAGCTGTACACACTGAAAACCAAAAACTAAAAATGATATTTAGTCTTCTTTTCTACAATTCCAACTCTCGTGTCCATGAAAATGCAGATGTAAAAGTTATTATTAGCTTGCTTTCTCGCTTACTTTAGACTAATGAGTTTTGTTTTGGGTTTCATTGAACACCAGAGAGAGTTTTTGTTAGATTATAAGGAAAACTACATACAAAATTACACCTGTAAGCGAAGGAGGGGGAAATGGAGACGGCAGTCTGAAGTTCTGTAAATGTATTTCACATTCAGTAGTTCGAAACTTGGTTCCCATTGTCCGTTCAAGGAACCAATGCCAATGTTTAAGCACTCTAATTGAATTTGCATATGCTGCTGGCGATATTTTGATCAGGGCAACATTTGTTATCTAACAGAACAAACCGTTTCTAAAGGAGATTAGGCTTAGATCTCTGAAGTAGGTGTTCCAAACTTTGGATTCGAAGATTATAAATATTGTGTGTCATGCAAACAGCGAAATGAATCTTATAAACTAACAATCACCATAGAGATCATAGATGCTTATAACGTAACTTTTCTCCAATCTTTGATAGATTCCATACCAAAACCGCCTCCAAACGTTGTTCAATACTAAAGTACGACAATTTTTTTTAATGGAGATGTTTAATATCAATCATTTGTTTTTAATTTTTATACTTTTTAAAGCTTTCAAGAAGCTGTACAGAAATACATCAAAATACTTATGTATTTTGTATGTTTAGGTCTCATACTCTTAATGTTAATTAAAAACCAATAACAAAAAATTATTAAAATGCTGAAAATAATTAATTTTCTGACAAACTACTCTATTTCCTACTTTCATGAATTTTTTTAGATTTCTTTATTAAATAGAATCGAAAATAAATAAAAAAGAACAAATTTGGCTCGCTTGTCAAAGTAATTATGCCGACTATAGTAGATTAACATACTGCAATTGGATTAACATTAACCCGATTACTGTATGTTAATAACATAACGTACAGATTACAGATTATAAACTCAAGCAATTTCATTATATTAATTTTCAATTATCAAACTACATTAATTGGATCCAACACACATCAAACTGGAACTGAAAAGAGACAAAAAGTAATAAAAGAAAGTAAAACTTCAAAGCAGTTTGTTAGCGCAAACTCATTGGATATGACAAAAGTTATGCACAAACTTTCCTAGCAAATTCACAAAGTATCAATTCATATTGCTTCTTAGCTATATAAATATATATATAATTCTTTTTTTTTTTTAAACTAGCAAATAATATTTGCTTTCGTAGCTAAATCACAAATTAGATCCAATACTTTTTGTCAATGCTATGAAAGAACATTATACAGCTCAGAATTTCACTCAGATCGTGCTAAGATAACTGATATGATTAAAACTGCTAGGCCATGCCATAAATATATGGGTAGATGCTGTCCATTGAGTCCCGAAAATCATTGGGATTAGACTTAACGTTCGTCTCCTCTTCAATATGCTCAGTGGGCTTATATGACTATGAGTGCTCCAGCTTGTGGCGGTGGTCCCATAAAAAAGACCTTGACAATTGACCTAGAAATTCCTAAGTCATGCCCAAATTCCTTGCAGTCCAGTGTCGTTCAGTCAAATGCACTGGCCAAGGCATTGTAAATTCTTGTTATTTATGATTAGTTTATTGCATTTAGTCGGGCTGTTTGGCGGCTGCTGCTGCTGTTGATTCTGCTTCTGCTTCTGCTTTGTGTACACGTCTGATTGACTTTTTAATGGGGCCTCTGGGCAGGCACACAAAATTGATAGCCATGCATTTACGATTTATGAAATTTCACAGAAATTAAGCAAGAAACTGTTTATTAAATTGACCGCATTGAGGCATTGAAAATTTGTAAATTTTAAACGTATTTGGTTGAGTGAACTTCTTGATATGTATATGTTTACCGCAGCTCATATTTTATTTAACAATTTAATTGCCTGTCCTAGATCACATATGTGCTTCTATCAACAACAATCACAAACAAATAAACACATGTATGCTAATTTAAAAAAGGCAAGTCAGCCTTAGCAAATATTTCTTGGACCAAAAAAGCAAAGGCAAAGGCAAAAGCAACAGCAAAGCAAAGCTTAAGCAAACACCCAAAATGAAAGCCTAGGCAAAAAGTAACCAACATTAATGCCAAATAAAAATAACAAATATGTATGGGCAAAAGGACCTCTCCGCTCGTTCTGGCAAATCCACAGTCGACGCCAAAGTTATGCCAAAGTGGCAACCCCTGAATATTTGCCCGCAGGCCCTGAAAATAAATTAAAGTATTTTCCCTCAATGCTGCACCGTTTTTTCTTCTTCAATTTTCTTCTAAGTCTATTTTTTAATTTGCACATAAATACAATCACAATGTGCATGTCCTGTGGCGTGTTCTAATGACTAAAAAAAAAGTACAACAAGAAAACAATTTTTTTGTTGTAATTTAATTTGATTGTTGAAAAAGTTACCAAATAAAATATGTAACTTTGTTTTTTTTTTTTTGTTGAAAAGTAATACAAAAATAGCAGCGAAATTACGCTACTTGTTTGAGCTGTTGATGCCTTGAACTTGACTTAAAGCGGGGCGGCTGAATGGACACTGGCCGGAGTTGGCTCGGAGCCGGAAGTGCTAAGAAAACAGCTAATGAAATATGTTTTGTTTTTTAATTTTCGAGTTGAAGTTGAATGAAAGAAAGAGGGAGGGGGAAGCTTTTTATCATGGAAATATGCAAATTTACATTTTTAATTATTTATTTTCCGCGTGAGTTATTAGAGGGGAATTTTAGAGCTACGCCTAGCTAGCCTCCTTTTGGTTTTGATAGTCCAGTGATTCATCCAATTATTCAGTCCAATTATTTCATTCCCAATCGAAGTAGTTGACTTACATTTCCCTCTTTCCATTTCGCGTTTCGCCATTATCATTCAAAGTTCATTAATATCATTAATATCACTTCTATTTTGCAGTCGAGTTCTTAGCTTCATACTCAACAACAGCGATGGGCAGCCAGTTTCTCCCAGAGCTCCGAGAGCTCTGTGTGCCAGCTTTTTGCCTATAATACTTCTACAACTGAGTGAGGCTGCATTTTGGCACCTAAAACATATTCAAAATGTATATTGAAATAGGCGCTGAGTGACATAAGCCTTTTAGACTCTCTGAGAACTTCCATAACTACAGAAAAGTACACTCTAAAAAATTAATAAATGAATGCTAACAAATTAGTCAATCATTTGGCAATCAGTGTACATTTCTTTTGCTGCGCTCGCACATTCGGATTAGCCTGCGATATCAACGGTAGTTTTTATTGTAGATGTTGCTGCAGTGCTCCCTATTGAAATTTTGGTGCCCAACGTTGCTCTACAATAAGAAAAAACGCTAGAGTTTAGCTTACTCGACAGTTAAATACCCTGCACATAGTAAACTGCCATATAATATAGCCGACCGATCTTGATCAAATTCGGGAAACGGTTTTGGGGCCTCCCAAAATGAATACAAATCGAGTTTGGATTGATTTTAATGAATTTTAATGAGTGTTGATTCCGAGGAAATCAGTACTATGGGGGCTATATGATGTAATGGCCCGGATCTGTATACAATTTTTGTTTGTTTTTAAATTACATTCTCAAAAATTTGAAAATTTCTATAATTTCTATAAGCTTTAAATCTGATAAAAAAAATATAAAGAAATACATATTTTTACATCAGGCCAAGCTTTCATTTGATTGAACTTACACAACTTTGATCGCCAGCTAGAAGGCGAAAGCAAAGTTGCAACTAGATCTTCAGGGTGTTAAGGCATACGCTGATGTGGTTGTTGTTTTTGCGCTGATGTTGGTGCGACAAGTGTTGCCCACCCTACCATGATCAAGGGGGCCGCTTCAGCAAAAGAAAGGTCGGTGATGCCTAGAACAACCAAACCTACTCCTTCATCATGACGACGCATGGTTTCCATTAACCCGAAAATATACCAACGCCGCCATTTCAAGCACAATGAGTGCTGAAGCTAAGCTTTATATATGTACGATATAGGTAAAACGCAATGTTCATAAAATCGGTTAGTTTTTCATGAATCTAAGTGTTTAAGAACAACATTAGTTTCCTCCTTAATAATACTTTACACAGCTTTTGTGATTCACTGACTACTTTCTGACTATTTCATATTAAACATAAATCATTGTTCTCTATTTATAACCCAAAGCCAATGAAGCAAATGCAAATCAGCGGAATTTTCTAGAAATTTATATATTGCTTATAAGAAGTTGAAGTTGTAATTGGATTAAGAACAAAAAATTTGACTTTATTTTAATTTTGTTTTGCTCTTTGATAATGTCTCTTTATCTCTCCCTAAAACTATTTGCCTTAATAAATAATTTAAGTTAAATTATATTTGACTTTTTCATATAGAAAACACTCTGAAAGTATTTTAATAATAAGTTCAGAAACTGCCTGAAAATCGATTAAAAACCAATTTGTAAAACACTTAAATGACCAGCTGGCGGTCAAGTTTAACAGCTGGAGTTATTGAAAACTTTCGGCGCCCCTCAAGTATGCAACATAAGTGCTGAGGCATTAATTAAAGCGGCTAAAATTAATAAGCACAACACGTGTAGAGCTGATACTTCACTTTTGTGTGTCTTCAATACCCCTCAGCCTGTTAATGGTAAGGCGGGGTATATTAAGTTTGGGTTCATGGATTTCTGAAGAGCGAGAAGTTCTTGATGAGTTGAAGGTGAGCTAATATGACTAATCTTGACGCACTTGACATAGTGTTGATGAGCTTCGCTTTGGGCTTAAGTCAGGGGTCGACACAAAATGCAATCAGATTTTGCGTAGAAACGAAAAGTTGTATATTTGTCGATCTCGTTCCTATGAACAAAAGATGGGCATTGGCATAAATTCATCTGAATTTGAGATTGAGAGGGGAAAGACTCTTAAGACATAGCAAGAAAAAAATGTTTTCTAGCAAAGAGTTATTGGTTCGTGCCTCTCGAGGCGGGGCTCTTTTGACTTTCACTGAATTTAACAAATTGATGGCCAAATCCGTTCAAGTGGGATGTTTTCCAAATAATTATCCCATGAAAAGCAAAGCAGGATTTATGTGGGAAGTATTTCCTGGACCTTGACGTTTGAGTCTTCAGCGGCTACTCATAAATCTACTTTGAATTTAAGCCTCACTCTAAAGCAGACATCTTAAAACTTTAATATTCAAGTACAATTTCTTGGAATCTTTCAACTGAGTCTCCACTAACGAATAGAGTATCTCGTTGTCGAGCAGTCTGTGAACTGCCTGCTTTACTTTTTGTAACCTCTTGCGGTCAACCAGGACAACACACAGACGGAGCCTGGCTGCTGTCCTATCATGTCGTGTCCGTGGCAATGGCAAAGTTTGTTGAGCAAATGGCTTTGAAGTCTAATAGGATTAGCCTGCGCCTAAGGCCCACAAGTGGGCGTTAGCTGGTTTGCTTGACAAATAAACCGACTCAAGCTGAGTGTGGCTGAATGTGTTAAAGAGAATTCGCCTTGGCTTCAATAAATATAAGGCAAATATTTATTAAGCAAATATTACTACGTTGGCAACTTTTGTTTTTGATATTGCAATGTTTATTTATATTTCGCTATGATTTGCTTATAATAATAGGTAAAACATCCAGTTAGTCGTATGTCGGGGTATTTTTGGGATACATTTAGGCCTTGTCAACAACGCGATCATTGAATATGACTTTCAAATCTGTCTGTCTCATGTTGCCGAATGCCGAAGTCAATTCGCTGAGAGTGTTATTGGGCAAACGCCTGTCGAAGGGGAAGCCCATGGTGCGTCTATCTGGATAGAGTTTGTCCTTGAGACCACAGAAGGAGTAAGCAGTGCTGCAGGAATCGTTGGGGCTAAGGAAATGGAAACCAATGCAATATCTTATTAGTATGTCAGCACTCTAGACAATTGGCCGCACTTACGTATTGGGCTGTTGCACTGCATCCTGTTCGTAGTCGGAAATCATGACAAACAAATCGAAAACTATGCCCTCCGGCTTGCCCTTGGGCAGCAGCAGATGTTGCGGCCATCCACAGCCACAGAAACGGAAACGTGCCAATTCATCGGCCGCCTTGGGCTGGTAATCGGCGCCAATGGGTCGGAAAGAGCGCTCGAATGGTATGGCCACTGAGGAGTCGGTGGACTCGCGGCGTATCGTATTCTCGCCAGGCACCACTACAAGCATAAGGCAGAAGCAGACGGAAATCAAGCTGATTAATCAAGTGATGCTTGGCTTAAGTGCTCCCGGGGCAAACTTACGCTGGACGGTGAACTTGTCCATCTCAATGGCCATAAGGCGCTGCTCCTCCAGACGCAAGGGCTGATTACGCTCATCTACCTTGGGGCAAATGAAGATGCGACAAGTGCCAGTGCGTTTGGCCCCGTTGTTGGTCACGTTGAAGGTATAGGTGAAGGGGGCATGCTGCAAATGGGTAAATTTGGCATAGATATTGCCATCCTTCGTGGGACCAAAGTCCAGACCAGCAGCCAAATCAGCATTCGACTTTTGCCAATAGGTCAATAGAGTATTCGGCTGGGCCCTGCCCGCACCAATCTTGGCCTCAACGTAGGTCACCTGGATGCCGTCAAAGCCCAATTCAGCTGCATTGTAGGGCGGCAGCAGTGCCTTGAACTTGTTGAAGATGCCATCAACAAAGTTATGCCATCTGTAGAAGATGGGATCACGCATGGCGGTGGTCACATCACCCATGACACCAAACTCCTCCAAGTGGCGATTGTCCGGATCGTGAGCGAATGAGATGATTGTGTGGCCTTGGTTATGCAAATTGCCATAGAACTGATTGTTGATGGAGAGTGTGGATGAGGCCTCCACCAGGTTGCCCAGTATATCAATGCCGCGCACCTCATCCAGGGGAATTCTCTTACCGGAGGTCTGCATAGGAAAGGAATTAAGTGAGATTCATTCAAGTAGATGAAAGGGTGACACCCTTTAAACACATACATCCTCCACAAAACCCTGATCAATGGCCGCCAATATGCGATCGCGCCAACGTTCCACCTCAGCTATCTCAATCGTTGCATCCGGGCGATCCACATCACGCAGCAGTTGATTGGAAACCCGAGCCGGATAGGTGCGATTGTTGACACTGGACAAAAGTTTGGGGAAGTAACCCTCCGGGACCTCAGTGCGTAGATTATTTAGCGGCTGAACACGCTTCAGATTACTACAGAAACGCTCCACATTGTAGCGGGCCAAGATCTGGTGATGCATATAGTAGAACAGTTCACCACGACGATCCTTATTGACCACCTCCATTGGTCCGGAGGCGGGATACACCAAATGCCAGTGCCAATGATGGCTGTTGACGCCAATATCCTCACGGAAATAGGCCAAACGTTGCTCATCCTCGCGATCCGAGGCAGTGTAGTTGACTGGTATAACCAAAGGTGTACGATTCTCCCTAACTCCAGCCTCTTGGCGTGCATCCTGATGGAGAAAGGATGGGTTAGCTAATATACTTTAGTCATGCAATAAAGTGTACTAACCTGGAACACCGAAGGCTCTACAAAGTTGGCTGGAAACACTTGGGAAATGTTGGTAATGGGCACCTCACGCGTATCCGGACGATGGGCAATGGCCACTGCATAGGCATACTGGAAAAGCACAGGATTCAGGCGATCCCTGCAAGGAAACACCTTTAATCAGCTGCTCCTTAAGGATCCCACTTAGTACTTACTTGGTGTACACCGCCAACGACACAAATTGCTTAAGATTGGGTGCATCCAAATAGAGTTGAATTAACTCACTGGCAATTGCCCGATGACGATCATTGAACAAGGAGAACTGCTTCTTGTGTCCCAATTTCTTGGCGAAGTCTAAATTCGGCTTCTTAGCCAAATCTTGGATGGGAATTTTCAAGTCCACATCTAAGCCAAAGCGATTCGATACCTCAATGGTATCATCGCGATAATTCTCCGTGAAGAAACTATCGGGCAAATCCAGCGCCGTCTTGCCCTGATCACGGGTGGTGAACACTGGCTCTAGGGGACGCTGAAAGAGCAGCTCCAGAGCCTTCAGATCCGTGTTGGTCATGTTTGAAGAAATTGAAGTAATTTGTAGTTGCTGTCTGGACAAAGGTTAAAAGTGCTTTGATGGGGATTGCAAGAGCTGGGCGCGCTATTTATACGGTTTTCAAATGTTCCAGTTTTGAGTGTGGTTTCTGATAGTCCAAAAATTTGACCACAATGTGTGGATAGCACATGTGTGCTGGGCTTAAGCTTATCAGGAGGGGAGCGTGAGGGAAACATTGAGACTACCGATAAGCTCTATATAGTGGTTACATACTTTCTCATCATGGTTTTACTATGTCCAACGAGTCACCGCAGAAGTCTCTCACAAAAGTTGAAATTCACTTTGCTTAAAGTTAATTTTAAAACAACATTTTCAACTCAAACTAAAGCTCGGGTTAAGAAAAGTTAAGTAAAAGGTTTTACACTTTTACATTATCCCCACTTTAAGTTAAAAAAAAAAGACAACTTTGCATGTGAAATTAAAGGTGCCCCAAGTTTTTCTTTGCTACGAAGGTGGCCCGAAACGTTTCAGATGATTAAACTAAACCAAAAGATTTTCAGCCCAAAATTGATTCTTTGCATAGTCTGCGCTCTGGCTGCTCTTGAAAATCGAATCATTAGTAGTTGGAATCATTCGAATTCAGTATTGGGTTTTGACAGTATTAGAAATGGAATGTCATACTGCTTGGAATCCTTTGACCTTGCGCCTTGTTGATTGCCATCTCGAAAGTTAGTCGAACAGGGATTTGAAGACGTTGGAAATTATGTGGCAAATTGATTGAAATTATTCGAAGGCGAAGAATCAAGATGAACATGTATGATTATTATATTATATTTATTGGTTATAATTAATGATCTTAGGCTAGATAATGTCTCTGTCTGATGTCTCTGTGTTGACAGCATTTTGCGATCGATTACAGGCTGCTAGACAATTGTTGATCAGACTAAATACAACTTCAATTCCGCGTAATACAAACAACTTGACAACTTGACTTTTGTATTCCGGATGACTTCACGACTTAGTTTAGTTATGCTACTGAAAGATTATATTCCGTATCTGAATTCTATAACTTCCGCTTATATCTTGCCGCTGCTACTGCTTAATTATCTCTCTCCTATGCTCGATCAAAGGCTCGATCAAAGTCTCGATCAAAGGCTTGATCAAAGACTCGCTCAAAAAACTATCAACTTCAAAACTCAGAGAGTAGTTCGAGGCAGATGAATGAACAGACGGATATGGCTACATAAACTCGGCTTGCCAAGCTGATCAAGAATATATATATATACTTTATCTGGTCGAATAAGCTTCTAAGGGTCTTCTGCGTTACAAATATCTAGATAAAATTATTCTACCCTCTGCAAAGGTATAAAAATATAGAATGCAAATATGAATGAAATCCACTGTTGACTGCAGACATAGTTACAAATTTGCGAATCTTCATATCAATAGTTTAACCTCTTAATTTTTATACCTTTTCTAAGATCTTCTTGGCCTTACCTCGTCAGAAAATGCCTTCTGCTTTATTTTCCAAAATTGCCTCAAAGCAAAAAGAAAATACAAGTTTTCCCTAGCAAAAAAAAAAAAAACAAATAAACTAAAAGCCAACACATTTCGGTCTAGCTTTACTTTAACTATGGCAACCCCTCAGGCCAGGATAATAAATGGGTCTAAGCCAGCCAAGACAAGGCCTTGCTATATATAATATTTGCACTGCGGCATATTGATATGCAAAGTGAAGCTAAATCAAACAAAGTAGTCGACTTTTGGTGATTAAAATATATGTAGTATATATATATATATATAAATATAGATATAGGCTATGGCCAACTAGACTGACTGTAAATCAATTTATTGAAGATTCATGACCAGACGAGAGCAGAGCAGATCAGAGCAGAAAACTTTTGCCATTGTCAAATAATAAATGTTATGGCCAGGGCAGCCGCTTGGGCGTCGAAATGTGTGCGCATTAATCTGTGAAATTGACAGCAACAACTACAATATCAGCTACAACAATCACAACAACAACAATGACATCAACAAACCGAAAACCATTATGAAATTCTGACGTGGGGCCTGTGGGTGGCATTGACAGTCATTGCTTCAAGAGCGAGTTTGGGGAATTGAAAAGATGAATTTTCACAATTTCTGCACTTTGGCCATAAAATAAAATATGAAAATGACTTTTTCATGTCAACAAAGTTTGTTTGCTGGTTGTCTTTAGCTATTCTTATCTTAGAAGTCAACTGACAAATTTGACTTCAATTAATTAACATTTTTTTTGTTTGGTCAACAAATTTAATTCAAAACAAAATGTAAATGAGACACGTGTGTAAAAGTTTTCCAGGCATGAAAATCAGGTTTGTTGAAGTATTTTGCACCCTACATTTTGCTTAAAAGGGGTTCACTAATAACCTCAGTAGGTGGTCAGGCATTCGTACCAACTTTCCTAGTGGTTTCCAACAGATATTTACTATCACATGTGTAAAATATATATAGATCAGTTTTGGTGCCTCGACTTAGAAGCTTTCAAATTTATATGAATATAACTTGGAACTAGCAATAGAATATAAAACAAAGAAGTCTTCCACACTCTGAATGACACTTCCATGGACTTTTCCTATGAAATTCAAGGATTTCAGTAGTCCAATGAGCAGATATTTTAAAGGAGTGTCGTTGGACTTTCTTTTACTTATAAGCGTGTGTTTCATTAAATGTTGATCCAAAAATTCAATGATTTTCGAACAAATTTTCAAGGAAATCTCTAGAGATTTTGACATTTTCATATGTAAACACTTCAATATATAGCTTCATTTGACATCCTTTTTAAAAGGGATTCAGGAAAAATTCATTGCCTACTAGATATGAGGTGCAGCAAATCTTTAAATGACATTGGCTTCAAATCTCAAAGCCTTTTGGCAGGCGTTTTTGTTGAGCCTCCAAACCAACCCAATAACGCTTCTAAATGGAAATCAATCTGGTAGCCGTTGAGTTTTTTCCTATCTTCCTTCTTAGATACACAAATGAAAGTATAAATCCAAGTGTTTACAATTTAATTTCTCCAAATTTCAAGAGTTTTCCGTGACACTAAAAATTCTTCACAAGGAAACTTTTCAACATTTTCAGCGGATTTCAAGAACGTAGGATTACTTTATGAAGAGACCCACTTAAAGGGTGTCTCATCACTCAAGCGAATACTAATTCTGTTGGAAAACAACGGATTCAAAATCTTTCTTTATTATTCAAAAACAAATCGGCATATTCTTGCCACTGCAGCTCATTTTAAAGGAAGTTGCAGTAGAACATTAGCTCAAATGCATTCATAGTATCTATGATCCAAGATTTTCGGTCAAGGGTTTAACTCTAATAGCTGTAGGTTTACATTTCCTTCTATGAATTTTTATCAAATTTCAAATCATTAGCAATGTGTGGGCTCACTTGAACGTTGTACAAAACGTCTCTATGTATGGTAAAAATAAGTTACAAACTCCCTACTCTCTTGCTCTGCTTAAAGTGGTCAAATCTTTCTTGTATTTCCATTTAGCTTTTCCCATAAAACTGTCAAACTCTTTCTCTTTTGCACATATACACAGACATATATATATTTACATCGCATTGCATTGTCAGACATAAGTATTTCTTATAGCACAATTTGTCTTGCAAACGCTTGAAGCTGTGGCGAGTCAGTTGCTGCCTCAGAGCAAATAAATGAGTGGCAAATTCGCACTCTTTTGCTAATTTCTGCAATAGCAAACTGGCTGATGGTAATAAATTGTAGTCAAGAAAGTTTGACCCAATACACGATATCCATAGCTTTGCGGGCATATACTAACTTGCCATAACAGTTATCTTTTTAAACATTGCCGCTCGTCGACCTGTTCACATAAATCATCGACATAATTAATCCCCAAAGAAAATATTTCCATGGTCGTCGTCAATGGCTTATTCGGTTCACGAACCGAAAAAAAACTCATGTAAAAATTAAATTATTAATGGGCTGAAAGGCATGTGGCCCTATCTACTTGAACCCACATGTACTCTACATTGACCCATTGTACTTGAATTCACTAAAAATTTGTTCATCAGGTTCATCAGGCGATAGATAGAAACAGTGACACATGGTGCTTAAATTGATTTTCTTTTTGGTGTTCCTGTCTATCTTCAGAACTGTAAATTAAACTATCTCTTGCATGAACCTTTTCGTGTCCTTTGGTTGTAACTATAATTATCTATTTCTATCTCTAATAATAACTCCCCTTAACTCAAACAAAACATCTATACTAACCCATCTAGCTGGTAGATAATGTAAATTGTTTGTTGTTTTCTACTTTCTTTGAAAGTGAGCAAACGAGTCCTCGTGTTTTCCGTCTTCGCGATTCGTGTTGCTCGTTATGCGGCTGCGCCCCTCTGCCGCAGGCATTTCTTTAAGTCCAATAATACTTATATTAAGAATGTTTTAACTAACTCATGTAAGCTTTGAACTAAAATCAAATCTGATTAATTAAAATTCTTTAAATACGAATGAAAAATCATTTGTAAAAATACTCGAAAAGCCAAATTTTTTTTTTTAGAATACTTTGAATACTTAAAACTCATCCCAAATAGCAAAATAAAGTGATTTTCTTTATACAAGTCAATAAAAAGAGCGGCTGAATGGTTAATGCTCCAAAGAACAGATAAAGGTCAGTTACCTCATTATTGTGAAGCTAAAACCAATTGTGAATTGCAAGGCAAGCTGATATAACAAAGTATACGAAATTCTTAGTTGAAGTATTTCAGAGTTGCCTATTTTGAATTTAAGAATTATTCATACCTGTTTTAAGCATTTGAATTCCAGAATTTTTATAAGTAAGCAACTTTCTCAAATCAAGAGTAAATATTAGAGTTTTTATTTTCCTTTTCTGAGTGTGGCTGATAGAATTTTCTTTTCAAAAATTTCTTCTCAATTAGTTATACCTATATATATGGTTGGTCTGAGGAATGTAAACAGAGCTGCCTGACAGAGTTATAACACCCTTCTATGAAGTGCATTAAAAAGTTGTTAAAAGTCTTAAAAAAGTTGCCCAGCCGAAGTTTAGCTCTCCCTCAAAGATATGGGGCAAAGGCTTGTGTTAATTATGTTTTATTTTTTTCTTTGTTTTTGGCTTGGCAACCCCAACATTAAGAGTATTACACTTGCGGCTTAAGATATACATACATATACAGAGCTAAAACCTAGTCATTAGTTGCCTGTGTATGCGTGGGTATGTAGGGAAGGGCAGGGGCAGGGGTAGGGCAACCACAACAATTTTGTGCGCCGCAGTGGCCAGAGGCTTATCAATATTTTGTGTGTGGGCTGTGTGGTTTGCTTTCAATTGTTCTAGTTGAAGCCTAAGCCAGTACAGAAGAGTAGTGCTTGTTGAGTGCAGGGGAGGGGGGAGGGGTGCTGACAAACGTTAATGTTTAAAATTTCATGCCCTTTAATCTATCTGCTATTCAGCAGGCAGTTTGGTTAATGTCAAAAATGTATAAAAAGTGAATGAATAAAGTAGGATGAGCTTTAGGTTTTGTTGGCTCTGATCAAAAAGTTGAGCTATGCATTTTGTAATCTCTACAAAATATGAAAAATTTATGAATTTTATAATTATTTTTTAAGCCAGGTTGGAAGAGGATTTGTAACATGGGGAGAAGTCCTTTTCATACCATACAAATTTTACAGAGGTTAAATAAAATTGGTTAGATGATTTCCTACCTACATTGTTTATCAAAAGTTTACCGTTTGAACCTAAGTGTGGCAACTTATATAGAGCTAAAATTTTTCATCAAAACAATGCCCCACAGAAAATTAGTCCACAGACGACAAACTCATAGAACAGCTGTGGTGCTACAAGTAATGGAGCTATAAGTCATCTAAGCGGGGAAAAGTGGATCAAGACAGGAAAGGCAGGAAATAGTTTATAATTCAGATTGAACAAACAGCAGAGCAATATTCTGTTAGAAGTATGAGGGACTAACAGCAGCAGAATTGTTTGACTGGGACGTTATCACCAAAGCCTAGGGGCGATGAGGGGATAACAATGAGACAGAAAGAAGAAATAAAGAAGACGAAACGGAAGAAAGAGCACTTGGAAGAGAATAAACAGAGAAGCAACAGAAACCATATACGGAAATGTAAGGGAAATATGAGAAAAGCGAGATGACTATAGAGTGCTTTAGAGTCATGTTTAATCATTTCAGCCAACTCCCAAATGGCTCTAATGGTTTCTAATTAAATAATCATAGTTGGCTTTTGTAAATTTCATAAATTTGAAACTTTAATTTATGTCTAAGCACTGCCTTTGGTCAGCTTATTAAGTATGTAGAAACCACTAAAGCTTAGCCACAGTAAGCCAATTAGGGTTCTCGGATTTAATTGACCGAGCTAGGATGCTTGAGAGAGTGTGTGTGCGCGCGAGAGTCATTTGAGACAACTTTAATAATGCTAATTTAATGAGACAAGCACGGACCCCGGCTCCTAACTCACATGCAAAATCTCTGGTGACTAATTAAAATACTTTTGAGCGATAGGCAAAGGATGAATGGCAACGACGCTACGACTCCCCTGATGTCAACTGCAGCACATGGCCAACGCCAACGGAAATGTTGCTAACGGTAACTGTAACAAATCATTAAACGGGCAGCACATTTCTCTGTCTATCACTGTGACTCCTGCTCTTCTATGTCTATGCTGTTCCATCTGCTTCCTGGACCCTGAAACATTGTTGCACACAGGCAGCCCCTCTCAGTTGATGGGAAATGGCAACGTTATTAGTTACTGTTACAGTTACAGTTACCGTTTGTTGGCACTTGTGTCGCCCAACGCCATGTCAAATGCCAGCTGGCGACAGAAAACAGCAGACAGACAGACAGACAGACTTACAGACAGACAGACAGAGAGTAAAAGGGAGACACTCATTCCCCATTTTCCAGTTATCACTCACTTAGTTGCAGTGTGTGGGTGTGTGTGTGTGTGTGTGTGTGCGTGTAAGCTCAGGTAATTGAACAACATTTGTTGAATGGCATGGAACAAATTGCGATTGCCACAAGCCTCAGCTGGTTGGCATTGTTACTGCTGTCAAGTTAGTCAGACTGGTGGCTGTTGTCTGATGTCTGATTTTATACAATATTAACTTTTCTCTCTCTCTCTCTCTCTCTGTGAGACAAGTGAGAAGTCAGTGCTGTGCCATATGTTATTTCATAAATTTTTGTGTCAGCATGGGATTTATGATAAGTCAACAGCAAGAGAAATTAGCGTCGTCTAAATAAGCTCAAAATTTTTACAGAGGCGTGCAGTGCATTCCTTTGTATGAATGTTTGTGTAAATGTATGTATGTATGTATGTATGAATGTATGAACGATTGTGTGTATGTGTGTATAAATGTCTGTATGTATGTATGAAGGTATGTATTGGGCAAATCCTGCCACTGAATTTAAAGATATTTATCCCCAACCGATTGAGCTGAAATTTACTGTACAAATTTGTCTTTCGATTTTTTTACTTTACAATTCAGAAAAATTAGAAAAAAATTATATCACTTTTCAAACTTAAGCACTGACATAGCTGCTTCAACTAGTCGTTCTGCCGCTTGTGTTGTAAATCATTAAAATTTTTGGGGAGAAAGCAAAATAACAACAAAAGCAATAACAAGCTTAAATTAAAAATTAAAGATTTTTGATAGTGATGAGACTAGAGGTCACAGGCTAACGATGCCAAAATACCGGAAAAATGTGGCCTTTTCGAAGTGTGAACCAAACTGCAAGGCCAAACTGAAAAAAGCTAAAAAAATACCAGATTTAAAAAAATTCTTTAAAAAAAAGTTTCACCATGGAACAATTTTTTTGTATGAGTTCTTTCTCTCATCTGGTTGCCCATTCTTATCAAAAGAAGTGATTCTCATCAACTATACAAAAAAAAACTCTAATTTTGTTGCCTAGTGTAATTTATTTAACTAAAAGAGGCCTTTGAGGAGCAAAAGAGTATAGAAATTTGCGCTCGCTGGTATCCAAATATGCCCATTGTACAGCCTGCATTGCTAAGGAGCTCGCAACCGTAAGTCGCCATCCTATTTTGCTTAGTCTTCAGTAATGCTGTTCACTCGCTCTCATTTGCAAGAATCTACAAGCAGTCTCAGCTTTGTATCTGTTGGCTTGTGTGAATATACAAGCTCTATCGAACTCTATCAAAGATTTGCACCATAAAATCTAACTTGTATACAAATTTCAGTGTCCTAGCTCATAGTGTTTGGACTGTACATTGTGAAAGCTTCAGTTGGTCAAAGTAAAGAGTATCAGGTTCATTCAAGCTGAACCTAACCTAGCGAAACTTGCAATGTTCACTGGACAGATGTCACTGAATACACTGCGAAGGCACCTATGATTGATCAAGTTCGTGCTGGAATCAATGAAATTGATGGAACGCTCGGCACATGGACTGTGTTATTTTTTAAATCTAAGTCTTGATCAGATCAATTACATATAGAGTATATATATGCAATTCCAATGAAAAATTGATGACTAGAAGTTGTATTACTTTTTGCTTTTTAAGGCCGTAAAATGAGTTGAAATTCAAATGAGTAGGAAACAGTGCATTCGCTTTATTTAAAAAATTAAATTATTTTTAAATTTAAAATTTTTTAAAAATTATGTTGGGTAAACAGAAAATTTCTTAAGGAATATAAGTTGCATCGGTTTCATGATTTATTACAGTTGACAAAGGATTTCTGAGGATCAGATATATTCTGTTATATTAGGCTGAGGTTGAACCTATCAGGCCCAGGTTGAAGTTATGCTTTTTATTGCCACTGTTATGCGATACTCTGGCCAATAGATATCCCTTTAGTATTTTCAGTTGATTGTGCTGATAGCCAAATTCCACCTGCACTGGCGTTTCCATGCTAACAGCGGGAAGCAGGCTCAAATCCAAACGAAATCCACGTATGTAGTAGGTTTTCCCCGAAACAAAGGGGCACTGTTTGGGCATATTGCTGTATCGTTCCAAAATGCTGCGTGCCAGACGCATAAGCGGCACCTGATTCTTGTTCGAGAGCATTTGACAACCGTCTGTGGTTAGGTTGAGCAGCACAAAATCCTTTGTGATGCGCGGCAGGACAATGGTCATATACAGCTCGTGTTCGTTGAGCGGTTGGCGAAAGACAAATTCCATATGCAAGGTGCGACGTTTGGCATTCTTGTTGAGGCCACAGACATAGCGCTCCAGGAATTTGGCATTGGAATCCTCGGTGCTGCACGTAAAGTTCTCAAATTGCAGCTCAAAGTCAGTCTGGTGAGGGAATTACGCAATTAAACTAGATATGATTCCATAGCTCATACGTACCTTGGACTCGACCGAGAAAGCTAAAGTAGCCAAAATTATTATCAAAACGAGCAAATTCATTGCTTGAAATTTGAGTGCCAATTGATATACAAAATGCATTTGTTAACGCTCAAATAATGATGATGCCTGAATTAGGTGAATTGAAATTTATTGAAGCATTACAAATGATTATTAGCATAATAATTATTGCGGCAAAAAAAATGCACTGAAGTGTAGCAATTGTTACAAAAATATTATGCAAAACAAAACAAATAGAAACAAATAGTTGAAATTCCGACTATAAGATACTCGTACTCATCATCTATTGCATATTTAGTGGACATTCATCGTCCTCTACAGGAATACAATGCACTCGCTTCTGCTACGAGTATGAGTACGAGTACAGAGTATGCTCTGTGTGTGAATGAAAGAGAGGGAAGGCTAAAGCTTCGCCTTCGACTATAATGCAAATATGTAGTATAAACATTTGCACGAATATAATACTATTACCATTGACTCAAAATTAGCTTTTCTGTTTTTTATTAACCCCTTCTTTCCTCATCACACGCTTAACCCGCTCGCTCTATTTGCTTGAGCAGTTAGAAAAACTCTTGTTTGTGAGCAGCTGCTGCATCAAAGAATTCCTCGACCCGACCCACATATACACATGCATATTCGCGCATGCATTGACATGGCTTGCTTATAATATGTACGTGCTTATATTTTTTTTTCCACCTTTTAAGCTACACAACAACAACGCAAGCAAAATCAAATTACCAATAGTCGGCAGCAGCATAGGCATTAGTGGGACGGAGACAGAAACCTAAAATGTTAATGCTAGTTCTGACGTTGTTTCTTAACCGATTTTAACAACATTTTGTTTCTACATAAAAAACTGTTAAACTTATGTTACTTTAACTACGCACTGATTTCTTAAAAACTGTAGGAGATATTAAATTACCATTCAATTACCATTCAATACATTCCAATACCATTCAGCACCATTCAAATAAGATGCAATTAATAGTCAATCACCATTCAATTACCATTCAATATCATTCAATAAAATTAATAACCATACAATACCATTCAATTAATATTCAATTACCATTCAATTACCATTCAATTACCATTCAATTGCCATGCAACACCAATCAATCAGAATTCAAATGACATTCAATTACCATTCAATACCATTCAATTTGAATACAAACTTGATCTGACGAAACACTGGAGGAGTCTACATACCAAATTTGGTAACTCTAGCTTTTGCAGTCTCTGAGATCGAGGTGTTCATCCAGGCGGACAGACAAACGAGACTAATTCGACTCCGCTGTTGATGCTGATCAAGGATATATATACTTTATAGGGTCGGAAACGCTTCCTTTTGCCTATCACATACATTTGCACGAATACAATATATTCTTTTACTCTATATACAGTACGAGTGTAATGAGTAGCTGCAAATAACGCTATAGAGTTGAAAGCAGTGTAAATGTATATTATATGAAATGCTTATTGTCATTAGCTGAAGTAGTGTGAAGGGATGAGAATACCCTAACCTTTCCATTCTACTATATATTTATTTTTGTTACCGTAAAAATTTTATTTTTGATGGCTCATTTATAATCAATATACTCTTTTCCTTGATATTATTTCTAAGGTTATCAGTCGTTCTCTGCTCGGACGCCTTAAAATAATACTTTTATTTAGTCTTAGTGTCATGGTTAAGGCAATCTTCCTTGCTCTGCGGATAGAATGTTAATCGTTCACTGGGCGTCTTTCCTTTCATTGAAAGTGAGCGAGAGAGTTCATATTTTGTTTCTGTCTTCGCGTTTCATATCGCATGTAATGCGGCAACGCCCTACGGGGAGTCTGGCTTTAGTCTGTGTTTTGCATGTAACAAGCCCAGCGGCTTGGTATCGTTATGTTGCCACTTGAACGTACAGCACATTGAACGTCAATGTCCCTCGATTAAGTAGTTCAAAATCAGCCAGTTTTGTCTATATGTTGCTACAGGAAACACCTGTAAAAAGATGAGTTTTGCATGAAGAATGTTGATATTTCATTTTATCAGTGCAAATAAAGTTCTATAGACGTGTTATAATAATATTAGATGGAACCTGCTCTTGCGTCTCAGCAAATTCTAATTAATTTGCTCTTTATTTTAAAGTTAAATATACATAAGAGTATTTTTATCTGCTGATTATATATATATATATGAAAATCAGTCGCTTTGATCTATACTATTCTACAGTTTATATAGAAAAATGAAGTTATGAAGCAGACGCCTGCCTTAAGCGAAGTGCAATCAACTTAATATTGAATAAAAGAGAAAAAACATCAAATTTTCTAATTGAAATTTTATATGTAAGCTTGGTCAAGTTATTAAAGAGTTGCAAATTTGGTCAAAATAAATATCTAGTGAACTTTTAATATTAGATAATTTTTAGTCCATCAATAGTTGCCAGCTAAAGCCAATTGAAAATGTTCACAACAAAATGAACAAAAAAGCATGACAATTAAAAAATATTTAAGTGAATAAGCAAAATATTTATCACATTTATCATAACAATTCCTAAAAAAAAACTCATTAAAATACAACAATAATTATAATTATACACGACAGTAATCAGTCAAGCGATTAACATAATTTGTGACCTCAGCTGTTTAAGCCAACTAGCAGTTTTTTATTTTTCGTGTTTTCAAACTATTTCGCATTGGTTTCTTCAGACCAAAGCTCATCCATTTAGTTTTTATTTTATAACTATAATCTTATTTCGTATTAACTTCATCCAACAAATGTTGTTCAGCTTTAGACTTTTCCTTTTGTTTATTTTTATGGCCCATAAAGCCACAGCCAAGGTAATTACATAAATTTTTTTAAAAATTTACACAATATTAATAAAAACTTTAACAAGCCCAGAATCCGGAATTCGATATGATCTTCAACAACTGCTCATGCACCTCGGAGGATCCTGAAAAGTTGCTTTCCCATCTCAGCTGTGGTGTCAGCAAATCCGCCAAACGGCGCAGCTTCTCAATTGATATACAGTTTAGCCAACCTATTCCCAAATTTTTGGTGAACATGCGCGTTGTCTTACCCAGGAAAATGGCTCCAGATTTCCAGCTGTTTAATCTCACAAATATCAATGGCTGCAGCATTTTGTCGAACAAAAATCAAATCCCATTCATACAGATGGGACGCAACAATCTGGATCGCTTCAGCAATGTGCCCAAACGTTGTCCCTTCCCCAAGGACAAGTTGATCTATGTGCGGGGCTATCGAACGAATATGAAATCAACGCCAGCCTTTAACTTTGAGGCGGATATGCATCTGTGGTTTGAGGTGGTGGTCAAGCGTAATAAGATCATCAAGGGCTTTATACAGAGCCAAGTGCAGCGCCGTCCAGCTGCTGGCAATGATAAGGAATTAATGTAAAAATAATTTTTATGTTTAAAAATTAATTAATGTGAAGGAAATTTGAAGTTAATACAAATTTTGAGTGCAAACAAATTAAAGCTGGGATTTCCTTTAGAGATTTCTATCTATTTTCTTCTAATTTTTATAAAAAATTGTTAGCAATCTTAAGCTGCTTAGTTTCAAGTGGCTTCGGTGTTTGGTTTTTAATAAATTTATTGAAAATTTCAGCATTTTAGCTCTTAAGACTTCAGAGATCTTTGTGTTGAACATGGTTATATGCAGTTCGACGTCTGCCTATGTGAATTGGGGCCAAATTCCGCAAGGCACGGCCTGGTGCACTAAAGCTAATAAGCGCGAGCATCACATGACAATCTATAACGCCAGTAATAGGGTCATTTAGGAAAATGAGAGATGCAATCGTATGTCTGTCCTCTAACTTCGGACTATGCGACAGCTGGACCTATAAGGTGGAATGGGAATATTAAAATGTAATGGTATATTTAAGAAATTTTCTCACGTCTCTCACGCTCAAGTCTGTCGCTGTAGAGCTCCATATAAATCCCGCTTATTCAAGGCGAGACCTAACAAATGCCGAATATAAGGTTAACCTCGTATAAAGATCATTGAAAGCAGAGGAATGGAGCTTTAATATCCTTTGTATAGTCGAAAACGATTCCTTCTGTGCGTTGCAACTTTGTGAGTAGTATCATTTTTTGATAGTTGAAATTCCGACTATAAAATATCACCATATATACAATAATTGGACACACAGACATCTACACGAATACAATGCCCTCGCCTACTCTACGAATCGGAGTATAATATTGAGTTTACATGCTTTATCTGTGAAAGAAAGGGAAGAGCCTAATCTATCTCTCTCACGCACATAGCAATGATATGTCAAGTATGTGTGATGTAATATGTGTGTATGTATTTCATGTGGGATGTCAGCGTTTATGTAAGTATGTGCATATGTGTATGAATGAATGTATGTAATTTCTTTGGGTTGTCAAACATTTTTAGTGATTTTGTCTACAATTCTTATCCGATGTTATTCAAATTTGCCAGATCGGTGTATAATGTGTTTATGCATATGCACTGTTTCAACTAAATACGTCGAAAATTGTGGGAGATATAAAGTTTTTTTTTTGATCGATTTGCGGAAGCGCGAGGGGGCGTGGCAAAATTTTAAAACAAACCTCATCTGCCTATATGGGAAAGGTCTACATGCCAAATTTTGTGAATCTAGCTCTTATGGTCTCCCAGATATAAGTGATCATCCAGACAGACAGACAGACAGATGGACAAGTTTTAATGGAATTCTATGTTGATGCTGATCATATATGTTGATATATATATCCTTTATAGGGTCGGCCTAAGATCCTTTTAAATATTCGACTTTCTATATATTCAGCTCAGTCTATTTTCAAAGAAAGAAAGACTCAATTGGGAATCTCAGTCTAACAGCAGCCATCACTCCAGTGATCAATCATTAAGTGACCCAAAGTCCAAGAATCTTTACACTGACTATATATAGTTTATAGAGCTTGTTATTCTTATTAGGCTACTCTGCTCATCAAAGTTCAGGTATAAAATGGAGCACTGTTTGTTAGCATAGGTTATCCAAATCTCATTATTAATTTTTGCAGTAATTCAGGGAAAACATAGGGTGAAAACAGACCAAGAGTATCTTTTTTTATGTATCACAGTCTTTGGGTAAATGCTATGGGTTCCGCTTTATGTTCATGTCGAAGTATTCACCACAAGATATCTGTGCTCTATATAATATTAATGACAAATGTATCCCAACTCTCGTACTCAGACTAGATGCTGCTAGCTATCCGAAATAGAAACAAATTAGCATTCTGTCAGATTTCCATCTCAGTCTGCCAAAACAAAATAATTTTCTCAGGTGTCTCTCGAACTCTCCAAATTGACCAAATTGTTCACTCATACATGTGCAATTGTCAGCCTCACTAAATTCCATGCATATATGTATCTGTTTCTTCCTTCGACCTTTACTTTAATAAAGGCCTTGGCATTTTGGTTTTCCTCCTTTCCTTAACATTTACATGTTTTTTATGCTCAGTGGCTAACTTGGCCAACTGTGTGAAGTTTTAGCCTGCCAATGGCCAATGTACGAGTATTATCGTGCTTTTTATGGTGCCACGTGCCTGTTTACCAATAGCCAGCTAAAGGACTCTGGACTCCTACACGGCCAAATGAAATTAAAAATGCCAATCGCGTTTCGCTTCTTACAAGGCATTTTTTCGGTTCCGCCCTTCAGCGGGGCGTTCTAATGTTTAAGTTAACGTTGTTATTAGGTAACAGCTTTGGGTTAATATATTTACGTGTGCAAAACCAAATTTGTTGAGCCCCCAAACTGGAAACTGCATGAGTGCATAGGACATAGTAGACATCTACCAGGCCATCGATTTTGCTGTTACATTTATTTAGGCAGACAGGCTTTTAGGGGGATTTTTTTTAAAGTTTATTGTAGGCCAAGGTCTGGGTCATATGATTTTAAAATTGGCAATTTCTATGCTGCCAGCAAGGGACAATTTGCGGCTATTTTTATTTAAATTTCTCATTGGAATTTATATGGATTTACACTTAGGATAAATCAAAGTACATAATGAATAAGTGAGGGAAGTGAAGCGATTTGCTATAGCTCAAATTCAAAGAATTTTAGGTGTTATTAAAGTAGAACTAACAGATGGATGAACTTAGTTTAACATATTCGAATCGGAAATATTTTCTAATTTACATTAAAAACAACTAAAAAGTAAAGTGGAGAGTGCTTTAACTGTAAGACACCCGTACTCAGCATTTATTTCATCCTAAAAGTAGGCAATAGTAATTTTTATTCTAATTTTTCCATATAAAATGTTTTATTTTGTCACTTTTCTCTCAGTTATTATCCATCATATCAAGTACATCCTGATAAAGGATAAAAGAAAGGAGTTCTTCTTCCTCTGCCAACAGAAATCGATAATTTGATGAACATTTTTTTGGTCTTAGTTGCCTTTCTAAGTCGTATGGTTCTTCATTTACAGAAGAAGTGATTTGCTAAATCAAATTGGGATTTCTTTTTTAAATGAAACCAAAAATTATTCAAAAATCACTATGAAAGGGCTTGCGGTATGTTGATACTTTCAAAGGGTATTCAAATTGTGTATCATTTTTTCACATTAGGTATATATATTCAAGTCTTCTCTATGTTTATCTGTCGGTTATAGTCGATTATTCGGTTCGAAATTTTATCCCATTCGTATTCGTTTATTCAACTTCGATTAGCTAAACTGATGGTACTCAATGAGCTGTGAAGGAGAGACAACACTGCTCGTGACACGGAGAGTGGGAACAGGAGATTACCAGGGAGTCAGAATAAGCGATCACAAGAGAGAAATTTAAAATTTCCCTCATATGCCCTTGTCCATATGAACGTGTGCGATCGAAAGACATAGTCCGCTTATTTGTCTGCCTATTCTATTGTCTTGTCACCATAAAGGTGTCGATTTATCTTGTCTAGACTAACGACTTGCAAGACAAGAATGCTGACTATCTCTATCTATCTCACACTCAATTTTCTATTCCATTTTCGATATCCCCTGCACACCATATCCTAAATGTACCAATTGTATTCGATTGAATATGGTGCAAATACTTTTGGTTTCGACTAGTTTAAGTATTCGTTTGTTTTGGAATGATTATATTATAAACGATCATATGATTTCTGATGAATGATTAATAGAAATTAAAGAATAGTTTAATTTGAATGCAATCATGCAGGGCTCTAATATATATATTTTATCCTGATCAGGTTACTTTTTCATGATTCATTTAGTATAGGCACCTAGGATCGTTTTCACATCTTCCCATTAACGATAGACTTCACTTTGCCTTTGCTTCAGCTGTCAAAGTCAATACGAAATTGCATTTGAATTGGCAGGCAAAGTAAAGATTGGCGCTAACGGGAATATGTGTAAAAGGACCTTTTTTTTAATGGGAATTGAATTAAATTTGATCTGGATCAGGCTACCATAGAATCGGATAAATACGCAGGCTTCTTTTCTTGTTTTATTTGGTCTTTTGACCGTATAGAAATGATATTGATAGATCATTATTTCTTAGTAAGAGACATGGCCGCCTCCTATATAATGGGAATGGAAATTATAGGGCTGCCAGATTAAGTGTGAAATATGCATTGACAAGTTTGATATATAAAAATATGCACAGCTTGTTGATATTCGAACGTTTAATCCTTTTAATCACTTTTCAGTTCAACTTAAATTTCACAATGCGTTATTTTCTCTGAGTGTATATAAACATGTTCCAATTCCTAGTGCAACATTGACTATCAGCTGTGGCTTTGAAAGGATTTTACAACAATGAAGCCAAAAAAAAAAAAAAAATATATATATAAAAAAAAATCAAATCTGGCAAAAGAAACCGCCAGCCATTGAACTGAAAGTTTCTTTGATTCCAACAAAAAACTAAAATACATTGTCTAAAACTGACCTTTGCCATGGCAATGGCACATCTGGGAAACCAGCAGCCGTAGCAGATTTTAAAAATTCAACAATTCTATTTTGTGCTCAGAAGTATTTTAGCAAAATATGCATTTTATTTTTGCAAAGAAGCCAAAGCAAAATAAGACCTTCAGTGCTGCTGTGCAATGCAGACAGCATCATCTCGTTTGCTGTGGAAACTTGCAGACAGCAGCAGCTGCTGGTGAAGTAGAATATCATCAGTCTAATCATGTGGAATAAAGCGGAAACGGAAATTGTACACCTGCACACAAACACACGGAGCCGTGTGTGTGTTTATGTCAGATTTTACCAGATCAGATTGCGGCCATCATCCGACATGTGCTTGCGGCGGCACCTGACTTTGGTTACAGTTTTCCTCATCGTCTGCGGAAATATTGGAAATGAAAATTTTGTGGTTAAACGCCACAGCAATATGTGCTAGTGTTTAGTCACGCATCAGTGTGTGTGTGTGTGTGTGTGTGGGTGGTATGTGTGGCTGTCTGGGTATCCGTGTGAGTTTGGTTTCTCCTTGCTGCCTGTCATATTAGCTAAAATTGCATTTCTAGCGTAACTGAAGACCAACAGGTTGGGCTTGACTTTCACCTGAATTGGCCAGCCGGTAATTATTATTTCAGATGTTTTTAGGAAGTTGCTAATGGAAATAGGATTAGCTGTTCTTGGATTTTTAGCCACATTTGCTAAAGCTTACAAATTACTGAAAAGCTGACCTTTACTTTTTAACCAAGAAGAGATTTAACCACAGAGTGGCCACAAATCGATGTTAGATTAAGGTTTAAGATGAATTTATATTAGCAAAAAAATGTCCAAGTGGGAGGATTTTCCACGAATTGTATCATTTTGAAAGGACGCATGCTGTGATTTACAAAATATTGCTGGATGAGAGTTTTGAGTGGGCCCAAAATGAGCTGAATCGCAAACAAGATGTAGGAGCAGGTCGGCTTTGATAGAAGTCTTATGGAGAAGGAGCTTGTATATGCCTGTCTGCTTATATTAAATAGTCAACGATCGAAATGAAATTTGTACAGTATAGAATTATCGGAATGTCAAGAGGTAAATATCGGTGTGGAAAAAGATATATCTCCATCACTATCGATATATATAAACATCTTTGAAACGTACTAATGCCGATGAAGCTCTGTACACTTCTCTGGTCGTGTCCTCAATACAAGAATCATCAGGACCACATTGAGTTTAAAGGAAATGTTTGCCTTTGCTGTCCGTGGCTTAAACCGACATCCAAATAGCCACCTGCCTTCACATGCAATTAGGCTTCTTTTAATTAGCCTTCAATGATTAGAAAACTCTAGAATCATGCTCCATGTTATCTTTTTTCATAAGCTGATTAATGATGAAATTGATTCTACGACTTTGATGACCCAACTTAATTTTTCGGTTCTTCGTAGAAATAATAGAAACTATGCTCCTATCTCCATTCTCCTATCTCCTTTTCATGATCTGTCTTCTAACTATAAGAATCCCTTTAACTTTGTCTCCATTAACAATCCTCTTAAGTCTTAAGTCCTCTTCTCTGTTTTTGTGTACGCTTTATTTTTCCTGCTGCTGCGCCCCTCGGCTGGTTGGGCGGGAGGTGGAAGTTCCTAGCCGTGCTTTGGTGTCGCTGCGGTACCACTTGAAAGTGCTTCGCATTGTTCACCAACGTCCCATATTAAAACAAAAGAGAAGATGAAGATAAAGAGCTATATAGCTGTATATATATAAAACGCCGCATATCGATATATATTGTTTAGAAAACCAAGTTATCGATTTTCATATCTGTACATCATTTTGTAATCATTTGTTGAATTTGCCCGTATCGACCTGGGCAACTTCAAGAGCTATGAATCGGTCTGCGAAACCCAGTTAATGTATAGGAATCGATATATATCGGTGTTATAGACAAATTTCGGCAAGGGGAAGATCGAGAGCTATATTTCGGTGTAGAAAACCCGATTCATCCACTGGAAATCAACAGTTAAAAATGTTTAAATAAATTCATTAAAAATGTTCTCAAAACTTGAGTCGATAATATGGTTATTAGATCATGGAAACTCATTTATAAATAGCCAGATTTTAAGTTCAGATATAATATTATTACTTGATTTAAGTTAAACAATGTTTGAAGAATTTAAATTACATTTCTTCTGGTTTGCTTAACACGAAAGTCAAGTTGCATTTACCGCAAAAATGACAATCCTCGTGGGTTGCCATGAGAACTCCTTCACCGCAGATCTCAATAAGATACTCCTGACTTACATATATCTGCACTTAGTCCGGCAGGAATAGAAAGCGGAAAGGAAAATTAAACTTTAAACAATTTTCTCAATTCCATTTTGTGGGGTTTACTTAATTCTATAGCATATACCAGTTTGGTGGCGCGAAAATGATAAAGCTAGTAATCTGATATTGATTATGATTAATTTCAGCTTATTTTCAATGAATTTGTTGTATTGTGAGAAATCTGTAAATTTGTTAAGCCAATTAATAACCAATGAAACATTAAAGAAAAGCTTTTCCCATAATCAGTTTTTGTGAAATTTACTGTAATTGCAAAATATACAAACATTCTTGTGCTGAATTATTGACTTTCCCAGTTAACACTACTGTCAATATCGCGCTCCCTCTATCTCCCGCTCACTTACATATGCTGCCTCTCATCGCTCCCTCTACCACCCACTTACTCACATATGCCGGCTCGCATCATCGCATTGACACTCTGTGCTGTTTTACTACCTTATCGCATTGACATTTTATCCAATTTGCTTTTAGCCAGTCTCATTTAATAATAAAAACCTAACAGCTGTCAGTATTGCGGTGGTTTTGCGGTCATTTGTTATTTTATTTTCTTATTTTGCTGCTGCTGTGTTAAATTTACATGAAACCCGCCCAAGCTGAGCTGCAGCGGGTGGAAGCAACAAAAGCTGTTGCTGAATATTACAAAAACAAAAAGTCAGTGAAATTTATGGTTTCCACATGGTTCCGGCTATTGTTTTTAAAGCTGCAGTGCAGCTGTCCGTGTTAAATGAACTGTTAGTGGGAGCTTCATATGCTTCTGTTATTCCTAATGGAAATCAAATATTTATTACAATTTTATACATAATAATTATTAATGTTTATTTGTATTTGCTTTCTTTGCAGCATTGCCACGCCCTTGAGGAGCGCTTTTAAGGGCGCACCTCAGCCTCAGCATATCCATGCCAGCCCGCAAGGGGCTGCTAGCGCCCCAAAATACATTTCTGGACACAATTGCCACACGCTTCGATGGCACGCGTAAGTCGACAAGTGAAAGTGAAAGTCTAAGTGAAAGCAAAGCCTGCAAATGCGAGTGAAAGTGAGAGTTAAACGATACTTACTCGTGCAGTCTCTTTAGGTCGTTCAGGTTTTATATTTATATGGGATTTTTAATGTAATATTTATGACAATTTTATTGAGCAAACGAGGTCTATGAATAACGATGTATAAATATGGGAACAATGCGGGTCAGCTGTTTGGGGGACGCTGGGGGTTCAGAAAGTTAAGAAAATATGGTTTGCTGAGGGTAAAATGAAGCTAAGTTAGATTACCAAAGTTTTAGTAGATCAAACGATTTCCAACTTAGAGCAAAGTTTATAAAGTTTTGCACCTAAATAACTGCCTCGCATTGTAATCAAATATACTTGTAGGAATATTTCTTCGAAATATGTAGGCATAAGGCCAAATCGGCATTTGGGCAAGTCATAAAAGCAGCGTGTACATTCAACGAGCATACGCCATATACTACATAACAGATTTGGGTCTGGGTCAGCACCAGGGGCAACCGAAGGCAACCTTTTAAGTGCAGGCGGGAGTAAAAGCTTGCAGCTTTACCCCATATTGAAATCTGTAAATGTAAACGGACGTGGCGCACATAAGCCCAGCTATAAGCGTATGTTTCTGTGTGTGGAGGAAAGGGAAATTAAAACTATGTATGTATGTGTATTGTGAGCATTTATATTGTTATCCTGCCTTGCATTGCCTGGCCACACAGTCCACAGTACACAAAGGCAAAGCCACAGCGGGTTGTCTGAACGGCCCGAAACCTTAAAATAAACCAGCCAAAGACATTTGCCAACGGCAAAACATTAAGTTTGTGGGCATATTGCGATGACTGAAAGCCAAATGCATATTATTTTTAGCTTCTCAAAACGTCCTGTTAATTAGCTGAGCAATTTATGTAAGCCAACCTTTTGTGCAATTAAATTGAAAGACGTCACACGGCAGCCACAGTTGACATTCAAAGGCAGCGAGCGAACGCATTGCCTCAAGGGTTTTGCACACACACACACACACACTCACATCAGCTGTGAAAACAAATCGATCTGGGGAAGCGACACTGTGCAACATAAAGGGAATTGTTTAGTCCTGGCAATTTCTGTACTTTCTGTACTTTTCTCAGGTTTTGGGTATAAATTTTATTATGATTATATTAAATGATTTGTAATAATGTGAATTATTTCTAAAATTGTATATGAACTAAGAAATGGTTTCACATCTTCCAGTTAGCACAAATAGACACTTCATCTGACACTTCAATTGCAATTTCGTTTATACAAGTTGACTTTTTGGCTTGTTTTTAATGTCAGCTCATCTAAATTTTGACATTTCAAGTGCCACATTAGAACCTTGCATCATCTGGCAGCGCCCTTTTACATCTGGCAACACTGGTGCATCACATTATATGCAATGTTTGGTGATAATCTTTATTGCTATTGCCCACTTCACAGCACTGAAGTGGCCTGATATTCAGAGTTGAAGATTCGCAACTAAGATAAATAAATTATAAAGGCTTTCCGGGCCTTTTCTGACGGGATATAAGTCATTATATAAAGAGCTAATCATGACTTGCATCATTTGAGGAACACTGACGTGGATATAGAATGAACCTACGGGGAATGTTAATATTTAGGCTAGCTACAAATTCTGGAGATTCTACCATCAATTGCACAAACATCACACCATCACAAACCCTACGATTTAATAGTGAAGGCAGATAAAGCAGCTTAAGTCTACTAGAGTAGGATGTTAGTCATAGCTTTGGATCCCAATTTACCCCACGAAGAGCCTTTAGCATCTTCTTGAGAACTTCAAATCTTTGCTTGCCTTGGCACAACTTTTTCACTTGTTCCTAGGCCTGCACTTTCTGCTTCCAAGTGACTGCTTTAGATTTCTTGTTCTCAAGAGCATGCTTCTCTTATGTAACAAGCTCTATGACGCCCGCCCTTTGCTCTGCTGTATAAACTGTGTTTCTTTTTCTTTGATTCGGTTGACATTTTAGCAAACAATCAGATCTGTTCACATTTCCACTTCCACTTGAATCATGCGGCTTACTTTTTGATTGGTGTTTGCAAAGTACGAATCCTATTGAAATGTAGAATGTAGGAATGAAAAGGTAATTCACTATTTTCCCATACATTTTTCTGTCAATTTCTAATTCGTTGGGAAGAGTTTTGAGTGGTAAATGATATATCTCACATGTAAATTTGTTGATGTTCATAGTTCTGTCTCGTTCTATCCACTGGCGTCACAGCACGATTCGGACATAGGTTCGAAAAACCCAAACTTTTCGAAGTGGAAATGGAATTCCAAACGGAATCAGGTGTTTATTTGTTACCAGTGTGACCATATTCAGCCAGAGTTGCCACCATTTTTAGCCCTGCCACACAGCGCTGCCACATATTCTCAACATAATAAAATAAAACTAAATTGAAGATATGAAAACGAAAGCTAATCCATGTTCTGACAGATCATTGTTATTCTTCTGCCTAATAAGCAAATAAAACTTTCAAATTGAAGCTATAAAAACAATCCTTAATGATGCACAGTGTACAGTTAACCAGGTGACTTTTCTTAAACAACCAGCGTTAGCGACTTCTGCACAGTGTAATATTTTATTGAGGCGCACAAAAAATGTTACGAAAACAATTTAATGGCGCTAATTATTGTCGCATCCAATTGTTGCCAGGAAATTAAATACTTTTTTTTTTTATATTTTCACAAGCCATAAATAATAAAAGTAAAAGCATGTTAAATAAAAAACAGTCTGCGTTGTTAGTATATTTATGTTCGCCCATAATTCACTGTGTGTGTGTGTGTGTGTGTTGTGTGTGCTTGGAAAATATGCCTGCAAGTGATTTGTGCCACACGGCGTATGAGCATTTTAAGCAAAAAATATGTACACATATTTGGCTTTTTGTGATTTGTGCTTAGTCAGGCGTTGAACACGTAGCATTAACCCTGCAAAGGTCTTATATTTTATTAGCCATATATATATATATATTGTTAGACACGATACTTAGGGTTCCTGTGTTTTGTTTATATTTGAGGATTGACAAAGTAGACCATATTATAGGAAGGATTAGATGTAGGATTTTGAAGACTCCTTGGTGAACCTGAAAAATGCTTCCAGTAGGATCTTTAGAGAATTACTCCCATGCATAAATTCGATTGGCTTTGGGTTTAGTAAAGTCATTTGAAAGTGCTTGAGGCGTAGCCTAGCCACGGCCTTGTTTGAAGAGGGTTCATCGACTTCCTGACAGAGTCTACACTTGGTCTACACTTGCTTAGGTTACTCAGTTTGCGAGATTTAGGTGGTCTTTTGCCAGAAGTTTGGCTTGACGAAGGCCAGGAAGGTTTTCCCAGTGTTGTACTTCCAGAGCCCTGTAATGTTCTGTGAGTGAAGGCTTAGCCAATGCCATGCTGATACCACAGAATGGTTCTGGGCCCACAAGTGCTTGATCCCAGGAATTTTACATTTACCTCATAATCGATTAGTTCAGCATTTAAACTTTCCCTTTTTCAGCTCTTTGTCTAGCATCATTTCTTTCATAATTTTTACTTACCTTTTCTCTATCGTTTCTCTTTATACCTCTCTTTATGACTTCTTTTGCAAGATCAAGTTTGTCTATAAGACAATTATCTTTCTAACAATATATTCATCTGTGTATCCTTGTCAACTTCCCAGAAGCCATTCTATATGTTTTATGACAGTCATAAGGTTTATTAGATTACCACCAGCCCCTACCCCTCCATCCATTGTACATTCTGTGGCAAACAAAGTGTTCATTAAAGTGAAAGACATCTTAGACAGCAAGTGCTCCACGACGTTTGTGGAACAACAAATAATGAAGGAGACATTGGATTGGATTATAAACAGTTATGTAGAAAATTTCCCGGTTCAAACTTGCTCATTGCGTCCCACAGAGATCACATTCATTACACCTACTCCAATAACTCCTGCAGATGTTCTTTCTACAAATGCCTTGACCATAGATTCAATAGACGATTCAATAGACTAGTGAATGGGTTCTAGCAGATTCAATAGACGATTCAAGAGACTAGCTTTGCCTTGAACGTCGTCTCTTAGCGCAGCATGTGCGCAATCAAGCAATCGTTTATTACTCTCCTTCTTAATTTTCATCAATTTCATCAACCTCTTGTCGTCTTTTGCCCTGATCACGCCATCTGTAGTGATCTTTAGTGGACCAATCTGACAGAGTTGCCAGGCCAAATCCACATTAGTGAGCGGAAAACGGCAAGTTTTTCCCATGGCCTTTGAATATTTATTAGCATTTCCACAGCTTCTCATTACATCAAATAGCAGCTATTTTAGCTGCAACAAAATAATTGAGGTTTGGGGGAAAACCAATTACTGGAGCTAGAGGTTCACTCTTCTTTCAAGTCTCATCAAGAACTATCATAGAACTATCATATCAATAGCTGACATAGTTCGCACACAAAATATTGCGCGTTTTGTTGCTATTCTTTTCTGTTATCAGCTTTGAGGTTACATCCTTCTGTGGTTTTTTAAATTTATATAGGAAAGAACACGAAATACTAACCTATTCATGTTCTTTTTCTTAACTACGATATATTTTTCTTTGACTTTTTAATATCTACAGTCTATGCCAACAAATTCAAGCGAATTCAGTCAGCAAATTGTACTTCTTGATGAAATGAAAACACTTTAGAATTTCTAATAATATAAATTTCTTAACTAAACAAATTCCATCAAAACTACTAACTGACTTAGCTTTCCCAGTTCTCGCGAAATCCTGACCATTCTAAATTGTGCAAATATCATAACCTATACATATATATATATATATAGAGAGTTTCGCATTGATTGCCTGATGCATTCCTTGATTACATTTGTCTATTCTGTTAGTTTTGCAGTTACGTGTTGTCTTTTGCTCTGTTGCCTTTTGCTAGTCCTTAATTCAATTTATAGTACGGCAATTGAAGTACGGCATTCGAGGGCGTCTGGTGGGGGTGTAGGGGTATCATACAAGCAGTAGTAGTGGATGGTCTGGCCGTTTGCATCTGTGTAATCTGTCTATTGTGAACATTGCAATCATGTGGGTCTATTCATAGTTGGCATGCGATGAATTGAATATGAATACAAATTGAAAGCGGAAATGAGTGTAGGAAAAGAAAGAAAGGCATCTCTGTGGTTGTATGGGCTTTAGTTTAAAATATTTATAGGAAAAAGCTGAGTGGAAAATAATAATGTCTGACAGATATTAAATACAAATTTCACAAAAATTTGTAATGATTGAAAAGGCCTTTTGCAATTTAATCTGCTTTTTAGGAAATGAAATTTTTACTAAGAAAATCATCACTTTTTTTTCTATGAAAAACAGGATATTGGCTGGCATATGTGAATATGATATACTCAAAGCTCTTAGGCTGTCTTCCTGCTGCCATTCACAGTGGGAATGCAAATGCTTTTTCCCCTCTCTGTTATGATATTAGCTTGAATTTGTTTATGTCAAGACATATATATATATGTGTGTGTGTGTGTGTTTGTATTCTGAAATCTAATTAAATTTTGTTTGATGAAATTTTGTTTTTGGCTGCAGGCAAATTGCATATATTTTTTATTTTCTTCATAAAAAATATACAAGAAATTTATATTTTGAATTCAAGGGCAAAATGTTGGCAAAACAGGCAGCAGCTAAATAAATATAAACTAGAGATAGTTTTTCCTAGAAAAGCATATTCATATTTGTGGAATTCCTTGGAGCTCGTTTATTTATGTTTGTGAAATTTGCATGAATGTAGATTTAAGCTCAAGATTTCTATATCCATCTATATGATTGTGAAGTTTATAGTTGCCTTTGGGTAAAACAATTTTAATGACTAGAAGAAATAGTTTCTGCTAGAAAGCTGGTATATTTCCAGTATAATTAGTAGTATATAGAGTATACTCAATGGCGACCGTGTCATGTTAGTTCTTTTTGTGCCTTTCAATTTGTGGGCTTTCATTGCATATGCTTTTCCATGTCCTCCTTTGCGTATCTTGAATGTAATCCCTAAATGTTTCCAACTACCCATGTCTTTGCTTGCCTTCTGCAATGCTATTTGCACTTCCACGTTCCTAGTGCTAGTTTTTTTTTGCCTCCCATCATAGCCCTTTGCTCGATTTTTGTCCTCTTTGATTCTGAATCAATCCTCTTTTCTTGTACATTACTTCAGCATGCTTTTGTACGAGCTCTTATTGTTTCTATCTCTTTTTCTTTGCACTTGTTTTGTGCTTTTTGTGGTCTTTCAACCTTTGCTTTTTATGTTGGAACTGAACCACTTTTGGCAAAAGACTTTAAATTCAACTGCAAGGCCAAGCCGTGAGACGGAATTTCATCAACATTTATCTAAACTACAATAGTCCTTAGAATGAAAATTATATTGCTTAAGGAAAGGCGTTGGTATGGTGCTCAAATAATCTCCACGAATATTAAGAAATTGGATTCATTATGTATATTTTCCATAAATTCAAAATTCAAAGAAGAAAATTGCTGAATATCCCACATTCGATCAGCCCATTCCCTTCTTTATTAAATATTTGATGGACATAAAATATCAAAAAAAAAAAAAAGAAAAAAAAAACCCGAGAAAATTCTTAAGGCCGAAATTTGCAGGCAGAAATGTATAACAGACAGAAACAGTTTGACATCGAAATGAAATGGCCGTGAATATTCAGTGAGTGCTCGGGACAAATGAAAAACCGTGCAGACACAGTCTACTACATTTTAGCCCATTTGCCATTTTACCATTTCACCATTTTATTCCCCGTTTCCTTTGTTGTTGTTTTTTCCCCTCCACAGACTCCAACTTTGTGCTTGGCAATGCGCAGGCAAATGGCAATCCAATTGTTTATTGCTCGGATGGCTTCGTGGATTTGACAGGATATTCACGCGCTCAAATTATGCAAAAGGGTAAGGACAGCGCTGGCAGCCACTGGCAATGTCGGTATCAACTTATTTAACACTTGAATTACTCATTTCAATTTTATTCAATTGTTTGCGAAACACAAAAACACAAAACACAAAACACGAAACTCGAAACACAAGGCTGCTCATGTCATTTCCTGTACGGTCCGGATACGAAGGAGGAGCACAAGCAGCAAATTGAGAAAAGTCTTTCAAATAAAATGGAACTAAAACTGGAGGTTATCTTCTACAAAAAGGAAGGTAAGTTGTGCCCGCCTGTGCGCTGTGCGTCTGCGAGTCTGCGTGAAAATGTTAAGTAAATTGTTTTCACTTTTAATTAAAAAATTTTGCGCGGCTAAATGAAAAGTTCATTTGGCATTTTGGCCGGATAACGTGGCTGGGTGTGGCGAAACGGAAGGCAAACATGACCAAAAGTGTGGTAATTTGTGTTAAGCAGACAGGAAATTATGCACAACAACAGCAACATGTTGTTGTTTGCTGTTCGAAGTGGTTTATTGTTGGAGGCAGAAAATATATAAATTATAAGCAAATTTATGTTTTTGGGACAGCCGAAACCTCAATTTGATTGAACTTTTAGTTTTATATGACTAGAAAAGTAATAATCAGATTTGTGTCAGTCTTATATCCATGAAAGCTAAGCATGATCTTTTCCTAGTTCTTTACACTAAGAAAAAAAACAAAATCATTACAAAATCAATATTTTCGATCTCAGCCAAAGTCTCAATTTCAGAATGGGATTTTGTTCTCACTTCTCGAACGCTTTGGTAACATTATGGGAACGTTATGGGATACATTAAGAACGATTGAGAACACTCACCCTCTCTCAACAGTACCACATCAACCTACCTAACTAAAATCTTAAAATCGGAAAGGAAACATGAAGGCTTTTAACGAATATGTTTAAGAATGTCATGTTAAGACAAATTCAATTAAAATTTGACTGATTTTGGAAGAGCGTTTTGTTCTTAGTGTAGTTACTTACCAATCTATGAACTCCATCATTCTTTAAAAAGGCTGAAATATAACTTCTAAGATCAATAGCTCTTATACATTTTTCTTCAGATTTCAATGCTGTCATTATTCTGATCAAAACAATCTCAGCCTAGTTAATCTGGCTATAGTATTGACACAGTCCATGTTGGATCAACTTAGTTTAGTTTGTTTTACATATTAATTGTTTGAGTTTATAATATAAAGCCAATATTGTAAAGCAGAATGTAAGAGCATGCAATATGCCATTAACATTAACATTTAAGTGCATATTTACATTATGTTGTGCTCATATGCATATACCAATGTTATTTACATCTCACTCTCTTTGATCTGTACTGTGACGTGCTCTCATTAGTGTGCCATATGCTGTGAGAGTCTGCTCATCTTTATTGTATTTCTCTAATACTTCATCAGACTCTCAATGTTATCTCACTCTCTTTGATCTGCACTGTGATGTGCTCTCATTAGTGTACCATATGCTGGAAGAGTCTGCTCATCTGTATTGCATTTCTCTAATACTTCATCAGACTCTTAATGTTATTGCCGATAAGTCAAGCTATGTTAGCTCTACTTTGGCGGAGGACAAGTTAGTTGGGGTATAAAAGTAATAACTATTCCGCAAAATTTAGCAAACTACTGAATTGTTAAATTAAGAATGATGTCACATATTTTTGTATTCTTCTCAGCAAACCTTTCATATTGATGCCCATATTATGGGGCTGCTTAAAAAACTAAGTGTAAACACAAAGGCTTAGCTCTATTGGTTGCTTTTAAATTCAGTTGCATGATTTGAAGCTTCGCTTGAAATCAAGTCGAAATGATATGTGTATTTAGTTGTTCTGCAGTATCTTTAAATACATCTATCGCCCTTCGTATCCCTTGCAGGATTACAAAAAAGAAGGCTAACAGCAACAAGTGTCAAGTTGAAATGCAATTGTGGTTCACACATGTGTCATCAATTCTACTCTTCAGAGTCGAGCTTTAGCTTGGTGGATATCCTTTTTTTTTGCTATTGACTTTTAATTTCAGTTACACTTCTACACACACATACACACAAGCTCATGCAGGACATGCCTGTTGCCTTAAGGCAGTGTCATCAATTTGAGCCTGGCTGGCTTTTATTGAGTTAGCAGACTTCAACTTGCCTTGAACTAGATTTTTGCTAAAGACTCAGTCCCATAACGGCAGAGGGCGTTGTCTGACACGACTTAACACACACACACACACACACACACACCTAGACACAGAGACACGCCAATACCCGCACACTTACTATCTCTTCAACCATAATAAATTGTGTGTTACAAAGATTTTCTCACGTACGCCTCGCGGTATTATCTAAGCCTGGCATCCACTTAATGAGGTCACGATTAAAACGCGTTGCCCTGCAGAAAGTCTGAGGGGTGTGGGTGTGCGGGGTTGCTGCGCATCGTTCGATAGATAATAATTTTCCATCATTTTACGCCGCCTATTAACTGGCCTCTAAGTTTCGTAATTAGCGCCTGGCACTTAAAAGTTTTAATAAAAGTGGCCATAGCCATAGCCAGAGAGCCAGCCCGACGCCACATGGAGTTTATTATTAATTATGCATTTGGCTGGCAGTTCATTAAAATGCAGCCTGAAAATTTAATTGCGCCTGGTAATTGAATCTGCCTTGCAATTACGCTTTAAAAGCTATTTGAGCTATTAATTAGCTGGCAAGCGCCTGTAAGTAGGCTGTCGATTTTTTTGTGTGCAGCAGAAAAACAATTCAATTATTGGGTTGAAAATGATTATGGGAAAATATATGTACCCCCATTTTCCCAGTGGCACAACGAACCAGGCCTTAGGAAGAATCACAGAGCCCAAAGGAGACGCAAAGAATGCAAGGCTGAGAACTGCTCTAGCTTAGCACATAGCGAAATTGGGGCTGATAGCTAATTTTGACAATGCTGGAATTGTGGACATTGAGAGAAGATAGAATATGTCATTGGCAAGCTTGAGAATTCAACTACAGCGAGCAGGAAACAAAAGCCTCAAGCTGTACGCATGAGGACTTGCATTTGCAAGAGTGTTGTCTTGTACTGCGAGGGGGACTTTAAAGATGTCCATTTGTTTTGGCAAAACTCTTTACTTTTAATCTTCCTAAAGGCCTGGCAGGGAGTAAGCCTCTTGTGGACATACTGTTTTGTCTTCTTAGTCTATCACTGTATCTACTAGTGTGCCTTCCAATCTGTTCCTCAACTGTATGCACATTCAGCACGCGATGAGAGGCGGTGCCGCGTACATAATCGGGGCAGTTCGTTAAAGCACGCATGGCACGAATTAGTGATACCTTTAAGCACTTGTAGTTCGATTTTGCAGCCATTCCCCAGATCTGCAATCCTTATAGCACTCCTACACAGTGCCAATAGACTGTTCTTTTGGCTCTGAGTGACATGGTGCTTCTTCTGTTGATCAGGTGACGGCCAAAAGTTAGATCTTTGTCAAGGGTTACGCCAAGGTACTTAGCCTGCGATGGTTGGACTAGAGTTACGCCTTCCAGTTGTATAGGTGGAGTGTGGTCAACGAGGGCCTTCAAGGTGCAGCTGGGATTGTTGGTATTTTGTGGATTGACCCTTAGATTCCATCTCTTGCACCAATCAGCCAAAGTGGTGGGGTAGTCTTAAGGTCAAACCTTCTGGCTCATTGCGACGTTTAGAGCTGTAAAGCAGTGCAAAATCATCTGCGTAATTAGAAAGTAGAGGCTTCTTGCATATATCATATATCATCGCTAGGGCAGGGTAAATCTGCAGAATATATTAAGTAGAGCAGCGGGCCAAGCATGCAATCTTTATAATATTCTAACTGTTTGGGTTAGCGGGCTCAAGGTCGTGCGTGAGTAAGCATCCTTAGGTTTTCTTTTCAGCTGCCATTGAAATACTTTCAGGAGTCTCACTGTATTTGCCAACAGCTGAAAATTGCTAACAATAACCAAAAATTGAAGCTTTGCTGACTTTACAGCTGTTTCATGAAATGCCAGAGTCAATTATCAGAAGTCTTGCCGCTTGACAACTTCATCTTATGTCAGGACAAAGGCGGAGGAAGCCTTGTCCCTAAGAGTGGGGGGTTTTTACAAAGGCGGTGCTATACATTAGTATATTCTCCATTATTATGCAAATTTATAGTGAATTTATACCTATTCACAGCATCAAAAATCAGATCGGTTTTGACTAGGATCTACTAGATCTACTAGGATCTACTATACTAGGTGACAGCCATGTATTCCCTAATTCCATTGCCTTCACCAAACTATTTCTCCTTAATATTACTTCACTATACTTAACCATTCCATTTTCCCTCACCACACAGGTGCTCCATTTTGGTGTCTCTTTGATATTGTTCCCATTAAGAATGAGAAGCGGGATGTGGTTTTATTTCTGGCATCCCACAAGGACATTACGCACACCAAAATGCTGGAAATGAATGTGAACGAGGAATGTGATAGCGGTAAGTAGGCAAGCGTAGAAAATATGTCAGACAAACCAAACCAAAGAGAAATTGTTAATAAATAATGCATTTTTCACGCGCACAAAGTTACAAAGCAGCATACCAACACTCAGACACTTACCTCAGCAACACATGCACATGCACACGCACAAGTCAGCACCAGTCCAATATACACGCGCGTCTACATAATATATAGAAATCAGCTCAGTTCGTACACATTTTTTTGTCAAGAAAAAACAGTAACTAACCAAAAATGTGAGCACCTCGCAGGTATAAATATCATAAAGGTATGCGCCACTTGGCTGTAGCTGATATATATTTGTTTTCTTCTTTTGCTTACTTTTTTGGTCATGTCAGCGTTTGCTTTGACAGACTGCCAAGTTTGCGGCATTTTTTTGTGACATTTTTTCATATTTACTTTTATTTTTATTTGTGTTCCGTTTTTTTTTTTGGTTTTGGTTTAACTGACTTTATGGTTTGGTTTTGACTTTGTCAGACTCAAGGTTTGTTTCACATTTTCTTTAGCATACTTTGCGGCGAAGCGTGTCGCTGACATTTCGAGAAATGTGACGGTCCAAAGTAGAGTAATAATATTTCAAGCTTAATGAAAGTGCAAATGTCGCTTGGCTGAGCATCTGTGGCCTCCATTTTGCGGTCAGTTTATGTTCTACTTCAAAGATACCAATTTATCTGCAGATAATTTCTGGGGAATTATAACATTTCGGTGAATTTTTGGGTGGTAAATTTTGGTGGAATGTTGCTATATGAATTTTACAGAATTGCTTATATTTTTTTTTAAATTTTTAGTCAGAAATTGAACTTGCATTATTTTATTTAAGTTGTGGAGAATGAGAACATTTCTGTGAATTTTTGAGAAATATTTCAATAAGCTAAATTGTGCGTTAGTAAATTTTGATGGAATTTGTTTTACATTTTACACTTTAAACAGAAATTGAACTTGTATTCATTTATCCTTGATATTGTAATGTTAAATTAACTCCATTAACATTATAATCCAAGTCAAGGCGATTATCAGGTATTCTATTATAAATCTCCAGGCTTTTGTCAACGTTTTTTCCTAAACCCTTACGCTCATTCAAGCTTTTTCAGCTTATTCAATACTTTTTAGACTGCCTTCAGATGATGAAAGAAAAAGCAAAGTAATTTCCGGATTTAGTTGTCTTAATGTCTTCAGAAAGTTATCATTTGTGATATAGACTTCCCCTCTGATTCCCAATCTACCCTTTATGTCAGGTTAAGGTTAAGCTTGGGGAACATCCTTTATGGTTGAGATATTCTAAGTGATTGTTGTTACATTGGAAATGTTTACATATTCATTTCTTGAAATTCATTAGAGATTTCTGTATAAATTTGATCCATATTCAATTTCAAAATGAAATAAATTCAGAGAATCAGATCAGTTAAAATTTAAATTCAATTCAAAATTCATATTAAAAACAATGTTTTCATCTCGATTTCGCTTAAATTTCTGTTGCAATTTCAAGCAAAATTTACAAATTCTTCTACAAAAATTTGTTATGTTCTCCCTAACCTCTCCATCTTCTTCAGCATCCAAAAAACCCTTTGTTTATCCGTCCGTTCATATCAAATATGCTTACAACATAATTCACTAAATTAGTTCAAACAAAAAAGAGGAGCATAATGTAATGGCTTTCCCAAGAGTCACAAATTCCATCTTACCATCTTAGCGCTACTTAAATATTAATGCACGTAAGACAGCTTCAATAATTCTGACTGAATTGTTCAACAGAACGAACGGAATGTGGAATATTCTTGGCATTTGTCTTTGTCCTCTTTGCCTCTTGAGCAGGCCATTGAGCATTCCATGCCAACTAATACGCATTAGTGTACGAAATTTTTAGCGAACAGCGAAGGCAAAGGTGAAGTAGTTCATGCTGCTCGGCAGGTTTTTACCAATGTTAAGCTGTGTGTGTGTGTGTGTGTGTGTGTGTGGCTCAGGTTCAGTTCCGTGTTCAAGTTCAGAGTTTGCCTGCCTGCGCTGCACTTTGGCATTTTCAGCAACTTTCATTTGCAGTTTTTATGACCATCGTTATTCACAAGTCACTTTCGTTGTTGTCAGTTGTTGTTGTTGTTGTTGTTGCAGTTGTTGTTGCTGTGAATGTCAGTGCTTTTGACATGCTTTCTGGCCAAATGTCATGGCTCTAAGCGATGCAATTTGAGAAATTAAATCGTTTAACGCTGGTTGTTTTAGATATGTATTCTATATGAAGATGTTTAGGATCTATTTCTAATTGGATAAAAGAGTTTATTTCATTCTGAGGAAACTTTTGTCATCGTTGTGGTTCCTTGCCTCTAAATATATTGCTTAGCTTAGCCAGTATAAGTGTTAGATTCCCTTTGACCAAGCTCATTAAATCTACTTTAAAGCAGACCACCTTTGATCTGCTCTCAGAGAATCCTTCTTCGGTTATTAATCTGCCTACAAAATCAGCCCCTGTACATATATCAAATTCATATTTGCTTACATAATTTCAAGCATTTGCAAATGTGTAATCCATTGGCTTATTACAAATTATTTGATATTTAAATGTCTGTGTCAGCTTAATTGAAATATTATCAGCAAATATTTGAGTTTTAAGGCAAAATGTGACATTACGCATACGCACTGTTGAGTCCGCATTTGAAAGCCATTACGGATAATTTATGCAAATTGCAAAATTATACTCACTGAGCATATGACGAGTGCTGATTTAAACCACATCAATTGTTAATTAATACCATGAGAAGGCTTATTTAGGCTTATTATTTATATTTAAACCTCTTTCAGTGCCAGCAAATTGATTTATCATTTATGATATTTATGAAATTTCGGCAATGTCTTGGGCATTTCACACACCATTAGGCTGGACAAAGTGTTTTCTTTTTGTTGCTTCAAAAAATTCACTAAATGCCTAAATAATGTCCTGAAATTCCACAGTTGAATGAATTGCGCTCTCATATTTATGCATACCCTGTGACGAAAGAGCATAAGTTGGGTTGACTAAGTATAGTATTTGGCTTAGAGATGTCAGTCAGTCCCATAAAAGACTATAAGATTTGATTTGAAGAGAGGGAATAGAGCCTTTAACATTACATAAATCACTCCGATTAGCGCTTTATAAGTTTCTTCACCAGAACTTCCTGTGAGCTTCTTTTTCCCTTCCATAAGGACTTATATAAAGTTGGTATGAAATCTTCCAGATAATAGATCCTTATCTCATACGATTTCACTTTTTCCAATATATAAATCAATAGCTCTTATACATCTCCACTTTGCAAGTCTGAAACAGAATTTCAAATGTTATACTTAAGCTCTTAATAAAGTATCTGGCTATCGAGCTTACTCGACTGCCCCACATCCTCCACTCGATTTTGTATGCCTTCGACGTAAGGCTACGTGCTGTTACGGTTTAAAAACTTGCAAAAGAATTATTTTTCCAGCATTTTTCAACATTTTTCCACAGTTTTTGTGTTTTTTTTTTGTATTTCTCTTGGTGGCTCTGCGGTTCATTGAGTTGCCAGCCCGGCTTAATTGGCATTTTGATATGACAACCCGGCTCGGCCCCGTTCGGCTTGGGCACCTAAAAAAAATTGAAATCAAATTTAAGGCACACGCCACATCAACAAAAAATGCCTTGCTAATTTACATATTTTGCTGCGTTGTCATGGTTTTGGCAAATCCTTATAATTAGGCCTCTCTCTCTGGCTATGCTAGCAAAAAGTTTATAAAAAATTCAATGTGGTTGTGTGTCACAATTTTTGTGCCATCAAGCTAATTGTAATTTATTGCTAGCAAAAACAAAAACAAAAACAAAACAAAAACAACGAAAAGGGAAAAGGAAAAAAATACCAAGCAAGTTGAGCTGCCTTGGCGTGGTTTTGCTCGACAAAATAAAATTAAGTTAAATTTAATGAGTTCTGGCTTGAGATTTTTGTGTCTGTCGCCTTCCTGGAAGCGCACACCGCACTGGCACTTGAAATTGTTTACTTTGCCTAAATCTTTGTAGTTGGAGCAAGGACTTCTTCATCTTATCGTTTTGCTCAGCTTGACTGTGAAATATGGTGTTTATGCTCTTCATTATCACCTACACTTTTGCTTAGATGTGTGTGTGTGTGTGTGTGTGTGTGAGTGACTCGATATTTTAGTCAAATATTTACTTGCTTTCTGCGGGGTAGCATAATTATTTATTGTTTAGTTTGAAGTAATTTATTGTTGTCTTTGTTGAAAGCTTGCTAAAATATTATTAATCTAATTTCATTATACATATATCATTTCACTCCATTCAAATATTTGTATAAATTCTAATTGGAATTACTAACAGAGCAGAATTTAGGCAACAGTATTTTGAAATCATATAAAATATACAAAAATATTTTAAGGCCTTATTAATTTAAGATTACACTTGATTTTTATAATTTGAGAATCTTTTATTTTTATAATATTTTGCTGAAATTTCTATAATTTTATTATTAGAAAGAGTTGCGAGGCGATTTTAAATTGCAATTAATTAGGAGGAAGCCGTGGCAACTCAGGCCTTAAGCTACTTTGCTTGAAAAATATGGCTTTTATAGTGTGGAAAAAGTCTAAGTATTAAATTAATTATATAAAAATATTAACATTATTTGATAGATTGAGTTTAATTTGCTAAGATTTGTAAGAAATTTGGTAATCAAAACGAATTACTTGATCGAGGTTTCATATTTTGTTGATGAAGTTTGTTTTCGTTTTTTCATATTCTCAATAACTCTAGTGGCGTGAATATGTGGCAAAGGATCCATCAGGATGGTTAGCAAAATTGACTGTAACTGGTCACACTGGTAACATTAATAGCTGGTTATACTCGTACTCTAGTAGAGTAAACGAGTATATTGTATTCGTGCAAATGTATGTAACAGGCAGAAGGAAGTGTCTCCCATCCCATAAATTATATATATTCTTGATCAGCATCAACAGCCGAGTTGATCTAGCCATGCCGATCGTATGAACACCTAGATCTCGGAGACTATAAGAGCTACAGTAACACTTCGCGGGGCGTCAGATCAAGTTTGTTTTCGAATTTTTCCCCGCCCTCTACCACTACAGCAAATCGATAAAAACGTTATCCATAAAAACTCCTAGATCTCGGAGACTATAAGAGCTAGGGTCACCATATTTGGTATGTAGACTCCTTTTGTAGATCAAGTTTGTTTTGAAATTTTGCCACGCCACTTCCCGTCTCCGAAGATCGATAAAAACTTTATATCTCCCACAAATTTTATCACATTTAGTTGTAATCTACAAATATTGTAAATTTCATTAAGATCGGGTAATAATTTTAGACAAAAACGTAAAAAAAACTTTGTATGAGAGCAAAAAGTGGTGCATACTTTTAAGTGTATCGAATATTAAATAAATGCGAGTATCTTGTATAAGGAATATCGACTATATCTTACTTGTTTTGGGTTTGTTTAGTGTGCGACAATTGAAAAATATCAATTGAAAGGAAGGTTATATAATGAATAAGAAAAGAAGTATGTTGTTGAGAACAAATGTCTATCATCTTAACTTGGAAGTGGAAGCATCAGGTCTGAGAAGAATTGGCAAGAAAATGTTCTACCAATCGTCACCATTATAAGGACCTGAGGGTAAAATTTTCAATTCTCAACATTTAAGGTAGTAATTACGTAGGAAAAGTTTCAGTGTTATTCTAATGCCTAGCCCATAGTATCTGAGGGAGAATGTATATAAAAGGGTTGACCTTTCATATTGTCTAAGTTTTTTTAACTAATTCTTTGTTAAACAGTTGGTTTTTTGTTTTCGAAAATGTAAGAGCATTGCCCGATGTAACAAATTCTTTAAATTTAAAGATTGCATGAATTTCTCGATAAGCAAGGCAAACTTGAAAGGAAAGCGCTGTTGACCACATTAACTAGAAGTTAGTTTTAGGGAGAAGATGTGAAAATGGGTCTTAGTTTTTTTTTTAAATAATTTTTAAACATTTCTCGTTGATTAAAATTTGATTAACAACATTAGTTTATTACACTTTTTCAGAGATTTTTCAATTACACCATAAATATTTATAAAACAATTCAAATATTCTGCTCACAGACACAGAAACGTAACAAAAATGATACTTCATCCCAAACACACGTACACCGCATACATCGTCTACTTTGTGTAGCTTTAAATCAGTTGATGAAAATATTTAAAATTTTAGTCTAAAGTGCACTTTATTGAACAGCTTAAACAAACTTTTAAAATGCTTAATTAAATCAATTAAAATGTAAAATAAATAAAAACTATAAAATATATAGCTCTAAATTGCAATGTATTTGTACAATTTTATATATTTTCTTTCTTTGTGCTCTTTTTCTTACTCTAACAAAAAAAAAACCAATATCGGCCTGTATTGTAATTATAAAATCCCCACAAAAAAAAACCCTTACCCATCCCCATTCCGAAACCCATTTCCTGTGCCACAAACTCGCGCTCATTTACTTTGATTTTGTTGTGTTTTTGGTTTGCGACTCTGTAAGTTTTTGCCCTTACAGCTGCACTTTTGGGCGCCCGTTTCCGTGCCGGCTCCAATGCCGGCATGCTGGGCCTAGGCAGCCTGCCCGGACTGGGCGGGCCCACCTCGGGCAGCGGCGGCGATGGCGATACGGATGGCGGCGAAGGCAACAATTTGGACGTACCTGCTGGCTGTAATATGGGCAGGCGACGGAGTCGTGCCGTTCTCTATCAGCTATCCGGGCATTACAAGCCGGAGAAGGGTGGTGTCAAGACCAAATTGAAGCTGGGCAATGTGAGTATGACAGGCAGTGGGAGTGAGCCAGGCAGCCAGCAGCAATGATCCAACCACCAACCAACAACGCCACCAACAGCATGCCGAAAGAGCAACAGGAAGAACAAAAGGTCACGTTTTAAACGCCAGCGTTAAATTTAATTAAAAGTGTTTGGACGCTTAAAGCCGCCATTGGTCTTTGCTAAGATTCTTTAGGCTTACACTTTAGGTCGGGTGATACAAGTTTTCTATGAAGTTCAGCAAGGTATTGCATAGACTTTTTTTTTTTAATATTTAGTCTATGGCATGTGGGAGCTTATCAAGTTTTCAAGACAATCGAAAGTATACAAGTCGGAAGATATATCTTTTTAAAACATTTTCCTTAGAAATCATGAAGATCTTACTTATATTCAAATTTATTTAGCTAAATTTATTTGAGAAGTCAAGCCATTGGGCATTAATCACAAAGATTTTTTGTCTATATAGAAGATTGATTTTTTGTTCATTGATTTATTTATTACATTGTTAGAGAGTTGATAAAAATTAGAGGTCTGCTTAGCTGCATTCATGGTGATCTCTTTTCTCACTGCACAGTGCACACATACAAACCAAAGAAAGAGAGAGAGAGAGAGAGTACAAATTACTGGTGTAATTACTCTCAGAGAATGCTATGCTATGATACACCAAATATAATTATGAGCAGCGGTAAGCTGCGATAAGCTCCTGAGCTTATCGTTTTCGTACGAAAGCGTAACAATGGCATCGCCGAAAAATACTTGTAACGTTTTTCAATATTTTGATCATGAGAGTTCGTGATAAATAATTAACACATGCATATTTAGTCATGCATACCACACACACATACATAACTGCGCTCATCTTAGCAAACGCATAATTTTATTACAGCAGACTATGCATATGCAAAATCAAAACAAACGGCATTTCTAACTGCAGAGTTGAAGGCAGAGCGGGCTGTTCTCCCTTTATTATGTTTGCAGTCGTGATCGCGAAGTCATTGGGAGAGGCAGAGCAGGAGAGAGCAGAGCTGCCGACATAGCTGAAGTTTTGCTCTCTCTATTCTGCGTCACAGCTACAGTTGTTGTTATTGCTTTGGCTTTGCAAAGGCTTTGCTAGAAGTTTCGTTTGACAACTCTGAGACCGAAGCTGTAGCAATTGCGTGGCCGTACCTGGGGAGCATGGCTCCATTTTTCTTGCTCTCGCTGTTTTTGAGTATGGATGTGGAGTGACAATGAAGACAATGCTTCAAAAAAAACCACCACAATTTGGCAAACAGAATAAAAACACACTATTTCACTCTTGTTTGTGTCATTTACTGTGGTACTTTTTTAAGTCATTCTCCTTCATTGCTCTTGCACTCTCAGAAGTTATTTCAATTACTCTCTCACTAGCATTTTTCTCAAATGCTCATTTACCGTTACAATATTGTACACTACATTTCCTGCAAACTGTCTGGGTATAGTAAAACTTGTCCGTGCTTCAGTGTATGCTTCATTTGCGTTTTTCATTGAATTCATGCAGACCTTTAATAAACCGACTAACGGACGACTTAATTCATGACCTTGACATGACATATGAAGATGATGATCAGAAACAGTAAACAGTGATGATTAGAGTTAATGCCATGAGGAGGTCCAACTGTTCTTTAACTTAAGTTTAAATACGAGCACAAAGTATCCATGACAATTAGTTTCTCAATATTTGTCATTGAGAAGTAACTTTGTGTACATATTTGCTTTGACATATAAACGTTAGAAAAAATTCAATGCTTTGCGTTCATTATTCTACCTTAATATCACTCAAGTTCTCTTCATCTAAAACTAAATATGTAATACATACATATACATATGTATTCTAAGGCCAAATTGTTACTTCATATATGTTTTTGTTAGAGCATTAAAACTTCGTTGGGCATAGAAAACGCATCGTAAATTCTTTGTGTTCTTGTTGCTTTTGGGCATGGCGTTTGATGTTGGCGTTTCAAACAGCGTTTTTCCATTAATTTGATTAACATTGCGGCACAGGCCAGGACTTAATCCTTTTTAAGCAATTAATGGACAATTCAATTTTTACTTTTTCCCAAATTTTTTCCACATGTAAACGATTTTTTACCATCTTTTTTTGTGTGTTAGAATTTCATGCATTCAACTGAGGCACCATTTCCCGAATACAAAACGCAATCAATAAAAAAGTCACGCTTGATTTTGCCCCATTATGGTGTTTTCAAAGGCATCTGGGATTGGGTTATATTGGTGGCCACCTTCTACGTGGCCTTGATGGTGCCGTATAATGCAGCCTTTGCCAAAGCGGATCGCCAGACAATGGTATCCGATGTCATTGTGGAGGCGCTCTTCATTGTGGGTGAGTATATGAGTAAGAATTGAAGTTGTGCTTTTGCTTTTGCTTTTGTTTTTTTGTTTTGTGTTGGCCAGTTGACGTTTTAAGGACCACTTGTTGAGAAGGAGCTTTAGCTCCCAAGAGCAACATCATCATCAATATATGTGTTTTGTAGTATTATCATCTTTGCAGCATTTGGCAAATTAAATTGAATTGAATTGAAACTAAGCTGCCCTTTTTGTCGTTTCTCGTTTTTCCCATTTACCCGTTTTCCTTTCTTTTACTGCTCTTTTATTGCAGATATTTTATTGAATTTTCGCACAACCTTTGTTTCACGCAAAGGTGAGGTTGTCTCCAATTCAAAACAGATTGCCATCAATTATTTTCGTGGCTGGTTTGCACTGGATTTATTGGCCGCCCTGCCCTTTGATCATCTGTATGCCTCCGATTTGTACGACGGCGAGGTGAGTTAAACTCTCAAATTGTTTATTTACGAGTACAATTTTCAAACCCGCCCTTCGATTTAGCAGCTTCCACTGAACGGCTCCCTCCTTACTCGATGAATTATTTATGCTCTAATTTGCATAGCTCTTGAAAATTGCATAATGCATGGAATGGTGGGGGCAAGGATACTGAGAAATGTGGGCGGGGGTTAGAGTGGGGGTGTCATCAACTGATTTAATATTAGCAGAGCAGGTGCTGATGGCAGTCGATTTTGTGGGGCTCTGTAGATTGAAGGGGGAAGGTAGAGATATGGGTAAATAATAGTTATTTAAGTGGACAGCACATTGGTGTTAAGAATGATATTTTCACTAGTTTAATGAGGAATTGGATACATTTTAGATGGATTTTACATGTGTTAGCTTTATTTATATAAATTACTTAGGGTAGTTTCTTAAGGTGCAAACATTTTCAAGTTTAGTTTAGATTAGATTTGTTTAGACAAGTTTATTCCTATCATTCCAGAAGCTAGTTTAAGAGTTGTTTTGAAATGGAGTAGCTTATTCCTTAGCTAAAGTTTTGAACCATGTCTTATGGTTGAGTTCTTCTTGAACAGTTTTTTCCTAGTAGTAGATGGCTTAGGCTTTTCAGTTAACATGCATGCAGTACCTAGTTACATTATAGTCAACTGCATATGATTGTGTTTACAAACTCTACTTCCTTGTTGACTTTCCTGTAGCCCCAAAGCAGCTTTTAGCTTTGCCTGAAACACACAAAATTTTGACTATTTACTTAAGCCTATTAAATCTTGTCTCTTTCCGTATAACAGATTATTCACAAACTTTTCATCAACGCTGTCACAGAATTCAGTTTACTCAGCTCCACACAGCTCGGTCTGCCATGCCAAAACTCAATTCTGAGTGGTAAATAACATTAAGAGATTTGCATAATGGCGCCATTTGAGAGCCTGCACAGTGCATGTTTTGCAGTTTTTGGCACCGCATTATAAACTACTACTTAGCTGAGTACGGCGCCTGTTATATAAACAACCAAACAAACAAAAAGGCAAACATTTAATTAAGTTGAAAATGCATTTTCTGTTTAGATTGAATTTCCAATAAGTCTCAACTTATTTCATCACTTGCTCACTCACCGCTGGATTGAGAGTCCACCTGACCTAAATCTGGTTTAACAAAACTAAAAATATAAAAAAAAAAAACACCAGACTGCATATCATCAAGTTGAAAGTTAAAGCTTTAACACACAATTACAAAGCGCAGCCGAGCAGTTGCCGTGCAGTCAGCCCTCGAGCATTTTTTCGACCAGACAATGGCCGGAACACTTGAAGCAATATGCGCTGAGCCAAGCGTCTGTGTGGAGGGGCTTACGCCCATTTGCTTTTACTTGCTTGGCGCTTTTCCATTTGCAAAATTCTGTACATGGTCGAAGTAGGAGAAGGGTATGGTTAGTTTACGAAAATGTTTAGCTAACCATCTGTTAGAGATTCTGAAATGTCATGCTGTTCTAGACAGAATTCTGATTAGTTTTACTTTTCGAAATTTTTTAATTCCAGTTGTAAACTTTTGTCAATTTATCAGTTTTTTTTTTTTAAATACTCAATAGAAATGTAAACGTGCGATTCGATTATTATTGTTGTGTTGGTACACATGTTCACAGTTTCAAGTGGATAGCATTCTTAGTTTGTTTTTGACAGGTGAAAATGTTGGACTTATTTTATAATACAAAATAGAGCAGTTCTACGAGGGACAGACAAAATTTGTTTAATTAAAGCCGGATGGTCAATTTCATAATTAATCAGCTTATGTATAAAGATAACATTAAGCATTATTCTGCGAGAAGCCTACTTGAATATGAAGAGCGGTGTCATTAGGGTTGCAATTCAAACCACAGAGAGCCAACAGTACAAATTTCTTTTGAGCAGACTCAATGCGGTCCTGGTGAGTTCTGTATTGTGAACGTACTCTAAAATATGTTGGACCATAGTTGTATATAGTAGTTTAGTTGTATAAGGATCTTCGAATTCCCTAGACCATCGATTAATAAAACCCAGAACACACAGCTTTATTGTCGGTAAATGAAATGTGTACAACGAATTTCAATTAAGGATCTAAAACAACACCCAAGTCATCAACAGTGTCGATCCGATCAAGGGGCATATCGTTACGAAGGTACGATGTCTGAGGCGGTGTGCTACGGCAAAATGACATAACTTCGCATCACCTGACGCCACGATTTGTCTTGCAGACAAAAGTGGGAGGAAGAGTCGTTGAAGGCTAAGCAAACTTTAACGTCGTCGGCGTATCCTTGTAGAAGAGAATGGGATAGTACCTGAGTCAGTTCGATAATAACTAAGATGTGGAAAAGCGGTCCCCCTATGGTAACCCTAAGCAGCTTAGAGAAACAGTCTTTAAAAAGAACTTTTTGAGTTCTGAGATTAAGGTAGTTGGAAAGCCACTTAAGAAGATAGAATGGTAAGCCAAGGAGATCCAACTTATGTTTAAGTAAACAGAGGTTCACCGAGTCAAATGCTTTGCTGAAGTCAGTGTAAATGAGGTCAGTTTGCATTTTGTTCTTAAGTCCTTAACTCCTTGTATTGCTAATGAAATATGTGAATATGTTTTGATAAAATACAATGAAATGCAATGACGTTTGGAGCAGAAATTAGTTATTTCATCACCAACACTTCAAATGAGACAGTTGTTTTATAAATTTGCCAGTGCGAAAGTAGAATAAGCTTTAGCACAATATGTCTGATATCCCTGTAGTTGATATGATCTGAAAGCCCATCTCTGGTCTCCCTTAAATTTTGGCCAAAGCGCAACTCTTAGTCGACTATTCCAAATCGGCTCTAGTTGATTTTTCTTCCACTTCCTTCAATTTTTTTTGTGCCCTCAAGTTCCTTGAAGTGGTCAACGCAGTTCCTCTTGTTCCACTTCTTCTGCTGTGATTGTCTGTGCAGTAGTTAATGCGAAGTAAGAAATGCTGTCGCTGCCGCTATTGACATTTCAAGGATATGCCCCGATGCTGCCGCTCCAATGCTCACACAATGCCACGCCCATCCAAATGAAAAGACCACACTAATGCCTTTGTATTGTAAGCTCATCTTATATATCTTTCCTTTTTTTTTTCTAAAATAAAATTCAAACTCATTTTTCATTGATTTTCGTAGCCGCTGAATCATGATGGCAAAAATATTAACTGCTGACTGCGAACGATTGTTGTTGTCCGTTGGCCACGTCACGTATCATTTGTTGTTACTCCCGAAATCAAAATCGTTTTACTTGTCTTCCTCTTTGGCCTGGAAAGATGATTCCGTGTGCAATTTATTTGCTTGTTGATTCTGTGGCCTGTGTACAACAAATCTGGCCCTGGGGCGCATGCAGCTAAGCTGACTTTTAAAAAGTTAAACATAAAACTTTAATGTGTTCTAATTGCAATACGAAATTTCTGTGACAGCTTATTGCGGATGTGTGGGTGTGTGAGTGAGTGAGAGTGTGTGTGTGTGTGGCTAACAAAAAGTTTTATCAAACGCTTGGCCAAAAGTCATTTATGCATACATTTTATCAACTTTTTCATTTATATTAATTTTTATACACTTATTTGTTGAGAGTGGACTATGGGCCATTGGGGTGTTGTTGTGGATAGATTTAGGCCAGATTTAATGTTAGCAATAATGGCAGAACATTTACCACTTAAAACTTTAATTCATTTTAAGTCTTGTTTTAAAAGAAGGCGCCGCTACCTGTTTTACCAGAATATAACTCTACATATCTGGCAATCCCCTTTTTAATCTCAACGGGTAAAATAAACGCAAATGGCAATACCCTTTTTCTTTTGATTGATGATTTTGATTATGGTTGAATATACAGATTATTTGGTATTAACCAGTGTGACCAGATTAGCAGGCATACCATACCATACCATACCAGCGTTAAAAGTATACCGAACTGTTAAAACAACGTTAAAAGGATGATGTAAAACTTGTTTGACATTTGAGGATGTGTGTTTTATCAAGATGCTTGAGATAAGATAAGCAAGTGATTTTTAGTTTTCTTAGGCAAATTTTAAGCCATCATCGATTTCAATCATACAAAACGAAATACGAAAAAGTACAGTTACTTATAATGAGATCAGCATAAGTTTGTGTGTGTGAGCTTAAGAGAGGTATGACAATTATAAGCAAAGCAATACAGGCAGGGGGTTTATGACTTGGTACAACTTCAAATGAAATACAAAACTACAACTATTCTGGGTCAGTTCTTGGCCCAAAAGAAGATGTGAAAACGAGACCTTCTCCATGTTCCAGGCCAGTCTTACTCTCCTGTTTTGAAGAGGTGAGAAATAATGAATTTTTCAGTTCAAATTTTATATATAATATATGAAAAACATATTTACTAAGAATCAATAACAAGCTACACCAAAGATCATGTCCTATAAGAGCCCTGTTTTGGTTTGCCACGATAGAGCTTGCAGTCTAAGTCAAACAGATTCTGATTGATATAACTTTTATGTCTAACCAGCTTTGGAAATTTTTCCACGAGCTGGAAAGTCTATCAAGCCCATAGTGCACTGGTTGTGTTTTTTTTCTGGCCTTCTGAAACTTTGCATATTTAGTTTATTTCAAAGTTTTAATTATCTTTGGGGCGTCCACTTGAAAAATCCCAAAAAGTCACAGTTGTTGCCATGGCAGTCAAGTTGTGCCAAGTTTTTGTTGCTGTTGCTGTTGATGTTGCTGAGCGCGACAAAGTACACAACAAAGTAAGCTTGAAGAAAGTAAGATGAAAGCAAGCACAAACTAAGAAAGTGAAAGCGCAGTGCAAAATTGCAACATGAATTACAATTTGCACACAGTCTGTTGGGTATGCCTTTGGTTGTTTGTATGGGTATGTGTGTATGTGTGTGTGGGTGTGTGTGTGTGTGTGTGTGAAAAGGAAAGTTGTTTGTGTCTGTCTGTTCATGTCTCGCCTGTCTGTTTGCCTTGTCTCGCCTGCTCCCTTTAAATGTCCTCACCCTCAGGCTCTGGGCTTTCATAGTGCCGCTAGCAGATTCTTTTCAAATGCGCTCGACATCCTTTTGTTGTTGTCATGCCCTAACCAAAGGGGTCTCAAGACTTGTTAAGAAAATTGTATTTGATCAAGGTATTAGTCAGAGTACTTATTTTTAAGAGGGGGGTTATATCTTTTAATGGATAGGGAATATCAATAAGAATTCTCAGTCGATTGTAGGGGGGTAAGAAGAAGCGATTTAGTTTCCGGGTGACCCAGGTATTAGTCTGAGTTGTTGTTATATAGAGTGGGGGTATATCTTTTGTGTATAGGGAATATCTATATGAATAAGAATACTCGCTGGTCTGCCATAAAATTGTTGACCAAGATGACTCTTGATAAGAGTTCTTGGAGGATCTCCATACATTCTTTAGATTCTGCCAAAAGCTCCAATTCGCTGATATTTCGCTATCTTTTCTGTCATTAAATATAGAAAGATACGGCAAGGATCATGAAATCCGACAGAATCCTAAAGTATTTCAAAAGGCGGCTGAAAAACATTCCAAGTTATGTTCAAAGTTATGTTGGTTAAAAGTAAAAACCAAGTCTAATTTTCTAGATCTAGATTTGGCCAAATTTTACTTTTATTATACATTTTTTAAAACAGTTCAGAAAAATTAAAAAATAATTCAAAAAAATACAAAATAATTTGAAATTGTATTGTTGAAATTGTCGGCTCAAGATCAGGCAAAACATTCGTTTCAATTCTTTTTTTTCCCAATAAATTTCAATCCAATTCGAAGGTCGTCATCAGGGGATATAAAATAAAAATATATAAAATATATTTCAACTCAAATTTGATATACAAATATTTCTTCTATATAAAATTAAAGAGTATCTACGCTTCTCTTAGCCTTATTAAGCGTTGCCCTCCCACATTTTTCCAACTCTTCTTTTATTGAATTTACAGCAAGGCTGTTGCTTGCCATCCAGTAAAAAGTTAAGGAAAATGCTTAGACGGCATAATTCATAGCCATTACTTAGTCTCAGAGTTTAGCTGCATTTTCCACAAAATGATGTCTCAACTTTATTTTTTAATATATTAAAAATATAAATTACTTAACTGCTTGCTAGAGCTAAAGCTTTAAAGGTTAAGCCTGCCCACACGGACTCTCGCTCACACGCAAAATTTGAGGCCCCAATAAGCCTGTTGATGTTTACTTAAAAGTCTTTTGTTGATGACAGACAACCTTTTTATATTATTATTTTTATTATTGATTTAACAAGAACCCTTTTAGGCAGGAAGTTGTCTTATTTTTAGAGCCTGGACGGAAATGGCTAATAAACGGCGCATGCATCAAATTTTTGTGTGACCCAAAAAAGTAGGCAACATAAAGTTTGTGCTGTTTTTGTTGTGGCACAAAATTATATGGCTTTTGACATGTATTTTAACTTGATTTGTTGGCAATTTCTTAGAGATTTGAGGATTAAAGTATAAAAGAGCAAGCACCTGGGCGAAATTTAAATTCAATTTTGTTGACTAAACTTTCGTTTTATTTTTGGACACTCGGAAAACAGAAGTATCAAAAATGGTCGTATCCAAAAATTCTTAAGATAAAATATTTCAGTTAAGAGCACGTTTGGCTTAATTTTTATATGAAAAACTTGGATTTTTGACATATGGAAAATAAAATAGGATTGATTTCAGGGGAGAAAATAAAAATTTAAGCTGAAATCATGCTTCCAGTTCTACTCTGAGCTTTTTGCACTGTTAATGTTCATTCATATTTAATTAAGAAAAAAAAACAAGAAACAAAAAAACTTAATTTTTTTTATAGCTAAAAAAATTCCAAATGCCATCAAGATTTTTCAAGAATTTTCACCATTATTATTTATTTTTCTAAGTGTAGCTGCTAAAGCGAAATGGGCGGCACAACATTGTTTGTCTTGAGTATTTTTTTGTATGCCCATTTCTGGTCCGGAAACTAAGAGTACTACTACATGCTCATATCTGTTGTTGTTCATTTATCTGTACTGGCTTTCTACACAGGAATCGCACATTCATCTTGTCAAATTGACGCGTCTGCTGCGTTTGGCTCGACTCCTGCAAAAAATTGATCGATATTCGCAGCATACGGGCATGATATTGACTCTGCTGATGTTTTCATTTACATTGGCAGCCCATTGGCTGGCCTGCATCTGGTATATCATTGCTGTCAAGGAATACGAATGGTTTCCCGAGAGCAACATTGGTGAGTAGCTAACTAACTGACTAAGCTCAACTAACGTGACAACTAACAACCATATAGAACTATATATTTACTATATACGACTACTTACACATATGCACGCACCCTTAAAAACGAAAGCCAAGGTCAGAAATGTCTGTCAGTAATTGGGTTAGTTTTTGACGGACTTTGCCAAAGGCGTTGATTGTGTTTGTTTGCCAAATGAAATTGCTGAAACTGTTTGCCACCCACTTAGTTTGGCTGCCACTGCCACCTGAACTGGCTAACACACATACACATGCACACACACACACACGCACTCACTAGCACCGATATATACGTTAAAACTGAATACTCTGTTCGATGCAACAGAAAACCTGTTGAGAGTGCAACATGCTAGTGACGAATTGAGCACTTTCAACGCCTCAAATCTATCAATCAATCAATTTGTCAGGCATATGATGCATCATCATGTTGCTTGGCATTTTGTTGAATGCCAAAGTTGATAAAGCATTGGGTTTTAGTTAGCTTCAAGGCTTCAAGTTATTGGCAAGTTTTTGTTAGAAGTATGAAATACATTTTGGTTAAACTCCTTGTTTCCTTGGATTTTACTTTAAAAATGTTGTAAAAGCTAAAAAAAAATATTGTACATTATATTTTCATAGCCTGAACATGTTTACTATTGAGAGTTTTTCTGAATTATTTAATTGCTTAAAATGATTTCCAATTTTAGTAAGCATTAAACCTTTTTCAGAAGGTTTTAAAAATTTTTCATTTTGGATTTCAATATATTTGAGAGCATATAGATATCATAGCAGTAAGGGAACAATTATCCTGATAAAATTCAAGAATATATTTAAAATGTAGGAATATATATAAAACTTGATCCACTGACTTACTTAGTGATTTCAGTTTGATTTCAGTTCTTTAAAGTCCTTGGGCATTTGTATAGTCTTATCACATGGCGACCGTTCAGCTAGTAGATTTCTCTACTTTTCCATTGGACCCTTAAGATGTGATTCGACTCTTCACTCACATCTAACTAAAGATGAACAAATGACTGGTCGAAAAAAAGTTAAGAGTGGATTGATGAGAAGATTTCCCCAGCATTTCCATTTAAATTTAGTGATTTTATTGAGGAAAAGCTAAGCGCAAAAGCACATTCTAAATACTCATATAATTGATAAAATTATAATATAAGTGAAGACTTTTTGACCCACCCTCGTATATTCGTACAAATTATGCCATATTACATACATATATTTATCATTAGAAGATTAGCTTTCCACACTAGGACATACAAACCACAACAAGCTAGCTCAGATTGGCTCAAAAAAAAAGAAAAGTTTAAAGCCCACACACAAAAGTTTCTGTTGTTGATAACGACAAATTAACAAATCAGCGTTTATTGTTGATGATTTAAATGTGTGTGTGAGTGTGTAAGTGTGTGTGCTTGTGTATGGTTGTGTGTTTGGAGTGCCTTAAAAAGTTTTTATTGTCATGATTTTGGCATTTATTCATGAGAAAAAGCTGCCGTTCCCAAAACTGACAGCTGATTGTTATGGCCTTAGGCCCAAAAAGTAGCAACAATAACATTTTTGTGCGAGTTACTTTTCGTTTTGGCAGCAAGAGAAATGTGGGCTAAAGTTGACATTTACTGATTTGGCACGCGCTCTGACAGCTTAGTGACTGATGGACGGCCAGGACTAGGACTAGGACTAGGACTAGGAATTGGGGCTTGACAAAAGTTCGACCGAGTCAATGTCAATTTAATAAGCCCAATTTGACAGCAGCTATGACAATTAACACACGCACATACACAAAGGCACACACATATGCAGGGATGCTAAGTCCTGGCATAAAGTGTGATTAACTAATCTGTTTATATTTGCCTTTTCTTTACTTTCTTTCACTTTCTCCTATTAAAATCGTCAAGTATTGTTCACAGGTTGGCTGCAGCTGCTGGCGGAACGTAAAAATGCTTCGGTGGCCATTCTGACAACGGCTGAAACTTATTCAACGGCTTTGTATTTCACATTCACCAGCCTGACATCAGTGGGCTTTGGTAATGTATCGGCAAATACAACGGCCGAAAAGGTTTTTACCATTGTTATGATGTTGATTGGCGGTATGTTGATTTTATTGATATATATATATGTATATAGTATATGTTGAGCCAGTCCTGCATGAATGCATATGAAATGCTAAATGAAACATTGAATTCAAAATAAATGAAGGTGAAGAAGAAGTTCATATACAACATTCATACAGTAATTTATGATTACTAAGTGATTACTAAGAGAAATAGAGATCCAGCTTATCTGTTTGCCCATGTTTGATAACATCTAAATTATTTGTGTGTTATGAAACAAACACTGAAGATAGCTCAAGTAAGGGATACGACCTTTCGTTCACTCTGCGCATCTACGTTGTTAATGTATCCAATTGGCAAACGATTATGAGTAAACCTAATGCAAGGCAAGACTTTCTTGCAACTCACTCATTATCTAGTCTCATTGACGTACATTACGTTAAGTTACATTACGTTACGTTGTATTACGTCAAGTTACGTTACGTTACGTTACGTTACGATACGTTACGTTATATTACGTTCTCTCTTTTACAAATAAAAGAACTGCGCCTGGCACCTGCTTTGTTACATCTATATAATTCAGGGATGGATGGATGAATGGAAAAATACAAAGCTGTTACGTTGCATTACGGTTACGTTACGTTACGTTACGTCAAGTTACGTTACGTTACGTCAATTACGTTACGTAACTCTCACTCTCTTTTACAAATAAAAGAACTCTCTAATAACAGTATTATATATATAGATGTAACATTAGATTATTATATAGATGTAACAGTATTAAAGAGTTCTTTTATTTGTAAAAGAGAGTGAGAGTAACGTAACGTAACGTACGTTACGTAACGTAACTTGACGTAACGTAACGTTACCGTAATGCAACGTAACAGCTTTGGATTTCTCCAAAGTATGTATCTACCCATCCCTGAATTATATAGATGTAACAAAGAAGGTAGTGCCAGGCGCAGTTCTTTTATTTGTAAAAAAGAGTGAGAGTAACGTAACGTAACGTGACGTAACGTAATATAACTTAACGTAAACGCAATAACTGTTTATTGCTGCCTAAAATGTTAAATCGGAAAGCAGAGCTCATGCGCTCTGATGAAGAAGATGCTGAAGACCAAAAGCAAAAGAGAAGACATATGGATTCTCTTGTAGTAGGCGGAGACGAATGTAAAGAAATACATAGAATTCGGTTTTAGCTTTACTTTCGTCTTCAGTTTCGTCACCTTATGCACTGTTTCGATCATTTTATCCACGCGATGACAAAGGCCTGCACAATGCATGCGAAGGGGAACCCGAAACGCAAGCTGTTCGCTTTAAATTCAGCGGTGAGCGAAGCAATGTCTCTTACTCTGAAGTGCTCTAATTATTCGTTCTCTTTAGAATACGAATATAACTTCCAAATTGGCTAGCAAATTCGTTTTCTAGTCTGCGTTTTTCAGTCAACTTTATCGCAACGCATAGAATTTGGCTTCAGCTTCAGCTTCGTCTTTGTTATAGTTTCGTCATTGCATGCGCTTTGATTGCAGGCTTGAGCGAAAGCCAAAGCTGAATTCTGTAGAGTATTTCTTCTTCTTCATGTTCCCCAAGAAATGTATGAAAATCGGCTTCAGATTTGTGTGTATTTAGCTTTTCCTGGCAAGATCTTTGGCTCAATGGATGCAGCTCTCTCTCTCTCTCTCTCAACAACGAGAAGATCTAATGGCTGCTATTGTACATCCACAATTTAGTAAATATTCTATGAGATCAACAATATTTTGTAATTAAGTACAAGTAACATCCTTCACTTCGAATGAATGTTTTATGATTACTCTGCCACTTGCTTAAGTATTCATTTTTGTAGACATTTTAAGTTTAAAGTGCATTGATGAGTGAATGTATCCATCCAGGGCTTTAATACATATATTTATATATACATGTACATTATCAATGACATTTTGTTCGTGGTTTTTGGTAGACACCAAAAGTATGCTATAATATGTAACATTGCTCGTTTGACAGCCTTAATGCATGCTGTGGTTTTTGGTAATGTGACGGCCATCATTCAACGCATGTATTCCAGACGCTCGCTGTATGAGAGCAAGTGGCGTGACCTCAAGGATTTTGTGGCTTTGCATAATGTGAGTATGCCTTTAAACCAATTTCACTTGAGATTTTCTGCATATATTTTGTGAGAATTTAAGGATAAGTACAGGTAAAGCTGTTAGGGTATGTTTATGATTGAATTTGGGCCAAAATCGCACGCTCGAAATGACACTTCAGGGCTGACAAGAGCAGAATCCTGGGCCAGAAGCATCATCACTGGCTTACGACATCAATAAGCAATTGTGAAACCGCATTGGAAACGTTGAGTGCTCGCACGAGCATGGAGAATGAATTACTTTCATATAGCTTCCATAGAGCAGGGCTTATGCTGGCAAATCATTATGCATGCACACCATGGCTATGGCAAGTGGTTCATTGAGTTTTATTGGAATGCAGCGCGAGCATCTATGCCAAGTGCCGTTGCGTCATCTGCCAGGCGACATTAGGCAAGGCCATAAAGGCAGCGAGAATTGTGATTGCTTTTGCGATTGCATTACCAATTGGTTCTGCGGTTCCAGTACGGTCTCCAACGCACCCCCAGTTGACCTTCGTCAGCTATGTTTAGAGGCGGACCCAGAGATATGTTTTAAAGTTAAGCTGCAACCTGTTGATAACTGGGACAGCTGAAGGGAGTGATGCAGTGGCACTGCCAATGGGTATGTATGCCCCCCACTTTGCTTTAGCTCCATTAAGCAGCGCTTGCGTGGGCACCACCCAGCGTATACGTAATACGTTGCATAATTAAGCGCATTTGTTCCGCCCGCTTGGGCAATGCAAAATGCATGCAAATGAAGTGAAAAGCTGGAAAACAGTAGTGCATCACAGTAGTGTTGGGAGAAGAAGAAATGGACAAAAAAAAAAAAGTAGAAAGCTCTCTGAGGGTAAAGAAGTGTTCAGCTCATTAACATTGAAAGCAATACGTAATTATTATTTATGATTGTTGTTTTCCTTCTCGCCTTTCTTACTTACTTACAGATGCCCAAAGAGCTGAAACAGCGCATTGAGGATTACTTTCAGACATCATGGTCACTCAGCCATGGCATTGACATATACGAGGTAAGACATTTCATACACAGTCTGCATTAACCCATTTCTGACAGATAAACGAAGGGTGGTTGGTGAATAATGAATAATTTAAAGAAGAAATAAAGAAATTGCAGCTGTTGGATATATAATAAGCGTAAGAAGAAGTATCGCTTTGTCGTCGAGGTAAAACTCTATGGAAAATTCTATTTATTAAGGAGATGGAATATAGCCATTTGTGAGTGTGGTTTTTTTTATACAAATTTCAATGAAGAACAGCAAACTGAAGAAAGAGAGACTATTTGGATTAACTTGCTAAGTCATCTTATATAAAATGATCATGAATTGATGACTTCTGAAGGCCCAAGATAATGATGAAGCTGCAGGCATCTCATTGAATTGATGAGAGTGAAATTTACATGGGAGCTGCGTCTAATAACAGTCGATTTTTTGGGCATACTAATGAAGCCGCAACAAGGAAGACCGTTTACATTCCCATACAACTGTTTATCATCTTAATTACTTAAAAATACTTCAGATCTTAAAAAAAAATCAAAACATTATGATGTTTCTAGGGAATTGTTTAGATGATTATCAGTCAATCAATTGATGGTGATATTTATACCCTTGCAAGGGTTCCAAAAATTTGTTATGATATTTGTAAAGCATAGAAGGAAGCATCTTCGACCCCATTAAGTTGTTGATCAGCATGACAAGCCGAGTCCATATAGCCATGTCCGTCTGCTTCTATGCTAAGTAATCTCTTAGGTTAGAAGCTATCAAGTTGAAAGTTTCACCATAGGCTTATATCTGCTGTAAGCTGCTCATATGTAAAAATCGTCAACATGGAAACACTATATCATATAGTCTCCATATAAGCGACCGGTTCGGAATGAGCTCTTGGTTCACCAAAATTTGTTGTTTTCTATATGAATTTAACCAAATTTGCTATAAGGCAATCTTAGATGAGTCCACGTGTGCTGATCAAATTTCATTTAGATCGGACAACTATCTTATATAGTAATATAAAATGTCATATCACAAAAGATAGGTGTGTGCGTGTGAGAGAGATGTCTGTCCTTTGTCTCACTGTCTCAGTCCTCTCTTTCTCTCTATCTCTCTTTACCTTGACAAAATTGTGAGGCTGGCCGCGAACACAGATTTTGAATGAACGACAGATGGCGCAAACAAGCTCTCTATTGGTTATCCAATACTATGGGCGCTGCGCTGTGTATGTGAGATAGAGAGAGGTAAAACTATAGCTGAATGCTCTGTCTTTCTCACTCACAAAGTTTACTTTGTGTTTGGGTTTTTGTGTATCAGATTGAATTTATAAATGAACTTTTGTATTTATGAATGCAAGTAAACTTTCGCTGCCTGTTGTTATTACAAGAACAAATTCTTTTAAAAGCCTACAAGTAGTTTTATGAGGATTGAACTATTTACTATTTCTTAATAGTTATGGTTTTGCAAGGGTATATAAGATTTGGGTACCCGAAGTTAGCCTTCCTCTTTGGTGTTCTATGTCTTCGTGTAAATCAGAAAATCAGGAAACCAGGAAACATTCACAAGACGGATTTTGTAGCCATAGCAAGAGTTGATGACAAAATTTAGTCCTGCAATTACAATATAGTACTGCTTGTCCGCCTCAGACTTTTATCCGCATCCAAACTTAATTACATGACTTGGTGCAAACAGATTTCGGTTAAGTAATTAGAGGCTATTTTGATTAACTTTATAAATTCCATTAGAAAAAACATCATAATACATGAAATGTGAATACATGTTCATCCTAGAACAATTTCTTGACCACTCTTCAACCAACCCTCGCATGTGCCTGCGTCTTGTAAATCATTCATATATGTAGTATACTCATACTTTCGGCCCCAAGGCTTGCTGCAAAAAAAGTTGTCGACTCGACACAAATATTTCTTGCCAGCCCAATGCCCAGTATATATATATATTTGCTCCCTAGAATTGGCCATTGGGCTTTTGGGCATTGGCCATTGGGGTATTTGCAGATATGGGTCCTTTAATTAAGCAAATGCCGCAGGGGCATTTTCATATAAATCGAATCTTCTGCATGTTTAATTCTCTGTATGATTGTGCGTGCGTGTGTCTGACTTATTGATTGGCATTTGGGTTAAAATGACAGTTGGCCTCAAATTGTTGGCCTTGCTGTGGAGCCTTTGATTGCTCATCCATGCCGGCCTAGCAGCCAGGTGTTTCCACAGTGATATCGTCCGCCTGATGATTCAAAGTTCACATTATAATTGAATACAACATGAATGAAGGGGACTCATTGATATACAATGAAAAGAAGGTTGTTGTTACATATTGACTGACATAAATATATAAAATTCATTTCCTTTGAATTGTTAATTTTAAGTGATATTTTAATTGACATGAAAAGTTTTATTAAACAAGAGAGAAGGGCAAAGATTTGTAAGTGAAGCTAACATATCCTAGCAGATATGTGTAGTTATATAAGGAGGGATAAGTTAGTAGTTCGATCTTGATCAAAAGTGGAGACTTCTAAAAGACATTTGCTACAAGACCAGCTTTACTTTTCTACTTTTTTGCTTCCATCAAACACACATACATTCTTGCAAACATATATACGTGCAAACATACATACATTCATTCAGACATATTTACTTGCTAACATACATTGTCCCTGGGGTGCCGCCTCTTCAGCCTTCTTCTTCTCAAAGGGTAGAGAAGAGCCCTAGCAAAAGAATTAGGGTCCTCCTCAAGTCTATCAAAGTGTTTCTAGCTGTTGAGCTTAGTTCATTTCCACTTGACTGACACCCATATGCTTATGAAGATTGATGTTGCTCACATACCACTCGGTGCAACAAATTTGAAGAAGTGTCTTATTTTGAAGAACCTGTAGTCTCCTAAGCTCTGCATACGGCCCCGCTTAGACATCAGCCAAGACCTAGGTAACAGCAAGATCGCTCAAAGGACAGCCCTCCAAGAACTCGATCCATTAAGTTTGCAAGGCATATTAGTGGTAGTAGACAGCGTGACGCACAAATTTGAGGCACCTACAAGCACAGTCAAAAGCCTACACAGGACAAACCTGATCAGATAACACGTGGACTCTTCTAAAACTGACCCGTAACCAATTTCCTTCAATTGGGGTGAATAAAAGTTTAGTATACTGCAAGTTTTCATTGTGAATCGACCAGTTATATGAGATCTATATGATATATTTGCTACTATTTAAACAATTTTGATATTTAAGCAGCCAACAGCAGTAACAAGTTTCTCAACAGTTTTAAAACTGAAAGGGTACTTTGCATGGAAATAGGCAGAGGGACAGACGGACGTCTCTATATCAACTCCGCTTATTATGCTGATTAAGAATATATATATACGTTATGGGGTTACAAATATCCTTACAGAATTATAATACTCTCAAAGAGTATTCATATGTTATCTCTTACCAAGTTGAGGCCAAATTATAACTGAAAGTATTGCGCTCTATGGATAATCAGGCTTAAGGGAAACTTGGCCTTGGCAAAACAATTAAAGAAAGAGCAATTTCAACATGAAAAGGATGGGTTATTAAGAGAACGACCTGTTGATGTTGAGCGAAAGAAAAACATTTTATGGACCACTTTCATTTTTGTTCTAAATTTAAATCAAATTTCCTCTTATCATATCACGTAGCTAATATTATAGCTCGCATTCTATACAAGTTTCCATACAAGTTTCTACCTCAAATGATTGCTATATATAACTTTATCGATTAAATATCAATGATTTGTTCTATTTTTTATTAAACACAAAGTTGCAACAGCTGCTATTTTGTACGTCAAAGTCGCTTCAAGAAGTTTTTGCTATGCTGGAAAAAAGAGTTCCTGTATAAGTTTCAGTTTCAGTAGCAGGCGCGAGCAGGTCCTGGCAGGTGTGCGAATTTGCCTGTGTGATACGTCGCGCCACTTCCTCGCCTGGCCTAAAGCCTTTCAACTGTGTTGGAGGAGGGGGGTAACTGCAACCAATTGGCAGGATGGCGCAAAACTTTGTTTGAACTTTTCACATCAAATGGCAAACATATAAAGCCGCAGGCTGATATGCATTAAATGCATAAAGTTGCATTTGCTCTTAGCTTCCTAATTGCCATTAAGCCAACAAAAGGCAACAAGTTTTTTATTGTTGTTGTGGCTGTTAATTAAAAGCAGCGTGAAATGATTACGCTGCAGCTTTTCTTTCTAAATGCTTTCACTATTTTGGCCTTGAGTTTGCTAATTAATTAACGCATTCCAGTGAATGTGGCTGCCGCCGCGCCATTTGGCTTTGAAGTTTATCTGGCAGATGTGTTCTTCCCTTGACAGCGCCTGTTGCCGGCACTTATGTTGGCTGCCAGTCAGAGTCAGTCAGTCAAATCAGTTGAGTTGAGTCCGTTTCGAGGAAGGAATGGAAAAGGCAGTCATAAGACGACTGCAAAAGCCAAAGGATTGCTTTGTAAAGTTTTAGCTAATTAAGCGAGTTTGGAGTTTCGAAAGGAAACAGAGTAGTCTTAAGTTGTTTTTGAGCGAGTAAAATAAGTCAGGTGAGGTCTTCGAGGCACATAAAAGTATGAGAAGAAGTTGATGAAGATAGAGAGAGAGTTAGTGTAAGGAAAGTTCTACTGGAAATTATGCAGATTTAAGAATAAATTAAGAAAAAATTAAAAAAAAATGAAAATGAAAATTTTTGTCCTTTTTAGATCGGGTTTTGAGTGCGTATAGAGAGAGATTTCAGGATCAACATACAAAGAGTTTGATGCGACTGCAATGAGTGATTGTTAGCCATAGCCTAGGGATGTCCATAAACATTGATGTTATCCGATGCATCGATGTTTTTAGACGGTAAACTTCTATGTTGTCTTATGATTTTTTGTTAACGACGTTTCGTCGATGTTCACAATTCAATTGTTTCAGATAACTGATATAAGAAAATCCATTTCAGAGATCCCTTAGTTTGCTTAAATGTGATTTCACATATCCATTCTTTAGGAGTGAATCAATTCGCCGAAGTCTAAATCAAACAAGAAAGGAACGTCAGCTTCGGCTTGGTAAAACTTCTTTACCATTCACATTGTAAATATATAACCGATCTACATCTAATCTAGTCGGTGGGCGCGTGGCTTCAGTGGATACAAGTTATTCAATACGAATTTGTTTTGATTTGGATGAAAAACAGAACAATCGGTTATATGGTAGCCATATGATATAGTTCTCCGAACTTGATCAGAACAAGTTGGCCGACGTAGGATTTCAGCAAATGGATACAAACCGAATTTGTTTTGATTTGGATGAAAAACAGAAAACATGCTACTAAGTGTTCATTCCGGAACAATTTGTTAGATGGTAGCCATATGATATAGTTGACCGATCTGGATAAAACTCGAATTTAACCATCGTGCAGACAAAAGAAGCATCAGCTCTGTTGCATTTAAGACTTCTGAGATCTTGGGGTTGAAACAAGCGGACGGACGGACGGACATAGTTATATTGATTCCCCTTGTCATGCTGATCAAGAATATATATACTTAATACAGTCCGAAAAACGCTTCCTTCTATGCGTTGCAAGCTTGATGACAAAATGAATGTACCATTTTGTGAATGGTATAAATAGTAATTAAAGTTCAGTAGAAAGCCAAATATTAAGCTACAGGTTGACTCCACATACAACTATCATCCGGAGTCTTTCTTGCCCAACAACTCCACTCTATGCTTCACTACTTCATCACTTTACAACGAGAACCAACTGTCTTGAGTCTGCTAACTCTAAAGAGATAATAGGTATATAGATATATAGGTCGCTATAACAAATAAATTATATATACAATGAGTGTAGCCGCCCCAGCCTCATATACGTGTGGAAGTGTACAAGTGTATGCGTGTTAAGGCCACATAAAATGTTGACACGATGCATAATGTTTATGCGGTCCATGAATATGGCTATTTTATACTACAAAGCATAGTTATTTCTATTTATTCTTAGTTATTATCAAAAGTTTTCCAAAAATGTTAGTAAACATGTGTTCTCTCACACTTGAAACCTAAATGTATTTGCTTGTACCCCCAACTTCAAAACAATTCTCGTACATACATTTAGCTTTGGGCAAAAAAAAAAACATATTTCACAAACTCGCATCAAGTTTTCAAGTTGTAAATGTGTTGAAAACTGTTTTAAATCAAATTTAATTTAATTACATTTGCAAAACATGAAATATTACGCATACGCACGCACACTCAAGCACACACACACTCGCCTACACAAATTTGTAGGCAGGCCAACGAGCGAAAGTTGTTAATTTATGGCAGAAGAAAATTAACTGGCAAAATGTCAGCACATACTCCAAAATATGTAAGAGCCCCTCGTTTGCCAGCCTTGCTTCTGTGCTCTGCGGAGCTGTCAATGGCACACAAAAGAGTTTGCCAAAAGTTTTGCGGCCCAGTGCATGCACAATTAATGTAAAATATTTTACACTAATTTGGGCACAAAAAAACAAAGGAAAATATAATGGTAAGAGGCCATAAATTACAACACTTTGTGTTTGGCAAGAAAACGCAACGGGCGAAACTTTTGTTTATATTTCGAGGGCTTAGTTTTGTGTGTTTGCGTGTTTGTGTTTTGTGTTTTGGGTTGTCAGTGAATACTTTTGCCCAGCTCGATGTAAATTTTAATTAAGCCGCCACACAAATACACACGCAGACACCAAACATACACACAAACACACAGGCCTTGGTCAAATTCAAATGGAAATGCGGACAGTTCATGTTACCCGAAAAATTATTTTGCTGGCTGCCAAATAATGTTTGGGCATAGTTTTTATTGAATCAACAAATTGAGGCTTATATGTTTATGTGTGTGTGTGCTCTGTATGTTAGTCTCTGTGTGTGTGTGTATCTTTATGATAATTTCATTCCTATTTAGAGTGCAAATTTCAATGCTATTTGTGGTTTAATTGAATTGAATTGGTTGGCCAAATGGTTTGCCAAATCATTTGAATAGTTTATGATTTGAAAATCGGGAACAAAGCAGCTTTGATAGAAAATAAAACTTTTCCTTTTTTATACCAAAATGTCAGGTTTTTTCTTTACGTGAAGTTGGTATGGGAAATTGTTAAGCAAACTATTTTACACATTTTATAAAGCAATTTTAACTTAAACTAAACTATACTGGCAATGCTCCATCGCTTTCATTCATTAGGTTTTAGCTTTCTCTGAATCTATATAATATCCTTTATCCTGTCAATATTTATAGAAATGGGTCCTTTAGTATGGGAATCTATGATTTTCATTAGGCAAATATACAAACAGAGAAGGATATATTATACCATTTTGCAAATAACATAATCATTTTGTCAGCAGGTGAAAAAATGATTGAAATTGATCGGAAATAAGAGCTGCCCGAGTAAATATACATGTAAGATTGGAATATGTTTTGGTTAATCGAACTACCCTAATAAATTAGATGTAGTTTCGATTAGTGCGACTAGCATCGATTATTCCTATAGCTATCGGCTAGTAATGCGAATTTGTTATCGTTAAGTTTGAGTTAGCCAAAGGTTCGAGAAAGAAAGATTGAAAGAAGCATCGCCTTCAGTTTGTTTTGCCTAGATGTCGGTATTTCTTGAAGTTGTCAATTTAAATTCATTTCGTTCAATATAATAAGCACTTTTAAATAAAATCAACAAAAAAAAATACACAAAATTTGTCAAACCCACATACATAGCAGAAAAGAAAGCCGTTTTCCTCGTCTGTCTTTTCTGTATACTAAAATCTTTCAAGCTAAGCTACGGACGTTGATTTGGTCTGCACTACCATTAGTTTTTTTTTACGGATGACTTATAGGTATAACTAGAGCTCGCAAATAACAGTTGACCGTTTCCTCTGTTACGCTCTCATGACAAACTTAACCGAAAAATAACCAAGCAAACTCGCTCTCTCTCTCTTTCTATCTCTCTGAGCAGCAGACTTAGTTTCTTTTACATTTTGTTGTTAAGCGCTCTCAGTTGAGCTATACTTTTGACCGCTTTTTACTGAATAAGATATAAATGTTCAATCCAAACGGCCTTTATGAATGATCAGAGCAAAAGAGAAACCAACAAATGAGCATTGGTTGAGCGACAACCGTTTTTCTATAGAGCCAATGTGAACGCTTGCTCTCTGTCTGTTGATCTTTGTCTTTTGCCTCAAAGTGTCAGACGAAAACATTTATTTTCGGACAATGAGAAAAAGGTCAACCGATGTTTGCGAGCTCTAGGTATAAAACATGCATTGTTTGTTACAGAAGATTATAAAAAGTAAATTTGTCGTATAAAAAAAGAACTTTGGGAACTTTCATTCCCTACGTTTTGACTAAATTGTGCTATTTTGATCTACGAGTGAGCTAAATATTGAGCACGATATCAAAAGCATTCGCTAAAAGTGCGTTTGATTTATTTTATGAGATATTTAGGCAAGTGAGCCAATAATTGAGTATGGTTTGAAACGTGTTCATTTGATTCCGAGTATGATTTACCCATCCAAATATGTACACATTTGTGCGAGTGAGCCAAGCATTGAGCAGTGTTTGAAACGTGTTCATGGCATAGCCAGTTCACATAGGCATGCCAGTGACAGTCTGTCAATATAGCTTATGAAAAACATATTGCTACTAGCAAACCTCCCCGGCTTCACACGGGTGCAATGTAGATACTCATATGATGTCAGTATGGATTGATTGTCACTATTGTTCGGGAAGAAACCTAACCTAATAACATTAACTTTCATATTCTGGGACTGCGCTGCGGCTAAGAACTTTAAGAAATTGTTTATTGGCAGAGGCATTGGCAGACGACGTTTATCTTGATCTTGAGGATTCATAGAACTTACTTTCGTATTAACAAAATCATACCGAAAGTGAATACGGGTACATTTGCACCTAATATGCACTTCAAGTTCCAAGATTGTGAAACGCTTTAAAGTATGCTATTAAATGTATGCCTACATCTTTTCATATTTGTGCACAAACAAAAACATAAATTTGTATTATGTCAAGAGCAAATTTGGTCTTCATGAATACGTATGAATGATATTCATTCATAAATGCCAGGGCAACACACACACACATACACACAAATAAATTCGTAAATGAAGAAATAAGGCAACAGAGTGAAGCAAGAAAGCCGAAAACAAAAACCACAACAACATCTACATACACATACACAACGTAAACAAACAAAATGCAAATTCTTTTCAATTTTCATATTAATCCACACCCAACAACAATTTCCCTCGCATACACTTGACAACCCATGGCACAAGCGAGTGAAACCGAATAAATATTGAAAACTTGCACATTTCCCAGGGCGTACCGTACCAGAAACAAAAGTGGAAGCAAAACAAAAAAGGAAAAACCAGAAAAAATATGCCAAGCCAAATATTGTGTCAAACACTTTAGCACAATTTCAAAGCGTCTCAGTCTCTCAGAGCTTTAACATATATTCCATGTGATATTCATTTCCCATTGCAGACTTTGCGTGAATTTCCCGAGGAGCTGCGCGGCGATGTCTCCATGCATCTACATCGTGAAATATTACAGCTGCCAATATTTGAGGCTGCCTCACAGGTGAGTTGCGAATTCCTTTTGTGTGTGCTGCGGGGAGGGAGTTGAGGTCGAAGACGCCTTAAAGGCGGGCGGGCGGTACTCAGACAAATGGACCGCATAATGGCAATATAATCAGCAGCACACGAAAGGCGATGGCAGTCAAAAGTCAAACTGCGAATCTTAACTGAAATGTTTGGCTGTGCCTGCGTTGGCTCAGAACGTCTCTACCTCTGCCCCCCTGCTCGCCATATAGACAGGTAAAGTTGCCCTGACACATGGAGTTTATGCGTGCAAGCGAGTGTGTATGAGCGTGCCTTTGGGCGAACTTTCCAACATGGAACTGTACTGAAGCATGAAAAAGGTTTTAGGCAAAAACTTTTTTACCCACACGCACACATGCACATACGCACAGAGTCTTTTGAATGCTGTGAACATTTTTGCAGTGCTTAAGTTAAGAATAACAAGGAAGTTTCTTCTGGCCCGAGCAAAGTGATTTTCAAACTGTTTCTTAGATTTCATCGGAACTAAAAGTAAGACAACGCTGGAAAGGCTTTCTGTCGATTGACTCATCGATGTTTCATTTCTATTCCAAAAGCCCTTATTCTATAGTTTCTCTTACTCCAAAATGCTTGCTGGGTAATCGTGTAAAGCAACAGTGCGTAGTACGACTGTGTAGTAGTGTTATATAGCTGTGGCTGCGTTCTACTTAATGTTAGACAGCAATGTCAATACCCTTGTCACACTAAGCTTCTGCGGCAGTTCTCTTTATGTGCAGGTAAATGTTTGTCCGTACCTGTGTGTGTGTGTGTGTGTCGATTGCTATTGGCAAACATTCTTGCAAAAAAGGTGCTAAAACCAAGCCATACCCGCTGCCACCTGCTCGTCAATAGCCCACCATCGACAGGTCCCACAGTTCAAGCTGAACGTAATTGATTTTTCAATTAAGCCTTGGCTGCATTTGCAGCCAAACACAAAAGTTCAATGTTTTATCAAAATCTGACAGTTTGATCAGTTCGAGAAGTTTCGTCTTGCAACTTTGCCTGCTGGCTTTCAGAGAGATAAGAAATGCTTAATTGATTTCATGAGGGCTAAAGGTTTTTGGCCCAAAGTTAGCAGGAGTATTGCAAAGCCCTCTCTCCACTTATTTGCAGTTTTTGGAATTTTCAAATAGCTATTAGCGCCTTTCATTCACATTCGCCACACACAGGGGGCATCAACCTATACTATAACATACTTAGAAAACTTGCTAAAACTCTTAACTTTGAGAACTATATGTAGACTGCCTGTTGCTCAACATCTACACTGTCTTACCCTCTCCGTTGCCATGCAACGCAAGTCAAAATGCAACTTCAGCTCGTATAACAAACAAGCCAAATGGCGACAAATGCTGAATACAAATACAAATAAAGCTTACTTCGAAAGGCAAACAAGCGCAAAGGAAAACCACTCAGCAGTTCCACAGTTATAAGTCCTTTCTAAGCCACTTTTCGTGGAGAGACCAGCGAGACCAGTGAGCGGCTTAGGCAGAACAACAACAGCTGCTTCTCATGGCCTCGAATGAAATCGAATTGAACAATTGAATTGAATGCATTGCCAAATGACAGTCAAACCAATCAGCAAATTCTGTGGAAAATCATATTTACTTAAATTTTGTCTTTGTCACATTTTGCACGTTCTGTTTTTTTTTTTCTTCAGGGCTGCCTCAAACTGTTGTCGCTGCACATCAAGACTAACTTTTGCGCACCCGGCGAATATCTTATACACAAAGGCGATGCTCTCAACTATATTTACTATTTGTGCAATGGCTCTATGGAGGTGATTAAGGATGAAATGGTTGTTGCCATTTTGGGTAAGTTTTTGTACAGATAAACCCATGCTGAACAGCAAATAAACTTAAGATAAAAACCTGGTGCTGCTACTAAATGCTGCTACACTTGCAGAAATTTATAATAAGATTGAGAAATTCTAATAAATTTTATATTTTTATATTTTTCAAATTCTTAAAACTATAAAGAAATGGTATAAAATTTAATAATAGTCTGGAAATTTATTCGTCTTAAATGAAATAAAGAATTGCATTTCGGAAGATCACAAATGTGATAGAAATGTTAAGGAAATTGTTTTACAAGTTTAGATGATAATTTTATCTTAATTTAGCTATGAAAACTTTTATAATAGATATCTAATTAATCTCTTTATAAATGAAAGTTTGTCTTCAAGTCGAATCAAGGATCATTCACATTTTTCATTAATTGAGTTTGTTAGAATCAAGTTATTATCGTGATCATTCATTATCATGCGAAATACTGAAAGGCCGCGTGTGTCCATAGTTGTTTTAGTGACTTTCCGGTTTGATCAAAATGTTATCTCTACTGAAATTTTGGAAAACCAAAGTTAACAATTTTTTTCCAGTGTTTATTTTTGTAAGTCTCGAACTCTCGACTTTATCATTTCGACAAGCGTTTGTTTTGTTTATGTTTGAATTTTTCGTTTAGCCCAGCGTTTATTGAACTTTCAGTTCATTCGCATTTAGAGTTTAGGCAAGGACATCGACAGCTACTTAGTTATTCATGCCAGGCAGGCAGGCAGTCAGGCAGGCAGGCAAACGGCGAATGGTGAATTGCGTTCGGCTGTTCCATGTTGGCCTAGACAAATGGCTTGCCTATTTTTATGATTATTGATTCTTTGTTTCTTCGGTGTGACCTTTACAAAATACACACGTTCACCCACAGGTAAAGGCGATCTCGTTGGCTCGGACATAAATGTGCATCTGGTGGCCACCAGCAACGGTCAGATGACAGCCACTACGAACAGTGCCGGCCAGGATGTTGTCGTCCGCAGCAGCAGCGACATAAAGGTGAGCTTATAGTGGACTTACTCTTTGACTTGCTATTCAAATGCTGATGCTGCTTTATGGTTTGCTGTAATTAAATGGAATTTATTTTTTATATTCATGGCTCTTTTATATTTCACTTTCACTTTAATTACATTTTTATTATCGCACAAGTGGCTTCATTGCAACAGTTTAAAGCCTTAAGTTTCACTGCTCTATCAGAGGTGTTTTGTGAACTTGTATACTCTGGAGGCCTGGGGGTTCATTAAACTATTCTGATGTTTATAACTCTGTTGTGGATTGAAGGTTGGCAGGTTGAAGTAATTAAAAGTGTTGATTATTTTCGGCTTTTCACAATAGTCGTTCGAATTGGCGGTTCCCACACACTTTTCGATACCAACACTGGCGATAACTATCCTTTTCCATTTGTGAAGACACCAATAATTTATCAAAACGTTTCTTATCGCTTTTCGATCAAATTTAAGGAGTGCCTAAGCGACAGTTATCACCAGTGGCATTAAGGATATTTTTCGATAACTTCTATAAACTGCTTCATCCGACTCGCTTATTAACAACAGCAAACATCAAAAATTCGGAACATTTCCAAAAGTTACAACTGACCAACTTGATCAATCTGTTTCTTGATCTTTCAGTATGTCTTTATCAAAAATTTTAAATGAATCGATTAATATTTGTTATCTTCTGTCACTTTCGCGCGGTGATATGTCGTTTCAGCGAAGAGATATGGCTTATCTGCCCGGAGATATATCGTTTTGAGGCGAGTTACTGCTGAGTTTGAGTCGAGAGTAAATAGAAATAGTTTTCTCTAGCTTTCGCTCTCTCAATTTATGCGTTGACAATTTTATATATATAAAGTATTTAAATTTTTGATCAGGATCAGCTACCTAATCCATATAGCCGTGCCCTTCCGTCCATCCGTATGAACACCTATATATCTATATATATCGATAATGATCCATATATCATTTTCTCCATACCAATATGTGGCACTTGGTCTTTCCCTTGGCGATATTAGTATACTAAAAGTGATTCGAAATAAATTATCGATATGTAAATCGATTAATTGGCTTTCCAATTGATATATCGTCTTGGACACATATCAATATAATAGCTCTTCACATTCTGTTGGGCGATATTAGTACATTTTATTAATTTTAGATAACGATAAATATCGATAATTATCGATTTATCAGTGTTTCCAAACCTATATGTGGCCCTTGATTTCTCCCACCCGATAAGAGTACAATAAAAATGATTCCAAATAATTTATCGATATATACATCGATTAATTGTGTTTTCAAGCGATATATATCGATATATCGCAATGTCTATATATCAATATAATAGCTCTTCACCTTGTGTGGACGATATTAGTACATTTTAAATACATTTAGGAAACGATACATATCGATAGTTATCGATTTGAAATGAAATTCTTATGATTTTTAGTGTATTTAAACGTTCTGCATTGGGCAAACTAAGTATCAAATAATTCCAACGTCACTTTGCTATACACTTTATCATGCCAACAGCAGACGTAGGCAATCTTCAAGCACTTGCACCATCTATCTAGGCAGCCATTCCATTTCCTCTTGACTAAGCAAAATTCCAAAAATTTATATATTTTTTTCTGATGTTTTGTGTTTGTCTTTGTTTTGGTTTTTAAATTTAATATGGCGGCAAAAAAAAACATTATTATGGTTTCACACCAAAGGCAATGAGCCTTAAAGTATCTGTGTAAAGCTGCTGCTGCTGCTGCTGTAAGTGTGCGCTTGTGTATCTAAATCTTAACTAATTATGACAATATTTGTTGCCTCTGCTACTGTCGCTGTGGTTCAGGTTGCCGTTGCGGCTTCACGCCCAATTAATTGTCATATAACGATGGCTGTCTGGCGTTCTGGGAATTCTGGGTCATATTAAATGCTGCAAAATTTCCAATGGTCGTTCAATTAGTTTGTGGAATACTTAAATATGCGTAGTTAATGCGATTAAGTTCTCAACTTACATAAACTTTGAATTGTTTGTTTATATTTTAAATGCTTTTCTTTTAACTTTCCTTTCACCTGTTCTTTATTATGCCGTGTACTTGACTGTGTTTATTTGTATGTCTGCCTTGGCAAACAAACACATACACAAATGCAGACACACACACATTCAGACTTTTTTTTTTGAACGGTATACTTGCTCGGAGGCGCCACTTCATGTTAACAAGTGGGCAGACAACAACGGGGCGTATGAATGATGCTTAAGCAAGTGCTGGTGAGTCTATGCGGGTGGGTGCCTATGTGCGTGTCTGTGTGTGTGTGATTAAGCGTGTGTAAACGCCAAGATGGCGCACTTGAGCTTGTAAAGTAAGACGCCAAGGCGTCAACATTAAATGTAGAAATAAGTTGAACTCGACTAAATAGTCGGCATGGGGCATACTCTTTTGTGGAACTAAGAGATGTTGAATGTGTGTAAAGGCCTGAAATGGCTGAAAGGGAAATCTATTAAGAAGCTTCTAAATGGGGTAATATCAAAATTAGATAACAAATTTTAGTTATTTTCATAGCGGTCCATAGATTTGTAAGGAATTTGTTAAGATTTCCGGAATATACATATTAAATGCTTAAGTTAGAGCTCTAAATTTTGTATCTTAAGTTGACTTTTTACATTTTTTAACAATAATTTTCTCTAGTAAATTTCTCAATCCCAGACATGGGGCAGTGCAGATCCATATCCAGATCAGTTCTTCAGTATATAAAAAGCTTTTTGATCTCGTTGATCTAGTATTTTCTGCTGTGCTCCATTTTGTTAATTGAATTTAATAGGGAGAATATTAATAAGTGTTCTGAGTTAAATTTTGTATGCTAAGAAAAGGAAAAGCGTTCAAAAACTTAGTATAAAATCAAGATTTTCTTCCAGAATATTATGGTAATTCCGTTTATTCTTACCATGAACGAAGTTGTCGATTTCACAAAGGGCTTTTGTTATAACTTTGCAAATGCTTTGGGTTTATTATAGAAACGATCTTATGCCACATCAAGACTGATTTGGGCTCATTTCAAAAGCTTTTTTGTATGAATTCAGGAATATATATAAACCTTAGTTTTTTTAAAAAAAAACATTTCGATCTCATTTTAAGAATCGCTTGAGCTAATTTTTAGAGCTATTTGGTCACCTTTTCATATCGCTTCATATCGCAGATTTGCAGACCAGCTTGGTCTTATATTAAGAACCGTTCTTTCAGAGCCGCCTTTTTATACCATTTAGTCTCATTTTCAGAACAGGACGGTTAAGTCTCATTTTAAGAACAGTTTGGTCTCATTTTCAAAACCGTTTGAACAAATTATCAGACCCCTTTGGTCTTATTTGAAGAACTGTTTTCTCAGAGATGCCTTTTCATACCGTTTAGTCTCATTTTCCAAACAGAACAGATTTTCAAGCCCCTTTTGGTCTTACTTTATGAAGAGTGTGACTTAACTTTTAGAACAGCTTAGTCTCATTTGCAGAACAGTTTGATCTAAAATTCTTTATTAAACCTACAAATCGGACATATGTTAAAAAGCTTACTAGAATAGGCAAGAATAGGTGACCATAAGACCCACATTAGACCCTGTTTACTTCGCTTACTTCAGAGGAATGAAGGAGTGCTTATAGCTGACAGCAATACAATAAGTTAAAGCGAATTCAGCTAATAGTGAGATGGTCTTCTGAGTTTCATCTCAGAGTGAGATGGTCTCCCAAGCTTAACCTCAATGTTGATAAAGTTCTTGCCATTGTAAGACCATAATAATCTAGCCGGTGGTATAGGGTATATTGATCAAGTTCCTCAAATAAGTCTTGGCAACTTTGAGCTTCTCACTTGTTGGAAAGACCTTCCTGACCTTTTTGATCAAGGCCATTGGCTTGCCTCAGCGACATATGAATACCTAGAAAACTGATCCATGTTAACATCACTTTCAAGTAGACATCATGGTTTGAATGTGCTCCATCGACTTCATCGTGCATCTTAACTCTGCGGTTTTCAGAAAACTTATATGTTTTTGTTAGATTTTTCTCTTTCATTTCTTCACTTTCTCCTCTAATTAGCTCGATTTACTCTTAAAGTAAATGAAAGTGCAATAAAATCTCTAAATAATATACCATTTTTCACCTTTAATTTATATTTTGTTTAAATGATTTTTGGTTTTTCCTTTGCCACAAATATTTGAATAGACAAAATTGCATTTCCATATCCTGTCAACCAAAGCCGCATGCCCGCTGTGCTATCTTATGCTGTTTCAGTTTGTATAATATAATCTCCAGCTGGTTTCAGCTTTTGTGTTTGCTTTTCCCTGCCACCTCATCACCCCCTTTCGTTGTACCCTACCCTACTATACGTCCGCCTGAGTGCATAAACATTTAACGGCTTTTTGTCTTACATTTTTCTTCTGTTCTCCTGCGCTCCTTTTTTACAGGCGCTCACCTACTGCGACCTCAAGTGCATTCATATGGGCGGCCTGGTGGAGGTGCTGCGCCTGTATCCGGAATACCAACAGCAGTTTGCCAACGATATCCAGCACGATTTGACCTTCAATCTGCGGGAGGGCTATGAGAATCAGGAATCGGACATTGGGCCCTCATTTCCGTTACCCAGCATCAGTGAGGATGATGAGAATCGCGAAGATGGAGAAGGCAGTGAGCCGGACAAGGAGCATGCTGCTGGTGGCGGGGGTGGCGCTGGTGGTGCTGGTGGGGCTGCAAGCCTATCAGCCACACCTTCACCTTTGCATAGCATCTCCAACTCATCGCCACTGCATGCAGTGCGTTCGCCTCTGCTGGGATTGGGCGGCAGTCCCAGGCATCAGCGTTTGCATCAACGTGGACGGTCTTTGATTACCTTGAGAGAGACTGGCAAGCGGCAGAGGGGTCCTTTGACCATGGCCGCCAGTTTGGATCGTGGCTCGTTTGAGGAGGCAGATCCCATTGAGGAGGAGGAACTGCCAAAGCGGCCCTCACTAGAGCGTTTGGATTCGCAAGTCTCCACCCTGCATCAGGATGTGGCCCAGCTAAGTGTTGAGGTGCGCAATGCCATTAGCGCTTTGCAAGAGATGACTTACGCATCGACCACTCAGCTCATGGGCTCCATGAGGCTGCCGCCCGCACGCTCCATACCCAACATACAGACTCACCAGGCAGTGGGCATAGGCGGCGGCATTGTGAATCCGCAATTGATACCATTGGGGGCAGCCGAAGCGGCTGCCTTGCAGCGCAGCTCCTCTCATCCTCCTGAGGTTTGGGGTCGAGAGATGCAGCTGCCTGGCATAAGCAGTCTACCCAGTTCCAAGGCTGGCAGTGTGGAGGCACAGTCGCCACCTAAGGCCAAGACAAGCCGCAGCTGTCAGACGGACTTCTATCGCATTGATTTTCCCACCTTTGAACGCTTTGTACTGGCCAATCCTCGCCTGGTCTTGGGCCTACTCGGCATAGAGCCGGCAATTAAGAACGAAATGGATCTGCTCCAGCAGAAGCAGACCCTGCAGATTTCGCCTTTGAACACTATAGATGAATGTGCTTCGCCGTGCGAGCCGACATGCAGTTCCAAGGAGCCTGGGCGGGTCTACCCACCGCTAGATGATGAGAACTCCAACGACTTCCGTTGGACAATGAAGCATTCGGCCAGCCATCAGAGTTGTTGCAAGAGCACGGATGCCCTACTGACACCCACGGGTGAGGCCCCAATGCAGCCGGAGTCGCCACCACAGCAACAGCAGCAGCACAGAAGCAAACGAAGCAGCCACTTGCGACGCAGTGCCAGTGGCAGCAATTCTAGCCTGTCCAGCAGCAGCTCCAGCTCTAACTGCCTAGTCTCGCAGAGCACGGGCAATCTGACTGGCAATGCCTCAGTGCAGGTGCACAGCAGCACCAGCACTCATAGTGTGACAGCACGTCGTGCTTCCTGGAAGGTACAGCATTCCCGCAGTGGTGAGTATCGTCGACTGTCAGAGGCCCAGGCTGAATACTCTCCACCTGCCAAGGCACCCACCCTCACCTATGGCCGCAATGAGGAGGAGAGCGTGGAGCTGCTGGGCCCTAGGCGTGGTAGTCGTCCTAACAACGAGCCGTTGCCCACGGAAGCAGCTGGCAAACGCGGGGCCTGTGCCACCACGCGACTCCTGTTGGGCGTCAGTAGTGGCTCGCAAACCCAAGGCCAAAGCCAGACCCAGGCAATGAATTTCCGTTTTTCAGCTGGCGATGCGGACAAATTGGAAAAGGGTCTAAGGGGTTTACCCTCCACGCGCTCGCTGCGCGATCCCAGTATGAAGTAAGAGGGATGATACTTGGCGTGGGAGTGCTTATACGGTGATGATATGGTGTTCCAAAGTCCAATTTGTTAAAGTGAGAGAGGAAATGGGAAAATGCAGCATACAAAGTTAGCTATTCACATAGGCAAACATTGTCTGGAGAGCATACGAGGGCAGTTCTAGAAGTTTTGAGAAGAAACTGGAAATTTTTGGAGGTGGATGATATGGATATTTGAAAAGATTTCGGGATTGATTAATTTCGTATATATATACAATATGGAGTCGAAAACCCGATTCAACTAAAGCTTTTAGCAGTTTAATGTCATTTTGCAGGAATATTCTTCTAACATGATGATTTTTAACATCCTTTTAGTGAGAGGTTTTGAGCTAGCTATGAAGATATCGATAATCAGCCTAAGAGATTGTGTGGAATTATTATTTTTAAGTTTGCCATATAATCGCTGCCCGAAAATATATGGAGAGAAACTGTTCCATTCGCCTTTCCCTTAACTCCCACAGGAGTACATTTGTCTTGAGGCGAGATCAAAGCGACGACTCATTCCTCTTTCTATCAAAGTCTACTCTATAGTTTATATAATCTTGTTGGAGTCCATATTGAAGTTGTTGTAGTAACTGAGCTGGTTTCTGCACATATGTACGGGTTAACAAGTGAAATAGAGGACGAACACAATTAACAAATACAGAGAGACGTCTATGTGACCATGTCCAAGCAGAGGTGGCTAGCTGCCTTGACTGAATTGGTCCATAGGGCTTCCGGTGTGAGGTGGGTCGGTTATAGTTCTAGGCAATGACGATAAAGAATGCAAACTGTTGGCATTCGCTGAATTCAAGAATAAACGTTGATTTTATGACCTGGGACTCTTAGGGTTTGCACCACAGAATGCAAGCGATGCCAAAGCTGAAGATGATGTCACAGCTGTAGCTAAGAAGCCCAGCCGAAAGATCATGTGCACACTGCAAAGAGCTGTTGCTGCTGTCTCTCATCTGGGAATGAAATTACGGTAGCTCTCCACTATTCACACTCGTTAGCTTGACTGCAATGCATGGACTTGGGGTTCAGCATCGCCGCCATGTTCAGCTAAGTTACTGCGTGCACTCTGTTTGCTATATTAGCAGCTGAAGTAGATGATTAGAAGGGAACAACAGAAAGCATTTGAAAGCATTTGCCACGCACAAAAGGAAGCACGAAATGGAGATTCCGTCCGTCTGTTTCAACCTCAAGATCTCAGAAGTCTTAAGAGCCGCAGAGCTGATGCTTTTTTCGACTGCACGCTGGCTTAGTTCGAGTCTTAAGGGCTGCACAGCTGATGCAGCTTTTGTCTGCAAGCTGGTTTAGTTCGAGTATCATCCAGATTCGACAACTATATCATATAGTTCCCATATAAATGATTATTCCAGAATGAACACTTAGGAGCATAACTTTTCCGTTCTTCCTCCAAAAATATACAAATTCGTCTTGTATCCCTTATATCCACTCCATCCAGATTCCGTCTAGATCGGTTATATGTTTTATACTAAGTCTTTTTGGTCTTTTTGCTGAATTTTAAAGCCTAACGCTGATGTTTATTTGAAGTATGAAATCTTTATATAAAGTCCTGATAAATATAGTTTTCACTCTAGATAGCCTGATCTCAAATATCGACTATATCATTGAAAGCTGCGATAATTCTAGGGTTAACTTAAATCTCTACTATAAAGTATGCCTCGATTTTTCTGAAAACCTCTATAAAATGTACACAATTAAGCTCTCGCGGCTTGCCTGCTCGTTGTCCTTGCAAAGGCAATATCATCACCGTATAATTTACGCCTGGGCTGATAATTTTTTTGGTTGGGCGGCGGCTGGGAATGTGTGTGTGCGACATGTGTTTACATTTACATGCACACGCCAGCTGCTGTTCGTGATTTATTTCCTAATTAATACTGAAATACGAAGACGCTTGTACTTTTAATATCTTTAAGATACACACGAATACACACATATATGTACACAGATACACACACACATATGAGTTTTGGTTGTTCAATGAATTCCAATAAATTTGTTTCGTAGTTGTAGGTGAAACACATATATTTATCATTTATATGTGATTAATTTACTCAAAAAAAACCCCAAAAAAAAAAACAAGAAATAAAAAAAGTAAGGAAAAAACATATACAACATATACATATATATTTCATTCTTAGCATATCAGAGCCAACAAAAATTAAAACATATTTAGGCAGCACATGAAATATTTTTTTAAAGCGAAAGTGAAAGATGAAAGTGGGGGCAGGGAAAGCATCCATGGAAATGCTTGAATGAGGCTGTCAAAGTGAAAAGTGCAAAGAAATGGTATGAATAGGAAAGTAACCAGATATGTATATCTATATATTTATAACTATACATATATATATATATATTTTAATAATCATTCGTATATTATAAATATTTGAATGTTTCAATGTCAACTACAGGAAATTGTTGTACTTGAATATGTGGCAACAAATAATTGAAGAAAAATACCAAGAAATTAAAAATATATCAATGAAAACTCAAATTAAATATAACTCAAATTATATTATAAATATATATATAATTATAACATTTAAAAAAGAAATGTGTATATAAATGTATTTTAAAAAAGGTTTAAAATCAACAAACTTCTAGTCATTTATATTTGAACGACAATCGTCTGCCCTAAATGAACAAAATATACATCTATTAAAAATAATAAAGAAAAAAAATATAAAACAAATATAAAAAATATAACTATTTTACTTTTAAAGTGAAATATATTTGTCTAGATGTAAGAATGGCAAGAAATTGTGATTTCAAATGGTTAAAAAAATAATTATATTATAAATGTAAAACAACTATTTTCCTAGCAAGCAAGAAATCAGTAGAAATATGATATTTTATGTGTGAAAAGTTATTTAAATAGAATCCCAACCCAACGGTATAAATTTCAAAAACTAAATGTAAATACATATATATATATATATATGTATGTATGTATGTAAATGTTCTCAAAACAACTATAAAGACTTGTGCTTTCATTCTGTGCGCGTTTGTAAGGCATATCTATTGATAATATTTAAGTGTATAAGTAGAAGTTTTTATATGTGCTATGTTTCGGGAAAACAATTTATTACAAATAAAATGAAAATAACAAAATGAAAAATACAGAAAACACATAAGAAATGAATGATGGCTACGGCTTTGCCGTGGATTTTATATCCTTCACATTTGATTATGAATCTGGGGCTCAATATAAAGGTAAAAGGATATCAATAATGTTTAATGTTAGAAGAAAATTTACGAAATAAATTTAAAATAATTTTTGGATTTACTCGGGAGTTATAGATGTTTAATGATAAAGAAAATTTACGAAATAAATTTAAAGTATTTTTTGGACTTAGTCTGGAGTTATAGATGCTCAATTGGAATCAAATTTCTTAGACTGACATCGAGGCGTTTGATTTTTTAGAATTAACTTTTTCAACAGATATGAAATTTTATATGATATGGCGCTGACTTTGATTTGTTTCTAAAATGTTTAACCAAGAATTCGTCCTTCTTTCCCACGGATCATTTCCAAATGAAATACCTTTCCATGTGATGTTCTTCCCATAACAAGTTTACGATATATTTGTTCTAAAACTATCCTAAAACTTACCCCATGTTGAAGGATATAATTATATGGAATTTTGATAAATTTAAGCAACACATTTGGGTCAATAAGCTAGACAGTTTGAATACAAAATTAAAAAAAAAACTATTAAATGTTTTTAAATGTTTTAAATTAAAGTTATTAAGACTATACATATACCTATACTTATATATACATATTATATGTACACGTAGTTATACACAAAAAGGATATTCGATATTTAAATAAATTAAAGAATAAATAAAATAAAATAAAATAAAAACAAATGCATTTTTGTTGTCAATTATTATTGTCTCAAGTGTTTTCTTCTGCTCAAGGCAGAATTTGTGTAAATTTTCTAGCGACTTTTCAGCATTTCCCGTCTATTGTCTGTTTCAACCTAGCTTTAATGCGCTTAACTCAATTGCTTGCCAAGGCTGGCTTTTCAAGTGCGTGTTTTGCCTCTTCCGCTATGAAATTGGTTTGCTTTTTGCAGTGTTGTTTTCTTCTTTTCTCTCTTTCTTTTTTTTGTTTATTCAACCATAATCCCATAACCTGATTGGGCCAAGTTTGCTTGTTGCATGTCAAGTTCATATGTCAATCATGGTATTAAAGTCAATTTGGTTGCTCTCAGCCTTTTGTCACTTGTGGGGAGGTAAGCGTATTAGCAACGGATCCATATCTAATACGAGCATTGATATTAATATGTGATATATCAGATGGGCAAAAATTAGCGATTTGAAGTCAATAAAAGGGGTTGGTGGTTATGCTAAGGGATGGTACAAAAAATTACGAAAGTTTGAAATTCATATATTTTCCAATTTATTTGTATTACAATTGAAAATGTATGGAGTTTGCTTTGTTGAATCATGGCTTAAAGTAAAGACTAACTGGCAACTATAACTTTAAGATAATTATCTTCAGGCTCATATTCATATTTTATTTTGACATTAGGAAAATCCATATTCGGTTTCTTGTTCACGAAATGAAACTTCTGCTGGAGATATTTCTGTATACTAAACTTTTTCCTTTTGGAGATCTAGAACTTTGGAGATCATCATCATCATTTAATGTTCTGCTATTTATCGTTTGAGTATTGGCTTATCCCAGCAGGTCATTGAGGCAGAAGAGAGAGCTGGTCTTGGAATAAGATCACCTTGGTTTCTTAACCGTCTGGCGATCACCACCCACATCATTGTGCTTTGCAGCTTACTACACTTTTCTTCACGAGGCTTCCCTAAATACCAGATCGTTCTCCTGCAAAACACGCCAATATGCAGTAGTATCTCTTTCAGCAAACAATGAATAGACTAAAGAAATATTTGTAGCCTAAAAACGTTCCTCCAGTATTCGTAGCAAATATTTCTGGGATTCGCTAACGATTCACCATTTAGAATGTATTGAAGTTCTCCAAAGAGTAGCTTCTTCTTATTCCATCATAATTGTGTAAATTCTAGCAGGATTGGACATTTAGCAATGAAATGGAATCAGTAATCTCTTTTACTCTGGTTACACAGGTTGCATTCCTCCGCTTCTGCGTTTCCGTGGGATGTAGAGTTCAAATTAAGCTGCTCAACTTTAGCTCTGAAAATAAATAAGATTGCGTTTGTTTCATTTGTCGTTGAAACAATTCTTGGGACAATTTCGTAGTCCAATATTCTGTATATTAGCCGTGTTTCGCTTAGTCTGGTCTGTATTTCTACCATATGGCTGGTTAGGGTTTTCAGTCTCTCTAGCATCAAGTCAAGGCTCTCTCTCCACTTTTTGCAGTTTTCGAAATCGAAATGGAAATCCAAGACCCTAGCTAAACTGTCCCACAATAGAAAGCACTGTTTCATATAAGTTGCCACAATTTTTGGTTGTCCGTGGGAATTATAATCCATTATTTTTCGAATATAGTTGAAGTGCAGACTCAACGTGTTGGTAAAAATTGGAGTTAAGCCAGTTTTCAGTATGATTACGTAGTTCAAAGTATTTTGGGGCAGTCTAAATTATTTTTTTTTACAAAACATGTGAGGAGTTTCTCGGCTTCTTTATACTGTGTATGTCCCCATACTTATGATTTCTTAAGCAAAACTACCTCCTTAGTCTCTTTAGCTATAATAAAGCCTTTTTTAACATAGAATGAAGTTCTTTATTGCAATAAATATATAAATTTATGATCTGAAGAATATATTTTTAAAATTCTTTTTTAATAAATTCATGCTTTTGCCTATACTTTTATATTTCTTTAACTTAATTAATGTGATATATACAAATTAAGTTTCAAATTCCAGTTTTCTAAAGTTAAATATATAGCTTTAAGGTTCAAAGCTTTGTTCTAAAACTACTTCGAAGTTAGACAAACATTTTTCATTTCGATAAGTTAAGTTTTAACTTGCTATAATTATGTAAAGCTTCAGATTCCTAACTACTGTCTTGGAATCGAACTTTGTTTGAGCTTTCGTTTTATACACTTGCATAAAGCTTCTTCGCAAATAAAGCTTACTGTTGTATACTTATGTATAAAGCTTAAGTCAAAGAGTCAGGACTTTGCTTTACATGAACAAATTTTCAAAGCTCAAAGGTATGGGATAGTTTAAATTGGTACGTAGACCATAGTGAACAGCTTTCATGTAAAAAGTTTTTAGCCCAGGACTTTTATTTAAGTTCTTTGCACACACATTTTATCAAAAGAGGGAAAATTTAAAGCTTTCAGTTGTAAAACTCGCTTGCTGATGCCTTAAAAGCTCACACAAAAAGCTCATTGGTTATCCTAATATTTAAGTCACTCCGAAATTATTCACTGCAAAAAACTGTTATATATATTTCTAGCATTTTTTAATTGTCTCTTAAACTCACTTTCTCAAAAAAAAACTTGATTTATATAAAAACTTTATAAAATTTCTTGATAAGCAAATATCATTAGCTCATCAGGGTATAAGAAAAAAAAAATGAAAACTTAAGCTTTCAAACAAAAACTATAATCATAACTTGAAACTATTATCAAACTCATTTGCGGTGCTTTTAATGACTGCAATTGCATTCGCAAATTCGTGGAAAGAAAAAAAAATGACAAGAAGAAGAAGAAGAAGTTGTGCAAAGAAATTAAGCTAAACTACTTCTTTCCCAGTCCCTCTGGGAATTTCATATGCAAGGCTGGAGAAAAAATCAAGTTAAAAATTAAAGTTTCAACTAAAATGCATTTTTAAAATGTGGAAAGAATATTAAAGGCCCCCGCCTACTTATTTCTTGGTGGACATTGAGACAATCGTGATATTGTTGTAATTAGAATGCCAGACAACGCACGCAGCCAATTAGTGAATGAAGAGTGAGGGGGGCAAGGGCAGGGACAGGCTCCACTGATTTGGCTTGGAATGGACAATTGGCTGGGCTCTTAATTACACCAAATACAAATTGTTCTATGGCATGCAGTCTGATTTTGTATTTGCAATTTCTAGCTGCTGAATCAGGAGGCTGGCTGAGAGACGAGGTACACTGGCAAGCCTGTGGGATTCATAGGAGGCATACACAGCCACAGCCATAACAATCGGTATTGATTGCATACACAGCATCAGCAGCAGGAGTAGCATCAGGCGAAGTGCATATGCTCCAAATGTACCCCAAAAACTCTAAGCTGGCCATTCATAAGCGTAATTTCTGCTCTAATTCGCCAGTCGGAAGTAGCCGTGTCTGTGTGCTTCTGTGGGTGTGCACTTTGTGTGTGGTCAAAAGACTTTACCTATTTGAATTTGGCCAAAATTCAGAGGTTGTTTTCAAAAGGCTAGCCTATAAATAGACTATATTTCCCTTGCACTTGCTTGGAATATGAGCACATATTGGTTTACGTTCAGGAAATACGATTGTATATTCGGAATTTACCTTGTGTTAAGCAGTTCAAGGGGAATTATGCTTAAAAGTGGAATATAAGCAAGTAGTTATAGTCAGGTTTGGTTTATTTCAAAAGATGGGGCTAATTGGTTGTACATACTATTATATTGCTATGGGTTGTTTATTAGGCCATCATGATCTACTGGAGTTATTACATTTTGTTTAACTTTTTCTCTAAGCGTTTTGGCCACTGTTTTGTCTGCATGGAACAAAGTTACGCAAGCAACCTTATTGTAAAGAAATCTTTTATTTACCTATCAAAGTGTTTGCCATTTTCACCTGCATTGGTGATTTTATGCTTTTGTTCTTGTCATTTCTTTATATGGTTGTGTAAACAAGGCTTGTCTGTTTCATATTTTCTTTATGATTTTCTGCAAGCTCTCCCATCTGCTATATTCGTAGGTTTTCGAATGTCATTCTTGCTTTTACACTCTTTCCTACTTCAACAATTTTGGCTCTCTCAAAATCAGTTGTGTGTCCAGTTGTCGATGTATGTTGGGCTACAGCTGTTGTCATTGTTGTCATTTTGAAGGTATGGAGTCCCTTTTGTGCTTGAATATTCGTGTTGCTTGGACATGTTTTGCTGTTCCTGATTCCACCGAAATGTGGAAGAATACAAAATCGCAAATATAAGGTATTAGCTTGAATGTGAAAGTCTTTAATGGTTTGTTTTACATAGTCTAAGGCCATAATTTGGGCGTTTGCATGGAGAGAATTCAAGTTAACATAAGCCAGGGTAAGATTTACATAGCAATATCAATGTACTTAACATACTGTTATTAGTTAACATACGCAATTATATTGACATTCTTAGAATTATATTATGTGAGTGTTTAACATTAACATGCTCAGAATTTAAGTTAACATAAGCGAGAGTAAGATTTACATAGCAATATCAATGTACTTAACATACTGTTATTAGTTAACATACTGCAATTATATTGACATTCTTAGAATTATATTATGTGAGTGTTTAACATTAACATGGTGAAAATTCAAGTTAACATAAGCGAGAGCAAGATTTACATAGCAATATCAATGTACGTAACATACTGTTAGTAGTTAACATACTGCAATTATATTGACAGTATTAGAATTATATTATGTGAGTGTTTAACATTAACATGCTGAGAATTCAAGTTAACATAAGCGAGAGTAAGAATTACATAGCAATATCAATGTTCTTAACTCCTGTTATTAGTTAACATACTGCAACTATATTGACTGTATTAAAATTATATTATGTTAGTGTTTAACATTACCATGGTGAGAATTCAAGTTAACATAAGTGAGAGTAAGATTTACATAGCAATATCAATGTAGTAGAACGTGCTTGTAACTTGGGTGGTGAAAGGGGGACATAAGCAGCCATGTTAATGGGGTTAATCAAGATATTCTTTTCAAGTATTTAAAGACGCTTGCTATAAATTTTCAGATTTTGAAAAAGTATCCCAATGTCGACCAAGTTTAGCTAATAAAATTCTATTTAAAATATATTACAAATTATGCAAGTAATATATGTTCCAAAGCCATTATTATTATTATCTTTATCAAAATTTATTTAATTTACTTCTACACACTGCAGTGCCCCTCTGCAGCCTTCTGCAACTTTCACTTGCTGCATTCATCTGTGTTTGTTTCAGCACTCAATCAGCTTTAATTGAAATGTGCTTAAACTTTGGTACGAAAACTTGAACTGCTGCTTATTAGAAATTTATGGGCTGCAACTCAAATTGAACTCCAAACGCAAAATCAAATTGGCAATGGTCGAAGGGAGCCACAAAGTCCAGCAGAAGCCGCCGCCGCCGCAGTAGTAGCAGCAGCAGCAAAAGGAGCCACCAACGAAAATGCTTCAATAATTTCTAATTTATTTTAAGTAAAGAGCGCAAAGCAAACGAACATAAAGCAAATTACGTGGCGTAATCGATGAAGCGGTATAGCCAGGCAGCGGGGGTGGTGTAGGTGTAAGCATGGAGTTGGGATTGAGTAGACAGAAGAGGTTTGTATGGCAAAAGTTTTGCGCCAAATAAAATAAAAGAACAGCTTCCAATGCGACTGGGGTTAATACTTGTGTGAATGTGTGTGTGTGTGTGTGTGTGTGTCTGTGTGCGGCAGGCTGCAAAACTTTTACACTGAAATTCAATTGAACTGCAAGGCGGACAGGACAGCCTGGCTTCTAGGTTTGCTACCAGGGCAATCAACGGCAGGAGGAGCAGCAGACCTATAGACCACAGGCTTGCCTCTACATAGTAATTTCTGGCGTGCGTTAAATGCATTTGAAAGAAATGCCAATAAGTCGGGTCACACAGATATATATATATATATACTTACACTGAGCAAAATTTGTTTTTGAAATTGAATTGGAACTGAAAGAGGAAAACTTTGGTTGATATTTTCCAGTTGCTCTCACGAAATTGTAAGCCAAAATCTTTGGGAATTGTGAAAGTTCATAAAGCTTCGCCTTAAAGTTGTTGAAATATTACTTTTATTAAAGAAAAATCTGCATTAATTATCTGCCCAATTATTTTCTCAGTGTAGTTAACCAATGGCTGACATTGCCTGCCATTTCTCGATCGTTGTCGCCAGTCACTAATGTGCGGTTCATTAGACAAAGTTGACCGCACTTTTCCCAGTTGGACACAACTAGGAGATTTTTCTGCTCTCCTGCTGCATTTCTTCCTCACTTCACTCTCTCTCTCTCTCTCTCCCATTGGATCCCCTCGTATGCCTTTTGCAAAGTCAAGCCTCGACTGAGCGTAATCCTATTAAAAGGATTCATGGACGTAATTAGCAAAGGCGCCCACGCAGTGGCACTGCCGTTTGACAAGTGCCCCTGTCCAGCTACACTCCTCCTTCTCTTCCTTTTCCTCTCAAACCATTTCCCTGCTGCTCATTTGATTAGCTAATGCCGTTTTGCTCTAATTGCAGTCACTGGAAATTGCTTGCCAGCCTCAGCCTCAGCATCAGTCGTCCCACAAACTTAACTCATATGAAAAAGAAGCGCTTGCAAGAAAAAATATCTCAATTGCCTGACACAGCGCAGCCAGGTAACAAAAGTCTGGTAGTAGTTCGCGATGCACTCCTATTTTCTCGTTTTTCATTTTTGGGGAAACTTTTGTAACTCTCGAAACCGAAACTTTTTTGCAGCTGAGATGCTTCGCGTTTGTGGTAACTTTTCTTCTTTTTCATATCGGGTGTGTGTGTACGCGTGTGTCTGAGTATTTCTGTTAAAAGTACACAAACTGAGTTATAGCCCAGCCCCCTCGCCGCCACTTTGGCACCCCTACCAACTCGTTCTTTGTGTGTTGTCAAAGTCTGTGAGAAGTTTGTCAAGCGTTTTTTCTGTGTGCGCCAAGCACAAAGGCATTTCCTTCTCGGCTAATACGTACTTAATAGTCAAGTCATAAATTTTAAATACTGCTAAATGGCTGCCTCAGGATGTGATTCGAGCTTGTGCTCATGTGTCAGATATGTAAAGTGCCATATATCATTCGCACTCCGATCGAGCACAGCATACACACAAGCCAAAATGTTTGATAAGCTTTTTTTTTGGTGAATTGAAAACCAAAGCAAAATTGTAAATGAAAGAAATTTGAATTGAGAGCAAATTGAAATAGAGCAAATTTTGCTAAAGAATAATTTGAAGAAAAGTCTTAAATGTTAAGTAGTTGTTAAAGATGAGATCTCAAGATTATATAAGGGGAAAAGTTATAATCCAAATGGGAAATTTGAAATTGATTTTTATTGCTTGGCATCTTTGGAATTTTATATATTATTGTAAATTTACAAGTTATTTAGAATAAATAAACATAATATATAAATTAATAAAAATAATATATAAAATATATCATTTAAGAATTTAAGAAGCTACAATTTATGGCGAAGGATAACATTTAGAAGCCATTTGAAAGGAATTTTGTCAGTGCTGCCTGAGTTACTGGTCTTAAGTTTACTAGAGAGGTGAAGGGGATCTTGAAAACTGCGAGTCATTGCGAGTCCCTAGGCTTATCTAGAGAAGTACCAAAGGGGAAACCTATGAAGAAGAGCATCATACAAAAATCATACGGTTTGTCCTTCGATCAGCGTTGGCAATGTTCGAATCGGATTGAAATGTTTAGCCTCGTAGCTTGGGAAACCAAAAGTAATTCACTATTTGCTCGTGAGACATATTTTTATCCTAATTTCTAATACTTTGGAAAGACTTTTAAGTGTTAATTGATAGACCTCAAGTGTACCCATTTGATGCCTTCATTAAAACAAAAAAAAACAATGCAAGTGGTAAAAATCTACTTTGTGCTGTTCTTGAACATCGAAACTGCAATTCGAACATAAAATTTGTAGCTAATGCTCAAATATTTAGCGAAAATATGTTAAACAAATAATTGCATTAGAAATGTTGCATAATTGTGTAAAAAATATGGATTGATGAATAATGCTTTGGCACCAATGGCATTTCTTATATCAACAATGACAGGTTGCATTAATCAGCTGACGAAAAGCGAACATGTTAGTACCAAATTTGAATTAACTAATATTGATATCGCGATCCTCAGCTACCTGGTGGTAAAAGTGTGCTTCATAGATCCAACAGATACCAACTCTATCTAGCAATATTTGGGAAATTTCTTTGCTAACCCGATACGAGTCTATGAAGCTACAAAATTAAAATTTTATTGGCACAAGTCAATTTAACTTGGCAGTGCACACACTTAATTGAAGTTTGTCTTTTGCGATTATGGAGGTGTCTGTTAATCCCTAGTTCTGTTAAATCCTTAATCCTTAATTCAGTCTTGCATTTTCTTCTTGCTTCTGCACATCCAAATATCATTGGCAATGGCATTCTATTTGTATATCTTTTAACAAATCTCCTTTGTGTGGGCTGACAAAACAGCTCTTCGATTCTATAAAAAAAAAATGGTAGTCAGAATGAAATACAATCCATTCTACGTAAGTTTCTTAGACCCTATATATATATATTATTCCTTCAGATTGGATTTTGTTGATCATTGAAAGTTTCTTCTTTATTTCGCTCATTTTGTGTTAAAGTCATGGAAATTGTTCTTAATACTATACACATATATAAGCTATTGTATTAAGGTAACATCTTTCAGAAGCAGTTCAATATCGACTTAAAATTTAACAATTCACTTGGAAAACAAAAAGATTTCTTGTTAGTTTTCTATATTTTTGTTTTTATCAGTTAAATATTCTACAGAGTCAAGGGAATTATAAATGAAAATGGGTTTTAGAAGGACTCTTAAGAATATGCATACATAATTTGGAAAATCGATGTCTATAAAAACAGGCAAAGAAAGTAAACTAATGTAAGGTGTGCAGCTCATCACATCCAAAGGGCCTTGGTTTATTTTAATAATGAATAAATTTGTTCTAAATAATTTCTGTAAAAGCAATGAAATTACTTTTCTTAGATTTACTTGAAATTCATAAAAGTTTATCAAAATAAATATATGTACAAGTGATGTAAACCCGGTTTTCATACAATTAATGGATAACACGTCGTATGCGTAATGCGCTTTACAGTTTATTTACTTTTATTTAGCCAATATGATGATCTGGTCTCTATTTCAAACAGGCGTGATCTCAATCATTAGTGGGCAGCTAGTGGGTCTCAGAGCACCGAGAGCTCACAAAGGCCTTCCGGTTAGTCTGCGATATCAACGGTAGTGTTTGTTGTAGATTTTGTTGTAGAGCTGCGGATTGAAAATTTGGTGCCCATCGCTGAACTTAATAATAATCTTAATAAGCTATACAAAGGCAGCAGTTGATACGACTATTTCTGTGATTTATTTTAAAGCTTGATTTTTAGCAATCTTTTCCTCAAAGTTGCTAATTTTTCAAAGTTTAATAATATTGAAACTGGAATTCATTTGGTAAAGAGTTTTTAGACAGGTTAAATTTTAGTTTGGGTAAATTGTTTTACGACTTCTGTCTAGCAACATTTTTGCACGAATGTATTTATGTGTGAGCCACCATGCACACACACACACACGCACAGGCACCGCACTCATTCACACCCATATCACACTCACACGCCCGCTAAAACTTCGTCGAACGCATAAAAATGATGAGTTATTTGTTTTTTAGTGCATAATTTATGAGTTAAATGAGTTTTTCATATGCGTATGCGTGGCTGACAGTCTCCATTATGGCGCTGGGGCGTTGTTTTACAGATTTGTCAGCTCTACTCTACTCTTGGTACGCACATACACACTCCATCTACTCCCTCTCCACAGACGAACACATTCATGCTTGGCTTGACTTGACTTGACTGTCTTTTTATTTATGACTTTTACGCGTGGAAACTTCATTCGAAAGCGTTTAAGTGGAAGCGCACACATACAGATACATGAACGAAAAGATTTCTTTGGCCACAAAGACTTGTAAAAGTTTGGTGAGTTTGAGAGAGAGAGAGAGATGCTAAACGTTTAACATGTTTTTAAACAAGCCCAATAAACATTTCTAAAACAACAAAAGCACTGGATACTTTTTTGGCATTTGCCTAGAGAAAGATAAGATATGAAATATGTTAACAAAAATATATATAATTATTGCTTAATTTAAGTTTAAAATAATAAAGAACTCAAAATATTGAAGATCTTTCAATTTCCTTAGAAAAAAGTCTCATTTCTTCCCCTGGAAAGATGCGAATTTTATGGAAAGAGATTACTGTCAACCATAGACATTTCTTAATGCAAAAATCACAATCTAAATCTTCTTGATAGTAAATGTTTGCAGGGTAAACACATACACATAGACACACACACATACACTCCCCTCTACACACACATATGTGGCACTTAAACATGCTCTTTGTGGCCTGATGCTGGCTTGAGTTTGATGGCCAAACACGCACACGGTTTATCATGCAAATTGCGCCTAATTGTCTGGAATGGGATTTCATTCCTGTTCAAATTATATATATATCCTTTCAGCTGTTGTCGCTCCTGCTGCAAAACTTTCTCTATGAAAAAACTGCTTAAAGAATGCGCTCAGACTGGCGCGTGTTTCACAAAAAAAAATGTTCATTTCAGCTTAGCAGACATTCAGATTTAATTGTTTTGCCCAACGGTTCAAAATAAAAAATTACCCTTTACTTTGTGTATCCTTGCCGCGGACCAAGCCTCCGGCTCGGCTCAGTGCTACTCCAAAAGGGCACCCTTGCTCGCCCTTCTCATTTGGGTATCTGTTTTATTTAACGAATTGAGTTGGCAATGGCTCTGGCCTGCTGTTTATAGCTAACCCTGGCCCTGGGCAAGAGGCAGCCCATACATTTTTAACGCTAAATGCGCGAAAAGCAACACAGCTTTAAATGAATTGCGTTGGCCGGGCCTCCCCCCTCCATCGGCCTGCTTAAATCTCAGGCGTCCGTGTCTAAAAGGAAAAACGCCATCATGTAAATTAGAAGAGGCTTGCTTTTGTTTTCGTCATGCTGTTTGTTGTGCTTCTTTTTTTTTGTTATAATCTAACCCAAGGGGTATGTGAGTTTTCATAGGGAGGCTGCCAAAGCTGTACCCAATTGATTAATTATATCCAAACCATTTCAAATTTAGGTTATCTTTGTATTTGTAAAACATAGATTGCCATATTTTCATTCCTTTTTAGATTGAAATATTTTTTGTAGAATTCTTTAAAGCATTCTTAATAAAAATTTAAGATTCGTATGTTGGTCCAATTCAGGTTGATGTGGATTCTCCGAAGACTTCTGGCGAACAAATGGTCGTGTACCACTCAGAATTGTCCGTCTTACGTTGCTGAACTGGAACATTCTGCGCGTGATCCATGCTGCCGAAGACACAGGCAACCATTTGCCTTGCTGTGCTGCTTCCACGAACAACTTTTGTTGGACTTGGCTCGTCTTGGAATGCCCACGCGATCGATTGCTCTTCCATCTCATACGCTTACCTCAATGATTCGTCACCTGTCACGATTTAATACACGTGTTTTGAAGCACCAAGGTCGAACTTTTCAATAATTTCCTTACACCAAACGACGCCAGCCTCTTTTCGAGCGATTGATAAATTATGGGGTATCCAACGAGAGCAAATTTTGATTACAACTGAAAGTGTATTGTAGTGGAACTTATGTGCAAGGACGCCTCCATCTCGCTATATATCACATGACTATCTTGCATTATCAGTTCAAGCAGTGCTTGATCTTTTTTGACACAACAACAGATTTTGGAAGACCTTCCTGGAGTTCGTTGGCGACCACGATTAAATCACTATACCATATACTGTGGTTTTTTATGATGCTTTAAAGCCATACAAAGAACTGACTCATTTTTGTTGAGATAATGTTAGAAATTATAGAAAGGGTAATCCAACGAAAACCTTCTCTTGAAATTTCTAATTTTTGGCCAAATTGATTTTCTTAACTCTCTGAAAACAAAACAAATAGCACTTGTATATCAAACGGCTCTATCTCTATTTTCCTGTTGCTGAATTCTCAGGCTTTCTAAAGACATTCGTGTTCTCTCTCTCCTCTCAATGTGGCATTGTCTCTTGCATTGTGAAATCAGCTGTGCGCTTTGTTGTTGTGAGGTGTTATCAGAGGGCTCTGACGTCTTCAAATGTTTAGCGTCTCCTCTATGTTCTCCCCACTGCATTATCCACCTCCTTGCCTTTGATGGAAAAAGTACATGTGTATTTCTGTTCTTTAACTTAAAATCTATACGAAATGATCTGCGTGGGTTCTTCAGGGTGTTGATGACAGATGAAACTTAAACGAAGACCTGTGTTGTCCAAGTATTGTATGTTGTTATTATTTCCTGTTGAATCAAAGCCAAATCAATGTCGTAGCATCCCCCATCCTCACACAATGATTAATCAAAAAGAGTATTCAAATCACGATTCCTCAAATTTTGAATTTTCCTTGGTCAATTTTGTTGTTGTTGTTATTTTGGTGAACGGCGACTTTGTGCTTTTTTAACTCCCAAACACTTGTATTGCGTTTGTTTTTTTTTTTTTGTTTTGGTTTGCTTCTGTTTTTTCTTTTTTTGACTTTGTCGATTGCTTTGGCCTCTGGCTTTCATTTTGGCAATGCTTGGCCGCCGTATCTGTAGTGGAGGATCGTTGAGTTGTGCTGTTTTGGTTTGGAGTTTTCTGGTTTTCGTTTTTTTGTTTTTTTTTCGACAGGGGTCTCACAAAATGTTTCCGGCTGTTGGCTGGCTGGTGTCAGAGCATGGCCATCAATCTGACCCCTGGCCAATGGACACCGCAATAGTCTGCCGCGCTTGTATGCTGCCGCAGCCTCTGGCCTTTTAATTTCACAAAACTCTTTGCGCTGTCTCGCTTGCGTCCAATAATGTGAATTTTATGTAATTGAAGTGGTAGCAGCTGTGAGGTTACAAGAACAAATGCGGCAAATACCAGAAAAAACGGCGTTGAGCAATGTAATAGCATAACTCTTTTGTGGCTTAGGAGCTCGACCTGGCCTGGCCTGCAAACGATTGCCCCTGGAGGCAATTTAAGACAAAGCGACACAAAAAACAGCTGCAAGAGCACCAGCACAAGGAATTGAAACACCAAACGAGCTATAACTGTAAGCGATTTAATGATGCGCAACCCAAAGGCCAAGCAGAGGACGCAAAAAAGTAGGCAACACCAAATTTATTTCATTTTGATGGACTTCGCTGAGCGTTCGCCGAACAAAGAATGAATGTGGAAACATGATGAGAATGAAAGAAGTGATAAAGTTTTTAATTAGTTTTGGGGTTTTTCTAAGTAAGCTATTAATGGCTTGGGAGTTATATAAGATAGGAAATGTGTGTTTGTTGTTAAGCTGGTGATCTTTAATGAGTTTTTGTTGGTGTTTTGCTTTACAAACTAAGAGAAGTTTCTGTGGAGATTCTAGAAGGTTTTTTTTTGAGTTGCGGTGGAACGTCGATAAAATGTTTCGATTTGTGTATGTATATATAAAGATATCGATATACATTTATCGATAACTCAAGATAACGAGGTACACATATCGAAAACTCAATTTATAGTACATATTTAACTCAATATATCGATGTACAAATTTCGATAACTTAATATATCGATAACTCAATATAGCGATATGCATGACTCAATTTATAGATATAGACATATATCGATAACTCAATTTATCGATAATTATACATCGATAACTCAACATTTCAATGTATACAGTAAAAATTTCATACCGATCGGTCTAATAGCTTAGGCTCCTATAAAGAACAAGCAGACAAATAGACATTAAAGGTTATATGTATATCGAAGATTGATGAAATACGGTCCATCTCGTGGTTCTATGTTTAATTTCATACATTTTTTAAGTCACCGCCAATCGATAACTAACAAAAACTATGAATATATATATGTCCAACTCTATTATAGTCTTTACGATTGCACAAAATTTCTTTTCACATGATATTGTCTTTCCACTCAAGAGTTCGACTGGCTAAAATTCTACTAAAACCACATTTGCTTGCGACGGTTTGCACTTCATTGAGGTCATTGAGGTCGAAGGGTTTCAATTCTTTCTCTGTAACCAAGAAATTTCCTTACTTTTTAAAGGATTTGTCTTAACCTATTATTTACGTTCATATTTATTCTAACACGTGTTTTATTTGAATTGCCAAGAAAGTCATTTAGTGTCCTTCCTGCCTTTATGAAACGATGAAAATTATATCTAGAAATTATTGATGCTTTTGTTTGTCAGTCTTAAAGAATTATCTGCTGACAAGCTATATATTAAAGAATTTTATAGATTTATATTCAAAGAAATTATATTTATCAGAAACCCCAAGTCTCATAAGCTCACAAAGACATTTACGCTCTATGGCATATATATTTTAGAAGTTAAACATTTGCTATACTTTCTTAGTAGACCTTTAAAGAACTCATGCTAGACAAGACGTAAGCAGCTGGGCTTTATAGGAAGACATTGTAAATAAGGCAACAAAATAAATAAATGTGATTTGTCATTTTGCAAACATAAACCAAGTCAAGCCAAGGCAACAGCAGGAACTTCACTTGTGCAACTGCTGCTGCTGCTGCTGCTGCTGTTGCTGTTGCTGCTGTTTGCTGCATTAAATTGCAGTCAAATGGCACGCCATGTGCATTCGAAATTTGTGAGCATACATTCACACACACACACAATATGGGGAACTATATTTTTTTTGGGGTGGCCAATGCTGACTTGACTCTTGCCTTCTTGCCTTGAATTTGTCTGCCGGAACTAGCTGGCTATGTCGAGTATTAAATTATTCGAGCGGCACGCTCAGCTGCTTGGTCTTACTATATATAAAATGTGCAAGGGTATATCAAGAAGTACTTTTCTATGATCTCCGAATCAAGCGTTAGCATCGATTTCCCCTCTTAAAGAGAAATCTCTTCTTAAAACACACTGGAATGTTGTTGTTGCATAAGAAAATGCATATTTTTCTTTAAATATTTCATTCCCAATCAATTCGATTTTGGAAACTTATTGACATACCCTCGTATATATATACGTACTTTCGTATGCAGCACTGGGCAGAGTAAAATACCATCTCTTGTCATGTGACTGACTCGAAACGATGTTGCTAACATCAGCAGCTATTGCTCATTTGCAGCAAATCAGCAACAACATTCACATCCAGCGCTATGAAAAATTCATTTGACTGAACAGGACCAAAGGAATGAAAACCAAAGGCCAAACTTGAAATGAAATATCAAAAGATGTGTGAGCGTCGAAAATGTGGAAATGGGCAGCGGTGGCAAGGTGGCAGAACACAGTCAGACACCTGTCCAGCTAGCTCAAGCAGTGTCTGAGCTTGACATGCCCCCCCTTATGTTTGGGTAGGTAAATGCGGCCTGTCTGCGAGTTCAGGCTGTCAGCTATTGACCTTTCAATGAGTGAACTTTCAACTGGTAGTGAGCTGAGAGTTCACACCGATGATTTAAGTCTAGGCATTGACAGGGAATGACATGGCTGAAGTAAGTACAGCTCTTTATTTCTGATGGCAGCTGTGTAAAATATTTCTTAAAACCGAACTAAAATTAATGAAAATTTAACAAGTTTATGATGAATTTTAAATTAATAATATGAAATTAGGAAAATAGTCAAATCTAAACAAAATGTAGTTAACATAATTTATAACTAAAATAACTAAAATTTTTTACTAAAATATAATTTTTATTCAAATTCTGATGAATATTTTCCCCTGCTGAAACTATGAAAAAGGAAAAAATTACAAAGTTTTACTTTCACTTATCAAATTTAAAGCACCTTCGCATATGCATATGAATTTTGGCTTAAAAGTTAGGCAGAAATCTAATCTCACTTTTTAGTTTCAACATTCTTATTCAACCTTATTCAGTCTCAAAAGCTTAGTCTGATCTAAGCCAATTTAATGTTGCAACTTTCAGCTTCTATAAGCCAAGCCTTTTTAAAGCCTTTTAACTTTCAGACCATGTTGCCTACCTGCCAGGCAGTCGCCATCGCCATCGCCGTCGCCTGCGAACAGCAACAGCAACATGCCCATTATGGCCGTGTTATTGATTAAGCTGGAAAGGTATAGCACACTTTCTGCATCAAGTCTTAACTTTTATCAACAGCATGCAACCAACGAGTGAATTTATAACTTCGCAACACTGTGGTTAAAGCTTATCTTGGCCAACAAGACCAAACTCAATCTTCATTGACACAAAACTGCCGAAGGTAAGCGTAAAATTGGGTCATTTGGGTTGTGGCCATTGTTGTTGTTATTGCTGCTGTTGTTGATTTTGCTGTTATTGTTGTTATTGCTGTTATTGCTGTTGCCTGTCCTCGCAAAGTTAACAAACTTGAGCGCATCGACATTGGCGTTTAATTAGCAAACAGCACTTGATTGCAGCCGAAGCAGCTGCGATGACAAATAGCTGATAGCAGCTAAAGATACCAAAGGCAGGACCAGCACCAGGACCAGGGACACCCTTTAATGACGACTGATTGTGGCGGCATTTTTGAGAGCTGGAGCTGAAAGTTTAATTAAGAAAATGCTCCCTAATGACAACTAATGGCAATTCGCGCACCTTAAAGCCAGAAATATTAGTTTAGGGCACATACTCTGGTACCATGATCAATTTTCATTTGCAGCAACAGCAGCTCTTGACTGCGACTCTCTTTCTCTGGCTGTGGCTCTGGCTCTGACTCTGACTCAATCAAGTTAATGGCAGCCAAATGGGTTTTTGATGCGCTACGCGAGCCTGCGCTTGCCAAGGCCGGCCCCATCATAAAAAATGATTGCCGCGCTTTTGTCAGAGCCACAGTTTCAGCCTGGACAACGTTTAATGTCGGTAGGTATATAAAAACGGGAGGTGAGAAAACTATATACGATTAGTCGAAGTTTGAATGCTCTTATAAGGAGAGCAAGCTCTTCGTGCGATGATATCGACATCGTGGTGGATTACCAAAAGAGAGACTGAAGATAGCTCAGGCAGGTCTGTTATTCGATAAATAGAGTACCCTGACACATGCATGATCGTTTGCTGGCTCGATAGTATGGTACAAACGAACGAAAACTTATACTTCTGCTTGTGGTATTTTGACCCTTGATGATGAAACATAATGCTTTGCTTCTGAGAAGAACTAGTACAAGGATTCCGTTTGCATTTCAATACAAATTTAGTGAAGGTCGTTCAAAAACTACTGTTGTCTCAGAGACTATATTTACAGCAAGAGAAGTTGTACAGTTTCTCACCTTCTTAAATCGATTTTGATATAATCTGCCTTATGAAATTTAAGTGTCAACGATTTGATAGTAGTCAAACCTGCTCAAAGCAAAGAAACCCCATAAGGATACTGCAGTACATACTATAGAGTCCTTCGAAAAGCATTACAAATTTCCTAACTTAACTATAATACCTTCTGTGAGAGTATGAGAATGACAAGTTTGTTGTCTTTCGTCCATCAAATGAGCGGTGGGGCGTGTTGGCAACTTTCTTATTGACAATTTGAGCATTTTGGCGCATTAAATTCTTATGAGGCATAAGTTTCAGCCAGCAAAGCAGCCCAGCTCAGGCACATAGTTAATACTCATAACGGCACTCAGTTCATAAGGTGTGCCACATACACTTGTTATAGTTATCGTTGTTGCTGCCACACATTTCCGTTAAGAAAGCCTCAGTCGCTCCGCCAGAAAGTCTAATCAAATTAATGGAGTATTTCCACACTCCAAAGTTGCACGCACCACGCCCCTTGCTCCAATTTATTTTGTGTTTTTTTTTGTTTTTTCACTTTCATGTTTTGCGTTTTTGTTTCTTTACGTGGCCACACTTCCAATTGGCCCCTCTATTGTGGCTGGGCTTTTGTTTTTGCCCATTTGCTTTTGTTGGCTTTTTGGCCTTCTGCTGCTGTTTCGCGTTGAATAAACTGTCTGCACGCATTGGAAATTATTTGGTTAACTCCGCGGATGATCAACATACGGAACACATTCCGATTGACAATGATGTGCATAAAAATTGATGGAGAGAGTTCTTTGGGAGTGGGAGTTTTGATGATGTCTTTGAAGTTGTTTTGTTTGTTCTATTTTGATAATAATTTGAGATGTTTTTGAAAAAAATTCAATTGGTTTGTAAGAGTGTTATCAAACCTTGTTTTAAGTTAAATCAGATTAGAAGTTTGTAATCCTATAAATAGTCATAATTTTATGTATGTTTAGCAACTCAACGATACAGAGTCAATTACATGAACATTTCAATGAAATCTCAGATGAATGAACTGCTAATTGACAAAGTGTAGGAGAAGGAGTAGACACCCCAAAGACATGGAGTACATATAGTGGCAAGAGTCTATGCATGTGCAATAAAACTACAAGGATTATTATGCAACACAATGTCAAGGACAATAACCTGCCTTAGAAACACCTTTAGGGATATTTTTACGAGTAAAATCAATTGAAGAACAAATATAAATATAAAGACGAATTGTGGCACCAATCTAGAAGAACAATCTCTCAAATTTATTAGCTCAACAAGATTCAACTACATCAAAAAACAACTGTCTTCAGCTCCATAGTTTAAGCGTAATTGAACTTGCCATAGAGAACTAAATTTTCAACCTATTGAAGATGAGCTTAACTATCTGAATGACGTTTATTACAACTTAATATGCATATAGACAATACAGCGAGGATACTGGAAATCGAAACTTACAAAATGTTATCCAAATATTAGACTAAATTTATATTTCTATAAGCTTTTGGAACTCAGATAGGAACTGCTCTTTTATAGCCTATTTAGAGTTTTCAACAATGCCAATCACAAATTTGTGAAATTGATATGGCAGTCCATGGAATTCGTTATAAATTTGTTTTCATTTGACCAGGTTGTGATTCATTAGAAAAGCAGGTAGTTTCACCAAGGTTGTCCTGGATATTAAGCTTCTAATCTATAACGGATTATCATACTCGACAGTAGAATCACTCAGAGAGTCTCGCTATCTTCATATTAAAGGCATAATTCTATTGAGTATCCCCGTTTTACCTTAGCATAAGCATGAGAACCAAATCACATGAACTAATAACAAACTTCTGTAAAGTAACAAGGAAATTCTAGATAAAACTGTTTTATAAGTCCGTCTGTTAGTCCGCAGTTGACAAAAGTGTGCGAAGTGTACTGAGAGACACTCTCGTCCACCTGAAAGAGACGCGCATTGCGAAGAAGACAGGAGTCATCGAGACAGGAGACGGGTACTGGTACTCAGCGAATATCAACAGATGTGATAAACGAATCACCTGCGGATATCTTTACGACAAATCAAGAAGCTTACAGCTATGATAACAATCGATTCTGCAGATGGGTTTCCATTGAAGTTTCAAGCCTTTTCGTATCAAAGTTTGCAAGCATCAATGGCATAGCAAAGGGCATCAAAAAGCAATGAACTTCAGACGGATATCAATGTACAACACCAAGTTCAAATATGACTACAAATCTTATATTCTTAATCTACTTAGACAAACAATGATGTTTAGAGGCGGCACTAGTAACTACAAGTCTAATGCCTATCCTGACCATCGAAGCCAATGAGACCTATGAACCGAATAGAAGAAGACTGCGTCATGGGGCTAGAAGAAGGAGTGTGGCCAGGTGGCAGGCAAGGTGCGAAGCTTCAACCAAGGAATGATGAACACTAAGCTAATACCAGACTTGAATGTTTGCCTCAGTCGGAAGTTTGGACTGGTTAATGCGGCACAGGTAATGGTGAAGCTGCACATTGCCACTGGAGGGGTCTCTAATATGACCTGTCTCCCCTGCGAAGAAGTAATGCTAAGGCGGCCGTACCGCAGGGAAGCAAATCCACTTTCTTTTCATTTCTTCGTTTTTCAGGTTTGTTTTGTTCCGCTCTTGTCCTTTTAATGTTCTCATGCTTAAGCTAAGGCAAAGATTACTTCACTAACATAACCTGATCGAATATATCTGAGTATTTCTAGGAAGATAAGTTCTCAATGATGAAACCACTCCTAGAATCTGATGCTGCTCAACTCTACAACAAACTCAACAAACGAGCCCTTAGAGGCATCTCCATCATCTTTTTCTTCTCTCTCTAAATTTGTAAATTTCTTATCTAACTAAAACTTAAACTTACTGCCAACACTTATAGCACAAATCTCACTTATAAGCCATTCCATTTGCAAAAACTTGCTCAAAGCACAGCACTTACCGAATGTGCCTCATCAATTGCCATTTATTCTTCTGTTCTTCCTCATTTTTGATTGCGTTATTTGCTGCCTTTGTGATAAATGTATTAAAATTCAATTACGTACCTTACCCTAACCCAGCGCTCCGTTAAGCCCCCTCCCCGCTGACGCTTTACCGCAAGCAAAGAAAGATTTTAATTAATTGCATAATCACTCAAAGGAAAACCGCAAGCAACTCGGGGCTCGCAGTCCTCGGGGACATGGAGAACGCAAAAGTAACAATCAAAAATTCGAAAGTCAGTTGAAGAGAGAAGCCGCGTGTGCCCCGCCGGCGTTGCTGCTGCTGCTGTTGCTGTTGCTGTTGGTGACAATTGTACAAGTGTTTTTAATATTTAATTGCTTTTTAAATGAGTCCAAACGGCATTTCATTTCATTTTATTTGATGATGTAAAACGTTACTTACAGCACGTTCAAGTTTGCTTTCGTTTTTTTTTTTGTCAGTTGCTGGCAACTTTTGTAAATTATTCAAAGCAGCGACAGTAAGGCAGCCGTTGGAGCATGAGGCAGGGGAGGGGGACATGAGCATCAACAGCAGCGTCAAGTAATGGCCCAAGTGGCAATTTATCAATTAAAATTCTGCTTAACTACAAGGACCAGCGCGACCAAAAGGCAGCCAAACAGAAAAAGGCAACACGACAAACAACAACAATAATAACAACAACAACAACAACATGGAGTGGCACACACCAGCCTGGTTTGACTGTCACTGCCACTGTGGCACTGTCACTGTGGCACTGGCTGCTTTCTACCTGCGCCATTGGCCAGTGTTAATATCTAGTCGCCCGGCAGCACCTGTTTGCCCTCCAGCTGCCATTGCCACCTGTCCAGTGTCCTGTATCCTGGCGGCTACAGTGCGTATAGAGACTAAATGATGGCTCCAACAGCTCCAAGCTTAATGCTGCTGGCCATCTTGTTTGGCCGCCATTGAAGCGTGCCTTCAGTTTCAACTAAGTGGCATTTTAATTAAAGTCAAATCGTAGCATATAGCACTGGCTATAGCAGTGCATAAATCTTTGAAGTGTCCTGATGGCTGTAAGTCACTGTAAATGTACTTGCTTTAACTCTGTAATTCAATTACAGCGTCAGCTAATCACTTAAGGATTTATATACTAATTATATAATGCCAAAAGAGGAAGAGGAAACATGATTTTTCTGATAAGAATCAGCAGGAAATGTGGACAGTGGATGAGAGAGAGTTTAGGCTTTATCTTAGTTTACTTCTTCCTATCCTTAGTTCACCACATTCTCTATGCATTTGATAGGAAATATGTAAATATAAGACAGACCTTTGTTAGATTCTATCAACACTTACTGCTCTTTAAGCCAAGAGATGCATCTGCCTGCAGTGCCCTTGTTAATCATTGAATCCCACTTGGAGATCATTCTCGTTAGCTTTTGCGTTCCAACAATCTTCTTTGCCACTTAACACATCAATTCCCCACAAAGTTGCCTGTGGGATTTGCCAATCCATTCCATCCCAAATGGGATTATTATGCATCGCTGCCAAGCTACCCATTACCCATATGGGATTTGCGTGCTCTTCAACAACACTTACGCAGATGACACGACCTTCCGAGTCTCTAATAGTGGCATTCTTTTATTACCATAGATAAGTTCAAAGAGTGGCTGATTGAGGTTAATGAATAAATGAAGAACAGTTATGGAGAAACAACAACGAAATAAAATCCTTGCATTTGGAAATGAAATGAATTTTTTAGTACGATTTGGTAAAGTAAAGAATGTTGCCTACTTTTTGGATGAACTTTTTCGAATATCGAACAAATAGTGAAAGCATGGGGCAATGTCGATATGTGAAATAGGTGGAGAAAGAGTCGAACAAGTTTGCCAGAGATCTGTTGAAAGGCTATATTAGGGGGTAAGGTTTTTGCGGCAGCATTGTCAAATTGTCAAATTGGTATCCGATTTATAGGTCTGGCATTAAAAATTTAGCGTATGTTTTACTGATTCCACTGCAACGTCCCAATGTAAGCCCTTACTTTTGTCTGTCAGTTTTGCAATCATAGGACCCAGGTTCCGGTTTACCCTTTCCACTGGACCATTTGGTGACCCTGTGGCTATCTTTATAAGTTTGTTTTCATCTTGTACTAAGAAATCTTCAAACAACTTTCCTCTGTTTGAAATGTGACGACCTCAAATGGTTTTGATTCTTTCTTTATGTTGTGCAGAAATCCCTCTTCTCTCCCCTTCTTTGCTGAATACGCTTTGTTTGGCTTGGCTTTAGCCCTGATATTGGGGAACTAATAACTTTTCATTATCATATCTGACCCTTCCATTTCATGTCCATTAAGCAGCTTAGGCCCAGCCTCGAAACATTTATCAAGACTTCCAAAGCTTACTTAAATGGTAAAAAGGTATTCCTCGCTGTAATAAAACCTTCTTTCCCTGTGTTATCATATGTTTTCTGTATCCAAGAAGAGGCAAACACAATTTATTGTATCCTAAAAGTAGACAGCAGAAAAATGCTTACACAAATGTATAAAAATAAAGCATTATCAAATGTCACACATTTCCTAGAAATATCATGAAAACGTTATTCTAATGAACAGTTCAATGCTTCTTATCGTTATTCTGTGAATGGCAACCATAGACACCTTAAGCCTGATAGAGACTGATAGGCCCCTTCTATACAATTGGCAACACGCCCCTTTCGCACTTCCGCACTTTCGCACAAAAGGCATTTGGCAACACTTGTTAAACTTGACACCTGAGCAGGACCTTTTGCGGTTGGTTGCTTGCCTTCGTCTCACTTTTGCTTTGTAAGTCTGCCTTTTTCTCTCTGTCTTTCTCTAATGCGGCCGCATAACGGTAATTTATGCAGGCATATTGTATTTCAAGGACATGCTCATTACACGCAACGCGAAACATCTCGCAAGCGCGCAACTTGAACATTGTTGTCCTCGCTACATAATCAACGTCAAGGCCAGGTAAGCAAATACAACAACAACAACAACAACCAAAGTAACAGTAATATCAACAACAACAGCCACGGTTGCAGTAACAACAACAACAACAATAACAGGAGCTCCCCTGGCCGCTTCACATTAGCATTTTTCACAGCTTCAGCTTTGGCTTCGGCTTTTGCTTTATGAGCCAACTCTCAACCTCACGTTTATTATGCCTTTGCAATTGTATGTGTGTGTGTGTTTGTGTTGTGGTGTGTGATGTTTATACTACCCAGCAAACATTCTGAGAATTTCATAATGCTATTTTAAGGTAGTTTTCATGTGATTGGCATATCCCCTGTGAGTTAGAGCTTCAGTTGAAAAAGAAGCCAACGATTCGCAAATGTTTGCTGGGTATTTTTGTAAATATATATATATATATGCGTGTGTGTGTTTGTTTATATTGTTGTTGTTGTTGTGTAGTGTTTCCACTAACACCTATTGTTCCACCTTAGTGCTGCTGCTGTTGTTGTTCATGTTGGCCGCAAAAGTGCTTTTAGTAGTTTGGCTTTGGCTTTGACTCTCACTGTCCTGCCGCAAGGATCACCAACAGAGCACACCAGCTACTGGCAGAGCTTCCTGCCTTGTCATGTCTTTGGTTTGGCATTAAGTTAATGCCAAGCTGCCAGAGACAGAGCAGAGATAGAGAGATGGTTTCAGAACTAAGGCTGGAGGCAGAGTCTCTCCTCCACACAGACAAATCTCTGACACTTGCAAAGGCCACAAAACCGGACGAAGACGACGACAACAATGACGCCGATGCCAACGCTGCCCGCCTACTTTGCCACCTCTGACCTCTTCGTTGGACCTTGTATGCCGGTTTTGCGTTCATTAAGTCATTAGGCATTGTCCTGATGTTCTGTTTAGGCTGTTGTTGCTCTGAGCTGAGCGACAGGCGACGGCGGGGTCCGGCAAAACAGGTGAGAAATTGCTTAATTGTAATTTTAACGCCCCACAAACCGTAACACAAAGATGTTCTCGACCCAAATCTGATTGCAAGTTCATGGCCAGCCTGGTGATTATGAATAATGTCTGTGTTGTGGTGTTAGGCTTAATAATTATATGTAAGTGGAAGAGGGTCTATGTGGAGGAGGAGGCTTTGAAGTGCTAAGAATACCTTTAAGAGGTTAGAAAATCACAAAGAAGTATATAAGTGAGGGCAACGATAGTCAGGCTTAAATATATATATAGATTATTGGTAATCTATATATAGAGTTTGATTGTGTTGGCAAGGGGACACCCTTAAGATATCCGGAGGATATATGGAGGAAAGCGGCGCACTATTCTTTCTCCATAATATTCTTACAGTATACCAAAAGTAGCTATGGAAAGATCAAGGTGTGTAAAGATCGGTAAAGAAAGCCCGATAAGTCGATAATTTTCGATACACATCTTTTTAAAAGTGGTTAAAGTTGACTAATCTCGCCCAACAGAAGATGAAGAGCTATATATCGAAATATGGACGAGCCGATATTTCGATATATATCGATTGGATGGCAAATTGATCGATTTACATATCAATAATTTATTTGGAATCATTTATACTAAATTTATATCGGCCAAAGGAATATCAAGGGCCATATATCGTTAAAGAAAATGCCGATATATCGATTATTTTCGATTCACATCGTTCTAAAAATGTTTAAAATATACTAATATCGCCCAACAGAAGGTGAAGCTCTATATATATCGATATATGTACAAGGCGATAATATCGATAAATATCGTTTGAATGGCAAATTAATCGATTTACATTTCGATAATTTATTTTGAATCGTTTTTGGTACACTAATGTCGTCTATGTGTATGATCAAGAACTTTATCTGCGGGTGTACGAGCATGACAACAATACAATACGAAGAAACAGAATACGAATCGTTCGCTGCCACACACATACACATACATACTAGCAGTACAAGAGCTCGCTGTAAATCCTGTTTAGATTTTGTGGGTCTGTGTATGTATGTGCGAGTGTATGGGCATCACTTTGTGGCGTCTATATAGATATATATATATATATATTTGTTCGTCTGTTCAGACAATTGACCTTTCTAAGCGCCTAGGTGTTCATATGGACAAACGAACGCTTAGACAAACAGATGGACACCGCAGCTGTTGATGCTGGTCAAAAATATATGCAATGCTTAATTATGTCCTACTGCACATACATCTACACCAATTCAATAGACACATTTAAGTCGCAATTGCGAAGTACATTTGGAAAAGAAACAAAAAACGGGAGCCCGGGCAACGCCGGCTATAGCTGGCTTGTTTAATTATAAACAACAATTGCTTTCACTCCACGCCTGATTTATTTTGATGGCAAACTGGCAAAGCAAACAACTGATGTGTTTAATCAATTTCACATTGAATTTAATCACTTTTACTTAGGCCATAAAATCAATAACTAAAATTAATTGCTGTCATTAAGCAAAACATCAATTAAATTAATGAAAAAAATAATAACAAAAAAACAATTCCCATTTCGTAAAAGTGCATGTATAATTTTGGACCTTTTTAGCTGTCAACCAAAAAAACACTTAACACACAAATGTGTCAACAAAAAGCACACATAAGCAACAGCAACAACAACAGTTATAATGACAACAATTGTCAGTGCATTAACCTGATGCTGACAAACAAAAACAGAAACAACAACAACAGCAATGACACCAACAGCAGCAACGGCAACAACAATATTTCTATTTATGTGTGCCTTTTGCACACATCTCCTCCCTGCTCTGTCTGTCATTCTTTAATTAAATGCTGACAGTTTGTGAGCTGCAAGGGGTGCAAGAGCTGCAGAGTAAACATAAACATCAACATCAACATGAACATTGTTAAGTAACAGCCTTAGCAGCAACAAAAACAACAATAACAGCAATTAATTGCCACAGCAAAGTAAGTCAAAAAGTGCTTCATGCTTTGCCTCATTAGTGCATCATAAATGCGAATGTGAACAGGGGGAACCGCTATGGGTGAGCGGTGAGCGGGTGAAGCATAAGGCAAAAAGGTGAAAGGTGGACTGATTGGCCAGAAGCATAATTCTGTAGTCTCAGGCATTTTTCTAATTAGGTGAAAGAAAAATTACACATCAAAGGGAATTTTCAGTAGAAAATTAAACTTAAGATTTGAATGCTTAAAAAAAAACATGCCATAGAAATTTAGCGGGGTCAAGAGCAAATGGTATGAAATGTAGAAAAATAAGTATTTATGGGTATTCCTTTTATCTTGTACTTGAAGAGAAATCTGAGACGAGAAAAAAAGCCAAAGGAAATGATAATATCAAATTAATTGTGGGCAATCAGTTTATGGTTTGATTTTGGTGAAGTAAGACTAAATTCTAAGATATAAGATATAAATATGGTTGAAATCTCAAATGTTGTGGAGCTATTGAAGTCTCTTAAAATGTGGATATATAAATTTGTAAGGACTTGCAGCTACATCCGATGGCACTAGGGTTCATTTCGGGAATTCTTAACATATGTTAAAGGAAATCGAAAATTTGAATCCGATTGACTCGCCTATTGAAGTTGGCAGCTTCAAAAGTTTAGCCTTGCAGCTTGAGGAATCAAAAGTAATTTACTATTTTCTCGTTATTGAATGTACTTTTGACCAGACATAAATTTCTAATTCATTGGGAAGAGCTTTAAGTGTTAATTGATATATCTCACGTGTTAATTTATATAAGAATATTTGTAACAAAAATGTAATCCATTTCCACTTGGATTTGTTGATGTTCTGTCTCGTTCTGCCCACTGGCGCCACAGCACGATTCCGACGTAAGTTCGAAGAACCCAAACTTTTCGAAGTAGAAGTGGCAATTCGATTTACTTCTCCTTTTCGCAGTGGAAACGGAAACATGTCTGAATATGTATTTTTGAGACTGCTTAAAATTCTGTAAAAATAAGTAAGCAGACAGATCATGATCAAATTCGAAATTTGTTGCGATTTGGATGAAAACTTTAATATGGCGTTCATTCCCAAAGAAATTGGTTCTATTGTATATTTGACCGATTCTGATCAAATTGTGTCAGTTGCGGTAGATGCTCCTAGGACTCTTAAACCACAAATTTGGTTCAATTCCAATGAAACAACAACAAAAAAGAATATGGCATAAAAACACTAAAGGGCCACACTAAAGGTGAATGTGGAAAAAATAAAGGAAACTCTATCTCTTATGGTTTCCCAGATCTAGATTGTCATACATCCGAACAGAGCTGACAGACGGATGGATATGGCTAGATTGACTCGGCTTGTCATTCCGTTGAAGAATATTTCTACTGTTGGGGTCGGAAACGCTTCGTTGTGCCTGTTACATACCTTGCAATGACCTTCCCATGAGTACAGGGTATAAAAAGCTTTCTTTTGAGAAAGACATATACAGATATACATATACATATCACAATCAAGCAAATTTGCATTTTATATTTTAGTTAATGCTTGAAATATCTGGCTCTCTCAGGGACCCAAAACTAATGCGTAGAGTTTTAGCTGCAAATTGATCAACTTCTCTTTCGTTTGAAACTAAATTTGAGTCAAATTTATTTAAAAATGTCAAAATACCTATTCACAAGATATTTATATGTATATATATATATATATATATATATATATATATATATATTTCAAGTGGTCTTTTTAAGTAGTGCTTCAACATAACTGGCATACAGGCATAAGATCGTTAAGAAGCTCAGTAAGCAATTCATCCACCACCAGTTGCATGGCTATGCGAAGCTGTATTGGCAACAGACTACGTCGTCGTTTTAAGGGCCACTATCTGATGAACAACTTTGGTTATGGTTCCAAGAAGCGCATCCGCCACTGGTTGCAAGAAATTCCCGATCCACAATGTGCATGAACTTGATGTTGTGCTGATGCAGAATTGCGTCTACTGCGGCGAGATTGCGCACGGCGTCTCCTCGAAGAAGCGCAAGGAGATTGTTGAACATTCCAAGCAGCAGGTGCATTCTCAAGAGAACGAATAAGCTTGAGTTTTATCGAGTTTTCTTATAACGTCAAACCGAAATGCATAATTCAACCGTATATATATACCATACACTGTTAATTTAACTATTTTTAAATAATTATTTTGTAATTCCAAGCCAAGCATCGAAATATACTTCAAATTTGACTAATTTATTCACTTAATTAAACATAATTAAAATATAATTATTACTCGTATCATTAATAGCCTCAAGGAGTAAATATATATACATATATATATATATATATATATATATATATATATATATATATATATATATATATATATATATAAAGCTTTATCATATTCTATTTTAATTAGTTTTAAATATTTACACACTCTTCCACTTGTTCTCATGTTTAAGGCTATAAAAAAAGCACGATGAATTTGGCGAGATATCAATTACATTTCGCGTTTTCATTTGCCGCAAGCGTAAAGCCACTAGACAAATTGGTCCATAAACCAGCATAGCAAAGGTAACCCATGTACAAACACAAACGCAAACTCCCATATAGACCACACAATCACACACACACGCACACACACACACTTAAAATTACATTTACCGTTAGCATGTCAGTGCAGTGTAAAAACACCGCCATTGTTAAGCGAGAAGCGAGCAAACAAACAAAACTAAAAGCATATGGCAGCCGCCTTTAATTTTACCCGCTCCCGCTCTCGCTTTCACTGCATGATCTGCTTTACTTCTCCATCCATCCTCCATGCCATCCGCGCAATCCGTTGCGAATGTCGTCGCCAAAATGACGCGCTCTCGCACACACGAAAATGACAATGGTTTTTGCGTTTTTTTTTTGTTTTTGCGTTTTGTCTTATGTCACGCAAATACTTGTACGATTTTATTATCATTTTGTTACGTGTGCCGTTATTCCCAGCCAGCTCCAGCCATTTGCCGTCTCCTTCTTAGCCCTGCTGTCTGTTTGTCAGTGCCATGCTGTGCATACGCTGCGTATACGTGATTCATGATTATCTGCTTGTCATACATGGGGATGGCTCTTTGTTTGTTTGTTTACCGAAAAAATTAAAAACATTGAAAAACAAATAACGAGAAATCATTCGACATTCTTAACCAAAGATACTGCTGACCAATTGAAGCCATTTGCCGTTAAAGACTATTTTAAAGGCCATTTGTGTGAAAAGTTGGGAAAACGTAGTCCCCTCCTCACTTGTGTTTCTTGCTTTCTGTTCCTTGGGCACGTGTATGCGTGTGCTGATTATTTAAAAATTTATGAAGCCAACGAAGCGCAGCTGAAAACTTTTGCACAAAACTAAACAAACTGCAGCCACAGCAGCAGAGCAAAAGCAACAGAGCAAGAGCAACAGAGCAGAGACAGCGGGTTGGGGAAATACGTAACAAACACGGCCACATGGAGGACAACCACGATGACGATGACGGCAACGATGAAAGCAAAAACAACAACAACAACAACAACAGCGATGACGACGACGACGACGACAATAACAATAAGATGCTGGCAAAAGGACAACTAAATAGAGTCGAAGCCAAAATACACTATGGAAGCTGTAGGAATTCTAAAATATATGTTTAACAAATGAGAGCATATAATTATTTATTTTGTTGTTTTCTTTTTATTATTTTTAATTTATTTATTATTAAGTTTAAATTTAATTTGTATTTGTTTTATTTAAATTTATTAAATATTTTATTTTGTTTTGTTTTTTATCAGGCCTGTTCCCGTTTCCACTGCGAAAAGTAAAAGTAAATCGAATTGGAATTCCACTTCTACTGCGAACTAGTCGAACTTATATCCGAATCGTGATGTGAAGCCAATGGACAGAACGAAACAGAAGGATGAACGTCAACAAATCCCAGTGGATTCAATCCACGCATTGCTTTTCATATGCACGCTAGAAATGGGTTACATTTTTGTAAAAAATATTCTTCAATAAATTTACACTTGAGGTATATTAAATTAACTCCTACAACTGCTCCCAATGAATTGGAAATTGACATACAAATTGATGTCTAATGAAAAGTATATGCAATAACGAGGAATCAAAAGCAATTCCGCCAGCTACAAGGGTAAACTTTTGTAACCGCAAAGCTGAATAGGGCGGCTCAATCGGATTTGGAATTGCCAACACAAAAAGAAAACCGCATGATTCTATAGGAAGAAGAAACGGGAACAGGGCTGCTATGGTTTTCTTTTTAGTGATATTTCTTTAGTTTATGGTTAAGTAAGAGTTTGTAAGAGGTTAAGTAAGAGTTTTCAATGTAAATAGCTAGCTTATTTGGAGTTGACCTGCCTTTCTATATATAACTCCTCTCTATACATCTCCTAACACTATATGTTTAAGAATGAACATCATATTTAATGAACGCAGTGAAGTATAATAAAATATATCGCCTATGACCATTCGTAAAACCATTTGACACATACACAAGTACAATTAAACGCCCAAAAATTACATTATTTACGGCCACTTGAAGGTCAAATGTCCAGAATGCAACACAATCCATCAAGCGAAGACGCAGAGGATCTTTTTTTTAAACATTTTGGGCCTCATATGTGCATCTCCAATTATATTTGGGAACACAAAATTCGTAAGAAAACATTCCCTTTCAGAGCTAAACTCAAACTGAACGTTCGTAGGTTTTTACAAAACTTTTCAAATATGAGCACACCCAAATATTATCTCAACAATTCACTGCCGAATTCAATGCGTAAGGCAAAACACGAAGTTAATTTGGGTCGCATCAAAATCAAAAGCCGATCTACGCTCAAGGAGCACAACACGAAGTTACACCTGTGCATATAACTATTCCTATCCCACGGTATAGACAATTTAATTGCCCACCTATGATACTATATACCCTTTATATAGTCACACAAGTTCCTAATTTTTAAGGGCATCGCCAAGAACACAGCAGTGTAAGAGTTTTGAGTTTGAAGCGTGTTTGCTGTGTTTATTGTGTTTCCTTTTTCGGTGAGTTCCAGCCACAAGCACCAGCACCCAAGCTCAACAGCTATCCCTCGATCTATCCCATTTGCCACCGAGTCTCCGTGTCCCTCTCTCTCTCTTCCTCTCGCAGCGGCTGATAATGTGCAGCGTACAAAACTTTCAACATAGTTTGCTACTTAACTCGAGCGTAATAATAAAAGTGCTAAATCTTTGCTTATATTCACTTTGAAAGCGCCACGCGCAGCGGTTAGTTTGCTGGGGCGAGTGAAGGGGCGTGGCAACTACCGCAAATATTAACAGCCACAAAAGAATAGCATTAAACGACCAAGTCTGGCTAAGCCAACGTACTCGAAGAGGCGGCCGGCAGTGTAAAATGAGAGGTGAACGCAAAACTAAAGCGAAAGCAATTAAACAAAATGTTGCAAAAGGCAAACATGGCAAAAAAAAATATAAAAAACTACAAAGGTAATGTGTGGAAAGTTTAGCCATTTTTATGGCATTTTGTGTGGGCAAAGTAGATAGATTTAATAGCAGCTTGGGAAATTAAGAGAAGCTTGAAAAAAATATATATATATTATTTTATAATAATATGAGAAGTTTTATAATGAAAGTTATTTTTTCTTGAAAGTCAACAATTATTCATATGGCTTAAACATAAGCTCAAAGTAAGCTTAAGGTGTTACTGTTGGAATTGCACATCCGTGGCGGCGTTGAAGGCTCGCTAGACCGAGTGAGAGTTCTGTGCTGCCGCTGTTTCTGACTGTGATGTTAAGTTATTAGACTCTGTTATGTTGTTATCAGTTGCTAAGATTTGTAAGCGGAGACCACATTCACAGCCCACAAAAGTATACTTAAATTTAAACGCGCTGCGATCAGTGTATTTGGCATTTATTTTCGTTATGCGCTTTGAAAGATTATCTGCCATCTATTAATACATACACTGCTTGAAATACCAACTGCAGTCATATGTTAGATAAAAGCTGCAGCTACTCTTGCTGTACGAATATAACAAGAGCGCTAGACAGAGTCAGAGTTCTAAGCTGCCGCTCTCTGCGACTGTTGATGTTATGTTGTTAGCATCTGTTATATTCTTAGCATCTGTTATGTTGTTAGCTGATGCTAACATTTCTAAGTGGAGACTAAACAGTTACTGGAGCTGTAGCTCATGTAGAAAGTGCTGAACTGTTAATAACGCATTCCCAGCCCACAAAAATATGCTTTAATTTTTTGTCGCCATCATTTTTCACACTCTCTGGCAATAAAAAAAGAAATTGATTTTAAACTCTGCTGACTCTTTTCACTTCAGCCCATTAATTTACATAGCTAATGCGTCCATTATGGCAGGCATTACAATATTTACATAATATGCATATATCATATGGCATTTATAATCCACAATTCAATTAAGAATCCACTTACTTTTGTACAGCTCAGTTTTCCCCATAGTTTTCATTAAAACTGGCTTAACTCCGGCCCTTGCACAAATTGGCTATATTATGACACGCAAAAGCCGATGTCATGCCCACTTCACAGTGTGTATGTGTGTGTGTGTGTGTGTGTGTTTGTATTTAATTCAGCTCAATAAATCGCCGGTAAATTCTGGCGAGCATTGTGACTCATTTACGTGCTGTTGGAGGCCATGCTGATTTCATTTTATTGTAATAATAAAGGTATTAATAGGTCACGCTTGGGTAGTGTTCAGTTGATAAGATTTGGGCGAATGGATTTAAAAATTAAGCGCCATAAAATTGCATTTCGCTGGTCAATGATCGTGAGGGGGATGGTTGCTGGGGGTGGTATTGGGTGGATGCTGGCTTGCAATCAACAATCAGCGGCAGCCATAAAAAATATAGGCTGGCGGCGAAAACAGAATGGAAAAGCCAAAAAAATCATAAATAAAAACCTGTGCGGCAATATACACATCCGCTTATCGGAGACGACCATTGGACGGCGATGCCAATGTGGATGTCGACGTTGAATTGGCCTAAAAAACAAAAGACAAAACTAAGTTGGACTACACCGAAATGTGTGTACCCTAAGAGGGTAAGAGAAGAGTTGGCAAAATAAGATCAATCTATATTTTTCAAAGTAGTTTTTTCTAACTCTTGCTGGTAAAAAATGTGCCCCAATTCGAGTGATTAAATTGCTCAGTAATTAATTTTGCTTTATAAAATTCACAGCTTTAAAAGGCCACTGGCAATCCAAGCCAAAACAGCAAACGTCCACCCATGATCTAAACCAAAATGCCACGGTTTAAACGTTGCAGTTTATAAAGCTTTAAAAGCACCTCCTCCATGTACAGGAACTTTGTAGAAAGACAAATTCATTTTCTTACAAAGTGTGACTCAATTTGTACTAACTTCCACCTGTTATTATTCAACTACAGGCTTAATAGATCATTCAGTCACCCTCTAATCCTACTCAACGAAGTCATAATACCCTATATCAGGGTATGCAAAACGGTAGCCGTGCATCCAAATATACCTCATACCCGATATAAGGCTGGCAAGTTTATTATTTATTTTGGCGCGAACTTTACGAGCACACGGCTTAGGCTCACGCTCCAGCTCAGTCGCTAGCTATAGGTTTTATGACAGGCCCAGCTTAGGTGGCCAAACAACAACAACAACACCAACAACATTAACAACAACAGCAACAGCAAAAAATTAAATTTATTTTTTCACGCGCCAATAATCACAAAGCGCCGCGTAATCAAATTTATTGAAAAATGAAAAGCTATCAAAAAATAACGTGGCAAATGAAATTTTCCAACACCAAAAGTGCTTGGGCCTCGTTTGGCAGGCAAGGCGAGGTGAGGCTTACCAAATATGTAAAATGCATAACTAAAATGTTTCTATTAAAGTTATGAATGCACTTTATGAAGAGGTGTTGGAACTACGTTTTGTAGTTTGTAAGCATTATGTGAATGGGAAGAGTGTTTTCTTACGAATTTTCCAACAATAAAAACTAATTTTAAGTTGAAGCAAAATGTCCACATACAATTTTGGAATATATTTTCTTAGCTATTATTTGCTTATAATTCTCACAGGATCAGTTACATTTCAGGAACAACTCACTAAGACTCTGCATAACGTTGCCGTAATGCCCTCGGCACAGTCAAACAATTCGGGTAGATTTCCGTGGGCGGCAGTGTAACAAAGGACAAGAACAAATCGCCGTCTACAACTACGACAGCGCCGGCATTGTTCATCTGGCCGCAATAGTTTGGAGCCGAGAAAATGGTGATAAGACGACGATTGGCAAAGAACTCATAGCCCTCTTCGACTACTTCATGGGCTCGCACAATCAAATCGAATCGTTATCGGCTAAAAATTTCCTAATGATGTCCCCATCAAACGTGAAACTGCACCCACGTCTGCTTTCACCCCAGCCTCTGCCATCCCTATTGATGTCGGCCCACAACAGGTCACAAAGTAAAACCGCTTCAGGCACATCAGTGGGGCGATGAAGTGCTCGTATCTGATCCAAATTGTGTAGACTGGGGCTCAGACCACCATGGCAACAGAAGATGCGTTCTCCAACAACTGCGGCCACTGGAAAGTGTTTAAAACAGTCCGTGAACTCTCGCCATAATCGCACATTGTAGCGCCGCTTGACCTCATCGTAGAAACCTGTAAGAATCGACATTATAGAACCCATTTTCTTTAGATGAACCATAACTTGCCATAGACACGGCTGATGCTGGCACACTCATGGTTGCCGCGCAGCAAGAAGAAGGTTTTCGGGTAACGGATCTTATAGGCCATAAGTAGGCATATTGTCTCCAGCGATTGTTTGCCGCGATCCACATAGTCCCCCACAAACCAGTGATCAGCTGTTCATCTTGCTTACTGTAGCCACCCTGCAGCGTCAGTAGCGACTCAATGATGTTGTCCACATCCGTCATGGACAGATCGGGCACCGACATATCGAATCGAAATTGTAACTGTTTGATTTAGAGACAAAGAACAAGAAATTTAAGTTTTTTGTTGATAAAAAAAAAACTATTATAATTTTTAGTTTGACCAGTTGATGTGAACTCTTTGAGAAGGAATTTTGTTTTGACTAATGTTTGATTTGAACTGTTTGACAGAGCAGTTTATAATGAAATGAAAATCATGGGATACTTTGTGTGCTCAAGTTTTTATTGAGCTGCGAAGGAATTAGCATGCGGATCCATTTTTATGAGGTGAGGCAGACGGTGCTTTTATCTGAACGCTGGTTAAGTTCGACATTCATCCAGATCGGTCAACTCTACATCACATAGCTCCCATATAACTGATACCTGCGGAATGAACATTTAGTAGCAAAAGTTTTCTGTTTTTCATCCAAATCAAACCGAATTCGTTTGGTATCCATTTGAGGATGCCCCACGTCCGCCGACCAGATTTGATCTAGACCAGTTATACATTTACAATATGAATGGTATATAAGCTTCGGCTTCAAATGATCAAATGCAAATCTATAAGTGAGAGTATTTGTCTAAGTGAACATCCATTTCTAATATGGACATGTCCGCCTCTGGCTGAGTAAAAAAAGAATTTAAAACATTATTTTTATTTTAATTGTAATATTTTGTTACCGAAATTGAACTAATTGACACTTTTGATTATTTTCATACTCTGCGGTTGTTAATAAAAATTCCATTTAAAATTGCATCGATTTAGCTTAACTAATTGATTTTCATTTGTTTTATTTGTTTTTTTCCAAATCAATTATATAAAATGTATATTTGCCTAACAATTAGCTTAGTTTTGGCATTCAATTAAATTTAAGTGGAAATTGTAAAACCGAAAATTGTGGCAAATATACATAAACAAATTCATGATTTAAGCAAATATATAATTTCTCTTAAATCTTGTATGATCTAAAAACTATATATGTAATTGAACCAGGGGATGGGCCACGCCTTTTTCTAGTTGGCTTATTGACACTTGCTGATATTCCGACTTATGTTCCGTGGATACAAATCGAACAATTTGCACTTTTATCTGGGCGGCAACTTTAGCTTTGAGGCTTGGACTTGATTTATGACCCAAGTGGGTCTGTTGGGTGGAGGGGATGGCTGGTTGGGGTTGTGCGTTGCCCCACATAATAAATGTCAGTTAACACTTCATTTGTCTATGTCGCCAGAGTCGAATGAAATTTAATTTAAATGCGCGTTGGGCTTGCAATTGGCAGAGTTTTAAGCCACGTTTAAAATGGCATAATTAATGCGTCTATTAGGTTCTCGTAGAAGCATCCGCATCAGCAGCATCAGCATCAGGAGCAGGAACAGCAGCTGCATTGGCATACCCGACAAGTCCAACTTTATTGGCATTGTCAATGTGCTGGGAAGCAAGTTTGTTCACTTGCAAGTAATTGAAAGTCATTCTTTATGCAATAATAAATGAGTTTCTAGCACACTTGGCCAGATGGACGACTCACCCGCATGTGCCAGGATCCAGCCCACAAGTTATCCAGCCAGCCAGCCAGCCAGCCAGTCAGCTAAGCAGCCAACAACTTCAATTTCAGTTTGAGCGTCACTTTGATGCATGCCTTGGCTCTGGGTGCCGGTCAGCGGGGGGTGGTATGGAAATAGCCAGGAGTAGAAGAATGAGGACTCCAGCTGTAGCTGCTGCAGCAACAGCTCAACTGCTGCACTGCCTTCGCTTCCAAACTGTTTGTTGTGAGATAAACAACTGATTGCCGGTCGTTTGAGCGCCATTAGCCTGAATGCCGCCTGCCGTTGCTTGGCTAAGAGCCAGATTGGGTGGCCAAAGAAGTGTAACGGCTGCAGTGCTGGGAATCAACTCGATTATGGCATACCCTGCAGCAAGACATTGGCTTATAGATCAGGCTGAAGTGTCTTAGTGTCTATCTAGATAAAAAGATACAGATATAGAGACTAGAATAATTTTAAAAATTTGTGAATGCCCAGAAAATGAATCATATATCGATTACACACACTATCGATAACAGGATTTCATAAATGTGTATCTTAAATTGGTTGTAATTGATGTCTTAAGCCTAATAGAGACCTGCATGATTGCAATCAAAACGCTAAAGGAATCATTCATTGGAAAATAAATGGTCTGCAAACACTCCAATTGAATGACTACCTAGTACCAGTCTCACCCAAAAGTATTCACCAGTATTGACTTCACAACAATGCCTGCAAAGTAATCTATCTATATATATATATATTAGTTGATATCTGTTTGACCTTAATAGAGGCCTAAACTCTAGGTCTGAATGCCATGCAATGATCGGGGGAAGTTCTACAGCTATGTATCGGCGTTAAAAGGCGATTTATTGATATATATCGGTGTAGTGTAATATGTACAAAGTACTTATATCGGTCAAGGGAAATTCAACAGCGTCATATAGGTATAGAAACTTGATAGATATCGATATATATCGTTTTCTTACAATTTTCAATAATATTGGCCAAGAAAAGTTGAAGAGCTATATGTATATCGACATATTAACAAACCAATTTATGTATTTATATCGCTTGAAACCCTAATCTATCGATATATATCGTTTAAAAACAAATTTATCGATTTATATTGATATATGATATTAATGTAGGTAGTAAAAAATGACGAATTTTAAGTTGCCGGTGTGTTTGAGCGTGTTTCGAGAAGGACCCGGACAACGCCCATTGTATTGGTGTTGTAACAATATTTAGGAATGGTCGGGAAAAATCATACCACATTTGAAGCTCTCCCCGAAGCCCGAGAGAGAAAGAAAAATGCTGAAATTTAAAGATCCCGTATTCTCTTATCATATCTCACTCTAACTCTCTGACAATCGTAGTTATAACTTCGCAACTGTACTTCGTCCATGAGCTACGCCAGCACAGACTTTTCTCTGAGAGCCTCGCGTCCGCTCACTACAATGAATCACACAACTGCAGAGCGCTCATTTAGTAAACAAGTATGAGAGGAATACAATTTCGTACAGACATGAGTCACTCTGAATGAATGTTGTGGAATTCTAAGGTCATTTGTAAAAGTGATCATTTGTGTGACTAAAGAAAGTTGTACAATCATGATTGCCCTAACTCCTAGGCTTCGCCTTAGCCTAATATACTCATTCGGCATGCAGGGTATGACAAGTAAACGCACAGAGCAAAGAGTCTTGACACATTGCCAGTTCATCACACGAGCCAATGACAGATTTAGTCTCGGTTTGACTTGACATGAATGGCCTCAATGTATATATACATGTGTGTGTGTCTGTGTGCGTCTGTTGTTCCTGAAGCAAAGCTAACAAATGCTGGCAAATCGCTGTTGCAAACTGCGGCAATCGAAGAAAATTTGCATGCGTATATGGCCCAGATCCCAGTTGTCTTCTCCGCCTGCTCTCCATCTCACTCTCCATTGTTGAAAATGCAATCAAGTTGAAATTTTTAATTTCCATTCAACAACTACAACAGCAACAACGGCGCCTCATATTTTAATGGGGAATAAATCTAATTAGTGAAATCAAAACCTAATCAAGCGTTAACAATTTATGCGCTGCAATTTCGTAACAAAAACAAACGAAGTAGCGCGAATCAGGATCTGCTTGGTTTGGCAACTCCCCATTTTTCATTTACCTTTCAGCCATTCCCATTCTCGGCGGAAAAGCGCAACGTTTGCAATAAATGTTTTTTTTTTTGTTTTTAAATTTCTCTGTCTCTCTCGTAAAGGGCATTTATCAAAAACAAAAGGAAAATTTCAGGTTTTATGTTGCACACGGCGTAATTGAGTGCAAAAGTATTGAATGCAGTTCATCAAAAAAAATATATTAAAAAAAAGAAAATTGTAAAGTAACGAAGCAATCAGTGTAGATCCAAGTTATAGAAGGATGCTTGATTGTGTATGCGTGGCTCTTGAAAACTATGGATCAAGCGATATTTGAAGGTATACTCTATTTGATTTTCAAACAAGTGAAAAAATGACATCTAAAGGGCACTCTTATACTTATTCATGAGGGAGTTACAATGTCACAATGAATCTGTCCTTCAGTTCGATATCATCTTTTCGATATTGCTAGGATATGAAGAGGTAAGTAGCCAGATTTATCCAGCTATCTCTCTCAATAAATACAATTTGTGTATCTTAAATGTTGACAGTTGTAAAGGACGCAGGAATTTCTATGACATTTGAAACTGTCGACAGTTGTATATTTACTATGCCTGAAATCGTGTAGCCTTTGAATTCTTCTTGAATTTGAATTCTTAAAAATGCCTAAGCAACTCCAGCTATAATTTTAAGTGTTCACGTATGAAAATGACTAAATGTATAGAGTTTTCTGTGACATATCCATAGCAAAAGGATTAGGGTTCTCCTCAAGCCTGTCAAAATTGTTCGTAGCTATTGTTTAGTTCATTTCCCACTTATCGGAAACCCAGATCCCTATGAAGAGTGCTGTGGATCACATACCACGGGCCGCCACAAATTTGAGGGAGTGTCTTATTTTGAAGAACCTGTACTCTTCTAAGCTAGGTTTTGGAACAAGATCCCCGTATTAGCTGGGCGTATCTAAAGACAGTTGCAACCACCTGCTTGTATATCATCACCTTGTTCTTTAGAGCCAATTTGCTCCGCTCGTTTAGAAGCCAGCGTAGCTTCTTTATTTTGCCCTTTATCTCGAAGCTAATCGCATGCTACCTATACCCTAGCTTCTTGTTAAGACAGACTCCAAGGTAGTAGTGCGAGTCCTTTAGAGATATTGGGGTGCCTAATATAGTTGGGTTCCAGCATGGTTTCTTGCAGAGCGTATGCAGCCATGTCCGTCTGTCTGTCTGCCTGTCTGCCTGTTTCTATGAGAACTTCTCTCTTAGTTTTTAAGCTATCGTGTTGAAAGTTTCACCATAGACTTAATTTTGCTTTAAGCTGCTCATATGTAAAAATCTTCAAGATCGGACTACTATATCACATATTCGGATTCGAAATGAACTCTAGGTACACCAAAACTAGTTGTTTTTGTGTCCGAATTGAAAGAAATTTGGTGTATGCCAGTCTTAGATGCCTCCACGTGTCCTGACTAAATTTCATTTGGATCGGACAACTATAGTAATATAAAATATCATAACACAAAAGGAACATTAGGCTGTGTGCCTGTGAGAGAGATGTCTGTGCTTTGTCTCACTGTCTCTCTCTCTCCTTACCCTGACTAAATTGCGAGGCTGGCCGCGAACACATATTTAGAATGAACGACAGATGGCGCTAACAAGTTTTCTTTGCTGACCAATAATATGAGCTTTGCCCTGTTTACGTGAGGTAGAAAGAGAGGTAACAATACATCAGAATGCTCTGTCTCTCTCACTCTTAAAGTTTACATTGTGTTTGTGTATTTGCATATCGGAATGTATTTATGCATGCATAAATGAACATTTGTATTTAAGAATGCAAGTTAAGTTCCGCTGAATGTTTCTATTACAAAAACAAATTCTTTAAAGACGTTGACGAAAAAAGGATTGGACTGCTTGGCAGTTCTTAGTAGTTATGGTTCTGCAAGGGTATATAAGCTTCGCGTACCCGAAGTTAGCCTTCCTCTCTTGTTTCCCTGTAAAAAATCAAACGGCTTTGATTGCCCTTTGTACTCATAATTTCAGGGTATATATTCTCATACCTTTTGTACTTTTAAATGAACAGAATCCATTTTCCCAAAATGTATGAAAATATTCTATAAAAATTCGATGCGTAAAAACGTTTAAAACTTGAATGTACTGCATTTACATTTGTTATTGCAAATATATATATATATATATATATATATATATATATATATATATATATATCTGTATGCATGAATGTCTATTTGCAACTACTTGATATTCCATTTGCCGTCACACAGTGTCAACTAAAAGTTTTATGACCCGGGCCATAAACATTTTCTGTGCTTTCGCAGAACCATTAAAATTTTATGGAACGCATTTTGGAATGATTTACACGGATGATGTGTAAATGGCGGCTCGTCTGATTTCAATTTAAGATTCCGTTACACTTAATTGGATTTCCAAGAAGCCTTGTGTGCAGCTTAATTATCTTTTTTCATTTTGGCAAATTACAAATTGTTTGCATGCCAGCAACAACAACAGCGACAGCAACACCAATAGCAAAAACAATCGAAAGTCATAAAACAGAAGTGCGTCCAACAAGTTTTAAAGTTTAATGTTAAACAAACTCTGGCGCGGCATAATGAAGCAGCCGGTCGGTCCAGCCTCACTTCCAGCCAGTTCTTCTTCTCACTCCACGCATTCGTTTTGGGCCCCACAAATATTTGCACAAAATTTATAGCACGCGCTTTTCAGTCAAACTGTTTGCCCCGGATAAGGGTAAGCCATGGTAGAGCAGCAAAAGTTGACAAACAATACGTGGCCCCAAAAAAAAAGAGAGAAAAGCAAATAAAAAATATTATACAAAAACAGAGACGAAGAGAAATCTGTTTAAAATTAAAATTTCCCCTTAATGGAGTAGAGCAGATACGAAAAAAGTAAAACAATAGCAACAAATAATGGAGGAAAACGTAAAATATAATAAAAGGAGCTGCGGGCTGAGTAGAAGGGGTACCAACATCTCGATGATACTCTGCAGCAATTTATAGTTTATTTTACCTTTCATTTATACTGTTTTCTGTCCTGCGTTTTTAGCTATGATTACTCTTATACCCTTCCCCTTATATAGCTTGAAATCACACATTTTACAGACTTGTAATGGTTATTCCCCTTGTGTGTTCCAACTTCTGCTCATCCTTTACGATTTCATCACATCTGCTTGATATATGACAGCTTTTTCACAATTATTCTTGCACTACTTACTTTTCCTCAACGAATTATTTTTGATAAACAAAATACTTCAGGTATCTAAAGTACAGTATAAGCTCATTAAGAGTCTGCTTTGATCAGGAATTAGTAATCCTAAGCTCTTTTTCTGCCACTAAAGAGGAGGAGAAGAAGGTTATACAAGCAAATTAGTTTCAAGAAAATATGACAAAATATTAGCGGAGGAATAAGGAAATAAGGAAATGACATGAGAATGGCATGAAAAATACTAAAGAGAATCCCAAAAATATTGAGTTTTAATGGAGAAAGCGGGAAAACTTTCTAAGAATCTCAAATTTTTACCTATTTTCAACATTATTCAAATGCTCTTTATTAAGGCACCGATTTTATTGTAGATGATATTCTCCTTAATGGCCTTGTTAACCCTAACAGAATGAACCCGACTTGGCCCAAAAAATCAACATTTCTTTTGGAAATTCAATCACAGCTGAACTGTTCAACTGCTTAATCATGTACACCTGCTTTCTGAAAGAAGATTTTTTCTACCCTTTTACTGCTTTATATGTAATTACTTATAAGCAATGTCTACTTTTAATATGCTTATTAGGAGGCTAAGTTTTGTACCTGTGTCTCAATTTATCTTTGTCATCTTTGCTGTACATTTTCTTCATGAAAATTGCTTCATGAAAACTGTTTCCATAGTGCCATTGCTTTTACTACTGAGCTGATTTGATCTCGGTCTCTGTTGAACGAACTGCTTATGCATGCACTGCTTCTTTCTGTTAACGTTCTTCTTATAATGCTTTGCTCTTTGCTTCTTATTAAATTCACACTCACAAAAACACACCAAAATATCATACGAGGTGTGTTCAGAAAGTAAGGTGACTTTTCATATTTCTCGGGCAATGTAAAGTCGATTATCGAGCTTTTGTTGATGTTGTGTCTGTCGCTCTATGTTTCTCTTTCTGTCTCTTCCTATCTGTCTCTCTCTCTCTCTGTCTCTCTCTATCTCTCTCTGTCTCTCTCTGTCTCTCTCTGTCTCTCTCTATCTCTCTCTGTCACTATCTGTGTCTTTCTGTCTCTCTCTGTCTCTTTCTGTTTCTCTCTCTGTCACTCTCTATCTCTTTCTGTGTCTTTCTGTCTCTCTCGGTCTCTCTCTCTGTCTCTCTCTATCTATCTTTGTCTCTATCTGCCTCTCTGTGTCTCTCTCTGTCTCTCTTTGCCAAGCTCTGTCTCCCTCTGGTTGTACGCACGTGAACATCACAGTTGCAAGTACATAGCATGCTTAGTTTGTTTTTGACGATAAAAAAGGTTGGACGTATTTCGTTGTGCTCGTCGATTTTCTATTTTATTTAAAAATGAAGCAAAGAACTTGCCTCAACTTGATATACGAAAAATGGAATCAAGTAATATGAAACACTTGAAATGCTGACAGTGTCGAACGAAGAGTCTGCTCTAAGTATAAAAATGTTTACAAGTGGTACAAATTCTTCTAAGATGGCCGAGAAGATGCGGATGACGAATGTTGCTCTGGACGTCTCAGTACATCAACCACAGAAGATATCGTCGAAGCTGCGAAGAAAATTGTTTTTGAAAATCGTCGAATTACCATAAGAGAAGTTGCTGAGGATGTTGGCATATCAGTCGGCTCGTGTCATGCAATTTTTTGGGATATTTTGGGTATGAGACAGCGTAGTTTTTCCCGAAACTTCTGAATTTTAATAAGAACAACCGTCGCATGAGTATAATTTGTTGGCCAAAAACAACACGATATATTCAACACGATATATTAAAAAACCCATTCAAAGACGGACATTTGCAGCGATTGATGAGAGAAACACTGTATCGCTAGAAGAACTCAATTTGGTTTGACCAAAATGTGCTTATGAGAAGTGCTTTGAAGATTGGAAAAAGCGTTGGCACAAGTGCCTTCTATCTGATTGGCATTCCTTTGAAGAGGACAATATAAATGTTGATGAATGAGTAAATCTTTTGAGTCACCTTACTTTTGAACACACCTCGTGCATCTGTGGCACAACTACAGCTACTATAAGTGTATTCACAATAGCATTGCCCAGACCTACTATGTCGATAAAGACAATTTCAAAGTAGCAGAAGAAATGCGAAGAAGCTTTGCATAACAAAAGTCACGTTTTATACGCAAATTATGAAAATGCCAAAAGTGGCGCATTATTTCGACTCAGTTGGGTTACAGGCCGTGAGCAGGGGGTGCCCAGTGATTTGGGGCCACGGGTCAGGGGTCAGCATTTGGTTTGGCAAGTGGCGAAGCGGGTTTGGGCATGAATCACGCTTGATTGCGCTGGCAAATGAGGCGTTTTTAATTAATTCATCAGCCATCATCGAGACAACGCAAATCGAGAGAGAAAGAAGGACAGCTCGGCAAGTTCAACGATGTGTAATATGATTTTTGGCACGAGCGGGCAAGGCCTAAAACTAAAACGCATTTAAATTTAATTTACCGCACAGCGCAATTAACAGCCAACTGCACAGACAGCTGGCAAGTTGGCTAAAGTCAACATTAGCTTCATTAAAACAGATTTTTATTTTTATTTTTATTTACATTTATGATTTATTATTTTTATTTTATTCTTTTCGTTGTTGTTTGTTTTCGCAATTGTGTTGATTGTGCTAATTCCAACATAAATATTTTGTAAATAACTTAAGATTTCGCATAATTTAAGCGGCGCCACGCAGCTCGCAGTTCGCAGCAGGCAGCTGAACATGCAGCTATATATACATATAGATTGAGAGTATCCTGTCAAGGCCTTGGCTTAATTAGAAACTTGTCGTCGTCGTCGTTGTCCTCTCGTCAATGTTGCTCTCGCAAACATCTTCATCATCATCATCATCATCGTCATCAGCATAATTATCAGCATCAGCCCGCAACTCATCAACTGCATAAGCAATGGCGGAGTCGGGGCGTCTCAACATACGCTCGTCCGTTCGTTCGTCCCGTCTGTCAACAGTCAGTCAGCCAGTTTGTCAGTCAACGGCTTAATTCGGCACTTCTCTGCCAACCAATTCCCAGTCCCAGTCCCAGTCCCATCCCCATACCCGTCCCATCCACCCCCACCTACAGCTTTCCGCACCCGGACTTGTCGCAGTCATCATCAGGCAAAACTGGTATTTTAGAGCGGACGCAAGAACGGCATGACACTTATGTTCGCCTACCGCTTCAGCTCTGCTCTACGCTTCAGTTTCAGCTCCTTCTTCAGCTCGCACTCTCATTAAAATTCAACAAAATTGTTGCCAAATTAACTCAAACATAAGCGAGCAATAAAATTTCCATATTTTCCCAAAACACACAAAATGCCAAAAAGTGTTTTGTCCCCAGTCTCCCACTGTTTGCCAATTCTCTCCAGAATCTCCTCCCCAGCGGGTTTATTTCGTTGTATTTCGTTCTTCTACCAAAAATTTAGAAACCCTCAAATTTAACCAACACAGACTACGCATTGAAAATACAAATATTGGAATAGCCACATCCGCAGCCAAAGCCACAAAGCAGCAGCAGCAGCAACAACAAAAGCAGCTTTATTTAAAGTGTTAATTATCTTCGGGAAAAGGCTTTTATAGTGGGAACTTTAAAGGGAACATTGGAGATGCTGCAAGTTGGAAAATACATTGTTATTTTATACACACGTGTCATAGAAGCCCAAACAAGTGGCACAGGAAGAGCGGATGGAGTTGAGAGTGTAGCCAACTCCCACAACAATCTAGAAAAGTTCAAGAAAAGTTAAAGAAAAAACAAGTTAACTGCTTCCCAGCTCAATATAAACTTGAGCACACAAAGTATCCCATGATTTTCTTTTCATTATAAACTGCTCTTTCAAACAGTTCAATTTCAACATTAGTCAAAACAAAATTCCTTCTCAAAGAGTTCACATCAACTGGTCAAACTAAAAATTATAATAGTTTTTTTTTTTTTATCAACAAAAAGCTTAAATTTCTTGTTCTTTGTCTCTAAATCACACAGTTACAATTTCGATTCGATATGTCGGTGCCCGATCTGTCCATGACGGATGTGGACAACATCATTGAGTCGCTATTGACGCTGCAGGGTGGCTACAGTAAGCTAGATGAACAGCTGATCACTGGTTTGTGTCACAAGGCTCGCGAGGTGCTTATGAAGCAGCCAATGCTCCTTGAAGTGGATGTTCCAATCAAGATTTGCGGCGACACACATGGGCAGTACTCTGACCTTCTGCGATTATTCGATTCTTGTGGATATCCTCCATCATCGCATTACTTATTTTTGGGGGACTATGTGGATCGCGGCAAGCAATCGCTGGAGACAATATGCCTACTTATGGCCTATAAGATCCGTTACCCGAAAACCTTCTTCTTGCTGCGCGGCAACCATGAGTGTGCCAGCATCAGCCGTGTCTATGGCAAGTTGTGGTTCATCTAAAGAAAATGGGTTCTATAATGTCGATTCTTACAGGTTTCTACGATGAGGTCAAGCGGCGCTACAATGTGCGATTATGGCGAGATTTCACGGATTGTTTTAACCACTTTCCAGTAGCCGCCGTTGTTGGAGAACGCATCTTCTGTTGCCATGGTGGTCTGAGCCCCAGTCTAAATAATTTGGATCAGATACGAGCACTTCATCGCCCCACTGATGTGCCTGAAGCGGGTTTACTTTGTGACCTGTTGTGGGCCGACATCAATAGGGATGGCAGAGGCTGGGGTGAAAGCAGACGTGGGTGCAGTTTCACGTTTGATGGGGACATCATTAGGAAATTTTTAGCCGATAACGATTTCGATTTGATTGTGCGAGCCCATGAAGTAGTCGAAGAGGGCTATGAGTTCTTTGCCAAACGTCGTCTTATCACCATTTTCTCGGCTCCAAACTATTGCGGCCAGATGAACAATGCCGGCGCTGTCGTAGTTGTAGACGGCGATTTGTTCTTGTCCTTTGTTACACTGCCGCCCACGGAAATCTATCCGAATTGTTTGACTGTGCCGATGGCGTTACGGCAACGTTATGCAGAGTCTTAGTGAGTTGTTCCTGAAATGTAACTGATCCTGTGAGAATTATAACCAAATAATACCTAAGAAAATATATTCCAAAATTGTATATGGACATTTTGCTTCAACTTAAAATTAGTTTTCATTTACAAGTTCTCAGATTGGTGTAAAATTCTGTATACAAACAGCAGCCTAAAGTATACAAAGTCCCCCAAATTAGTCTTATTTCATATTCCTTTAGATCCAGCTGAAGTCGAAGCTTATTTACCATTCACATTGTATGAAGATTAGCAGTCTAGATGAAATCTGTTCGGTGAGCGTGATGCTTCTTCAGAAGGATACAAACCGAATTTAGTTTAATTTGGATGAAAGGTAGATTAGTTATGCAACTATGGGTTTATTCCGGAAAAATCAATTATCTGATGAACTTGTAACATCTGGATGAATCTTGAACGTACCCAGGCAATAGGAGCAATTTCAGCTTTTTAGACTTCAGAGATCTGCGTGTTGGAACAGACTTACGGAATGACGGACAGACAGAATGACGGACAGACGGACAAATTTCCTGACAAAATTAATATACCATTTTATGAATGGTATACAAAAGTGCGTCAGCAAAAGTGAAAAATTTAAGTAAATAATATTTTACTAGGAACTAACAAATCGTAAGCTAAACAAAGGTGAAAGATTAGAACATTTTGTCCGGGGAAAAAAGTAAAAAAAAAAGTTTCCAAAAACAATATATCACCAATTAGAAATCGACCAGCTCTTGAACTAGAAGCACGAAAAAGAGCTAGGAGCAAATGACCTGCGATAGGCCAGACCAGAAGCCATTCGAAAAGCTTCCTCTCAAGCGCGAGCAACTGAAACAGTTGAGCAGCGAGAGGTCAGACTAGAAACCGATCGTAAAGGGCCAAGACGAGCTGCGTCCACGTATACCAACGATATCAACAGAAACGTAATTTCAATTTAAACGGGCGACTATATTTGCTATAACGATAAGGCACACAAGGCACAGAGGCAATTGCTATAAGTTATTGGTATTTATTTGGAAAATCCGTGCATGACCTGCTCTTGGAGTGGAAAACTATTAGATTTAACAAAAGAAAAATGAGGCGTAGCGATGCAGGATGCGTTAGTTAGCAGACCTTTAATTCAGTCGCACTTAAGTAATGTTTTAGTCACATTTTAAAGGTATTTAATGCTTTTAGTTCCGACTTTTCTCATATTTGTTGCACGAGGACGTATAGATTGCTTGTTCTATAGAAGAAAATATATTTATATATATATATTCTATATTCATATATTCTTTTCACTTCACTCTCAAGAATGCTCACATAATAACACTTACCATGTCTCCTTGTTCGTGTCACGGTCTCATCAGCCATTGCTAATAATTATCTGTATGTATGAAATTTGTATCTCCTTTGCACGTGTAGCATATTAATATATACAAAGATATGCAACCTTCAAGTTCCTTTGGAATTCTGCCAGTGTTTACATACTCCCATGTTCAGGCAGTGCTAAGCCCCAAACATTTTCAATTAGAAAGTGCAGGGAAGCATATTTAAGACCTGGGCGATTTATGAAAACCATGCAAATATATAGACCAAAATAATGTTGTAGAACAACTAAAACTTAAGGTGTTTAGTCGAATTTTTGTTGAAGTTTTTTAAGCATAAAAAGAAAATGCTTAAAAGTGTGTTGAAATTTAAGCATAATTTTATTAAATAGTTTCATGAACTACTTCGAAGCATTACCCCTACTTGAAACTATTTATATCATTAAATTATAAAACACTTTTATCGCCATTCGATTTGCAAATAGCTCGGCTAATGTCTCAAAGGCAAAAAAGCTTGCTGGAAATTTTTCCATTAACTTTTCTTTTGAGTCATTGACACCTTTGGCAAAAAAAACGCACAATTTCAGCACAGCACGAAATATACACTTTATTAACTTCTTTGTGAGCAGCTTGGCACAACTTCAAGATTCCTTTTTGCCTGTTATTCTTTGGAGTTGTGAAAGGGGGAGGGACAGGGACAGGGACGTGGCTTGCTGCTTAAGACAGCGTTGACCGCGTCTCCTTCTGAAATGGGTGATAATTTACCATTGATTGCAGTTTGTCGAGAAACTTTTGCGCCATTGACAACTTTGGCAACTGCAGTTGCGGCCGTTTTCCCGTTTCCCTCATCCTCATCCTCATCCTGTGGCCGAGTTGTTATCCTTGCGAATGCAATTTTGGCCATTTTTATATGGCCAGCTATGGTGACCGCATTCAATTTCCGTTTTACGCTTGGCTCGACATTTTCAGTCGCTCTACTTTTGTGGGCTTAACGCGGTGATTTTTAAGAGCGGTGTTCCTGAGGTTTTTGTATAAAAAGCAATTAGTTGAGATTTCTTTTTTGGCCACACGCAAACACAACAAAGCGTGTCAAAGTGATAAGCAAAGTAAATCTCTCTCTCCATGTCTCTGTCTCTGTGTGTCACGCCATATCTTTCGGTGCCAATCAAGAGTAACATCAGCAACAAAACAATAACATCAGCAGCAAACTTATCGCTTGTCACTTGCACTTGGCAACTTCATCAATTTTCGGTTAAGCCTGAGGCCAAAGTTAATGACAACAGGAAATTATCTAGGTTGCTGCCAAAGAGGTTGCTGCTGATTGAGTTTGCTCCACAGCGTAGGCGTTGGCTTGCCTGTAAATAAAATGCTTTGGCTTACACTGCGTATACGTAACCAGCTTGAAATTTGCTTCCCTGCCTCTGTGTGCCTTGTTAAAGTTTTTGTCTATAAATTTTGTTGCCATTATTTGACCTGCTTGCATACAATTTCACACACACACACTTTCGCCCACCCACATACCCTTTGGGGTCGAGCTGAAGCGGCCTCAAGACATGCATTCGTGCATGGCAAAAGCACTTGAATTGCAACGCACCAATTACGAGCCTGCAGCTGTTGGTGCTGCTGCTGGTGCTGCTGCTGGTGCTGCTGCTGGTGGCACTGCTTCTTGGCACCGAGGCATAACTAATCTTTTGAGATTTCCAATTAAAAGTAAAACAAGCTATGCAACAAACCGCAACAACAACAAACACAACAGGGCACAAGTAAGGCTTGCTCAGAAATAAAAAGAAAAAAAAAAATAACTAACTAACCACCTTATGAGGGCACTATGGGGCCTTGCATAATGGTTTTTGAGTAGAAAACGGTTTCAAAATGCAAATGAATGAAATTTTGCTGGCATTGAACTTAACAGCTGCTTTGGCTATTTCGTGGTATAACTTTGGTTGACTTTTATCAGGTCAACAGTTATGAGTATATCGCAAAGTTTGAAGTTTTATTTGTTTTAGTTTTGACAAAGCGTTTCGAATGGCAGAGATAATAAAGACATGCAAAATAAGGAAATAAGGAATATTTAGATTTTTGATCAGCATCAAAGGCTGCTTTGTCCGTGAGTCTTTCTGTCTTTTCATCTAATGACTGTTTAAAGGTCCAAGATTCACAACAGGCTCAGAAACTTATATAAATATGACTCAAGGCAGCTGCAGCAAAACGCACAGGCAAGAGTTCGCTCATACACACACACGCATGTATTTGCTTGCTTGCACATGCATACACATGCATACTAATACAGATCACTGAACAAACAACAGTATGTATTTGTATGTTTGTGTCTTTGTGCAAGATTCAATACTAAAGCTCTGGACACTGAACGCGAAGACGAAAGCAAAACATAAGAAAGAGATAGATAAGCGGGGGTATGGACATTACAGAGCGAATAACGACAACGAGAGTGGCTATGCGTGAGTGCGTATTTGTTGAATTAGGTTTTCGCTTAGCAGAATAGGAACGCGCGTAATATACAAATATATAACAGCCTAAAAAACTGAAAAAATGCCGATCTTCTGTAAGTTTGTGTCTGTAAAGATGTGTGTTTCTGCGTTTTGACCTTTGATTTCCAGTTTGACACACATGAAATTGTACTATTATAGATATATAACCAAAATGTCATGCCGATCTGATCAATTGATAAGGCGCCAAGAGAAGAAGAGTGTTTTGCTTGCCTCCACATAACCTTTAACCTACATTTCGACCCACTTGAAGTTCAACTATGGTAAAATACCTTCTTAGTGCTGGCCCAATTCATAAACTATAACTTGTGTACAAATTTCAGCATTCTACCTATTTCCCTTTGACTTGTGCGTTGATGCTAAGTCAGTGAGTCATTCAGCCAGGACAAAGACTTTTAGCCCACTCAAATATATCTATTATCATCACTTGAATTAGCTTGAAAATTCTTGTATACTTCCTGTCGGCGTGTCAAATCTATAAGGCCACATTGAGTCTGCTGTCAGTGATATATCCTAATCTTATATACTGAGTAGATTAGGTTTCTTTAAGCCTTCTAAATTTTCAAGCTGTCGACTTTAATGCAGAGTCACAAGTGTCTGCCTGAACGCTTCTGATAATTGAAATATTCCATCTATTGGCTTCATATACACAATGAAAATCATATTTAAAAATATTTTATTGTTCAGCATTTGCATTCACTTTAAACAACAATTTTATTTTTTACACTTTCAACAATCAATTCATAGAGATTATTTAGGCTTTCTTCTTAACAAAACAAAGGTTGCCTCTGTGGCCCACAGTGGCGGGTAAAGAGGCTCTACTATTTGTTCATATATTTTACGTGCAAAGTGTCTAAATTAACAAGGACGTCAAGTCTGGGTGAGGGGTGTTGAGGGTGCACCAGAAGCAGCCCATGAAGAAGAACTTTATAATTATGTTAAGCATATTCTGAGCGCCTTCTTGGCTGTTTGCTGCAGCTTATTTTGCCTGCACGTTTCGCATATTTGCGTAATTTTTTATTTTTATTTTTATATTTTTTTTGTATGGGAGCTGCGGCATGCCTTGCCTGCGCCTTTAGTTCGTTTAATAGGCAGACAGGACTCTGGGTGATGCCCCGCAGCCCCGCACTCGAGACTTTCCACTTTCAAACTTGCCATACGATATATGAAATAAAAAACCTCAAACTCTCAAGCTGCTGCACTGGGATTTAAGTTTCTTTTATATTTTGGCTTTCACTTTTTGTCCTGAAAATTACTTTTATGTCAGTCATATGCACACCCACACCGACACACACATATGCATAGTCACCACTACTCGGGTAGCCAGTGCGTATGAGTAACTTAATTAGAAAAGTTTCCAATAACCACATGCACATATCTACACACACGCATACACACAAAAGGCTGTATGCAAGTTTATGTCAGCTCATGCCAAGGACCAAGGCTGCAGTTATGCTTTGCAAGAAACATTAAGGCCCGACCTGCTATTTATGGCCTTACCAAAACATTGGATTTTAGCTTAGATTGCTACTCTCTGTGATGCACACACACACACACATGCATACCTTCGCATTTGTACACTCTAGAAATTTGATGGCAAAGAAAATTGGGAAATGGTTTAAAAAATAACAAAAAATTATCGTATAAAATGTCAAATTTGAAGTTTAGCAATTATTCTAAATTATTGTCTAACCTCTAATATCTGCTATCATAAATATATCTGAACTTTCTGATATATGAATGTAGAAGGGGAGAGAGAAATGCATATTTTAATGCTCTCACATCGTAATAGGAAAAGTTTTGTCTGTTATGGTTGGAATCGTCCCAAAATTTGGGCAAGTATTTTTGTCTGTGTATGCGTATTTTGGCCTTTACAAAAGTGCATATGACATGCCTACCTGCTTACTTACCTGCCTCTCTGTCGCTGACTTGAAACTCTTGCACTTTTGCTTTAGTAAGGAAAATATCCTTTGAAGTCCCCCAATGAAAATTCCTAGAAATATTGACAGCTCTCAAAAGCAGACTAATTTGCTTTGCACTTAAATGTTGATTTCAAAATGCGACCAAATGAACTTAATCCAAAACAAACAAATAACATACTACATAATACGAGGGGTACTATTTATATTTCGGAAATATAAAATAAGCAATTTTTAAATGAAAATGGTTATTTTCTTTCAAAATATTCTCCATGATGGTAAATACACTTTCGCATGCGTAAAAACCAATTTTCCAACCAGTTTTGCCAGTCTCTAAGACGAGCTTCAACCGCCTTTTTGGCGTCAAAAAAAAAATCTGTAATTCTTTTTAGCATAATCAAGAGCAGAGAGACCACTTTAGGTGCCAAACACTGTAAAACGAATTAGATGTTTGGAATGCTCAAAGACTCTGTTGCGTTAGTTGATCGATTTAAGTGGATGAAGGACAGTCTGCCTTTGCCGGTTGTTTTCCCTAGTTTTCCAAAAACTTCTAGCAAATAAGTATTTGCTTACCATTCAGAATTGATCGTCTTACGTTTCTAGAATGATATGGTAATTTCCTGTTCGCTTTTTGAGAACAAATCGTTACCATTCTCTCTTAAGTGTTTTGTCTGCGAACAACTTTTGCTCGATTTGACACGTTGTGAAACACCCATACAGCCTTTTGCTGTTTTGTTAACGGCTTATTCGTATATATCCATGATGCGTCACGATTTTGTAGATGTCTTTTGAAGCATCACTGTCGAACCTTTTAATCATTTCCTTACACCAATCGACCTAAGCCTTTTATGGAGCGATTGATAAATTATGGGATATCCAACGAGAGCAAATTGTTTTTATAACTAAATTTTAATGCAAAATCGAATGTATTGAAGTGGAACTTATGTGCAAGGATGCCTCTATCTGCCACATGACGACCTTGCATTATCAGTTCACGCACTGCATCGATGTTTTTTAGCACAACGACCGATTTGGGACGACCTTCTCGAAATTCATCGACGACCGAACTACGACCATGATTGAATTCACTATACAAGCGATATACTGTGGTTTTTGATGAGATAATACACGGCGAATGTTCTGAAAAGTAATCCAACCTCTTGAAATTTTCATTTTTTGGCCAAACTGAGTTTCTTAACTCACTGTAAACAAAAGATATAGCACTTGTGCATCAAAACGTTGTGTGCTCAAAATGCCAATCTTTATTATGGTGTTGCCAGATTGTAGTTACTGATATAAGTTGGCAGTTCCGGAAACATAAAAAGTACCCCTCGCAAATACTTCGCTTTCGGTAAATTTCCCACCAATTTGTAATCGTATTCCTATAAAATGAAAATAAAAACAAAAGCACAAGTCGCAAGCAATCATTCAGATATATATATATATATATATATATATATATATATATATATGTATATAGTAAAATAAGTCATGTAAAAATTGAACGTTTTGCTCTACGCTTCATGAAATGCCAAAACAAACAAAATAAAACAAAATCGTGCTAAGGGAACGTTTAGCTCAAATCGATTTCCAGTTTTTGGTCAAGCTTTAAAAAAAAAACAACAACGAAACAAAGAAAACACAACCGAAATAAAGGGAGAAAAAAACAAAATAATAAAATGAAAGAAAAGGTCCACGCAGCTAGAAATCGAAAAGCAGCCAAAACCAAATCCAATGTACAAACAAATGTGGAATCAAGCAAAACATTGGCAAAAATACACACACACATACCCACACACTCATCGATATCTAAATATTCGTACATACATGAAGACCCTGAAAACATTTTCTAGTGCCGCAAGTAGGCTTAAAATGCAGGATGAGCTCTGTTTTCAGACTATATCAGGAAAGAAAGAGGCCCAAATCTCATGGGTTAAGAAAAGGTTTTCTTGGAAAATAGGAAGTACTACAACTATTATTTTTCTCAATTGACTTGCACAATCACAACTTCTTAGAAATGGAATGCTTCACCCTTTCGCCAAACTATATCAAAATCCTAGCAATCTCCTTTGCCCAGATGAAAATTCAGCTTCACCATAAACTAAATTTCTGGCTCCATCACTTCGAAATGTTTGCAGGGCATCACGTACCTACATACATCTATGCTTGTACCCATCGAAAAATGCTTTTACAGCTACAGCTGCGTTCATTTTTTATTAGAGAGCAAGCGAGCAAGCGGATGTGGGACATTGGACACTCTCTGGACATCGGTTGACGCTATTGGAAAATGGTGAACATATTTGTCCCTGGATAGCAATTATTGTTATCGTTATTGGCATCGCACAAGAGATTGACTGAAATTTATTTCAGTTTGAGTGCAATGCCCAAAAATAACACAAAAAAAAAAAAGAAAATAGAAAAAAAAGAAAAATTAAACCAGCACAGGCAAAGTCAAACCAAACGAAGCCAAACGAAATGAAACATGTTACATTGGCCAAACTGGTCAAATGGGCAAAATGCCTTGGACAAGCTAGGCTTTGAAAATTCATTTGGCTTCGGCACTTCAGGCGCTGGCAGAAGTGTACATCAATGACCATATAGATCAGACAGTTGCAATTTAAAATGGAAGCAGCAGAAATTCTGTGCCCACAGCGTTAATGCTCTGTGCAAAGTGCTTTTATATTCTTAGTGTGAACTTAGTGTTACTTTAAAGTTGTGGGCATAGTTTATGGTACACCAGAATACTTTGAAGAAGAAATGTAAATGAATTGTTTACTTAATTAAATGGAGATTTAAGATTTTCAATTACAACCACATTGGTCGAACAACATTTTGGGTTAAGCGGAGTTAATCGGCCATATTGCTGATCTACCATTGAATTTGATCTTCCAGGCTCCAAAATATATAGAATTCAGGTGTCCAATTGTTTATGTAAGATCTTGCCTTCATTCGCCTTTTAGGCAGAAAGTTATCGTAGCTGACTTTTGGTAGCTGATTTGGATGCTCCAGGTTTGGTTAAGTTCTATACAACCTCATATGTGAGGTATAGTATATGCCTTCTTCTAGGGTGAGAGGCCAGCTTCATCTTCATAGTTAGAGTAACTCTGCTGTTGTACTTCCAGACGGAGGTCTAAACTCGAAAGAGCTTTCAGGAACGCACAGCAAAAGAAGGACATTACATTATACCTTATATATAGCAGGAAACGACTTTGGCACAGAGTATAAACAACGTCGTAGTTTGAAGTCTTTACTCCATAAAGAACTAGATTATAATAACTTACTGACAAAATTACTCAAGAATTCATTAGAAACAATTGTTCTCGTGAGTTTCAATAAATATCTTAAAATGGGAGATGTAACGGATCCAAGTAATGCCGAAGCCAACGAGCTGAAAACGAGATTTTCTGTTTCAACAAACCATGTACTGCATCAAGGATCAAAGTAAATCGCTGCCCTTCTTTTTGGGCATGACCTTGCTGGTGAAATTTAACTTTGCAGAAGCCAAACTCTCCTTGTACTTTATGGGGTATGAAAACCCCGCCGATATACCCAAAGATCCCAAGGAGCGCAGAAGCTGGGCATTGAGTTGACCCACCATTGCTGCCGATGCTGCCTACAAGTGTTTAGGGGAGCATAATGTGGAGTTTGTCAAGAAGCCAGACGATGGACTCATGAAGGGATTGGCCTTCATCAAGGACCCCAATGGTTACTGGATTGAGATATTCTGCCTGTATAATCTTCAAAATCTATATAGTCAACGCAACAAAGATGAATCTGCTACGTATACTTAGGATATATAATGTATATACCTTAGTAAGGAGTTGCCACTCCATAAACTTAATACTATATCATGTATCCGTCTCCGCATAGAGTATTAGCAATGCATCATCCTGATGTATTATTCCTTACTATAAAGGATTGCAGTATAAACGTTTTACTGCAACCACACTATGTACAGTCTCAGCAACAGAGACACAAAACACACACACAAACATAGCCAGGGATTCAGCAAACTGAGGGCAACCGCAAATGGGCCACAAATCGTTTCCGTCTTTTGACTTTTTACCTTTTTGTTTTGTTTTTTTTTGGAAGGTGTCGCTGACTAACTCGATTAGTTTTCGTTTTCTATGTCTGAATGTCTGTCTGGCAGCCCAACGCATTAGAGAGCGTGTCAATTTCGATTTTCAGTGCACGCCCACACACACCACACGTGTACACAGGCTGCCCTTGCCATCTGCCTTCTCTCCTCTTCATCCTCTACTTTGTTCTGCTCTGTGTAGCCAGTGTGTGCGTTATTCTTTGTTTCCATTTGACTTTACGCTTTGTGTTGGTTTTCCTAACCAAAATCATGGCCATTTGTTGTTTTTGCAAATTGCGGTTTGTTGCCTTTTGTTGTTGTTGTTAGGCCAAGATAGCCGATAGCCGGCAGTCTCCGCCTTTGCCCAAACCAACTTAGAGCCCAGATGTGATTCGGTATCTGAATCTGTATCTATATTGGGTGAATGTGAATCTGTATCTGAATCTGAATCTGTGGGCGTAAGCAAAACAATAGCCAGAACTCTGTTTTGTGCTCTTGCCCAGATTTTCTAATCAGTTTTGTAATTGTTTCTTTTTTACGTTTTTGTTGTTGTTGTATTTTTCTGTAGTTGTGGGTCAAAGCTGCGGGCAGCACAAGCTTGCTGCTGCTTAACCTTCATCTGCCAGACGCATAAGTTTTGTGTGGGTTTTGGCTTTGCTTGCCCTAAGTCCTTTTCTGGGAAGCTTTTGAACAAAGGTCAACACTTGGCTGAATTTGCATAGCATACTTCTAGGGGCAATTAATTACTCGCATGTGAAATTTGCATTTTTAAGACATTTTTGTGGCTTAGTTGGAGATTAAAAGTGCACTTTTAATAGAAGATTGAGTTGAAAAAGAATTCTAGAATATAGTTGGCCCATAGTCTGGGGCTTAAAAGCGCCATTTATCCTGGCTTAAGCGGGTATTTACATGTTAATGTCAAAATAAACATAAATTGCATTAAATTAATTTAATGTGCAAATGAAAAGGCTTAAACAAAATAAATTAAATTAAATGCAACAATTGTAAATGTCTGCATAAATTATTGCCATTTAAATCAAATCTTAAGCTGCATAAATTAAAATTCATATATATTCAAGCCATGTGCGTGCCATGACAATGAAAATGTCACAAAAATAATGTAAGTGCAAAAAACTGCCATAAAAATATCACATAATATCACATCATTTACATGCTGAATATAAAATAACGTTTAATAGAAAAGCGAGGCAACGATGTGACTAAGTCTGAGGTTAATTTTTGTAATGCGTAATGTAATTTTTTTAATGTGCCACAAAAAAAAGGGTTACGACAAAAGGCGCGAAAAGCGCGTAAAATTTTTAATACCTTTAAATGGTCATGAATGCGGCAACAATAAAAAAACAACAAGAAAGCGAAGGATACCAGGGGATGGTCGAGGCTGATATACCCTTGCCAAAAGCTGTGCCTTTGTTCTCATAAATTATGCAGCTATAAAGCCTCAAAATGTTTAGAGTCACTTATTTTGGCCCTCCTCAAGCTAGAAGAGCATCAGATCCTTGCGGAAAAGTTTCCCAAAACTGTTATCTGGTATTATATTGGTTCAAATAAAAAGTCTCCTCGGTTTTTTGGTACATTTTTCAACAACAATTTTCATTATTCGAAATCAACTTTAATTGTGTACATATTGTCCATTGTTATCTATGACCTCTTGCCATTTTACGGGTAGCTTAATTTTATAGGTGTAGAACTTCTATGGTTTATCAGTGAAAAACTTGGCCATGTGGCTAAGACCGCCTCTTCAGTAGGCCACTTTTTTACGGTTGATGCATCAAAACTTCCCAACAAAGCTCCGTCAGTTGTCACAGATAGAAGACATGAAGTCATGAGAGAAAACAACTATTCTTTCTTTTAGGTTTGTCTATGATGGGCCAATTCAGGCTTCTATTGTGTTGGCCAGTTCTGTTGATCAATTCTGATCACTCTTTCTTGATTGTTTCATTCAGACGATCAATTTGGAGGGTATCGAGCTTACCGTTTCGCCATGTTGTAGCAGCTCAGAATAGACAATTCCTCTCCAATCCCACAACACTCAGCATAACCTTGTGTGCCTTTGAACTCGTTCGTGGATGTTCACCGGCTTTTGGCCATGATCTCTTGCATTGGATATTCTCATATTTAATCCATTTTTCATCGCCCATAACGATTCGCTTCAAAAATGGTTTCTTTTCCTTAAATTTCTTTGGGATCATTCTTGTTTCACCCAAATATCCAGCTTCTTTTAGTAGCATGCTCTTTATAGATGATGCCTCACTATCACATGGTTGACGTTTAGTGTCTCTGCTATCTCCTGATAGTATCCGCATTGGTCTTGCTCCAGCAGTTGCAAAATTCAATCGACTTTTTAAATGACAGGCCGCCCAAAGCGAGGTGCATCTTTTACATAGAAATTTTCGGAACGGAATCGAGCTAACAACTAATGAATCCTTTTTTTTTAGAGTAAAAAGCATCACATAGCGTGTTACTTGAGATATTTCACTCATATTCAAGTTAGTTTAACTTTTAATACGATCAGGTAATTATAAAGCTGTCCTTAAAAAAAATATAGCCTGAAATGTCGTCTTTTAAGCACGTGTTCGTTTTGACACAATCAGATTAGTGCTACCATATATTGGACACCTATACCACATAGTAATGCTTGACTGTGAGATGAGCTTGGAAGACATCTAAAAACATCTATCGGTAGGAGGTCTGATGCCATGTCCATTGATCATGCAGCTGAGGAAACAGACTTCAGATTACGATTTGCCTCTGAAGTATTTCAAAAACAGTGCGAAGATAAATATCGTCGTGTCCATCCATATGGTTGGACATTATAAGTGTATCGTCGATGTCACAATATACGAAGTCAATGCCTCGAAATGTGCTGTCCACGTCCTTATCGTCAAACAGCTCGATCAATATAAATGCTTAAGGCTACAGTTTAAGTATGTTTAACAAAGTATAGCAGAGAGAAGATGTGTATATATGAGACTAACATTGCAGTGAATGCAAGTAAACACTGTATATGAGAAATGGTAGGCTTTGAATACAAGGAGAGAATCTCAAGGATCTTAATATATAGGTACTAAACATTATCATTTTCAAGATTATGCAATTCAAGATCTGATGATAAAACCTTCAGCTTGCATATAAATTGATGGAATGGAGTGTGAACATATCGCTTCCGTTTCGACACTTCCTATCAAACTAGATTAACCCTAGCACTATATTCTCCTTCTCCATTACATTCAATACTTCATACAATACATATATAATCAGAAAATTAAAATACCCCATAACAGTGATATAACAATTACCAACGAATTGACGGTTCGACCTTCGACAAATTGCAAGCCGAAAAGAAAAAATCTGTAATCTCATGAAGTTCAGTTCACTTCAATGACCTTACGGCTGCATGCAAAATTAAATTTATTTATTTATTTATTTTTTATGTAAGCCTGGGCCAGCAGACAGCATTGGCGCAATTATGTGCTCGTCCTTTAGCAATTAACAACAGGCCGAAAAAAATATACAACAAAAGCCGAAATTCCCCAAAAAAAAAGAAGTAAAGCACAAAGGGGGGCTGTAGCCTGCAGCAGCGCCACTTATTTATCAAATCGGGCGCCCTCCATTTCTCTGAACGACAAGCGCGAGCTTCGCGGGTGATGGGCCGCGGGAACCGGCAGCAGCATATTTATTTTGACCTTAATTAAAGATGCTTCGTTTTCGCTTTCATTTTCTTTATTTTCCCTATGCAAAGGGTTTCTGTTTGCAACGCAGCTGCTGGCTGCTGGATTTTTGGCAGCCGATTTCAAAATTTACTGCTGTCAGTCCGGCTGTTTGCTCTGCAGATTCAGCAAAAAAAAGGGCAGTAAAAAATTAAGCTATAGGCTAATGCCAGGCAAAGTAGGAAAAAGTGAAAAATTGAAAAGATAACAAATATTTGGCTAGGCACAGCGTAGGGCAGACTTTGCTAGCGGCGGCTTCAGATGCAGTGCGAATGGCCAGCTTAATTGAAAACTAAAATGAAATTAAGGTTTCCTACATTGCCTATACTTGTCCGGTCTCGATAGATCGGATATATGGATGGAAAGCGCTAGGAAGCTTAAACGTTCTTGCTCATATATCAAGATCTCCAGTTGCAATTTCACCATAGATTTCTTCTGATGTAAGCTGATCGTTAATTAAAATCATCAAGATTGGACAGCTACGATTATATAGATGCCATATAAATGAACGATTCAGAATAAACTCTTAGTATACAAATCGAAATTGAACTAAATTTGGTACATGTAAGTTTTGGAAGCTTCCTATATCATATAGCTCCCATAGGGAACGGTTTATCAATTAGCATGAACTGTGGGTGAGATAGAAAGAGACAGAGAGGGAACGAGTCAAAATAAGAGAAAGCTCCGTCTCTCTCTCACAAAAGAAAGCGTTTGCGACTGTATAAAATCCATATAGCAATGTCTGTATGTCCGTCCACCCAAATAACTTAGAACTCTTAAAAGCTGCAGAGCTGAAATTTTTACCAGTTGTTTCTTTTGTATGGGTACGTTCAAGATTCATCCAGATTTTACAACTTCAACAGATAACTAATTTTTCCGGAATAAACCCATATTTGCATATCTAGCTTCCATCCAAATTAAACTAAATTCGGCTTGTATCCTATTGAAGAAGCCCCACGCTCGCTGAACAGATTTCATCTAAATTGTTAATCTTCATACAATGTGAAAGGTAAATAAGCTCCGACTTCAGCTGGACCTAGCCTTCCTTTAAAATACTAAGTCTTAACTAAAGGAAGACAAATTTGGGGGACTTTCTATACTTCAGGCTGCGATTTGTATACAGAATTTTACACCAATCTGAGAACTTGTAAATGAAAACTAATTTTAAGTTGAAGCAAAATGTCCATATACAATTTTGGAATATATTTTCTTAGCTATTATTTGCTTATAATTCTCACAGGATCAGTTACATTTCAGGAACAACTCACTAAGACTCTGCATAAAGTTGCCGTAAAGCCCTCGGTACAGTCAAACAATTCGGGTAGATTTCCGTGGGCGGCAGTGTAACAAAGGACAATAACAAATCGCCGTCTACAACTACGACAGCGCCGGCATTGTTCATCTGGCCGCAATAGTTTGGAGCCGAGAAAATGGTGATAAGACGACGTTTGGCAAAGAACTCATAGCCCTCTTCGACTACTTCATGGGCTCGCACAATCAAATCGAAATCGTTATCGGCTAAAAATTTCCTAATGATGTCCCCGTCGAATGTGAAACTGCACCCACGTCTGCTTTCTCCCCAGCCTCTGCCATCTCTGTTGATGTCGGCCCACAACAGGTCACAAAGTAAACCCGCTTCAGGCACATCAGTGGGGCGATGAAGTGCTCGTATCTGATCCAAATTGTGTAGACTGGGGCTCAGACCACCATGGCAACAGAAGATGCGATTACCAACAACGGCGGCCACGGGAAAGAATTGAAAGCAATCTGTGAAATCTCGCCATAATCGCACGTTGTAGCGCCGCTTGACCTCATCGTAGAAACCTGTAAGAATCGACATTATAGAACCCATTTTCTTTAGATGAACCATAACTTGCCATAGACACGGCTGATGCTGGCACACTCATGGTTGCCGCGCAGCAAGAAGAAGGTTTTCGGGTAACGGATCTTATAGGCCATAAGTAGGCATATTGTCTCCAGCGATTGTTTGCCGCGATCCACATAGTCCCCCAAAAATAAGTAATGCGATGATGGAGGATATCCACAAGAATCGAATAATCGCAGAAGGTCAGAGTACTGCCCATGTGTGTCGCCGCAAATCTTGATTGGAACATCCACTTCAAGGAGCATTGGCTGCTTCATAAGCACCTCGCGAGCCTTGTGACACAAACCAGTGATCAGCTGTTCATCTAGCTTACTGTAGCCACCCTGCAGCGTCAATAGCGACTCAATGATGTTGTCCACATCCGCCATGGACAGATCGAGCACCGACATATCGAATCGAAATTGTAACTGTGTGATTTAGAGACAAACAACAAGAAATTTAAGTTTTGTGTTGATAAAAAAAACTATTATAATTTTTAGTTTGTTGAACTGGTCAATGTGAACTCTTTGAGAAGGAATTTTGTTTTGACTAATGTTTGATTTGAACTGTTTGAAAGAGCAGTTTATAATGAAATGAAAATCATAGGATACTGTGTGTGTGATGATCGTCTAGCGAAAGCTACCATCACTCCTTTGAAGTCTAAGACGTTGTCCTTTCTAAATGCCCATTCAGTTTTCTAAATAATTTATGGCTTTTATTTCAGCCATCTACAATTTCTCTTACTTAATATTTACACATATTTTCATTTCCTGTTTTAAAAAAAGAAGAGATCCCAAAGGCATTCCAAAAAGGTTTCTCACATAATTGACAATTCATTTGTGTGACTGATAAACTGACCAAAGGTTATGTGTGGCAGTCCCAAGAAATGCTACCAAAATTCAAAGGAAACCTCAAGCCCAACACACACACACATACACACATAGATGTAAATACAAAAGCCACACACTTGCTGTCCTTGTGCCTCGAGCTACTGATGCTGCTTAAAGCAGAAGCGTTAAAGTGCAAAAAGATTTATGAAATTTATTTATATGCCAAGAAAAATGCCATTGCAGAGGGCCAGAGCAACATCACATGCCGTCATCATCAGCATCATGGACATCATGAACGTCATCATCATCGCTATCATGGTCATCGGCCACATCCACATCATCATCTTCATCAGCAAGCTTTACAAATTTTGTTGCGGCGGCGTGGACGTAAGCGGATTTGCGACAAAAACTCATTCACCATGGCCACGCCCCACTGACCGGACCAGCTGGTATGACTATGGCTATGCCTTGGCTGGAACTATGGACTACTGCTGCTGCTGCTGCTGCTATTGCTGTTAGCTTCTACTGGCTTGGCATGCTCGGTTGGGCATACTACGCTTTCGCCACCATCGCCGTCTTCATCTCCGCCTACCGCCTTCAGCTTACAGCAGCCTTCGGTCCGCCGCTTGTTAGCAATGACAGCAAAGAGCATTGAGGCTAAATCCTGTTAAAATTTAGTGCAAAATAAGATAGAATGCTCGGGCCATGTCCAAGCGAAAGAAAAGTAAATTATTTCTTCCTTCTACTGCTACGACTTTTACATCCTCTTCTTCACTTTCATTTCCATTTTCATACAACATTCGTTACTTTCCTCGCAGACTTTCACTAAGCACCAGCCGAGACTGTTGAGCATCACAAAAAGATGTATATATAAAATAAAATAGAAATAAAATAAAAAATTCTTACCAAGATATATATTTCGTTGACCATAAATTGTCGCCGAAAGCTTCAAAAACAATAAAAATAAATGAACTTCAGTTTGAGAACTGAGCGAGCACGGGCCCAACTGAAACACTGGCAATTTCATTATTATGACTTTTTTTTTCTCAGTTTCGTTTTTTGTGTGTCTCCAACTTTTTGTCTTGACGGTTGTTTATATGGCCCGGGACCGGATTGGGCTATTTTGGACTATTAGTATTTATGACTTACAACAACAACAATAACATATCAAATGTGTGTGTGTGTTTCACATTTTAAATGATAAAAAATGCTACAAACATTTATCTCTCTACGAGCTCATGTAAGCTGCTTTATTCGACAGGGTTCAAAGCCTCTTAACAACTTTGATATGCATGCATACATATTTATGTCCTGATGAATCAACAAAGGAACTAAATATCTGAGTTACAAAACCATTTTCATATTTTATGAAATATTTGTTTCATAATTAGTTTTCGGTTTTTACCCAACAAAAAAAAAAATTCGAAAAATTAGTTTTTGTTTGTAAATGTGTATGTTTATATTAAACTTGTATGCGGGTTGCTTGCTATTTCATAATTATTCAATTATTTTGTTAGATAAATTAGAAGATTGTATATTTTTTTGATGCTGATAGAAATTTTCAAATGCTATGGAAAACAATCGCCGTTTTCCGCTCACTAACGACCTTCAGCCTGCTCACTCTAAAAAGTTAAAAAGTTTTTCGAATTTTTACCTGAATTTTATTGTATTATTTTGATTTTAATTAGTTTATTCAAATTTATTTCTGAAAAAAAATTTGAATCAATACCAAAAATACATATTTTTATACCCTTGCATAGAAGGAAGCAACTCCTACCCCATAATGTATATAAACTCTTGATCAAGAATAACAGATTCTTGACAAGCCGAGCCGATATAGCCATGTCCGTCTGTCTGTCCGTCTGCTTGTATGCGAACTCCTTTCTCAGTTTTAGAGCTATCGACTTGAAATTTTCAAGGAAAGAAAATGTTGTAAGTTAAAGTTAATTTTGTTAAGCAAGAAACGAAGTCATAAGTTGATAGTTTGTTTTTTTTTAAGTACCTTTGTTATTAATAAAATATTTATTAATTTTTGTCTATTGTCCTTAACTTATTTTCGTTAAACGTAAAAACTTGTTGAAACTTTTTTTGGTAATTTATATACTTTAGTTCTTTTAGTTACCCTAAGAACTGTAAGAGACCAACGATCACATCCACCACCCTCAACAGATGAAACACAACGTTGATGATGATGCCTCGTGTTCAAAATCATGGTCATACACACAGACTTGTTCCAGAAATATCTAATTAAATATCTAGTCAATATATCCAAACTAATACTGAATTGTTAATTCATAAACTATAACAAATATTATTGATGCTATACATATATGAATTAATTGAATCGACGGTAAATCTTTGAACTTAGAATTCTTAACTAACTTTCGCAATAATTGAATATAATAACTAGTCCAAAGTCTTCTACGCATATTCTAAGATTTCTAAGAATTCCTTTAAAAACTTATAAATGTTTTCATACCAAATGCTTCAGTTAAGCCCATTCCATTGCCTACTTTCCAGCGCTAGCCTTTTCATACAAGTGCACACGTGCGCTAGTTTGATTGTGTGAAAAGGGGAAATATGTATGTATGTATGTAAAATCAAAATGAAATACTTGTATGTACACATAAACACTGTTGTATATGACCATGTGTACAAAAAAGTCTAGGAGAAACCAGGCAAAAGAAGAAAAGTTCCCTTTTTCAAGTAAACAGGCAACGGATGCCTGGGCAGGCAATGGAGTCGCCCAACTGGCAGTACTGTTGGTCTGGTTCTTGGTCCTGGTCCTCAGTACTTACACGTGCCAGCACTCCCATTTTTGTTGCCATGTGCGTAAGCGTGTGCGAAGCACCTAAAAAGCAATAACAAATAGCGACAGTTAGTGTGTGTTTTTCGTGTTTTGTTTTCTCATGCTGTGGCTTCGCATTTCCACTCTCTGCTCGTACTTTTGCTTTCACCGTTTTCACTTTAGTTTGCTGGCAAAAAATTGTCTCTTAAGCATTTGCAGTAGTAAATTGAAACGAAAGCAAGCTAGATGCTACTCAATGAAAATGACAAATTTAAAAGAGCTATTTTTTCTACACAGCGCAAAAAAATCAGCAAATTTAGACATCATCAACATTTAACTATCATCTACTGTATTGGCCTTACTGATGTGTATTTGATATTGCTTTTCTCTGTGTACAAACCATAAAACTTGACAACTTATTGTGAAGAGCTCGCAAAAAACAATTTGCATGACCCGAGCTTAGGATGCCAGCTGAGGCCACAAATAAATATTAAGACTGTAAGGATTTCGTGGTCACTCTGGCCTTGGGGCGTGGGGCGTGGGGGCCTTGGGGATGTACGAACAGTCAAAGTCGACAGCTGGCTTAGCTTCAGATTTCAGATTATGATCTGGCTCTGGTTTATAAACTCTTGCTCGTAACTCTTTCGGACCCTCAACTCATTGCCATTGCTGGCTGACAAAACCAAAGTCATTTATTTTGGTTCCTGGCTGGAAAATTTTGCATTTTCCCAGGCAAACAATAAGCACTCACAAATACACAAACAAATATAATCATTCATGGTTTTTAGAGCATGAATCACATGCCAAATGGTGGGCTGAGAAAGCATTGAGAAAAGCCGAACTGAAGAAACTTGTCTAAGGCCTGCCTGAGTGTAAATAGTTTCATAAATCAGTATGAAAATATTATTTGATATCCGTTTTCCGTTTTGCCACAAAAGAAAAGCCGGCAAAGCAAAAGCAGAATGAAGCTGCTGTCGGAAGCAACTAATTGGAGCGTGAACTGCAAAGGGGCTCAGTAATTACAATACATGCAAATTTATTTTAGTTTATAAATGCAGAAGTTTTGCAATTTTCGCCCCATTTGTAAATGTAAAACAAATTGGATATGAAAGGCAAGTTTTTTTTTTGTAATAATTAAAGATAACTCAAGGCTAAGAAGAGCAGAAAATCTGCTAAATATTTTATATTAAAAGTGCTTCAAAGTGTTGATTTAAGTTTTTTCGTCATATTTTTGGAACAGAATTATTTAGTAAGTCGTAAATTAGTCTGTTTGTTGATGGCTCATGTCACTTGCACAAGATGCCATACAAATTATGACAGCTGGCAGAAGAAAGTTTATTTTAAAAGTTCCACAATGATACCTTTCCCTACAGAGTTTCGTAAAATGTAAAAGAAAATATTTTCAAATATTAAATCTTATTATTGATGTACAAAAGATCAACTGTTGCCGTTGTCAGAAATTTGTGTGGCTGCATTTCACATCAACTGCACACAGTGTGTCCTTTTATTTAATAAACTGTCGCTGCGTGTGGCCAGACAGAAACTGAAATATGTTCCGGCTGATGCGGCTACTACTGGCGCTGCCACGACAGATGATTGGACGCAACTCGAAGCGACTGCCTTCTGCCCCTGCTGGGATAATAACAAATGTCAGAGTCAGAGGGCAATAAAGGGAAAGAGACATGCTAATTACTTAAGGCCCAAAACGAGGCAGCTGTACACAAATAAAGTGGGGTGGAAGCATGGCTGGCTGGAGGCTTGAGATGCAGTCAACTGTGTGGCACAGCTTGACTGCATTTGGGGGACTAGAATTACGTTGACTTGAGACTTGGGCAGATTATCCTATGTAGGTACTTAACATGACGCTGAGGCAGGCACACACACACACACAGATACAAAGCCACAATTGCAAACTCAGTCTCACTCACAGAGTCACACTGAGTATCACAGACACAAGCCAAGACCAAGAAACAGACTGGCAAAGCAGCAACAGAAACTGTAAGCCACATGTGGTCCCTAGGGGTATATGTGGAAAAGTTGAAGATACACCATCAGCCACTGTGCTGCGGCGACCCTGCTCTTCTTGGTGACGGAAACATAATAAATAAACAAGTGTGCAAGCGGAAATATTAAACTGTGGTAGGGGACATTCAGACAAGGATGAGATTGAGATGCATCTGCTGGATGCAACTGAGGCATCAACAGCTGCCAACCCTGACAATCAGCAGCCGAAAAAGAAACTCATTTCGTTTTGTCATGTTTCTTTCGACTTGTTGTTGTCTTGACATTTATGCACACATGCACACCCCCACACATAGACTGTTGCTGTTGCATACTTATGTGGGCTGCTTGAGTTGATTGCAAAAGTGCCAACAGCAGAGCAAAGCAATATCGCAAGAGATACACAGACAGAGAGAGAGAGAGAAACAGAGACAGCAATAGGAAGTGCTCATTGTTAGGCTGCCACTATGCTAAGCCAGCCATGCAGCACGCATAATTCACAGCCAGTCGCAGATTTTGAAGAAATGTCAATTGTGGCGAGGCGGCCATTGCCATTTGGACATGGCATTTGTGACACATGGCATAAGGCAGTCTTGGATATATCAAGAATACATATTAAAAAGTCTATGTTTGAATGCTGCAGGACTGCTACAAGACTTGCAGCTTATACATCTGACTAAAGTGATCCACTTTGGATCTCTCCATTGAATCTAGAGCCTGTGCAGGGTATGTTAACTTCGCCTAGACCAAATTACCACTTGCTTTGCACTCAATGCACAACTACTGTGTGTGTATGTGCTGGCTAGTTTTACCGTTAGTTGTTGTGTTTAACACGTGCCTCTCACTAATTATGTACGTGACTGATAGCCGAGGCGCGCAAATTGTTGGTGCGGTGAAATTTAGCACGTTTGAATGACAGACAGCAGCTCTTCATCATCATCATCCTCATCCTCATCCTCGTCAACTTGTGTGGGCAAAGCCGTGTCATTGACTTGTCTAAACTCTTTACAGACTTTATCTAATTACAGCAAAGCTCTGACTTTAATTATACACATAAGGGTAGAACACTTGATCAGTTTAACAAAAAAATAAATAAATACAATTAAATTAAATTAAATTAAATTAAATTGTACATCAAGTGCTTAGATGAAGGCAGCTGCCATAATCGAGTTACGTTTGATGTCATTGTCGTTCTGCTGCCTTATTTTGTGGTCGATCGAGTTCAGTTTCAGTTAAGATGCTTAGGCAGGTGTTGCTGTCTGCCTGTATATATATATATATATGTGTATGTGTGTGTGTGTGTATGTCGTAACCATTTGCCATCAGACGAACATATTGAAAACCGAGGCTCTAAGAAGTGGAAATTCTCCTAATGCCTACACAAAAATGAAAGGAAAACATAAAAAAAGAAACACAAACACATATCAAATGACTTGGGCTGGCAACAGACAACAAGGATGTGCCTAAGTGTCCTGCGTAAGCGCTGCTAAGCATTTTTAAATGTATAGAAACAAGTGCATGGCAAACATTTTCCATTCGAAGAGGTGACAAATGTGACTTTTATAAGAAGCATTGAGTAGCTACAATGATGTTTGGATTGTTATCACATGCTCTGATGTATATTCCGCAGAAGTAAAGCATGAAAACAATTATCCTGAATGTAATTTGGATGCCATGAATTATTATTGAACACTTTTCTTTTTGTTAATTTTTTATACATTTTATTTGAACTCAATTTGTTGTAAAAACGAACAATTAGGATTGGTCGCATAAAGCAAAGGGAACAGTTTCTTCTTGTTCAGCGACTGCCTCATAGCTAACTACCTGTTTGTATGTATGTCTATGTACGTGTCAGCTCCGAATGCTTTGATTTTCAGAGTTTGACTTCGTTGAAATGCTCAGCTACAGAGAATAGCTGTGATGATAAGCAACTATCTAGTCAACTACTGGTATATGCGGTACTTGTGAAGGTGTATGAGTGAACAGTGGTGTGAGTAGTTGAGTGAGTATTGCAGTAGTTTGAGTGCCAGTAAAAAAAAGGCTGGTTTTGCTACTGCGAGAGGTATCTGATCGCCACTGACACCTTCAGCAAAGCGAAGTTCTTATCCTAGTTCTTTTCGCCTACGATTTCAGCATGCCATTGCGAGAGAAGGGTCTCTAAATCATCACCCGTAGGGGTAATTACCACCGCAACTGATGGTAGCTAAGGTGCAATACTAGTGGCGAAATGAGGCACTCTTGTAATTCTCTGCTGAGATATAAACGATGAATTTGCCGATATGAACTATCTTGCAGAAGTGTCTTTTTTCTATCTGCTTGCCAATGGTTTGGTTATAGCTTTATATCTTTACCTCTACGATCAGAAAAAAACTAGAATGGAAGGCTGGCTTCGGCTTGCCGAAGCTTATATACCATTCACAATTGTAAATATATATCCGATAAAGTTTAAATCTGGTCAGACGAATTTGCGTTTATTTCGATGAATAACAGAAAAGTTATACTCCAATGTGATCATTCCGAAACAATCGGTTGTAAGGTAGCTATGTGATATATTTCTCCCCAAATGAATGCAAACCGAATCTGGTTCGATTTGAATGAAAACAGAATAGTTATGAAAAGACTTCTGAGATCTTTGTGTTAAAACACACGGAGGGATGGACTTGGTTATATCGATTCCCCTTGTCAAGCTGATCAAATTTTTTCAAACTCGATCAACGTCTTTCTCTGAGTGTATTAATGTTCCATTTTCATAAGTAAAATCCTTAAAATGTTTTCAGGGCTGTCATTTTGAACTATATATATACTCACTGTTCTGCGTTTGTATGTATGTGTGTGTATGCCACACATAGTTACGTTTGTTTGCCTTGCTGTGCCCCCGCGTCCCTACCTTCCTTTGCCTGGCCCCGCCATGTTTTGTCGCAAGTGTCGTTGATTAAATTTTCGTTAAATTGTCTCTGGCTCGCATTTGCCATGACATGCGATGCGTGTCGCACTTAGTAAATGGCATTGTATTTTGTAAGTTTAGACGCTTGAGCTGCGTGAATGAGAGAATGAGAATGAAAAGGTGGATGTGTCTGTGAATGTGAATGCAGACTGCTTTTACAAGGTGATAGAGTTGGATTTTATATGCGTACATTTATGTAGGTGTAGGTTTTGGTTGGAAATTGTTAAAACTTGTAAAAAAATCTGAAGCAATTGTTAAAAAGATACATGCTATATATTACCTGGGGTATATGGATTTACGAGGGAAGGCCTAACAGTTTTTTTTTTTTAAATAAGTTATAGGAGATTGGGCTTGTAAAACGGAAGCATGGTTATATCTCAGGAGTAACAATTTTAATTATAGAGTTTTGTGAACTGATTTAACCAAAGAGAACTACAAAATCACCATTTATTCTTGAGCTCAGCGAACGTCTAGAACTGTAACCTTCATGTTCTTCAGCATTTCAATGGTAAAGAGAGAGAGAGAGAGAGAGAGAGAGAGAGAGTGAGAGAGAGAGAGAGTGAGAGAGAGAGAGAGAGAGAGAGAGAGTGAGAGAGAGAGGGAGAGAGAGAGAGAGAGAGAATGAGAGAGAGATAGAGAGAGTGATAGAGAGAGAGTGAGAGAGAGAGAGAGAGAGAGTGAGAGAGAGAGAGAGGAGAGAGAGAGAGAGAGAGGAGAGAGAGAGAGGAGAGAGAGAGAGGAGAGGAGAGAGAGAGAGAGAGAGAGAGAGTGAGAGTGAGAGAGAGAGAGAGAGAGAGAGGAGAGAGAGAGAGAGAGGGGAGTGAGAGAGAGAGAGAGAGAGAGAGGAGAGAGAGAGAGAGAGAGTGAGAGAGAGAGAGAGAGCCATTCACTAATTGCCAGTTTTCTGAACGCATAATTAAATTGATTGTCAGGGTGATGTTAGGGAGAAAAGTATACAGGTGCTTCTCCTCTCCCTTTTGCATTGTTGTTGTTCTGTGTTCTTGTGTCCACTTCCCTACTTCTCTCTCTCCCTCTCTGTCAATTTTTGTACGCTCACCGATTGTTCAGTTTGGATTGTGCTCTAACAGGAAATGATTGCTACGAAGGCAAACACTGATTTAAGTTCAAGCAGCATGAAGCTAATTTTCTTTAAAATGATGAGCTTTGAACGTCAAATTTGTAGACACACGCAAATCACTTAATCTTGTATCGTGTACATGATTAAGGACAAATAGAAAATCACACGAACTTTAAGTAGACATTAGAGCCTCACAAGCATCCTCAAAGATGCTTCTCAAAGCCGATCAAAGAGGTGGCAATCTTCCTCTTTTTATAATAAATTCGTTGGAAAATGGATGATTGAGCTCTATGCAGCATTATGGAGTTGCTTTCTCAAATAAATTAATAGAAGAAATATCACCTTTGTTAGCAAAATTAATGATTATCTCCTAGCGTAGATGTCGCATCCAGTTTATTTATCAGAAGTGGCCCCCAATGACGTCTTTTTGTTACTCAACTTCCAGAAATGTAAGAGGAAACAAACTGTTAGCTTTCTAAATCATAAATTTTGAAGACTAAGAAATTTATACGAGACTCTGATAAGAGATAAAGTTGAATCAATACAAAATCGTATAAAAATACGCACATCACATATTTCTACCAACTCCAACAATTTCCATTCTAGCTAGAAATCGATACCCGACCATAATTGGAAACACTTTTGTGTAAGAATTTCTAGAAGCGATGTCTTAAACTGTTCAACACATGTTACTAAAGTTTCCCCTTGCCCTTGGCACACTTAATACTGATTGATGGTAATAAAATATCAACACTATCAAATCTCGTTAAAAAGTCACCCAATTGTGCTCAAGTTTATTGAAAATCTGCAACTATTTACTGTTTTCTTTTCATCTTGAACAGAAAAGCAGAGCAATTTACTTATGATCTTTGAAACGACTTACATCCCTTTGCTATCTTTCAGCGTTTAGAGCTCTTTTGCAAGGCAGTCAAACAACATTACCACTGCATTACACACACTTCTATGCACACACGCACGCACATGCCCACACATACACCCGCACACATGCTCAGCGCCAGGCCGCGAGTGCGTCTCAATTGCAGAGAAATTTGCATAAGTTGGCAGCTGTCGTCTGCCAAGAGCTTCCGCCACGCAGCTTGAATGCTTTTACTTGGCTAAGGCCCCCAAAGACAACCGCACCCCCTGCCCAGACCGCTCCATCAGCAACGCCTGCCACATGCCATGCCCTATAAGTTGGCATCTCAAATGCACTTTGCAATTTAATGAGTTGCTGTAACGGAAAGCGCTCAGGCATAAGTTAAATCTAAGCGTTAGTTCGAGTTAAAGTTATACAAACGCCAAAAAAGGGAGAGGAAATAAATATATATATATATATATATATATATATATATATATAAATATATATGCATTTATAAACAAATTGCGTAAAATATTCAGGAAAATGTATTTATTCAAATGGGCAGAGTATATATGGTATATACGAATTGGGTGGTTCGAACTCGTAAAAGGGAAGCAGCGGCAGTTATATGATACAGAAAGAGGTTAAGGAAAACAAAAATAGTTGGTTGGATTTAGAAGTGAGATTTAAAGGCAGCCATATGGTTGATCTAGCCGTGTCCGTCAGTATGTCTGTATGAACAAATACATCTCGGAGACTATAAGAGCTAGAGTTACCAAATTTGGTATTAAAGCTTCAATAGAAGTTCGTCAGATTTATTTGGTTTTGGTTTTTCACGCCCCCTCCCGCGCTGCTTATCGATAAAGACCTTTATATCCCATAATTTTTGACACAGTTATTTGAAACTCGGTTTATATATGTGAAATCACATAATCCACTGATTTGGAAAAGTTCATTAAGATCACATAGTAATTGTAGATAATATCGTAAAAGATATTTGTAGAGTCATACAGATACAGTCACCCTATCCCCACATATAAAAAAACCAAGAGTGTTGCATACTTTTGAGTGGGTCGAATATCTTACTTGCTTGCCTTAAGATCGAGGGGGTAAATTATACCTAACGTGTACATATTTAATTTTTATGAGCCGAACATTTGATTTGCATAAAAAATGGTCGCCTATATCTAATTATAGTTGGACATTGTCAAGTACCTGACATCTGGTGTACAGTAATCGTGCGACATTGGCTAAGGGTCACGTATTTTAGTTGCCTGACCTGTCAAGTTTGTATTTTTATACTACTTTGCGGGTGTACAAAATTCGTAGAATCGTATGTTGTGTTTCATAGTATATTCCATTTCGTTTTTTGTGTGTTTCGGAGTTGTATTATCATAGCAGTATTGCTAAGCCTTTTTGTGAAGAGTATCAAGAAAATATTCGATGGATTCTGATTTTGCACCAGGAGATTTTCTAGTTCTAAACTTTGAATGTGCAATAAGTAGACTTCTCATACTCCCATACTCATACTCATAGTAAAATTTTATATGAGTCTCTTGTCTAATGATAGTCGAAGATATATGACCCTTTTGGTCTAAATCATGATCACATTTTGAGATATGAAAGAGTAATTAAACTGACTATTGAATATTTATCCAAACACTGAGCAATCTGATCCAAGTGTTCTCCTAACTCAAGCATTTTATTGCCATTTAATACAAATTTGTAAGCTACTCTTCATTGTGACCGATTTAGGACCAACAGATAATGCTGCTAAAGCCCAATTTTGTATGCAATCTTCTATATATTTTTAAAGTTTTTATTTTTTATTTTTTCGGTCATGTTCTGGTTTCTATCTCCACAGAAGCAGCAGCAAAAGCAGGAGCAGCTGGCAAACTATGCAAAAGCAAATAGAAAGACAAAAATGAAATGGGGGAGAAAAAACTTGTGCAAATATTTGCAGGGCTTAAGGCTGAAAGCTGAGTCTTGGCTTGGCTTGGGTTGGGTTGGGTTGGGTTGGGTTGGGTTGGGTTGGGCAAATCTCAACGGCGCTTAACCTCAAAGGAGGCAAAGCAATTGCAGCAACAAGAGCCACTAAACAGAATGCAATTTGCTTGTTTGACCCAAATTGTTGTGAGATTTGCTTGGGCAACCTTTTCGAGGGAGTTGATGTGGCAGAGGGCTGCACGTACAGTTCTTGCCACCAGACTGGGCGAGTACTGCTGCCTGCTGCCGGCACTTCCTGTGAAGTTTATCTTTATGCCATTGTGTGCCGGCAGCTACTCTTCTCATGCTCATGCTCATGCTCATGGTTATGCTCGTCTTCGTCTACATCTACCGGCTGTTCGCAGTGTTCCTGCAAGGAAGTGTGGCCAACAATGGAGTAGCGTTACTTTCACTTACACTTTCGCCTTTGTTTGGCACCCCAGCTGCATTGCAAAGTTAGCACTTGCGCTTGCACTTAGCTGCTGTCAGTTGGCACCACCCCAACCCAACTCAATCCAACTCATCCACAGCCCTCCCATCACATTCCATTACCTAGAATGCCATCGCCTGGCCAGGCAATTGGAGCAACAGGCCACAGCATCCACATGCAGGTGGGTATCCGTATCCCGTATCGTGTGCCCGATTCTGTGTCTTTGGCACGTTTTGCATTTCGTTTGCATTTTCGGCTGCCATGCCGTTTATTGGCACTTTAAATGTTAACTTCGCCTCACTGAATATGTGTGTGTGTGTGTGTCTCTCAACCCAGCCACATCACAGTCACCCTCTCTCACCCGCTATGCAGCCACAATTGAAATAAAAGTAAAGCATGATTTCACTCATACCTCGCCCCTCGTCTTTATTGCTGTGGCTAAGTAAATACGTTTGTTTTTCAACAAAAACTTTTGGCCTTGCTCCTGACAGACGCAGCAGGAGCAGCAGCCAAACTTCGACCTTTGCGGCCATGTAGCTGTTCCATTTAATTTCCTTTAGGAATAAGCAAGGCCAACTTTCAATTTACAACTACCAACTGGCAACGTTGAGCTCCAGTTCCAGCTTCAGTTCCAGCTCCAGCTTCAGCTTCAGCTCCGGCTGTTGATTCTCACATGGCTTGCTAATGTCTTAAGCGCCGCTTTGGCTAATATCCACACTTAGCCCCAACGTCGCTCACTTATGTGCTAAAATATTTATGCTTATTGAAAAACCCACGCAGCTACTTTGGCCCAAATGCCAGAGTTTCCAAACTCAGCTCCTGCTCCAGCTCCTGCTCCAGGTAACAGGTAAAGCTACTGTTGATGCTGCATGTTCATAATTTATTTAAATAAGCCCCTATGACGTTTTTAATTCACTGACAATGATGGCAGGGCATGGGGGAGGGCGCCCGTTTGGCCAGGTAAACAACAGCCGCCAGGCACCATCTTGGAACAGGGCTTAATTTGAATATTTTTGATATAAAAACAAAAGCTCAAAACAACAACGGCAGTCAACAAACAATAACAACAACAACACAGTAAATCCTTTTGTTGCCAATGACGAAGCAGTCAAGGAAACAAATTCAACATTTTCACGAGGCTGTTTTAATTTCAGGCTTCATTCAAAATATATCCACCTCATATCGACAGTAATGTTATATAAGGTTATTAAATATATTTCAACATATATAAATATATATTTTTCATATGTCAAATAAACAGACTCCCTGAAGAAGGCGTATGAGGAAGACGTTAAAAATGTTTTAATTGTATAAGAATGCCATAAATATAACGAATTCGTCTCTCAGTTTTGAAGCTATCGCCTTGACATTTTTGCCAGACTTCTTTCTGCTGTAAGTTGCTCATAGGTTAAAATCATCCCGATCGGACCACCATATCATATAGCTCCCATAAAACGAACCAATTTGGAATGAACTTTTAGTACATCAAAATTGGCTGCTTCATCAAATTGAACAAAATTTGGTAAATGTCGGCTAAGGCTGCTGACCTCAGTTGATCACTATTTTAGTAGTTCCCATATAACTGCCCGATTCGAAATGAACTTTTATATACATAATTTTTCTATGCTTTTTATCAGAATTAAACCAAATTTAGAAATTGTCAGCCTTAGATAGTGATCGAATTTCAATATCATCGATATTTCTAGCGAGGAGTTGTAATTGCAATTACGAAATTTGTATCATTTGTTTTTGATTTGAAGATAAATTATTTAGAAAGCTGAATGGGAATATATCAATAATATCATTTTAGAATTGATAGAAGTGTATGCTGTTTGTTGGTATGTTTTTTCTATACGATCATGCTAGGTTAAACATGCGTATCAACTTGGCGACATTGTAGCCTAATTTGCCTGACCTCATACTAATAGATCCGCAGCTTTTAAAAAATAAGTTTGTTTCTCTTTAGCTCAATAAAAACTTGAGCACACACAGTATCCCATGATTTTCATTTCATTATAAACTGCTCTTTCAAGCAGTTCAATTTCAACATTAGTCAAAACAAAATTCCTTCTCAAAGAGTTCACATCGACCAGTTCAACAAACTAAAAATTATAATAGTTTTTTTTTCATCAACAAAAAACCAACTTAAATTTCTTGTTCTGTCTCTAAATCACACAGTTACAATTTCGATTCGATATGTCGGTGCTCGATCTGTCCATGGCGGATGTGGACAACATCATTGAGTCGCTATTGACGCTGCAGGGCGGCTACAGTAAGCTAGATGAACAGCTGATTACTGGTTTGTGTCACAAGGCTCGCGAGGTGCTAATGAAGCAGCCAATGCTCCTTGAAGTGGATGTTCCAATCAAGATTTGCGGCGACACACATGGGCAGTACTCTGACCTTCTGCGATTATTCGATTCTTGTGGATATCCTCCATCATCGCATTACTTATTTTTGGGGGACTATGTGGATCGCGGAAAACAATCGCTGGAGACAATATGCCTACTTATGGCCTATAAGATCCGTTACCCGAAAACCTTCTTCTTGCTGCGCGGCAACCATGAGTGTGCCAGCATCAGCCGTGTCTATGGCAAGTTGTGGTTCATCTAAAGAAAATGGGTTCTATAATGTCGATTCTTACAGGTTTCTACGATGAGGTCAAGCGGCGCTACAACGTGCGATTATGGCGAGATTTCACAGATTGCTTTCAATTCTTTCCCGTGGCCGCCGTTGTTGGTAATCGCATCTTCTGTTGCCATGGTGGTCTGAGCCCCAGTCTACACAATTTGGATCAGATACGAGCACTTCATCGCCCCACTGATGTGCCTGAAGCGGGTTTACTTTGTGACCTGTTGTGGGCCGACATCAACAGAGATGGCAGAGGCTGGGGAGAAAGCAGACGTGGGTGCAGTTTCACATTCGACGGGGACATCATTAGGAAATTTTTAGCCGATAACGATTTCGATTTGATTGTGCGAGCCCATGAAGTAGTCGAAGAGGGCTATGAGTTCTTTGCCAAACGTCGTCTTATCACCATTTTCTCGGCTCCAAACTATTGCGGCCAGATGAACAATGCCGGCGCTGTCGTAGTTGTTGACGGCGATTTGATCTTGTCCTTTGTTAAACTGCCGCCCACGGAAATCTACCCGAATTGTTTGACTGTGCCGAGGGCTTTACGGCAACGTTATATGCAGAAGTGACATTGCAGAGGGCTAGCGAGTTGTTCCTGAAATGTAACTGACCCTGTGAGAATTATAAGCAAATAATAGCTAAGAAAATGTATTCCAAAATTGTATATGGACATTTTGCTTCAACTTAAAATTAGTTTTCATTTACAAGTTCTCAGATTGGTGTCAAATTCTGTATACAAATCGCAGCTTGAAGTATAGAAAGTCCCCCAAATTGTATAGCAATAGGTTTAGGAAGCAAAGCCTTCATAGACATACTCATACCACAAATGTGTGTGTCTCTTCCAAGAAGAGCGCGAGAGCCTTTAGAATGTCAGCGTTGTGAGTGAGTGAGAGAGAGAGAGAGAGAGACGGATCATGCAAAATGATCACCCACAGTTCATGCAAAATGATAAACCGTTCCCTATGTGGAGCTGCTATGATATAGTTGTCAGATCGGGCTCACGTGTGCTCGGTATACGTTTAAGCTTCCACAACTAACATGTACCAAATTTACTTCAATTTCGATTTGTATATTCTGAATCGTTTGGTAATATGGCAGCTATATAATCGTAGTTTTCCAATCTGGATGATTATAATTAACGATCAGCTTACATCAGCAGAAATCTATAGTAAAATTTCAACTCCAGATCTGGATATATGAGCAAGAACTGTTAAGCTTCCTAGCGCTTTCCATCCACATATCCGATCTCTCGAGACCATAGAATAGTATAGGCGATGTAGAAAACCTTAATTTCGTTTTAGATTTCAATTAAGCTGGTCATTCGCACTGCATCTGAAGCTGCCGCTGGCAAAGTCTGCCCTACGCTGTGCCTAGCCAAATATTTGTTATCTTTTCAATTTTTTCACTTTTCACTTTTTTCTACTTTGCCCGGCATTAGCCTATAGCTTAATTTTTTACTGCCCTTTTTTTAGCTGAATCTGCAGCGCAAACAGGCGGACTGACAGCAGTAAATTTTGAAATCGGCTGCCAAAAATCCAGCAGCCAGCAGCCAGCAGCTGCGTTGCAAACAGAAACCCTTTGCATAGGGAAAATAAAGAAAATGAAAGAAAACGAAAACGAAAACGAAGCATCTTTAATTAAGGTCAAAATAAATATGCTGCTGCCGGCTCCCGCGCGTCCATTATTCTACGAATTTGTATATCCTTTTAATATTTGCCACGACGACCCCATAAAGTATATATATGCTTGATCAAAAGAGTCGATATAGCCATGTCAGTCTGTCTGTCTGCCCGTCTGGTTCCATGCGATATAGTCTTTCAGTTTTAGAGCTATCGAGTGAAAGTTTTTACCATAGACTTCTATCTGCTGTAGGCTGGTCATATGTTAAAATCGTGCAGATCGGACCGACTCGGAGTTTTAATTTAAAATTTACTAATATATATTTTTGAAAAAAATTTTACCAAAAGCCGTTATCCGTAGAGTTTAAAGTACAATATTTAAATATAGAACACGAGGTGTAAGTATAAACTATATTTTATATATTAGAACAACATTTAGAGAGGAAAGAACAAAACCGACCTATACATACTTTGCCCGACAGAAGAAATAAATCAGAATGATATAGTTGAAATAACGACTATAAGATACTCATACTCAGAATTTATTGCAAGTTTTCCAAATGTAGCTGCCAAGCGGAGCAGGCATATATACTTTTTCTTGGACGAGAGTTTTTTTTACAACATTTTGTTGATGCTAATTTTCCTATTTTTGATAATTTGTTATGATTTTTTCTGATATTTTTATTCTACCAGAAACCAACTTAATTTTAATTCAATTTCATTAATTTGCGGTGGCGGGCGGGGGAGTGCTGAATTTTTAAGAAAATTTGATCTTTCTGTTTACTAGTTTTGATACCAAATTTGGAGATTCTGGCACTTCTAGTCTCAGAGATCTAGATGTTCGTACAGACAGACCTATGTCAGGGCAAGATGGACTTTTCTGTTGTTTCTGTCTGTTTCTGTATATACTTAATAGTGCCGAAAAGGCTTCATAGTTCCTGTTACATACACGAATACAATATACTCACTTACTCTGCGAGTACGAGTATAAAAATTCAACACGAAATGTTGTTTCATAATTTTCTGCTTCTTCAATTCAATTCCAGCTGGCTGACTAACCAGACATGTTGTTATTCCTGTTGCTCTCGCTGCTGCTGTGTTGTTATTGTTTTTGTGATTGTCAACATACATACAACAACTGTCGCCTTCTACCCCCCTCGCTTGGAGGGGAAAAGAGGCAATATCATGCCGTGGTGCGTATTTAGTATGCCTGGCAAATAATATGCCTGATGATGATGAGGCTGAGGTTGTAATGTGCTTAGGAGTGGGGAGTTGTGATGATGTCCTGGGCAGGTGGTGGTATAATGGTGGTATGATGGCATGGTGGTGTTGGTGGTGGCACAACATGCTTTTGTCGTTGGCTTAACACTAAAATGTATTCACTGTAAAAATTAGCATATTTAATGCGAGCAGCACGTTAGGTTATTAGAGACACATTCTCACCATGGCCAGGCTGGCAGGCAAAGCAGCTTGGCAGATGGAGCTGGGCAGACATCACGAGTCAAGTGCGGGAAGGGAGTCGAGAATGAGTGAGTGTCGCCATGTTGCTGCATGTAAAACAATCACGCCCACACACACACACACACATATACATACACACCCACAAACACACACACACATAGAAAAACGTTAAGTAAGCGGCAGAGGCAGGCTGTGAATTTTTGCATAATGTTTCCTTGCCCTTTGCGCCTTGCCAGCCACCGTAACGGCTGAGCTTGTAAGCTACTTAGTTTTTATGACATTTTACCGCATTGTTTTTTATATGCCTCAGTGCAAAAATTTAACAATTTGTGTTTATTTTTTATTCTTTCAGTCTCTGTTCATTTTTATGTTCAGCCAAGCTGAGCGGAGCATTCTTAATAGTTTGAATAGCTTTTTGCGTCGATAAATTTTGAAATATTTATGTTTGTACCCGCTCATATATGTTGCAGACATGCAGCTATAATATGCTGCTGACCTGGCCAAAAGGGAAAGGCGTCAAAATCCACACGGCACAGTCCACAAACCATTTTGGTGATATGGTCTCAGCCTCAGTGGGGCGACACATTCCTCCTCCACTGCCTCAAATTTTGCAGTTTTACACGTGTTCGGCTGACACATGCCAGTGCAATTTTAAAGCTGCGATAAGGCCAACAACCGAGACATTGGCCCAGGCCAATAAACCCAGCAAAGCCACGAACCAACCAGCCATCCAACCAGGCGTCCAACCCACGGCGGTTGGATGGATCTCGTTTTTGTTGCTGGCACTTTTTCCCACGCTGTGTCTCGACGCTCGCGAATAACTGGACAACAGGCAAACACGTGTGCTTGTGGCGGCGACCAGAGATGGGTGCGTGTCGACCTAAAAAGGGTTCACATGGGAGCTGGCAATGGCAGGAGCAAGCCCGCAGCTTAGTAGGCTCGCCAAATTTTGTTTATAAAGTTATTGAAAGCTAAAACTAAGTGATTTGCTACCAATTACAGATTAAATTAGGTAAATGTATAAAAATATATATTTAAGATGGTAGAGAGAAGTCAGATAGACTAAATAAGGGAAGAGAGAGAGAGAGAGAGGGAAACCTGGGAGCCAAGTTGAAAAGACAGAGAGCTCAGAGATAAGAGAGAAGGAGAGGATGAAAGATGAGTTAACGAAAGATAGGAGCAAGTGAGAGAAAGAACTTTTTTCATACACTAAGAGTTTGATTTGTAGATGCTGCGACACCAAGCCACGAGGCTTGTTGCGTTCGAAACCTAGGCTAGAAGCAACCTCCTCCGCCCAACCGGTCAAGGGGCGCTGCCGCATTACGTATATTTGAAACGCGGCACGGAAGAAAACGCTTACACAAAGAGAGAGAAGAAAAAATTGCGTACTCCCTCGCTTCCTTTCAATGAAAGGAAAGACGAACAATAAACGACTAACATTGTCTAATTGGGGAGTTGTTAATGGAGATAAAGCTAAAGACATTCTTATAGTTAGAACACAGAACACGAAAAAGTTCATGCACGACACTGTTTGAGTTACAATGCTGAAGATAAATAGGAGCTCAATTTCTAGTATTTCTACGAGGGACAGAAAAATTAAGTTGGATCATCAAAGTCGGAGAGTCCATTTCACCATTAATCAGCTTATGCATAAAGATAACATTGAGCAAGATTCTAGGGTCTTCTAAGGATAATTATGTGGATGCTTGTTGTAAAACAGCACAAAACTCTTGGTGCTAATATCTATAGGAAGCACTAATCCAAATTCAGTGTCACACAAAGGAATCACTGCTTACAAAATGATATTCCAAGCTCTTGCAGTGTCACCTTTGTGTCACGATCAAGCGGCACGAAAAGCACACAGTCTCTAGTGTACTCTGACCTGCATAAGTGTTACGCATGTGTTAGTGTCCGTGTACGTATGTATTGTATGTGTTTATGCTGGAGATGTTATCAATCATGGTTTTTGGTGTGGATAGTTGCGGATAGTGTGGTCAGTTGTTGGTTCGTTCGGCGACGGCATGTGGCTCAACCTGATGCCTGCCGCCTGCCTTTGCCCGATGCTGATGTGGTGGCCGCATTTATCCCAGCTCTTTCACATGCTCTTTCTCTCTCTCTCTTCTTCCCACCATATCTGTGCCGCTCATTAACGCTTTAACGCTCAATTTAATTTATTTAACAAAATTGTATGCGTAAAATTAACGGTAAATGAACAGCAACAGTAAATCTCAAGAGTCCCTGGCAACTACAACTTTTTGTTTGGGAAGCCCGAGTCCGTTGATGTTGCAAAATGTTGCAAAAAGTTTTTTGGCCGCCGCTTGCAATGACTTTTTTATGGCAGCAAAACAATAACAATAACAACCAAACAGCAGCAAAAGCATCAACAACAACAAACACTTGTAAATTTATAAAGTTATAGTCATAGCAAACAAAAAGCAGTTTCAATAAAGCAGTGAAAAAAATTAAACTGGCAAAATGTGTGCCGTAAAAACAGTCAACGACTGGAGAGTGCACCCTGGAAAGCACTTTGGGAGCAGTTTTTCAGATTTTCTTAAGTATATTTACTGGTACTTTTGACTCCAATTGAAATTATTGTGGTATTAAGTAGCATTGTTACGATATTTGTAAGGCATAGGAGAAGCGTGTCCCTCTTTTTCAGCATGACAAATCTGTCTGCCTGATCTATCTGTCTGTCTGTCTGTCTGTCTATCGGCCTGTCTGTTCATCTGTTTCTATGCGAACTATGAAAAAATCATATGTAAAAATCATAAACCTCGAGCTACTGTAACATATAGCTTCCATATAAAGACATATAAATGAAAACTTTGTACAATAGATGGCGCTAAGAAAAGTGTAATTGAATATTGCAAGACAGGCAGCGTTTTTTGTGCTAGCCCTGAGCTCTGTCTCCCTCACTCACAAACAGATTTCTTGGAATGCGAATGTGTTGTATGTATGTACACGTATATGTATATGTATATGAAAGAAAAGGAAGATTGCTTCGCTGCCTATTGCTACAGTTTAGGGAAATGCATTTTGGACTACTACGTTTTCTTTGCTTTTTATAGAACTGCAAGGGTAGATAAGCTTCGGGTAGACAAAGTTAGCGTTCCTTCAGTTTCCTGATCTTATTTAGTATGTATGAATTTAGATTATAAAGCACACTTACTGTGAAGGGAGAAAGGGGATTATCTGAGTGTTGTGTGTTCATTCTAAACAATTCTGTTACAGTGTAATAAGGCGCTGATCGACTGAAAGGTTTAATAAAGTTTGTTCAGCTGCGCAAATGTGACATGTGAGCGGGTTTTTCAATGATATTTCTCGACTTTTACATTTTTACAAGATAGAGATTTGAGATAGACAGATATATACAGATAAACATATATCCATATAAAGACACCCACATGATAATTCATACCTATATGAAACCCATTTAGTCAATAATTGTTAAGCTTTAAAACTGCCCCAAGAATCGCTTCGAAAATTTTCAATGATGCCAAAGTATATAAGATTAAAGTTTGTTTCCTAAACTATTCATATTAATATCCATTATATTTTTATACTTCATTTTCATCTTTGTTTCTCTACATATCTCACAGAGAACAGCAGAAATTTGAAGCCGCATGGGATGAATTCATATATTTCCTAAGCCGAGCATGTACTCCACATATAAATTAAGCATAAGCGAAATTGTTTACGAATATTACCAGTCAGACACATTCCCCTGACTATCTCCTGCGACCCCAATCGTCTATCATACCCCATTTTCTTGGCCATTTAGTTTTAGCATTGGCATTCCTCTGCTGCGAAAATGTGGAAAATGTAATGCAATGTGTGCGTGTGTGCGTGTGTGCGACGAACAATTTTTACGACCACTTTTATTTGAACAACATGTTTTTGGCCAGCCAAAAAATATATACTATATATACCATATATATGAGCAAAAACAATAAGAAAAAGGAAAAAAAATAGAACTGGTTGCTTTATTTTATGCGTTTTTCTATTTGTTTGCAATTTTTCATGTAACAATATTTTGTTTGTCTGCTGTTGGCGCAGATGTTTTCGTTGTTAAGGTGCCAAAAGCGTTTAGCAGATTTAGCATTTCCTGCTGCCCCCCTCACAAGCTCCTGCAACTGGCTTTGTCCAAACTCGTAAGCAACTCAATCTCTGGCTGCCTTTTATCTCGCTCGCTCTCTGCGGATGCTTGGTTTATGGTTTTTCTGTTTTTGGTTTTCATTGTTGGTTTTTTTTTGCAAGTACAAACATAACACAAGTTCTTTTGGCTGCTGGTTGGTCTAGAAGAATACTGTGTGCTGCCATTTGTAGCACACTATTCCACAGGAATTGTCGTTGGCATTGTTTGTTACAGAGAACTGAGAGAACGGGAGCTCCTCAAAGTATGCTTTGTTCTTCCTTTGTGTCAACACAAACATTTGGCATGACTGTTTTGGTGAAGGGCGACTTGTGGTTAAGATTGTGACAAAGGAGCTTTGCAGTTATGTGAATTCTTACTAAATATAACGGAAACATTGTAGAAATAATTGGCTTTTATTAATCATGCGACATGTGTGTTGGGGTGCTTTTGACAACCATAGCAAATCATGGTTGATGGCAAATCATGGTTAAGGAAATGTTGCCAAATCAAAGAGTTTTAATGTATATTAAATTTTTAATTAAAAATAATTATAAAATGAATGTAAGAGTGGTCTCAATAATCATAAGCATATTGTGAAACACAAATAATGACAGTTCGAAGAGTTCGAACTAGCTCTAGATCAGCAATAACAAGTCTTTTTATGCTAAAAGAAGTGATTTGCCAAAACATGTGCTGACGGCTACAATCTGAACATATTTTGAACTCGAAATCAAGTTTCTGATGGTTATATAGCAATGTCTTATATGTTTAAATTAGGAATCCAAAACTTTTGTTATTTAGCGAAGAACAGTTTCTCCAATTCTTATTGAAGACATCACTAAGACATGAAAATAATGTCAGTTGTCTTGTCAAATCAAAACTCACAATTAAAGCACTAATAAATCTAAAGAATTTCCTTCAGTTTTATATTTTGTTAAAAGAAACGCAAAAAGGTTGAGAAAGAGAGAGGTCCAGGCCCACATGCATTGGTTTCTGAGTCGAACTGTTCATCTCAAAAGGTGAGAGGAAGGGACTGCGACTAGTGTTCTGCCTCATATACTATGACAAAAGTGTCTAAATTTCCCTGAAGTAGGATATGATAGCATATTAACTTTGCTTAGTCGAGCAGAATATGCGAAGAGGTTTCATCGTCTTCCTGACAGAGTCTACACTCGGTTTCAGGCCATAACTCCATTTCTTGGAGGTGCTAGCTAAGCCAGTTATAACCAGCCACAATGAGGTATAGACATGGTCTGTTTAGGTCTAGGTTTTGCCTGATTTTAGGCGGTCTTGCCACAAATTTGGCTTGACGAAGTCCAGGGATGTTTTCCCAGTGTTTTACTTCCAGAGCCCGGAAGTATTATGTGAGTAAGAGCTAGGCCGATGTCATGCTAACACCACAGAATACTTCTGTTCCCACAAGTGCCATTTCTGGAAAGTTCATCTGCAGATTCGGCTTCAATGCCACTGTGTAAAGGAACCCGCTATACAAAGTGTGACCTTGTTGCCCACAACGACTTTCTGAAGGCTTATAAGGCAGTCTTTGACAAGAATGGGGGCGAGTCCCCATGAAGACATGGATCTGAAAGCATATAGTTCCCCCTTATGTTATTTGGTATTTCTTGCAGATTTTTTGGTCTCTTCTACTCTTATGCATTTTTGAAATAGTTTATTCTGACATATATTTTAGAATTTATCGCAACTAATGCATTTCCGCTGAACAAATTCCAATCCAAACTTATGCAAACTTTATTGTCTTTTTTTCCGATTGTAAATGATATTATTTTATAAGAATGTTGGCCACAAATGTGTTAAAAATTTCATGCATGCAAATAAATTGCTGAGAAATGTTATTTGCAAATTTTAGACGTGGCCCAAAAATCACCCAACAAACCATTTTCACACAATTTGGCATCATCCAAGGCATGGCTTAAGCTCTTTCCATTTGCAATATGGCCTATAAATACTTGCACATAATGCGATGAGCTTGCAAACCAAATGCAATTAGAACTTTCCGTATAGGCTTGGTCGGAGCTTAGCTAGCAGGCTATCTGAGGCATTACTAATTGCTGTACACTTTACATGCTGGCATAATTTAATGGCTTAAACAACTACAACAACTACAACAACAACAATATCAATACAGAACAACAACAATACAGAACAGACAACAGCAAATTTGTGGGAGTCTCTTCTTGCGTCAGTTTTGTGACAGTGAGTCCGTGCTGGAAATAGCTTGAGCATCGATTTTGTCTTGCTGCTGCTCCTGTCCGTCAACGTATATCCTTGGTCTGTTTGTCTTCGATGACTGTCATAGTCATGCATATGTGCGTGTGTGTGTGGTTTGATGATTTTTAGGCATCAACAGATTTTCCATTTGGGTTATTTGTCATGCACGCAGCAGTGACACGATGAGAATTGGAAATGTCGACTGTGTGCTGTTGGACTTGGTTTGGTTTTGGGTTTCTATGGCTTATATCAAAAGGGGTATGGTAATTTTGCCATTAAGGTTGTATTAAAGGGAAGGTGGAGGCATACACTTAGATGTATTTCAATCACCATTACCATTGTTTGTTTGTTTTAAGTGCTCTGGAGTTTTGAGAGCTCTAGAGATGATAGCGGATGAAAAATTCTGTACGATGTTGAGTCTTGTGAGATGAACTATCCTGGAAAATATCTATATATCTATCAATTCATCATGAATAGCAGTACTGGTTCTATAATTAACTCCCTTGAGCATTCGTTTACAGGATATGAAGGCTTCGACAAAACTGAATATATTCTAGGATTTCTTGTTGTTTTTCGTACAAATGTCATCATCATGTTTGTTGTTCATGCAAATTGTGTTTCGGCCTTGTTGCACAATTTGGCATTATGAGCTGTGATTTGTGCGGGTGTTTGTGTGTCCATTTAAAACATATTTGTTTGTGTGTGTTTAAGCGTTAGTTAAATTGCAATTACAACATGTTCAAGGGTAGGCTTAGTGCTTGTATGTGACACATAATCACAGCGGCAGCCACAGCCTTAGGTGTTTTATTTATTTTTCAACACACAGCAGCAGGACAACAAATGTCAGGCGACGGCTGTCCCATTAGGCCACTGGCCATAATCTCGCTGCCATTAAGGACATGCATTATTTAAGCCTGAGACACAATGCTGTTTTATGTGTATAACTCCTTGGCATTTAAGCTGATTCCTTAGCTCCATTCCTACTATCTCAGTCGTGCAATTATTTATGATGTAATTTGTATAGCCAAGCCTTATTTCTGAGTGTCCTCATTTAATTTGCCTTTGGCATTTTTACCACTTTATTGACATTCGGATATGCCATAAAGCAGACACTATTAGATTTTTGTTAGTTTTTGTGCAAATTCCACATACACAGCAAATACACACACACATATATATTGCTGACTTTACAAAAGTTATGCAATCAAATTGCTGCTGCATAGCAAAGTAACTAGATAGAAAATGTAAATAATGAAATTTGTAACTTGCTGAAATTCGCCAAAGACATAAGACAAATACAAATATTGCAAGTGGGTGGCTCAAGTGGCAAGTGGCAAGTAGCAAGTGGCAAGTGGCAAGTGGTGTATATTTGATTTTCTGTGGAAAATTGCATATGAACTTGCATTGCTTTTGATGATTTCCATTTGATATTTTCACACATGCTACCGAGCCAAGAATCCAGAGAATTATTTATAAATTTGTGAAAGAATATATAGAACATGCTGAACTAAAATGCAGAATGCATTTTTAAGCAAGTAAAGGGAAAGCTTGATTCAGTTTGCCGAAGATTTCATACACTTCATATGATCAGAACTGTTTTATTGTGGCTAAAGGTTTTCCAATATGGATTGAGGTAGTAAAGCTAAACTAGTTGTCATTTCAAGTGATTCAACTTATTCGTTTTTTATTTATAGCATTAACTAGATGATCAATTCTTGATTAGAAGAACTTTACAAAGAATCTTCGAAGCATAGTATAAATTATTAATTTCAAAAACAATGAAATTTCTTTGAATTTGAAAGCTAAAATTAGCTTACAGAAGCCTTAATTTCCATCAGTTTGGATGTCAACTTGAATGTAAAAGTTGAAGTAAAATTAGCTATATATATGCTTCCATCACTTTTTCCCCTGTAAACAAGATGCAAACAATGTCGAACAAAGTTGATAACAAAATGTTATAACAAATTTGTTATTGTTATTCGAAGCAAGAATATGTGGCATATCTGGACGAATAGCAGGCAATATTCTTGCTAAATATTAAAAACAAAAAATTAATTGGCAATGCATTTCTATGAATTTGTGCAACTGACAGAAACATACACTATGGCCGGCTTGTAACTCAACCGAGCCAATTCAATAAATTTATTTTTAATACCAGCAAAAATGTAGTGGCAACAATTCAACACAAACATCAACTTGTCTGCACATATACGTATTTATATTTATTTTTTTCGTTTTATTTTTTATTTATTTACCATGAATTTAGACAGTTTAATTTTCGAATTGATTGAAAAGCAAATGTAAAATGTGAATGCGAGAGTTGGCAATCTGTATTGTGCACACACTCGATTTGCTGTTTCAAATGAAATGTTTAATTTATGCAATTTCACAAAGGGGTTAAATTTAAAAACAATGGGGGAGAAAATGGGAAATTGTAAATTTAATTAAATATTATTTTGTAAGTTCAAAGATAAAAACCATTTTTTGCTTCGTATATAGCACTTGTAGATAGTAAATATAAATTATAAATATATACCAGGAAAGTCTCCTATTTTTGGATTTCTTTTTGCTACACAGAGAACAATTGTTATTAATGTTAGTCAATGAAATGATTAGAACGAGGTAGTTATCTTCTTGTGATTAGATTTACTGCTAATTCTGATTGATAGACGAATCCCTGATATATGTATTTCTAAGAAATATTCATATTATCTCAATGGAGGTGATCACTTTTGTATGCAGATGACATAGTACTGCTTTCAGAGACGTTCTGATTTTCAAAAAACACTGGATAAACATCCAGTCGGATAAAGAGTGGTTCTATGGATATGAAAAGCTGGATGGTGTAAAAAAATATAAGTATCTTGGCGTTCTGATAACCCACAATGCTACCTTCAACAAACATCTATAGGTTAAGCTCTCCCAGACAAAAATGGCAATTAGCTCCACCTGGAAGTCTGTTTTCAGCAGAAAGGATAAGGGCCATAGCATCAAATATAAATTATTTGAGGCAACTACTAGGTCGGCAATATGCTTTGCTGCCCAAATATCGGGAGGACGTTGTTGAAAAACTCCAGCGCTTCTTCATCGAAAAGATATTCAGTCTACCTCAGCACGAACCTAATGGAGTCATCATGCTCGAAACAGGATTGCCACCACTTTATACGTACACTCTTGGTATGAAACTGGCAAAGATATAGATATGCCTGATCACCGCCTACCACAGATAGAAGCCACAATAATGCCATCATGCCTCGAAAGGTGGAGTAGTTCAGCGGAAGAACATAACATTCCATTAGACCTACTAGAGCATAAGTAGTACAACTACAACTACTACTAGTAGTACAACTACAACTACTAATAGTAATACAACTACAACTACTACTACTACTACTACTACTACCTACTACTACTACTACTACTACTACTACTACTACTACTACACACTTCTACTACTACTACTACTACTATAGGATTTTCATTCCTGATTCCATTCGTACATTATTACAAGCCAGCAATCTTGTCATCTAATAAAACAGAATTAGCATTGTCCTGAGGTCATAAGGTGGTGGCAGAATTGATCCAAGCCACGTGCACTTCAGATCCATACGATCCAAGCGCACTTCTAGGCTCAGTGATGGGCATATGCTGGAGGATGCTGGAGCAGTAGATCGATGCTGCTGCCATTAAGCGAGGAAGAAGCCGGCGAGCTCGTATGCTGCTGGCTGCGATGGTGACCTGCAATCGAGCTCTGCGAATTGGAGAGCATCTGGCAAGCTTCGCCGTCTGCTGGTGATGATGCGCTTCTGGAGCTGTCCATTGACCGTGGCAGCCTTGAAGCGGATTATAGTTATTCTATGAAAGTTCAAATATTCTTTTGAAAATTTGCGCAACAAATTTGTCACCCAAAATTTCTACAATCCTTTGCTTACACAATCACACTCTTAGTGACGATTGTTCACACAATTTTGGTATATATTGTTTCGCACTGTGTAGCTCTGACCATAGTTTCAAGTAGCGTGCGGAATGTGCTTTCTATGCAAATATGCTTTTATGCACACACAAATAAGCATAATAAAATTGTATGTTCTCTTGCTGTTACTTGTATCTATCCTTTGTTTTTTTTTTTTTTTGATTCTTTTCTATTTTTTCTTTTTAGCAAACAAAGCAGACTAAACAAATATGGCGACAGCGTAGCCTTAGCCGCAAACCAAAATGGCGAAAAATTCAATGGCGCTTGCGAGGCCTTCGCATATATTTCACGTTACTTATCTTTATCATTGCCAACTAATTTCACAAAGGGAAGGCTCATGCTACGAATATATACTCGTTCGTTCATATATATATGCAGTGTCTAGGCCGCTCCTTGCCGACCATTTGAGAGGATTGTGTATACAAAATATTTGTTTATTTCTAGTTCATATCTCGCATGTGTGCCGCTACACTTGTTTGGGCCATTCTTTTTGGTTGCGTTTGTTGTTGTTGTCATTGTTGCTGTTGTTTGCGCCATTTTGCGTTTTTGTTTATGTGTTAGCTGGGTCATTCCAACACACGCACACACAGACACACACAAACACATCTACATATGTATGCCGCTTTAAGTGTTTTTATTGTCTTCTTGCTTAGGGTTAAGTTTTCTCATTGCCAGTCTTACTTTATAGCCTGCCTTTGCCCTACGCCCTACGCGCTGCAACCCTTGCCCCTTCCACACACACAAATACACATATACACATAAAGAAAGAACTCAGTAGTACCTTTTCTACACTCTGCCAGCTAATCCTTTTGTTTTATGGCATTTAATTTATTTTTAAAGCTTTCTGCTTGCAAACTTGTTTATTGCCTTGCAAACAGCAAACCGAACCAGAATCCGAATCCGAATCCAAATCCCAACCAGAGAAAACAAAAGTGATGCAAAAATGTATATAAAATGTTGTCTAGCTGTGGCTATGGCTGGATGTTGTCTGCCATCTGCTGGCTGTTTACAAAACTGTTTGTGAATATGGCAAAGCTTTAGTTTTCTTTTCTGTTTTTTTAACCCAATATGCAACAGGCCAAGGCTGAACATTAACCCTGTGACAGTTAGTGAAAGTTGAGCATTTTTTTCTCCTAAATGCAAATAAAATTACAACAATTTTGTTAGGTTTTTCGCTGTAAGATTTCAGAAGATTTAATTTTAATATTGTGCTGGAAGTGGGTCATTTGTAGCGACTTCTTTTTTAAGTAATATTTTAATTTGATACATTTTTAGCCAGCTAACTTTTGTAGCATTGTTAGCTAGCAGAGTCGAGGTCGCAAGTCAAAGGAAGTTGATTGATTGTTTTTCCGCTGCCCACAATATTTTGGAAGTTCAACGGACTTCGTAATTGGGGCAGCATCTCACTGTGTAACGTCAACAAAATCCATAAATTGTAGCAAAATAACCTTAGCATTGTTTTGAGATAGGCCGTCACTAAATGTGTTGATACAACCTAAAAGTCAGGAAACAGACATCATAGGTTTGACCAAGAACTAATGTGGAAGATGTGGACAGGACCATTGGACTTATTCAAACCGCTGCCTAGCGATGGCACCAGAGGACGTTAGATGCTTGAATTGCTATGACAACCATAGCGCTACCAAAAGTTGATGAGAAGCAGGCAGACAAACATCAATACTGCTCCACTTTTCAAAGGCACTCGCCACCAACTACACCGCTGGAAAAAGACTTCATTTCCGATGCAACTGTGCAACATGGACTATCCTTCCCCGAAGCTGCTCGTTTTAAATAGCGAGGAGGTAGTTGGTGGCCAGCAAGATACAACAAACCACACAAATCGTCCGTTACCTCAAGAACTAAATAAACCGAATCAGGAAGAGAGACGTCCAGCTAGGCATCTTTGACACCCTAGCAGTCACAGTGCTTACCAGCTAGGTACGCTGAATACTTCATTCCAGGACAGCTCAATAGCAGGCGTACTTGTAGCGGTTCAACATTGCCGTCTGTCATCAGTGTTCTGGAAAACTTAAAGGAGTGAAAGGTGGCACGGGGCCTTATAGCTTATGGCTTAAGAAATATATAGTGTGCCCGGGTGCAATGTAGGTACTAATATGATGTCGTTGTGGAGTGGGAGAGTGGCAAATGTAGTTGTCCATGAGAGAAATAGTCAAATCCCAAATCTAAGCCTGACAGCATTACCTGAAACTATCTGCGCTTAAGTTGGAATGTTAAATCCATTGGTATTAGAGGAATCTGGGGAAGCCTGTGACGGACGCTAGTTGAATTGATTTTTAGTAGTATTTATTTACTTTCATTTTTTGATTGTGAAAAACAATTATAATTTGCTCACAGAAATGAAAACAATGATGTTATTCTTCCTTTGTACACCCGCACATTTGTTGCATTGGGAATTGGAAAAGTTTGTCATTAAGGGGTTAAACAACAGTCTAATTGGTTTCAATTCACAGCAAGCAGAAGCGGTGGCCACAAACAAAATACATAGCATGCTCGAGCATGGAACAAAACACCCAAGTAATTGGCAACAAAATTGCAATAATAACAATAACAATTCAATATGGCCGCAACAGATGCCAAAAGCTCTCAAGAGCTGTAGCAGAACACATGCGGTTGCCTTTGCCAGTGGCTTTGCCTCTTACCTCCCCAGTGTCTGCCCTTAGATTTGCCTTGCCCTTTGCCTTTGCCATTACTGTTGTTGCTGCCGCTGCTCTGCACTTGTTTTGTAAGCTTGGCCTAATTGACGCTCATTACATCAAAGAGTTTTTGCGTGGAGAATTCTAAGCACCAAATAAAACTCACATGTGTGCGTTGTCAGTTCCACTTACGCCAACTTCACTTGAATAGTGACGCCGGACCACGCCCACGCCTCCGCCAAAACATGTGCCATTGCGTGATTTCGACTTGTCCGAGTCGGGGAGCCATCAACGCGGCCAGGCCCTGTTATTGACATTGATGGGCCCGTCCAGGTTCTGCTATATTTAGCCAGCTCCTGCCGCTCTGTGAATGACATGGGAGAGGACGAGCTGAAAGTGGAAAACGGCTAGCTGATTAACCACATTCAGTGGCCATATCTGATTACTTGGGTCCTTATTGTTGTGCGTTTAGTAGTGCAAGCGATTTCAGCTAATCGATATGTTCATCAGCCACTGTGCGTGTGAATACTTGAACGCCTAAATGCTCTCAATTAGCATCGCCTAATCGCTTGAATGTGTTGTTTAAATTAAGCTTAAATGGAAATAGATACTGATATATATGGAAGGGTTTAAAGTGATACAACAAAAGTGAGAGCGATGTATGAGAAGTAGATTATTACCCACATTGGTTACAATTTTCAACCTTTCATCTTCAATACACAAGTGTGAGACATCTTTAAGGCAACTCTTTACGCACTTCATCTGTTTGAATAATATTTTGTATTCCTGCTCCAATATAAATCATCTTAACCCTATTAAAATACAACACTTTATGCTGCATTAACATAATTACTCAACATTTTAGGTTCCTCAACGTAATGCACTGCAGCAGAGTCCGATCCTGTCTACAAACCGCAAAGCGAAAGCCAAATGCCAAACAATCCCTGAAGCATATGCTTTCCTCATGCATACTTAAAATTAATGGCCTAATGAATGCACTCAACAGTCTAGGACTTAAGTCCAATTCAATTTCCAATTTCCACTTCAGTTTCCGCTTGGTCTGAGTCTGCCAACGTATGCTGCTGCTGCTCCGCCTTCGCCTTTAAGTTCAATGGATTGACAATGACTATTGATTTCAATTGATTTCATTTGGAGCTGGAGTTTGAGTTCGATTTTTGTTGATAATAAAACCATTGGCAAAACGTTTCGAACGGGGGGCCGTACGTGTCTGTCATTTCGAATGACAATTGTATGCAAAATGCCTTGGCATACGAGGCGTATGAGCAACATCTTGTTACAATGCTAAGCTTTGCATTTTGTAGCAGTAGCCGAGGCCTGGCGAACTTATGGCCTGACAACTTGTAGCATAATTGTGTATCGTTAAGTTTATGATGAAGTGCCTGTACACACACACACACACACACACATGCGCAAAACCATACTTATATACTAGAAAGAGAGAGGAAGAGAGAGAGAGAGAGAGAGATAGAGGCGAAATTCCTATGTGCAAATGGCACACTTTAAGTCAAGCAATTCTAAACTAAATTGGAATTTTTATGGCAGCACATCAGCCAAAGCTTAAGTCACATGTAGTGGCTCAGGGCAGGGCAGGATTATGGGTGGGGTAATCGTGGGGGGGGGATGGCTATACGTCCAGTGGAATCGTCAGACATACTTAACACAATGGCCGCTCCAGGCATTGTCCGAGGCTTCAGCATTGTGTGTGAGCATTTGACCGACCCGTGTCTGCTTGCCCGCACAAACACAAATACATACATAGCTACACCTACTCGCACATACATACATATGCGATTATTATGCACAGTTATAATGCGTCGATGGCTGCCACTGCATTTCGTATAAATTTCCCTTAGGCGCCGTTTTCATTTAATTTCCCATTGCCAAAAAATTCACGCCTGACTTGCCGCCGCCCAAAAAGTGTCAATATAAATGAAAATATGTGTAAAAAGTAACAAGAAAAAATTGCTCACAACATGCAAATATCAAAAATGAGAACAAACAGCGTTCTGCCAATGCCAGACATCAATTTGTGGCATAAATAAAACATTTTTATTACGCATAATTGAATCAACAAGTGTGCTACAAATAAATTAGGGAAAGTATTTTATGCTGAATTTGTAAGCAAATTTTCAAGCTCACCCAAAGGCAAATGAAAATTTCGTAAGCAGCTCAGAAAATTCAGAGGAAATTTATATATATTAAGACTCTTAAGAGGAATCTGTGAGTGTTTTATATATATTTTATATGATTTTTTTTAATATTTATTTATTATAATACGCATCGTCTGATCCCTACTTAATTCGTATTTCTGTTCAAGATTGAATCCATTATTGCTTGCATAAGCATTTACTTTGACTTTTGACCTCACTGAGTATGATTAATATTTTCAAAACTAAATGAAGCGTTTTAAGCCTTAACATTTTCACATGATTCACCGTCCAATCCAAATTTTACATAATTTATATATATATTCAAATTATATATATTGTGAAGGACTCTTCAAACGATCTTTAGGTAATTTATATATACACATATATACAAATATATTTCCTCTGAAATTTTCATATAAATTCATTCCAAAAAAGTTGGTTTTCTTTAAATTCTGAAATCTGGCAAAGCGAAGCAAAAGTTTTCATAAAAATCACGACCCTAAATGAATGCTAATATCTTTTTTCGCAGATCTATTCGCTGCGTTAGTTTTAGGACTACCTTGTGAATGCTTAGTATACGAGGTGTTTGTTAAAACACATAGCTCTTCCTCTTTAATCTGTACATTTGTATTAAAAATATTAATTTTCTAATCGTTCCAAACTGTAAATTTGCAATATTTAGCTCGTATAACTACATATATGAGGTGTGTTCAAAAACTAAGTTGACTTTTCAATTTTCGCGTTCAGCTTACATTCGATTATCGATTTCTTGTTGTTTTTGAGTTGTCTCGAACATATATTCGCAGTTTCAAGTACATAGCATACTTAGTTTGTTTTTGATAGATAAAAAGCTTAGACGTATTTTGTTGTGCTCATCGATGTTCTATTATAATACAAAGTGAAGCAAAGAATTTGCCTAAAATTGTATATGAAAAATGGAATTGACTGTTCTAAAACACTTGAAATGTTGTCTGTGGAGTACAGAGAGTCTGCTCTAAGAAAAAACAATGTTTGCAAGTTTTACTCTTCCAAGATGGCCGAGAAGATGCTGATGACAATCAACATCAGAAGATATCGTCGAAGCTGTGAGAAAAATTGTTTTTGAAAATCGTCGAATTGCCATAAGAGAAGTTGCTGAGGATGTTGGCATATCGGTCGGTTCGCGTCATGAAATTTTTTCAGATGTTTCAGCGAACGTACCATAAGCATCAGCCAGGATCCTAAAACAACACGACAATCAACCTGCAGCCACCATATTTACCTGATTTGGCCCCCTACGACTTCTTTCTTGTTCAAGACCTATAAAAAAGCGGAGATTAGCACCGATTTGTGAATTAAGTACTGCATCGCCAGGGGACCCATACCAAAAAGAGCTTATGAGAAGTGCTTTGCGTTTACACTAGCGCATTTTACCTGGGGGGATTACTTTGAAGGGGACAATCAAAATATAAGGTCACCCCACAGTTTGAACTCACTTTCTATATAAATACTCCACCTGTTTTTCGATTTTTGTTTTGTTTTTCAAAATTCAGCAACCATTAAATGACTGAACATTGTGACTTTTCCTATTATAAGTTGACCAGCCACCGTATTAACCTATATATATATATATATATATATTTGCTTGACTATATCTCCACCTTCATTTTCAACTCACCGCCCCTCTTCCCCTACACCACTTGCCCTGAAGTTCAATAAATGAGCAAAGTGCATAAACTTTAAGCCTGAGCTTGAATGGGTTTATCGTTGAAAAGAGCTGACTCTGCCATTTATCTAGAGCCCTCTGGCATTTTGTATATGTGCAAGTGTGTGTATATGCGTGTGTGTGTATGCAATGCCTTTTGATAAGTACTTTTACACATCATAACAAAGCATATTTGTTTGCTGAAACAGTTGCCTTGGCTGGCGTTTTTGTGCAATTGCCTTTGGGCCAAACACTTTGGATTTGCCACAAACTGCTTATGGTTTGGCTTGCTCTGTTTTTTGTGGTTTGTGTGGCCTTAGCGGTGGCTTTGTCTATATTTTTGTCTATTTGTTGCTTATAATTTGCGCTTTTTATCAAGTTTTAAGAAATTCCTCTAAGACAAATTAAGAGTTTTGTGAGTAAATAAAATAATACTTGGGGGTTTGCCAAGAAGAGCGTTTTAAATTAAGTGAGAAGCATTTCATGGTCATTTAACTTAGGTTTTTGCGAGGTTGGGTTAGTAGACCTGAGATTGAACTTTAATTTGGATTCAATTTGGATTCAATTTCAGAGGCGATCAGAGTACAAGAAATTGATGAGATTGAAGAATGCATGAAATTTGCTACGCAATCTTTACAACGATGCACAGTGCTGCAGAATGGAATTCGGATGCGAAGAAAAAGGAAGTGGTGAACTATGCCAGATGTTGCCTAGTATGTTTTTGCTTCTCCCACACAGATTCCAGTCAAACAAGAAAGTTATTTCTGATTCAGATTAACGTGAATCGACAGGACATTTATTTGTTTTGATTTTGTAAAATCTCATTGATATAACCACGACTTTTTAGTTACATTTTGTTATCATACTCGTGTGCTAATTGTGTAGTTTTTATTGCCTCTATTTAGATGGCCTGCATAGCTACTCTATCTTGTTATTCATCCAAATGAAGAGCCATCTTACCACAAGAGTTTCTTATGGCAGCCTCAGCAGACATCATTCATGTTGCCTCATGCTCATCATGGGCATTGTCTTCGTTGTCGTCGACTTGCTGTCATCATTCTCAGCACACAATTCAGTTTTATTAACTGTAAAAAGGAAGCTCTCCGCTAAGCGGCCAAGGAAGAAAAATATACTGCACTGCTTTTTGTTGTTGCTCCCCTGATGATGCTCAGAATTTGATATTCCAGAAGCTGCTGCTGCTGCTGCTGCTGTTCCTGCTGTTTATGTCTGCCTGTTGACAAGCATTTCCCACTAAAAATGCGCCAGCCCCTGTCCCCGTCTCTCGCCTGCCACTCTATGGTCCTGCTTGCATACTTGTTGGCTCTGCCTAAGCCAATCAGCAAATGCTTAGGGCCACGCGCACACAAAGAGAGCTGTTTGCGCTAAGCGGAAAGCCAGCTTATCAGCAAGAAGTCAATAAGCTATGCTGAATTTTTCATAGAGAAGACTTCTCTTAATGAAGACTTCTCTTAATCTCTGCCACTCTATGGTCCTGCTTGCATACTTGTTGGCTCTGCCTAAGCCAATCAGCAAATGCTTAGGGCCACGCGCACACAAAGAGAGCTGTTTGCGCTAAGCGGAAAGCCAGCTTATCAGCAAGAAGTCAATAAGCTATGCTGAATTTTTCATAGAGAAGACTTCTCTTAATGAATCGATAACCGGAAAAAGCTATATGAGTAGAATAAATGAATAAAAGTCACATGAAAACAAGATTATACTGATTATACTGTTGTAGTAAGAATTGGTTGACTTACCGTTCTCCACCAGAGAGACTATAGCGATATGGGGAATTTGGTCAGTTTTTTGGAATAAAATACAGTTTATAAAACATTTATAAACTTTATAAAACATTTATTTATAAATATATGCGGGAAATACATCCATGTTTCTTACCAGATTTCGTAACACTTGCGCCTAATCTTAAGCTAAAAGGTGTCAAAGTCAGCTGTTTGAAGCGAAAAGTACGTGGCTATATTTATGACTTTATACCCTTGCAGAGGGTATTACAATTTTGTCACATCTTAAACGTATAGAAGGAAGCATTTCCGACCCCATCAGCTTGACAAGCGAAGTCGCTGCGAAGTCTCTGCGAATTAATCTCTCAGTCTAAGAGCTATCTAAGAGCTATCCTTCTATCTGCTGTGAGCTGCTCATATGTCAAAGATCGGACCACTATATCATATAGCTCCCATATAACCGACCAATTCGGAATGAACTCTTAGTATACCGAATTATTTTTTTGTTTTTTATCGGAATTAAGCCAAATTTGAAGCGTGTCAGTCTTTGAAGCCTCTACGTATGCTGACTTTCAACTGAATCTGCAAGGGCTTGTAACTCGGATAGCTGAAGTTTGCCTTCCTTTCGTGTTTAATAGTCTCGCAGAAAATATAAGGAGCTTCTAAATTAAATTTTTGTGAAGGGCATTAATCAGTGTGGTTAGTTTTATGCGCTGGTAGATCTGTTTTGTTGATTTGTTAAGTGTTAAGTGTTGTCCCGAGTAATTTAAAAACTTGTCTATAAAATTAAGTTAAGTTAGGTGTTGTCTTTAAGAAGATTTTACAAAATGTAGGAGCAAACAGCAGCAATGCGACTCTATGAATTTCGTAGAGTAATCGCTTATGAACTTAAAGACTTAAAGCTGAACGTGCCTCAGATGTGCATATTTCTATAACAGTCGTGAAAAGTCGAGAGCTGTCATGAAAAGTGCAGGGGGAATAGAGAGAGCCAAAGCACCAATTCTAGACAAATCTAGCTTACTTTCTAATTGAATATCCTATGAGATATTACTCGTTTTATTGTCAATTGGCTTATAGAATCAGAAGATATAAATATCTATATCTTCAAATATGAGCTTTAAATACTAAAAATAAATAACGAAACTTGCTATTTATCCAATGCCAATTCCCACATATATATAAGTTTCGACCAAATCAGATGACTATATCATAGAGCTGTCTTAACAACGATCCCACAAAGGGGAGCTTCACTTTATATATAAAATCAGCTAGGCCTCGCCCTCGCTAGTGTGGGTGGGGCCGCGTCCACTTTCTCCAAAACAGTTTTCTATCCTTATATAAAGAGGAAACAATCGAATGTAGTTCGAAAATCTTGTTACATCTTCGAGTTATTCCTCATAGTGCATATTTCCAACAATTCGAATTGGACTTGGATAATATGTGGCTACAAGTCTGATTTCAATGATTTTTGCTTACCAGTTTTTATACTCTGTACTTTTTGATAAGTCCTCTTAGATGTTTTTGCTCGCATCGTAATCAAATTTAATACATCCTGGGAGGGAAATTTTCTGATTGCCACAACGAGGAAGAGGTTCGCTACACACAAACCGAGGCTCTAAGTAACTGGATGGCCATGGCTGAGTCTTCATATGGCTAGAAGGACCACAAAAACCGCTGAGAGTGCGGCTTTAAGGCTTACCTAAAGCGTTGACCTGCTCTCAAGGGAAACTCAGTTAATTTATTTTGCATAATTTTATTATGTTTTTATTTGTTCATTGGTTTTTCGTGTTTTTTTTTATATTTTGTATTACATTTAACTACACAGACTTAATAAATAGAAATCATTTGCATTTCCTTTGAATGTATCAATCATTACTTTTAGTTGTAGTTTTATTTTTATATACATATACAATGATTTGTTTAAAGAATTTGTTTGTATTTAAACTTTTGTGTTTTCTTTTTTGTATTTGCTTTTATTGCACTTTTTTCTAGACATTAAAAAGTTTTTCTTGTCCATCAATTAAAATTACTAAATGTTTTCCTTAGGCTTAGACAGTTTTCCATTTATCCATTTATATTTTTGATTACGCTGTTATGTTCGTATGCTTTTTCGTTTTGTTTGCCAAAAAAACCATTTTGATTTGAATTTCATATTTCAATTTTCATTGTTTGTTTGCCTTTTTTTTGTTTGCTTCTTTGCAAATAACTTTACTGTTCGCTTGACTGGCCTTAGACTTAATAGTTTTGTTTTTAGTTTGCGTTTAAATTAATGTTAATTCGAATATAAATATATTTACAGATTTAAAACTATGTTGGCTATAAATAGTTGTGTTGCTTATTAAATTAAAGTTTAATTTTAAAATAACTTTACTGTACAATTTTGTTTATTAAATTAAAGAAGGGAAACGTGTTTATGAAAAACTAGTTGAGTTCTGTTTTTATTTCTTTTTTATTTTATATAAATAGAGTTAAGTACTAAAAGTACACAGTTGTAGACAGTTGTTTTAAGAATATATATATATATTTATATATATATTATGTATTGTGATTTAGTTTTAATGAGATTATTTGATTATTTAGTTTGTAATATTTTAGGCCAATTACCTTTAAGTTGACTTAAAATCACTTTGAATCAAAGCTCTGTAGGCTTTTGTTAGATGATTTTGCTTGGTTTTTATTAATATTTAGGTGTGATATTATTTTAACTGTTTTCTTATAAGTTTTACACATCGATCTATATGTTAGGAGTGGGGGAAAATGCCTTTCGTTCGTTTTTTCTTGCCATTTCTGTTAATTTCAAAATACATTTTCCTTCATTTGGTTAGAAACAGGAAAAGGTCAGATATTTCTACTCAATTGAGAGCTTAAGATATTTGTGAAATGTTGCTATAACTTAGAAATCTTTTAACAAATATTTTAGAAGAGCTTTGATTTGAAGAAGATGAAGAACTTCAGCTCATTTTAGCTTGATTTTGTTAAATTGTTGTACATTTTCATCTCCATAAATTGTGCTCAGGATATTTACCAGTTTTTTCTGTGAAAAATTGTATCTAAAATGTGATACTTTTGTGTGCGGATTCTGGACTGAACTTATCATTGTTGCCACATGCCGCACAGCCAGCAGAATTCCTGTAAAATTAGAATTACTTTCGGCTGATCTAACTCTTTCTTCCTGATTTTTCCATATGTTTCATATTCCCTTTTGAGCCCCTCTAAATTTAGAAATCTAATCAGTTGGCAGAACTTCTCACCATTTCTAACCAAATGTTGGATCTTTTATTTCGTATGCAAAGCCAAAGTGTGCTTACTCTACTTCAATTAGTTCAAGCAAGTTCCATAACTTTACTATTTATTATTAATTTTTAAATATGCTTTGACTCTTTTACCCTGCTTACGACTGACCAAACACACATACGAGTACATATACATTATTTATATATATTATATATAAAAAGACTAACGCACACATGCATATATTATGTAGATGTCATATGTTATTAATACACACACATATGTATTGCTGTGTATTTTGGTTTCTCTTTTGCAGTTGAAATGAAGTCACAGATGAAGAGTTTCAAGTGTGGGTTTTGGTTTAACATTGCCAGCAAGACTGATAGTTGCATTTGATTAATATTTGACAGCAGAATCAGGCTTTATCAACTACAAATTCCGACTGCTTTTGATGATGGTATAGTTACAAATGCAAAGGAAGGGGGCCGCAACGCAAACTCAATTCTGCTTGTCGATAGTTTTTCAAGTTGTTGTTGTTGTTGTTGCTGATGTTGTTCATATCGCCTGCATGTCATTAATTTATACAATCTTCATATATACACTTGTATGAAATATCCGATAGCCAATGGCAATAATAATCATAAAGTTATGCAGGTGTGTTTGTGCCGTCTTGGTTGAGCCCCCCACATGTCCGTGATACATGGCCGCAGGATTATCGCCTGTATGCAAGCAAGAGAAGGAGCAAAAAAAGGCAGAGAGCAAACAAGAAAATATGTTAAAAAATTAATTAAAGCAGGTAACGACAAACAACATTCCATATATGTGTGTGTGTGTGTGTGAAGGTTAAACAACAAATGCAAATGAGACTTTGGTTAAGGCTTAGGTCCAGAGTTGGCTTATGTTATAAATTATGACCAGGCCTGGGCCTCTGGGCAGCTCTGGCTCAGTGACTTGATGATAATATAAGGTTTGCGCTCTAGAGTTGGAGCAAATATGTTTGTATATTAGGCTGGGCAGGCACAGGTCTTTGTTTGTTTTCCACCTTATGGTTGAAATGTGTGAGAGTCTCACAGAATGCAAATGTTGTTTACGATTCTAATATGGCAAGCACTAGGGGAGATCTGTCGAAGATGGCAGATTTGGAAAAATTTTTCTTGGCCTTCCAATTTGAGCTTATGCACTGTTCAATATCTTTATACTTCATTTCATCTATGTGACACACTGCTACTGTGTAGGTTAGAATGAGCAAGCAGCAGAGTTTTACACCCTCTTTTAAAAGAATTAAGCCAAATTGGAAAGCTGGGTAAATTATTAATTTCCGACACGAATCTGCACTGCCATTTTTATGAACTTATATAATCATGACGAAGTCTGAAGGCCTCGCAAACCCACTACAAGGATGAGATCCATTTTTAGCCTTCCTTATCGTGTCGTATTTTTCATTTCGATGACTGCATTATATTTTGCGAGTGGAAATTACCCCTCAAAGCGGTTGTCAACAAGATCCGACTCTGCTGATTCTGGTTACAAAATAAGATAAAATATACAAAATATAATATATGATAAGGTCTAGTGTCTCAAATTTTCTAGCATATTCTTAGTAGTTGAGTATCAGATTAAAGTGGCGTCTTAAACTACCATATGAAAGTGTCACGGAAATTCTATGGAAATGTAAAGAAGTAAACATTTCAATTTGTAGGCTAATTTGTGTACATTTGTACAAAGACAGAGCAAGAGTTCAGTGACTGATTTCTGTCTCTCTCACTCACAAACAGATGTCTTAGAATGCGAATGTGTTGAATGTATGTACATCTATATATATATATATATGAAAGCTTGAGTGTTTGTTTATCACAATGCGCGCACAAACTATTTGAAGGTAGTTGGAAAGAAGATTGCTTCGCTGCCTATTGCTACAGCTGAAGGAAATACGTTTTGGACTACTAAGTTTTCTCTCCATTTCATTGTACTGCAAGGGTATGCAAGGTTTGGGTAGGCGAAGTTAGCCAATGAAACTAATCTCTAATTTTTAGTTTTCATTAATTTCAGCTCTTCAACTTAAACTCGAAAGATCCCAAAGTTGATATAAGTTGGTATGCAGCATGCTAGTTTGTAACTCTTGCTATTATCCACATGTGAGGTCCACATTTACAAAGTGACTCCATACTTTGAAACACACCTTGGGTCATAAGCTGATGTTGCTCTCACTGCTTTGCCAGCATTTATATTTGTCGCACACAAATAAAAGTACAAAAATACACAAATTTAAACTCCACACGCCTGCGGCTGTGTAATTTTCATAAATTACTTTTATTGTTTCTCTACCATTTCCACTCCCCCACGACTGCGACCGCGACTGCGACTGCGACTGAGGCCTGCTCACTTGATATATGAACTGTAAAAGAGCTGAGCGCAACTGTAACAATTTTGCCACTTTACAGTTTACGATTACAGTTACAGTTTCAGTTCACAGAATGGCGAGTTTATGGCCGCATTAAAAAGGACTCAAATGTGCAGTTTTCCTTGTTTATTTTGAAAATTTTTAATTCAATTTCGCCATTGTAGGCAGGTGGGAATCAATTGCGTGAATGAAGTTATCATGAATATAAATATTTAATAAAAAATTAAAATGAATATAAAGTGGAATGCAGAGCGCAGATACTTGCCTTTGAAAATGTGAACCAAAACGCTGGCCGGCTGCGTGTTGCTGGCCACGCAGGTGAAATTGCCGGAATGCTCGCGACGTGTCCGCTGTATGGTAAGCTCCGATGATTGAAAGTCTGCCAATGGAGATAGAGAGATATGTCGTTATTGATAGTGGAAATGGGGCTGCCAGGGGCAAGGCAACGGCTGCAGCATCCACATCCACTCGAAATTCATGACTCATGATGCACCTGCACCATTCACAATACCATTCACGGACTCACTCACCTGGCTCGGTTGACACATTAATGCCCCGATCAATGTCGTAATTAATCATGCGGTTGTCATGGTACCAAAATATATATTCCGAGGCCTCTGTATTCTGCACCACACGGCACTGCAGGCGCAGCGCGGAGCCTGGTGTTAAATATCGTATGGGCGGGCCTGATATCTCAGCGCGCGCTTCTAACCGAACAGAATGGCATTTTGATGGAAATTTGGATAGTCCAGGCGGGGTTGTCGGTGTCGGTGGCAGTTTCGAATTGAAAAGCATACATTTAGTACGTACTACAACATGGTAATGCAACATTTATTTAATGGTGCGCGTGTGTGGGGCAAGATTTATGGGCCAGAGATTTCGGATTTCGAAATGCGAAAAATGATACGGAAATTATAGAAAATAGCAAACCAAATGCGAAATTGCACACAATTTTTTTGACATTTTAATTTATTGACAGACCAAAGGGGTTTTTGTGTTAAAAGTAATTCAGATTTATAGTTTAAGAATATTTAATGTGTCAGTTGGTCTTTGGATATGATATATAATTTATTTCGAAATAAATCTTTGTGTGTTTTATGGTGTTTTGTTAGGTCAGGCCTTAAGAACGTAATGTTGCAGATGTTGAAAGCGAAATTTCCTTTATAAATTAGATTTACTGGGCTGTGTTCTTAAATTTTCTGAAAAAGAAACCATTTGCTTGACATGTTTTTAGTTGAGGGCACAGAAGAGAAGCTAGACCAAGCAGTTTTGATACTGCATTTCTTGGAATGCTAATTTGTGATCAAATTGAAGGTTTCAGCTGTTATTCGTTTTAAAATGACTGGAGTTAATATTTGGTAGGGATATGCTCAGAGATATTGCCTAGAACATCTATATTAATTTCGAGTTAAGGATTCCCTTTATGGATGAACATGAGTATTCAAGAAGAGATTGATGAAGGGCAATTTCATTTGATATCAGTATTGTCCCACGGGTGCTGCCTCTTTAGCCTTCTTCTCCTCAAGGGATAGATAAGAACCTTAGCTTGATTAGGATTAGTTTGCTCCTCAAGCCTGTTAAAATGTTTCGTATCTGTTGCGTTTAGTTCATCTGCCACTTGTCGGACATCCAGGTCCCTATGAAGAGTGCTGTGGATCCCATATAACGGGGCGCCAAAAATTTGAGGTAGTGTCTTATTTTGAAGAATCTCTATTCTTCTAAGCTGGGTTTGGCAACAGTATCCCCATATTGGTAGGGCGTATCGAAAGACAGGTGCAACCACCTGCTTGTTTATCATCACCTTGTTTTTTAGAGCTAGCTTCTTTATTTTGCCAATTATCTTGAATCTAATCGCTATCACATGCTGTCTATAAGTGAGCTTATTGTCTAGGTGGCAGTGCGAGTTCTTGAGAGTGGTCGGGTTACCTAATTTGGTTGGTGCTCTGCATGGCTTCTGGCAGAGTGTGTGTACCATTGCAGCAGATTTCTCCGCTCTGATGGTTATGCACCACCTTTTGGCCCATGTAGCCATAGCATCTGCCATTTCTTCAAGCTTGCCAAACGCCTCGCCAGGGTTTTATGCCGTGACATAATTGCCATATCATCATCATCTCATCTGGATCTGCATTCCACCTCTCATTCATGACCTGGCTGGGAATATCTGCCTTGTAGAGTCTGTATAAAATAGGACCTAGAACACTGCCTTGTTGCACTCCTGTTTGAATGCTTCTAATTGCCGAGTTGTGGTCCTCACAGCCCACTGTAAATGTTGTGGACTGCAGGCAGCTGGAGAGCAAGTGGCTATAGAATTCGACTCTTTTGCCACCTTCTACAAATGTCAATTCACATTTCTTCAAAATATTTACTCATTCAAAGCTATGAAAAAGTAACTCCAAATAATGTCATACTTCTAGAAAAGAGGTCTTTAATATCTCTTTCATAATAATTTGAACTATTTTTAGGCTTTCTTTGTCCTTATATAAAAGTGAAGAATCATTTCATATAAAATTGTATTCTACACTTACTTTGAGCCAGTTGCTATAGTTATATTTGATTATTTTTTAGGCAATTTATAATCATTTTTTTTAAACGAGTGTCTAACACACTTTGTCTCACTTTCCAAGTGTGTGTGTGTGTGCGTGTGTATGTGAATGCCATTAGGCCCGTCACATTCAAAGTAAATTGCTTGTTAAATTCAGAATAATGTGCGTCAGTTTAGCCAGGGCAAATACAGACGAATCTAAGTTCGTTCTATGCGGGGAATATGTGTTGAGAGTGTTCTATGTTGTATGTAGGCTGTGTTTGACTTTCTGCACATTTTTTTTGGCATATGGACATTTCTAATTTCAGCTTGAGCGCTTCGCACAAAGGAATGAATTGAAATCAAAGAAAGGAAGGGAAATGGAAGAAAAATTGCACGGGTCGCTTGAGTTTGCTCTGCTTTGCAAGTTTCGACTATTGACAATGGGCTCTGTGAAGTTCTGTTGAGATTTTCAGGCGCTTGCACTTGCCAATGGAACTTATATTTATTCAGCTTTGGGCCCCAGCCAGACCAGGCCATGGCCAGGCAAATAGTTCGCAGTGGAGCAGAGCAAGCCATCTGGGCGTGAAATTATAAAAAATCAGTTGAACATCGAATGACAAAAAACAATGAGCTGGAAATTGTTGGAAATGAGTGTGGGGGATGGTGTGGGGGATGGTGTGGGGGATGGGAATGAAAGTGGGTATGGGAAGAGGTACCAGCTACTTACCAACAACACTCAAATGTAGAAATATGGATGTGGGCGGATGTGTGGACACTTGGCACTCGTAGACGCCGGCATCACGTAGCTGCACAAATTTGATTTGCAATGTCCAATCCTGTGTTCCCAGGCAGAACAAACAAAAACCAAACACAACAAAAAAGATGTACGGGTATTATTAAAAAAAATTACAGACGGCAGACCCAGTCAATGTTTGAGACGTAGGCTTAGGTCATGTGTATTTTGCAGCCTTGCAGTTCTGTCACGTATGCACAATTTGAGGCACCGAGGCAACGGCAACGGCAGCGGCAGCGGCAAAGAGGTCGGGCTGCAGTGTGCGTGTTGCTGCATAAACATTTCGTATGCAGGTCAGGCACTCGGCCCAGTCTGTCTGTATCCTGTCAGTGCAATCAGCCTTCAGCATTCCATCTTTGCAGCTCCATCTACGCAGCTCCTCAACTATGCAAATTACTTTCGAAACTCACCTCGGAATGCTTTAAGTGCGTGGCACTGAAACGCTCATCGCTGCTATAGGTTGTTAAGCCGACCGTAAGCAGATGATAATCCTTTTTGCGTATCCAGGATACCTACAAAAAAGTAAATACATAAATAACACACACACATAGCCAACGAATGGGTTGAGGCTGGGGAGGCGTCGGGGCTGCTGTCATTAACCAAATACAATAGAGCTTCGTTTGCCACAAGGACTTTTGCTTAGAAGGATTTAGTTCGACCAGCATGCAGAAATGTTTAACATATGCTGGGCCCACATTATTTATTTATTTTTTATATTTCTTTTGGTCTAGTGGTCGTCGATGCACAGTGAGACAAAGTTATAGCAATTTGACATGCAAATGTATTTATTTATTTCATCATCAATATTGAAACAGCAACCGGAAATAGATGGAGAAGAAAATTGCCTAGGATTTAAGCTATCTGGAAATAAAATTTCTCTAAAAGCATATAGACAAGTTAACCATAAAATTCTCCCAGAAATACAAGTGAATTCAACGTATTCAAGAGAAGCTGCCTACAGCATACGCTCCATCACAGTGAGGTCAAATGAAGCTGTCAAATCCCCCTGAAGGACAATAAGTTCTCTATATGATAAACCGGATTATCAGATCAATCTCAAGCTTAATCGGCCTTGCTTATCTTCTTTTCGACTAGACCCACCAAAGAAATCTACGAAAAGTATTTCCATAGGAGCTCTTAGTGTGAATTTTTAAACCATATATATTCGGTGGGGGAAAAATAAATCCATTATGGTTTTGTATATCACCTTTGGTTTGCTTTTATTATGCAAACTATTGCTCACATTGATTCACACTTATGCTTTTTGCAAAAGGTGGGTTTCCAGCTTAAGACACACTGTTGTCAGATCTTAGATTTTAGGACGATTCCATTGTCAGATAAATTGAGTTCAACATGAAGACCAACAAAGAAAAAGTTCGCTATATTTTACAATTTCCTTATGATAAAGGCGAAAATGAAATTGTGAACAAGGGTTCTGGTTCCATTGCTGTTTCGGCTAATAATGTACAATTGTGGTTTCGACGGTTGCGTTCTGGAAATATCGACGTTAAAGATGCACCTCGTACTGGTAGACCCATCTTAGAAAATTTTGTTAAGATTGTAGAAATTACTGAAGCAGAACGGCATGTCAGCAGTCGTAGCATCGCCCAAGAGCTTAACATTGACCACCAAATAGTTTTAAACCGTTTAAAAAAGGTGGATTTAGAAAGAAGCTAGATGTATGGATGCCTTACGAATTATCTAAAAAACACATAATGGATCCAATTTCCATCTGCGAATCCTTTACCAAAAGTAATGACATCGACCCATTTCTTAATCGGATGGTGTCTGTTGATGAAAAATGGATCGCTATGAGAATGTTCTGAGCAAACGATCCTGCACAACGTGCAGTGAATCAACTCGAAAGGTATCCAAGCCATTGCTAACAGCCAGGAAGGCTATGCTGTGCGCTTGGTGGGCATGGAAGGAAATCATTTTACATGAGCTACTTTCATATGGGCAACAACTTAAGACGGATCTCTTCTGTCAACAATTAATCCATTTGAAATTGCAATAAACCAGAAGCGACCAGAATTGGCCAATAGAAAAGGTGTCTCGCTACATCAGGACAACGCTAGAACACACACACCGGATCGAAGCACCAAGCGACAATCATCGTTTTTTGTCCTAACAACATTTTCTTCGTGACAAAAAACTTAATTGCATTGAGAACTGCGTAACAAGGTTTTAGTAGCAAGGACCACAGAGTTTCAAAATTATTCTCAAAATGGCAAAATTTGAAATAACTCGGTCAACCCAAGCCGCATCAAATTAACTTAAAAAATGGGTTACAAAAGGTGAATTTCTTTTTCCGCAACCTAAAATGATTCCTTTGTGCCAAGTCAATATCCTGATGAAGTATCTCAAGTCCAAGTCATATACTGATTTGCACACATTCAACTCTTACATCTAGGAAGTATAAATATTTGATAAAAGCTTTCTTGGAAAATTTGCCCATCAGCAGCAAATATGTTTGTTGCCACTGTATGTTGTGCTTTTGTGCTCTCTTGCTCAAATGTTTGACAATCCATCAAGGCGAAGACGTTCGATTTCGAATTCAACAACAACCGACGACAACTTGATGATGATGCAATTTTTCAGCATAGGCAAAAAAAAAGGCAAGGGCAAAGTCAAAGGCAGAGGCAAAGGCAGGGAAGAGGCTACAGTAAAATATCAAAAAGCAATTACGTGTAAGGAGTTTACAAGAACAAGAACAGCAACAACAATAATAAACATAATAGCAGATTGATTGATCCAAGGTTCAAAGTTGAAATTGGCTGCTTAACTGTAAATAGACAAACAAACAAATAAACAAGCAACCTAGGGAGAGTTCTACAGTACACAGACATGTGAAGGCACAGGTTTTACAGAAGGCGGATCCTTGCCCCACCCGCCAAGGCCACTCCTATGCCTGCTTGTATCGATGTGTGCGTGCGAGTGTGTGTGTGTGTGTGTGTGACTTTAGCTAATCCCAAATGACCATTAATCATTTCGTCGTCTATTTCTCTTCTATATTTTTTTTTATTTTTTTGGTGAGTGAACCGGCCCATCTTTTAGTCCACCATATGGGGTTATGGCAACAACAGCAACAACAACAACGACAACGAAAAAAGTAACCAATCGACAAATGGCCTAGCTCTTAGCTTAACCTAAAAGCAAACATTCAAGATGGTCCCTCCCGAAGCACGCATGTATCAATCAATTTTCAATTGATAAGGATTTTTATTTATTGGCCAAACGTAGCAGCTTTTTTCTAAACATACAAACACACACGCACACTCACACATACGCCCCCATCAAACTTTTCAGGCAAAAGTTTGTAGCCAATGGAAAAAAAATATGAAACAAGATATTGTTAAATCAGCTGCGTTTTGGCCATAAATTGTATTACATTTTCAATTGCTTAAATGTTTAATGCGGCGTATACGCAATATGACAGGAGAGTTGTCGAAATGCTTACGTTTTTTGTTAAGGATGCGATTGAGTTAGGATATTGTGGCCAGAACTCTAGGGAAAATGAATTAGTTTTTAGTATTTTTGATACTGCGTGAGCTTTTGATGTGATCTTAAACTCTTGGGAGTCTGACCTAGCTGTGATGAAGATAGAGTTCACACGTAGTGAGGGTCTGTAGAATTTAGAGGAGAGTAGAATTGACTTTAACTTTCTCTGGATTTGAATTGCTTCATCTTGGGACGGCAAATATGTCTTAAATTTTTGCGCTTGCAGTGTTTAGTTTTAGTAGAAATATGAATATGAAAATCAACATCCTAACCGCTTACTATTATATATAGTTGGGTGTCACGGAAACTCTAGAGATTTCGACATTTTCATGTGTAGCAAATGTTGAAATGTCGTTGGTTTCGTAGACCTTAGCAGGCGTTCTTGTTGAATCCTCAGAACACCCCAATAACGCTTCAAAAAGAATATCAATCTAGTATACTTTGAGCTGTTTCCTATCTCCGTTTTGCTGAAACCTCAACACAGTTCAATAACTCTTCAAAAAGGAAATCCATCTAGGAACACAAATGAATCTACACACTCATTTTTTCCAAATCTCTAAAGTTTTCTGTAACAATCGCATAGATATCTTATACATTAGCTGTTTCCATTCAAAATATCACTAAATACTTTACTGTCTTTGGAAAGATCATCAAATCTCTTAGGTTAGTTTTCGAGAAAATTCAATATTCATCAGCTACAAACATTTTCTATATTATATCGCTTTTGCCTTCAAAGGGTATTTAAGCTCTCACATATCTCCTTTTCCTTTTAACTTAACATTTACTTAGTCATTTCATTAGGTTGTCTGGAATATTAAAATATTCGCAGTAGCATATTTTTATTCTCTCCCACCCAAACTGAAGTCGTTTATTATCAGTCAGCATACATTCCGAAATCCATATCTAGATTCAATACAATCTGCAAAAGCATACAAGTGTGAGGCATAAATTGAGCATAAATTCTATGCGATTTCATTGCTCGCAGGCAAAGCACGAAGAATGTGTTTTTGGGAGTGCTGAAAGTGGAGCAAGCAGCTCCCCAAAAAAGTACATTTATATATTTTTTTTATGATATTTATGAAGACACCAAAAAGAGAGCAGAGCAAAATAAACCAGACAGCTAGAAAATGTAGCTAGGAAAAACACTGCAAGGCAGAGAGAGAGGGGGAGAGAGAGGGAGAGAGTAGAGAAAAAACATGGGAATGTAGCAGGGTGCCAAAGTGAAGCCATCACAAAATGGCAAAAATGTTGAAAAAAAGAGCGTAGAGACGAGAAATAAAATGTTGCGGCAATTAATCAAAAGCACTGCGAATTCCTGTTGGCAAAGAGTTTGCATGTGTGTGTGCGTGTGAGTGTGTGTGTGTGTGAAGTATGTTTGTGTGGCACATAAATCTCAGCGCCTGTCACGTGTGCGAGCAACACAGCGCCGCCTGCGGCTTCAGCTGCAGCAGCTCTGCTTTTGACTTTGTGTTTTTTGGTTTGTGGCTGCAGCTGCCAGCTGGCAGATAATTGTTTACATTTTACCTTTTCCCTTTTTTTTTTTCTTTAAACCGGCTCTTTATTTATAGTCTAACCAGTGGGGCGCGGGCCACAAATCACTTGTTAGCAAATTTATGGCAAATTTATGCTAACAACTTGTCTGACGCCGCAGTAGCAGCAGAGCCAATCAATGCAGACTTTGACAGCTAAGCGCGCATATGCTAACTGTCTGCAGCGGAGCGGAGTAGAAAGTGCGGACGCAGGACTAGAATAATTGCCTGTCCTGGCTACTGGAAAGCCCATTGAACGTGTACTTTAAGCTTGTTTTTTGCAAAAAATCAAACTTTTGATTGGTTTCTGGCATTGTTTTTGTTATTATTGTGTGTGCTTTATGTATTTATTTCTTTTCCATAGCTGTCCAACCAATTTCCCTGCCCAAAGGCCGCTGTAAAAATAGCAACAAAAGTTTCAACTTTTTTAACAAGCGATTTTAATAAAATTCTATATAAAAGTGGCAGCCACAGCCAATTTTTGGTGCAGCAGTTTTCTATGTTCATTTTTCTTTTTTTTTTCATTAAAAAAATAAAGACTTTTGCATACAAAAAGTTTGCACAAAAATACGCTCAATTTAGTGCCGCAATGTTTGGCCTGACATTGGCATATATTTGCCAGTGTATATGTGTGACTGGATGAGCTTGTAACAATGTATTTGTATGCGTGTGTGTGTTATTGTTATGACCGTTTTTTGTTGTCAACCAAAAATTGGCATTGTCAGACAGACAATCATCAAAATTGGAGTTTCTAGTCATAAATTGTGCAAAATGTTGGGGCGACAATTTAGAGGTGTCTGTGAAACGACTAAGCTCTATGAGAGTGTGCATATAGAAAATAGATTTCGCTGATATTCGTACTGATGATCTTGCATTGGACAAAGTCATCAGCGAGAATTCAGAGAACTGAAAATAAACGTGTTCAATATTGGAATATGTGAATAATGAATCCAGTCTGAGTCACAACGCTCTTCAAAGCGTAGTTTTCCATAGGTCGTTTGGATTTTTTCACTTTTGATTAAGAATATGAAAATATCAGAATGAATCAATAATGGTCTGTCACTCTGACTCTCATCAACCACTCAAAAGTCGCTCCAGTTGAGACTTCCTAAAGCCCGTCTGCAATAGTGAAGAAGGCAGTTTAATCTATATCTTTTCAGCCATCTCGATTTTCGGTGTGAAAGTAACTATGTTATATGATATGCCGTGTCAAAAGTATCTCAATTTCTAAACCATTCACATAAAATTGTATATTAATTTGTCATGAAGCCTGCAAAGCACAGAAGCAAGTGTTTCAGGTCATATAAAGTATATAGTATATACTTGATCAGAAGGACGAAAGTTTTCTATATAACTAAGTCCGTTCGCCTGTCCGTTTGTGTGTCTAGCTCGCAATCTCAGAAATCTTAAGAGCTACAGAGCTGAAATTTTTGCCAGATTTTATTTTGATCTACAAGATTCACTCAGATCGGACAACTTTATCATATAGATACCATATAGCTGATTGTTCCAAAATGAACATTGAGGAACATAACTTTCACCCAAATCACATTAAATTTGGTTTGTTTCCATCTAAAGAGGCCCCTCGTCCGGTCTCCCGTTCTGATCAAGATCGGACAACTATATCACTTAGCTACCATATAACCCATTGTTCAAGAATGAATACATCAAATTCGTCTTGTATTCCTTGTATCCATAGTATACCCACGCCCGCCGAATAGATTTAATCTAGATCGATTACATATTTACAGTGTGAATGGTATATAAGCTTCGCCAAGCCGAAGCTAGCTAGCCGAAGCTAGCCACATATGTGTCTTCAATTGTCGTTCTTATAGTGCCTTTCATTCCTAAATTATCTATAAATTATTAAATTAGGTCAACTTTTGTTAAAGTATTTTTTCCCTTTTGAACGAAAAACAAATAAAAAACTTCGGCTTTCACTACATAAAAAAAAAATAAACAGCAATTACCTTTGCATAATTAAAAGCTAACCAAAAACTCATCGAATGCCAAATCGTTTTCAGCGGAAATGCTTATTAAGTGCAATTAATGCATAATTAAACATTAAGCATTGTACATTGAGAGCTAATTTGTGGCGCACGCAGTAAATTAGCCTGTCAAATGGTAGAACGGCCCTTGATTAACGACTGAATGCTGAAGGCTGCTCTTCAAAATGCCGAACAATAGGAGGCCGTACGAGCCCAAACTGTATTACGGCCGCCCTCAAATCAAGGCTGAGCTGTGTACAAAAGTGTAGCCTACTTTCCAGCTGTCAACAAATGCTGATTGTTTTTGGCTTCAACAAGACAAAAAAAAAAACAAGAATTAAACCAAAAACAATTGCTGATAATTGCATAGCAATTAAAATTTAAATTATTTTAATTAAAAAGCTGGCCTTTGCAAATGTTCAAGTTGGCTTTCTGCTCTTGCATATTTCTGAGCCCTCTGCTTAAGCAGGAGGCGCCTTTGCTGGCATTGAACTGTCACCTGTGTGATTGTTATGACAAAAAAGAGCCGCTTAATTGTTTTAGCTCTTTGTATTTAAATTTATGTTTTTTTCTGGTATTTTTGTGGGGACAGGTCAAGCATTTTGCCTTTTGTTTTCTAAAAGTTTTATAGAAATGCTGGGACTATGCAAAAATCTGGGTCAGAAATTTGCCCATTGTTTGAGACATTTGTTTTAATAAACATTGTGACAGGCAGCAGCCTCGGCATCATCAGCAGGAGCACACAGGAACAACAACAGCAGCAACAACAGCAGCAACAACAGCAAAGGGGAAATTTACTTTGGGAATAATGCTGTAAGCCTTCATCAAGTTGTCGACTGGAATGTCTTATTAGTCTGCCCCCGCAGTCCTTGGCTTAATTACAGTTGAGAGGGGCGGCTGCCCCTACAACAAAGTGATAATGATTTGTATTCATTAAAAGAGGTTTATGGCAATTTCGAGCTACATTAGCTTTCAGGCCAAAGGCTTCTTTGACGCTGGCCAGGATTTCTCATTAAATTTGTTCGGCTGCAAAATAAACAAACACATTATTATTTATGTCAAGCAAAACATCTGGAGTTTGGCTTTTCTTATTGTTTTTCTTCCTGCGGAGGCAGTACAAATATTTTTCTTTTATCATTTGGCACATGTGGAGCCTGTGGAGCCTGCCTTTGTGTGTGCCAACGGCCAAAATTGCGATTCTTAAACACAAACAAAATGTGAGCCATAAAAAATGGAGTGATGCTGGTCGTCGGTTGGCAAAAGAATATTTTAATAATATTATTTTGTGAAACGAGAATACACATATATATATATATATATATATATATATATATATATATATATATATATATATATATAAAGCAACAATTTCAATTGCAGAAACAGCCACAAACTATTCAAAATATCAGCGCAATAAATATACAAATTTATTATTGCGGCAAGCTGAATGGGAGCTGTTGAGATTTTAATTTTAATATTCAACAAAGCGAAGCAATGTTGTTTGGCAGCATAAGAATATGGGTTGGAAGAATGATTTGTAATTAATTTACAAAATATTTAAGTAGAATTCAAAACGTTGTAATGCATAATTAATCGAATTGATATAATTGGTTCTTGACTAAAAAATGAAAGTGATAAATTATTGATTGCCTAAGTCTAATAATTTTACCGATAAGGAGATCCTAAAGATCCTAACGTCTAAAAGAATAAGAAAGTTCTGTAGCTAATTGCCGATTGCTGTTACATAAGGAGAAGCTACTCAAGTTTGGTTGTCCGTTGAACTTCTACATAAAAATAGAGCTTTAACCGATTTAACTATAAGGGCGTTTCCTCCTCCTCAGGGTACCTTTAACACTTTATTAAACCATCCGACAACTTATATTTCTCAGTGAATTTTGACTTTGATTTAACTCAACAAATCTGTCTCTATATTTAGAGGTTTATTCTTATTTACGTCAGCATGTCTTATTGCTAGCTATGGGAATTGTTCCTAAAGCAGATTTGCGAAGAAAAGCATCTAATCTAAAATTTAATTTTCTAAATGAGAAAAGCCTAATAAATTAGTTTATACATTCAAGATTTCAACACTTTTCATATTCTTAATACAAAATCAACTTATAGTGTCATATTGATTGTTAAAGGATAAACATATTTAAAAGATTTCTAGTTTCAAAAATATCATTTAACTATCATAGAGATGCATACGAATGTGTGAACTCGTTTCTGGGTTTTCAAAGATATATTCGTTCATTTATGCATACATAAATACATTTTGATATACAAAAACACAAACACAATCTAATCCTTGTGAGTGAGAGATGTCTCTGTCGAGCATTCTGTTATTTTTCTTTACCTATCTCTCTTTCTCACACATACACAGGTCAGGAAAAGAACAATTTGTTAGTTTAGGCTGGTGAGAACGTCTAATAGAAACGCGTTTCTACGCAAATCCAGACTGACCCTGGCATTCGCTTTATTTACAATGGGGGTTGGTTTCAGATAGAGAGAGAGAGAGAGAGGAAGATCAAGAGTGTGGCTCTCTAGCGAGGCTCTTGATACATAATTACAAAGTGGAGTATGTACGGTGAGACCTAATGGTAGTTCTTACTACATTAGCGACATCAATCGTCCATTCTAAATCTGTGTTTGCGCCCAGCCTTGCTGCTATACTGACCGTTCGTCAGCAGCGAGCAGCAAATATATATATATACAAATACATGATGTTTCTCTTATAATTTAGGCATAGTAAGGAGAGAGATAGACGGGGAGATAAAGGACAGTTCCGCGTATGTTTAGATCCCATTCCAAAGATCAGGGCCTGTCTCTCTCACATAGACTACGCTTTTGTTTCTATTGAGATATGACATTTAGCATTACTATATGACATAGTTGTCCGATCCGACTGAAATTTGGTCTGCACACGCGAAGGCACTTAAGACTAACATATACCAAATTTGAATAAATTCGTATAAAAAGCTACCAATTTTGGTATACTAAGAGTTCATTACGAATCGGTCTGTTATGTGGGTGCTATGGTGGTCCGATCTTGATTTTGCAGCAACTTACAGCAGAAATAAACCTATGGTGAAATTTCAACTCGGCAGCTTTCAGACTGAAAGAGTAGTTCGCTTAGAAATAGACAGACTGACAGACAGACAGACAGACAGACTGACAGACAGAGACACAGACAGACTGACAGACAGACTGACTGACAGATACACAGATAGATCGGCTTGTCATGCTTATCAAGAATATATATATTCTATGCGATCGGAGATGCTTCTTTCTATGCCTCGCAAATATCGTGACAATATTATAATACCCTCTGTAATTCTATAAAAACATATAGAAAACTATAATAATTTCATAAGGCTATCAGTTTCTCAGTTTTTCAGTTTCAATCCAAAACTTTCCGCTGCTCGCACCCTTTTCAAGCGTTATTAACGAAATAAAATACACAAATTGTTATTCATGAAAAAGAGATATAAATATATATTTGTGTTTGTTTTGATTAAGCTGGATTGTTTGTGTTTCATTGCCTTGTGCATACATATAAGTATGAGCAGCATGAGCATTACATATAGAGAGGATACGTTCTGCTTAAATGAAAACCCTCATCATGCCTTGCGTATGTGTTTATGCGTGTGTGTATGTGAGTTCCTTTAAGTTATGTGCTTGTTTTTACGCTTTTACTAAACTGTTTTTCGGTTTGCCCCTACGTTTTGTGGACAATCGCAATTTACTTATATCTGATCTTAAAGTTTGCCCAAAATTATACATGCAGGCTGGCATTATACTCGTACGTACATATTATACCAGCATAGTTCCCGGAGTTTGCTCAACCTTTTTATTTATCTTAACGACTCATCGGGCAGTCAAGGAACAAAAAACCCTTGAGCGTTAATTTTCATAAAATACCAATTTCGAAATCTTTGCAGAAGGGCAAAGGCTGGGCTATGTGCTTGGTTACCTTGGTTTTTTTTTTCTTTTTTGATTATATTATTTATTTTAAGCTGGCTGACAAATTATAAATAAATTACCAAGTTATCTACAGAGATGGGAAATGCTTTGTTTGTGTGTGTGTGTGTGTGTGTGTGTGTAAAAGAGGTTTCTAAGTTTGAACGATTTAAGCTTTTGGCATTCTCTTTGCTGAGACACTTTTAATTACTGCCTATTTTCTCTACTATCAAAATGAGAAGAATGAAAATATCCAAAGAACCTAAAGTCTAGACATTAAAAACGACAATTTATCTAAAAAGTAATTAAGTGCTCAAGTCACACTCACACTCACACAGACACACACACAGAGCGACAGAGAGCATAAAGAAGCTGAGTGAACATACTGCCATTACACACATACAACGTACATATACATTTTGCAGTGACTGTTGCTGCTGCCACTGCTCCTGCTGCTGCTGATTTAGTTCAATTTATATGTAGCAGGAGCCCAGAAAGGAAAAATGTCATAAGTGCTGGGAGGCCATGGAGCAGAGGGCAGAGGGCAAGCGGACTGGCAAATGTCTGACAGCACTACACGAATACGTATACGTATACGTAATAACGTATACGTATACGTATTTGCTTAGTTTATTTTAAATGCCATTTAAGCTGCTCTGCACAAATGGACTAATACCCCAATGACATATTCTAATGTCCCTGTCCCTGTCCACGTTCACGTTGTCTCTCTGCCATTTGGCCAAATGTGTCGTAATTTTTAATTATAGCTGAACACACGTGCATACATATATGTGTATATGGATATGTTTGCTTGTGTGTGTGTGTGTGTGTGGTTGCGTGTTAGTTAAACACGCATATTTGTGACATTTAGAGAGTTGGCATTTTGATTTATGCGTTTTAAATTTGCTTGAAATTTATGCTGTTGATTTTTGTCATATTTGCTAGCTGAGATTTTTGAATTTATGAAATGTTCAAGCCCAAAATGGAAATGGATGTGCTAATTGTGAGCTAATAAATCAAATCTGTACGTGTCCGGTAAGGAAGTCAGCTATGATTTGAAAACAGTTTTCAATTAATTTCAGAAAGTTGGGAAATTATGAGCTAACTCGTATGTTTGGCTAACTCATTCATAAATGAATTTCCTGGAACGCTAGTGAGAAGTGGTAACTAGGGGATGGATATCAATTGGATATTCCTGGTTTGGTGTGCATCACCTAATCAGCAAAGAGCAAAGATAACGACATTATAGGATTGAGTCGGCCAAGGGAAACATTTTTGAATCGCTTTATACATATAGAGAAAGGAGGAGACGCTCTCTGAGCGAGGCTTTTGATCAACACACAAACAAGATGCTAAACAAGATGGCCACGTCTTAATAATTGGACTTTTGACTAAAGAAGGGAATCAATGGCAGTTCCTTCTGCTTTAAGACATAATCAACTATGAGTGGGCAGCTTTTCATTATGAAAATGTATATTTCTATATTACATTTTTATAAAAAGTAATTCGCTAAGTATTCATTTTGGTTTGCTTTTCGGTGAAGTTGTTGTTGTGTCAGTGAAATTTGGAAGATTTTATAAACCAAATCTTATCTTCCTAGGTGTCACATATATATTCGTACACTGTATAGAATAACAGGCAAAAGGAATCGCGATTCTTAGAAAAAAAGTGACATCAATTTTGAATATTTTTAATGAATTAACCAAAATTTGTTAAGATCGGTTAAGAGACAATGTCAGAATTAGCATTAACATATTATGTTCTTGTCTCCCTCCCACTAATGCCTATGCTGGTGCTGACTATTGATAAGTCGATTTTACTTGCCGTGTTGTTGTGTTGCTTAAGCGGTGGAAGGAGGATATAAGCAGTTGATATAAACACATACATATAAACAGGCCATTTCAATGCATGGCGGAAAATGCATGTGTATGTGTGGTTAAGGTCGAGTGATCCTTTGATGCGGCTGCTGCCAAACAATAGTTTTTCTACCTGCACAACCAAATAGTGCAAGCGGATCAGGCGTATGATGATGAAAGCAGAGGGTAAGTCAATCTTTGAGTCAATCTCAATAATATAATAGTTGTAATCGTAACAAAAGCGAGTGCATTGTATTCGTGTAGATGACTGTCTGCCCAATAGATGATAAGTACAAGTATCTTATAGTCGGAATTTCGACTATATTTTTCTTACTTATTAAATTTGTATTTGCAAAGACGTCAACCTATAGATTCATTTGTTTAGCTCTCTTGGAAGATATGAGAAAGTTTCTAAGGTGAAAGATTGCGAACTTTGCACAAATATAATAATAGCAACGCTGCAAAAAACATATGAATGGCTACTAACCATTGAACTTTTCCTTTTATTTCGTTAACATTTTTCTGTGACACACCTCACTGCCTCTATCTAAAACCTAGGGTAATGTTATTGCTTTCGAGAAAGGTTATTTTATAAGCAACACCTAAAATAATATAGAACGAATTTGCCTGCAGTGCACTAAGCTCACTAATCTCTTGAGGCCATTAACTATATTATATCCACCACTGTAATGTGCTTAAATAAGAAAGAATAACAATTATTTGCATCCTGGATTTGGCAAGCCTATAAAGCTAAACACTCAATAGAGCATTTGACAGAACAAACAGAACTCACCTTACCATTTTAGTCAAAGCTATCAGCCCCGGCGATGTCCTAAATCTGAGCCCTCTAAAACACGAGTTTTTTACATTTCTAAAGTCATTTTTTTTCTTTTCATTAACAAAACCTTTCAAAAACGTTCACAATACTACTCAAAATAATCCCGAAAAACCTTTTTCGTTAAAAAAAAATGGGAGTAGGAAAATCATTAAAAAGTTCTTCGAGTTTTGCCATTCATCAAAATACACAATCTCCCACACTTTCAGCACATTTAAATGCGAGTCTGCGAGTATCTGCACAATGCGACAAAAATTAAAAATGCAGCAAAATGGTGAAACAAAGGCTTGGCTTTGGCTTTCGCACTTGCTCATACATTTACTTGTCGAGGAAGCAATTCATTTATTTAATGTTTCCTGCGTTTTATTGTCGTCTGAAGTCTGAAGTAAATTTACGACAATGGCAAAGTCGGTGGGCAAACAACAAACAAAACACCGACAGGCGACCACGTCGGCAAAAAGCAAAGCGCGGAAACATTTAGAATGTATTCTATTCTGTTTTATTTCTGCTGTGTTTTTTTTTTCTTCCTGCGTCCAGAAACAACCCCAGGAACCAGCCTGCTTTTAGCAAATAACAGCGAAAGACAAAAGCAAAAACCTGCAATCATTTCGATTTTGTCGAGCCAAACATTTATTTTGTACGAATATGAAAATAATTTGTACATGACAGGCACACACACACATACACACACACATGCACATGCACATCATACATTTCCTTTCCATTGAACTTGCCTTGGTGAAAGGCATGCCCACATAATGCCGTTCATAAATTCGCTAGCAAAAGGACAGAAAAGGTTTTTAATGCACATGAAAATTCATGAGCAAAAGCAATGAAATGAAAATGCATTTGTAGCTTGGAAAATGCCAGGCGAAAATCTATAAGCATGAATATGTGTACGTGCGTGTGTGTGAAAGAGAAAGATAAGGATAAAGGTTAGTTAAGTAGCAAAACAGGGCGGTTGGGAGTGTCAACGCGGCGCAAGCAACAGCTGCAAAAGAAAGTTTATAACATTAGAAGCAGATATAATCAGGACCAGAGCCAACAATGAGCATGTGTGTGTGTGTATGGTTTGCATGTTTAAGTTTGCTTTGCCCTGCCTTGGCAAATTATGCGGCGTATACGTAATGCGTGTGCATATGGCAATGGCGTGCCTCAAAGTATGCAACACATACTTTCCACTAATGAATTTCTCACAATTGCGCTAAAACGGGCTGGAAGGCATGCTGTGCTCGAATATACACTTTGAATTGTTAAATTACGTGCAAGGCAACTGAAATTGCAAACGGCAACTGAAATTGCAAGCTGCTCGGGATCGCTCGGGTGAAATATATACGCACAAATCACAGCCTGCATCTGTCTCGACTGCAGTCGACTTGTGCTGTTCGCGTTGATGAATAAACTGATCCTTTCCTAAATGAATCGTATTAATTACCAGTATTAATCAGACAAAACTCAGCTCATTTGGTTGGGCGAATCATACAGTTATCAATGCCATATCAGGCGAAAGGATATCATTAGAACTGAGAGGTATAAGTTTAGCTTTTGCAATTTCTGACAATCACAGCATATTCACAGGCATATATCTATTACATTCCAAATGTTCATCATGCAAACTGCCAAACTGACCATATTATAAACTCTGAAACTGGCAGGCATTCAGGGTCTCTGATCTGGATTTGGCTTGCTCTGGCTAACCAACTCCACATACCCTCAAACACGCACAAATTTTCCCACACAAAAGCCAAGGGACTTTAATACACCACAGTTCGTGCCTAAAAGCCAAATACACGCACACAATCATCGAACATAAACACACTAGCTATGCCAAACCCCTCACCTTCATACAGTTTTGAGGCCTACCAAGTGCTTAAGTGCTTATTAACTTCTGCACACTTGAAGGCACAATTATGAAATCGTCAATTTAAACCAGGCAGACACGCAGCAGCAGCGGCAGCAGGCGGCAGTCAGCAGATCCCCCAAATAGCCGCACCATAATCATGTCCAGCGTTTGACACGTGTGCGTGTGTGTGTGTGTGTGCGAGAACATAAACACCTAACTGTCTCCGCCCAGCCAACACCCACTTTGTACGAGCCTGATGACGCTTATACAAATACACAAAACGTGACGCACACACGCAACATGCGGCGTATGAGTAATAACTCTAGACAAGCGGAAAATTAATACCACTTGAGGCAATGGCATGTCAATGGTTCTGTTTTGGGTCTTAGGTTTATGTCGGACACTCCATACAGTTGCTCTATCCCCCCCCCCAGACCTGCTTGGCCCAGTTATGGCCTGATCCTGCCTGTGTGTTTGTAGTTGATGTGCATTACCTAAAGGTGTAATTTGTTAGCCGAAATGCCAAATGGCAAATGTTTCTCAATTTCCCAGCTTTATGTATGTATGTGTGTGTGTCTGTGTGTGTGTGTGTGTTTGTGTGTGAGTACGTTGGCTGTCTTTGTGCAATATTAGTTTTGATATTCGTACAAACATAGTACATACCATGCTTCTGCACTTGATAAGCAAAAATTTAATTAATTTTAGGTGAAAACGCAAAGGACACACAGCAGGAATATTACCAGCAACGATGGCACACGCAGGATGCCACAACACATACCAGAGCTGGCCATTTCAAGTGAAAAATATTCAATAGAATCTCAGCAACTGTGGGAAAATTCCTCTTGTCGCTTCTGAAGGAAGCATAGTGCCACTCTCTGTAATGAATAAAGCCTAAGTTGATGGGGCATGTGGCAAATGATGAAGATTAAAGTTTAATTTTTCGATTTTGTGGCAACAAAGTTAATAATTTGTTGACATTATGCTGGTGTTGAATGTTTGGAAAGAAAGTGTTGAAAATTTGATAATTCATTCAGGTGCCCAGGATGCCGTTCCACAACAGCAGGACCTGGGCTGTGATGGTGGATGTTGTGGCAAAATATGCTAGTAGGCTAAACAGAAGCAATGCCATATGTAACATATAGGGACTAATATAAAAAATTGAAACCGAAAGTCACTTTAGATCACTCAAAGTGTTGGATAACCTGTCGGATTACTCTAATGCTAACTAGGAGCTTTTAACTAATAATGAATCCAACGTTGTAGATTCCCAATCCGAAGAGAATGAGCATAATGCATTCGCAGATCTTGCTCTTCATAATGCTGCGAATCCGTCATTGCCTACTGAAGCTCCTATCATACATCTCGATGCTGTTGAAAAACCCGCCGCTGCTACAGCTGCTACCGATGCTGCCGCCATTGAGGATACGATACGCCTGGTGTGGCTGCTTCTAACATCTTACTCAGGGCTACTGTGCTATCGGCCGTTCCTTTCAGGTAATCTATATGTGTGGCCCGCCTAACTCCAAATGTAACCATAGATATGGTTAGATCCCACATCTGTCGGACTCTGAATCACGCAACGCCGAATGATATTGGTGTGAATAAATTCAACTTCAAGCAAGCGCGAGAGATTGCTTCATTTCAATTGTGGTTGCCTCCTACCCTTTTTGAACAAGCTCTTCAATCCTCAAACTGGCCTCCGCACTCAGTAGTGCATAAATCATCCGCTTTAAAAATTTAATTGACTCACTAATTATTTCCTATCAAAACGTTCAAAGTCTTCTAGGACATAGTAAGCTGAGTAGACTATACGTTAGTAGCATTACTTTTGATGCAGTTATTATAGCTTTTACTGCGAATATATCTTCTCTCATTGACTCTCTGACATCTCACATCTAACATCTTCGGTTTGTAGCTCTTAAATTCTGGTCGACAGATATGTGATTGGATTGGAGTGATCCTTGTCTCTCTCGTGGCGGTGGAGTGTTTGTATCTGTTTCCTCACACTTACTAACCCACTTATCTTGCATAAATACAAATAAATAAAAATATATATAATAAAAGACTGGCTATAAAAAGAAACACGACTTTGTAGATTCTACAAATTGCACAAGCATAATCAATATCTGTTCATAGCTATGCTCTTTGGAGCCATGAAATCTTTGCAGAACTATAGTTTGTCATTGGCTCATTAAAGTCGGAGAGTCAATTTCACCATTAATCAGCTTATGTATAAAGATGACATTTAGCATGATTGTACGGTTTTCTAAGGATGGAAGGTTTATTAGCAGAAGCCTACTTGAATATGAAGGGAGGGGGTTATTGGCGTCCCAATTCAACCTACGGAGAGCCAACCGTAAAATTTCTTTTGAACAGACTCCATGCGGTCCTGGTTATTGAAAGTACAATTTATTATAAAAGAAATTGAGTCATCGCAATGCTAAAATCCTTCCTCACAAACATCCTTCTGTTCTTGACTAAAGTTTTCCAATTCATAGAAATAGTTATTTGATATAATAGTTATTTGATTTCAGCAATTGACACCCATTTCATTTTCTTTTTCAATTAAAACGTCAAGTCAGATGTCTGTTCTCATATAAACATTTTTTTTATTTTTTCCAATTTATGCGCTCAGCAGGTGTCTGCAGGTGAGCAAGCAGCATTGATGAATTGATTTTTGAATAAAATATTAAAACAATACGCAGAAGTCGAGTCACAGCAAGACTCAAAAAGCAGAGGTAGCGATGAAGACCCCCAAGAAGAACCCAGCTCATTCAAAGCCAACCCAACCCACCCATTGCTCCTTATGTAAATGGTAAGCCAGCTGAGTATTGGTAGAGCTTACGTTAATGGTAAAAAGTATATTTACTTACCACACCCTCGCCAATGTGATGAACGGTGCAGGGTACATGGGCGGTGGCCCCTATCTGGGTTGTCACCACCGTCGAGTTCTCGGTGCCGAAGTACATGGGCGTGCCGAACACATTATCGGTGCCATCGATGCCGTTCATGGCATCGAAGTGATTCTCCAACGTCTCTGCCTTGTGCATGGGTATGGGTATGGGATATGGGCCAGCTGTGTCCTTTGCCTGGATGCGTGAGTGTGAGTGCGTCTCTGGCTGCTGCAGGTGGGGTGGCTGTGTCTCCGACTGTTGCTGCTGCTGCTGCTGCTGCTGATGCCGCCTGTCATCGATCAAGTTGCTGGAAGAATCGAAGCTTGTGATGCTGCTCCCGCTGGCCAGGACGTGGCTGGATGCGGATGCTGGGTTGCTAGCTGTCAATGCGGCCGCCTCTGCGGCGGCAAAACTCGAGCTGGGCGACATAATTAAGTTTTGATTTATATGGCGTTGTAATTCCTCACTTTTAGTGTGGCCCCCGCTGCTGCCACTACTGCTCCTCGATGATGACGCCATTGTTGTTGCCGAAGCTGCTATTGTTGTGGCTGCTGTTGAGGCTGTGGCTGCCACTGCTGTGCTGCTGCCTGTAGAGCAAAATGAAGGGGGAAGAGAGAGCGTGAGAGAGGTGAGGCATTTTAAAATGTGTTAATATATGCGCCGTCCTACCCGGAATCCTTGGTGTTGGTGTTGCGGCAACAGTTTGTTGGATAAACAATAACAGCGTGAAGTCAATTAATTTGAATGCGCATTATATCGTTGCGTATACGTAATATTTGCCGGGCAGATTTTCATTAGCCAAGTAAGCTAATTAAGGCCGCCACATCGCAATGCCGATGCTTTCCCGCTGCTGCTGATGCCTAACATTGTTCGTGCATTTATTTTCGGTTTTTCTTTTTAATTTGCTGCCAAAAATCTGCGCATAATTTTATGAAATTTTCCGAAAGCCGCAGGAAAAGCAAAAATGTCAATTTGCCACGGAGTGAGGCAGGGGTCAAAATGTAAATAACGCAACGTTTATGGCAGACAATTCAGCACACGTGTTTAATAAAAGAGACTCAAATATGGCGGAAACAGTGGGGGGGTATTGTGCTGAAAAACATACGCGGAGGGGAGCATTTGTACGGATTGATATTGTAAATAACTTTGGAGAACGTTACAATCAGGAATGTTCCCGTTTCCACTGTGTAAAGTAAAAGTACATCGAATTGGAATTCCAGTTGCACTTCGAAAGGTTTGGGTTGCTGTGATGCGAGTGGACAGAACGAGACAGAACGATGAACATCAACAAATCCAAGTGGATTCAGTCCACGCGCATGCTTTTGTTTTAACCGCCTGATTCAAGTGAAAGAGAAAAGTGGATTCGACTGATATAAAAGTACTAACAATCAGAGCTGCAAGTCCATACAATTTTTCGGAGGCTCCAAATCACAGGTTCTATCCGAGTTTCACTCGAATATTTGAGGCTCAAATTCCATGACCTTAAGTACGGGGTAAGAACTCGATTTCTGCCCAATTTGGTATACCCTTGCAGAGGGTATATCTCCTTCCCCATAAAGTATGTATATTCTTGATCAGCATGACAAGCCGAGTCTCTACAGCCATGTCAGTCTGTCTGTCCGTCTGTTTCTATGCGAACTGTCTCTCAGTTTTAGGAGCTATTGAGTTGCTGCAAGCTGCTTATATGTCTAAATCGGATCAGATGGGACCACTTTATTGTATAGCTCCCATATAGGCAACCGTTTCGGAATGAGCTCTTACTACAAACAAATTGGTTGTCCAAATTTAACCATATTTTGGTAAAGCCTCTTCTTCTGCTGACCAAAGCTTATCCATATCGGATCACTATATCATATAGCTGACAAATAACCGACCGATTCGGAATGAACTCTTGGTATACGTCTTAGTTTTATCTAAGCTGCTTACATTATCTTAAACAACATCATTTGTGTTGCATGAGTCGAGAAATGCCTTGAACGGAGGTGAATTTACAAAGCGAGGGTTTTGCAAAACTGGACCCATCGCAGAGTATTGGCGAGCGATGATAATATCATATTGTTTGTATAGATATTTATATTGTGCAATATCAGTTCATGGTAAATATTTTTCAGACTCTCTGGAAAAGCTCAATCAATTTTCCAAATGGAAAGCTGTGCTCGAATATAGCAAGCGAACCGCCAACTCTTGCTCCCCATATTTGCTTTAACTTTTCATTTTAATTTTGCTCGACCTTCTAATATTCGTTTCATTTATTTTCACTGGAGAACATCCAAAAATCAAATGTGTACGCTGAACCATAATTTGTTAAAACACACACACACACACAACGCAACACGAAACGTGTACGTGTACGCGCTTTCATTTGCACAATTTTCATTAACCCGAGCACCGCATAACACGTTTTGGCTTTGGGCCTTTCGCTCCACTTGGCTCTGCATAATTTGCATTGGAAATTATTATTGGGCCAAGCACATATAATATTTAACAATTAAACATAATTGCGTTGGACAAACAAAATGTTTGGGTTTCGGGTATTTGGGTTTCTGTGTTTTGGTTTTTGGCCAAAACGACAATTAAGGTAAATTGCAAATTTGGCAATTGTATTCATTGAGGTAACATTTTCGAATTTTGTAATTTCATTTCATTGCCGCAAATGTGTCCAGGAGGAGTACAAAATGTTGCATAATTTGGTACGTCAATTATAAAATCATTGTTGGAGCGAAATGTTTTATGGCAATAATTGTGAATTGATTTGCAGCTGCTGATTTAATAACATTGTATAGAACACGCATAGAACATCTAACAAACATGGCAATACACATTGTATCTTGCAGATTAAATGCAAATTCAATAAGCTAAAGGCCTGTCCTGTGAAGTATGTGGCTGCAGTTTATTTATGTACAAATTAGTAGATAATGAAATGTTACTAATTAATTCATGCCAAAAGGATTCTGTTTGTGGTTTACTCTGAGTGTATATATGTTGTAATTATTTTGAATGCTATTGTAATAATTGACAAAGAGATCGAACAAGTTGTAAGCTCGAAGGAAGTAAGTAACAGCGGTCATGCATAGAAATATACATAGAAATTGTAAAGATAATTGCCAAATTATAGTGCAACATTGAATTGGCTGATTGTCAGAGTTTGCTTTGTCTCGTTGGTTCTTAACAAATTCAATAAGGTTTCGTTGTGCTGATTATGACAATTAGCAGAAGTCCCAAATAGAAAGAAGACTTTCAAGATTTGTTTAAAAGTTAAAAAAAGAAAACAATTTATTGAATCATATAAAACACACGCAATTCCTTAGGCTCTGCTTATAATTAGGACTCCCTTGGAATTTTAAGAAATTATTAAACAATGACTACAAAATGGACCCTTGCCTTGATAGTTTATTCACGTAATTTGTAATGAAATTTAAAACAAATTCTGTTGTAATTTTTTCCTAAGACGCTTCAGTCAAAAGTAAAATTTAAAAGTGATGTCATTATATTTAGTTGATGTTGTTGATGAACGAATGATCATTTCGTTGTATTATTTAGTCTACTATCAACACACACTGGTGGCTCCCATACACAATAACAATATTCAAACCAAAAATAGCTTTATCAGCAGCTAATTGTCCAAACTTAATGATGGCATACCTTTTTTGTCTTGATTCTAACGATACATTCGAAAAACAGCTTCAGAAGTTGACCAAATATGCACTTGCTTCCAACAGCGTCAACTTCGCACTACAGCGTGTTAGTTTTGTGAAATTAAAATATAAAAAATTTAATTAAATTGAAAAGGAAATGAATGGACATTGTACATACACAAATTGTCTTAACTTTTGCAATTAAGCTTATGGACAATTCATGATTTGTAATTTGGTAAATCGTTGTCTTAGACAGATAAGTTTTTTATAGTTGTCTTAAAAAATTCACGTTGCATGATATTTGTGAACATTTTAAGATTATAAAATTGTATCTTGTGGTGTGAAAATGTTGTAAAAAAGGGATATAAGGTGAAGGATAATGAATATTGTGCATAAAGTTATGCCTCAACAGATGTGATAGATGCAAGCCGACTTCGGTTCGATTTGCATACAAAAGAATAAAGTTTTGTGTACCAAAAGTTCATTGAATCACTCTGCTATATAGGAGCTATATCATTTACTGATCCGATCTAGATAACTAGGACGTATAATTATCTTACTATATACTAAAACCTATGACCAAAATGTCGTGTTGTTAGCTCTATTACCGCTGTCCCATACAAAGGCAACCAATGTGCATTGTGACATTCAAATGCCCATCATTGTACTTAAAATCGTTGACTTTAACAAATGTATCTATCTGTTTTCATCACTCTCCTTTGCTCTCATACCACATTCCTTCCACCCCTATCTCTGCATAATATGTCCTAGCTTTGGCCATTTAGTGTGAAACTGAACTCACCAGCTCAAGTCTACTCTTGCCATCATAAAGCTTCTTATGTTCACTCTATATACTGGACTTTGTAACCTATCCCGTGCTACGCCCAATTCTAAACCTAAGATATATTATGATCTAATATAAGTGGCATAAGTATGTGACACCTTGGGTGAAATATGTATATATTTTTAATATTCTTTCTTTCTTTTTTTGAAGGCCTGCAAGTGTCTTTTATATTCCCACAATTAACGATTTCATTCAACATTAATAACATATTATTTTAATTATCATGATGAGGCGAATTCCCTTGGAAGGGCAGGTTAAGGTTATATATAAAAGGATTCATTTTCAAGGAGTTTCATTCCTCACTCGGAATTCGTCATGTCTGAACTTAATATCAACACCTTAAGCTGCTTCAGCAGCCAGCTAACAGCATGGAAGCTAACAGGAGTGTCCTCTACACGGCTGGCATTATTTTGTTAAATCTACTGGTGACCTTTGCCTTTCCATTGCATTTGCTCATGTCGGTACTTCGCAATGGCAACCAGGCGGATGACATTACGAACTTGACACTATGTGTGATCAGCGTGGCCTGCTCTCTGAAAATGTTGATCAATGCCTACAACATGAAGATGTTGGCGAAAAGGGAGCAGCTCCTGGCCCAGCTCGATGCGAGAGTGAGTGGCTTGGATCAGCTTCGAGTTTACAGCCAGCTACGATTGCACTTGCGCCTAATGTCAAGTGTCTTTTTGTGCATGTGCGTAGCTATTGGTGTATTTGCCGAGCTGTCCTTCCTGTTCCAAAAGAAGCGTGCCCTAATGTACCCAGCCTGGATGCCCATCGATTGGCTGCACTCCACTCGTAACTATTATATAGCCAATTTCTATCAAGTGGTGGGCACCAGCGCTCAACTGTTGCAGAACTATGCGAATGACTGCTTTCCAGCTATGATTCTATGCGCCATCGCAGCTCACACCAAACTGCTGCATCTGCGCCTTGAACAGATTGGAAGGGATGAAAGAGTGGATGCAGACAACGAGCTGAAGAAATGCATAATCGATCACCAACGCTTGCTTGAGTGGGTAACTGGATTAGCTCTCTCTCACAACCATAAAGAAGAATTCTCATATTTTACCTTTTACCTTTCGTTCATATCCCTGCCCATGTTTATTCAGTTTACTGCGATGGCTTTCATTTTCTGCACGGGCCTGGCAGCGCTCTTGTTCTTTGTCAGTGAGCCTATGGAACGAATCCATTACTGTTTGTATTGTTTCGGCGTGGCTCTGCAAATGTGGCCTAGCTGCTATTTTGGCACAGACAGTGAGGTCAACTTTGAAAGCCTTCATAGAGCAGGATTCAACTGCAATTGGCTGGATCAGCGGCAGAGTTGCAAGAAAAAGATGATACTGTTCGGAGAGGTTTCATTGAAATGCAAGAGATGCTATGCCGGCAGGATGTTAGCTATCCACCTGAGCACCTTCTTTGGGGCCCTCAAATGTGCCTACTCAATGTTTACCTTTCTGTTACAATTGAGACAGTGAATATGTTATATTTCCTTTAAGCGTTCTCTGAAAGAGAACCTGAAGAATGCTTCACTCTCAAGAAAAATTCTAAAAAAATGTCATCGCATTGCAAATAAATATTTAATTTTCTATGACAAAAATTCAATGAAAATGATAAAAAGAAAGTCAACTTCTTGATTGATTTAATGAAAATTCTAAATTGACACTCCTGACGAAAATCTCATTCGTACACATTGAAATAGACACAAAATACGTCGAAAAAACAGACAGACTCTGCAACAGTCTTCCATCAATCTTCATCTAGTATGTGAGTTGATGGTGGTGCTGCTGCTGATGCTGCTGTTGTTGTTGTTGGTGATGGTGATGTTACCGTGGTTGTGCAATTGCAATTGACATGTGGAGAATGTGCAGCAGCAAATTTGCAAATGCAGCCGCAAAAGTGCTTCAAACCAGTGTCTGAGGTTGTGCGAATGGACATGGACATGCTTAGGAGCAGAAGCATACCGTAACCGTTTTCCAGTGCAACTAACTCACAGTTGCGGTGGTGGCTTATTGTTGTGGCTGCGAGACCGTTTTTGGCATAGTACGAGTAATTGAAGCTGGAACAGCAGGGCGTGCCATCAGTTCAAACAAACAAATAACCAGAGCTAGGACTGCGGCAACAGCAGCAGCAGCAGCAACCGGAACTGGGGACAATGCACTGAAGTCCTTCGTGGCATTTTCGTCACGTTCGCACGTGACTTGGTCCAGAGAATTGCTCGGCATTCATACATTCCGTACGTAGTATACGCAATGGTTGGCTGGGACAGACCGCAAAACAGCTATCAGAGACTGCAGCAATGCTGCTGCTAGAGCTAAAGCTCCTGCTGGTTCCTGCTGATGTTCCAAGTCCTGTTGCTGCTGCTGCTGCTTGGCTGTTGCGGTAAATATAAGCTTACGATATTTGCATTCAGCCCGGAGAATTGGGAAAAAATTGTGCATTCTTTTTTGTATTCAAAGCTGACTTCTTGTAATTGAATTTTTCCACCGGGCGACAGAACGAGGCGCTACTGCTGCGGCGGATTATATAAACCGCGCATTGTCAACGCGGAGCTCAAAATGCCGCAAACATTTTGCAGGCAAGCAGACAGAGCGCCAATAAGTATGCAACACAAAACAGCACCAGTTGCAGAGACACAGAAACACCAGCAGCAACTTTCAATGGCACAAAAAACGTTTGCAATTTTGTGCGTTGCGCTCAACTTGCAGCCATGAGAACTTGTTACTTATAAGTATGTGTGTGTGCCTGTGTTTGTGCGTATGTGTGTGTAGCAGGACATTTTAATCAAAAGTTTACTGCATGCTGCGTTAGATATGTACTTGCACCCTCACAGCCAAGCATCGCCCTTGGCCCAGTGCAAGTCAACGAATATCAATGATTTCTCATGTGTGCATGTTGTGGCTGTTGCTTGTTTCGTGTTTAACACTTAAAGGGTGGACCAAAATTAACACAAAACAAATAGTTTTCAAAGAAATTAGAGATGCATTCATTAAATAATAAAATGTTAGACAAATCCAGCCATTAGTGTATTTATAATTATTGCCACAACATCCTTGCCATCTACATTAATTTCATTTGAATCCATTTCATGTCCCATTTCATTTCGTGTTACAACATTAGGCGCACAGAATTTGGCTCTAATTAAAACACAAATAAATTTCTATGCGCCTCCCATAATTCTATGTTGTACATTTCCGAGCTTTGTGCGGCCGTGCTGCAAAATTTATGCTGGTCTGCTAACTAAATTTGCGGTTTTTACATATTTGAAGCTCCCATCCTTCGCGCTTCCACACAACAATTGACACACATTTCATTGCTGCAACTTTTGGCACACAAAACAACACACAAATGACAAAGTTCCGACCGCAAATGAAATTGAAAAGTTTTTAATTAATTGCGACACAAATTTATCAATTAGAGAAATAAGCAAAACAAGACCAATAAATAATTCAAAATGTATTAAAATTATGCAAACAATTCAAGAATTATTTATACAGAATATTACAAATTTAAGCAATTGCAATAATCAAATTAAGGGTAAACGACAGGAAAACAACTAGAATTTCTAATGTGGTTATCTAACGAATTTTGGCCCACACAACAACAACTTATTTGTGGTGAGAAAAGAAGTTCACATAAGTCAGAGTGAGATTAGCAAAATGAGAGCAATTAACATAGCAATTTCAAGGCACTTAACATACTGTTATTAGTTAACAGTCTGCAATTAGGTTGACACTGAGAGAGTTCAGTTTTGTGGGGGCTTAACATTAACTGATTTCTGAATTCAAATTATATAAATTAATGAAACAATCTATACCAAACATTTGAATAAATTGTGAGTATTTTTCATAGAACATCTACTAAGAAAAGATCAAGTTAAGTAGATTTCACTTGCATCCACATATTTATGAAAATTACAGTTTGACTTATCTAGCTTTGCGTTCGTTGAAAGCGTGTATGAAATGTGAGAAGAATTCTTATAAATTTTTCTTCGGACTTTTTAAACTTCCCCCTTTCTGCGAGCGCCACATTCTTAAAACAAGCTGTTTCAATATCTATAATCGTTAGTACTTTATCTGAAAATATTGTCACTTGATTTGCTTGGGAAATCTTTAAAATCAAACACTGATTTGGCTTGGGAACGACATTTTTCGAAAAGCACAATTTCTCAACAAAACTATACTAAAATCGATTTGAGCCTACAAGATCCTGAATAAGGTTTCAGTCCTCAGCAGATATTAATTATTAAAGTGCAGGAGAAGATAGTTCAGTTGAGAATTAAACAGGTGGAGGCGATTTATAAGGATGAGATTGATTGTTAAAAAATACATAGAGAAAAAGCATTGCCGCGCTAAATTCAAGAAGAAAAGTATTGATTTTATCATGTATTCGGAGTTGAAAAATGCTATTAAAAAATTTGAACTAAAAATGAAGTGCGAAAGTTGTCAAATCAATAGTAAAAGGATTTTTTTAACGAAGATTTGAATGCAAATTAGTCGATATTCCGACTATAAGATACTCGTACTCAGAAGGGCGGGAAGGGGCGTGGCACAATTTGAAAATAAACTTGATCTGACGCCCCACAAGGGGAGTCTCCAAACCAAATTGGGTCTGTCTAGCTCTTACAGCCTCCGAGATCTAGGTGTTCATACGGACCAGATCGACTCGGCTGTTGATGTTGATCAGGAATATATATACTTTATGGGGTCTTAGACGCCTGTTACATACATTTGCACGAATACAATATACCCGTTTACTCTACTAGAGTACGAGTATAAAAAGCTCAGCAAGTATATTAAGACAGTTCGGGATTGACTTAAGCCTGTCCAGGACTCGGCGGAGACAGTCCAGTGGATAGTGTATTTAGCCGTCAACCATAAGTTCGTTAGTTCAACCCCACGATGAGACCACCAACGAAGTCAGTTCTAGAAATTCCAGGATTTGACCGACTATCGTTACCATATCGGATTGATTTTCATCGATTCAACATCGAAATTCTTGATGGAATCTCTACGTTAAGTCGCTTGCCAAATATGAAAAGTAGATCTTATATAGAAGCATATCATAGCATATCTTCTCAATAAAGTAGGCTAATTAGTGTCGAATAGATAAGTTAATCAGGCAGATAAATAATTTTCACTCTAATTGAACAGTTTATAATAATTTTCAGCAATGCGGTGTTAAAATTGCATAAAATTTCTTTAAGATTCCATTTCTCTTCATTCGGCTTAAATCAGAATAAATTATTTTATATATGCAGAGAAATGCCTACGAAATTAAACGAATTCAACTTTCGAACTTTCCCGAAAATGTTGCTCATATCCAAAAACATAAATGAACATTCATTTCAGCTCTAAAGCCCAAAGTCTAAGCCAAGTCATAACATTGCTTGGGGTCGTGGTGGGATTGGAGTGGCGGATGGGTTGGTGGCGGGACTGAAACTCTGAAGTTTGTTCATTGCAAAACTTTTGTAGCTGCCACCCGGCCGCCTTCCACTGCCTCCTGGCCCGCAAGCCTTGTGTTGTTATTGCAAATATTGTAACAGCTAAATGTTTGCATTTGACACTTGGCGGTAATTTTGTGTAAATGCGTCAACTGGCCAGGGGCCAGGGGCCAGGGGTGGTGGCAGCGGTGGTGGCGGAACTTTTCGCTTTTGGCCTTTAATTGAAACGTGGAGAATGTTACGCGTATGTTTCTATTGCCGTTTCTATAGCTATTGCCGTCTTTGTTGCCCGGACATTGGCTGGCCCCTGAAGGACACGCCCAGTTTTAGTTGACGTTTAACTTTTGCGACTGCCATCATTTTTATTGAAACGTTAACATTACACAACACAACGCAACGCAACACAATGACTGCCAAAGTGTAAAATCAGATAAGTGCTGAGAGAATCTTATGCTTTCGCGACTCACAACTCGCGACTATTTGCCATTTATTTTCCAATAAAGTGTCACCGAGGCGAGGGCCTGCCAAATGGGCAATCATTAATGTTTGAATGCTCCACCAAGTATCCTCCCAGCCCAAGTAGCCAGCTGCAGGAGCGGCAGTCCTACGTCAACTACACTACTACACACAAAAAGGCACTAAGAGTCTCAAACTGCGACTGGCACTGGCAGTCACATAAAAAGGCATTAAGACTAAAGTAAAGTGCCTATTTAAGTTGAGTCATAAAATTGGCTTTCTATCTGGCAAAGGCACGAAGCCTGAGCTTTCCGCTAATAGGCATCACGATTGGCGGAATGGGAATGCGAATGCGAATGAGATTGAGAAGAGAGCAAGAGCAGGGCCAGCAGTGGGATGAGCAGGCCATAGTGAAGGAGCCTGCTATGATGATAAAAGTTTGCCAAGTGGGGTCAGCATCTGTTCATGCTCTTTGTTAAAGGTATTTTAAATATGTCAACAAGATGCTACACAGTTTCGTTTATCATCAAGCACGGCTAAAAATAGTAAATATAGAATAACCTGAGGAAATGAGTGGAAAATTTGACCGTTTGACAAGAAATTGTTATGCAAATTAGATGCTTAGCTATAAATATATAAAAAGTGGATAAGCGTTCTTTGTAATTCTATGTGATTGTGAACCCTGACCCTGATTATAATCAGATAATTATCTATTTAAAGCTTTCAGCAGGAGTAATATAATGTTGTATGGCAGCTTCTGCTTAATAAAGTCCAATATCATCCATTAGCTTTCTGAAAGGCTGTTTCTTTGTCTCCCAAATTAGCTAACCGTTTCATATGAAAGTTCTAGCTAGAAATACTTTTCTTGAAAGTTCTATAAATAAATACACTGCCATTACACATGCATTCCCTTACATTTCTTGACCTTAGAAAAGGCATGCCAGCTTCGTCCTTCTATTTCTATTTCTACTTCTATTTCTGGTTGCTCATTCGCATTCCACTAATTTTATTTATTTTATTTGAAATGCGTGTCTAAGGGCTTCGTTTGGCGCTTTGTCTGTGTGTCTGTATGTCTGTATGTGTGTGCACAATATGCCAAATGCCAATGCCAAATGGGCTGACTAGAAAGCCAATGCCCTTCCATTCCATTCCATAAATTTCAACTTTGGCAAAAGAATTTTTCCTACTTGAATTTTGACCACTTAAAATAGTTTGTGAATTGTTTAACTTCACTCTCCCCCGGAAAAGTCTCTTTTGACTAATTAAAAAATACTTCTGTGGCTGCCTAGATAATTCAATTAATTATGTGGAAGTTCTAGACACTCTCAATATGTAAGCCCACACATCTGTCAGTTGGCATTTGATGAGGTCGAAGCTGTCATGAGTATCAAATTGTGATTTTCTACGTCACTTCATCAAATCAAGGTTTCATTTGCATCGGTATGTTTTTTTTCCTTGTTCCTTTTGTGTTATTTTTTGTCAATAAATGATGACTTGATGGGATATTTTTGCGCCAGTCTTATTCTTTTCATTTCGGGCGAAAAGTCTGCCTTGCATTAATAAATTATGCTTACAAAATAAATAAGGTACAAATATGCTGCCAGGCCAGGCTCGTTTTATCTGCAGAGATCCGTTGAGCTGCCCTGCCTGCCTGTGTGTGTTGTCTGCCTGCGCGTGGGTGTGTGTGAAATCAAATGGAAAAGCAGGAATAAAAGATATATATGTGTATATATAAAAGAGCATAAGTTAAGTGCGCGCCATGTGCAAATATGCTGAAAGAGGAATGTGTAAGCCGGAGCTGAGTCTGTGTTTGCCTAATGAAGATTTATAACTTCAATAGCAGGCAGATTTTGTAAGCACGTGCAAATTGGCATGCGAACACACACACACACACACACACACACACACTCACACTCGCACTCACAAAAGCTCCCAGGGCTATGCTTGAGTAAGCACTTTATAAAGTCCTTGCCCCTTTCTTTTTGTATTTCATTTGCTATGCAATAAATGTTTAGTATCTGTACAAAAGTACATAAAATTAAATTGTCCACTTCCGAAATCCTCAAACTCTCTCTCACACACACACACAGACACATACACACTAGCGACTGACCAAAACTGGCCCCGCTTCAAAGTGAAAATATTATTAAAAGCACCAAGAAACGAAAAATATAGAGAATGAAATAAAAAAAGCAACAACAACAACAGCTTTGGGGAGTAGGGAAAATAGGGAATGCCAAAGCCAACTTTTGTTGGCAAAACTGCTCCCACTTAATTCTGGCGTCCAGACACACTTGACATTTTACACAACAGCAACAACAACAAGAGTAACAACAAAAGCATGCACAAATTCACAAATATATATATATAGCCAGTGGGGCTGTCCGAGCAGCATTGGCGACATCAAGTCGAGCATTTGCTATAGTCGATATAAACCTAAACCGACTGTGCCGGATGTGGCAAATTTGGAGCCTCTTCTTTAGAAGCAATCAAAGGTGACCTTTTTTATTTTGATGAAATTCTCTAACCTGAAACGGGTCCTGGCAGTTAGTTAACAGATTTACTGGACCAGATTTAGATATGTTCATAGTTTCGAAAAAGAAATTTGTTATAATTGAGTTAATTCTAATATGAACGTCACCTTTGACTGCTTCTTTAAGTCTGATTCTTTATTGATAATTGATTGCCTGAAACACCTAAATTTGGGCAGCGGTCAGCTATGTACATATGCACAAGGGTGCCTTAAAAGAGATCCCATTACGCTGTCGACGTAATGTCTTAAAATAATGCGAGCTCACAGCTTGCTTGGTCAGCATTATTTGGCTGTTATCGTGAGCCTCAAAGCTAATGACATTTGTGGAGTTTAACAGTTTCAACGTGTAAACACTTGTTGCTGGTATCAAATACAAAAATATGCAATTTGCCTATTAATGAATATATATATACCTGGCTCACTTACAGCCCATCATTGATCTACTACTCACAGTCTTTGTATAGCAGTAAGTGAACAGCTCAACCATGTTAACTGCAATAGTAGCAGGGACACAACCCTAACTAGTTAATAGCCAATACACCAATCATCTGTACACCAATCATACACATAGACTAAGCTCACCCTTCTACATACACACATATATTATACATACCATAAGCTAGGCTTAAGAAGAATTGGTATAAAGGCATTCTTTTGCTTTGTAATGCCAATAATGGACTCTCACCTGCTCAGATACTTTAAGCTGCAGCTAACGCTGATATTGCTAGTGATCTGTATTGAAATTCTTGTTTGTTTTCAGAGAACTTGGGTGGACTTTTTCATTTAAATATATGCTACTTCTGTTGCCAGTTGATTTTTTACAAAAGATACGAGTGAAGCTTAATACGAGTCTAAGTAGGCTTTGAAATGCGTTCAGTAGGCTTTCGTAAGCAATGTCTTATAGAAATTGGCAGCCGATTAAGGGCAACATCCTGGACATTTCAGTCCATGCCTGGAACTCATCTAATCAACATCTTATATTATTACTTCTTTAAAAAATCATTCATAAATCTATTTGCTTTTATTAGTCGGTGTTGCCAGTCAGCTAAATTTGCCTTTCTTACCCTTTAGATGAAATGAATATGTTAGGAAAGTGAGCTTTGGCTGTAAATGTTCTAGCCAAATGTAAACTCTGAATTTGAAGAATCTTCATTAATTTCTTAATCATTTCATATTTATTCATAATTTGTTTTATAATTGAAATTTACATTCAGCTAGAGCATTCACTTGTCGGCTAGCAAAAATGTCTATGCCAATACCTTGTGGCAACACTTGACTTTGACATCCTTATGGCGCAGAGCACATCACAGATTTAATGTCCTTGACGTAGCCTGTTTAAGTTCAATTTATTTGCGGCAGAAAGGCAAGCAGGCGGCAGCTAAACGAATGCCATTGATCGATTTAGGATTTGCGAAAAATATACCGAAATCTGTTTCCAGCTCCCGCTTCAGCCTCAGCTCACACAAGCGTATATCCTGGTTGGCGTTGGAGCTGACGTTGACGGCAATGGCTATGGCTATGGCTATGGCGACGGTGTGTTGGCTTTTTGAGATTGGCCAAATCTCGACATGCCAATGCCACTGCCACTACCAATGCCACTGTCAATGCGAATGCGAATGCCTTTTATGTGCCTTTACATTTGCGCTGTCACATTTTGTCCCTTATCCATTATTTGCGCCTGTGACATTTTTCACTAAGCTGGCCTCAACTCGTCCTCATCCTCGTCCTCGTGGAACTCGAATGTAAAATGTTTACTTGATTTGCTCTTGACCATTCACCCAAAATGACACAAATGGGCATTTTTAACGAGCTGAAATTGTGGCTACATTTTCCGTTTCCTTTGAATGTTCTGGTCTGATCTGGCCTGGCCTAGTCTGGTCTTGTCTGCTCTGATGCGGCCAGGTGGCAATTAAAAGCCAATTGCCACACGGCTTAAATTGATTCTTGCGGCTTCTGAGAACTTTTTCAACCAAAATTTCCAGCAAACAACCGCAAATACAAATCACTTAAGAGCAACTCTTCTCAAATTGATGTCTCGATTGTGTCTTCTACCTTAGCCAAAGATATAATTATCTACTTCGGGAATGCCAGTTTTCCTCCCCCATCTCCCAGTGCAATCAAATTGATTTTCTCAGTTGCACTAAGCCAAGCGCATTGTGTAAATATTTTTCGGTAACCCAATCGAGTTGAACTACAAGCTAAGGGCTAAGCCACGCCCACTAACCGCAGCATTTCTGTACTTCTGGATATAGCCAAAGTTGATTTTGTGAAATGTTTGTTTATTGCATAATACACATACACACACACACGCACACACATATTCACATGCACGGCCGATTAAATTGTTACGGCTAATAGATATGTAAGCCATGTGGCGAAACTGGACATGGACATGTAAATTGACTGTGATTGAAATTGACTCGAACACAACACACCTACAATGCTACACATATGTATTATGTATACACACACAGTGCTCAACAATTGCATAGGGACTGGAGGAAAGTTGTGTGCATTTACACTTGAAGTTACGGCAGTTAGTTAGTCACCGTGCGGAGAAAGTTTGCTATTGAATGTGGAACGGCAATGTATTTTCCTTACATATATTTAGTTTTTTATTGATTTTTGTTGATCTGCAAAGGACATTGAGAAAGTTTAGCCATGTAGTTTTGGTACCATTCAAAAAAAGATGTGAATATATGTTAATTTTGTCAGGAAGCTTGTAACGCATAGAAGGAAGTATTTCCGACCATATAAAGTATATATATTCTTGATCAGCATGATGAAAGAAGTCGACATTGCTATGCCCGTTCATCTGTCCGTCTTTCTGTGTGTTTGAACTCTGAGATCTCAGAAGTCCTAAGAGCTATAGAGCTAAAAATGTTACCAGATGATCTTTATATCTGCACGCTGGTTGAGTTGGAGGTTCATCTAGATCGCTCAGCTATATCAAATAGCTTCCATATAGCCGATTATTGCGGAATGAATATAACTTTTCTGTTTTTTATCCAAATCAAACCAAATTCGGTTAGCATTCAATTGTGAAGATCCTACGTCCACTGGCCTGTTTTGATCAAGATCGGAGAACTATATCATATAGCTAAAATATAGCCGATTGTTCTGGGATGAACACTTAGGAGCATAACCTTTCCGTTTTTCATCCGCATTAAATGAAATTCCTCTTGTATCGCTTGTATTCACTCCATTCAGATCTAGATCCGATATATATTTACAATGCGAATGGTATATAAGCTTTGGCAAGCCGAAGCTAGCTTTCCTTTCTTGTGTTTCCTGTTATATTTTTGTTATTGCCATCTCTACTCATGAGAAGCTTGGAATATCCTTGTTTAATTGTTTCAAAAACTGTCACAGAGTTGAGAGAGTTTGAAGCCAAAATGTCGCAACCCAGAGATAAAACCGGGCCTTCGTTTTTGGACTTGGAATTAGGTGAATAGTTAGCATTCTTGATATTTTTGTTAGAATTTTTAACATTCATGCAGAGTCTCAGTGTATCTGATGCAGTGAAGAGCATCATTCTCATGAGCTTGCTTAAATTGCAGCAAAATGTAGTAGAGCTAACTTAAACCCGCTGCCTTGTGGCACTTTTTAGCTTTTGGGTAAACAACAACAACAATAGCAGAAATAGCAACAAACTTATGTATATGTGTGTATATAAACACAACAGCCAACGGCGGTGAAGCAGCTGCAGCTGCAACTGCATGTTGCCAAAAACTTTGACTGCACACGCTGCGTATACGTATTCGCATTATAAGTTAGCCTTTCTGTAGGTATCAAAGTTTTAGCCCAGTTGATGCAACTTGTCAGACATCAGTTTCTTATGCTCTGTATGTGCGAGTGTGCCTGCCTTGGCACTTATTATTATTATTTAAACAAATTGACTTAAATTTTTGCCAAGGCACACAGACGCCCGCTGATTGCATGTTTTCCGACTATTACATGCCTGTCGGGCAATTGCCTGAGCATTCAATGTTGCACGCGATAATGCAGACATTAAATGCAGACCCTAAGCCAGGTCCAAAGTTTGACAGTTTGCCAGTGCAATGGCCCATTACAAGACGTTAATGTATGCTATGCCTTTTGCTTGGCTAATTTCAAGACACAAACTTTGGTAGTTTGGTTTTGGCCAAGGAAAGTAAACATTTCGCTTGGACAAATACCTTGACCGAGCAGAGTGGGCCATTGTGCTGGCACTTGGGCTTGACTTGGTCTTTGTTGGTCAAACTGCAGACTGCAGAGCAAACAGTGCGCTGACCACAGCTGTGGGACACCCAGACTTATTTAATTTGTATTGTTGTGGAATGCTCAATGAGTGAGTCTATGTTCGTGTTCGTGTTCGTGTTCGTGGCAGCTGCCGTTGCAGTAATTTCATCATGAATTCCATTCTACAGCAATTTCTGGCTTTGATTGCAGTTGCTTCAGTCAAACAATTGCATGGAATTATATTTAGTTACAGTTGATTTTGAATTGAAAGCAGCAAGGACTGCCTGAATGACTGAATGCATTGAATTTCCTGCCAAAGTTTTCTTTCAACCAAAAATCAGCAGCGAACGCCATCTCTCTGGCAGGCAAACTCCAAAAATGTTGACTGGGCATCTGCAAGCCAACCAGCTCTTGGCCTTAATTAGCAGAAATGACAATGGAACCCCAGAAATTATGATTGTAATAAATTTTGGTCGCTGTGGAAAATTGATTGATTTTGTCAAAATTGTGAATTATGAATGATGAATGCCAATAAAGTCGACGTGGAAATTTGGTTTGCTGAGACCGACGAATAATAAATTCTATGCTGCATAAATTATTTTTAGAGCCTAGGCAGAAGAGCTCTTAGCTCTAATTAGCTCAAAGCTGATTTGCAGGCTCAAGTTTGTGTATCTTTAAGCAGCTTTGTCATTATTAAAACATATTTTCATTTTAAATTGCACATTGAGGAGACTTTTCTGGCTGTCAGAGTTTGAACCCCAAACCATATGCTTGACCACTGGCTACGAATAAAATCAAAAGTTTTAATGTCGTGGCAGGGTACACATTACAATGCAACAACAACAACAACAACTACAATCAGAGTAATAACAACAACAGCAACAACAACAACATCAGCCACTCTTCCGTTGAGGGTTAAGTGAGTTAAGCAACAAAAGTTTTCCACTTTCGAGTTTTGGCCCAAGCCCAACCCAAACCCGCCACAGAAGAACACCCACCGCCTCCCTCAAACCTATAAAGCATAAAAAGTATGCAAATGTTGAGCGTGCGATCTGCAGCATAGAAAATTGTGCAAAATTAATTTTATTTTAAGATTTGCTTTCTTTGAAATTCTATTTGCGTGGCAACAACAAAACACACACAGCTACACAGCGAGTACTCGCGCTTGCCGAATTTTCTTTTCTTCGCCAGTCGCGTGGCATAAATTTATGTGGTAGGCAAACATTTTCACATGCTGCCCTACGGCATTTTTCCTTCATCGTTTTCTGTATTCTTTCTCTTTTTTTTTTGTCGTCGGCATGTTGGCAAATCTGTGGCCAAACAAGCAGGAAATATTCAATCTATGCGGCTGACAACATGTAGAAACAACAACAGCCAGGATAATAAAGGTGATTTGACTTCAGGGAAGTGTAAATACTCTACAAAGATAATATGGGTAGAGTGTGAATTATGATAGGCAGCATTAGAATATAACATTATGGAAAGTATAGGAACAAGATCTATGGGTCAGATCTTACTTGTATTTCATTTCATTTGAAGTTGTAACCAGTTCAAAATAGTATTGCATATAACTGGTATATTGCTCTTCTAATCAAATTTTGCTTTGGTACAACTTTAAGTCTCTCTCTCTTAAAGTCACACTCATACAAAGATAGGCATATTCTCATTTCAGTATATTCATATTTCGTTGGGTTGCTCCTTATTGCACCTATCTGAGCCTTCAAAACACTATATCAGATATATCAGCACCAATCAAATCTGCATCGTCAAACATTTAATCACTTCTTTTTGACCGAAAACACACACCCACAGAGAAGTTAACAAAGCTAATTTGACAAAATAGTAATATAAAGCCTTAATTCATGAAGTAAATGTTGGGCTTGAACCAAGTCGATTATGACTAATTTCTGTTACTACCAAAAAAATGCCTGATTTGTGTAAGCAAAGTGATTTTTCCCTATGATTATGAGTTTAGGTAGATCAAAGTCTCAACAGCAACAGTTAGGATAAAATATTTCCCATCTCTTCATTTTACATTCTACCTCAACTATTTCTAATAATACGAATATAATATAAACTTGAATCAAGTCGGAAATACTTAAAATACGAATTTTTCATACTCAAAATCTTTGCTGGTGATTCTAGAAATGAATAACTTAATTTACTTTTTTTTTTTTTAAATCTTTATTTAGATATTGTAATTCTTTTATTTACAATTAATCAAACTTGATTTGAGTCCGAAACGTGCTCGTGTTAGTAAAGACATCCTTAATATAAGTAATATTGGACTTGAAAACAAATTGAATTAAAAATTTCGTACTTGAATCAGGAAGTTTTCGAACTTGATCAACGTTTTTCTCTGAGTGTGGCATTTATGGTAGAAATGCATATTTTGAGAAACCAGAAGAAGCCATATCTTCTTTCACCTTATTATAACAACAAACAAATGGATAATTCAATTGCTTTGTCTTTCGTCTAATCTAAAGTATTCATAAATCAGAGAGATCTTATTTGTTTGGGTAGATAAGTAAATATTTTCACAGTATTTAATTTGATATGGTTTTCAACCAAAGAGGTTATCTAAAGAATCGATTGAAATTACCTAAATAAGAATTCTATAAATAATTACATTGAAAAAACTTGTTTAGCTCAATTAAAATGCATTCCCTTGAAAAAACTGGTGCACAGATTTGTTACCCACTAACCTACCTATCTTTGTCTATTTGTTTAATTCAGTCTAAGTCACTTGATAGTATCCTCTACTATTGTAATGTTTAATAGAGATGAAGTCTATAGATACTAGATTTATTTACTCAATATTTTCGAGGAAATAAGTGTGTATTCAATTCATATTGTTCATCTCTTTTTGTGACTACCCTTGCATAAACCTACACAAATGAAAATAAACATTGAAAAACTTGCGCATTAATTTCTCTATTATTTCTATAAACATAAAGATTTCAATAGCTTTCACAAGGACATCTTTACAAACTGAACAAACCCTTTCTCAGATATATAAAATTATATCACAAGCAAAAACTGGTCGAACCATTTGGCTCAGTTTTTGTTGGCGCAGAAAAATGTTCAGCCAAAAGAAAATCTTCATAGACTTTACATTGGTTTTCATGCTGTCATGAAGGAGATTTGACAAAAAATTCAATTATGGCAGTACTTATGTCTGTAAGCCCGATGCCAGTTGTCCGGTATAATATGTTCGACACACTGTTACTGGCAATGTAAGCCCTCCATTGCGGATTGGGTTTGCATTGAAAAGAAATATTATTTCATAGCCATTCGATATACAAAGCTCATACATAAAAAATGTGGTCAAAAAATATAGTAGATTGTTCTGCAAATATGGAATCGCTTTTTTCTGGATTATTTCAAACTTGTGAAAAAGTCATCAACTTATTTTTAACAAGTCTGACCTTGCAGTTCTTTGCAAAGAAAGTCAGCTGAAATATTGTAGAAAACTGGAAACATTAGCCTGGATAGCACATTCTATAGCAGGAACTTATCAATTATCTTTCATATATGTAAATTGTCTTTGTGTTAAAAACTCCTTGAAAATCCAACTATTTGTTTGCTGAACATTCTTGATCTTCATATAGTCTTAATATTTATAAACTTTTTCTTTAAGAATCTCTTCACGAACTGAAAAGACCAAAAGGAAATTCCAAGGGACAGACTTCTTATATTCAGTTTCTCTTGAGTTCCAATCAAAAAAAAGAGCTAATAAATTTGTAACTATAACTGCAAGTAGCACGATCCCTCTTGCAAGACATTCTTCATCATTAAGTTGTAATACCCTGCCTTTGAGGTCATAACACCGTAGTAGAAGAAGAAGAAGAAAGAAACAACAACATATACAGAGACCAAGCTCATTGTTAAAGCAAAGTCAAGTGAATAAATGCAAAGCAGAGCAAATGAGCGGGATTGTAATTCAGACTCTCGAAAACATGCCGGAGCTGGAGTTATCGCTGCAGGAGTAGGAGTTCGGGACTGTGTGTGTGTGTGGGTGTGGGTGTGGGTGTGCGTGTGTGTCGCGAGTTGCGGATTGCGGATGGCTGATGGCTGATGGCGGGTTGCGTGTCCTGTCCTGTGCTGTGCTGTGCTGTGCTGTTCTGTGTTATGTCCCCTCAGCGTTGGATACTTTTACAGTATCTAATGGCTGAATTTTTTGTCTTCGCAAGAGTTTGCTGTCATCATCATACTTCGCCTTGTCTTGCTTTTGCTTGCTTGCCGTTTTTTCTTTTTCGCCCATTTCTCCTTTGCCTTTTGTTGACAGTATCATTAGGCAGTTGCTGTTACAGTTCTCGCTGTCTTGTGTCTTCTTCGGCTTCTTCGTTGTTGCTGTTTAGCCGTTATCATTTGTCCTTGAGTTGGTTCGCTCGTTCGCCTGCTCGCAAGTCCTGCGCGTAAATTGTGCCCCAAAGATTAAACAACAGCCAAAGGAATTCTGCTTAGCTGGCAACCAACACATTGCTTACCAAATTTCACTCAGCCAGTGTCATAAATAATCTTGAATTACATTTTTCCTAACAATAAATATTTGCATACTTTTCGGGGCCTGGATTTCAATACGTTTTCATTTGCCTTTCCATTTTCTCACTGGAACAGCTCGGCTCATAATCGGACGGCAGACGACCGCAAAAGTTTTGAATTGCGTCACACAACAGCAACCGCAACTCAATCTCAACCTCCAACCGCCAGGCAAAGTACCGTCCGTCCACCTCCGCCTCCGCCTCCACCACCATCACCCCCAAAATGTTGCTTCACCAATAATTTCAAGAGCAATTTTCATAAATTAGCTTGTCGTGCTTGCTGTCTCTCTCGACTTTGTCCGCCATCTAAAGAACTGTCAACTATTTTCAGCTGTATGCCAAATTGTTACGCAAGCAAGATGCTTGCACCCCTCCCCTCAGCATCAAGTCACCGCCCCCTCATACGGCACACAACATACACCCACTTACACACTTACATACATTTGTACATACATATATAATTGAAGCCACCCTCTGCTGCTGCCACTGAGTTGAGTTTTAGTTTGCACACAGCGTAGGCGTTGCTTCCTCCATCCCTTCTACATGCGCCACCCCCTTGGCTCGGCTTAATTTACATCGCTTTAAACTTTAATTTATGTAGAGCACCACAAATCCAAAGAGAGAATGGGCCAAACCCGCGACAAGCGACAAGCGAAAGTGTAAATTATCAACGGTAATTAAGTAAAGCTCATATGTGTGGGTCGCTTAGTATGTGTATGTGTGTATGTGTGTGTGTGTGTGTATTACGTGTGGCATTGGCTTTAGGCATCGCATGGCCTATAAATTTCAAATTTTAATGCCGCAAAGGATTCGACTGAAAATATAAATATAAACCACTAAAACCGACACCACAACTATTATTATCAACCACCATTTGTCAGGCAGACAAGCAATTGTAATAGTTAATTGTGTAATAAAAATAAATAATAATTGTTATAATTATAATTATAGTACTGAAACATTAATATTAATAATGATAATTAGATAATGAACGATAAAATTAATAGAGTCCTGCATTGAAAGCCATGCATATCCAACTTTTTTTCCGATGTGAACCAAACCATTAGACAATCCAGGTGTAGCTGACCTTGAATCTGAACTAAACTGACATTTTCCACTGGGTTGAAAGGTTCAAAAAGCTATGAGATATTGAAAAATGTATGAGTATTTGAAGTGGTTTTGTCTTCGATAAGAAATAAGAACAAAAAAGGAAGTAAAAGGAAAAGGAGCTCAAGCCAGATTTGAACCAGATTTCACACCCTGAACCAAAGTTGAACCCGCGCAAACCTCAAATTTTATAACTTTAACCCATAGATTCGAAACTGTGCACAGATGTGACATGTTTGGCAGCCCAGCTCATAACTCAATCTATTCATGAACGGCTAAAATCAATAAACATTTCAGTTCTATTCATCTTAAACTTCTTTGAATTTTTATATACATGGGAATGGCAACAGACTTCCAAAAGTATAAGAGGTCGATCTGCTCATAAAAAGCATGTTTTACCTATTAGAAAATATCAAATGTACTAAAATCTATACAGTAAATCGACTTTGAACCAACGAAACTTCTCGGCTTCTAATCAGGCAGTAAACGACATCGCTTGAATAGATCTCCTATGCCCTCGAGTCGTATCGATGTAGTTTGTCAAGTACTTCATAATGGCGGAGCGCTTAAAAAACTTATCTACGATGGATATCAACAATTCCACTACATGTTAGACATATATTTTCATTCAATAACTACTAAATTGAATCGATTAAGGCCTAACTAAGCGAAATGGAAAGAAAATACAAACTTCATTCTCTTCAGTTCAAAACTAACTATATATCACAAAACCAAATATATCAATTTTGAAATAGCAAGTTTTTTTAATATCTCAACTAATGAAATGAACACCAAAACTAGTATTGACTCTTCATTTCCATTCCGCCGCCTTACAAAATTTTATTTTCCTTTACAAAGGCCCCAAAAAGTATGCTATGTTAAGTTCTTATGCATACTTATTCCTTCTGTTAGTTCTGAAAAGACGCAAGCGGCTATATTGTAGATTCAGCTGTGCCTTTAACTTTTAAACGAGGCAAAGTAAAAAGAACAAACGACAAATTTTTGAAAGGCCAATTAATTTTGCCTCAAGTGTGCGCTTGATTTGCAGCTTTATTTTGTTTAAATGTCACTTTTTATGCTTGTTACTTTGCCTTAAAGTTAAGTAGGCAATGACAAATCAACAGACAGACAAACAGACAAACTGGCAGACAAGCAGACAGAGAAATATAACCGACAGTCAGCTGGAAGCCCGCTGACATAATTTCATTACAATGGAAAAGGGAAAGTTGCTGCAACGAGTGTAGAAAATTTGCTTAGCAAAATGTCATCTCTTCTCCTTTATTTTCGAGGAACTTCTTGAGCAGCGCAGAGCAGCTCATCGGAGCTCAGCAGAGAAATTGAAACTTTTCAAAAGCAATTGCTTGAATTTCAAGAGAAAACTTTATGCTTTTGCTAGCGCTGGTTTTCGTAGAAAGAAAAGTTGTAACTTTTGCCAGCAACAAAATTTTGTTTCTTTTTCAAGTTTTTTGGTTTGCCTGTCTGTCTGTCTGTTAGACTGTGTGCGTGTGTGTGTGCCTAAGTAATTGCGCGTTGAGGCAAGTGGAGCAAACTGTCTGCCGCTTTTAAATGCCAACGAGCACATTGACGCCAGAAATGCAAAAGCAAAATGGCGTCGTTGTCGTTCTCATTGTCTTCATTTTGCTCCAGCTCCAGCACACGCTCCATAAGGCCAAGATCTCTCAGCTAGCAGCTAGCAGCCAAGAGGAGCCAGCACCATCAGCAGTCATCTAGATAAAGTATTGCCTGTTTCTACATTTAGAAATTTTTAGAATTATGTTTCTGTTAAAGCTACAAAGACATATGCTCGGCAGTTTATCTTAGGGCCAAATTCTAACACTGCAGACAGAGTTTTGCCTCATTTTGGTAGCTGGAGCTGAAGGCAAAGTTTGCAGTGCAAAAAACTTTTAGAGCAACGAAAAATCATTTTCAGCTACACAGAATGCACTTCCGCTCTTATTGCTTATAATTATTGCGTAGTCTTTTAAAAAAGTCAACAAATAATGTATTTTGCATGCTCTAGGAAAGATATATATCTCGAGATCAAAACTTACTAGCATTGGCTCTGTCCTGTCTACAATAATACATTTATACAATTTTCAGATTTGTTTAAATAACTCAAATAATTTCTTTATATTTTTCAACTTATTAATGCTTGATTTTTTGTACCTTTTTATATTATAAAGAAATTTCTTATTATTTTTTTCTCTTCCAATTCCAACTCCAGTTGAAATTACTGGAAAAGAAGCCTACTACAAGCAGAGGCCTTTAAGCTGTGTCTTTTCCGCTGATTTTGCGACAACGTCGCCCATTTCACTTTTCAGTTGAGTTGCTCGTCACGGCGTCGCATAAAGCTGGATTATGGTTTTAAGTGTAATTACAATTTACATGGCTTCCATTCTGGCAGCTTCAACTGGCATTAGCATGAGCTGCTCCTGCTCTTCCTCTGCTGAACGAAATGTTATTAAAAACTTAAACAGCAAACGAAACGAAAGCGAATATTCGGCAGCGCCATGTTAAGTGAATAAAAAAAGAGACGGAAAGTAAATATCGCCGCCAGCAGCCGCAATTAGAAACTTTTTTAGTTGAGCCACAAAGTACCAAGGTTTAGGCATGACTTATTTAGAGACTGCACGGAAAGGGAAGATGTGCTTGGTAGAAAAACTTGTGACGTGAAAAAGACGGGGATTGAAATGGTTAAATTATTCAATTGATATTTAATTATGAAACATATTTTGAACAATTATTTTGTGTCAGCATATCAAATTGCTTTTAAATCTAGTATAATGTGTAGTTCCTGTCAGAAATCTTAAGTAGAATAGTTCCAGCATATGTGTTAGGGTAAAACGGGATCGCTTATCCGTATCTGTTTAATTATAGTTTCTTATGTCTAATTATAGTTTCTTTTGGCTGGCATCCTCTTAAGGGTGAAATTTCGGTCTTATGCAATAGTCGAGCGTTCAGCGTCCTGAATTGCTGAGTGGCGTCAAGTGCGTCTTATCTCTTTTTGCCTGTGCGCGGTTTTCTTAAAACTGTATCATGTGTTGCAATGTGTTTCCACATATTTATGTTTCTATTCGTATATATTTATCTAATTTTCCTCTTAAGTTGTTACTTTGATGGAATCGCATCGAGCTCATTTGCAAGACAGTTTCAAATATTTGCAGGGTATTTCTTCTTCGGTTGGCTTTTTTCAGACATTTTTTAAGACAAAGCATTACCATAAGTAGAGCTTGTGCCACTTTAAGTTTGCCATGCGGCAATTCATTTTCCTAGTCTAAAATTTTTATCGGCCAGCCTGTTCTTAGAAAAAGTGAGTTAGTAGGCGAACTTTCTCTTACTGGGTTAGCGTCTGATATGAGCTTATCCGGTGCTTACTTAAAATAAAGCCGAAAATAAGGCAAAATTCGGTGGAAAAATTGAAAGCACACTCAAGGTTGAAACGATTGTGGAAAATCAAAACTGGCTGCTTGACAGCTTATAGCTCGTTAGCTGCTTATCAAGCTGCTGCCCCAAAACTTCTTCGCAACTTCTTATGCACATCATCAACATCAGCAGCAGCATCAGTGGCAGCAACATCATCAGGGTTTCAGCATAATGGGCTGTCGATAAGCATGATGCTTCACTTTTGACTGCAAGTTTTTTGTCTTATGTGTGGCAAAAAGCAGGGGAAAAAGTGGAGACCAGGTAGAACAGCAAAACATTTGCATGAGACTGACACCTGCCCCTATCCGTTTGTCAGACCAGATGAAGTAGACTTTTGGTTTGCCTTTAATAGGTTTGCATGATTTTGCGTTTCAGTTTATTTTTGTTTTTCTTTTTGGCAAAGAAATGCAGACAGAATGCCAGAGTTGAATTGCCAATTCACGCCTTTAGTCGTAGCCACACACTTCCTGGCCCCGTGACCACATGTGGCACGTCTTCGACTGCGTATGCGATGGCTTTGAATTATGTAAAATTTACGTGCCGTGCCTTCAGCGGAGCCAAGTAGAGGTCGAAAGGAGCTGAACCTCGAGTTTGCATTGTCAACTTTTTGGAATTGTGAAAATAGTTTACTTCTGAAGATAGTTTTTCGACTTAGGATCGGAGATAGGCAAATATCATCTAAGGTGATGAGAATGTGGGACTTTAGAGAGACAGCACATATAATTTCACTGAATTTTCATATGGGAAAAAGCAAACTAATCGTTTAAGCTTCTCAATCAGGATATAATAGGGGAAATTTCGGCTGTGGGAATGAATTAGAAAATTAAGAAAATATGAAGAAAATGTTTTTATAAATAAAATATGTTAACAGGAAGGCATCGCATTATCATCTCTCTCTCTCTCACTAGAGAATATGTTTGCTGGGCAAACATCCACACACATGTTCAAATGGGCGGCGGGACAGCCATTAGTTTTTGTGCTGATTATTATGGCCTGCCACGCCCACATTTTGGCAGCCGCCTGACTTGGGCTTGTAACAGGTGAGCTTTATGGCTCTGTTACAAACCTATACACATACAGGCATATGTGTGTGCAGTCTTGCATTGCTGCAGTTACCGTTAACTTAAACAGGGCGACGTGGGTGTTTTTGTGTGTGTGTGTGGGAGGACGCTGTGCGTCTTGGTATTAAATTATGCTGCCACACGTTTCCGTTTTCCCCTTAGCACATCATATATAGTAAGTACAAAGTACATACATGTGTATAGGCCTTGACCCGTTGCCTTTACCATTGCTTTTACTCTGCTCCTGCTCCGTTCCGTTTCGTTCTGCTGACAGGCAAAGCTTTAACTTTATTTAAAATTATTATGCCCAGCAGATGAGGAAATATTGAGCCATACCTCACTTTTCGCTATTAACGCATTGCATTTCCACGTGTGACCTGTATATAGTTTCGCTCTCGCTTACATCTAGAGCGGCGAAGTGGCCAAATTACACATACGCTTCGTTGCACGCTGCGGTGTGGGAGTAGTCGAATGCAATGGCAACTAACTGGACAATTAAAGCAAGCCCAAATAGGGGGCTTACACTTTAGACTAACCAATTAGCTTGTTCAATCGTTTTGTACTCTCTTCTCTTTTTGTGCATGGCTTTTCAAAGCAATTACCACACACCTACGCACACATACACAAGTGCAGCTGGCAGAGTAGAGGAATTTGTCATGCTCTACTAACTACGACAACACCAACAACTGCAACTGGAACTGGAACTGTAACTGCAACTGCAAGTGGAACATCTGGCTGTCACTGCAAAAGCCACTTGGCTTAGACAATGTTGTGTGTGCAACTTGTCGAGACTTTGGTATGAAATTGCTTTTAGAGGCATTTTACAGAAAGTCAGCTAAATGTGGGTAAGCCAGGAAGATCATGATGATGATGATGATGATGATTATGATGATGATGCTACAATCTAGCTGATTGCAACAACTTAATTATTTTAAGTACTTTTGAACATTATCATTAAGAAGGGCATTAAGAATATGTGCGTTGTGCGTCTAAATTTTAGAAGATGCGTTGCGGGAAATGTTATCCTGATTTCCTTAAAATATATAATAAAACTGTCTTTTGGAGCATCCAGAAAATCGAAAGTTATAATTCTTGCAATGGAAGTGTATGTATTTCATAGTCTATATGGGTGCTTTAAGCATCCTATAACAATCTAAAAGAACTATTCTAATCACAAGAAATAACTACAAATAACGATTTATTTTAATCTTAAAGCTTCCTCTATAATTTTATATCAAATAGCTCGTATATCTCGTAGGCTGATAAGCTATCAATCAACTGAATGAGAGGCCTAAGTAAGGACTCACTAAATCTTATGCACAGCTATAGTGGAATTTTTAAGACAAGAAAACATAATTTTTTAAACTGCTCTGCAAATTATAATTTCGCTTACATATTTCCATTTTTGTTGAAATGACTTGGCGAGAATTACAAATATTTTCGGAGTTCAGCATTTCCTGATATGACAAATAAGTATTATGTTTGACATTTTCATAATTTTGCAAGAATGTTCTGTTTACTTTGTCAGTGCATATTTTGGCTTAGTATTTGGAAAATATTCTGTAAAGGCAACAGCCAAGTCCAGATTAAAACTGATTGTTGAAGGGTTCTCGAGATGGCTAACCTACGTACAATCGTGTACAGAATAGATGAACTTACTCTGGATAAAGGAAGTGAGCCGCTAAATAAGAGAGACTGAGGACTTACTTCCTAGTACATCAAATTCTACAAATTCATAGACACATAAAGTGTAGGTCAAGGAAGTTAGTTAAATTTATTTGAATTTGATATAGCTTAAAGAAAATTAAAAAAAAATAAATTTGAATGCTCCTAGTGAGTTGATATGATCACGCAAAAGTATATCGTAACGAATTCCAAATTTCTCAAAAACTACTTAAAATTATTCGATAAAAGGGCAGCTATATTTATCAGTATATAGTATTATGTAACTGAGCAAGTTTTGCAACTATATCTCCTCTTATTAATGGGAAACACATGTTCGAAAATTTAAAACTATTTTGGTTGGCCAAAAATGTATAGAATTGACAATATGAAAAGTAAATAAATAAACAAAATTTGAATATTTTATGAAACTAAGCAAACAAATATGCTAAAGTGGAGCCAAATAGCTGTACTTTATTTGTGTGTAAAAAGTTTTTAAGAAAATTTTCGTTTTCTATGTTTTTACACCTGTTTGTTATACTCGTACTCTATATATTTTAGTCTGATCTTATGAACAGGCTAAGCGCTACCCCGGCTTTCATGTTTCTAGAAAAAAAAGTATTGCTTAGTAAGTAAAACTGGTGTATTTTGCTTCCAAATCAAACCAAATTGCGTGTGTTTATGTTTTAGGAGCACCCCTGCTGACCAAATTTGAACCACATATCCAGAATGAGGGTTTGTTCTTTAACGAAATTGAATCAAATTTGATATGTAGGCATTTTGGAAACCTTCAGATCACTAAGATAAATTTCGCACAACTATATCATATAGCTGTCATAGAAACGATTCTTACGGAATGCACCTTTAGAGCATGTTTGTTCTTTGTGGAAATTTGACCAAATTTGGTAGATAGTTTTTGCTTTTCTATAGTATGAATTATGCTATATTTCATCTAGATCGAGCTAATATATGCTATATCATATAGCAATTTGCTTGTTACGTGGTATTTACCTGTCGAGCAAACTCGGTGTCGTCCATACTGGGAGATTTACTATCTATATTCTTGAATAACTATATCAAGTTTCTTTTTAATAATATACAACTTCTTTTATTATTATTGCCAAGAAAAAGGCGGATTTTCAAACAAACAAATGTTTTTTTCCATATGAAACAAAACCCGTCGGTCGTAGTTCCAAGCTTGTTCGTATGATCATGGGCCATTACTTAGAGCTTTGCGTTAGGATAACAAACCCAAAAATGTATTTTCATAACAAGGGAGCCTTAAATACACCAAATTTTATTTAAAAACTAAAAAAAAAATAGTTCGGGCACATTCAGAAAATAGCTGCTTAAATGCAGATTTGCATTAAAAAGTTATCAAATTCAATAGAGCACTAAAATGTACAGACTAGAAAAGCAGAAATTATTTTCAAATGTGTTTAAGCTAATATAAGTATCAAATTCCATATGTGTTTTTTTATTTAAATTGATATAAATTGAGAAAATATTAAAGATTACAAAAGTTATGAGCTTGTTAATTGCAGAGTTTGTATATGTTGGATGTGAATGTCTCTAAAGAGCTTTGTGTTTTCTTAGAAATTAACATAATTTGGTAGAGTCGGGCTCAGTTATTCAGGAGTTAGCTCGGTTAAGCTGGGAAAATACTGAGTAGCTCAGCAATGTTTAGGTTATTTAGGCCAACTATTTTCAAAAACCAAATTTTTCTTGATAAATTCTACTTTAAAGAGTTTAAAAACAACGGACAAACGTCTTATTGAGTTTTAACCGCTTCAACTGCATCTGCATTTCCTCGCCCACTTGACCTCAAGCTGGCTAAACAAAAAACCTTTAATATTTTCCTAGTCAAAAAATGCTTTCACTGATGTTTTCATTTGGCAACTACTTTTTATTTTCAAGTCCTACTTATTGAAACTAGCTAAACTTCTGCGCATCGTCTGACAATATGTACTCAACCATATATGTCTATATATATATATCTATTTATGCTTTATGCACACACTCACACATACACTGTGTCAGACAGCTGTGCATATGAATTCCCCAACGTACTCGCATATTTTTTCGGCTACACATTATGCAAATATTTTTCCTGCATCTGCATTGAGTATGATTTAGTTGCAAAATGCAAAATGCAAATAAAAAATGTATTTATAATTCAAGAAGATTTATATGTATGTTGGCCTTCATGCATAAATATGTGTGTGTTCGCTCATTCATACACATATTGATTTATGTGCAGCCTTAGGTAAATATTAATGCGTCCTTAAAAAAATATTTAAAAAAAAAGTGGCACAAATTGCTTTTTTTTGTCATTTGACAACTAAGCTCTCATTTTATTGTTTTCTATTTTTGTTGTTGTTGTTTTTAGCTGAACATTGACAATGACAGCTTTCCCTTCTTCTTTCTGTGCCGAGTGTCATGGTAACCCAAAAAAGTAGAAAAATGTGCAAGTGTATATTACGTGTCCTAACACACACACAACCACACACACACACACATACTTGCCACAATGGCTTGCCTGTCCCAGAATTGTATAGCCCTGAGGGCTGCTGGCATAGCCTAAGGGCAGAAGGGGGGCATGCAGTGAGGCATGTTTGCGTTTTTGTTTGACGATTTTACAGACAGTTTTGTTGCGCGCCCTTTAGGGGCCACGCACTGAGAGTTCCAAAATTGTTCCAGTTTATTTGTGGGCCACACACACACACACACACACACACACACGCATGCCTCACATGCTTCATTCTCAATCTCCCTCTCTCGTGGTGCCCCTCATGCAATACATGGATGCCTGGTCTTTTATTTGTTTCAATGATTTGGCAACAAACACCACTAGCAAAAGCGGCGGCACTTCTGTGTCCTGGCTGGGGCTTTGTTGATTGCTTGACAAATTGCCAGGAGCGCCAACAGCAGCAGCAGTAGCAGCAGCAGCAAGGACGACAGCTTTTGAGTTCGAGTTGTAGACAACAGTTGCTGTTGTTGTTGTTACTATTGTTATTGCAGTTGTTGTTGTGTCAGCCATTGACAGGTGATGGCTGATTTCGTCAGAACCTAACTGATGTCCCGCTTCTTGTAGCTGTCAACATTCAGACAATGCCAATGAATTGTTGCAAGTTTTATGAACATTTCAAATGGGATTGAGTGTATAGAAATTGGGTGATTCTATATATATGTATATTTTATTTGCCTGATGTGATGTACTTGTCTTTGATTTGCTTTTGACAAAGTTAATTAGTGTTAAAAGTAGCTGCTCTTAGTTTAGAAGATTTGACTTTGGTCCTGCCTCAAGCGGAAGGTAAATATTGTACTATTGCTGTGTCTATGACAAGGCTGATTAGTCTTTGCAACTTAAATTGTATGTGTTCGTTTCTATTCATTGCCAATTGCCGAAATTTGAACAACTTCTGTAAGAGGGCCTGCTCGGGCGTCAGATAGATTTGATAGACGTTATTCTATACCATTTTCCTAGAATGAATTTGACTAAATGAAGGAATATAGTTGACATTGGAATAGTCAGCTCAAGACTTAAATGTTTATTGAAGACACTTTAAGAATTATCACTCTATGATATACTGCTCTTTTGAGGGACCCCTAAGATTTCAAGGAAGACATGAAAACATGATTTGACTCTAACTTCTAAAACGTCATTTAATGAATCATTCAAATCTTAAATAGAGGTCAAGAAGACTATTGTCTCTAAAGTTATTTCTACCAGTTTTATCTATGGCTTGAAATCAGCCAAATATATTGCCTTCAAAAAATTATATCACATTAAAACTGTATCTCTTAGATATGCCACTTGCATTAGCTAAATATATGTCCACATTCTATACAAAAACATCAGCATACAAACATAATAGGCACTCCTTATGGCTTGACTAACAAAGGGCACCTTACTTCCGTCTCTGCAACATACACGAGCAACATTTTTATCATGTCTCTTTTGGCATCTGTTAAATTTTCTGTAAATTAAATTCAGTTCCCTTTGTCATTTAATTATGCGTGCGTATATTCAATATTTCCATTTCCATAACGCATATCCATTTCGATTGCCGTTGAACCGCTATGAAAATTTAATATTTTTCCCCATAATTGTCATGAATATGAAATTCAAGTGACAAGGTTTTATATTCTGCATTCTCTTTATTTTATGTCCCCAAAAATAAAATGTAAAAAAATGGAAAGGATCTTATATTTACCACAAATGCCGCATGCCGCAATGTATGCTATAAAAATGAGTGTTGTGGCTTTTTGCAGGCGCTCAAGGACATGGCCATACTTTGGCCGGATGCTACATAATCCAACAGCCGGCATTTTGTTGTAGTTGTTCATGTTTATATTTCACTTGATGTTAAAATTGTTTTCTTTTTTAAGCGTAAATCAATTTATTTATATTTAATTGAATTCAGGCGTTTTTTTTGTCATTGCTTATTCATGTTTGAAATTTTTTTATTACATTTGCCTCCAGCTGTAATTGAAAGTTTCTTTTTCTGTGGTCAGTTTTTGCTAATTGTTTGTGCGCGTTGGTTTCTGGTTTCTGTTAATTAAATGAAAATTCTACATATGATTTATGCACATTTTAAGTGGATTAAAAACGCGCTTTAAATTGGCCCGCGGCAAATCACAAACGCTGCCATTCGCAATTAACTTTTTCTTAGTTTCAATTGAATTTCATTTAAAGCCACCACTGTCAAATTTCACTTGACATTTACTAGCCGCACCGTAAACTGAATGTGGCACTGGAACCGCACGTGGCTGCCATATGTCTGTATCCATGACATTTGTTTGGTTTGGGATATCTATGGGTGGCATCTCATTTGACAAAAACAAATCAAATTTACATAAAGTTGCACACTTTGGGACCACCACTGGGAATAGTATCTGTTTGCACTACACAGCTTCCACTACTGCCACACGTTTAGCGTTGAGCCGCCAAACGAAACACGCATCCGCAGCTGCTGTGGTCAAAAATTAACTGACTGGCTGCCGTCAAAGGATATGGCAAACAAGCGGCCACCAGAAGCAGCACTAGAAACTCACACACTGCCCGATTAAAAGCGTCGTCGTGACCGTACTCGTGGTAGTTTGTCGTCGGCTTTGACGCTTCTATTCGCTGTTCCTCGTTCTGGCCACACTTGCTCCTAGCTGCTGCTGAGCCTTCTACTTGCTGCTTCGAAGGAACGTTACCAGTCTGTTTACTTTACGCTTTCGCACGCGACTGCCGAGCGAGTTGCAGGCTTACAGAGTCGCATGCTCCAACAGCAGTCGAATTTACCAAAGTCGTCAACAAACCTCACCGTGGACAAGAAACAGTAAGTCTGCAAAGCCACAGCCAACAGCAGCAGCAATGAATGAATTGCTCTCTTTGCCATTTGCTCTCGCTCTCTCTCTCTCGCTCTCTTTATAGCATCTGCCCTCGGGTGCCATAAATGTAGCCTTCTTTCTGGTGGCAAGTGCGTGTTAAATTGGTCCATTGGGTCCCTAAGAATGCTGTACTGTTGACCAATGATAGTAAAAAGGGTAAAAGAAATCTTAGAAATTAAAAAATTTTATATAATTATCAACTGCAACAGATGAAGGGCAAAGAAAATTTAAAGTTAAAGAATAACTTTCTAGCGAAATATTTCAAGTTTTTATACATTTTTAATGCTGGTTGATTTTTGAACAAAGTCTATATTAAAAAATATGAAATTATCTCAAATAAAAATAACTATCATATAAAATCATTATATATTCGATCGTTCAATGATAAATTAATACTTTGACAATATAATATAATTGAAAACAAGAAACGAAGGCTAACCTTTGCACCATTCTTATTGTAAATATGTAACCGATTTACATCAAATTTTGTCGACAAACTTGTAGATATAAGATATAGTTGCCTGATTTCGACCAAGGCAAGGCAGCGGACGTGGGGCGTTTTCGATTAGACACAACCAGAATTGGATTTGATTTGAATGTAAAACAGAAAAGATATGCGACTAAGTTTTCGTTCTGGAACAATTAGCCGTATATGAGCTATATGATATAGTTGTCTAATTAGAAAGTATCGTGAACGCAACCAGCATGGAGACAAGAGAAAAGTCAAGAGAATCTCCCCGTCTTACTGATCATGGATGCATATGGTCGGAAATGAATAAAGCCTATAAAGTTATAATAAAAATTTAAATTCAAATCATGCCAGAACAAATGCATGATAACATTTTCTAAATCTGACGTTACTATGTTTATCCAACAGATTTCCTATTATTATACTTTCCATGCAGAGCAACCTTATATACTTTTCAGATATTTTATTACATTTCTATTTTCAAAACAAAATATTCGTCTTTATGGACTTCCATATTACAGTAAGAGTTAATGATTATATTTACTGAAGCAATAGATTTATATCATTATCAACGCCTATGTACAAGGACCCCATAGTTGGCATTTGCCCATAGAACATCTTTAATAGTAAAAGTGAAAAGAAAATTTAAAAAAATGTAAATATTTTAAAATCATTTACATTTTAAAATCTCCACAAAAACGTGTTATTTCTAAATAGAAATATTTATATTATTTCCATCAAAAATATTTTGTTTTTAATATTCTTCCAAGGCTTCAGCTATTTATGTATATTAACAATTTATCAAACAGCCCATCGGAGTACATGTTCCCAAAATCACCATGTCAACTTCTAGTTCCAAGCACAATAAAAAACAGCTGTTGCAAAATTTTATAGCAAACCTTTTTCAAAATACCATCGACTCTCTTCAAGGTACTGCGCATTTCCTGTCTCTCGCTCTCGCTCACAAGTTCTCTCTTTCGCAGACAACTTCGTCGGCTACGAAGGCGAGTCTTCGGCCGCAGCAAACCCCAAAACCGCTTAAATTTGGGTTATTGTGCTGAAATTAGTTAAGGGCTTTTTTTGTTCTGGTCTTTGCTCAGCGCCAAATAACTAACAAACTTTTCCCCCTCACCGCAAAAACGCATACGCACAGAAACACACACAAACACACACAGGGGCACACGCATTCTGGTTGAGCTTTAGGTAAGTAGCCAAATTTTTAGCATACTTTTTGGCTGCAACTGCAATGGGCAACGCATTGACACAGTTTAGACAAGCCACGCGAATTAAAAGCCTTTCTGCTTTTTCCGCTCCTATCCGCTACCGCTGAGGCTATCTTTGCCGCTGCAGCGCCCAATTCTGCTTGGCTACACAAACATGACATGATGACGTCCAGACTGATGGATGAGTGGATGGTTGGGTTGGTTGCATGGATTTGCCCGTCGGCGCGGCATCGCGGCTTTCGCAATCCCATTAAGTGGCTTCAAGTGTGCACATGTATACGCTTAGGCAGCAGGTTGGCAAAGGTACTTTTGGGCCAGGGTCGTCCTTTTGCGTGTGCTTTTGGAGTGCGCGGTGAGATTTCAATGTGTCCAGCTTGTTGCCTTTTCGTGGTGTCTGTGCCTCCACGTTTCAGCCATTTTCATCGCTTAGCTCATCTTTAAGTACCTGGCACTTAAATTGCTGGCCTTAACGCTTAATTTTTATCCATAGCCAAATAAATTGACAGCCATTTCCAGACTCGCCCGAAAGCAAATAAAATGTAACAGTTACTTTTACTTTTTGCCATACACTTTTGCTCTGTGGGTTAGTAGAGATATGATGAGAAGCTTGCCAGAGGGATGCATAGGCAGATAATTTTAAATATATTTAAGAATGTTTGCAAATAAAATACTACTAATTTTAAGCTTACCACCTAATTTTAAGCTTAAGTTAAATTAATTAAGCTGTTTTTAGTTTTGAATGTCAAAAGAACCTAAAAGAGAGAAACCAATGACAAAGACAGTCATCTTATATATAAAACGGGATTCTTTTGTAAAGTCGCTAGGGAAAGGCCAGCAAACATCTTAGCAACTGCAGTTCCTGCTCTGACTGTAGATGCTTTGATGTTGGGCCAGCCATTGGAAAGGGCTAAGATTTCAGCCACTAACTGGCACTTTATTAACTAAGTTGGTCAGTGCAAAGTTTTTAAGCCTTCCTCAAATTGTTTTGGAGAACCCTTCGAACCTTGGCAACCTAACAGACTCACAAGGAAAATATATCTGCTCACAAAATGGATATAGATTATCTTTTATCTCAATTCATGCAACTGAAAGAGAATACTTATAAGCCGCTTTCATTAAAAATTTGATAAATGCACATTTGATATCTATCACGAGTCACACACTGTTTTCTGGTTGATAAATTTAACACAATTTTCCTATTAGTCTTTAAGAGCATTTGAGCCTCTGCTAGACATCGACAACTTTTACTTTCTTATTTTTATGTACCCACAAAACGTTCTCACACAAACACAGAGACATATACATACAAACGTGTGCTTCAGCTTTCATTATCTAAAAACAAGAAAATCACAGACAATCAGTTAACGCAGCGCCATGGCAAATAAACTCGTCGAAAACTGTTAGCCACGGAGCTGGAGCAAACTCTCGACTTCATTGTGCGGGCACAAAAAGTTTGTCTGCCCAAGTCTCCCCTCTCCCAGCCAGTGCACATGTGTAAGAGTGTGTATGTGTGTGTAGATCTTTCTGTCTGCCAGTTTTGTAGTCAATGGCGCGTCATTATTTTCATTTATTGGCACAATCAGTCAACGTTTTATTTCCGGAATGTAATTAGGCAAAACAGCACGGGCTTTGGCAAGGACAGGCAACGGTTATACGCACAGAGCCAAATGCAAATTGTGCCACAAAAGCAAGGATTTTTATGTCGTCCATTGCAAGCAACACTCAAAGAAAAACAGAACTGGAAGTTCATTGAAGTTGTCATAAAATGGGAGTCAAATGAGGCTTTGTTTGAGAGCGTGTTTAGAACTAATGCAGCGACTTTTAGAAACAATAACCGAAAACTGGGACAACCATGTTATTGTGAATATGAAATATAAATCTGCGACTTGAAACAATATTATTAATGATTTTAAAAATTATTTTCAAACTTTCTTTTTAGTTCCTTAGATACGAAGTTTATCAAGATTTAGATTTTTCCAAAAGAGTTAGCTCTTTAGATGTCCTGAAAAGTCAATGACCTAATACAATAAGGGCCTTGTGCATATCTTCACTGTAAAATTTTATTTATTAAGCAATAGAATTAGTCTCTTACATCTACGACTTAACATTGTTTTAACATGTGGTAAATATGTGACAACGCTGTCTGCCAGTGCCCTCAGAAACATGGTAACTCTGGCTGAATATGGTCACACCGTTATAAAAATAGCTAATACAAAAGTTTTATTGATTACAAAAATGCTAAATATCAAGCGAAGCCAAGAAAATAAACAAAAATTTTACAGCGAAGGAAGCGATGGTCCTTCTTGAGCTAGTTTTAACAATGTTTAAACATGTCGAGCAACGATATGTGCCAGTGCCCTTAGAAAGGTGGTAACCCTCGCCGAATCTGGTCACACTGAAAACAAAAATAGCTAATATAAAATGTCAGATGAAGTGGCAACTTGCGCTTAAGGCAGTCCTTAGATTCCTAGCTTGCAGAAATATATTCTTACAACCAGAAACAAATTCTTAATTAAACAAGCATTTTCAATTCTTCAGCTAAAGTTTCAGTATTAGTAGATTTGTGTAAGTTAACCCTTATTTTTCTGAGTGTAACTGAGTAGAAACGAAAATGAAAACTGAATTCCTATGTAAGTTATGGCATAGTCTGCGCATATGCAGGACACACAAGGGCTTTCTCCCAGCTGAAGTCTGCTTGTTTATGTCCACTTAAAGGTCTTTCTTTCATTGCCAAACGACAAGTGTGGACAATTTTCTAAATAAATCCATCTTCCCTAGACAACTCCAAGCAGTTGCTTTGGAATCATCTAAATTTGCCAATAAATAAGCAATTACATAGAGTTGATTCATACAGATTTCTAACGGCGCTCGGCTGATTACTCAAACGCCACCGCAACATTAAAAAAAATATATATTTTGCGATGATAAAAACATTGCCAATGAAAGCAATAGCTGGCGAAAATTGAAAACAAATACGTGTAGTGTGCAAAAAAAGAGAATAACAACCAAAAACAGACGAAAAAAAGCGAACTCAAACTGAATGCTGGCTGGGGCAAAAATAATGCCAAACAACGAAATGCTTAACAAGAAAAACACCGTGCTCGAAAATGGAAGTGGAAAACAAGCTGCAGCGCAGCACCAACTGGCAATTGAGCGAAATTTCACAAGAGGATTGAGGGACGGATGGTCGGAGTAGGAGCAGCAAGCTATAACCACCTTTAGCTGCATGCCAAAAAAAAAAGAAAAAGAGAAAAATGAAAAAATGGTATAAAAAAGTTTGCGTGAGCAACTCAGAGTGAAAAGATGAATTGCCGACGGTAAGGGCAGAGGCAGAGCCACACAGAGCCAGATCTAGAGTCAGGCCAAGTCAGTCAGCAAGTGAATTGAAGCATTCCAGATAGAATTTGAGAGCAGTAAATTTTTCAATCGACTCGCTAATAAAGGCAATAAATATTCGATTCGCTTCGCTTCGAATCGTTTCGTTTCTTTTCGTTTCTCAGGCTGCAAGTAGTTTTGTGTTATGTTTTATAATTTGTTGCCTGCCTGCCTGCCTGCCTGCTAAAATTGTCCATCTCTCTTCATCTATCTGTTTGTCTCTTTGTCTAGCACCTATTAAGCTTGATTTTCATCATTTCTCTTTCAACTGTGAGCTTCAGCTGACAGCGAAAATTTCATTTCGTTTCATTGCATTTCACGTTAAATTCAATTTAACGTGCTGGTATTTTTTACGTTTACCTATTCCTTATTCCCGCTTGGCTTCTTTCTTTATTTCTATCATTCTTGTTTGCCGCTTTCTGCTTCTGCTGGCACTATTTCCTAGTAAACATTTCTCACACTGTGAAGTAAATAAAAAATAATACAAAAAAATCAACCCAGCAGAAATGAAGAAATTCTCAGAACGTTTTACACCCAACCAAAATGGAAATGTGTCACACAAGTTAGCTGTACGGGTGGCTGTTGATGTTGCTGTTGATGTTGCTGTTGCTGTGGCTCTGGCTGTGGCTGTGGCTGTCCTGTCCGAAGGTTTTCCCTTTCCCCTTCAGATTGCTTGAAAATGTGCTAAGCGCATAAATGAGCCACAGTCAAGTTAACTGCTTGGCATGATGCTGACTCTGACTCTGACTCTGACTTGGACACGGACACGGACACGGACCATGGCTATGACTATGGCTACTAAATTGCTGACGTTGACGAACTGGCAATAGTTTAGCTTTATTTTCACCAAAAACCAAAGAATCTCCGCATTATTTATGCGTCCAGCAAGAGCTGCGAGATGTTGTTAAATGAAAAGCAAAAAAAAAGAAGGAAAACTGAAAAGAAAAAGCCTTAAGCAACATGATGGTATCTTGAATACCCTAACAAAAGGGCAATGGGAGAAGTATCAGGCCTTTTCAAGTTTCCACTTATGTTTGAAAAGTAAATCGAATTCCATTCCAATGCCACTACGAAAATATATTCGCAATTCCAATTCCACTTCGAACTTACATCCGAATCGTTCTGTGACGCCAGTGGACAGAACGAGACAGAACGCTGAACATCAAGAAATCTAAGTGGATTCAATCCACTCGCATGGCTTTTTTTTATGCACGCCAGAAATGGGTTAAAGTGAAAAATCTAGCTCAGTTACTTCAAGCAAAAGATAAGTCCTTTGGGACACCCGAGCAATGAGCATAAGAAAACCTACTTCATTGAATCTTCCTAGGAAAAATTAATTTGTCAGCACACACAATCTTCAATTTGTTGTCTCTTCTCACCATTCGGAAATGCTTTCACAAATCAGAATTAAATTTCACTTGGGAATGTACAAATTTCATAGAGAAGCGCCGTCAGTTTCTGCTTGTTTTGTTCTGTTGTTATTGAATGACTTCCTTTCTAACCCGACTAACTTGGCTGAAAAGTTATAAATATCCACTCTAAAAACATCAAAACTCTATCCTAGCTCATTTTCATTTTCCAGGCAAGGAAAGTTCCTTTTTCTTTTTCTTTTTTTTTGCTTGCTTTTTCTTTTTTTTGCACTTAACAAAATTGAATATGGAAATTGATTTTTATTGTAATTTTTGTCGATTATTTATATTGGAAAAAATGTGGCGGCGGCGGTTGTCTTACAATCTTACAAACATTCCGCAAATTAGATTGTCTTACGCCAGCCATCGATTTTTGGCATTTGGGCGCCTCTTGGGGGGAGCCGAAGTTTGCTTTGCAAAAAGTTTATTGAAATATTTAGCGGGCAACTTAAGTAATAAGTTGGCTCGAATCGGTACCTCAAAAGATTAAAGTCCAATAAAATAGCAAAGATTGCGCGGGAAAGAACTCTTTTCCAAGTGAAAAGAAAATCAAAAATTGTGTTTAATGCACAAAGTTTGCTATCGTTCAATGAATTGTAATGGAATTTTAAGTGAGCTTTGGAGCCACAAAAATGTTGTAATAAAAGTCTTTTGGCTTACAACTCATAATTACAAGTGTAAATGTGCGAGGGGAAGACAAAGGAGGAGGATCTGCTTATCAACAAGGATACGTAAATTGGAGCCGAAGCTGGCTCTTTGTGTACAAAATACATTTCACATGAATGCAAGTCGTTAATTATTTTTGCACAATATCTCAGTGACAGGCAGCAGGCAAGAGCTGGCCTGAAAAGCAGAGCCTGAAGGCCAATTATTGGCCATAATGCCTGTGATTTAATTTTAAAAGTCTCCAAAAAGCCGGTCAAAAGATGAAAGGCGTGATGAAAATGAATACTCATTCATGTCTGTGACATGTGTCATTGGTTGAAAGAGCTGTGTCTCCACAAAAGCCGCGAAAATTGCTTGCCTTTGGCTTTGTTCTCAGGCAATATCTTGTTAATTATGCCCAAGCCAGGGATGCGAATAAGGATGGCATGCGTTTCGGCCACACCGATGACAATGGCACCTTGCCGCTGCCTTGTCCCAAATGCTGCAATTTACGACTTAATCCGCGCTTAACCGAGAACCCACAAGGCACCCCAGCACGCCCAAAAAAAGATGATGATTTCAACTGCAGTTCCCCACAAATCGAGAGCCTTCGCATGCCTTCGCCGTGAGAAGGATGCCAGCTCTGCGGCTGGTGCCGGATGGTCTTTGCCTTTTGTTTGCCGATTGCATTACGACATTCACTCTCCTTGTGCCTTTTGGGTGAGTGCAAAACTTTTAAATTAAAAGTCTTAAGCCAGCTTATGGCGCAGTTTATATCCGCTTAAGCCGCTTCATTACCCCGACTCGATGCTGAGCAACTTTTCGAAGTCTCATATTGCAACAGTCCATTGCTTAGTCAAACAAAATTGTTTGAAGGACTAAAAACAAAGCAATTAGTGGTGCTTCTCGGGCTTATCGATATATTCCTAGACAAAGACACATTGAGACAATAACTGAAGCATAAATGTCGACAGACAGACACTAGAATCTCAGTGATGACATATCACGTTTTCAGTTTTCTCAATTCTTAGCAACTTTGGATTAGTGTTTGAAAAAGAAGACGATGAAATATTTTGTATTAACATTTGGGAAACTAAGAATAGTTTCAAAACTTAGAAAAACATTGAATAGAATAGGTAAAGTAAACATCTAAACATGATCTTCTAGACCGCTCAATGGCAATGGCATGACTCATGACGAAGGCAAGGCAACCTTCAACAGCCAACTTATCATATGATTTGAGATGTTGAAGGTTTTTCTATGGCAATATGTATGTTCAAAGATGGTGAAATTTGTATCTACAGAGTGAAGTTCCCCAGATCTCGCCAACATTGTGAGCCCACACCTTTATCAAAGACTATTCCGCCCCTGGACGGAGTAAACCTTCAATAATTAGAGCTGTTTATGACTGTTTCTATAGGTGACACCTACGCTGTTTTGTCGCATTTTGATTTGAACCAATGGCAACGCTTTGAATCACACATCATTGTGACAATAAGCCTTGCCCCCACCACTGCCACTCATCCCTTGCCCCAGGCTGTTTGCTGTCCCAGCATATAATCGTAATACGTTTGCATTTCAAGTGTCATTTACACGACTCGTGGCAGGCGGCTTCAGTTCTGTTTACAGCATTTAAGTACATGTTAAGTACTTTCATTACGGCTGACAACGACGCCTCCGAAAACCGAAATGCACAATGATTTATGCGAATTATGAATGGCAAATGTGAATTGCGAAATTCGCCTGGCGAGGGCCAAGAGGAAGAGGAGAGAAGCGAAGAGCTTCCTCTTTAACAACAAATGAAACTCGCTTGGCCGTCGTTTGCATGCTTTGGCTTAAATGGCAATGCATGTACATTTGTTTATTTCTCGGCTTTGGCCTTTTGGTAAGCTCATTTCATGCCTGCGCCTGCCTGGCTCTGGCGCTGGCTCTGGCTCTATGTGAGTGCGTTTGGAGTGCATTTTCAAGGCAACACACACATTTTCACATGGCACATTGTTGCATATTGTTGCTGTTGCCTTTATTTTTTGTGGCTGTTTGCTTTCGTTTACACAATGCAAATAAAAAATGTTCGGTCTAGACAGGCACGCACAATGACCAGTTTTAATTTTACAAAAAAAAAAAAGAGGAAAATTCAAAACAAACAAAGTCCTCTGGCAAGTAAATTAAGTATAAAAACACATGCATAAGGTCTAGTAAAAGGTTTCCAAAGCGATGTACTAAATGTTGGTGATTTTAAGTCATCTCTGTGATGACGATTGACTCTATTATAGATTCATAAGATTCATCGATTCTGGGATTCTTGGTAATCACAATAGAAGTCAATCGTCAGGCAACTAAATTTGACTATCAATGAGCCTCTCACTTACTTTTTAGCCTTTAATTCTACCATGAGTAATGGGTGTATGTGATGATGTCAGCTACACAGAGCCGAAGGAACTCAAAAAGCCTATAATGTTTATCAATATCAGTTGCATTTTTCTTTAAAATTCTTCATACACTAAGAAAAAACGTCGTTCCAATAGGCATATTCATTCACATTGTTCATGAAATTCGTTCTGGATGTAATAGATTCTGTGAAAATTACGAATTCGTAGCAAAAGTGTTTAAGAAAGACCTTCTCAGCTACTCTCAGTCGATCATCTTGTGATAGGGGGTATGGGGGGTGGTGGAGGGGGTATAATAAGTAGCGCGATTTGCTGAAACACTTTGTATGAATGCTTGTCAGCTACTATCAGACGATTGAACTTGTAAGAGAGGGGTATGTTGGGGAGTACGAATATGTGCTTATGCCTCCATGATTCCGTTCCTATTTTATGACCATTCTGTTCTATATATTTAGAACATATATAAAGCTAAATGCTTGCAATTACCATAGCGGTTAATGCATGGCGCTCATATCCTATTATCGAGATAGTGATAGTGAGAAGAATGGTTCTTGAAATGGGAACGAAATGAAAACGAAGTTCTCCTTTGCAGAAAGCTGATGATCGAAGGCCTTCTTGAATCGTTTGTTACTTTTTTCAGAATGCTGAAGTTCCAAAGTTTTCTTGAATTGATCCAAAACGATCTTGAAATGAGATCATATCCTTCTTTATGTATCGCAAAACATTCCTATAGGGATCCCAAGTGGGAACAAATGCGCGTTCTGAAACTGAGAACATCGTTCATGATGTTGGAAAAAAAGGAATCACCTTACTTATGACAACGAAAATATTGATTTTGTAATGTTTATGGTACTACTTAATGGTTGTTTTCTTAGTGTAACTATCATCCATATGAGCACCTTTCGTTGCCTTTGTCCATAATGGTTAAAGAACCTGTGTAAGTACATTTTATTAGCTTAGCCTTGGCCTTTTATTATCCACCGCAAATATAAAGAAATTGTTAAATTAGTTTGAGAAGAACTATAAATTATTTGCAGGCAGTCATAGTTTAGCCAGGTTTCCCCAATTCAAAGTATATTCTAAAGCAACGGTGTAGCTATGGGTAGGGACTTAGGGTGAAGCAAAGCAGCCCCTTATACCATATATAATTCACTACAAATGTACTATAAATTTGACAAATGATATCAAAGAAATTGCTATTGGCCCCGATTGGAGAGCCTGAATCCGAGCTGCCCCAACTCAGCTTAGGTAACTCTATCTACGCCCTTGTTTCAACCCTAGAAATAACTGAGATATTTTCTAGAGATTGTTGAAATATTATGATATGTGAGGAGCTTCGAAGCTGCACTGCCATCTGTGTAGATATCCATAAAACATACGTACATATCCCAAAGCGTTTTACTCTCAGTTGGAGATCAAAAGAATTGTATTACTGCTTGAAGATGCAAGATGATAGATGTAGTTTTAGTTAGAACAGAACATATTTGAGAAATGAAAATAAAAATAAAAATAACAATTTAATTTAATTATAATGCTAAAAAATAACTAAATATAAGCCAGTAAAAAGGCTATAGTTGATATTCCGACTATAAGATATCCTGCACTCAGTTAGTTTATATCGTAATACAGCCAAAACATATTCAATCAGCGGCTGCTTTTAAGCATCCTTCAACTTCACCTTGAGCAAGCACACTAAAATTTCAGTCATTCAAGCATAAGTGTAAGAGGAAGGGAGACAGAAACACTACTGTTGCCACAATGCTATTGACGACTATTCGATTTTGATTCGGGGTATTGGGTTCAATAATTCAAGTAGCATTAGCATAGGAGGGAGACAGAGACAGAAAATGTTAAGGCTAATTCTGACTTTGTTTTAAAACAAATTTTAAGAAAATTTGGTAGGCCCATAGAAAATAGTTCAATTTATAGACGCTTATACACGGATATCCTGAAAATATCCTGAAAATTGTAGGAGATATTAAAATTTTTACAACTCTGTGTCAAACTTGAGGAAGCGTGGCAAGACTTTCAAACTAAATTGTTCTAGGGAAGGGACTCTCCGGGATCTAGGTGTTCACATGGTCGACCATAAGGGCAGGGTTCCATCGACTCCGCTGTTGATGCTGATCAAGAATATATTTACTTTATAGGGTCGCTTGCTCCTGTTACATACATTTGCACAAATACGATATACCCTTTGCTCCACGAGTATCTGGCATAAATACATTTACTAAATTATTCCAATTATTCCAAAAAATGTATTGTCCTGTATTGTGTTGGCTTATCCGATCGATTTCAATGGTGTCTTAAAAAAATGCAACACTTTTTCTTACTTCATTTTCTCCTCACACAAAATATATTTTAATTAATTAATTGATATTATTTCCACATACAAGCGTGTTATTTATATATTTTTTGTATTTATTTTTTTAAGCTTTTCCTTTGTTTATGTAATCAACATATGCTGAATACAATTGCTTTTAATAATCTGGTATTTTGCAGGACTTTTAGCTCTTGCTGTTTATTGACTTGTGGAGTTGTTCGCGTTTTCATTTGTGAGCATTTTTACCCGCTGGCTTTGGAATTGAAATTCATAATGAGTTTTTCATGCAAATTTTTTCGTCATGTACAACTTCTGACTGTCCACATTTTATTCCATTGTAAATTATTTGCAACAAGAAAGCAACAACAACAACAACGAAATATTAAAAATGTGTAACATGGAGCAAAGTTTTTGTGAAAGAGTGCAAAAGAAGTAGCAACAGCATTGTTGCGAGTATATGCTAATTCAAGGCAACATTTAACATGTAGCAGGCGTGTTTAAATTAAATAAAATACTAACAACAACAAACCAAACAACAACAAAATCAGCAAAGCAGCGCCATATGTGACTACGCAGTTGTAACATTTTGCGGTCTAAATGCCATTTGAATTTTTCACTGCACGCCTTTTGCTTATTGAGATTTAATCTGATTGTAAATGTGATTTACATTTTTCAATGAGCCCAGGATTCGCCATTTGCATTTGAAAGCAAAACCGTTGCGTCCGCCATCGCGTCCTCTTTGCCTGAAATTTATTAACGCTTTCATTGCACGCCGGGGAATAGAAAATGTCGGAGGGCGTAAGAGGCGGAATGCGGAGGGCGGAGGACCCGACATGACGCCGCGTGGGCTGGCATTTCCTTTGTGTGCCGTAGATTTAGTTACTTTTACTGGCTCTTTACAGTTGATTTTCAGCAACTACGGGAAAGCGGCAATTACATTTTAGTGCCACGCCATGGCCGGGCCAGCTCAGATTTAGCTCCAGCTGCAGCCTTTGTTATAAGTATGGAGTAGGACCTTGGCTTGGCACACCAAATGGTTAACAGACTTGGATGCGCGCCTTAATCAAGTTAAACGGTGCGCATGAGGCCGCAATGGCCAATATCCCAGGCCAAAATCCAATCCCAGCCAGAGCTGCCAACGCCTGCAGCTGTAACTGGCCGGCCAATGGCTAACAGCATTTAAAGTGCATTAACCACATGAAACATTTTGCACTCAAACCAATGCAACACACAGACACAGGTGTGCATTAGTAAAGTTGTGAATGTTATCTAGAGTGGACCTGACTAACCCACACGTGTCACGACTAAATTAGAAACCTGAACTGTAATTGCCCGATGCCTGATATCTTATCTTCAACTGCTCCCCAGATACATATGTAAAGTATTCATAGTAACATTATCACTATCATAGCAACCGATGGGCATATCAGCATGTGACATCCAATTCAATCAAATCTTAAATTTGGTATATCGATAGCTGAAAGTTATATTCGAAAGCTGCTTGCAGACGTATCTGTATTGCTAACAGATGCGATAATAATATAAGAGCTTATGTGTTGGTAATCATGCATTCAGACATTTCTTATCGAAGTGGAATATCAAATCTTAAACTATTGTTTATTGCTGAATATACATCAACAAAAGGTTAAGGTTAACTTCGGATACCCGAAAGATTCCAAGAAATCTGTTTGTGAATGAGAGAGACAGGGCTTAGGGTTAGCACAAATAACGCTGCTTGGCTTGAATATACGATTTTGTAAGCGCCATCTTTTGGTCCAAATGTTCATCTATATGTCTTTATATGAAAGCTATATCTTATAGTGGTCCGACCTTTATGATTTGTACATATGAACAACTTACAGCAAAAAGATTACAAATCGATAGCTTTAAAACTGCGAGACAAGTTCGCAAAGAAACAGACGGACGGCCACACAAGGCTATATTGACCCGGCTTGTCATGCTGATCAAGTATATATATAGTTAATGGTTACATAGATGCTTCTTTCTATGTGTTACAACTATTGTGACAAGCTAATACTATCCACTGCAAGTACAATGAAACGCACATAAGTGCCATCAAGCATTGCAAGGGATCTGTCTTAACACAGTTTTAACAGCATAGAATCTAAGCTTCTTATTGCAAATATATAAGAATATGACTTCTAAGGTTGTTTCCTTTGGATTTTGCAACTCAACTGAAATGTTTCCATGAGCCATAACTTCGCTTTGAAATCATTGGGATGTAGTTTATTATAGAAAGGTTCACATCGAACCAGATGTAACCCTAAAAATATGAATCTATGTGCTGCCTTATAGCTTGAAAAAGGCAAAGTTATCCCTATGCTAACATAAATTATATCATAAAACCCAATGGTAATACTAACCCATACCATTATACATTTATTAATTTTCAAAGGAATGTCTAATTCTCACTCCATTCAAGTCCACTCTAATGCCATACAAACTCCATACACAAGCAGCTGGCTCACCTGTACAATACGCGCGCGTCAGTTGCAGTTGATGTTGCCGTTGCACTTGCTGTAGCTGTAGCAGTTGCAGTTGTTGCTGTACTTGCGCACATCCACATCCGTATCCGTTTCCGGCAAGCAGCAGCCAGGCCAAACCAAGCCACGGAACGGAAGCTGCGCTGTTGCTGCTCTGTTGCCTGCATGTTGCATGTGAATGTGGATGATTGTGTTTTGTCTCACCTGAGCCCTGAACCTGACCATGAGCCGCTGCAGAGACTCATGGCATGGCTATGGGTTTCAGCATGTGCAACCTAATGAAAACTAATTAGGAACGCACAGCAGCGGTTGCCGGTTGGAGTGCGTGCATTTGAAATCTGGTCTACACGTGTGCATGTTTGTATGTATGTATGTACGTATGTGAAGTTAATGCCAGTTTTTGTGGCACAACCACCATAGCTGGATTGCACAGCTGTGGTCAGACATTATCTAGAGACAGGGAGAGCTGGAAACAGAGACGGAGATTGGTATTTGTCATAAAGTGCTTCTCCTGGTGCTTGGTGCTGTTGATTTAACATCAAAGCATCTATTTTTGTGCTTTGCCTAATATTGGATGCTTTTGGGCCTCTGCTTTTGACTGAATGTCACAGCCGTCTGGTGTTCTGGCTGTGAGTGTGCGATTCGGTTTTGGGTTTTGAGTTTGGAAGCTGTCATTTCTCATTTTCGGCTCTAACCCGAGGTTAAATGTTCTTTTAACTGACACAAGGAATTTTCATTTGTTTTTCCAAAGCCAAGACAAACACAAAAGACAGACGTCAAATTAGCAGCTCTGTAAGCAAACACACGCTCCCTCCCCTCCCATATGTGCTTCCCAACAAAAAAAAGAAATGTAACATATGTGCAGGCAGATGAGGGGAGGGGCGGTGGCAAAGGCAGAGGGGCAAACTTGGGCATTGGCAGCCTGAAATGGCATTTAAGCAAAGAAAGCCAAACCAAAAGCCTGAGCTGAGTTTGCTTTACGAAATTATGAAATTAAAATTAGCCAGAAACTTTCCGATTGACGTCACAATGAACAAGGAACGAAGAATGAGAATGTTTGACTTGAAAATAATGTGTGTATAATTTGTTAAACAAAAAATTCAATAAGCACGAAACGATAATTAATTATATTTTGTTACACACAAAAGATATTAAAATGCAAATGCTAAAAGAAATTCTCAGTAATTTATTTTTGAAACGATTGTTTCTATGGCAGCTAATCCGGCTTTAATCAATGTCTGCTGGAACAGTATCAATATAAACGATGTATAATATTATGAAATAAAATATCAATTTCGGGAGAGGCTCACAGAAAAGTTCACCAAAGGACACGATATTAAGTAGAGTTTTACATGCATTGCAAGCCAGAGGCGAAGGACATTGAGAGAGCACAACACGAAGTTATGCAACTATACTAAGTCATGTAGAGCCGCCACAGTGTTAATGTCAATGGAAAGTTGGAAAATGAATTGCAAACAAAACACGTAAGAAGGCTATAGTCGACCTCTGACTATAAGATACTCGAAGTCAGACAACTTTTGTGGATAAAACCGATTTGCTGAAAGTCTTTAGTTTAATGAAATGTTAATACAATTTCATTAACTTACCATCATTTGCCTAACGTAACTAAAAGAGAGAAAGGTTCCACATAAACATCTTGCAACATGTTTATAAACATCGTTCAATATGTTTGCAAGACAAATTCGCTCCTTTGCGACAATGTTGATGGAATGTTCTGGCCACATTCTTTATGACAATCGAACCTACACATGTTTACAGCACAACAGAATGCAGTCTCTCTCTCTCACACAAAGCACATGATATAGCATGTATGCATGATATGTGTGTTTGTATTGGCATGTGTGTGTGTTTGCTTATATATGTATGTTTCATATCTATAAGTACATTTTATGGAAAACGCTCTTAGCGATTTTATCTTCTGTTTTTATCCGATCTTAATGAAATTTGGAAGATCGGAAGGGAATGTACTTATACATATACAAACTGACTTTTAACTAAATCTATCACAAATTGTAGAATAAATTATGAAATTATTTCGATTTGCGGGCGTGGAGAAATTCTAAAGCAAACTTGATCTGCGTGTAGACTAGGTGAATCTAATGTCTGGAGTCTGGTCTGGTGGCTTTCTAGCACTCTCTAGCACTTAGAGTCTCCAAGATCTAAGTGTTCCTACATACGAACAGACACACAGGGCTAAATCAAAGATATATACTTTATAGGGTTTGCCTTGTTTGCTTGTCTCAAACAGGTAAAACTCCAAAACTATTCGATACCCTGGCGCTTTGGGTGACGACTCTTTATCTATATGTACATACGACTATACTTGCGCTCGCTCTCCTATCCTATCCCAGGATATAGACTCTACATATAAATTAAAGAAAATGTAATTCACATTCAAATCCATAAAAGCGAATGTACAAATTCAACGCAGAAGCCCCTCAATCACCCTCAATCCTTCCCTGTTTTGCAGCCATTGAAATCAGAAATGTTCGCTTGATAAATTTGCACGTGATTCAGCTGTAAGCCATATTTGTCTAACCAGTCTTCTGCTACTCAAGTGGAGCTCAGATGAAGCTCACAATCAGACTCAGACACAGAGACTCAAGTAGCATGAGGCCAAAAGCCACAGAACTCAAGTGTGGCAGCAGCAGCAGCAGCTGGCACTGGCAGATTCCCACCAATGCGGCATCCAGGCAGCTACTGAACTTTCCACGTCTTTGTCTTTGTCTCTCTACTTCGTATAGGTGCCATTAGCACCTAACAAAAAGTTGCCCTTTTGCCGAGCACTTTATACTTTTGATTAATCGCTTTGAGTTATGCGGCAGGCAAAATACTTTCCTTCTCTTCTCTTCTCTTTTTTTTTTTTTTTGTTGCCCTTTGCGACTTTATTTCTCTAGAGGTGCTTTGAAACAATGTTTTAGCTTATAAATCTTACATGTTCTACCTGTGGGTCTATGTGTGTATGTGTATAATATATGAAAACAAAAAAGAAAATCACAGACACAAACAACTCGGGGATGAAAAATCTCAGTGAGTGTTTTGCCTGTTTTGATAAATTTGTCGCTATGGCTTTTGGCAGACAGTAAATTTTGGCCACTTTCGCAAAATTGCTTACGCCTTTTGGCAAGAGCTTGAAATATGTGTTGTCTGGCATGAAAATGACTTTCTATATCAATATACATATACGTCATATCCATACCCATACCTACATATAGACAGCGCAGACATGGAAATCAATTAAAGGCCAGCTGCCTCTGGCTCGAGTCACAATGTTGATAAACACTTGACAACAAACACGAACACTGTGTGTGCACTTAAGACTTCGAATTTGTTGATAAGACAATTCAAGGAAATTCATAGTTTTGTATAATTTATCAAGCTACTTACTTACCTTACCTATGAAATCTCTTTATCACAATTCGGGGAACCAGTTTTGGGTTTGCACATTTTAGATCAATAGCAAGAGTTGAAAATAGATTCTTATATCATGAGCAATGATAAAAATGCAAAGATAATAATATTTACATTTATTATTTAAGCAATGTGATTCAATTTGTGAAGCGCAAAGAAGCCAAAGATTCGTTTGATCTATTCGTCTTTAGCTTAGGTTTAGCTTAAGGTACAGATTTAAAATGGAGAAAATCATTTTCCGAGGAATCTGCTATGTCATAAATATGCAAAGAATAACATAGCCATATAGATGATAATTTGTAGTAGAAACCCTACCAAATACACAGACATTAGCTATGTGTTCTGTGTCAATGGTTGCTATGAGCGGGCCTGATTGGATCGGTCTTAAATTTTGGTCTTCTTTTTGTACTCAAATGCTATAAATTTGTTCAAATGTCAAGAATCTGACACCGTTTCGAATAGAAGCATGTAGTGGAAATCTCATATTCGTAGAATACTATCTACCATCAGAGATTTCAAAATATTTTTAAGCATGAAGCTGTCAAAATGAATGATTTTATCAGACTCTAGAACACAACGTTCAGCTTACGACATTTGGGTAAGTTTTCAAATCTTCTTGTTAAGTGCTAACTGTCACTTCATCTGCTATTTCAAAAACAAGCTCACAATTTCTTGTCTTGTAAATTTCCAAAAGCTCCTAAATATGGTGGAGATGAAGCTTAATGTAAACTTAAGTAGTCATGATTCAGAGAAATCATCAGCATCGTCTAAGTAAGAATAATATGTTCGTCTTCTTCGATTACAAAAAGCAAAGTTTCTATTATATCTCCAGACTATTTACTGTGAATTCAATGTTCAATGTCAATATTCTTCCACAATTTCTGAGTCAAGAGATGATTCATCTGTATCTATAATTAGAGTCTTCAAATCTCAGGTCACATTCACCCTCTCTTTTCCCTCCAACAACAGAAGATATATAAAGACCTTGGAGCTCTGCCCCTGCTGGTAACCGATAAGCAAAGAGAATTCTTAAGACATGAACATTGATTAGTATTCGTAGTTTCTCCAGTTGCTATCAAGTTAAAGCTGCAGAAAAGCCAATTAAAGTACAATTGGCTTGTGTATTCCTCTATCTTATCGCATTGCAGAAAATTGGTGTTGCATGTGGTATTACATGTGGTGGTACTAAGTGGTATTAATAGTACTATGATTCCCATGAAGTTGACTATAAAAGCACGAGAGAACTGACAGTTCTCAATTAGTAAGCAAAGATGCATCTGTTCACACGCGTTCTTCTCCTGGCAGCCACCATCTTCAGCGTGAGTAGTTAAAGGTAATCTGTTCTGTCCTGGAGAACTCTTCATCATTTTCATCTTCAGGCCTATGCTGTTCCCCAGTTCATGGATGATGGAGCTGCTGAGCAAAGCTTGCTGCGCATGGTTATGGCTCAGTTGACTGCATCTCCAGTGGCTCTGAGGTCCTCGCGTGCCCTCACCCCAGCTGGTCTGGCTTGCGTGGATAAGTACAACAATGCCACCACTAAGAATGTGCAGAAACTCTCCAATGCCACCAGTGCTTGCGAAGATGCTGCCAATAGAACCATGGTGGTCAACACTCAGAGCAGCAACTCCTCTGTGGCTTTGGTGCGCAGCCAGCTATTGACTTTGGAGCAGAATCTGCAGCGTTGCAAGAATGAGACGGATCAAAAGCGTTACCTCAACTGCACTGTGTCGCAAGTAAGTGTGATCAGATGGTTTCATCAAACACATTATTTACGCCTCTTTCCCAACTTAGTTCGACCAGAATCTGTCGCTGCTAGACAACTCCAACTCTTTGGCCTATCAGGTTCTGTCACAGTTGGCTGCCAATGCAACAATTGTGGATGAGCAACGCAACTACTGCATCAGTGCTGCAGTCAGTGAGGCCAAGGTTCAGTCTATTCAGGATGCCAATGAATATAATAATTGTGTGTCCCTGGTAAAGGCTCAACGTGAGATGGAACAACCCAAACAGCAACCGTATCAACTGGAGCAGCAACAACACTCAGAGACTCCCAAGCAGAAGGAGACTCCAAAGCAGCCAGAGGAGCAGGCTGAGGCTCTTAAGCAGAAAGAGACTCCCAAGCCCGCTGAGGGAGCCCAGAACTGATGAGTAACATCACAGACTTGGGAGTATCTTCAGTCTATTTCAGTGAATTTTCGCATCAATTAAAAATAAAGAATCAATGTCACATTTATGATATGCTTGCAACAGATTACAAATTTTTGAAATTTAAAAAAAATTATAAGTTTTGCCACAATAATACTTATATATTTGAAAATATCATCCTAAAAACAATAACTTCTTTATACAATTACAAGAATATTCAATAAAAGAGTCTCTCTTTATACAATTTGTATACCCTTGCAGAGGATATTATTTTACTGTCATGATAACTTACAGAAGGAAGCATCTTGGACACCATAAGATATGAATATTCTTGGGCAGCATGACAAGCCGAGTCGATATAGCCATGGCCATCTGCCTATCTGTGTGTCCGTCTGTTTCCTTGAGAACTAGCAGTACAAGCTTAAAAGCTATCGATCTAGAACGTTCACCATATACTTATTTCTACTGTAAGCTACTCATTTATAAAAATCTTCAAAATCGGACCACTATATCATATACCTTCCTTTGAACTGAAACTGTTAGTACACAAAACTTTTTTGTTTTTTACACGAATCGAAACAAATTGGGTATGTCGTAGCTTTAGAAACCTCCAAGTCTGCTGACCAAATTTGATCCAGATCGGACAACTATATTGTGCACTTCCCATATAAGATGCCAATGTCTCAATACGAATGTTATCGCAGTTCGCAATGTGTGTCTGAGCTGTGTGTGGGAGAGGCAGGGATTGAGCCTTAAGGTTCTCAATCAAAACAGCAGAATGCTTTTTCTTTCTAACCTGCAATACAAAGGCAACACAGATATGTATGTATGTGTGTATGCTTCATGTAGTTATGCATTTGTGTATGTTTGTATAATTCATTATACCAGTATGTGTGTATGTGCAAGTGCATGTATGTATGGCCCTGCGTGAAGGCGCCCTTAAATTTGATCAAGATCGAGCTACAAAACTATCCTTTCTTACCAAAGTACACATATCTGCTGGATTATGTAAGCTTTGGCTACCCGAACTCAGCCTTCCTCTCCATTTTTTCTCTAGAATTAAAACTTTCCAAAAAAAGAAACCAATGACAGGCGTTGTTTGATGCTGATAAAAACCCTGCAAATCTTATCCCCCCAGAAGCTTATCCCTATCTTAAATTTCGGCAATCAGTTTTCAAGTACATATTTCCATTTGTACAGATTTAAAGAGTTCAGAAGGGGACTTACCAATGAGATTGTCGACATCCATAAATACGTGGGCTCTGATTTTACCCTATCAGAATCACGCCAGGTTCCCAGAATTACTCATACCGCTGCCTATCTATCTATCAGCTTAGACTTTTCGACTATATACTGAAATATAAACATAGCTGTTTTCTATATATAAGTATATATATATATATATATATATAGATATTTATATATATACATAATACATATTTATCATCAATCAGTGTGCTTAAAATCTTATCACTTGTCATAGGGCCGCCGACGGCAGCGGAACGCGCGTTGCCAATTTGTTAATTGTTGATAACTTTATAGATAAATTCAATTAAATCTAATGAAAACAAAAACAAAAAAATCAATCGGTTGGGAACCACTCAGTTCTTTATAACGGCCAGCCGGCGCGTCACGGTGGTCAGAAACGAAACGAACCACCGACATGGAGGTTCTGCTTAAACTTTTAGTGGTGTGCGCACTGCTATTCTGTGCAAAATCGACTGCAGAGTCGAACTCAAATGAGAACGGTTTTCCACATTTACTATACGATGCGATTACTGGCAATTTGAACCAATCCGATTATGGAAATTTGACCCAAGTAGAAAAATGCAGTGCCGTTTACACCTTGAGGAACGTGGAAATACTGCTGGTGGCCGGCTACAAGATTCGCACTTGTGTGAATGCTGAAGAAGAGATCCTGCAGCGTTTCTCTGCCAGCGAGAAGGTCAGATTCGAGCATCAGATTCGCAAGTGCTCGAAGCTCGAGTCGGCTCGTCGTGCACGCGACTGCTATGCGGCTGTGGTAAGTTTGAAAGCTGAATCACAAAATTGGATGGAAATTGTTAATGGAAAGATAATTTATTTGCCTTTTCTAGATAATGAATCTGTTTGGCTCTGTTAATGCAGTGAGTGGAAGCTACTGGAAGAGCCAGCGTTGCGTTATCCATGAACTGGAGCAGACTTTCGATAAGCTGGTGAAATCATCCCAGAGCCTTAGCGCATGTCTGGAGAGCTCACCAGCACCTCCGTCAAATTCAACCATTCCGCCACAATTCAATACAACTACCACTCAGTGGCCCCAGCTGAACACCACCGAATGGCCCCAATTGAACACCACCGAATGGCCACAATTCAACACCACCCAATTAAACACTACTACCACTCCTGGGTGTGACACCAGCCCCGACCCGACCACTCAGTGGCCTCCATTTAATACCACCGCATGGCCTCCATCTAACACCACCGCATGGCCTGGATTGAACACCACCGAGTGGCCTCAGTGGAACACTACTACTCAAAATCCTTGGTGGAATGAGACAACTCCTCAGTGGAACACCACCGCTGGTTGGCCGTGGGGTAATGAGACGACCACTCCGTGGCCCCAATTGAACACCACTGAATGGCCCCAATTGAACACCACCCAGTGGCCCCAATGGAACACCACCCAGTGGCCCCAATTGAACACAACTTGGTGGTGGCCCGGTCAGAATGAGACAACCCCACAATATAACACCACCTGGTGGTGGCCCGGTCAGAATGAGACAACCCCACAATATAACACCACCTGGTGGTGGCCCGGTCAGAATGAGACAACCCCACAATGGCCTCAATGGAACACCACAAGCGGTCCACAGCTGAACTCCACAACCCAAGGACCTTGGTTTAACTCAACCACTCCAGCTCCACCAGCTAGCACCACCGAGAACTGGCTGAAGAAAGTGCTAGGCGAAATTGGTTCCATCTTCTAAACATCCTGCCCTCTCCAGTAACGTGTCCCACTTGACGGACAGCCTCAACTTGAAACAGTGTCAAGCAAATAAATTATTCAGCATTTGAAATGTTCTTTTTTATTTTGCTAATCATGCTCTCAGTAATACTAGCCAATGGTACACTGGCAAGATGATAAGCTATCAATGCTGGCAGCAGAAAAAGTCGGTGTATTTATGGCAAATGAATGCCACAAATTAGTTCGACCCGCCCCCCAAAATGCCCAATGAGGATTGGCTTTTCGGGCTGATTAAGATTTATTAGCCAACTGCGGGTGGGGCTGGGGACGCCTGAATGGACCACGTGTCGCAGACGGGAAATGATGGAAATGATGGATTTCAGTGAAGCGTCAGCGAAATATTGAACTGGGCCAGGCCCTAGAAAGGCGGCGAGCCTGTCAATATGAGAATGAGTATGAAAACATAGCTGGAAAACAACGCAGAACCTATAATTAGTTACAGTCAAGGCTAAATAATGAGCTGGCTGTCAGCAGATGTGCGATGCTGTTGGAATCAGACCACCGCAATGGCCTGTCCAATAAAATAATCATAGATTATATTTAAGAGCAGAAATCACAGGAAACTTTTCCAAAAACCCACCAAGAGGCAATGGTATGGAAAGGCATGGAGTATTATTCAACGCAGTTGGACAAGCCCCAAACATTTGCATAACTCAACGGCTGCAGGCAGCTCAGTTCAGGTCATGTGTGTGTTTGCGTGTGTGTGTGTGTGTGTGTGTGTGGGTGTTGTGGGGGCGGAGCTACATGCATTGTGCATACAAAGGCATCTGACCTAAACAATGGAAGTATGCGCAAAACTTTTAACCTCAGCTCTAGTAGATAAATCAACCTGGATCATCACCCAGAGCATTCATTGTCAGCACGGAACAGCGTAGCCATTGTAAAGGTATGTGTATGTGAACTGCAAAAGCGGGAGTAAGCAGAAAGAGGGATGAAATTGATCCCTACTCATGCGACTCGGTGTTAAAGTTGCTGGCCGTTACATTGACCAGACCAGGGCATACCAAGCCACAGCCCCAACCAGCAGTGCCGGCGACGGCAACAGCACCAAAACCTGAAGCATTGCCGGAGGCAGAACGCAGAATGTGTGTGCGTTTTCTGACTGGCCATAAATTGCAGCAGCAGGTCCTTTCAGCAGGAGTATGTATATGTGTGTGTGAGAGTGTGTGCTTGTAAATACCATGCAAACATTTTCAAGCTTACATTCAACGAAAGGTAGCAAAGCAGGAATCTAATAGTCGTAAGATGGGGAACTTACAGAATAGTCAAGACATTTCACAAGTTTGCTCAAGAATTCCCTGACAATTAGCAACACTTATTGCATAATTTGCTTTAGAAAATGTTTACATAGCAACTTCCGCATGTTAATTTAACTTGAATATGCGGGCAAACTATGCTGTGATGCCTTGATTCCAACTAAATCAATGCTAAAACCAAATCAAATTGCCTGCACAGAAAAACTTTAGCTGGCAATCCCGAAAACTTTTAATGAAAATGTTTAAGTATTAAATGATCAATTAACATGAACGGCGCCCTAAAAAATGACGGCAAAAAAGTAGCAAATCTCTAGCCAAAAAGCTCATTAGGTTAAAGACAAAGGGTAAAAAAAGGGACCCAGCTATTTGAAAAAATCAAAAAGTTTTGCAAAAAAGTAAAACATAACACTAAACTTTAATGATATGCTGCCGTAGAACGGACTACAGAAAGGCATCATCTTTAAAGCTAAATAGCCAATTACGAAATTTTTTAACAGCTGAAGGAGAAGCCAAAACGTTGAAGACGCAAAAACTTGAAATTAGTAAGTCATTAAAGTGAAACGCCCCCCGAAAAATGAAACGAACTATGGGTTAAGATGTTAAAAAAATGTGGTAAAATTTAAAAGCAAACTCGAGCTGACGCCTCACAAGGGTAGTCTACTTACCAATTTTGGCCTCCATGGCTGACAGACGGCTATGGCTAGATCTACTTGGTTGTTGATGCTCATCAAGAATATATATCCAGTGGCTCGTATCATCCATAAGTTCGTGAGTTCAACCCTGCAATGAGACCAACAACAAAATCGACTTTAAATTAATCCGACTTTGTCTAAAATCATTCTCAATTCGGCTTGAAATTCAATCCTGTTCGAGGTTAAAACAGGATACATTCTATATTTCAGGGATTGAAAGAAATATGCGTTGTTGAATCAATCCGAACGGAGTCGGTTCTAGAAATTCCAGTATTGACCAACTTTCGTTACCAAGAAAATCAATGATTTTCTTCGATTCAATCCGAAAATTCTTGATTTTACACTTTTTTCAGTTATACAAACATACACACATATATATATACATACATAGCTGTGTCGCCTTTGCTTTGGAGGTTACAAAGAGATAGTATTCTGATTGTGAACCTAAAGGCTCAATCCCTGCCCCTCACACACACCTCAGAGACATTGGCATCTTATATGCGAAGCATACAATAAAGTTGTCCGATCTGAATCAAATTTAATCAGCAGAATTGGAGGTTTCTAAAACTTCGACGTACCAAATTTGTTTCGATTCGTGTAAAAAACAAAAAAAGTTTTCTATGCTAACAGTTTTCATTGAAATCGCTCGGATATATCGGAGGTATATGATATAGTGGTCCAATCTTGAAGCCTCAAATCCTTAATCCAGTAGCCATTAAGCTTGTTGTCTATCTTCATACAAAGGTTCACAAGTGCACCTAAAAATTGCAGTATTTTCACACTGATTTCACAAAATCTCTAAAAATTACCATGAAACCTAAAATTTTACCTAGAAAATGGAAATTAAATATTAAAACATAAATATAATTTCAAAGACGTTCTAAAAAATGTTTTCCAAAACTTAGTCCTTACACACCCACAGTGAAACATCAAAAGAGCAGCCAGCTTCAGCAACAGCAATGTTCCAAAATAAAGAAGAGAACGTGGGTCATGTCTCAAGCAGGTGACGCTGACGCTGCTTAGAACGAGTGTGGGACGCAGCAGCTGACAGCACTGACGTTTTTGGGGTAACTAATAGGCCTTATTTGCATGTTAATTGCTCTTGACTAAGTCAACAGCGGAGGCAAGTCAAGACAAGGCAAGCAGGTTCGCACTTGGGCAAGGTGAGGCATGGGCGCGGCGCCGAGCTTAGCGGCCCGGCTAAACGACAGACAGCATAAAAGTATTGTAATAACAGTAGCACACTTTTCAGCTTCAGCTCAAAGTGGAGGACAACAAGCGGCATAATGAGAAAACACGCAAAAGGGAAAAACAAAACTCTGGCGTGGTTTCTGCTACAGTTATAGCATTAATTCATCAGCAGTCGCAGCCGTAGCCGAAAAGTAGGCAACACTCATTTAATGAACACATTAAAAAATGTTGCCTGAAATTATGCTACGCTTTTTTGAAAGTGCAAAACTGGAAAATGGTTGACGCGCTGCCGCTACTACGTTCGTGTAATTGCACAAAATGGCGTGTCATTGAAGTCGTTAAACATTTGCATGCTGTTGGGATCGTTTATGTTTCATGTTTCATGTTGATGTTTAGGTTGCTGATGTTGTTTGCGGTTAAGAGGGTAGGTCAAGGATTTCCGATTACTTTAAATGGATTATGGAATTCACTGCGATAAAGTACAAGTACGAAAATGAAGTATAATTGAGGCATTTTCATTATCTAAATGAATTTCTCATTGATGTCTTTGTAAAGCCTATCCAATGTTGACGCTAAGCGCTCTTTTTTTTATATTTAAATTTTGGATAAAAAGTCTTAAGAGATCTCGAAGTTTTCACTTTTAAATAGAAAGTTTTAGAGCAGCTCACGAAATTTATTTTTCGAATTCATAAATTTATGTTGAATATAGAATAAAAACCATAAAATGGATATTAAAAATTTTCTATCAGCTCTCACCTATAAGTTATTATGATTTTTTGGTATTTGGTGCTTAAGATATATAAATCTGTTCGATTTTTCATAAACTCATAGACAAACTCACGTTTATCGCAACTCAAATCTATTGCAGCATTTGGTGCAAATCAAATAAATCTATTTTACCAGCAGATATGTACGTACACATTTAATTATTGTATTTGTGTTTGCATCTGTCTGTCTGCATGTTTGTCTGCCTGTGTGAATGTGTGTGTGTATATCTGTGCATATAGTGTTGTGGAATTTTAGCATATTTTGTATTCAAACAGCGATGCATTAAACATTTTATGGCCGCAAACTATTTGTTGGCTAATGGCAAAAACAGCAACCGAAAAACTTTGCAAAATATTTTCCACATTGCGTTCATGCCAGACATATTCATTTATTTGTATATACTTACAGTTAGATTTCTACTCATATGTGGTTGATATGTTGAAGCAGAGCGTTGGTATGGCTTGGGAATTATTTCTTAAATTTATTTGATTTTTTGCAGTTATTTGATTTTTGATATTATGGATTTAATTTTTTATTGTTTAAAGAAAAGAATTAAAATTGATAATATGAAATTGTGCAGGGAAAAGTTTGCAAAATCAAACAGATGCTTGTTTAATCAGGAAGTAGGTCAATTTTAAACCAACTAAAGCCGGCTTGCGTTGCCTCCTTTCTTTTATCTAGGTAATTTTGCTGTTCTACTAGTGATCTCCAATGGGTTTTTGTTACTGTCTTGCCTTACAGACTACCAGAAGTTTCTGTGGTATTCTAGAAGCCTTTTTTGAGTGCCTGTGGAATGTTGATGAAATGTATCAATAGTTACCTATATCAATATATATTCCGTCTATCGATCTTCAGATTTAGATTTAGATAGAAATATATCAACATACATGTATCGAAAACTCTATTTATCGATAAACATATATCGATAACTCAATTTATGGATATGCAAATATCGATAACTCAAATCAACTATATACATTTACATCGATAAACATATGCAGATAACTGTATATATCGATACACATATATCGAGCATATTTTATATCGATACATATATGCCGATAGCTACATATTTCAATAAACGTATGTCGGTACATTTATATATATCTTTATACATATATCGAGAACTCAATATATCGATAGACACACGTCGATAATCCAATATATCGATATACAACTGTTGACTTATAACCTTTTCCTTTGTTTGGCATTCGCATGTACATTACCGCCTCCCATTGATGTGCCTCCTCCAATGACAGGCAATTTCAATAGTTTTGCCTTGCAGCTGGCATATTCTCGTCTTTGGGCACTCTTTTCATTAGACATATTTATTATTTGTAAATTTTGAAATAATTGAGCATAGATTTAGGTGTTAATTGATATACTTGACGTGTAGATTTATTTATGAAATTTGTTTACCAAAATATAATCCAATTGTTGCAGGTATAAACGTAACCGAAGTGAGAGGATTGAATCCGCCTTGAGCAACTATTGTTCATTTTTCTACCATCGGCTGTGACTTTTATGTGTCATTGTTAAATGAATCTGAAAAGAAGGTTTTAAATTCGCCAGAAAACCACATAAATTCAAATAAATGTAGAATTTCAACATTTGACCATTTCAACTTTTTTCTCTTTTTGTGCAACTGCATGGGTTTCAGCACACCGAAAATAAAAAAACCAAATTTGCAACAGCGAAAAACAAACCGTTATGCAACATTAAATCCCCTTTGCCAGCTTATGCTGGCATAACCAAAATGTATATTTGTATATACTTATATAAAAGCTCGCACATTGTCGGCAATGTGTTCTCTTATTTAACCACAAAAACCTAACCGCATTAATTGCGCATAAAAAGCCTTTTCCCACAGTTGTTAAATCGATCAAAAAGTTAATTGGCATAAGAACGTCATTTGCATGTCATACATAATTTAGCAAAAAAATCAACATCAACATCAAAAATGCAGTTAAAATTAACATAAAGCACACAAAAGACACGCAATACGAAATGGGGGAAACAAGAAATATATCGACGTGTTCGTGCTGCGCTGCAATTTGCGCATAGTTTGCTAAATTGTAACTGTTGGCCTTTATGCGGTGGAAACAAAAAGCAACTGAATTAAACATTATACATAATTTCCAATTTCATCAGTTTGCAACTTTAGGCTGCACGCAACAGGGGAAATTAAACAAATAAAAGGAAACCAAAGAATAAAGAATACAAAAAATACAAACAATTCAGCAAGCAATGTAATCAATTTTAGCACATCATAAATAAACCATTAATTCTCGATAAAAAAAGGTAAGTAAACCCTTGCCAGAACTTGCCACGTGTCTAAGTTGTGTGCCTCGAACCGCTTCTTTTTATAGCACCATACACATACACACACACAAACATACATTTTTAAAAATCACATGCTATAAAAATCGCAATTTGTTTTAGTGAATGTGTAGGGGTGCGAAAGTCGTTAAAAGCATGTAGATGGAGGAGCAGCAAGAGAGGGAAGGGCAAATAAACCATAACGGAGAGTAGCAAAAGCAAGTTGGCAAATGTTTTTCACGCGCAACTTAAATGGCTACAAAATCACGAACAAGATTTCAGGTGGATGCATTCAGCAGAACTCAACTATGTTGGACGTTGATTAGTAATCACGCCCGATAATTGTAGAATAGAGGATATAATTTATGAATGTGCTAGGTTTTGAAGTTGAAGGGTGGCAGAATTTGGAAAAAATTTGGCGACGTAACAGAGACGGCACTATGTAAAAGTCCCTACTTAGAATTGTAAAAGTATAAGAATCTTTATAAATATAGAAAAATATAAAATTAAAAAAAAAAATATATGTAAATATTGAAAAATAGGAAAACCTTTGCGGAATCCAGGGAAATCAAGTAAAGTAAGCAAATCACTTCACTTATGTTTTGTATATGTGTATAAGAAATAGCCACTTCTGATTAGAGATGGACAACAATTCCTTGGAAGAAATTTAATAAATTTCGAGAGAAATTTCGAGGATGCTGTAAGAACAACTATAGGATGAAATCGGTACAAAAGTTCACTCTTGCAGTTTCCAAAATAACTTTCAAGTTTCAATTACTTCCAATATAACATTTCAAATTTATTTTTATCGACCTATAAAGCTCTAACTATTTGGGTGAGCGGGCTCAAGATCGTTAATGAGCGAAAACAAAGTTTAGATTTCTTTGTTTTTTCCAGCTGCCATTGAAATACTTTCACCTAATTCGGATTCCATGATTTCGCCCGCATCTCACTGTATTTGACAACAGCACAAAATTTATAACAAAACCACAAATTGAAGCCAGACTAGCTTTACAGCTGTTTCATGACCTGCCAGAGTCAATCATCAGAGAAGAATCCTAGCAAAAGGATAAGGGTGCTCCTCAAGCCTGTCAAAGTGCTCCGTATCTATAGAGTTGACTTCATCTACCACTTGTCTAGCATTTTCTTATGAAGAGTGCTGTTGCTCGCATACCAAGGGACGCCACAATTTGACGTAATGTCTTAGTTTGTCTTCTAAGCTGGGTTTTGAAACAGCATAAACAGATTGTCAGGGCGAGACAGGGGCTACCACTTGTTTGTATGTCATTACCTTGTTTTTTTAGAGATGAATTATTCGGCTCATTTAGAACCATCTTTTGTTATCCATTTATCTTAAGTCTAATCGGTGCCACATGCTCTCTGTAAAAGAGCTTATTGTCAAGGTGGACTCCAAGGTAGCAGCACGAGTCCTTACAATATAACTCAAAGCCAATTTCATCTTCTATACAAATATGGTCGATAAAGTGCGACAATTAGAAGACGCGACATGAAATAGGAGAACACAGAGAAGTAGGAAGTAAAAGAAAACATCCAGAGGACAGAGGCAAGAGAGTACTTGCATATCAATCTGACTATTTAAGCAATGAAGGAAACAGAAGTCCTCATGGCACACAATTTCAGAGACCCAAAAGATGATTGTGAAATTTCTAAGAATTAAATTTGAGTCATGAATAAAATAAACTTGCAATAAAAAATATTTTAAAACTATCAGTAAATACAACTGCTTCTTAAATGACAATCTTTCACTTATCTATATGGCTTTCGTAACTCTTAACCATCTCTCTCTCTCCAAGCTCATATTATTGTTCAATTAATTATTAGGAAACCTAAGTTTAAGAAACCTACGTAATAACTATCTCAATTTTCAGCTAAATTTCTTATTGCACCTCACTTTCCCGTTGTAAACTCTGCGGCTGATGAGTTATTCTAATCACAAAATTACCCGCTGAATGCAGCCCACTTTCACGCCACCATTTACCGCACGCCTTAGCTGGGCTTAACTACTAAATAGTCAACTTTTATCTGCTGGTTAGGCATTTAACAAAAAGCACCGCAGGCCAGGACCATAAATTCACAGCGCACTTCCTGGCTAAAGGAGTCGTCGAGTATCTTAAAGCATGCGAAGCCCCAGCTTCGCCGCAGCGCATCCATAAATTTGCCAAGCCTAATACAATGTCGCCCAAGCATAATGGGCTGGGGCTGATGCTACTGATGATGCTGCTGAGAAGGGCGGGTCTTGGCTCTAAGCAGGCGGTTAGCACTTGCGGGCCGCAGCCGCAAAATGCGCGAGACTCCATTAAATTGTCAATTGGAAAAGGCGGAAAACTTTATGACTGCGCATTTTTAAAATGGAAATCGAAATCGAAACGAAATTGAAGGGAAATCGAAGCAAACAAAAGTACGACTGCGGCTGCATCGAGTGCGTAATTTAACTTTACAACTGTTTAATTTACTGCATTTTTATGGCCGCTGATTGAAATAAATCGACGCTTAATGCGCGCGCGAAATATTGAAAAACTTTTTTGTTCGCATTTAACGAGCAATGAGCGCCGTCGCTTGAATATTGAATTAAACATGCGCATCCTCTCCTCCTACACAGAAATTGTTTCCAATTTAATCATCAAAATTTGCTGCGGTAAATGAGAAGCCGTAAGTCTTGTTCTCGATTGCACTTAAGCAGGAATTTTGAATTATGTAAAATTCACTTTGGCTTTTTGCAAATGAAAATTCAATTTGCTTGCAATTTTAAGTGTGTGGCTTGTTGACATTGAAAGAGATTCTAGGGGGAAATTCGTTGAAAATATTGATTAGGCTTTCTTGACTGATTAACTTGTGATGAGAATGGCGAGTGTCTTGAGTTATATTTATCAAAAACTATCTAGCTTTGGTAGAAAATTCATTCACAATTCTTGATAAAAACAATGTGTATATAGACACCATACCTCTTTTGGTAAAGATCTAGCATGCAGATGTGAACCTAATCTGAGCTTTGGTTTGAATACAGAAATGTGGTTGGAAGATCCGCAATCATAAGCTTCAGCTTCAGGCTTAGTTTGGAGAAATTTCCCTTTCAATTAAAAACATAATTTACATGGAAATTCTTTTTGAGAGTTTGAGAATTTTAAGAGAGTAACGTAAATGTGTGTTGAGGGGAAAGGGCTCAAACTACAGTTTCAGATAGGCTTTAATAGAGCTTATTTACAGTCCCACAGTAAATGACAAGTGCTAACAATAGTTTTAGATGGATATACATTTGCTTAGTATAACATTTATACAAGAAAAGCTATGAAGTATAAAGTTAAATCCAATATAAGCTTATAGGAGTAGAGATTTAGAGAAATGTATTTTGAACACTTGAATTTATAGCTGAATTTGAACATCGTTTTAAAAAAATTCAATATAAATGCAAAGACCTACTGGATAGGAGGTGTAGCAAATGATCAAATGGCGACGGTTTCAAAACGCGCAGCAATCAGTAGTCGCATTTGTTGAACCCTCAAAACACCTCTAAAACGCTTCAACAAGAAAATCAATCTATTGTCCGTTGAGTTTATCCAAACTTTGTACTAATGTACATAGATGAACCTATAGATTCATATAGATGAACCTATATATACATTTCTAAAAATCACTATAGATTTCCTTGACATCCCTCGAATAACTCTTCATTTATGTAACTCTATATCCAGGAACAGGTTCTGCAGATATATGATCTTTTTCTGTCAAAATATTCGACAAAGATGTCTATCGGCTCCAAGATTATCAAGCCCGACGGCGCGGACACAGATAATTGCGAGAAGTTGACTGTCCAGGCGTTAGTTGACCTGGCTACCAACAGCGACCTGAAGACCTACCTGTGTACTCTACAAATTATGCACGCTAGCGAGATGACCACAGCGGAAGTTCTTCCAGAAGATCCGAATCATTTTGGTGCGCGAACACGAGAAGGAGTTTTTGGGCAACCATGTCGAAGTTATTGGCAAGGGCAGAATCATGCCCAAGCACAAACTAGGCGAAATTGTGGGCAAGCTCTCAGTTGGTGACAGTGCATCTCGACATGAACCAGCAGAACACCATCGAGCACAAAGTTGACACCTTCACATTGGTCTATAAGAAGCCGCGATGTTATCTTTGAGTCCCCCGACAAGCTCCTGAATGTCTAAGCATCATCTTTCGTTAATAAGTCAAACAAATTCTATTGATTCTCTACAAAGCAGCAAAAACGTTAACTTCAACTAATAAATTATCAACACGAAACTCTTTAATCCATCGCATATGGGAAGTACTGAACACATTCCCATATCATCAATCACAGTTGAATCGACATTGAAATGCCGTGTTCCATCATTAGTGAATTCAAAGCAATTGTTCATATTTCAAAATTTATACAAAACTTCACCGAATCAGAGCACAATTGCATTGTTTTACTAATTTATTTGTTTAGTTCGCGCTCCATATAGAACTCGTACATCAAATGGCATAACGTTTGCCCACCGAAAATCTATGATACAGCATATTCAATCAGCTGAAAATAAGTGTAGCCAAAATATAGCCACAACTTTACCCACAACTCCCCCCTCCCACTTGGCAACACCTACCACAATTCAAATGCAAAATCGTAAACAATTGTGCACGCGCACATAAATTAGCGTGTTATGAACAATTTTGCTGGTGTAATCGCTTTTGGCTAAAACCCTTGCTCTCCGTTTTTGTTTTGGCCAACAAAATAGAACAAAAAAAAAAAAAAAAAAAAAAAGGAAAACCAAAACGAAAAAAGTTCCTGCGGTCGCTGGCCCCATGTTTTGCCATGTTTGCAATGTATTGTGCTGTGCATGCGGTCGACTGCATTTGTTTATTTTGTGGCCTTTTAGGCATTCGAACATTGGAACATTTCGCAATGCATTGGCAGAACATTTGTAATTAAAATGCGCAACCGCCCTGCTGCTGCTGCAGCGGCTCAATTTGCATTGTTTTGTGCAGCCATGGTGAATTTTTGAGCAAAGTCAGCGGAAGCCATTACCGGCGCATAATGATATTAATATGTACACGAACTGAATCGCCACAATGTACGTGAGGGCGATTAATGGGCATGCAATGGCCTAAAAGTCAGCATCATAATTTGAATATTTGAAGCCAGCTTTTGCTCATTTGAATGACTGTATTAACCGTGCTTAGATTTGCGAATAAGCTGAAGAATAAAAACAAAGCTAGGGATATAGGAAGAGGCCTGGAATATTGCAAAACTCTCGATGAATGAAGCTAATCTTTGAAAAATTAGCCAACAATTAAATGCCAGAAGAAATATAAAGGTCATTGTCTAGAAATCTGGCAGTCAAATTGCTATAGTTATGTTCAAGCCGATGTGAGTTTATATATCTTGCAATCACCTTAATCACTATTGGCAGTTTCATATCTTCGTACCATTGTGCATTTACCATTCTCCTTCATAACTTTGTTTGGAACATTTGGATGACTTGGTGGATGTTGGCTTTTGTTAAGGTGTCCCATAGATAAAAACAACCAACTTTCCAGGAACTAAGTTTGTGAGTGACTGTGTAGCCTCTTAAGCTAGTTCATCCTTAATAGCTTGCAATCTAGCTGCATTCTCTTTGCTCTTATTTGTGGAATCCCTGTCCAGTCTGTTGGATTTAGTTTAATTTAGTTTAAGTTTTATAAATTGTTTAAATTGATAATATTACTAGCATTATCTCTTAATAACATATTTACATTATCGATCATATGCATATGCCAATGTTATTCACTTCTCACTCTCTTTGATCTGTACTGTCATTTACATATGGTACATCCTCTAACATTCTGCTCATCTGTATTGCATTCTCTAATACTTGATCAGACTCTTAATGTCAAGCTATGTAAGCTCTGCTTTGGCCAAGGGCGAGTTAGTTGGTTAATTCTTCTGGCTACGACCAGTAATAAACATTGGATTGCTATTTGAATGACCCGCTGTTGTCTTCCTCATTGCTGTGGAACATTTACAGCCAAGCCAAAGAACTGCTAAACTATCATCAACAATTTTCTCTTCGTGAACAATCTCATGGATTTTCACAGCCTTTTTAACTAGAGTTAGTTCTAGGTCTTTACCAGTAGGGATAACATCACCATTTAGGTGTTAATGCCCATGTTCCACCTCATAAGCCCAGGCTCCATAACATTGAATTGTTCCTGAAGGCTGATCAACATCATAAGCCTCTCATCGAGAATAATTGAGTGCCTCGAGTTAGTCTTGCTTCATCTCACACTGCCTACCTTCAAAGGTCACCCAAAAAGTAATATTATACATATATGACTTAAGAACTGATATATATAATGAACTGCATGTTATGTATCTTAGCTTTATCAATGTGCTTATACACATCCTTATGATTGCAAATAAAGAAAAATATGAGAAACGAATGAATGATGAATGTAATTTATTTTATAGACTCAGTCTTCTAAGCAAATTGATGTTGGTATTAAATATTCATAAAACTTCAATAAACCCAAAGATCGTAGGACTATTTTGCACACCTGTTATTGAAATGTTGAAAGTCTAACTTCTGACTTTTGCCACTATTGATTGTTTCTCGGTCCATCAACAGTCTGCTTTAATCAGTTGAAGATTAAAGAAGAAACTACACTCATATAAGTACACCCTATCCATTCATTGCAATTGCATGTAACATTGCAAATATCTGTCTTTCTTAACGCTTAACACTGTGCCCTGCCTTTTAATTAAAAAGCATTCTGTTTTTGCGGAGAGTGGCAGCTTGAGACTGGGGAATTAAAATCAATGTCCTGCTCTCTGTCAACGCATACGCATTCAGGGCCAAGCCAGCAGCATAATGGTCTGAAGGATCAGGCTCCGGCTCAGGCTGAAGGCTGAGAAGGCAAGCCGAAAGAAAAGCAAGAAAAGGCAACAACAACAACAGAAAAAAGAAAGCAGACAATAAATTTCATATTGCCATAGGACATAAAAGGGCGTGTATAATATGCAAACACAATCAACGCGCGAGGACAGTTGCAGGCACGCATGCCAAAGGGGTTAGAGTTATGGAAAAGCGGCTCGCAATGAAAGAAAACACACATATAACATAACAATTCAACTGAAGCGCACTGCCACACACTGACACACTCGCGCTCACACACAAACAGACACACACACACAGACTAATACTGACACAAACTAACTGTAAGCTAAACTTTTGAAGTGCCTGGGCAGGCACATATTGCATATGTAATAGTGTGCGTGTGTGCATAAAGCAAAGCAATATAAAAAGGAAATAAACCGGCGACAGAGCTGCCAGGCGAAGAGAATAAGAGCGAGATAGAAGGACAGAAACACAAGGACAAGCAGCAGGCAAAAGCCGCAGAAGCCAGCTCGGAATATGAGCACAAACTAAACGCAAGAATATAAAAAATAAGCTAGAGTCTGACAATGTGTTCAGTACGAAGAACTCGAAATGCTCTAAAGAAAGATTAGTTTTTTAATGGGATTGAAGTGATATATGGCAAGTAAGTATTATACAATATCGTAGACAAATCACTATAAGCATAGATTTTCAGAATTGTTAAGCATTTTTTGTTATAAATAAGAAATCGGTGAAAGTCTATCGACCTGAATGTTGTATCAGAATGAAACGAACATGGAAAATAAAACTTTTCAACAAAATGAGTCTCAAATTAAAGTTTTTTCATCCATACACCTTATGTTTTCATACCAAGGAATACTTTTTAAGAGGTAAAGAGTTAAGGAAGTTGTAGAATCTACATTCGGATCAATATTGAATCCCTAAATTGATATCAAATACATTTTTTAAGGCAAAAGTTAAGTGATCATCTATGTGGCTGCTTTAAAGTAGGCCAAGCAAAATGCTAGCAGTTTATTTGTAAAATTTTCATAATAATTTGAATTTGTAGACTTGTATAAACTTGCGCGTGAATAGCTCTGCTGCTGTCATAATTTGGTGGAGGAACGTCATCATAAGAATGACTATAAGGTCCATAATATGTTTAAATAATATGCTTATATATGTTTAACTATTTTATTATTTATGGGACATTTTTCTAATTTTCATCTACAAAGTCGAGCAATAAAACGTATTTTTTCACGCCTTAAACCAGCTGAATCTTATGATCTTAAGAACGCGGCTACAAAAAAGACTCAATCTGAACGTTCTGTTCTGCAAACAGCAAAACTGCAAACAGAACACCAATTATTGGAGCTAGAAGTTGACCCTACATATGTATTAAGACATGTTGTTCGTTTAACAAAGTAGAAGAATCAGCATTATATAAGAAGGATGGTCTCTTCTCATATTAAACAATTAGCTAATTTGGACTAGTTGATCTTGGACACTCCCATAGTACGACCGCGTGCTGACCAGGAACACGCAGACTCAAGTAGTGGCGCAGACCGGGATGGGAGCGAATCTTGTTCAAGCTCACTAAATCATCACGCAGCTTCGAGTCTAAGTTGAAGGAAGTCAGCTGCGAGTACTTGCCAACGATGATGTCCTTCTTCTCTGTAAAGGAACCAATGGGGCACTTTGTATTTTAGTGGGTTGCAGATGATGATGCCGACCTTATCCACATTCTCAATCAGTGCATTCACCGCCGCGCTTGATAAGATCCACATTGGCCTCCTTCAGCAAAATGACCCACACCCTTGATGGCGATCATGGCGACGCCAACCCTACGCTTGCTATCGATGTTCGTATTCATGATACGTTGAATATGCTGGAACTTCTCCTGCATGACGAGCGACATATTGACCGAATTCCAAGTCGAAAATTCTTTCTTTGTCGACAACTCCACCCTATGGTTGGCTTCATCATCACTTCAAAACCAGAGCCAAAAGTGAATTCTTAACTGTCAACGTGGTTGAAATAGTTCACCCATAAAGTTAATTGATATAAGAACCATGATTTTAAATAAGTCTTCCAATTATAAACTAAAATTTATTTCAACAAATGACTCAATATCAACCTGAGTTAATTGATTGTGGATTATTCTGATCTAGAACTTCTACTACTCTTGCATGACATGTCAAAGTTAATATACCCACCTGAGCCAGTGTGAACAACAAGAAAATATATAAAAATATACTACAGCGATGCCCCCACACACACACATACACAAACACTCGCACACACACACACACACACAACAAAAAGAAAAGTTTTTTATGTGGAGACGTGCAGAAATTTTTAATTTGCGGTTGGCTTCCAGTTTGACTTCAGCTTTAGGGAGATGGAACTGGCTATACATAGTTGAAAGCGCCGGATGTCAGTCGGAGCCAGGCGAGGCTATGCCCGCTTATTATGATTTACATATTTGCTATGCGCCAAAGCTAAAGTTTTGCCCAGCAGGCGGAGGCAGACGAAGGGACAGACAGTGAGACAGCCGCAGAGAGCATTTTGTAATTAAAGTTCACGAGGTCAAGACATTCAACATCGAAAGCGTTAGAGCCTGAACGGGGGGAGGTGCGGATGTTGATGTACATGCTGATGCTGGTGTTGCTGCTGCTGCTGCTGCTGATGGCCGAGTGATGGCGAAGTGAGTTCGCATTGTTGCGTCACTTTTTATTGCATACATTCAGGCGCGCACGCAGACAGACATATTATTATCCATGTTATGCGTTGAACGGCACAAACGAGTTAAAAAGCACACTCTAAAATATGCGGCCAGGCAATGCGTTGAAGCGCATACTTCGCCGACAGCTGCTGGAGCAGCTGAAGCCGGAACAGGAGCAGGAGCAAACGTCACGCATCGCGCATCCTTGAGGACACGACACTCAACTATGTACAAAAAAGGCTGCTTCCTCGCCACACTCACTTTCAGTTCTCAACTCTCAGCTGTGCTCCACCACCCTCCTCAACGCCGTTCCTTTCCGTCATTTGCATATTTAAATTGCAGCCAAGCAGATTGTCATCAGGACGAGTAGTGAGTGCCTCGTTTTAAATGTTGATAAATGTCTGCCATAATTTTATCACACACACACAGACATACACTCGTACACTCGTACACACGCACATTCGCACGCACGCATGCATACGTTGGCCCGACAGAACATTTTAAATGCTCAACACGGCGTATGAGCAACTTGCGTACAGCCGCCAATGCCGCTGCCGCTGCCGCTGCCGGTTCCACTGTCACTGCCATTGCTAAAACAGCATCTTATGATTAAAAAAGTTTTTCGATTTATTTTCCGGTTAGCCAACTAATTTGCTGAGTTAAGAGTTTTAATCGGCTTAGCCTATATAGAATCGCATGTGCATAGATAGTTCTGCTGCTGTGAAAATATAAATTAAAAATAATAATATAATTGCAATAGAAATTGTTAGATTGCTTTGCATCAAACGAAAAGAAATTTTAAAAAATAAAATAAAATTTAAATAAATTTCAAAAATCTATGAAAAGATGCAATTTGATCAGAATAATTAACATATTTCATTTGATCATTAATTTTAAATTGAATTTTCAATCTACAAAACTAATACGAGCCACGCAACAGCTTCTTCGATGGATATTTGGTACACTAAACTTAAACTTCCCAAAGATAAGCTCTCCGCTGTCAACAACGACGCCTGTGGCTACCCCGAAAAACTGCGAGCGGCATCTCTCGGAAGACGAAACAGCTTATTTGACAATAATGCAGAGTTCGCCTCATCCAGTGGCTTATTTAGTTAACTATTGTTGACTTATATATAGTTCAAAGAGACGTATCAGATGTTTTGCACATTTACGAATCACACATCAAATCTCTTTTTAATCAATTGATATTTACGCTCTGCATGGTCAATATTTTTTAGTCAATTCGACAACAATAAAGAAAACACACACACGCCTTATTTATCACAATTATAACGATGAATTACAAAAGGGTTGTTCACCAGCAGAAGATCTACCCTGAGGCTGCGATGCAAACTTCTTATATGCAAGACCATAATGAAGCCAATGTGGACGCACGGAATCCCTAACTGGACCAACTGCTCCCACATCCAAAAAGCACAGAACAAGGCTCTTAAGACTATTTCCAATGCACATATTCTCAACTCAAAAAAAGTAAAAACTCGACGAACTGGGAGTTCATTGGGTACACCAAGAAGTCAACTGACTAAGCCGAGCCTATCTGGACAGACTCAACATATACGTGAACACCCTTGTCATCAACCTGCTTGACAAAAGCACCACAAGGAGGCTCAGAAGACATCACCCGCTTGACCTTCCCCATTGGAGGCAGTGACACAACCCCCGCCACCCATCTAACCACCTAGCCATAATGGCTCCGCCAACGGAATGCTAATGTTTTATCTCCCCACAATTATCTGATTGTTTATATATAAATAGAATGCAAATACAGAAATAACTGTGACAGGAAATTTGGAGCCTAAAGAACAAGCCTAATAACAACAAAATTGTAGTTCCTTGTTTAAGCTAAATGTGATAATTTTTGCTTTGAAAATAAAGCCTGAAGAGATTTCAATTAAATCTCTGAGTGAGTACAGTATTAGCGAAATACATTAAGAAAATGATTTAGATTTATCATAAACTCAAAATAAGTCAAATATATAGCCAATTTAGTGAGAAAGACAGTTTTTGTTATAATCAAAATCATTCAATATAATACGAGTGAAAGAGAAACAGATTGAAATTTGATTTTTGAAGCTAAAGAATGCATAAATTAGGGATACGCTCTATAGTCAGAGAGCCATCGATCTCAACAATATGTAAGAATATTCTGGCTCGAACGGCTATAGCATCCGATACTCCATGTACTCATAACTTATAGATTCCTAAAAACATATGCAAATTTATACCATAAAATTATAAATTATATAAAGAAAGCCAACTGCTAGAACTGTATGACGTAGCTGTGATGTTATATTCTTACAAATGATCGGAAAACCTCCATTCCATATCTACTGAAGTGTTCTAATGGAGTTTCAGAAGATCACAATCTCAGCTGACCGGTCATAACTTTTCTTTCGCCAGCTTTGGTTGATTTCCATGCTGAGATTCTTCCTAAAATCCAAGCTTCTCAGCCAAACCCGAAAATATATTCATTTATATCTTGTATTTATTTAAATTTTCAGTATATATTCTACATATATGAACTGGCAACTGTGGCATCTGTATAGTTTATTATACCACTTCAGCGTGTTGTGTGTGGCATGTTGCCTCCTCTGCCGGCTCTCGCTGAGGGACGACGCGCGAAAAGCAAACACCAAATGCAACACAAACTGGCTACGAAAGTTAGCGAAGCAAACATGGCAGCCCAGACTACATACCATACATAGCACACACATGCTCCAAGGCTGAGTATGTGTATGCTTCCGACCCATTGCTATTGCCATAGCCATACCCATTCCCCCGATCCCATTGCTTTTCCGATTCCATTCCCATTCCCATTGCCACTCCATTGCCATACCCATAGCTGCATCATTCACAATTTGTTTCAATTTTAAATGCCTTGTCGCGGCAGCCAGATGAAGGAGGAGCGAGCAAGTGGAGTTGGCTTACTCTGGTGTTTCTGTGCCACTGTTGTGTATCTATGTGTGTGTGTGCATGTGTCTGGGTGTGGGCGTGCCTTTGTGCCTTTTTGCGCATTTGAGTTTTGAGTTTGAGCTGCTCGCTCTCAAAAATTACCACAGAGAATGTTACATTCGAGTGCGAAAAGGTTGGCCCTCGCACTTAAGCAATGTCAACGGCAGTCAGTAGAGTATGCTGACAAAGAGGGTAAGCATGGGGGGAATGGGTGAGCCGGAAGGAAGAAATAGAAGCAGCAGCAGCAGCAGCAGCAACATTCAGAGTCCTTGTCGCGAGGCATAAACGTATTTGCTGAAAATGTAACGCTTGTTAAAACAGATAAGAGCGCACAGGATATATGCACTCGAGAGGCGAGGACACCAGCCGTTGGAGTAGAAGCAGCACCACCGCCACCAGCAACAACAGGGCCAGCAGGAGCAGTACTGTGGCAGCCATGATAAATGACATGTTTCATTTGACATTTTAACAAAGTGTTGAATTTTTGCCCGGGTGGCAAACGAAACACATCTTCTTGCCACTTCTTCTTCCTTCTTTTTTTCGGGAGTAGAATGACTGACTAAAGTTTTTCTTGTGGCAAGCACTTGCTTGTGTATTATTTGAAAGTGTTAAATAAAGCAACCCAGAAAACCCAAAGGCAAAGATAATTTTTCAATCTCAAGTACACAAGTACAAGCGCTGAAGCTGCGATTGCTAACGACATATTGATTTCCAAAAGCCAAGACAAATATTTTGACTCGCTCCGAATACAACTCTATGCTGAAGTCAACAGAGTTGGAAAGCGGCTGCCTGTTTTGATTAAGTTTCTGGGTGTGTGTGTGTGTGTGTGTGTGTGTGTGAATGTGTGTGTCTTGGAGGGAGTTTGGCAATTTAATAGATGCAAGGCAGTTGAGAAAACGCAGCTTAGACAAACAAACACAAAGGCTTGGGCAAAGGAGAGGAAGATTTGGCTTAAGCTAACAAATATTTTAGGTAACTGCAACTTGGTTTCTTAGTTTTTTTTTTACCAAAAACATTGGTTAAGGAGATAGAAGAGAGAATTGAGAAGCCTACTGAAACTGACTTAGCTTTGCAGATAAGACTTCGATGGTGATGTCTTACTATGCTCTGAAAATACCTGAATAAGGCGATGGATATAAGGAAATAGCTTGCTGCCAGGATCAAAAGGCTTATTGATAAATAACCTAAGGCGAGATACATAAACAACTGGTACTATTGAAGGCAGTTTGTACGTATAGAGTCCAGCTATGGGGTATCGCAAACTACAGCTTCCTTGAAGAGAACTCCAGATCTTTCGCTGGGATGTGGCTTTTACGGCCTGGAGGCTTGCTTAACCCCTTCACAAAACCCCAAATTCTAAAAATTCAACTTAATTCTATAACTAATAACAACCTGAACTCACTTAATGGTTTTCCCAGTGAGCAGTTGTAAAATATAGATATAATGAGCTATTGGAACTATCGGGAAGTCTCTTTTGAGACTGAAAGCAATCATTAGCATATGTTACTACTGGAGAGCAATGATAGATGCTGTTGTTCGTAAAGCATAAGATCATATTACTTCCTTCAAGGGAAACCAGCTTCCACCAGCCACATCATTGCTAGGTGAGTAAGAGAGACAGAGAGAGTTCATTCTGCTGCTTTGGATTCTAATCAAAGGCAAGCCTTAGCCTTCACTCTCTTTTACACACACACAGATCATGCAAACTTCTTATTATACTCGTAATCGTAGAATAAGCGAGTGCATTGTTCTCGTCTGTCTGTCCAATATGTAATAGATGCTGGGTGCGAGTATCTGATAGTCGAAATTTCGACTATAGAGTTAACACTTGTTTTTCCATTTTCGTTATATAACTTTTCATCAGGCTGCAATACATAACTGTCTCGCAATAAAGCGACACCTTTTCAACCTGCCACTGGACTCTGGGGGCAGCTTTGCGGTTGACCTAACTCTGCTGCCTGCCCTTTCATTTCCCCTTCGAACACTGCGTCGCTGGGCGGCACATTTAATGCACTTCAAATTGACAAGTGAAAACCGCAAATGTTTGCTGACCTAAAAAAAAAATACATATAATAAAATTGTATGCCCCGTTGGCAATGGGCAAAAAACGTTTTGAGCCAATAAAACACAAAACGGTCAACGAAACTAACGCAACGAGCGAAAGGAGAGAAAGCGTTACATAGTTTAACTGTGCCAATACACAACTCTCGTATGAATATTCCGAATGTTTTATGTGTGTGTGTGTTTGTGTGTGTGTGTGTGGGGTGCAGTAAAAAATATATTTTTAAATGCCCAACAAGGGGCATAAAAAAGTGCAAACATTTAAGCGCAAAGGGTCGACAAAAAGCTGCAACTGAAACTCTGCTGCCAACACACTAAAAATGTTGAATGCCTGAAAATAAAAAACAAAAAGAGAAAAACGTGGAAAATATAAAAGAGGCCCACACACACACATACAAAGTTAAAAGAGCTGCCGCCGCCTGCATTGAAACAAAGCCAAGCCATAAAAATAAATATAAATTTGAGCAACTTTTTTATTCATTGTTTTCGTTTCTTTGTATTGCACATACGCAACGTAGGTAGCGATGATGGCCAGAGGGCATGCAGGGGCGACTGCCATTGCTTGACATGTGGCGTAGGCCCAGGCTCAGGTCCACCTGCCCCACCTCGTCGCGGTTGACAATGCGCCAGCTCGCGTTTTTATGAATTATTTCGTAATAAATTTTCGAAAAAACACTTTTTTCGTTTATGGCAAAGACAACACGCTGTGTGACCAGTGCCAGCCCCTGCCTCTGCCTCTGCCTCTGCCAGTGTCTGCCTGCCTGGATGGTCAGTGTAGATGGCTCTGCAGAAAAATTTAACGCCGCATTGACTTTGTTGGCAGCAGCCAGGCGATAGGTGGGTTATCCTGCGGTTTCTTCGCAGCGAGAAGCAGCACAATGCAAATATTTAAATTTAATTAAACTTTATTTACCAACAAAACGAAGGAAGGGGAAGGGGGGCCAGTAGAACAAGGAACAGAAGCAGCCTATCAAATTACCAAACACGCATATGGTTTCACACCATGGCAGCTGGATCAATTGGTGGCAAATGTTTATCCAAGAACTTTACGTCAATCAAATCGAAAAGAGCAAAACAAAAGGACAAAAAAGTTGATTTTTTATGCTAGAAGGAAAGTTTATCATTAAAAGCTAGAAACCAAAAATATTGTTGAATAAATCGAGGTATAAAATACACTATGAAAATTGGATTTTTGAAACAAAATAGTGACGTTTGATATACATATTATAAAGAAGTTCCTTAGATGGAGTTCATCTCTCAGTCCGACTAGAGTCACTTAGAGAGAAATTTGTATTGTGCCGAGGCAGCTGAGGCGAGAGTGGTGGCAATTATGGCCGCAGAAGAAAGTTGACATGAACTACATATAAAATCAGCATTATTCCATAACTTTAAAACAAATTCCTAGCCTATCTATCAGCCTATCTAGCTGCTATGTAGCAAATCTGATCCGCTCCAGACACATGAAACGGTCTTTTGTCAGGCACAGCGACTATGGCTTGCTGTGGCATGCGGACATGTGGGCAGCGGCAGCTTTCAGGATGTCAAGCACACACAGTCTTCTGTCGATGTGTTGGACGAGGCGATGTCATGTCTCAGGCTATATGCGGTGGACGAGGCCATGTTAAGTCTCAGCCTATATGCGGTGGAAGAGGCGATGTCAAAGTCTAAGGTGAAGCGGTGAACGAATCAATGGCGAAGTTGTCATAAGATTCTGGTCAGAGACCATCAGTAACCGCCTCTAGGGGATGGGGTAGAGGTTGTGTGTCACTCCGCTGATACTCACTATGCAAGTCTGTTCACTGTCGGGCTCTGAAACCAAGAGAGCTTCCCGTCTTGTTCATTAAGGTTACAAGCCACTTTTTTGTGCAGTTCTTTCCCTCGAGGTGCTTAAGCTTTTGTTGCCCGTCTTCATGTTGCTGTTATGACATTGCCGATCTGTAGTGTTGCTGAGCTGCTGCCGGTCAATATGTTGCTGGTCGTCGTGTTGCTGCGATGTTGCTGGTCGCCGCTGTTCGTCTTTACTTTACCCTACTTCTGCTATGCCCTACAGATATAAACTTAAGGTGTAATAATTGTGAGGAATTCACTTTCTTTGACAGCCAAGATTAACTCTTACAAGCCAAGATTAACCAACCCTCTCTTGCGATTTGGCGTCCCCAAGGTATAGACGTGCGCCTTTACCAGCCCACGCCTTCACCATCCTCCAGCATGCAGGCTTTTGCATCCAAGAGTCATAAATAACCATCAAATATTCACAAGTCGGCCGCATCGATCATCGATCATCATACTGCAGCCGATATACATATCAGGGAATGCATTAAGGGCCAATATTTGAGCCTTGCTTAGCAACAACTACAGAGTCACATAACGTCGCACTGTCTACGATAACCACAAAAGCTATTCCCGTTCGGCTAACCCGTAGGGAAAACAGTCAACTACAACTACTCCAAGTCTGATTTTGATACAGATTTTAAAAGTTTCCCCTTTCTCCTCTCCAAAAACCTAGCATAGCTTGCTGCCAAACTGAAATAAATCCGAAATACCGAAACACCCAGAGCCTCCACATCATAACAGAAGTAATACATATTCCATATTGTAGTCCCTCTGCTAATACTTCGCTTTTTATGACAACTATCTATTGGCAATCCCTTCACTAATTTACCACACTCACACTCACACACCCACACACACACACACACAGACACACAAAAAGGCAACTGATGCTGGAAGCCTCAGGCTAATTCAGGGCCAAAAAGACTGGCCAGCATTTTATTTCAGTTTTCAAGGATCTTGGCAGCTGGACAGCTAAGGGGGGGAAGGGGGGCCAGAATTAGCATTCAAATAAAATGCAGCACACTGAAATGGGGCCGCAGGCGGGAGTGTGTTAAGCAAATAGGCCGAGGGTGGAAAACTTATCCTTATCCCTTTGCTGAACAAACGAGTATACATGCGGGTACATGTGTGTGTGTGTGTGTGTGTGTGTGTGTGTACACACGCATAAATGTGCGTTTTGCAGACATTTCAAAAATGTAATACATCCGCTACAGCCACACCCAGCTGGGCATTTGTTTAACTCAAAACTGTAGCGGAAACGGAAATATATATGCTGTCAGCATTTTATTTGTTTGTGAGTGCGTGATTTTTATCCTTTTTTTTTATGCTGCCTTGACAAACAAAGGCTAAAAAATAACAAAAAGCAAAGATGAACGGAAAACGGAAAGCGACTTAGCAAAATGCTTCAGTTAGGAACGGAATGGCCATGGTGGTTTGGGGATAGTGAAATACGAGTACAATGGCCATAGCTTAAGGCCTCACTTTCAGCCGACATTTGTGGAAATTGTTTTGCAGTTTTCTTTGAGCGACTACAATTTTTATATGATTTCATTTGTTGAACGAGTACATTTCGTACATTTCAAGGCAGTTATTGAGGAAGTTGTGTAAAAACTGCTTGAAAAAGGATTCCATTTGAATGGTAATTCAAATGATAATCAGGCTGATGTTGAGGCTCTTGTGAAGCCAAGGATATTAGTATGTGCAATATGATGTGAGCAGCAAAGGACATAAGTTATACATGAATTAGAGTATTTAGAGAATTCTGCTTGACAATTTTTAAAGTTCAGAATGCTGTTAGAGGATTATAATCATGAGTCAAAGTAAAGTAAGTTCAAATTTTGATTAGAGGACTATGAAAGCTCTGAAGAAAAGAACAATAGAACTGAATACATCTGGCCATGCCCGAATCACTTCCATTGATAAACTTGAATATTGACACACATCTGCAATATGAAAACACAAAAAACTATGTGAAAATCCTTAGGTATTAACCAGTGTGACCAGATAATTAAACGTGACAAACAGCTTTTGTCACTCAACGTTAAAAGAATAATAAATGGAAGATGTGAAAAGGAAACGTTATCAACCTGCCAGACCAACCATATTCTACTGTCCCATAAATGTCACTTTATAAAGAACATGCCCCAAATACACATGCAAAATGTTATATAATTTATGCAAAAGTTTCCATAGAAAATACAATTTCAAACTTGAAAATCAGTTGTCCAATTTTTAATGTTTAACCGTCACATATATATGTATTGCTATCATGGAAATGTATGAAAAAGTTAGACCAAGCCTTCCAGCTTATTACCAGCTCTGCTGAATCTATTGCCGCCAGCCATAAACTATCAAAAATGATAATCTAATCCAAGCTCCACCAGCAAAATGCAGAGCAACAGCAAACTGGCAAATGAGCAAAGTCAAAGAGCAACAGTTACCTTTCTGCATTTCAAACAAAACCCTGCCCCATCGCTCCGCTAACTGAATTGCAACAGAATAATGGTGCGAGTGGCGCACATTTAGCTTGGTGGAGCAAAACCCTGCAAAGGATAGTGCATTCGGACTCATCATAAATAACAAAATAACTAACCAGGCAATGCCGAGCACCAAGTGATTGCCCTAGTTGAGGTGAGGGGCTGGGACTGGTTTAGGGTCTACAGAATTATGGCTTCCGGTTTCTGTTTTCATAAATTACGCCGCATAAATTTCGCATTCAATCGTGTGTGTAAAAGGGTGTCCAGCGGGGGAAGGGTAGGGCTAGGCACTGAGTGTTGGGCCTGGACCTGCCACATTGTGTCTTTACGATGTTTTTATTTACTCAGGACTCTCCCTCGTGTGCTAAGAGCGTGTTTGTTTTTATGTTTTTAGTTCGCATCTACAATTCAATTGATTTTCAGCTTGTTTTTGTTGTTGTTGTTGTTGTTGTTTTGTGCTAGCCTCAAGTCATTTGTAAAGTGCGTCCAATGGCCATGCAGGGCCCTTAGTTGTTGCTAAATATGCGGCAGGTGGCAAAGTTTAATAATGAAACACATAAATTGCCAAAGGTTAGCACCGGGCCAACCAGAAGCTCATAAAAACTCGGTCTGTCCAGAGGCCGTCGCCGCCACCAGCACCAGCAGCAGCAGCAGCAGCAGCAGCAGGAGCACCAGGAGCAACAGCTAAGCCCAAGGATAAAGAGGGTCCGGTTTCGGTGTCGGTGTCGGCGTCGGTCTAGGCCTGGTCTTAAATAACTGCAGGTGGTGGTTTCGGGCGGAGGGGGGTTCTTTGCCAGCCGCCAGCCAGAGTGTTTGGCTTTTCAATTTCAGTAAATTAGCAGCTAGTTTATTATTAAATGTTTGTGTTAAATGTTAAAGCAGGGCATATTGTAAAACTTTTCACAGCAAATCCAATTAAAATACTTTAGCTAAAGTTGAAACTAAAAATGGCTGGCAACTAGCTCTACTGCCGAATGGCCTCTGTCCATGTCCAAGTAGTTGACCTCGTTCTGTTATTGTCAGCACGATGATGATGATGATGATGATGATGATGATGATGACTACGGCCATATTGTGGCGCTTAGAGCCATATGGTCAACAGTTCGCCTGTTCAGTCAGGCATACGTTTGGGTTCCTCTGACAAATTTGCCACTAATCTGTGAGCATTTGCATTGGGCGTATGTGCTTGAGTGACCCTTGACCGTATGTTAAGTCAAACAAAAGAAGTATTTGACCTTTCCGCAAAGCAACAAAGCAACATGACAACAGTTCCAGTCCACTTACAGTTACAGTAAATATGCATTTATTCATTAAATACATTTTTGGGCGGCACAAAAGCCTTCCAACAAAAGAATTATAAATACATTTTTGCGCATAGAAACAAATCCAGTCTAGACCAAATAAATCAAACTGAAAGGCGTGCTCGCTCTAAGAATACTTTGTAATTCAACGTACAAAATATGCGTAAGTATCTTGACCATCATTAATCAATCAAAGTCTTGAGTACTTTGCCCATTGAGGTGAGGGTTTTAGCATGCCAAAGATGTCACTGGAGCCAGGCATATTGAAGTATTTGATAAATTAAGACTGATCTAGAAATGAGAAATCAGAATATTTTGAATTACATGTCAATTGAAATGCCCAGCAGGGTGATTTGTTTTAAGAGATTTTCATAAGTTATTATTCTAGCAATTCCAAAGAATCTCCTTCTTCAGCTGGCTTATGTTGGCCTAAACAATCTGGCAGATACAGGATTTTGGCAATGTTTAACAACAGATGAAAGTTCTAAGGCTTCTGTAAGCCAAATTATATCACTTTTATGGCTGTGCGTTTGTTCAATACTTAACAGCTTCTCATCCGGGAAGAGGATTACTGCGCAGCAGCGCATTGTAAAAGCAGGCGACATTTTTGAAGCGGTTCAATCTTTCAATTGGCCTTTTCAGAGCTTGAAATGCTTCATTATATACAACATTTTTGCTATAAGGATAAGCAGTCCCGGAGGCTACCTTTAGATGGAAGTTTGAGAATATCGCAGAGTCTCAAAATCCTCCAGCTATCGCTCTTCGGTTTATATATAACTATCTAACCCAGCGTGCATCCCTACGCCTCCTCCTGTTGATCTATGTTTGGTATTATGCTCTTTATAATCAATGAGTCTTCTTGACTTCTTGATTTACAAGCCACCAGGTGTTTTTTGTGGTGTTAAAGAAGTTTTTTGGATATAACCGATATATAGCTCGATCACCAGTCCTGCGTTGATGAACTATTTCTTGTGAATTATGACAATGGCCTCTTCATTTCTAGTTGTTGCATGAAATTAGGGTTATGTTTAAAAGTAGCGATGCAAACTTTCAGTAGCTTCAACTAAATGTCAGACACCTGAGCAGCCCCTTTCCTCATCTGAAAATAAACAAAACTTTATACACTTTTCCTTTACACTAGATTCAGTTGGAATTCCTCAGTACTTTAAACTTCCAACAGATTCATTTACTGTGAATCCCTGTTCAACATTGCTTACCCATCATATTCACTATTCACCATCACCATGGCTTCTGGCTATTTGCATGGAGGTGGCACCATTTCCATCGTAGCCCTGACTCTAATCCATAAAATACATATTGGTCATTAAAAGCAAATATCTAAGCAAATGCACGAATGAACTGTGCAAAGGTATCATAAGCATAAAGCCAAACAAACTGATTAACAAATAAACACACACACACACACACCAACATTCACACACATCACATAGATATATATTTGCTCAACGGCTTAGAGAGCGGAAACGGAAATGCAAATATGCCAACGGAAGTATTACACAGTTTGCACAACAAACCAAATGAAAGGAGCTGCTGCTTGGTGCTTTCTGTCTGTCTGCCCCTGCAGGATGTCATTGCGGCAGTAAATGGATTCAGATCGAGTGCGAAAACCATAAAAATTGCATGCTACAAAAACAGCCAACGACTATGCGGATACGGATACAATGTGCATCGCAAATGCGAATGGAGAGACTGTGAATGGGTGTGATTATGATTGTGAATGCAATTTAAAATCCACTCAATGAATATTACGAGCGCTTCTATTGGCCATAATTATGGCTGATGGCATTTGGTTGAAATTGCTGTGTAGCATAGCAGTGTGATTACGAGGTGAAGGAGTTTGAATGTGTAGAGAAATGCAAAGAAAATAGTAGAAAATTTTGTAGGTTTATAGATTTTCCAATAACTAAGCTTACCAATATCTTCTAGAGTCGAGAAATGGATGCAGCAGCTAAATGTTCATATCTACCCATTGAAAACGTATGAGGGGTACTACTAATATTGCTCAAATTGGGCACCGCCATAATAAAGTTTGACCTTTTTTTAGCATAAACGTACTCACAACGTTTTGATGTACAAATGCTATATGTTTTGTTTAGAGTGGGCTAAGAAAATCAGCTTGGCCAAAAGTTGGAAATTTCAAGAGAACCGCAAACCGCAACGAAAGGTTTTTTCACTACTTCCGACTTAGATTATCTAAACATGTATGTGTCGATGAACTAAGCACTTTGAATGGCAATAAGGCACCAGCAAAAACATCAATCGTGGTCGTAGTTCGGTCGCCGACGAATTCCGAGAAGGTCGTTAAAAGTCTGTTGTTATGCCCAAAAATCGATACAGTGCTGGAACTGATATGAGAAGATTGCTATGTGACATATAGTGAGATAGAAGCATCCTTGCACATTAGTTCCACTTCAATATATTCGATTTTGCCTGAACACTTAGTTGTGCATAAATTTGCTCTCGTTGGATACTTTATAATTTGTCAATCGCTCAAAAAAAGGCTCTTGTGGATAGGTCTAAGGAAATGATTAAAAAATTTCTGCAGTGGTGCTTCAAAAGAAGTGTATACAATCGTGATAGGTGACGAATCATAGATATATGCATAGGAGCAGGAAACAAAACAGCACTCGACCGTGTGGGCATTTCAAGACGCGCCAAATCCAACAAAAGTTGTTCGTGGGAGAAGCACAGCGGAACAAATCGACGCCTTTTTCTTCTGCCGAATGGGTCATTTAACCACTGATCCGCTTGAGCAAGGAAGATCAATTTTGAGTGGTAAACGATCATTTATTTGCCGAAAATCTTCAGAGAAATTTGTAAAACTAACCGCCAAAGACGAATAATTCTCCACCATGACAATGCGAGCTCTCACACAACTCGTCAAACAGGTGAATTTTTGAGCAGTCAAAACATCGAATTGATATTCCAAGCAGTCCTAATTTAGCAGCCAATAACTTCTTCTTGTTCCCGTACATCATAGGTAAACTGCGTGGTCAACTATTTACGAACGAAGCCTTCAAAAACCATATTTTGGAGGTGTCTCAAGAGGAATGGAAAGACTGCTATGACAAATGATTTGAATGAATGCAAAATTGTATTCATCATTGAGGGAAATATTTTGGAAAACATTTGAAATTCTTTATTAGCTATTACCCCTTGCACACTGATTAAAGACTATCAATAATTGAAGAATAACAACATGAATTTATATACAAATAATTAACTTTTGACCAACAAATTATATTCTTTCAAGGTTTAATCTTGGGCTTGCTTTAAATTCATTCAAATACTAAACTTAAATAACATCAACATAGCTCCTGAAACGCATCATCATCATCCATTTTCTGGTCCTTACACATGTTGCTGGCATTTCCTGTATCTGTTCCTGTTCCTGTTTTCTTATCGACAACAACTGCTTCATAACATTTTCCCATTATCTGGCTGAGCATCTACTAAGCATTGGCATACATAATTTCTGCTTATATAAATTTGTCAGATATTTATGGTCATTTATTTATCACGCTTAGGCACAAGGCAGTACATAAGGCTCAGGAGGCGGAGGCCATTTAGCAGTACATTTTGTGGTGGACAAGTTTGCTTTTGCTGGGAAAGTTTGCTTTTGGCCGAATGGCCGAATGGCATTTATTGCTTTATTACTCGGAAAAGACACACAGGCAGGCAGGCAGGCCGAAGCCCAACGGAAGCCATGTGTCGATATCCATTAGATAATGTTTTGGCCGGGATTTCATGGCGGCATCTCGCTCTCGTTAATAGGATAACAAATGATGACAATTGTCGTTGATCTTGTGCTGTAATTTGTTTTGATTTTCCATCCTCGCACACACATAGAAAATGCAGAAGCCAAAGCTGAAGCTGAAGCTGGGAAGCTGGCCAAAGAATGGCCAGTAATACTCGTTACAATAATGGCAATATTTTGGTTAAACTAACTAAGGCACAAAGCACAACTTTCTTGGCCATAATATTTGCTGCTGCCTTTGTAATCCGCTTGTTGTCAATATGATTTCCACATTTTATTGACAGACCAACTTTGGCTCTGTCATTTGCCATTGGGCTAAATGCGAAATTATGTGTTGACGCTGTTGATATGTCACAGATTTTTGCTGTCAAATGGAAATTAATTGCTGTGGCCACAAAATCGAACTCCAACCAAAATTTAATTATGTACAAAAATTAACGAGATTTTGCACACGGCTCATGATGTTTTCATGAGGTGTGAAATTCTGTGGGGAGTTTCCATTTTCATTTTAGTCTTCGATTAACAGCAAACACGCACCACACATCACATCCTTATATCCTTACAGGCTGCTTAATGATGATTAAGGCTTCAGCTTTGGGTGCACAAACAGAGGCATGTGTTCTTGTAATTACATGTCAAGCATTGCTTGAAAGTCATCACACTCTCTCTCTCTCTCTCTCTCTCTCTCTTCCCTCTAACACGTATACACTCCCTCCATCTCTGTCTTAGGTTTACTCATGAAATTAATTTCCTTGGCCTCGGTAAAATCTAACGATAATGTGTAACAATTCGACAAGCATTTGGCTTTTAGAGAGTGTGCTAAATCCGCTTTTAAGCAAGCCAGAAATCCCGCCCTTTCACATGAATTAAACACACACACACACACACACCCACACACAGTTACGCCACAAACACAAACACACACACGCACACACTCGACTCTATACCGCACACTTAAGCGCATTTAGAGCCGCGCAAGTGAGCGAAAGCAACAGGAAACTCATTCAACTGGCAGACAGGCAAGCCAGGACATGTTTCCTTGACGGCAATAGCAGCAGCAGCAGCAGCAGCAGCAGCCTTGCCTGTCCTAGCCTTCTCTTCTTGCAATGCCTCGCCTCGTCACGTTGACAGCGTTCAAATTGCCACCATTGGGCTTTGCGGTTTTCGCCAGCATTGCCACCCCACCACTATACACACACATACACACACATACACACACACACACAAAGTCTGAATCCTGTCAATTTGGTCAACTGCTGAGGCAACGTTAACCTGACTTAATCACAAGCCAAGCTTGCCTCTCAGCTGCTTGAATGCATATCCTAAAATTAAACGCTGCTTCATCGCCATCATCAGCTGGCACGTGGCTTTGCATATGACATGGCTTTGCCTCTATGGCTGCTAAATGCCACCGTCGGCGACAACAGCCCCAGGCTGCGTATACGTAATGTTTTATATAATGTGTGGCACTATGTGGCATCGATTTTGGCCGATAGCGCGCCAGTGCACTTAGCAGCCGCCGCCTAAGCCAGGAGTTGCACATGTTGAAACGTGTTAAATTTATGGTTTGATTTCGAGCCAAGCCATAGAAGCTGGCCCTTTCAATATTTATGGCCAAAACGTGAGCACATGTGCCACCGGCTACTGTTAGCCCCGTCATCTATCTTCACCTACACTTGGAAAAATATGAGAAAAATTGAATTTATTTCTGATTAGTTTGGGAAATGATATTAATTCCATATTATATGGAACTCCATTTGTACTAAGGAAAGCGTATGCAATATAAAATATGCACTGAAACAAAATATCAAACGTCGATTTATGGTCAAATATCCAAAGAACCGAACCTTCGTTGTCTGCCAAGATTGAAGAAAAAGCCAATTGTTCTGCAAAATATTTCCAAGATAGCCAAAATTTCTTCTTAGATAAAAATATACACTTACCCAACGATCAATGAGATTGTCTTGGGTCTCATATTCTTGCAATATCTTCATCATAAATGGTATATGGTTCTCAGTGGTTTCGCCTAGGCAACAAGCTGAACAGAACATTATCATGAACCCAACCACAATGATTATGTTGCAAAAGCTTACATAACCAGCTACGTTCTGATATGTTCCAAATAAATAACGAATTGATAGATACGCCCTTATGACGCACATAGTTTGCATTCGGCACACTAATACGGGCATAACATGTTCAAAAGCATCGCAGAATTCGTTATTTATATTAATGATGTCCTGATGTAACCGATGTGCAACACGCAGTTCCCTTAGACCAAGGATTCGACTTCTTGGCCTACTTAATATTAACTTTAGATGACCTTGCAACAGGCGGCAGCAATGCGAAATCTTTTCCAGCAAGTCCATAAACAACACAAATATGATAAAATTATGGCCGTCCAAGAAAGCCCTCCATAGGCTTACCGTAATTAGTTTTGTGCAAAGTCTACTTTTTTCATAAGTCAACAGAATTGTCAATGCATAACACACGGCTGAAAGTGCCAACTTTACATACGACACTTTCTGTGTTCTCATGCCAGAGAAGTTCACCCTCTGCTCGTGATATTTATAAAGATGCCGCTCCATTTCCTGCAGCTTTGGAAAAAGTGCATAAATGTGGCCTTGCCCAAACTGGGAATAATATAGGTATAGCAGTGCGTCGCATATACTTGGCAGCAGGCGAACTACATTGTTGCAAAAACTAAAACCTCTTAGGGAAGCATAATCACTATCGTAGAGCATTAGAGGCAAACCACAGGCAATGATGACAGCCATGACAATGCAGTACACGTGCAGATAAACTGATCGTTGCAGGCGACTCGTGCGTGCATTAAAGTAGACTTTACTTAGTCCATTCAGAGCCACGAAATAGAATAACAGAGCATACACGTATTTCGATTGCCAGCACATTATTATAAACTAGCTTGGCATCGTTTGAGCAAGTCATTTCAACGCGATGCCCTAACCTAATCAGCTTAATGAGTTCTAATCGTTTTACTTTGCAGTTGACAGTCCTGTTTTAATTTAAAGGACACTGACAGCAGACATTAACTGATAATCGCTAACTTAGACTAACTCTTACAATGCAACCAATCGAAGAGTATGCCTGTGGTAACCTAAACTTCTCTTCTATCCTGGGGAACTAAAATTGTTTCTTAGACAAGCAACCATATTTTGGTCGAGTGCCTCGTATAATCATAAGATACTATGCATTTTTTCATACTAGCAGTATTTGCCTGTTTCTCTTCTGAAAAGCATTTTTCCTACTTTTCTCTTCTCTTCATATAAGTATATGGTTCGGTAAGCAAATCAATTGATTTACATACAGATAGATCATTCTTTTGGAATAATTTTTTCTATACTAATGTAGGCCGGGGAGTATAAAGAACCACATATCGGCAAAGAAATACCGATATATCGATCATTTTCGATAGAAAAAAGAAGGCAAAGAGCTATATACCGATATATGTGCAAGCCAATATATCGATATATATCGCTTTAGTCGATTTACTTATTAGTCGTTTATTCGATATCACATTTAGTATACTAATATCGGCCATGGGATTACAAAGAGCCACATATCGGTAAAGAAAACTTGAATTACCGATAATTTTCGATAGGCATGAATTTCTAAAAATGTTTAAAATGTACCAACATCTCCCAACAAAGGGTAAAGAGCTACATATCGATGTATGGAAAAGCCGGCATATCGAAATATATCGTTTGGAAAACATATTAATCGATATTAATCGATATTCATTTGGATTAATTTTTATACCATTCGCAAAATGCTATTAATTTTGTCAGGAAGTTTGCAATGTACAGAAGGAAGCCTTTCCGAATATATAAAGTACATATATTCTTGATCAGCATGTTAAGGGAAATCTATACAACTATGTCCGTGTATCCTTCTGTCCGGCTGTCTGTTTCAACAAAAAGATCTCAGTCTTCAAGGCTGCAGAGTGGAAAGTTTTACCAGATGCTTATTTTGTCTGCACGCTAGTTGACTTAGAGTTTTATCTAGATCAGACACCTATAACATATACCTACCATATAACCGATTATTGAGGAATGAAAACTAAGTAACATAGCTTTTCTGTTTATCATCCAAATAAAAACAAATTCGTAACCGACCAGATTTCATCTAGATCGGTTGCTTCGTTAAGCCGAGGCTAGCCTTCCTTTCCTGTTTTTTTTTCACTTTTTGCCAACAATTATAATCCCATCGTTCTGGAATCCCTCCAAATGTGTGTATTGGTTTCTAAAATAGCATGCTTTAGCAAATCTTACCTTGTATTTTTCCAAGTGTAAAACTGAAATCAGCTGCTGTTTGTACAATCTATAACATATGCACTCGTACATCACATCTAAATGCCAAGAATTCATTGTCATCAGCTCAAACTGCAATCTTATATGGACACGTAGAAATCATCTAAGTTTAACTTCAACTTAAATATCATTAAGATTGCTGCAGCGCGGCGAGGGGTGGTGGTGGTGGTGGTAAGGGTTGTAAGCGAGTCTAATGAAAATTTAAATGGTGTCTGCTTGATTTCACCAAATGAGTTGAAAGTAAGAACCCGGAAAGTTCTAGCTGAGAGCGCAGCCCACCTACAGCGTAATTTTCTAATTAATTAAATGCCGCTGTGAGCTCAGTGCCTGTGCGATTTTAATTGCATGTTGCATGGCACAAGAACTTGACTCCCCCACACACACTCTCAGGCACATACATGTACTTTAGCTTTGCCATTTTTGGAGGGGAACTATATAAGTATAAGTAAGTAATATATATATATATATATATATATATTTATATGTGTTTGGGTTATTCAAGTGACACAGCATTTGGCAGCAGTAATTAAAGCGCACAGTTAAGATGCACTTGAAAACAATTGAAAGTACAACAAAATGGCAAGGTGCTTCAGTTAAGAAATATATGAAAACTTCAGATTTTCACCTACCCCAGTTAAATGGGAACTCTTCCTGATGAACGCTCATCATTCCATGTAACTGAAGACTGCAAGCAATTTGTACAACTGCTCAATAGGTTATTATCATTCACAAAGTTTTGCATTTGGAGTGCCAACAGGTTCTCAAGCAGCTCAGAAGGTTGGGGTAGAACAGAGGCAAGTCTATAATCGTTAAACGCTTTGGGTTTCGGCAATATTTTAGCAATTTTCCTAGTGCTGGAAATGAAAGAAGATATTTAATAGCAACTAAGCAATCTCTAAGCAATTTGAGCTTCAATTGAACATGGAGAGTTTATTGAAAGCTTGGAAAACTACTGCAAACTACGTCTAAGATGAACAAAGCCAAGATTATATTAGTGCTGCTTCTACTTATCCAATTTAATCAAAATACGCCTCGAGAAGTTGTCCATGCAAGCAGTTTGTGGCTTAGTTCGATTTATAAATATATTTATAGACACGCCTAATCTTGGCCAACGTTGGCGAGGCACTCACAATTACAGCTGGAAGTAAAGAGTGGCAAGAGAAAGGAAATGAGAAGCGGCTGAAATGGAGTGGACCACGACCACGGACACCAACTGTGCACAGCTTGAGTGTTGCCGCTGGCATTTTTAATGGTTACACGACATTTGAATGCAGATGCGAATGTTGAAACTCCCACTGCTCCACTGCTGCTGTTGCTGCCACTGCTCCTTGTGCTCCTGCTCCTGCTCCTGCTCCTGCTCCTACTCCAGCTCCTGCTACAACTGCTGTCCGCTCCAGTTTCTCTCGCTGCGGAAATTCTCACTGTCTCAGCGACTGGGACTGGCCATAACCTCTGACCCATTAAGATAAGCCTGGCAGGCGGCTGCGTGTTCCACAAACAAAAGCCAGGAAAAATGAATTATTTGCTTTTCTTTGGTTTTCGTTTTCATTCGGCATCCGATAAGACTTGAGCGAAGTAGTCGCCCTCATTAGGGTCAGGCCTCTTTAAAAAAAGCACAAACTTTTTTTGTTTGCGGTTGGCCACCAAAAAGTTGAGCCATTTTTTATGCATTGCGGTTGAAAAGTTGGCGGGCCATAGATCTCCTAGCCAGGCAAATCGAAATGCAAATGCAAATCATTATTTTGCCCAAGCTCGGCCCTGCCTGACTGCCCCAGGATACACTCGTCTGCAGCACTGTCTGGCAACGGGTTGCGAGGGGCTAAGCCAACGTGCTTGAATCGGTCCACGTTTCATTGCGGCACATTTGGCATAAGTATCGCCAGTCAGAGTACTTATTGATGCGCATAAATCAGTGAGAAACGAGTCCCAGGGCAAGCAACGGAGACGAGTTCAGCCCTGGCTGGGATTAGAGATGAGCGTGTTATGTGCGATAATAAGCATTTTCAGTAAATAAAAGAACGGCATGGAGAAAATTAACTAACTAAGAAAAATTTAAGAAATTTCTTTGGAGTACAAAATATAATAGTTAGTTAGGAGATCATTAGGGATGGCAAGAGCATCACCAATATTTAGCTATGATGCTCGAGCAGGGATACAGTCTATAATTTTCGTAATACAACAATATCAACATATCAATTTCCCATTATTTTGCTGTATTCAAAACAAAGTTGACTCACTTACTAAAACTCTAAAAAACACGTGTCACTCGCTCATCTTTAGGCCACAACGTTTTGCACTCTTGCACACTATGCATGCGAAATCACTGCAGTAGAAAATTAGAAAATTTTCGGCTGTGAAAACCAACTGACAGTCTCCGTTTTCCAGTAACAGTTCGCAGCTCTACCAAAAATTCCTCGCAACTCACGTAACTCTCGCACTGAGATATGCTCGAGCAATGAGCAGCACCATCTGTGCTCCACTTGCTGATGATGGTGGAGATGGTTCCCAATGAAGTCATACATAAGAGCTGAAAACGTGACAACGACAGCTGAAGTTGATGCTGAAGAAAACTTTAACCCACGATCTGAAGAGCACAAGGATTGCCAGGAAAAAAACTGTGCAATTAGCGTTTTCCTTGCTTTAATTAGCCAGCCCAGCTTTTGGCTTTAAGAGAGCCCAATTAGACAGAGGCAGAGCAAGAGCAAAAAATAAATATATACACACTGACACAGTGTTAAGCAGCGTGCTTTAAATTTTTGCCACTTAGGTGCCAATTAGCTCTGCCACTGGCAGGGGTGGAGGGGCGGACGGTCGCGTGAGGAAGCTAACCAAGCAACATTATCAATTGCTCATATCATCAATCAAAGACTTAGCAAGGTGCAAAGCTGTGGGCGAATTGTGGGTGGTTTCGCTGCCGCAGATAATTTGTTAAAAATAAACAAAAAGAGAGCCGTCAAATGATAAATGAAATACAGCTGGCTTGGGGCCCATTCCCAAAGAAAAGCACGCGCGGATATATTTTATTTTTTCTTACTTGAAAACAGGTAAAGCAATAGGGAAAAATATTAGCAAGCTAGATATATCTTGTAAAAGCAGGTGCTACTAGTTTAAGGTAGAATTTTTTTTTGTTTGGGATGAGCAAAAATTAAAGCTTCAAAGAAATTTAAGGGAATTGTGTGAACGAATGATTTTAGTATTGATTTGAATGACAGGTAAAACAACCACCTAAATTCCCTTCCCGATAGAGGAATTAACAATTAGGTACTAAGCGTTCAGTATTTTAACAGATCACCTGCAAAGTAATTGATAAATTGCCTATATGCTAGCTGTACAGGGTTCGCCATTCCCCCTTATACAATTCGCTCTTCCTTAATTATCCTGATTATCTATTTTTACATATGGGTATTTGAGTGAAATTTCATCAGAATCTTGAAGTTTGAATTTTTAACATTTCTACATCGTCTCCACAAGGACTTTGAGAAGCTCGTTACTATGATATTATTCGGTTAAATATGATATTATATTATATGGAAGCTGATTCCTACAACTCTGAGTGTGACACTTACAATCCGCATGGAAAATATTTCACTTCCTCTGCTCCAGTGCAGTTCTGCTATTTCAAGTAAAAGAAAACATACGATTGTTTTGACATTGTGCAGGATTCAGTAACATGTAGATATTGTATAGAACCGCCAATGCAGAGTGTAGAGATAATTCAGAGGGTTCATATATATGAAACGAAACATTGGACTACATCCAGTTTTTTTTTAACAATCGTTCAAAATAGCTTGAAATTATTGCACCCAAGTTAAATTTCAGCCAAAGTAAAAAATGTTTAATATTTGAAGAGACCAAAAGCATCAGACACAAGATGAAAATATCATTTTCTTCTGTTGGAAATGGTAATATTATATATTTAATGTCATTGTTAAGCAACTAGAAAGGCGAAGCTGGGCTGGGTAAAATGACTTCATAACTGATATGGGGAGCTAAGATTCATATTGTGCGTATAAACCACATTAAGACACAGTAAACCACAGTAAAATTTCCATTCTTCTTTAACCTAGCTTATGTTATGTAGTGTATGTACAAGTGTGTGCTTAGTCCATGTGTATGATTGATGTAGAGATGATTGGTGTATTGGCTATTAACTAGATAGGGTTGTGTTCCCTGCTACTATTGCAGTTAACATGGTTGTGCTGCGGACTTAGTGCTTTAACAAGACACCGTTGGCGACCTTTTCTGATGATATATAACTTCCGAACATATAGTCGGAAAAATCCGGAAAAAAAATATATTATTGCTTGGCGAAAAAGAAGCAAAGGCTGGAAAATTCAGATTTCTAGGTCAACGGGATCTATATGATACAATTCATGTGCTAAACAGAAAATTCAGATTTCTACGTCAAGGGGATGCATTTGATACAATTCTTGGGCTAAACAGAATGTTTATGCTGAATTATCCAATCTTCATTTACCTAGTACCTAGGCATAAAGATCTTCTGCATGAAAGAAGAAAGAAACTCTACAAATCAGGAGTTTAGACTGGATTATCGGTAGTAATTTCCGAGATATGTAGTTCCATAATAAATCTTATATCATATAGTATAACAATACCAATTCGTTAGAGATTTTTACAATTTTTTAAAAAATGCCCTCATATGACTTAATAGACTTATCTCTGGTCTGCTCTACACTCATGCCAATACTCCCCCACAATTGCTAGATCTTCATATATACAGAGTCAACACACACTCTCTTAAGCTATGTGTATGTGTGGCCATAATTAATTTGTTCAATTTGAAGAGCCATCCCCCTTCCCAACCATCCCTCTGCCACATTAATTTGGCATGTGAATTTTTATAAAATTAAATTGTGACGACAGCAGCGTCAAATGAAAATCCCTTGTTAATTTGTGCCAAGCCTGTTGTTGTTGTTGTTGTTCTTGCTGCTGTTGTTGTCATTGCTAAATGCATTTCTGTGATGAAATGTCTACACCACATTACCTCCTACAACCAACCAGCCGCCACCCCACCAGCCACCTCCACAAATATATATAAATAATATGCAGATATATGTATTATGGCAAACCCTTTTGGTATATTTGCATTGCACTCTCTGGGCATATTTTGTTCGCACTTCATTTAAAAATAACTTTTAACTTGATTAAAAATGGCTAGAACAACAAGGCTAGTGGGATGAGCATGTTGATGATGGGGTCGGAAGAGAGGTGAAGGGGCGGACAAACAAGCGGAAACAGCGACAGCAAGTGCAAAGTGAAATCTTATGCAATTAACTTAAAGCCAACTTGACTGGGGCCAAGTAGCAGCAAAGACGCCGACAAGAAGATCACGCTGAGGTCGGGAAAGAGTACAGGGGGTACCGGGGCCCAGGGCCCAGGGCCAGCGTTTCAAAAACTAATTGACATCGTTGAGAGAGGCTGACAGCTGGCGCAGAGCCCTGCCTCCGCCTTGCAAACACTTTAAAGCGCAAATATTTTCGCAGTGCCTTTGCTTTTTTGGCTTCTGTTCGCTTTTTTCCTTTTGCTGGCAGTTTTAATTTAATTTTACACCGAAATTGTGCGCCATGCCGTGACCAGCGTTGTTCATTGCAGGCGCCAATTTTCGCGCTTCCGTTCTTGCGGCCTGTCCTGGAGCAGAAACTATTGTCAGTGGCGTTGCCATTAAAAAAGTTTAGTCCGAATTCCGCGAGCTCGGGTGCACGCTTAATGGCCCAAGATTTTAATCAGAAAATGAGTTAAAAGCCAGCTGGAGCGACGTTGACGATGTCACCGCTCCACGACGACGACGACGACGACAGCAACGGCTGGCGTTGATTATTTTAACCGCCCCGCTTATAGACAATTATTTGCACACGGAGTCAGTTCCAGTTCCAGTGGCGCACTCCACACTCGACGACTGCAGCAAAAGCATTAAAAACTTTTGCAGCCTCGAATATAAAACAAAAGAGGAAAATGCATTTTCCCCAAACCGCAATTTCCATTACAATTCAAAATGTTAACCAGCAACAAAAAAAAAAAGAGAAAATATTCCGCCATTAAAAGTGGCGAGACGGGGTTTATTTATTATGCCCAGGCCCATATGATCCGAGGGTTTGTCGAAATATATTTACAAAATGCAATTTCATTATCTAAATGGGTCTATAAACTCACAGACAGATCGTTATCCTGCGTATAGTTGATGAACATAAAGGAAGTCAATCTCTTTGAAATTTCTATCAACACTAGTTCTCTGAGACCTTGGGATGCCCGAACAAAACAGTCAATGAAACGCGTTCACAATAGAAAACTTCAAAATCACAGATTATTCCTGGATTCAGTGAAAGCCAATTGGTGGAGAGCAAAAATGCTACTGAATCTTTATATGAAAAACCTCTTTTTTCATACAATTTTTGGCCTTAAGATCTGGGGTTGACTTATACCTAATTTGCATATATATGGCAACAAGAATCTTATGTATATGACGCCTATCTCTAATTATAGTCTGGAAGTTGTCAAGTACATATTCTGTTGACCTGACATCTGGTATACAATGAGGATGCGACATTGGTTCCATGCAAAGGTTACATATTTTAGCACATATTTAGTTGCCCCACCTGCCATATGGTGTGAAGTGTGTGCTTCAGTTCTTTGCATGAGCTTTACTTTCTTATAATTGTATGATCTGTTATCATTTTCAAATGTGTATTCCATCTCTTTTTGTTTTCTTCATTTTTCTGGACTGTAATTCATAGGTTAGAAACTTTACTAACACATTTCATAGGTTTGAAACTTTACTAAAGCGATATTCATTCTTGAACAACAACAATTGCATTCATCTTCGCCTAAAACCTCAACATCATCGACATCATCAACATTCATTTAGCCAGCGCGTAATTTGAGAGAGACAGAGGAATCTTTCTCCTCTCTTTACTCTCGCCTCAAACCAGCTTTAAACAATTGTCGATTCCGCATTTGCCGAAAGCTGAATTAATATGGACAGACAGTTTGTTCTCCTCCTAATTCATCCTTCACTTTCTGTGTTGTGCTTTAGCTGTACAGTTTATGTATGTTTGTGAGGGTATGCGTGTCACCTTCGTGTGCTCGCCATCATCATAAGCTTTGACTCGTTATAGAGCATTCGTTTTTGGATTTCCTCTTGAAGAAAATGTATGCTATTCCTTGTAATTTTAAAATCTGAACGTTGATTTTGTACACACACACGCACATAACATTGGTTGAACGCAGATTCATAACTTTTCAGGGATTCATCGTGGGTTGGTCAATCACACATTGCAGTTCTGTGGTACAGAATCACTTTCCAGCTCAATTGTGGTAGCATGTACCTGACTTGCCTTCAAAGACTTCTACGCTGAATCATAATATAGACTGAAGTCCTTCCAAAATCAGAATTTTGGTTTGCGAAATGAATCTTTAATGATACAAGTTGAATACAGCATTGGTAGTTATCTAGCTCCAGGTCGTCGTGAGTTTAAAATAGCTATAATATAAAGCAAAGCGCATTCGAAAAGCTAATCTAAAGCTGAGTGAAATCGTTAGAAGCCGCAACTTCAGTATTTAGTGATTATATAGTCCTTCAGCAGATAGAATTCAGAATTCGAAGTCCGCTAAGTCTGCACAAAAGAAAGCCTAAAATTGCCATGTGTCATTTATCATATTTGCTTATCATATTTATTTGCTATTTGCTACTTTTGCTTACTTATAAACGTACCCTCGTATTTCTCACTTACACGAGTAGTCCATATTATTCATAATGCTCTGCACGTGCCCTGTCTGACCTTTCACATTTTTCTGCCTGATTTCATTATTCGCAAATCAATAATTAATTTAATATACTTTTTTGGGATTTGATTAGCTTTCGGATGCACGTGCGAAATGATTTTGTTTTCGAGCAGGTGAGCAGGTGATACCTGCTGAAGCCCTCATAATCAAAATATGGGTGTAAGATTAGGTGCGATGTTTAAAAATAGCATTTTGAATCTGTAGATAAATATGTATATAAATAACAACAAAAGATGTGACAAAAAGCATACAAATGCCCAGACGGTATGGGTAAACATTTAAGTAAGAATATTATGCTGCCATGAATCTAACTAAGATTGCTTGAAGAAAAACAGATAAATATTTCCTATAATTACGAAGATTCTTTTCAATTCTGAGTGGTTGTACGGATTTAATATCGATTCGATTTCAAGAACACTTCATAAAAAGCAATAAATATGTCTCATTGCTGAGATTTCAAGCAAAGTTTCGTAGTAAATCACATTCTGCGTGACTCGTACTATTTCTTTAACTTCTAGAACAAAAAGACAAAACATTCCTTCGGCTTTGCCATTTGATAAGATTAGCTACCTACGCAGTGATAGGCCTACTACTACTACTATACTATACTACTATATCTTTTGTGTTGCCAACTTGTTTTTCCAACTGTTTACAAAACCAATTAGACAATTCTAATCAGTTGTGTTTCACACTTTCGATTGAAATCCCCCCAAAATCAATATCGCGATGAATATTTTAAGCTCGCTTATCACATTGCCACCGCTCCACCCACCCCTGACTGTTCTCGACATTCAATTATCTCTCGCGAATTGAATTCCAAAAGTACTCGCCTTGTCGTTGTCTTTTTATTCTGATTTTATTTGTTTTGCCTGCTTTAAAGCTGGCCCTACCCCACACTCAGTTTTCAGTCAGTGGCAATTCGTACTCCGGACAGCAATCAACATGAAGAGCCGTAACGTGTCGCTACTAACTGGACTCGTCGTCATCGCCTTGGTGCTCCTGCAGAGCCTGCATGTAATGAAAATTGACTTTGACTTGAAAAAAGACTAGAAAACAGACACCGTCCAACGTTCAACCGTATTTATGCTTTCACAGGCGTTGCCCTACAACGTGGTGGAGTGCAACACTGGCGGTGGCACTCAGACCTCCTCGGATGGCCTTCAGAGCCAAACACAAACGGGTCCCGGCTGCCAAACACAAACCTCGGAGGATGGCCAGCAAAGTCAGAGCCAAAGTCAAAGCGGCAACGGCATTCAAAGCCAGACCCAGTGCAGCGGCTCGGATTGTAAAGAACTGACAACTTTCCCGCCGCTTTTTACAATGGCGCCCATGGAATGGAACACATTTCGACCATTCCAGCCAATGAACTAACTTTGTTGACGATTGAAACAAAGAAGAAGTGTGAGGCCTGAAGTGCTGGGTTCAAAAACATCAATGTTTCGGTTAAATTTAATGGAGATTTTGTTATGCGATAATTATTTGTGACAAATTCATTTGATTAAAACTAAATTTGTAAAATTTCGAACAATACAAGTCTAGTTCTTTATTAAAAATGTGATCAAATTGAGGAACGACAACTACGTGGAAATTAATAATATTAATATTGTCAATAAGCGAAAGTACAGGAAGAACAGATATTGTTGACCAACATGACGCGTTTTTGACTTATAAAGTATATATATATATTGTTGATCAGCAAGACAAGGGAAGTCGCCATAACCATGTTTGTCTGTTTTGTACCCCAAGATGTCAGAACTCTTAAAGGCAAGAGAGCTGAAATGTTTACCAGATACTTCATAAGTCTTTTATGTCTGCACGATGGTTAGGTTTAAGATTCATCTAAGCCAGACGAATGTATTGTATATTTTCCATATAACCAATTATTCCAGAATTAACACTTAGTAGCAAAACTTTTCTCTCTAGAAACAAACCAAATCCGGTTTGTATCCATTTGAGGAGGCCTTACGTCGGCTGACTGAATTTCACCATATCGTACACGTAAACCATGTCGGCCAAGTAACTACAACTATGAATGAATGGTATATATAAGCTTCGGCAACTTATACTAAACGGATATATATCATTCATTTTAGTCCTAGACAACCGTCTGTGTCCTCCTGTGTGATGTCTCAAGCGTCTTCTCACCAGACGACGAGCAAGATAACTAAAGCTGTCAAGCCTATCAAGGTATCTTGCTGCCTGTGAGTTGATGGCATCGCCTACCATGGGCTCCCTGGTGTGTACGTCTCAGAATGCAGGCCTACTCAATGCGGATGCCGAGGAGATGTGCTATTCCATACACTTGGATGGCGTATTTCCATATTGAGGCCAATATCATCTTATATATGGCGATTTAATTCCTCAGGAACAGCTTGTTGCTGCTGTTGAAGGGGCCAGCCCATTCTCCTTGCCCTGGTCCTGATGTTACGTGCGACTTCCAGGACGTGCCTCCTTAATATCAGCAGATGATCTAAAGTGACTCCTAAGTACTTTTGAGCAGTCTTGTGGCTAAGGAGCTAATCGTATAGAAGGACCCCTTGACAGGAATCACTCCTGAGCGAGTACGTCATCTGTATCACATCGAAGCTCCACTTGTAAGCCCAATTGGCAAGCTCCTTGAGGTACTCCTGAAGCATAACCGTAGCTGTGTAGATGCAGAAGTTCTGGCCAGGATAGCTGTCACTTTGAAGCGCAGTGGGAATCACCGACCGGGATCACAGTCAACCAAAAAACAACTGTTTTCTCTTACTGTCTCACACTTTCATATGCACTGGATGGAATCAGACTACTTTATCTGATTACATTATGGATATTTTTAATGTCATGCGAAGTGAAGTGACTTCATACTTATCATACTTTCACATTATGGTGATTTCTAGGTTACGCGAAAACTTTCAGGTGTGAGTTCTGTTAGGTTTCTTATCATCTACTTTCTTTTTGATTGGTGCACCCTTTCCCACTCTCTTTCTGTCATTATTTGCTTTCCATTCTTATCTTGCAACATTTCACCTTATATATAAAAGCTACACCAAGCTCTATTTGAGTGGAACAGCTAACAGTTCCGTCATTCTTTTGATTTGCGAACGCATCTATCTACCTCAGAAATAGCTCAGAAACTTGAAGAATTTTGCATAAAAATAGCAGGACTTGCAGATCGAGAATATATATATATATATATCCAGGTTCACATTTGCTTCTGCTATTGTTTTTATATATGCTCATTTATTGTTATATGCTCCTCTGGCATTCCTACGCATTTTAAGAACTAACAACTGGAGCAGCTGTGCTGGCAACTGGGGCAGCTGAGCTGGCAACTGGGGCAGCTGAGCTGGCAACTGGAGCAGCCGTTGTAGAGACCACAGCAGGGCTGGAACTAGAACTAAGGGGAGCCGCGGCTGTGGTAACACCCCCGGGCGCTGCGGATGTGGTGGGCACACCGTTCTTCAGGCAACTATCCAGTAGATCATAGGTGGCAGCCGTATCGCGCACATAATCGCTCTCCGTGGTATTGGTGCACTGATATTCCGTGTTCTGAATGGCGCTCAAGCCTTCGCTCAAAGTGTTGGCCGAGTTGGCAGCACTGGTGGCAATGTCATAGATAACTGAGACATCGCTCTCGGCCTGTGGAAAGAGTAGGGGCGTCATTGAGTGTATGAAAAAGGGGAGCCCCCGAGCAGAGTTAGGCAGAGGTAGGGACCACTATCACTCACCGCACTGGCATAGCAGTTAAAGAAGGTTGTGGTGTCGTTGTCACTATCGCAGGCAGTGAAGGCGCTGCACAGGCTGCTCACTTCCTGCTGATAGACCGACTGCTGTTGGGCTGCCGCTGCTGTCAGATTGGCCATTGCCGCATTGGCTGTGGAAACGCAGGCCTGATACGAGCTGGAAAAGCTGGCCGCCACCTCATTCAGCATGGGTAAATACAAAGTGAAACACTCCGAGGTGGTGTCCGCAGACATGGCTGTGGCATCGAAATCCCGTGCATGCACTAGATACTTGTCCAAAGCGTTCTGCAGCTGGGTCTGCACTTGACTGGGCTTGGCCTGGTATGAGATATAGTCGAAAGTTAGTTGTCCGTTTGAACTAGATGTCCGACTTAATGTTGCTCACTTGAACTCCGGCTAGAGCCAAAGTGGCCACGATTAGTAGACTCGTAAGTAATTGTTGCTTCATGGTGCTGGTGTTTGGTGTTGGTGTACGCACTGTGAATGGCGGAATTCATGACAGTGTAATGCCCTTTTATACCCAGCCGATGATTTCATGTTACTGGAGACCCAGACGCATATGATTGATCATTCCATACGTACAAATTGCAAATTAAAATTTGTTTCGCTGGAAACTCATATGCCTTTCCCCCAATTATATACATTTGTCAGGGTGATCAATTTTCAAGGATTAGCGAGCAAAACTCAAGATGTTTTAAATTGCTTTGCATGTGCATTTCAATTGAAGCCATTCACGTGTGCCATCCAGGGTCAGGCAAGGCTTAAGCCCAAAGCCCCTAAGGGCTGATAACCAGACGGAAATAGATTTCAAAAGGTTTATGTATGTGATTCGAATGTTTGCCTACGTTTATTGACCCACATTAATGTGCGGAAGAAGATTAGCTCGAAGATTAGTTAAGAATTTATTAGCAGATTTAATCATTTCTATTCGCGGAAATTATTAACTAAAGATATTTTTTGAGTACCTCATAAATAACTGTGGTAGCGGTATAAATATGGAGAATTTTTAAAATCTTTATTGCGGGATGTTGATCTACGATTCTAAGAATGTCCAAGTGGGCAGACAACAACACCAACTCAAGGAGCTTATTACTCAGATAACTGATATCAAGAAATACGAGATTCTACGGAAATTTGAAAATAGAATTCGTTTTATCAAACATCCGGTTGTTAAGTAAGAAGCCGTAACTATTATATGGGGAGAATCTTTCAACTGAATTTGGGGGCAATTATACCCAGCCGATTGAGCTGAACTATTGCTTACACTTTCAGTTGGGATTATAATGCATGACGTCATCTTAAATCTAATATGGCTTGCTACCAAATAGGTTGCATTAGATATATTTTAGGCACCCCCATGATATAAGTTTCAATTCAAAAGGTTGAAATAATTAAAGAAATTAATGGACCAAGGATGCATCGATGGTAAACAAAACGTCAACCTATATAATATGCAACATAGAAACGGTTCTCACATGCACAATGATGAAGGCCATGAAGTTGTAAACGATCTTATGGAAGATTTAAGTGCAATTGCATCCTGCCACCAAAGTGACAAGAGATCCTTGCTGAATTTCAATGACAGTTGCTCTTTTTTACAAATAGTCAGCGTCAACTCAACATGATTCTTGAATTGCATATAGCCATTAACTCTTCTAAACGAGTTCATCGAGAGGAGCTGTATTCTAAACGGCTCGAAACAATGCTTCCTTCGATGGCATCGAAATAAAGTTACCTAAGGAGATATGTGATAAGCTTTTTCTCATGTGTTTTATAGTTGTGTAATAAAATTGTATATCAAAATCCTTAAAGTTACAACTAGAACTGAAGTTTAGAATTAAAAGAAGATGAAACCTTTATTTATGACAAAAAATTTCTATGATTTATGAAGATATTATTCAATGTAGCCCGTGCTTGTCATATAAAATCCATGTAACTTACAAACTACTCAGCAAACACAGTACAAATTCATGAGCTTATAAAGATTTCATCCGCCATTTAGACAGACATCTAGATTCGCAGCACAGCTATCAAATTGCTTAGCGTACTCCACTCGTGCCCGATCCAGACACTGGGTGAGGTTTCTCTCAATTACCTTGTACTCGGCATCATAGAAGTTGTACAATTGATTGGAATCGCTGTTCAAAGTGAAGGTTATCTTGTAGCTGTCGCTGGACTATAAATAAATAGGATAATCAGTCAAATTCAAAGCCCTGCAATCTCTGCAACACTTACCGCATTGCGGTAGCATTCAAAGTACTCCAAACCATCCTCGAAAGCATCGCAAGCAGACAGATCCTGGCACATGCCTTTGCTGCGTTCGAGCAGCTCCATGCGATCTGCAGCGCTCTGTTCGGTCAACTTGCTCTTGGCACTGGCGGAAGTCTCCACGCAACCATTGTACTTATTATTATATTCTGCAGTTATTTCCATCTGCGTGTTCATGTAGTCATTGAAACACTTGCTGATCAGCTGCGGATCATCGTTGGCATCAAAGGTGCTAATGGCCGTACGCATGCCACGATGTTGCTGAGCCATCAGGGCGGAGAGATCAAGATGGGGCAGAGCTTCACTGCAGCAGATGGCAGCCAAAATAAGGCCTAAAGCGATGGTCAACTTCATGGTTTCAAATTCCAAATGTATGTCGGCGCAGCTCACATTTATACTCTGCCACATTTTCATTACGCTTTGATTAAAAGCTAATTAGACCATTATCTGCCAGTTAAAATCGTAGATTATTATTTACCAAATTAATAAGTTTTTCGGCACACAATCTTTAATTAGTCATAGACGCACACTTATCACCAAAAACTAACAACATGAGAAGCTTTGAACATAGTTTGGATTTCACTATATTCCCAGATATGTACAAAATAACTTTCTTATTAACTTTCCTAATATATTTTTACAACATTTATATCATTTTCTATGAAATTATTAGCTTTCTGAAAGCTTTCTGACCATCCAAAAGGTATGCCTTGATAATTTTACAGTTTGACATGCAGCAGAGCTTTGCTTTTGCAGACGTAACACGGCAGTTGGACATAAACAAACCATGCATCAATGTCGTGCCCCTTATAATACCAAAATAAGCCAACTTTTTGTTAGGTTTACCGGAGACTCATGTTTTGTTATGGCCAGTTTAAAGACAGAAGCCAAATAAAACAGTCATGAAAATTGTTATTGTCATTCTCCTAGTGAGCCTCCAATCTTTTCAAGTGGTAAGAAAATGCTTGAATCGCATAATATGAAGCTGGTAAATAGAACATTTTTATAGTTTGGAACATATCCAAGCACTCTGAACAGTCTAAGCGAATATTTGGAGAGAAAGGCAAGTGATCCCAAGCAATGTTTTGCCCACTACTTGCCACAATTGGAAGAAGTTGGAAACATTTGGTCGACGGGCTATAATAATTGTTTTAAGAATGCCACAGATGTGACCGAGTCCTTGCTGACTAATGTGAACTTGGCTCAGCAGGATATGCGTGCAGCTGCCTTGGGTATAAGCTCATTTATAGACGGCTGCCTGAATATCACAGAGGCCTTGGACTTTTTCAATTGCTTTTCCAAAATGGTAGGTGGAAAAGAAATTGCATTTTTTTTATATATACGAATTCTTATCAACAGTCAAAGCAGCAGCTGACCAAAGTCTACACTATATCCTATAATGCCACTGAACAGGCCCTGAGTCTCAGCCAGCAGCTAAGTCAGGTGGAAGTGGATCGCTATGAGTGCACAAATCGCACTGAGCAGGCCTATGTCCTAGGCACTGCACGTGTCTTTGATGCCCTGGATGACTGTCTGCAATAGCCTTAAGTTTTAATATAGTTTAATATCATTCAATCATACTAAAAATAATAATACAGATTAGGTATAATAGTTATTGCTTTGGCTCAGCCTTTATACACAGCTAGTTCTCGACTTGAGAACGACATTGTTGGAGCTCCTGATGGGCTTTGTCCATGTCAAATAAATAGTTCTTTTGGGCTTCCAAAGTGCATAGAATAAAGGTCTGCTCGACAGCGCTGTAATCTTCACGGAGTCTTGTATGGGCGCTTGTAGAATTTCTCTCCAACTCATTGAGAATTTCTATATTACGAGTACCCTAAAATCATAAAGTAAAGATAAGTTAAGTGGAAATATATATAGTTTCCTATGGACTTCAGTACACCAGAAGCCTGACCACCTACAAAGACAACTACAATTCATAGTTCTTTGTTCTCAAATTAAATTTTCTATTAAATTGCCAACTAACCTGTTCATGGACGCATTGAAAATAGTCAAGATCATCAGCCAGTTCTGAGCATATGGCCATATTGTCACAAACTCTGTTGGCGCCCAATTGTATCTGCTCTCTCTCCAATTCCACATCGATATCAAGTTCAATTTTAGTCTCATTCGCTGTCAGTTCGCACAAATCATAGCTGGCGGCATAAGTGCTTGAGGCATTGGCCGAAGCCAGTGAGTATTCTTCAAAGCACTCATCAATGCTGAATTCGGGCGACACTGCTGGAGGCAATGATAACTCAATGCCCATGCCAAGCGTCTGACATACACAAATGGCCAGCAGCAAGAGCAGGCTGGGCAACGTCAGCAGCTGGCGACAGCTGGTCTCACTCTGGTTTCGTACCGCCTTCATTTAGCTAAGAATCTCAAATGGTTCGATGCTTCTCAAGCGCAAATATTTGAAAGGCGGCTGCACACTCCCTATCGAGCACACGATAATTATTTGACTAAGTGCCTAATTGAGCATTTCCTAATAATTTTCTGCAATCAACTTGTTAGTTATTGACTTAAGAAGCACCATAAACATAGCAGAGAAAATAATATAAAGACAGAAAGGCGAGGGAGCGAGAGAGAGAGAGAGAGAGAGTGGGGCTTACGGTTCCCCTATCAAGAAACAAGTGACAGGTTCGTAATCTATCTATCCATTCATTGCGGCTAATGTATTATTTCTTTTGTGATTGTATTATTTCAAATCTCGAGAGGTCTCACATCGTCGAAACGATTAGATATGCGAGGGTGGTCACTTAGGAAGTTTGCCAATCATAACAAGAATTTTCCCAGAATTAAAATTAAATTAAAAAATCGCTATAATTTATGTTAGAAAGTTTCAGTTGATTTGGTTATTGATAATATTGATTTCATAGTAAATAGAAAACTGCTGGTTTGTTGTTGAAGTGCTTCCAAGAGTCATGTGTATATAAATAAGAGTTTTGTCTTTACCGAGAGATCAATAAGATATACGTAGGACGTAGGACATTTATACAGTGTAGAGTTTATTACGTAAGCGCACACAGAGAAGGGTTTTTGAAAAATTCAAACTGGAAATGGGTGAAAATCGAAGCTGAAATTTAAATGGAAATGGCCCACGTATAAAGACAGCAGCAACTGTTAAAGGAAACACACTCATAATTATAGAAGATCTAAATCTTTTTCATTTGATTTAATTTGAAATTTCCTACAAAAAATGTATATCAACATATATATATTTACCATAGATTTTTAATATTTTCTACATCTGCAGAAAGCTATGTCATCGAATAAATTTGTCTTCAGTAAGTTTTCGCCTCCATTAGAACATAATTAACATAGTTTTCTAGCCCCAAAAATATTGATCAAATTATGGCCTTGAATCCTTCTCTAGAAATAGGACCTCTTTAAAAATGTTGGTATCTCCATAAATTTTAATTAACAAACAAATTTTCAATACAATTAACTTTATCAGAGAGATTTCTAGATATGATTAAAATCTTCAGCTTGAAAATATTTCCCATTATCTTTTACTGTCACACCGACAACTTATCACCCTACCCTCTTCAGCCAGCTATACACTGTTGAGTTAATAAATTTTCAACTAATCGTTTATGGCGCCTGTTGGTTGTTTAGATACGTTTTATAGCGACCTGTAATTGATAAGGAAATATTATTAATTATATTCCCATAGTTAATTTTCAAACAGCCCCTAAAAGTCGACTGCACTTTTTGGCAACTTTTTAATTGAATTTCTAACTTCTGTCTTTTAGTGCTTCGATTTTGATAACAATTAATTAATTATATGAATTTTTTTGGATTTCTGTCATTAGCTTAGAGCTTTAGAAGAACTTCTTCCAGAGAGACCAAGTACCAAGACTCTGGTGCTGCAGTAGTGCAGCCTTGCCTGTGTCCTCTTCTGGTGATTTCTCAGTGGTGGTTTCCTCTGGAGCTCCGCTGGTGGACTCGGGTTCATCAGAAGTTGACTCTGGAGCTCCGCTGGTGGACTCGGGCTCATCGGAAGTTGACTCTGGAGCTCCGCTGGTGGACTCGGGCTCATCAGAAGTTGACTCTGGAGCTCCGCTGGTGGACTCGGGTTCATCAGAAGTTGACTCTGGAGCTTCGCTGGTGGACTCGGGCTCATCAGAAGTTGACTCTGGAGCTCCGCTGGTGGACTCGGGCTCATCAGAAGTTGACTCTGGAGCTTCGCTGGTGGGCTCGGGTTCATCAGAAGTTGACTCTGGAGCTCCGCTGGTGGCCTCGGGCTCATCAGAAGTTGACTCTGGAGCTCCGCTGGTGGACTCGGGTTCATCAGTCGTTGACTCTGGAGCTCCGCTGGTGGACTCGGGTTCATCAGAAGTTGACTCTGGAGCTCCGGTGGTGGAATCGGGTAAGTCAGTCGTTGACTCTGGAGCTCCGCTGGTGGACCCGGGTTCATCAGTCGTTGACTCTGGAGCTCCGGTGGTGGAATCGGGTAAGTCAGTAGTTGACTCTGGAGCTCCGGTGGTGGACTCGGGCTCATCAGTCGTTGACTCTGGAGCTCCGGTGGTGGAATCGGGTAAGTCAGTAGTTGACTCTGGAGCTCCAGTTGCACCGCCACTCAAACAGACATCCAGATCTGCAGCACAGCTATCAATTTGCTTAGCATACTCTACTCGTGCCCGGTCCACACATTGGGTGAGGTCTGTGTCAATCACCTTGTACTGGGAATCCAAGGAGTTGTACAATTCGTTGGAATCGCTGTTCAAAGTGAAGGTTATCTTGTAGCTGTCGCTGGACTATAAATAAATAGGATAATATCTTATCAGTCAAATTCAAAGCCCTGCAATCCCTGCCACACTTACCGCATTGCGGTAGCATTCAAAGAACTCCAAACCATCCTCGAAAGCATCGCAAGCAGACAAGTCCTGGCACATGCCGTCGCTGCGTTGGAGCAGGTCGCTGCGATCTGCAGCGCTCTGTTCGGTCAACTTGTTCTTGGCACTAGCCGAAGTCTCCACGCAACCATTGTACTTATTATTATATTCTGCAGTTATTTCCATCTGCGTGTTCATGTAGTCATTGAAACACTTGCTGATCAGCTGCGGATCATCGTTGGCATCAAAGGTGCTAATGGCCGTACGCATGCCACGATGCTGCTGAGCCATCAGGGCGGAGAGATCAAGATGGGGCAGAGCTTCACTGCAGCAGATGGCGGCCAAAATGAGGCCTAAAGCGATGGTCAACCTCATGGTTTCAAATTCCTAAATTCCTAAGGATGCGGAGACGGGTGTACACTTGCCGGTAGCGAGACTTAAATTCCAACTGACGTCGACCAAAATGCACACCCAATTTTATAGCCTGCCACATTTGTCTGTACGATTTGATTAAAAGCTAATTATGCCATTATCGGCTACTTGAAACCCTTACGAAGATTATTTGCCAAATTAATAAGTTTTTCGGCACATCACCTTAAAATAGACATAATAGACACTTACTATATCAGCAAAACTAGCACCAAATGGCACTTTGTCTTTGGACAGGGACTGTAACTTGTCCAGTTGATAAGAAAGTCGCTACATTTTGCAGAACAGCAGCAAAATGATATGTTCAAATGGCCATGATATGAGTTGAGTTGAGTCTGCTGATTTTGTCTATCTTCTGAGCAGAAATTTGGAGCAGCAATCAACTGGTAGATAACCCAAGGGGGTGTCCAAGTTTCATAGAGCGAATTTCACTCGAATAACATTTAATAAAACGTTGGGTAACAAAAGGCGACATATCATGTGGAGCAGTCAATATGATTCTAGCGCCAAGCTGGCTTGCGTGCCAAGACTTTATGGCTGGAATTATTAGAATCGAGGCCTAGACCGAATGGAGACAATGCATGTTAGTAGGTTGATTAGAATGGCGATGCCAAGCCGCCACACGCACAGAGTCTAACCTAACCAGGTTAGATGGAGTTCTACTCTACCCAGTCCACCCGGTGACTGGCACCGCCTGCGATGACAAAAGTCACAGCTGTGCCTTCGCCTGCTGCTCAGTTACCTACGACATGTCGTCCGTAAAGGCTGACAACAGCAGCGGTGTTAGGTGTCTTCGTTATCCTCTAGGCGGCCGATATGAGGGCAAATGGCTAAACAATCGGTATCACGGCTTTGGTGTTAAGACCAACTCTAATGGCTTGGTCTACGAGGGTCAGTGGCATCAGGGTCAGCGGCATGGTTATGGAACCTTGCGCAGATATTCGCCATCAGATGGAGCAGCGGTGCGACTCTATGTGGGTCAGTGGCAAGCAGACAAGCGCTGTGGCGAAGGCAAGCAATACTACGATGACGGTGCAGTCTACTTTGGTCAGTGGTTCAACAATCAACGTCATGGCAAGGGCATACAGTGGCTGGCCGATGGACACATCTATGTAGGTGAATGGCACAACGATATGATGCATGGTCGTGGGGTGCTCTACTCTGGTAAGTGAATTTAAACTATTTCCAACTTAATATAAACTTACTTGTGTTACTCTTACAGCCAATGGCAATCGTTATGTGGGTGAATTTGAACACGGCTGTAAGTCCGGATCGGGTGTTTTTCATCATGAAAACGTTCGTCTTGGAAGTTGCCTACAGCATGGCATGTGGAGCAACAATGTGTGTAAAATGTCCCTGATGCAGGTCACAGAAAAAGAGGGGGCAAGTGCTTGAGTTTAAGTGTTTATGTGTAATTTAAATGTAATTTTACTAAAGAAAACCAGACAGAAGTTTAAGTAGAAAATTTGGTAGTTTTCTTAAGACATTAATGAAATTAATCTGAATAAAATGTGCAAAAATCTAAGCGAATTAATGGTGCTCTTATCTAGTAAAATACTTATAAGAATTGGCTTAATAATTGTTATAATTTGCAAGTGCAAAAGACAGTAAATCAATGAATGTTTTAAATGTACTAATATAGCCCCATAGCAGGTGAAGAGTTAATTGATCGAAATATGCTTAGGTCGATATATCCTGTGAGCTTTCCATATCTGCTTTAGTATAAGGTAAAAATTGCATGGCAATCGGTCCAATAGCTTAGGCGCCTAGAAAAGAAAAGTGCCCGCTTGCCTTCATATAACCTTTGACATCTATTTTGAGCCACCTACAGTTGGACTATTGTAAAATGGCCATGAACTATACCTTGTGTACAGCATTCTACCTCTTTGCGTTTGACCTGTGCATTGATAATCATTCAGTCAGTCAGTCAGGACAAAGAGCTTTATGTATGTAGATAAAAATAAGTATGGGATATTTAAAACAATTCTTAATTACAAATTACAAACTACAATTAATTTTCATAGCAGCTTAAATTTGTTTTTACATATTTTTAAAATATAAACAATTTCATATTAAAGGCTCCAACAAATATATTTAAATATATATATATCCGCACATTTAATATAAAATATATAATTAGTATCATTAGTGTAACAATGGCTATTATTTTACCTAATATATAAGCAATTATAAAACCTATGAAACACCGTCAACGGAAACACAAAGAAAACAATACAAATAATGTAACTGAGGCAGCCATAAATGAGATACTTGAAAAGTATTTAACACGTGCAGATCACACACACAACTCAGACAACAGCTGCCAACCTCATCTATAGTAAAAGACAACCTGCAATGTACATCCCCTCAGGTCTGACACGTTGGTCATGTTAGACCTAGACAGTGTACTAATTGTAGAAGCATTTACTTGAAAACTCTGTCTGAGGATAGCAGGCATGTAAGAGAACCCTTCTTTATTATTTACACCACATGAGCAAACCCAGAAAACTTTGCATTTTTATTATTATCATATGTACACACTTGTTTATAATCCAATCCCTAATTGTAAGAACAAAAACTGTATAAAAAGGAGAGTTTTTCAAATAAAGATTAATTATCATTTTAACACTCCGACAGTCTCACATAACAACCACCCCAAGCATATTGATCTGGTAAAAATCATTCTCTAACACAGAAATTCAGGTCAACTTCGGGTAACCGAAGCTTTATACTCTTGCTGATTCGGTTAAAGTTCGTTCAGCAAACGTGAAGGTTTGTAAAACTGAAAAGTTCCAAATTTAGTTTAATTCGGTTAAAAAACAACCAATTTTCTGTACGAAAAGTTCATTCCGAATCGGTCAGCTATATGGGAGCTAAATGATAAGGTGGTCGATTAGGAACAACTTTGATCAGCAGACATAGGAGCTTTTATAACTGACATTTAATAAATTTTGTTCAATTTGAATAAAAAAACAACCAATTTTATGTACGAATGGTTCATTCCGAATCGGTCGCCTATATGATATAGTGATCCCATCTGAATCAACTTTGGTCAGCAGACATAGAGGCCTTCAAACTGCCATTTAACAAATTTGGAACAATTTGGATAAAAAACAACCAATTTTGCTGTAATAAGAGTTCATTCCAAATTGGTCAGATATATGGGAGCTAAATGATATAGTGGTCCGATCTGTATTAAATTTGGTCAGCAAAAGTAGGAGCTTTTAAAACTGGCATTTGTACTTTGATTGAAAGTGAGCGAGCGAGTATCCTTTTTCAGTTTTCACGATTCGTGTCGCTCGTTATGCGACTGCGCCCCTCGGCCGGTTGGGCGGGAGGTGGAAGCTTCTAGCCTGGGCTTCGCTTGTAACAAGCCCCATGGCTTGGTATCGTAGGTTTACTTGAACGTTCAGCGCATTATACGGCAACGTCCCGATATAAAAAACAACCAATTTTTCTATACTAAAAGTTCATTCCGAATCGTTTGGTTATATGGATGCCATATGATATACTGGTCCCATCTGGACGATATTTATATATGATCAGCTAACAGCAGAAATAACTCTATGATAAGAATTTCAGCTCGATGGCTCTAAAACTGAGAGACCAGTTCGAATAGTAACAGTCGGATAGGCAAACAGATGGAAAGACGGATATGGCTATATCAACTCGGCTTGTCATGCAGATATCTACTTTATCTACATATATCTACTTTATGGGCTCGGAGGAGATGCTTCCTTATAACCGTTACATATATCATGACAAAATTATAACACCCTCTGCACTTGTATATAGTCCAGCTGAACTTCCCCACAAGCTGCAAAGGCTCATAAATTTGACATCTATCTTAACATTTGTCAAATATGTCACTTCCTTTCGAATTAAAAAAGCCCCAGGTGTTGTTTAATAATTTGAAAGTACATTATATAAATTATAATACAATTGCTTGGGGAATTTCGTGTGCACTTTCCACGGAACTAAGCAATCATCAATATCAGTTAGATGTTTATCAACCTTATAAGCGATGTAGAACCTACGTAGAACTTAGGAAATTAGATTGACAATGCATTTAACAAGCCGCCATAAATAATACAGCCCACATAAAGCGATTTCTTATCAGAATTGAAGCAAAAGGTAGTCCGACGAGCACGTTGTTGTTTTTCCGTTTTGGTCTGATTCATGTCTAAGCAACGTTGGCAACACAAACGCGATAATTATGTGAAGGCAGCGGCGGGGGGGTTGAGTACTGAAGTACGAGGTAACGTCAAGCGGCATTGAAAAGTATTTGCCGGCCCATTTACAAAACAATTACAGTTATTTGTGAGCCATTTAACGGCTCACGCTTACCAGCTGGCAGCTGCTTCCTTTTGCACTACTCCGGACTGCTGGCTGATGACTGACAATCCATCAAAGAGGACGAGTACACGAGGGCGCCGTACTCAACGTAACTCAATGTCGGAACGTTTTCGCCACGACTTCATTTCTTAAAAGCTGACAGCTCTTGAGAATCAACCGAACCTTGGAGCCTGAACGCGCCAAGCCCAGCAAGCACTGGCAATGGCAATTGAAATGCAGCAGAAGGCAACTTGGTATGCAGCTCCTTCAGCTTAGCCAGAGATAGAGACAGCTGCAGGATAAGCTGATGCTGGAGCTGCTGCCTCTTAGATTACAGACGCTGGCGGCGGCAACGAGTGCATTTTTTTTCTTTAAGTAAATAAAATTAATCATACGCACTGTGGTGAGCTGCAGGCATTGCAGAGAAAACGGCTCTTTAGTTTGCTGAGAATATGATGATGCCACATGGCATGGCACAGGGCAACCAGGGGCTTGTTGGTCATCAAGGCATCAAGATTGAAGCCCTTGAAGTACATGGAAATGGAAATGGAATCTACATGGAAATGTTTTTCACAAAGCGAAAGCGAAAGCATTCCATTTAGTTTACAAGTCTAACTCAAGAACTTCTTAATGAAATACGACCCTAATTTCCCCGGATGCTGTTCCTTAGATGTTTCTTGGAAGCCATAAAGCCACCACCCCAAAAACTACTTAATATTTTTGCAAAAATTTAAAAGTTGATAAACAATTCCCACACATAAAGAAACTACTTAAAATGTTTAAGGTTTCAATGTAAAATATCTACTTTTACAAGAAATTTATATTTGTTCGAAACATTTTGCCCCACTGTGCTGTGCAACGGATATGCATCAAAGAAGCGTCATGCTGCAAAATTGGAAAATTGAAAATTCATTGTGCAGCAGGTACAAAAGAGAAAATGGAAATGAATGGCAAGTATTTTAGCTAAGAAACTGCAAATTATCTGCCTGCCAGCAGTTCATTCTCCCTCACCGCCTGCTGTCAGGCCAAGGCCAACATTCTTGCATTTTCCACAAATAGATTATATCTACTGCGACTTCATGGCTTTGCCGCCATAATTAACTGGATTCAATTCGTGGAATATTAAAAATAACAAAAGATCATCGTGACAATCTATTGTACTTGCACAGCGGGACAGACAGTCGGTCGATAAGGGGGCGCAAATAATTTCGTTCTAATTAAGATGGACAATGGAAACGGAAACATTTCAAGTGCTTAGTCAGAACACTTGGAGGTACTTGGCTTGTTTTGACTGTTGCGCAATAATATTGCGTATGATTTTTTTGCTGTTATTGTACATCGACATCGTGTACGATAACAGGTGCAAGTAATATATTTGTTTAGATAAAACACGGGTTACTTTTTGGCTTAAATTGATTGAATGAATATTAACCAAATAGCACATGCAGGCTTCTGCGAAATTCTGAATACACTCTCTACAAATGGGGGAACTTGGAATTTTCAAACGAAAATGTACATCAAGTGGCGACTCTCGGCATTTATTGAGTATAGTTTGTACATTGTGGGTGTGTATAAGACCTTGATTTTAAAAAGCTGGTAAGGCTAGCTGACGAGGCAGTTATGTATTGGTAACCGCAGCAACCAGCTGTTCCATCGCGACTTCTTATCATGAACAGAAGGCCGCCACTTTCACCAATCTGGTGTTGTGGTTTTATTGCAACTATATAACTTATTTGAAACTACACATGACATTTAATTTAATTTATAAAAATTAATATAAAGGCAAAGTATATTTGCTTCATTTCCATTTTATTTAAGGTTGCTCAGAGTACTCAAAGTCTAGCCAAAAGTAACAATCTTGGGTATTCTCCTCTGCAAGCTTTTTCACTAAAAAGTTTTGCTTGTTTTATTCCAATATTCCGAAGTGTAAACAATTAGCTCTGAATTTGCTCATATCAGAAAGATTTGCTCAGATCTTGGTCAATCCTTCATATATTTTAAATTTTTGTATTTACTTTAATTAATTATTAAAAAAATGCCGATGGTCTAGATATTTAGCCGATAGTCTGTAACGTGTCTGATCTGTATAAAGTCTACACGTTCTTGATCAGCCTAACAAGTCGAGTCGAAATAGCCTTATCACAACAGATCTGTCTGACTCTCCGTCTATCCAGCAGTCTACTGCAGCATGAAGATGTCTGATACCTTAAGAGATGCCAGATTCTTCTTTTTTTGCCCGCTAAGTTCGAGTTTCATCCACATCGGACATATATATCATAAGGCTTCTATGTAACCGATTGTTCCGGAATGAACATAACTTCTTTGTTTTTCAAGGAAATCATCCCGAATTCGGTTCATATGCATTGGAACAGCCCCCACGCCCGCTTAGCACATTTGATTAAGATCTGGCCTCTATATCATAAAGCTCCCCCATAACCGATTCATTCAGAATTAACACTTAATGGCATAACTTCTTTGTTTATCATCCAAATCAAACCAAATTTTGGATGGGTACGAGGTGACCCCACGTCCGCTTATGAAACTCGATCTAGATCGTATCACTATATCATGTAGATATAACCGTTAACCCATATAACCGATAGCCCATATAACCGATTATTTCGGAATGAACACCTACTAGCATAACTTCAAACCAAATTCGTTCCTTAGGAGGAGCACCCAGCCCAGATGACTTAATTTGATTCAGATCGGATCACTATAGCTAGACAGCTGGCAAGTCTAGCCTTCCTCCCTTGTTTTTATCTACCTTTTATAATCAGTTTGTGTTGCTTTTATGTCATAATGCATTGAAACCCAACAAAATAAACACACCAATGGTGAATAGAATGCATGTTTGACAGAAAAATTCATTGATTTTTAATTATATTTATGCTTAAAATTTTGGAAATGTGCCAACTGAACAGTTGAAAGCCATATTTCACTTTTCAGCTATAAAATATAAGTTAACTTAGATATATTTATGGTCATGGGAAGAGTATTGCAAGCCAAATATCTAAGCCAAACATCCCAAAAAAATATCACTTTATTAAGACGTTGGGCTCGCAATGTCTCAATTAAATAACTCACTTAATTCACTTAATTTTATTTTAAAAAAAATGTATTTAATATTTACACTTTTATTTGGTGGAATTTCTTCTTTAGAAATACAATAAAAATGTTTAAACTATTTTGAAAGCTACAGATTTTTACTCTTATTTATATTTATTTTAATACTTTTTTCAAATATTTCTAAATTCTTAAAACACATACTATATATAAGGGGTTCTTCGGATTTTATTGAGGCAGGATCCTACTAAATTCAAACAGCTAAATTTGCACCAATTTCAATTTCTGTTTCGAAATCTCCCACGATCACTTCATCAGAGACCTAATTTTAATAACACCGTCTTTCGGCTACTTTAAAGCTAGAAGCAGGTATAAATTGTAACAAGTGTTTATGATGGGCAGGCCTTCGGTTATAATCTGGCTTGATATGCCTATATTGGAAAACTTAAATCGAAATGAATTTGATTAAACAGTAAATTATTTCAGAAATATAATACCAATTCGTTAATAATAGATAAGATACAATTAGTATAACTGAATTGTTGCCCTTCCATATATCATTATCATTCTCCCATATCTTAGTTAGTTTTCTTTTGAAATTCAACAAAAACCTACTCATTTTATATATACGCACTTCTTCTACAATAGTGTATCTACCATTATTCATAATATGTACATCATATCGTTATCATAATATGAATTAATACCTCTAGGCCGCCAAGCTGTCATTATTTGGGTGCTTTTTTCTATCGCAACATTAAAATATATTTTGTGGGCTATAAAACTCCTGGCCTTCCATTAGTTTTCCATCAAATATCGAACGAAACACAACACGTCCAACGGCTTCCATTCGGTTCAATTCAATAGCAAAACGAAAGAACTTGAAATGCTGCAAGGAACGGTTTTAGTGCTATTTTTCGCCTGCCTGACCGGCTCACTCAATGCAAGTCCTCGTCCTGTTCCGGCACAGGGCGATTCAAGGCTGCTGCAGCTAATGCGCAGCACCAGCGAAGTGCAGCAAAATAACCCCACGCGTTCGTTGCAATGTTTTCAATACTATAGCGAAGTGTTCGATCAGTATCTGAAGCAATATGAGGCTGAGTATGCGCAGTGCTTGAATGCATCTGCCACAGATTTGGCACTGCTGAATGGTAGCTTTAAACTGGGCTTAGATAGCCTAAATAGCTCAGCTCAGGATGCCTGCCAGAAGGTGAATGAGTGCTCGCAGGAATCAGAGACATTGGATGCCTTGTCCTGTTACACCGATGTGGTAAGTGCTGAAAATAGTATTGCAGATATTCATTTTACTTAATGTTTTATATCAATTTCAGGGTGGTTCCAATAGCAGAGTAATGTATAACATTTCCGCCACGGCTTCCATTTACTATGCCCAGTTGGAGCAATCCATACTGCTGGTGAAATTCAATGAGGAGACCTGCACAAACAGCTCACAGCGCAGATATGAATCTCGCACCGAAAAGGCTTATATTGATTTCCAGAATTGTCTAACCGGGGCAGCTCCAGTACCAACTGGCACTCCCAGCGTAATCGATACAACAACAACAACAACGGCAGCAACAGATGCGACTACAACCACAACCACAACGGAACCATCAGCCACTGCACCTATCAGGACTACGCGTAGGCAGGGTCTTGTCGGTGGTCTTAACAATATTATTAACAAAATTGAACATTTGGTTTAATTTGTAAAGTATTTTCAATAAATGGCAAAATGGCTGGCAAAATGCATAACTCCAAACTTTCGGATTTGTCTCTGAAATAATGATAAAAAGGGCTTCATGAGAATTACATCGTTAATTTGTATCATCCTCTGTTAGTTTGCACTCAGCTTGTACATAAGCTCTACTAAGGAGTAACTTCACCTCCAATTCGGCGGTATTGGCGGTGTCTTCTAGAGACTCAATTGCAAAGGTGACATCTCTATACTCATCAGAGATCTGAAAAATTATACTTAACTTCTTATTGCTTAAAACGATATCAGTCAGCAATCGATTAGCAACCGTGTAGTTTTATGAGAAGAGAGCGATAATTTCGAGTGATTGGAGGGATGGGGTTTGTAAGCAAAGAGGACAGCTTCGTCTCCTGCTTTCCTCAGCAATTTCCTGTCTATATATGTATATGCCAGATGTCAGATAATCGTAAACTCAAACAAGTTGAGGTTCCCATTTTAATGGCAGAAGAATTCAAACAGTACGAGATCAGCTTTGTTGGAATGACGAGACATACACTTCGGATACGTAGACACAGGCACATAACATTGGTAGAATGGCGATGCGTTTGCAATCGGAAGTTGTTAAGCAAAATCATTCCATGTTTAAACCTTGTTTCCTGGACCTTCACTGATCTATTAAATTCTTTATATCTTTTCAATTTTAATAATCAAATATTGACCCAGTCAACTGCTGCTCTCAAATGACAACTGCCAATGAAACTTTAATTCAAACTCAAACTAAAAACCCATTCCAACTTACTTAATTAACGTCCTGGGAAAGGTAAAAATCAACCTGCGATTTGCATTAAGCCGCGCAAAAAACTTTTATCAAAGATCCAACCGGTGGCAGCAACTCAAGGCGAATGCAAACGCAAACAAATGCAAATCAGCTTGTATAAACTTTGCCAGCAATCAACAAAAACAAAAAGAAAAATATATGTAATGTTAACTGTAAAGGTAATGTTAGCAAAACCGTTAGCAGTTATATAAACAGTGCCTCCATTTTAGTAACGGTACTCTTTTCATTAAAAATTTAATTGCATTTGCTGATGTTGTGTGTTCGGGTGTTAAAGGGTATGTAGAAAGGTATATAGAGCTGATGAAACCAAAGATTGCCAGAAGAAGTTCTAAAGTTTTATATTAGATCTATAATAGATTATTATATTGACAGCAAGTGAAAAGCTTAACACTTTTAGAGCCGTTTTCTTCTCTGCGAATTGCCAGCTATGGAGCCGCAGCAATATGATTGACCAGGCACATAGATTACTTTCACAAAGGAGATGGAACATTATTATGATATAACCCTTATTGTGTGGTTCAAGTGCTAATCTGGTCACACTGGTCATAATGTTCTTGTGCGAAAGTGTTTATAATCGTAAATGGAAGTAAAAAAGGCATTACCAGTTGCGTTTATTTTGTCAGTTGAAATGAAAAGGCCATTGCCAGATGTGTTAAGTTCTATTGTGTCCCATGAAATGTAAAAAGAATTGGTGAATGTGCTTTTAAGACGACGCCTAAAGTGAGCTAGTGAAAATAAAACTGTAGTTGAAGAGGCAGATGAAGTGGCAGTTAGCGCTAAGAGGAAGATTTCAAAATGGCCTTAAGTATACTAAGAATAAAACGACGTTCCAAAATCAGACAAATTTTCTTTGAATTTGCAACAGGTTATTCATGATTCCGTTCCGATTTCATGAATATTCTGTTCTACATATTTGCCACATATCTAAATTTTAGCTTCAGCACTCATTGTCATTCATCAGTCAATCGTTAGGAGAACATTTTTTAGAACGCTGAGGTTCAATATTGTTGTGAATTGATCCAAAAAAGTTCTTGAAATGAGCATCAGTCCTTTTTGATGTGATCCCAACACATTCTTAAGCCAATTCCAAAGCTTTCGAGAGGCGAGAATGAAAGGCCGTTCTGAAATCGAAATCATAACATATTCTGTACTTTTTGGGCAATTTCTGCTTATCATAGAGCATTTTAAAGTCGGCTTAGGATAAGTAGTCAGTTAATTTGCTTTGTGTGCTGGCTGGCTTTGCCTTGTGGCCCTGTTGTCGGTGCAATTAAAACAAATTAGAAACGCTGAATACTCACAATACAGGGACAGGGACATCCACCCACACACTCACACGCCCACACAGACTGAGAGTGTATTTTGGCTTTGCCAAAATCAAGCCAATAACTTGCACTGTCTCCGTGTGGCACGCGTTGCCAGCTGCTGCTGTGTGCCATATCCTGCCACCTGATTTACAGCACCCAGGCTGCGCTTTTGTGTTGCGTGTGCAGCCTCCTCACAAACACAAACACAAGCACATACACAAACCCAAAGCACGCAATTAAGATATGCAAATTAGGAGTTGGAAAGTCCTCCCACTCTCTGAAAATGAGATTTTCAATGCAGAAAGGCGGCAATAAGTATTTCGTTACTATCGTTTGATACAGATATCCACTTATCTACCTAGTAGAGAGTTTATTTATAAAATGTCTGAAGTAAAAAAAAGGAAAAACATGTCAATCAATTCTCAATTTTGTCAACAATTACACACGGCTACTAATTATCGAATGAGTCATTGAAAATAATTATAAACATCAGACTTTTACAAGTTCTAAATTCCATTGAATTGAAATTCTCGCCACTTGGCTCGTGGTGTGATAAGCAATTGGAAGACACTGGACGAAGGCCGATAAGATTTTGATTGCGGTTCCTAAGTATTTGTCGGTTAATTACGAAAAACAATTATGGGTCTGTTGACTTAGCTTTTACGTATTGTTTTTAAGTTCTATATCAAAGTTGATACTCGTAAGCTTGTGCTGATGCATTTCTATGTGCTTTAATGTGAGAGTACTTATCTAAGTCATTGCGACTGCAAGCCGTTGTAAATATTTATTAATGTTAGCAACAGAAAATTTGTATTGCAAGGAATATTAACCAGAATAAAATGTTATCGATTACCATAGTAATATCAATCGTGTACAAAAATATTGGTTAAATTTAGTTCAATTTGGTCTCCTTTATAAGAAAATGATTCAGTAAACAAAATTTAATGACATTCGTGTCGAAATTAATAAAATTTATAGACAACTACTGGAAGTTTTGTGTACACTTTTTATATAAATATATCCAAGACATAGCAAAAAGTAACAGTAGATCTGCTGGATCTTAACTAATTTGGGTGCGTCACAGAAATCCATAGAATTTTCAGTTATACAGTGGGAATCTCTGCAGATTTGGAGATATGTTTCATGATCAAATGAAAGTGCCAGCTGATTGCTGGAACACTCAAAACTAACGATATTTTAACATCTATTACCTGGCATTTCTCTTCTATGCTCTCGGAGATGTTAAAGTGGAGTGTTAAGTTAAATTTAATATCACCTGTAAGCAAGGTATCGATAAAGGTAAGCTATTGTTGAACGACATCTTGTACGATATTTCGTATAGTACGAACTATCGAGTTAATAGAAGATTTGGAAGATATAGTGAACCAAAGTTTACTTTCACTTAACGGTTTATATTATATGGGGACTACATTTAAGATCCATTTCAAAATGAGTTTTGTCTGGACTCGTGAATATCAGCTAAGATTCACACACAGACAAGCTTATGTATGTGAAGAGATACGTCACATCACAATAGGTTATGCGTTGGAGAGCTAGCCAAATATGTGTAATTGTAATGGTTAAGAGTAATGCCATACTATCATTAGAGAGAAACATAAAAAGAACCTATATATTTAAGCAAATTTCATGAAATTTCTAATAACAAGCTTAACAGTTGTCATATATGTCAGCGATCATGGATGAAGGTGGGCTTAATGTTTCTAGAAAATACAATGATTTGTTATTTTAAGGTTTTAACTGAAGGCGAACCTTACAATGTTTTCCTTATTTCAGTCATAAACAACTTATCTGAAAGCCTTAAGAATGTCGTCATGAAGTGTCTATGAATGCATACAAAACACAAAACAATCATAGATTGCTTTAAGAAAACAACTTCAGTGTTTTCCTATGAAACTTATAGGCTTAAATAGGCTTAGGTAGATATTTCAAGCCTAATAAGATACTTGGCAATTCTATCGATGCAGGTACAATAGAAAGTACTATGTACTTATAATGCTTCTGAAAAGCTGAACTTTAATACAAAAGTATTTATAGAAATTTGTTATCAAAGCAAATGGCGTCAAGTCTTGTAGTTCCCAAAGATTGCTTATTAAAATAAGATTGATAGCACTCATACATATATAAATATATACCAAATATAAAACTAATAGAAGCTAACAGTTAAAGCTAAGGATAAGTGTAAGTAATGCACGTGTAGATAGTTGTCTACATTGAAGCCAAAAAGATTAGATTGAGCTGAATATAAGTATATCTATAAATATAGATTATGTCAGAACACCTGTTCCATTTTTTATTATTATTTATTATTTTCGCTAGTTAGAAACTAACGTTAGAAACTTAATCGTACACACATTTGAGCAAATCGTTATTCCCTTAGCTAGATGTTAACCTGGTCACAAGTCATATAAACCTTTAAAGGTTCGCTAATTTGCTCAATTATTTTGGAAGGCGACATTACCCTTGGCACTTGGAGTGAGTGGCAGCTCAAGGCACGATAAGAGTGATAATTCGAGTGCAAATGGTTCTTCTGATAACTCAAATCTACAGTAATAACATGTTCGGTATAAATATGGCAGTCGCTGCCGCTTAATAGCCAAGTCCGAAACGAACGCTCACAGCGAGCCTATCCAACCAAACGAAATACAAAATAACAACTTTAAAATATTTAAATATATACTTAGAAAATTGCAAGTGAAATAACAATAATCGAAATGTTCGCGAAATTGTGTGTGCTCGTTTTGGCCATTGGATTGGGCCAGGCTGTGCCCAGCAGGATGTCGCCCGATGCGGGCCTCATGCGCTTCATGATGAGCTCTCGCGATATTAGCCAGAATAACCCTGGACGCTCGCTATCGTGCTTCGACTACTATGTGCCAGAGTTAAACGACATTGCCAGCCAATACCAACAGGAGTATGCCCTGTGTCTGGCTGATGCCCAGACGCAGCGTGACGCCATCGATGACGATACTGCTGAGGATCGCGATGAGATCGATGAGTCAGCCACTGATGCCTGCAGGGCTCTGCAGACTTGCAGCCAGAAAAACAACTCCCTGGATTATTTCTCATGCTATTCGGACACTGTAAGTTGAACAGCAACACAGGCGCCTAAATGCGCTTCCCTAACTCAATTCCTCTCTATCTGAAGGGTGCGGCTAATTCCCGGTCCATGTACACCATTTCGGCCAACGCCTCTGAGATTTACGCCAAAGTGAAGGAGTACTATCGCGTGATCGATGTTGATATGTATGCGTGCACCAACAAATCAGAGCGTGCCTATGTGGAGAACACTGCTAACACATACGACAAGCTGAACGACTGCCTCCTCGGTAATGCGCCAGTACCATCCCCCACAGATGCACCCACTGCTGCTCCCACTAATGCACCCACTGATGCACCCACTGATGCACCCACTGATGCCCCCACTGATGCCCCCACTGATGCCCCCACTGATGCCCCCACTGATGCTCCAGCTGATGCATCCAATATGAGGCTCAGCCGAAATAGCCATGTCGAGGAGGCTTTGCAAAACATGAAAAATTGGTTTCAAAGGCGTCACTAATCTTGTGATCTATCCATAAAACATGGAAGTGAATATTCAGCATTGCAATAAAAAGTATTATTTATACACAATATAGAAATTGTTTAATTAAATTTATTAATTTCTTAAAGAACTAAAAAAATCAATATAGAAATGATAACAAAAAAGTCCACTTCTTTTGAAATATTTTGGGTCGCTTAGTCAACAGATATAAATGGGTATTTAAACAACGTATAAGACAGCTAGCTATAGTCATGCCTACACGACATTTAAATACTCTACGTCAAGCATATTGTTATATGATATAATAGAAAGATTAGGATCAAAATGGGTCGGATTGATTTAGATGAGAAATTCCTATTAAAAATAAAAGTACTTTCATTCTAAGTGTTAGATCCCATGGAGTTCATTCAGCGCTATCCATCCGGGCTGAAGTGGCCATATATCACCTGAATTCTGTTAAAATTCAATGAGACACAGCCAGATTTTTCGAATAAAAGCACAAAAATAGGCGATGTCCTTGTGAGAGAGGGTGGAGTAGCACAATGTAAATTTGAAAAAAAAGAGAAAGAACACAACAGTCGAGCTTGCTCTACCTAACCTTTACCACAACACGATAAGCCGTTACTAAATATATATAAAAACCACTCTTGATCATATGATCCTATATGATATATTTGTCCGATCCGAATCAAGTTGTTTCTGTGAACTCCTAAAATGGATACAAACCAAATTTGACTTGATTTGGAGGAAAAGCAAACATTTTGTGTTCATTTCGAAAAATCGGTTCTATGGGGGCTATATGATATAGTTGCCCGATCTGAAAAAAAAACTTAGTCAACAGAAGTGGGACCTCCTAAAATTAGTACACACCAAATTTGGTATGTTTTGGGTGAAAAGCAAACATTTTGTGGTCATTTCGAACAAATCGGTTCTATGGGGGCTATATGATATAGTTGCCCGATCTAAATAAAATTTTGTCAACAGACGTAAGGCAACCTAAACTATATACAAACTGAATTTAGTTCGATTTGTATGAAAAACAAAAATGTTTATTCATTCCGAAAAAATCAACTCCATGGGGACTATATGATATATTCGGCCGATCCAAATCAAATTTTGTCAGTTTATGTAGATGTCTCTAAGACATATATTCTCCGAATTTGTTTCAATTCCCTTAGAAAACAAAAAAGCTATGAAATAAATACACTCAAATTGGCTATAGCTTGTATGGGGGCCACCCTATAAAGTGGGCGTGGCTAAAAACTAAAATAAACTTGATCTGGGTACATATTCATGGAAAATTTAAATGCAAGTTTTAAGTTTTCATTTCATGTAGTTTCCATGATCTAGATATTCATACATCCCCGGACTGGCAGACAGAGCTGGCTAGATCGACTCGGCTTGTCGCGCTGATCAAGAATATATATACGTTATGTGGTCGGAAACGCTTCTTTCTGCCTGTTGCATGCATTTCACAAACTTAATATACCCTTGTACTATAGGTACAAAATATCATTCTGGGTTGCTCCAATTGTCTAATTAAAGGCGAGCTTTACATTGTTTCCCTTATATCATTTATACATTTCAGCTTAGTGTTCCTTATAATATGTTGATAATTAATGAAATAGTAGATTATTAAGAATGTTATCTTCAAGTGGAAAACAGAAAACATATAAAGTTCGTAGCTGCTAGTCTTAAGAGAACTACTTCAGATTTCTCATTTTATTTATAATCTTTTCCTTAGAAATCATAAACTTAAGCGACGTTCTAGTTATTTCAAGCGAATTCGCCATTATGCCGTTGTAGGGTCAAGCAAACTTGCTATTTACGATGCTCTTGAAATAGTGATATTGTATGTCTTCTTACTTTCAATGCCAAAAAAAACCCAAACATAAACCTTCATTTTAATGCAAAAGTATTTATAGAAATTTGTTATCAAAGCAAATGGCATCAAGTCTTGTAGTTCCCAAAGGTTGCTTATTAAAATAAGATTGATAGCACACTCATACTTATATAAATCTATACTAATAGAAGCTAATCGTTCCAACTAAGGATAGATGTAAGTAATGCACGTGTAGATAGTTGTCTACATTGAAGCCAAAATGATTAGATTGAGCTGCTCCATTTCTTCTGATTAATTATTATTTTCACTAGTTAGAAACTAACTTGAACACAAGACTTAATGGTACACTTATTTGAGTAAATCGTAATTCCCTTAGCTATATCTAACTTGAACAAGACAGATAAGCACATTTACTCAATTATTCTATAAAGCGACCTACGCACTGCCTTTGGCTAATTATATCGACGAGCCAGGGGTAAAGAACCGACTTCAGCTAGTTCTTTGTAAATGTTTTTCCCAGCCTTTGAGTGAGTGGCAGCTCGAGACGATAAGAATGATAATTCGAGTACAACTGGTTCTTGTGATAACCCAAGCAAAAGAGCACAAATCTAAAGTAATAACATGGCAATAACACAACATTTACGCTTGGCCATATTTGTGGACCTTCGCGGGCTCTCCGGTATAAATATGGCAGCCGCGGACACTTATGGCCAAGTACGAAACGAACGCTTTCAGTGAGCGTATCAAATAACGAAATAAAACAATAATTTAAAAATAATACTTAACAGCTAACAACGTGCAAGTGAATTAAGAATAATCGAAATGTTCGCGAAATTGTGTGTGCTCGTTTTGGCCATTGGATTGGGCCAGGCTGTGCCCAGCAGGATGCCACCGGATGTGAGCCTCATGCGCTTCATGATGAGCTCTCGCGATATTAGCCAGAATAATCCTGGGCGCTCGCTCTCGTGCTTCGACTACTATTTGCCAGAGTTAAACGACATTACCAACCAGTACCAAGTGGATTATGCCCTGTGTCTGGATGATGCCCAAACGGAGCGTGACGCCATCGATGACGATACTGCTGAGGATCGCGATGAGATCGATGAGTCAGCCACTGATGCCTGCAAGGCTCTGCAGACATGCAGCCAGAAAAACAACTCCCTGGATTATTTCTCATGCTATTCGGACACTGTAAGTTGAACAGGAACACAGGCGCCTAAATGTGCTTCCCTTACTCAATTCCTCTCTATCTGAAGGGTGCGGCTAATTCCCGGTCCATGTACACCATTTCGGCCAACGCCTCTGAGATTTACGCCAAGGTGAAGGAGTACTATCGCGTGATCGATGTTGATATGTATGCATGCACCAACAAATCAGAGCGTGCCTATGTGGAGAACACTGCTAACACATACGACAAGCTGAACGATTGCCTACTTGGTAAGGCGCCTGTACCCTCCCCACAGATGCACCCACTGGTGCACCCACTGATGCGCCCACTGATGCACCCACTGATGCACCCACTGATGCACCAACCAATGCACCAACTGACGCACCCACTGATGCGCCAACCGATGCACCAACTGATGCGCCCACTGATGCGCCCACTGATGCACCCACTGATGCACCCACTGATGCACCCACTGATGCGCCAACCGATGCACCAACTGACGCACCCACTGATGCGCCCACTGATGCACCCACTGGTGCACCAACCGATGCACCCACTGATGCGCCAACCGATGCACCAACTGATGCGCCCACTGATGCGCCAACCGATGCACCAACTGATGCACCCACAGATGCCCCAACTGATGCACCAACTGACGCACCCACTGATGCGCCCACTGATGCACCCACTGGTGCACCAACCGATGCACCCACTGATGCGCCAACCGATGCACCAACTGATGCGCCCACTGATGCGCCCACTGATGCACCCACTGATGCACCCACTGATGCACCCACTGACGCACCCACTGATGCACCAACTGGAGCACCCACCGATGCACCCACCGATGCACCAACTGACGCACCCACCGATGCACCCACCGATGCACCCACCGATGCACCCACCGATGCACCCACCGATGCACCCACTGATGCACCCACTGATGCACCCACTGGTGCCCCCACTGACGCACCCACTGATGCACCAACTGACGCACCCACTGATGCACCAACCAATGCACCCACTGATGCACCAACCGATGCACCAACCGATGCACCAACTGACGCACCCACTGACGCACCCACTGATGCACCAACCAATGCACCCACTGACGCACCAACCGATGCACCCACCACTGATGCCCCCCAGGATGAGAAGGAGCAGTCTCCTGAGGAAGATTTGAGGCTACTCAGCCGAAATGGCCAGATCGATGAGGTTTTGCAAAACATCAAAAGTTGGTTCCGCAGACGTCACTAAGCCTTTGACGCGTTCCTAAAACCGCAAGGAAGTTAATATTTAGCATTTCAATAAAAAGTATTATTTATACAAAATATGTAGAAATTGTTCTATTAAATTTATTGAACATTTTTTAAGAACTTTATCAATATCGTGATATTAAGAGATACTACAAAAAAGCCTTCAACAAGCCCACCTCATTCAAATACCCCTCACCATAAGTCCATGACCTTTCGCATGAGAAATTAACATCGGCGAATGAACATTTGATTTTGCAGTGTAGTCTTCTTTTTGCTTGAACCTATCATTTTTCAAGTTGATAGAAGTCGATATATATCGATATCAAAATATATTCGTCTATCGATATCGATACACGTATATCGAAAACTCAGCTCAGCTTGCTCAATATATCCAAATACAATGTACTAAATATATCGATATACATATATCGATTACTGAATACATCGATATAAAAAAAACCAATATGTGGCTCATGACAATCGGTTAATATGTGCCGATATGATAAATTCTTATCATCACCTACTTGAGGGGTCGGTGCCAGGCCCATTTTTACAAAACGACATATAACCATTGACATTCTCTTGGTTGATATTACTATACTGTATAAATTTCATTGCAATCGGTGCAATATTGCTTATCTAAGGAGGTGGTGCCAAGCCATTTTTTCCAAAACGACATATATCCCTTAACATTTAATTAGTCGATATTACTATACTGTACATTGCAATCGATCCAATAGGTGCAAGGATATGACCAATTTTTATTATCGCCCATATGAGGGGGTGGTGCCACGGCTACTTTTTCAAAATGATATGTAGCCCTTGACCTTCCCCTGGTCCGTATTAGTATACAGTAAAAAGTTCATATCGACCGGTGAAATAGTTTAGGCATCTATAAAGAACAGACAGACTTAAATCTTTGAAACTATAAGAGATGGAGACAGACTTTGGAATCTCCATATTTTTGGAATCTCCATCTCTTATAGTTTCAAAGATCTAGATTTGCATAGATCCGGACGCCAAATTCTCTGAATTCGCTAAATTGTCTTCTTTCAATGTCTAAACGCTTAATGCCGAAGCTTTCTGAAACTGTCATAGTAATCCATTAGCAGTTTATAGTTGACACGATCAGTGTTGTATTTAAATGAACTTCTCAGGAAATACACAAAATCAGGGAAATATCAAGCGGCCCTCATACTGCAGCTGCCCGAAAATTCAGGGAGAGGAAGAACTTGACCCTTCGCCTTCTTCAACAGCTGCTTAAGGCTAATTTAAGTCGAGAGTAAATAGAGCATTCCTCTGTCTCTCTAAACTTAAACGCTGGCAAATTTAATGCTGATGATTTTTAAGATGATTCAAAGTTTTAGGCAATGACAATAGTATACGCAAATATAGAACTCACGTGTTCATGATGATGATTTGTCGCAGTGATTTTGCATTTATCTGGTCCCAGATCTACATATCACGGCCACAAAACATACTTATTCTCTGTTAGCCACCCATCGCTCTTCCATATCATTTGGAAATTTTGATTGATTAGCAAAAGAAACTTTTGACAAAGTGTTTTGTTCTTTACATTTTGCTATGACGTTAACTTCGATATTTATGGTTTATCTATAATAAACGAAGCCGTACGTCATAGTTATTGATAGATAAGACAATGCGCTTTATCGTCGATAAGAAATCAAATCGTAAGTAAACAGTGGAGAATTATAAACTGAAATGAAAAGACAACCAGAGCGGAAATGCTGTGCACATTCAACAATATTGACAAAAGAGCAACAAGAACCAGACTTTAATAATGATAATAACTGTAAATATCTAATAAACTTTTGGCCAGGCAATACAATATCTGTTAATTATTTGCACAACAAGAGCATTTTGAGTGCACTGATGTCATTGTTATTATTATAAACTACAGGAATAATAAAACAACAGATTTTACGAGCACACACACAACAGCAGGCGATAGAGGGCAACGGCGAGGGGGATTGCCCCTGACCATAACAAGTGGCAGCAGTCGGACACCATACAATTTATCCAAAATAACAAAAATAAATACGATGGCTGAAATAAAAATAGCAATTTTCGCTCTGTAGCCAAACCATAAACCCCGGTCATATCCAAATCCCAATGATGACGACGTTGATGAACAGCAATTGGAGCACGCACCAACTTTATGTGAGCGCGTGAAATTCAATTAAAACGCATGTTTCAATATTAGTTACAACGAATATGGCCACAAGCATCAGCGGGTGGCCCAGGGCCAGGGCCAGGGGCAGGGGCAGGGGCAGGGGTAGGGCAGAGCGTGTGGCTTGCCATAAACAAGCTTATTGAATAAAACTCAACTGAGCTGAGCTGAGATGAACGGAACGGAACGGAACTAAACCAAGGGGCGGCGACCACAATTCAAAATTGCACACAGAGTGGCCAACGGCAGTGTCACCAAGGCAACTCGATTCAACACAGTATGAATATAGTTGATATATAGGGAAAGACGACTATAAGCATACTGTTGAGATGCAGATGGCTGGACTTGAAGCATAATTAATCGAGCAATGAATGTGGCTATATAAAAAAGACCCTATTATATATGTCAATTATTCCTTGTCAATTATCACTGAGGCGAAAGTCAGATCCTGGCACTCCACTTATGCCTCAAGTTATTGCTGATAAAGAACTCCATTTATACATAAAATTATCTAAGAATCTTAGCCTAAGAAGGCTAGTCAGGCAGGCCATACAAGTCCCTGTCTAATTCTTAGAGAAGCTAGCAGCATGAATCCTTCGAAAGTTTCTAGAAATCCCTTAGAATCCTTAAGTTGCAAACGGCAGTTGTACGTTAGGTATTTACATGCAGAAATCTTCCACTGAACAACTTTGACTTCATGTTCATCAGCGCTTAAAGCTCCCAGTACTAACCTGATCTTTCAAGGCCTGCAATGCAATAACATAGCATCTTTAGTACAAATCAGAAGCAATCTGTGAATGATTGCAAGATGCTCTGGCAAGTTAATACTTATACAACTCTTAATAATAAGTCAATCAACTATGCATTTCAAAAGCGAATATGATAATGGAGCTTTATGTATTATAACCAATACAATGGCAAAGCAAAGAGCTGCTAGGAAATTGCATTGATATGGTACAAGCTATAGCTAGATACAGGATTGAGAATCAACTAGCAAATGAGTGAGATATCTTTCATATAATTATTTTATTGGTGGCTTTGAGGGTTTAGTTCTTCCAACTTTGCTAATGTCAAAATCAACCCATGCTCTATAATTACTATTTTAATGTGAATTTTCAAAACACTACAAACAACACCGTGTGCACCCTTTCTTAAGCCTTGCTGCTATTATAGCTTTGCATTGGAATATATATGGCATTTCCCCTGATCTCGCATCGCGCTGAATCATGTTACATTACAAGTGGCAAAACCCTTTATAAACACCTAACATAAATTACAATCCTTGCATTTGCAAGCACCTAAGCTACCCTCTTAATCCCACTGGATTACACAGTACAAACTAACACTCTCTCCCACACACACACACACACATTCATACAGGAACACAGAGTTAGTTAGTTTTCTCTATCGATAAGCCGATGCCATGCTGGTATGTAAATGTCGAGCGAGCAATAGTTTCATGTGATTTATACGCGTTAGCCCTTTGGCTGCCACCGCCGGAACGTCTATACGTCTATGTCCATGTGGGCGTTCTTTGATTGGCATTCAGCGTGGAGCGTCATGTGCGTCAGTTTTATGATTTCGCCAATAAAGATTATACGCTGATTATGGGGCATTTAATCAAACACGCATGTTGCAATTGTAATTCCCACAAATGCCAACAACAAAATTAATTAAAGCAAAGCAACAACAAACACAACAAAACCGGGAAAGAATTAATGAACTCGCTAGGGTTAAGGTTGGGATGTGGCATTGGCATGTGTATTGGCTTTGGTTTGGTTTGAGTTGAGTTGAGCTCGTTGGCAGTCAGGTGGAAGTTTAAATGTCACCAAAGCCAGCTGCAGCTAATTGTGGAGGTTGTAAAAAATTTTATTAACCAGCTGGCAAGGTGGTGCCTGTGGCAGTAAGGCTGCCATAAAGTGCAGCAAAAAGAAGCTGAAGCTGGAAATGGAGCTGAAGCTAATGCCAGCCGTTGCATAAAATGAAAACTTGCGCTTTGTTGCACACAGACTGAGAACTGAAAACTCAAATGGAAACTGAGATGACTGCGTTTCGTATTGCCTGCCAATTTTGTAAAGGGCCAGGCAGGGCAGTAAAGAGCAGGGGCAAGTTAATTAAATTTTGCGAACAACACGAACATTAAAGGCCAAGAAGGCTGCTAAAAAGATTGACCAACATTGAGATACTCTGTGGACTATTGACAAAAGATAGTTAATTTCACTCTAACCTGAGGCTTGAGATCTGCAGCTCTACAGTTGAGGTCATACTCACTTTAGTTATCCTGAATAGGCAATAGAAAGAAAGATTAGAGATTCTGGCTACCAAGAGAAGACAGAGAGGATATTACACACACTGAATATGCCCTCCAAAGGCTGTGAAATAGGGTATAAACACGGACCAGATGGCTGTCTAAGTGATTTCATGTCTGTACATAATTACCATGCTGCCATACTTTGGAATGAAGTGGACAGAAAGCGAATTCTTGACTCGAAAATCAACAAATTTGCTGGTCAAGCTAAGAAATTACAAAAGAAAAATGAACGAATTTTTGAAGGAAAACTAAGATTTCTACTAATTAAGTTTCAAAGATGGCGAAGGATCAGTTATATCTGTTAATTTAACCTATGTCTAATTGACTTTCACATAAATGTTCCATTTGAAAATTCGTTTCTCTCTACGACCTTGAGCCTAGCATATTAAAATATAAATAAAAATTATATATAATATCAAATAACATTCATAAAAAGTACACATAAAACCACTTAACTTTGGTAAGAAACGTTACAACTTGTTAAACGTCAAGTATACGCCCTGTTGACCTTTTGAATTTAATTTCTTTGAGTTGAAAAATTCATTTTTAATTGCACGCCGAATGCTAAAAACCAAAAGGACTGCCACTGCTTACCATAGTTGTTCTTTGGCAACTTACAGCAGAAAAAGTCAACATCTGCATAACTAAATACTCTCGCACAGCGCAAATGAAGCTACATTGCAACGAAATAGAAACAGTAACAAAAATGTAACCGCACAAAGGCAAGAAAAGCCACTAAAAAGCCATGGCAACTATTCTTTTTTGTGCAACTTTAACTTGGCAAATGGTAAAAAATGAAATATATGCATGTATATATTCAACATACATACTTAGCACAAGAACCGGACTGAGTGAAATGAGTGAAGCGAACGGGCCAAAAAGTTGAGAAAGTAGGCAACAAAAGCCGCAAAACAAAACGTGAAGTCTACAATGTTGAGGGCGCCACTGCAAATGAAAAGGCACAAGGAAGTTGGCCAAACAGTAAAACTCACTCTCAACTTTCGGCCAGTTAGTTTTGGTCCAACAAAGATGTGGAAAAGTCAACGCTTTTCCGCCTGTTTTCAACTTGTATAATATTTACGTGACCATAAAATTTCAAAACAAAACAAAACAAAACAAAAATAGCTCCACCAAGTTGGTCATTTCCTAAGCCCAGGCATGACTTAAGCATGACCCCAGTTTATTAGCTTCAAAAGAGGCAAACAATCATGGCAATAAGTTCTTCAATATACCAAAAAAAAAAAATGTACTTCAAGAAATGCACTAAAAGAGTTAAAACCGAAAAGTAAATGCTTTTCCTGCCAACAACAACTTAAGCAGATTAAATGTGCCTGGCCAAGGATATGTTCAAAGTTCATACTGAAAATATGCTTTAATATCAACTCAACTCAACTGAACTCCCTGCTGGATGTCATAAACATTCTTGGAAAACCAAAGAGATAAGATGAAAAGCAGCAAAATCAACAGCAATTGCAATGAAATAAGCAATTTATGGCCTGCAGCAAGGGAAAATGAAAAGCCTGTTCTATTGAAAGATGAATGCAGCTATTGAAAGCTATGAGGCAACATGTTTACATACATGTAAATGTGTAATGACTTAGGCCAGGTTAGGTTAGGTTAAGCCAATTTACCTGTTAGTTTATTCGGTGAATGTGGAACCATTTCAAAGCGTTTAGAAATCATAAACGATCTTTGTATGTTCAGTAAGTAAGGTAATTCCCTAAAGGCCCTGCTGAAACCATTTCTAGAGTTATAAAACTCAGCAGAAAAGTATGCTAAGTTTAACTCAATTGTCAATCATAAGGTTCATTTTGGAATACTTTTCATAGCAAGCTTTTGGGCAGTTTCTTTGATGATTTAAGCACACACACACACATACGAGTACTAGACACATTTCACATCGACAATCTTGATCAGTCGTATGTTATAGGCTTCAAATGTAGCAGCAAGACAGACAGACAGAAGCCACTTTTGACAGTTTGATTTTCCAAATGTCGGCAGTTTCTTTGCCACATTTAATCAAATTTAAGAGCAACATTCTATACTATCATATACATACATGCAATACAATTAAAACTTTAGTATTTTCCTGATTGAATGGCCTTAAGATTGTTGCAAATTGTTGCATTTTCAATTCATCATAGGTCCTCCAAAAACTGTGTTTGAAAAATGATATCTCTGACAATTTCTGTGACACCGAAATTTGGCTTAGATGTTTTCAAAAGCAATTATTGGCAAAATCTCTAGAGGATTCTGTGATACTCGATATAATTTATACAATTTCATTTAAACAAAAAGCTAACCAAATCATTGAATAAATTATATATAAATATTTTATTAAATTTGAGTAAATTTCAATAGCAGAGTTTTGGTAAATGCAGGTCGCTAAATTGTGTTTTCTCTACTTACAATTCAATTTTCTGTACGTTCGTCTACGTCAAATATTAGCTGTTGTTTTTGTTGTTGTTCTGGTTGTTGGAATTTTGATATGCGCTGTACAATGTAGACGTATATATGCTTCATGCTTCATGCTCATAAATCAAGCCAAAATTCAAATATTATCAGCTTGTGTGGGAAATTCCAATGCAGGTCCCAAAAACGACGTAACAACGAAATCTATTCATGTCTATGTCTATGTGTGAGTGTGTGTGTGTGTATGTGGGTGACTGAGTGTGTGTGAATTAGATAAGCAAGCGGCAAGCAGCCGCTGTTCAGTGAGCTAAATGCCACTGCATAGGAGTTAGGTTAGATATACACATAGATATAAGTATACATATACATATACAGATAGCAGCACACACACACACACACATATGCATAAACAATCACCGTCAGATGATTAGAAACAAGGCAAGTGTATTCTTAAATTAAGCAAGTAAATGCTATTAAATTTTGTAGTTAGTTTAAGAATAGAAAGAATTGCCAAGCGAGTAGACTCCAGATGAACTTAAGCTAGGAATAGCTCTGTAAGATATTTAGATAAGCAGATCATGTATCTGCGATAGAGAACTAGAAATGTTGGCTGCAACTTAGCAACTATATGAGCATTTTCTTTATTAAGGTTGACCTCTTTTAAGATCTGTTCAACTTTTAACAATTTAATCTATTATGTGAAGGAATATTATCAGCAGAAAAGGGGAAAGACGTTAGGAAAAGTGACCCAACTAAGACTCGTGCTTCAGGAGAAACAAGAAACCAATGTTACCTTTGGTTTCCCGGAGCTCATATACCATTCACATTGTGGTCATATAACAACGGTGTAATTTAACTTAACAATTCAACTGAGAGACACGATATTTAAAGCGAGAATTGGGCAACAGTATTTTGTAATTTACTTCTTTACTTCTCGCACAAGCGTTGCCCTTCCACACCACGATATCATGGCCACATTCGCCATTCAAAGTGGTCAGCACTACTTTGCAATTACTTTACTTTACATTGAGATCGCGTGGTTCGCACAAGCTCAAAAATAACTCCGGGATTTTATATTACATTGAATTTTTAGTAGGAAAACTCTCACCCAGAGATATATTAGCTGATGTATATATAGTAAATGCCACATTCTATCTTTGTCTTAGTCTTAGTTTCGCCTTCCTCGGTAAGTCAGTTGCAATTCTTAGCTTTCAGCTGATATGCAAATCAAGTAAACAAAGCAATTGTAATTGTAATTGAAATAATGCATTATACTAATTGCGTTGACAAGTACAATGGGCTTTGGCAATAAGCCTCAACCTCCGTTTAGTCCGACCTTTTGCATAGCATTTTTGCCATTGCTCGCTTCCTCTCTCTCTCTATCTCTCTGTCTCTCTCTCTGTCACTATTTCTCTCTGGCTTTGTGGTATTGTCTACAGCAACAGTTGAACCATATCTAACAATAGTAGCCAGTTAGTTAGTTACTCGCACTTAATATGTATATAAAAAGTGCTGTTGCCTACTTTGAGGCGCTCGCCCTGGCCCATATATAAATGGACAAGTGCCAAAGAGCTCATCGCTCATTCTACGCTACGCTTTCAGGCATAGCGAATTCATAAGTTCACAGTTCTTCACGTGCGCGTCGATCAACAGGAGTTTTCACCTAAAACAGAAATGTTTATATATATGGTGGCGGTGTGTGTGTGTGTGTGTGCCAAGTAAATAACTAAATTTGAACATAAAATTAAATTTTGTTTTAACAAAAAAATGGCATTTGCATATAATACTTGCTGGTGAGAACGTTTATTTGTGTGAGCAAATTTTTACGAAATAAGAAAAGAAAAACAAGTGGAGAAACCAAAGAAGTCCTGCTCATATATAGTAAAGTCTGATTTAAGAAGCATACGACATGTTGTCCAAAACTTTGGTAAGTGAAGGAAATTGTGAATATTTATTTTAACATTAAACTAAATTTTTAAAAAAAAACTATTCTTATGATGTTTGGTTTAGTTTTCAGCCTTAAATTTTAAACGTTTTTCGAAGAAATTTTAAAGAATAACATTGTAATGCCAGTTTAAACGTAAGAAGGTCTTTGATTTCACCCACAAATTATATAAAATATACATGCGAATGTCAAAAAAGAAACTAAATAAAAAAAATAAATAATATCATCAGGCTTAATCTCATATTTGAAATCGAATTTTAGAAAATTTGAACTGTACTTTACATTGTTTAGGAAGCTCATCGGAAAACCAGTATATGTAAATAAAGTTAGTATCTGCTTGGGTTAGCAGGCTCAGGGTACCGTTATTGAGCGAAAAAACGTTTGGGTTTCTGTTCTTTCAGTTGTCATTGAAATACTTTAAGATTCCCTTGGAGTCTGTATATGACATTAACACAAAATTGATAATAAAAACCAAAACTACGCTGAAGCTAGGCTGACTTTACACATGTTTCATGGCCCGGCACAGTCAATCATCAGCAGTCTCGCTTTTTAACAACTCAATCTTATGTCAGGCTAACTAATCATTTCAAAACTGGAATCCATCGTGAATTCCAATTGTGAAGACCGTTTTATGTTCTGTATCTCTGTGCTGCCATATGTTGTTGGTGGCTAGCTTTAGGATGTTGCCCCTTACCCAAAAGGATAGAATAAGACAGGTCGCTAAAAGATCAATTTTAAAATTAGTATCTTAAAATATTTCAAAATAATATTTTTTATATGAGTTTGTTGAAGCTTGCTTCCGCTATAAAAGATATAAGATATAAATTTACATAAACACTTAAGCACCTTATATACCCTTGCCGAACTATAAAAACGAAAGAAAACTTATTAGTCTAAGACGTATGTACTTCAGCTATAGCATTAGGCAGCGAAGCAATCCTCCTTCTAATTGCCTTCAAATATTTTGTGCGTGCGTTGTGATAGACTAACTTACCAACTTTCACATAATGTCATGTACATACATACAACACATTCGCATTCCAAGAAATCTGTTACTAATTAGGAGAAACAGAACACAAACAACGCTGCTTGGCTTGATGGGGTCGCTCATGGGAGTCTATGGGGTAGGCGATGCTTCCTTCTAAGCGTTACAAATATCTTGACAAAATTATAATACCCTCTGCAAGTGTATAACTACGATCAAGTGTATCTACGGAGAAGGTCTTTGGCCCTTTGGAACATTTTTGACCATTATTTACCTTAGCATAATTACTTCAGTTTTATGCGCAAATTATAATATTATTCAACCTGAAATATATTTTAATTAAAATTATATTCTGGCTTGTGGTCTGATATACGAATTCATATACTTTTACCTAAATTTTTGTGCACTCTGAAAGGGAAACCCCATACAAGCACTGCACCATTGAGCAGCTACAAATAAAGCATAATTGGGTTGGCTGCATCCAAATATCTGCATCCTTTACAAGAAGATCGAAAAAGCATTGCATACATTGAAGCGAGCGCAGAACATGAGCAAACAGTAATTGAATTAATGCCATGAGCCAAACGAAATGTTGACCAGCCGCTGGCCAACTTAGGAGCAGACACCCACACAACCAACTTAGTAGAACAGCTGCTCGGTGAGTAAAGAGTTAGCTGTACAAAATGGTTAGAAAATTGCAAAATTAACACAAACAAAAAAATGGTGAAGCAGAAGCGAGTAACAGCAAAAAGCGCTAACACAATTTTAGCTGAAAGTCTAACAAAAACTATAGACTTGCACTCCAAACATTTTGGAGTTTAACCTAACGCTTATGCACACGACGATAGTTTGGCGATAGTTTTGAGAATACTTTTTCTATGAAAATGATAAGAAAGTGATAGTTTTATCAAAGAGGTTGACCATAGGCAAGGCCACAAATCGTTTCTATCATTACTTTGTAGAGCCATCAAAATATCTTCCTGCCTAAAGGAGATGCGAATGCAATTGATGGATAATATCATTGAGTATCGGCTTTACCCAGTGAAAGAATCGCCTTCGATTCAAAATGTTTTCTGGGGCTTTGCAAGTGTATGTTGTTACGTTTTGCTTATGTGTGTTCTCTGCTGCATGCGAATTAGTGTTTGCCACTCGACAGTTTTGTGCCACAGAGACACAAAAACAGGCATAGTCTGGACTACGAAATCAGAGCGTGTGTGTTCAGCAAACGAAAGGACGGACGAACGAACAAAAACTGACAGGCATCAAGGCACAAGTGCAACAACAACAAACCAACAACAGCAACTACAATGACAACGATAATGGCAGCACACAACTTGCTTGAATTTCTTTCAAGTGTAGAAGTGGGAAAGCATGAAATGCTTAACGTGTCACTTGCCTGCCCAATGCGCAACGAAACTATGCAAATTAGACATTCAAAAATGCTTTAATGAAAATTCTGCACTGCGGGAGAGGCAACTAACTAAAAAAAGTTCTCAAATTTAACACTGCACTGTTGCACATGCCACCACCATGCTATTCCAAGCTACTCTCTTTTTTTTGCACATTCCGTGGCAAGATTTTTTATGAGCAAAAGTGTAATGAACATTTCTGAGAAACTTGCTTAGCTGCCACAACAGTTGGGCAAATCGAACCCAAGTATTGTGAATGTAAATCTATAACCTAATCTAGACATATTTGGTGTCTCTCTGGAACAATCGGTTATATGAGAGCTATATTAAACAGCTGCCCGATCTTGATCAGATCAGGTCAGCGAACGGGAAGCTTCTTTAACTGCATACAAACTGAATTCTGTTTGATTTGGGTGAAAAACAGAAAAGTTATGCTACTAAGTGTTCATTCTGGAATGATCGGTTGTACAGAAGCTATGTGATATGGTTGTCCGATCTAAATGAATCTCAAACTCAACCAGAGAGCATGTATATGTATGTTAGCCCTGTAGCTCTTAAGACTTTTGAGTTCTCGTTGTTGAAACGCACAGACAGTTGGAAGGACATAGCTATATAGAATCTTCTCGTCATACGGATCAATTATATATATACTTTACATGGTCAGAAACACTTCCCTCTGCGCGCTGCAAGCTTCCTGACAAAATTAATATATAATTTTGTGAAAAATGTGAATTAACTCTTCAGGGATCTTCAGGATTTGACTTGAAACCAAAATTTTCACAACAAAATGAATATACATTCCCATTTTTTGTGAATGGCCGGAACACAATTACGCTAATCTGAAACCGTATCGCCTAGTTCAAGTGTCTTGCAGTTTTTCTGTAGTATTTCCAGGGAAATTCCCCCGAAATTTCCCACACAAGTGCAACACACTGTGGAAGGCCATTCACAATGTATTTTGTTTGATTTCATAAATTTTCCAAATTTATCACCTTGACATTTATCACCTTATCATGTCTGTTGAGTACCATTTAGTTTCTATTTTGGTAAACACAAAGCCAAAATATAATTACCAATTAGTTACCTTTGCTGTCGCTTTTGGTTATTGTTGTTTGTTCTATAATTAGATATTTAGTATGTATTCATTGTTGCCTCCAAGAGCAACACACACACATACAATGTTTTGTATATGGTTAAGCCTAGACTTTGGTTAGAGTCTCGGGGGCTGTTTGGCAAATACATGATGGCATGCAAAACAAGCAAATGTCCTGAAATAATAAACAATGCAGGACACTAAATGCAAAACTTGCCTCGCTAATTTCGGTCACTGTTTGTGGCCGAGAATGACCCGACTGGGCGGGCGGCAGGCAGCTAACACAAATTCTGCATTATTTCCAGAGTGCAGGCTCAAATCGTTTTACAGGCGCAACATAGAAGCTTTCGGCCGGTGGATTTTAGACATTGCATTTAAATAATGTAAATATAATTTTGGCTGTTTGCCTGCGATTTTGGAAATGCATAAACAACCAGGCAGAATACACTTAGAAAAAATTGAAAAATTGAATCCTTTGGAAAGTGTTAGCATTTTAGCGATCATTCATTGGCGTGAGTCCGGCTGTGTTTTTTTAAGGCCTGAGCTGTCTCCAAACGCCGTTGGACGGTGTTTGCATTTGAACGGCCGATCACCGGTGTGAGCGAAAACGGCTTAGAGTAGTGGGGACATTTATGCGTTAGTTCACCGGTGTGGAATCAGATGTGCTCTGTGTGCCTGTTGTGTTCTCTATAGGCCTTGGGACAGTGCTCGCATTTAAGCGCCTGTTTATCGGTGTGGGTTAAGATATGTCTTTTCAAGGTGGAGCACTGTGGAAATGCCTTTGTATCCTCCGGAGTGCATCGCTTTTCATGTTTTTTCCATATTTAAACTCATTACTTAAAAATATGAATATAAACTTGGGGCTGCTTTGCTTCTTCTTAATTGTCCGATTGCTTGTACGCTTTGATTTGGCCTTTCATCGCATCGGTCAAAGCTTTTCCTGAACGAGGAATAAGAGACCATATGCCGAAGAAATTGATCAAAGTAAACTTAAGTTGCGCAAAATTAGGACCCCGAATTTTGCCAATTTCGTTAAATAATTAAAAAAACCCAGGTATAGTTTTAGTTTTAAATCTTTCCTTTGTCATAGTTAAAACAAATAAATGTTCTTTAATTAAACATAAAATGAAGTCTCTTGCATGCTTGGTTTGGGGTCAGCGGGCGATAGAATACAGAATCAAAGGGGTCTCCTATTCAACTTTCAAGAGGGTTCAAAGAAAAGAAAATGAAAAGAAATACGAACACAAAACATAATTAGCAATAGAAAATGGCTGCAAAGCAATAATATCACTCCCCAGCTTTAGAGCAACTAATAATAACCTTTTAGATAAGCAAATTCCCGCAATCTTATGTCACTTTTTCTCTAAGTGCACACACACACACAAAGCAATTGCATTTTAACAATTTGAAATATGTAGTTAAATTTTATGCGTGCTCATGAACATTTGGCCATTAGTTTTAGAGTTTCACCTGTTTTTGTGCAGAATCCAGGTGACAATGCAAATAATTGCACACACCCACACAAACAGAATTTGGTATGTGATTGTGAATCCGTTGGCGGGGGATTTGGTTGGGGTTGGACGTGGTGAGCCACGCTCGCATTGAATGGCAAATGGGAAAAACAAGCCAAGTGCCATTGTTGGCAGCGTTAAATAAATCAGAAAGTAATTAAAACAACATGAAATGCGAGTGCAAGTTACAGTTTCAACAGGAAGCCCCTATTTCCACAACCTGTCTCTGACTCCACCGCACCGCTGCTTGCTTACTCCTCTTCCTATTTAGCAAACACAACAAAACAACAATAACAACAACACGCAGCCAGGACAAACCGCCATGGCAATACACACAACATGGCCATGGAAATGAAGCGCGCAAAAGAAAGAAAGCAAGCAGGCAGCACGAAGAAAAAAGTGTCAGCGAAAGAAAGGGTGAGCGGCGAGAGTGAGTAAAAGTGGAAAGAACATTTCCCAGCGAAATGCTAAATAAACTTAATTTACGTTTATTTGCCTTGACAAATGTTTTCGCAAAGGAAGGCAACTTTTAATTGCAAAATTTATTTCATTTGCTGCAAGACCATTCGAGAGGGGGAGAGTTAAAGTTAGGGTGACAAGTACAGTTTGCAGAAAATCTAATATTAAACTGTACAATGTCAATAATTAGATACTGAACAATAAAACGTGTTGATAATGACATCAATATAAATATATCAAGAGGATGTCTAAAGCTACTAAATACTTCTATGAGGCCTTCAACTTGCGATTTATTGCGCATGATCACGTGGTGACCAAAATTTCAAGCCTCTGTAATCGCATCTGCGTATCCGAAGTGTATTTGATATACAATCACCTTTGGTATAAAGAGTACCACAAGAGATTCCCCTGATCGATAGACTGAGACAAACATTCATTTACAAAATATTCTATAATAATACAAATATTTCCCATTTTAATTTTTAATTAAAATTCTAAAACCTCACCTGCTTAATGGCAAGTCAATTTCCACAATGAAAGAACAATTTGCTATGGTTGACCCCTGACAATAATATACTTTGCCAACTAATTAAATGCAAAACACATAATCCGGCCATATACGAAAACTGTCTGAAAATAAGTTGCAATTTCGCTGCCTTGCCTATGGCCAACAACTAACTTTATATTAATAAAAATATAAAAAGCCAAAAATTGCATATGCATATAAAATGCTCAAAAATTAATTGGAATGCAAATGCAAATGCAGAGGCGATGGCGATGGCAAGCTGGGTTTGGCACATGCAGAGGCGTTTGAGACCGACTCACAAAGGCTATGCAAATTTAATTGCATACTTTTGGGCGCAGCAGCACCAGTAATTAAATATGGCCAACAATAGGTTGGTAATGCTACACATACACATAGATGTGTTTATAGTTGCACACACATACTTATATGTGTACTATATATATATGTACAATTACAAAACTAATGCCATTTAATTAAGTTCACACGTGCCACAATTAAATCTTCAAACGCTAATTGATGAACGTGTTGTTGCACGGTCTACAAGCCTGAAGGACGAGGCTTACATCTTGCTTGGGCCAAAACCGTTTTAAGCCTCACGTAGCCAGCCAGACGAAGCAAGGTAGAGCAGGACAAGCAAATCGTGTTAGGAAATCATAAACAGTTTTTGTTGTAAATGCGAGTATCCCTTTCGGACGATTTTTGCTTACGCCTCTAACTAGCACATGCATACCGACCATGTACACACATATATCTTTCCTCCACTTCGTCTTCTTCGTCTTCTTATTTTGCTTGTTTGTTTATTTACGCAGTGGGCGGACATGTGTGGGTCTGCAGCAGTCAGGAAAAATTCGAATATTATTTAGCAAATTAACACGCTGACAACTCAACTGTATTTCCAAAGTGGACGTGGGTTCGAACCTATGTGACCAGATTGCCAAAAACTTGTGTTCTGTTTCGCAACACGGAACGCATTTACAATTGCCTTTCTATGCCCGTTTTTGCTTACCTGGCGAGCATGTGCAAAGTGTTTTTCATACGAAAGGGTATGGCAACTATATCAGCTAGTTGAGAGAACTTAAATATGCCAGCAGAAATCATGTTTCGGACAAGGTGGGAATTAAAGGTTTTTGAGATTTCTTAAGGAGATTCATTATATGAGCTCTTTATATAATTAAGCTATGGTCACACTGGCAAATTATCAGACTGTAAATGTGTCAATATTAACCCATTATTGTTCTATTATCGATTTAAGGTGTCGTAACGTCTCAAACAGAGTTCCGTTTTTGAAAACTCGAACAGACAGAATCCTCCATGGAGTGCCGATGCCACTTTAATACAGGAATTTTTCTGTCTATCAAAAAGTCGTTGGTGTTGACCTGAGCCATATGGATTGAAGAATTTTCCTGTTAGTAATTCCAATCATCTCCAAAATATTTGCCCGTAAAATGTATTTACTCACTGTCCAGAAACTCTACATACATCTTGGCATTTATACGTGTGGATATGAAGCATATTGGACTCTTTACCCTATAGCAGAACGCGGCCCATACCATCAAGGTGCTGCCGCCAAAGCCTCGCTTGTGGCAGGATAGCCGATCCTAACAAATCTCACTAATATTTTTTCTTCACATAAACAGATTGCTAATACAGAAATACCTGAAACTCAAAAACTAAGACCATGTTGTGCCGCTCTTCACCGCAGAATAGATCTATATTAGCAAAGTCTAAACGAGCTCCAAAAGCCTTGGAGATATGTTTAAAGAACTAGGTTTCGGGTAGAATTTGTACGATTCTACTCCTTGTTATTTGGAGTCCCATGTGAGCCCCTATTAGACTGCTGCTCATTGAATCCTCCACTGCTAGACGTCCAATCTGGCGTTATCATCGTTCGTCAATGTGGGTCTTCCGTCCGCTGCATCGAGCTGTGAGTGAGTTTTTCAGAAACCTGGAAATACAGTTTCTATGCCGGTTGAATCTGGCTGCTAGATCGGAGATCTTGGAGTCGATTCCATGCATACCCATGATAGTTCCCTGCTTGTTAATAAATATTATATACAAAATTAACATCATTTTTATAAATGATATACTTTTCATAGAGATTTAAACGAACTCAATCAAAATTCACACTGTTTACTTTTTCATAGAGCATTCAAAGTTCGTCTTACCATTTTCCTCCATATCACAAGTGCTCTCCATTTTAGCTTCTTCCACCTGAAATCCTGTTAGCCTTAACTATTATTGCACTTGGCACTGACCAAATATTTTGACTTCGTCTGCACACAGACACACACACACAAGCGCACACATCTACAGAGACCAACATGTTTGTTTGCTTATTTTGTTTGTTCGGTTTGTTGGCTACATATGGAGCGGCAACTTTTATTATGTCTGTGTGCGTGTGTAAGCGAGTGTATGTGTGTGTTTATGTGTGTGTGTGTTTCAGCTTAATGTCTTGTTAAAGCCAGCTTAGCAGAAGTAGAGTTTATTCGACAACATATGCAAGCGCCGGGCGTCGTTCATTGTTTATAATGAATAAAAAATAACCAAAAAAAAACAAAAATGGAAAAGGAAACGTAAATTCAATTAAAATGAAATTCATTTGGCATGCAGCGAGCCATGAAAATATAAAAAAAAAAACAAGTGAAGCAAATGAGTAATGCAATTCTTTACATATCCTTTTTTTATAAAGTTAATTAAAAATTGGCCGAGTCAGAGTCAGTATCAGGGTCAGCTACAGACACAGATCTGAAGTGTGAGTTTATTAAAGAGCCACGCCCAAAATGGCAATGCGCCGCCCCTGCCTCAAGTGTGTGCACTTGGCATAATTTGTGCAGCAGCCAGAAAACTTGCACATAAATATATCAGACAGCAGGCGACGAGGACGACGAGGACGACGATAACGTTGAGCACAAGCACCACGACTGGGCTGCTGAATTCGACAACTCAACGAATGGTTAAAAAAAAAAAACACCAAGTAGAAAATAGGCAACGGTTAGAAGCATGTCCTGTAATCCAAGATGAAGTCAGCTTAGTAGAGTTCCAGTTAAAATTTCTGATTTGATGGATGTTAACATACGAAACCATCACACAAACAGGGGGAAGTGCAATTTTGGTAAGCAGAGGGAGCTCTCAAGTAGGTCCCATCTTGATCAGAACAGTTTAGCGGACGTAGAATCTCCGCAAATGGATACAAACCGAATGTGGTTTGATTTGAATGAAAAAGAAGTTATGCTCCTAAGTGTTCATTCCGGAATAATTGGTTATATGGGAGCTATATGATATAGGTGTCCGATCTGCATGAAACTCAAACTTAACCAAGCTTTTCAGACTTCTGAGATGACGGACTTAAAGGCCAAAGTAGTCGCAAAGTAAACTTTGAATGCTAGGAATGGTCGAAGAGAGGAATTGAAAAGCCCCTTCGAAACCCAAGAAAGCACTCCTTTGCATTTTTACTACAGGGAATTTAAAAATATGAAGCGCTGAGCGTAAAAAATTGAGTATTGAATCCGAGTCAGTGTGAGAGTGAATATATATATATGAAAGTGAGTGTGTGTATGAGCATGTGAGTGGGATGGTTTTGGATGGGATGGGATGGGTATGCCAACGAGGTCAATGACTGTGCCAAACTGTGCCACTCAGCCGTATGCCTGGAGTTGAAGTTCTTGTTGAAGTATGGCGCAGCTCGAGCACTTTTGTGGATAATAAAACAATTAAACGCAAAGTCAACATGGCGAGCCAAAAAAGTTGCCACTCGCCTCGCCTCACCGCGCCGCGCCTATCATGCCAAACGCCTGCCAAATGAATTGGGGAAATGGAAAATGGCAAATGGCAAATGTCAAATGAAATGCAACTGGCTACCGCATTTGAATATTGCACCACAGCGGGCAACGCTAGCAGTATCAGCAGTAGCATCAGCATCAGCAGGCAGCTTCAATGTTTACAGCAGCCTTAGGGGGCGTATACTTAATCAACTACAACAAAACAGAATATGCCATAGGTTAACCGCTGCTAGTCCCTAGAATTTAATTGAAAATTATGGTTTCTGCAGCTGAGTTCTCAAATTATTCAATGAGTAAACCTAAAGCTGCTTAAATTTTGTTCCTCTCTGATGCGTGGCGTCATTTGTCAGGCTTGAATGCGCTGCGAGCGACTTGAGTGACGTTATCCGTGAAAAGTTTTACACGCGCCGCCCTGCCGACAATAATTCAGCTTAGCTGAACGAAACTGGCTTAGCTGAACCACTTGCTAAAGGCTATGGCCGTGCCTATTACATAATCATAGTCATGAGCTTATATTGAATCATAATAATAAGTAATTAATGTCTTAAAAAGGCAAAGCTGAGAACATTTTTTGAGCATTTTAAGAAAGTGAAAGCCCAAAATTTGTAAGAATTCATGTTGATTTTTCAGATATTCTGTTCAACAGATATTCTGCTTCTGTGTATATAAATGTTGCTATGAATATTAAATGTGTATGTTTAAGCTAATTGGCAGAAATAAATGTACATGTTCTTTGTGAGCGTGCAACGATTGTATAATTTTATGTGTATGGCAACGATTTTACAATTTTATCAAATTAATCATCTTATGTTATTAATTAAAATTCCAATTAATTGTAAATAATCAAACACATTTCTGTGTAAAATAATATGAAAAACACAAATAATATGAAAAAAAAGAAACCCTTTCCGTATTCTGATTTTAATTTTCAAACGAATTTCGGCAGTTCTTGGAACATTTTTTCAGGCATATAACAGGATTATGTACAGATTGGAAATAATTATATATTCTATATATAAATCTTTTGATTATGAATGCTTGACGAACCAAGCATCGGTCAAACAGTAATAGCCAGGAGTCATAGGCGCACACTAAGAAGCCACTTTGCCCAATTCCGACTGCAAATTCATCAAATCAAGGTCAAAGTTTGCTTGAAAATGGAAATTTAATAGATTTTAGTATTTTTTTAATAAAGAACTGTGAAAGTTGGTAGTCAAATACATTGGACAAAGCAAAGAAGGATGCTTTGGCTTTTAGAGAGTGTCTAGAGAATCATCAAAAAATATATGGGCAAAGGTTAAACTTGCTAGTTCTTATACAGAGTTCTTTGCCCTCACTCTCCGATTGAAACGTGCCAAAGAAACACAATAGCTGTGCTGAAATTTGAACACTTGTTTATGTTTATAGGGAATGTGACCACTAAGAATCTGTTTTGTTAAATATTACCTGAAAGTGGCCTAACACTGAGGTCAAAAATGAATGGAAATGCTGCTTTGAAATCTATATCAACCGGTTTAAGGCTTCTTAAGTAGAAAAGTTTGTATGAACAAGAAGGGAAGACCAAAGCTTACATACCCTGGCAGCCTCTGGGGCCTTTGGTTTCATTCGGATAAAAAACATAAAAAAAATCATTATATTAAGAGTTCGTTCCGCATCGGTCGGTTACATGGGAGCTAAATGATATAGTGATTCCATCCGGATCAACTTTGTTCAGCAGACGTAGAGGTTTCTAAAGCTGACATAAACCAAATTTGCTTAAATTTGGATAAGAAACAACCAATTTGCTGTACCCTGAGTTCATTCCAAATCGGTGGGTTATATAGGAACTATATGATATAGTGGTCTAATCTGAACGATTTTGACTTATGAGCAGCCTACAGCAGAAATAATTTCATACTAAAAATGTCCGATCGATAGCTCTAAAACTGAGAGAGCAAGTTGGTATAAAAACAGAGAGAGACACAGACAGACGGACAGGCAGACCTTCTATGCGTTCCAAATATCTTGACAAAATTATAATACCCTCTGCAGAGGTATAAAAGCATTAACCATTTATCCGTCGATCTGGCTATATTTTATTTCTACACGTCATTTTGACTTAGGTCGTGGATGGGCTTCTCAACCTATAGCTGACATCAATATCTGTTTATAACGTTTTGATTTGAGTCATTGGTGGGCATCTCAAGCTGCAAAGTTCGTAGCGTTATATATGGCTCTACAATTGTGTTTGATTTTGTCAACAAGTCACAGTTGAAGCTCTGGTCGAATGGTTGAAATCATAGATTCAAAGCAGATAAAATGAGAGAAATATTTTTCCTTTTTTTGTCATATCTTTTTGCAATATTTTGCTGGAATTTTTCAGAAAATTTTTGCCTGTATTTCTTTTGACTGTGCTAAAGAGAGAGCCCGTTTCATATATATGCAGACATTTTTTTTTATGTTTTGAAACAATTTTGAATATTTGCAAATCTCTTTATTTTCTTCCATATTTTAAAGGAAAAGAGAACTCTCTGGAAATGTGTATATTCTTTAAAGCTTTAAAATGAATACTAAAATGAAAATAAAAATAAAAAATAAATAATTTATGTAGCAATTGATTGCCCTCGGTGATGATACATTTGTCTCTCATTCATTTCCCTTATTTATTTACAGTTTTGTTTGTCTTTCAAAGTCCACTTGAACAAAATTAGATTAAAGCCACAGCAATGGCAATTCCATTTCTCATTTCTGTCTTTTAATGCAAACACCAATGTGCAATAAAATTAAGTAATATTACATAATATCTGTTCATTATATATTGTATGATGCTCAAATTAAATGTGTTCGATTTCATGCCATTTAATAGACTGAATTGCTTTGGAAATGTGTGTGTGTGTGTGTGTGTGTGTGTGTTTGCGGTTTGGTGTGGATTTCATTATTTCCAGCGCCCAACAACGTAAATGAATTAGTGAGCGCATGAGAGTGTGTGGGAGGGATGTGTAATTGATGTTTTGGTAATTAACTTGATTTCTGCTTTTATGCTTTTTAATGATGTACAAACCAGCATCAGGTGCATAATTACCCGACGCCGGCAACGAAAATTAAAGCAGAATATATATACGCATTATTATGTGCATATAAATGGCACCTTTACGGTCTACGAGTATCTCTCAAGTCAAGGGCAATTTAAAGCACCAAAATCCTCTGTCTAGCAATTCGTTAAGCAACAAGAAATGGCCAAACCACAGCAATAATTAGTCAAAATAAATATATATATATATAAAGCCTGCGGCTTCATTGCCATTTAAATGGAAATTTGAACATTTTCAAATTATTTGGCAAAAGTTTTTCGATTAACCTGCTCAGCCGTGGCAACTCGACAATGGAAACACAACAACAACAATGACAACTATTATGGCCAACAGCGAGAAGCCGTTGAGAAAGCGGCACAAGTGGAAGCATCTGCCAGACATACGCAAAAACATAGGCCAATATATAGCCTAGAACAGGCGAGAGAGAAGACATTCTGCTTCGTCGTTCTTGTGCCTATATTTTGTCTGCTATGTTTGCTGTTGTTGTTGTTGTCTTTTACGAGCTAACTTTTAATGATTTACGAGTATATTGCAACACATTTGTTTCTCGGGTCACACCAAAAAGTTGTCATACAACTTGTTAAAGGCGTTTGCCACAGCAAAAGCAATCTTACACTACATTTATAAGCAAGTACAGCCCTCAGCAATAGAATAGTGATAGCCTCGGGACTATGAGATGGAATGCAGTGAATTGAAATCAGAAAATATAGCTGCCAAAATCATCTACAATATGTATATAGATTGGCCATTGCTTTGTGAGGATAAAGAAAGAGTAAAGAGACGTTTTAAAAGAATAATGACAATAGCTTCAAACAGTGTATATTTCCTGGCCTACAATTTCCAGTATCTGCCTTTTGCAATGACCTTCATGGTCAGTCACACGGCGTCGCTAGTATCAGCATATATTAAATTACGACCCGATAGACTTGCTCTCACTAGTAGATAGATTTCGTAAGGTAAATCAAACACACTGCTTATGGACTGCTCAATAACCCAATATATCGATCAACGTTATCGACAACTCAATATATCGATATGCATATATATATAAATATAAATATATTCTTCCTTATTCTCATGATAATAGGTGTGTGTACAATTTATATGCAGACTGCATCATGTGTTATAACAATGCATTACAACAATTTGTCAATGGTTTTAAGCAAGGGCCATAGAGGAAGTATAACTGCTGGTACCGAAAGCTTCCATATCCTTTGCAGAACTATAACAAGGAAGAAACCTTATCAAATTTCAGCAATCGACTTGAGGCCTTTAAAGCGCACATACTTAATTTCCAATATTGCTTCTTAAAAGGCTCGCGAGTAGCAATAGCTTGCTTCAAATCATCGATTAAGAGATGTCTGTTTGTTCATAAAGCAAAAATATTCCTACACATGTGAGTATAAATATGCAAATGCATTCGAAAAGCTGTTTATAAGATATATAGCGTAAGTGAGAGTGAGAGAGTATTCTGCTTATGGCTCTCTTACCCTCTCGCTATATCTCACAAACCAAACAAATTGTATTTGGGCTGTGGCTGGACGAAGAATGTGGAGACCGCGAATGTCCCTCTGGCGGCCACCCATCAAAAATCATCGACAATAAATATCATAAGATCGCAACTTTACTTAGTGATAGGGCCAACTAATCCTGAATCAATAATATTTAAACTATAGCCATAAGTTCTTCACTCAAATATATAAATTATACAATAAAAACTCGCAAAAGCATCCTCATACAGTACAGTCTCACAATTGCTGTCTCCTAAAAGTAGGCAACACATTGATTTATACTCACCTATTGAAAGATTTTCCTTTGAAATAAATCACCCACTTTCATCTTTTGTGTTGAGCTGCTTCAATTAAATCTCATCAAAACCCAATCTATTTTTATATATACGCGATTTATATATATATAGATTGTGCCAGCAAACTTGGATTTAGGCATTAGGCAATAAAAAACATGACTGTTAGCCCAGTTCAAATGGAGAGGGGGCGTAAGGCGTGGCTGAGAAGAGAAGGCTGTCACATTGTCGCGGACATATTGGATGACACTTCACAGCTATACGACTTTTTGTCATGGATTTTGTGGCAGTGGCAAAGGGATGGCGGAGTGTGCTCAAAATGGGCAAAGGCATTGATTGAAATTTACGATTTGAGGCGGGCGCTGGCAAGGCATCTTTTTGGGACTCAATGGAGCTGAAGCTGTAGCTCCATTCTAGCTGTTGTTACTGTCGCCTACGAAACGGAAACGTAGCCATTTTGCCAGTTTGCGCTGGGGCGCCATTTCGATTTTGTCGCGTCGAAGCGTCAGTTTTATGGCAAACGGAAGTCGTTGGCTTATTTATGTGACAAAGCACAGGGGGAGCTGAAAGGGGAGTGGAGTGGAGGGAGGCAGAGAGAAGGTCAGAGTCTGGTGTCAAAGTATGGCGCTCTCAATTATGTTACGCTTTTGCTTTCATTTAATAGCTTAACAAAAACAAAAGGCGCGAGCGTTGTGAAAATCCAATTAAATGTGACATCTGCACCTAAATCAGCCAGCGGGCGCGATTTTGATATATGAGTTTCACTTACCAAAACGACTGGCACTGTATAAATGTGTCTGTGTGTGCACGTTTGTATTGGTATGTTTGTTTAATAATCAATTGGCCTAGAACTTCATTCGATCAGGCGCTTTCTCTAATTTATGGCAATCTTCAGCTCCAGCCAGCTGAGATTTTCGCATGCATTTCAAATGCTAATTGACACTTTGGGCAAATCATTTTCTCCCTGATTGTTTGTTTATATGGCTGTGGATGAGTGTGTGTGTGTGTATGAGGGTTAGGGTATGTGTATGTGTGGTTTGTGGGCTTGCCCATAATTAGTCAAAACATAATGTTGCCTCATTGCCTCATTATGGCACTCAATTTATCAAGCTAGACCCAGCCTTGCCTTGCTCTGCTTGGCATTTCCCCTGATTTGATTTGCTTTTGTTTGTTCGACATAAATCACAAGTTGGGGGGATAAAAGCCAGGCAGGCAACAATGCGTATGCGCAATTTGATAAATATTTAAAAACGCAGAAACGTACTACACTACACTCACTACTACTTAACTATATGAGCAGAGCAGGCAAGTCAGCGAATGCAAATTTAAATGCGACAGGCAAATGACAAATGACAAAGTTTTTTAGCTGGGGGTTATAAGGAGAAAGTCAGCGAAACATTTTGGTCATACTTTTACCTTAACAAATGCGGCGCGCAAACAAACAAAAACAAAATCCCACACATTTTAATCTCATTTCTTGGTTTTACTTTTCTTTGGGCCCAACATTTTTATCTAAGATGAGGTGTGGGTGGCAGTTCAAAGTCACAGTGGTTACAATTATATGGTGGACCTGGGCAAATATACTTTTTGAGGGGATAAAACAGATTTAAACTTTCAACTGCTGCTCTAGTTCTAGATATAGATTCTGCTCAATGTTAGATCAGCTTCCTAACTGAGATTTTAATTGTTAAACTGCGATTGGAATGCTTTGAGTTAGCAGCCTGAAACATCCAATTTGATAATGTCAGGCAGTCGAAGCTGTGTCTTAGTCGTCTACTACGCGCACGTGGATTGTGACAATTCTGCAATTATCTCTTTACGACTAAATAAGCTGATATAGACTGTTCTCAAAATAAACTTTGTGAGTGAAAGATACAGAACATTATGCTATATTTTTACCTTTCTCTCTATCTCACACATACAGTGCACACTATTTTGTCAGTAAAAGAAAATGTATTAGCGCCATCTGTCGTTCATTCTAAATCTAGGTTCACGGCCAGCCTCACACTTTAGTCAAGGTAAGGAGAGAAAGAGAGGCAGTGAGACAAAGGACAGACATCTCTTTCACATGCCCGTCTGACTAGTTTGCATGGAAACAGACGGACAGACAGACGAACTTGCCTATATCGACTCGGTTTTTTACGCTAATCACGAATATGGGGTCAGAGATGCTTCCCCCTATGCGCTACAAATATCGTGACAAAATTATAATACAAAAAGATAGCCAGAACAAAATCATTAAGTCGAATTTGAATCAATTTTAAAGTCCTGCAGAAATTAATGAATAGTTTCAGGGTACGGTTCCGATACACTTCAAATTAAGCTCAAATTTCAAAACATTTCACCTACAACAACAACCACTGTGCTGTGTGATAGTGATGGTTGCGGAGGGCGCTTGGCAGGCCAGGCTAATAAGTCTGCAACGTGACACTTGGCCGCAGCAAAATCGCACACAAAAAAAAAAAAAAGGAAAAAAAGTGAAGAACTTTTGCGGACGGACAGCCGCGGGCAGCAAATGAATGAAGATGACTTTATCGTTGAGGGCGCATCATAGAAAAATTGCTCTAACTCTGCCTGTGTTGTTGCTTTTCTTGTTGTTGATGGCATAGCAAATGTAAATAGCAGACGTGATGTTGTGAACTTCCAAGCTAAAAGTGACAATAAATGCCGGCGGTTATGTATAAATTGCTAAAGTGTGCGGAAAGATTTACGAAGAACGGGACACGAGCACAAACAAATAAGCAAAGATTCGAGTGTCACCAGGGCACAGAGGACACAGGACAGTGCCACTAAGGAACTACAACAACAGTAATAACAACTCTGGCAGGTGCTTTTAGTGTGATTACGAAAAGTGAGCAAAGGACACTAGAAATAGGCAGGTCCGAGCAGTGGTGTCACAATGTATGGGAGGCTCTGGGGGTCTTGAGATGGGGGGAAACAGAGTGTATATTATGACCCAATGGCGTATGTGGCAGCGACAGTGATGTTTGTTGCGCAGGCCTCTTGAATGTATGGTATATGGATAAACGTATATCTCTAACGCTTCCGAAAGAAGGAACAAAACATGATGGAAATATCGATAGCAAGGAGTCCATAGGAATCTTTTCATAGCACGTCCGCTGATGAAGAGTATGGCGGATAAGGAGGAATAAGGGGCAACAACAAAGACAAGAAATGCTTCACATGGGTGTTGAGCAAACAGCAGAGCTACAATAATTTATAAGAATGAATGCAAGTTTACGACCATGCTGAAAGAAAAGGCAGGAGAACTAAGCGAAAAGGGTATTTAAAAAAGAGGACAATCCAAGGTCCTTGGTCAAAAGCGAGATAAATCATTTTCAGTATTCGTTGAAAATTTCTACAACTTTTTCGACTTGTCTTCCATTTTGGTGTCAAAATCGAACACGAATTTGAATCGCAACTACGCCACTGACCCACATTCAGAGCCCCAGCGAATGACAATTCGGCATCAACACTTGTCAACTGTCGGCGCAAACTCAAGATTCTTGTGGCTTCAAGTGCTGTTGCCCTGCTAGTTTGCTTCCACTTGACTGGAGCTTGACTGGGGGGGGTCACAAGCGGCTGTCACTTTTGCGCTTGAAACTGCCATAATTTGTGGGCACTTTTTTCAGCCAACTACTCGTAATTTATGCTTAAACCATTTGCATTGGCCAGGCCAGTGCAGTCGATTAGCTGCCAGATTGATTTGAAATGAGCCCCAAAACTCTGCCCAAATGATAATGTGCCCCAAAGAAAATCAGAGCAACGTCAAAAATAAAAACACATTTGCCAGGGTGATAAGAGTGCTGGGCAGGGGATGGATGTGGTAAGAGAAAATCATATTTTGCACATTTTCTCAAGCAAGGTTTTTTTCAATTTACATTGACGCTTCGTCTGGCCCTTCTGCCTGCCCGTGTGTCTGCCCGCCTGCCTTAATGAGCAGACACTTTACATCCCCTTGCTGTTGCCCCAACCCCTACTCAGCACATACTTATACCATTTGTCGCCATATTTATTTTAATGGCTGCTCAATTTAATCACTTTGGCAGGCGCTTGATGAGCGGGCTTGGGCTTGGGGGCACAGCCCTCGTGGCAGGAGGCAGGAAGTCGCACTGAACTGAACTGACTGACAATATTCGCAACAATGAGGAGTCGAGTCTCTTCAGCAGCAAATTTTGCCTTTTTTTTGTTTGTGGCTGAAAAATTGCACAAGATTTCATTTACGCGACATTTAATTAAGCGAACGCTAGCAACTTTTTAAGTTTTAATGGAAGACACAACACACACACACACACATATATATATATATATATAAGAGCACACACTCACATGCATTAATATTACTTTGGTGCACTTTACTTGACAATTTCATTTTGTTGCATGCCCTTTAAAGTCGTTTGGGTTTTTGTAAGTTCAGCAACAGCCTTGTGCAATTTTATAATAAACTCTTGGCCTTCCAAGGAAGTAGGACATTCCAAGGCAAAGTCAAGATATAACCCTAACTCTTTTCAAAACTTTTTAAACATACAGATAAAGTCATAGAAAGAATTCCGAAGCTTTGCAATAGATGTTGCTTCTTCATCATCAACAAGATTTCAGTGGTAAACATATCATGGAACTTCCAAAAGTTATCCAAGAAAATAACATATTTAAAAGATCATGTGATAATTTATAGATTTACTCTCAAATTGAATATGATACAATTGGTTCAAGGCGGATATTACGTTATAGAAATGTTATAAGAAAAAATCTGTGTGCTCGAAAAACAAAGTTTATACCAATTGAATCGACACTTACCTCCTCTTTGTTGACTTCAAGGATGCCTTCGATAGACACTTGTGGGATCGCTTATATGGCGCCATAGCTGAGCTTGGTATTCCTGCAAGTCTAACTCGACTCTGCAGAGTGACGTTGAGCAACGCCATCAGCTTCGTTAAGGAAGGAAACGACCTCTCTTTAAACCTTCACTACCAAGAGAAGTCTTAGCCAAGCTGACTCGCTCGCGTAGATGCTCTTCAATCTTCTGATGGAGAGCATTATAAGGAAGCCAGAGTGCATCGGACAAGCACAATATTAACTAACAGATGTGTCTAGCTCCGATGAAATTGACATTGTCGGAGCAAGCGGGATGTCACTGGTGCTTTTGAAGCGATCGAAAGGGAAACAGCCAAAGTAGGTCTAGCTTTAAATATGAGCAAAACGGTGTGCTCTAGCAGAGAATAGAGACGTCGGGAATCTCAGTTAGCTGCAGGGAATCATATCTTTGAATCTGTCAAAGTGTTCCTATACCTTGGCACTGCTCTCAACAACAACAATAACGACAGCCAGGAGATTAAGTGGCGAATAATTCTTGGCAACAGGTGCTGCTATGGGCTCAGCAGGCAGTTGAATAGTAGATGCAGCTGTTCTGGGGGTGATAGAGAGGAAAATTCTTCACAATATCTTCGATCTCATTTGCAATGGCAATACCTATTGTATTCGATGGAACGATGAGCTGAGTGAGTTGTATGGCAACATGATGAAGAAACTCCAGCTCGGAAAGTACTCGATGCGATAGTTGGCGGACAACTGAGGAGAGGAAGACCGCAAATGCCTTGGAAGGACCAAGTGACTGAAGCCCTGGCATCACTTGGTGTTACCGATTGGAGTAGACGCGCGCAAATCAGAGGTGCGTGGAGGCAAATCGTGCAAAGAGAAACAGTGGGGTTGTTTCTGCCACATTATTCTACTAAACATAATATCCTTGGCTCAAGTATCTTTATAAAACTTATACAATTTCCCTGAGTGTACTACATAAGGTGCTCTAGCCTCGTTAAAGTGTATTCAAACTTCCAGCAAGTCGACTTCGCCTCGTTGTGTTTGCACTTTGTTTGCCAGTTTATTAAATTGACTTTCACAATGCGTGCGGTGTTGGGTGGGGGGATGCGTTGGTAAAAATATTTGAAAATTTATTAAATCAAGCAGGCAATGCATCATCATCATCACCATCATCATCAGCGCTTTATCATTATCGTTGCTCTACTGTTGGGCCTGAATTTTTTGTGCTTGCTCGAGTGAAATGAGCTGCATCCGGGTACGGGTTGGCTGCAGCTGTAGCTGCAGGCAGGCGTTGCATTCTTAACGCCCGAGCAGCACTCGGTGTGTGTTTTTTTTTTCCACATATTCCAGATCCTGATTCCGCCATCCGCTTTGGGCTACCGCCACATCCTGCTGGCTGTCTGGCTGGTTGTGAATGTATGCCACGTTGCGTACTTTATTCCTGTTCCTGTGCGCTAGCGCATTTCCTTTTCGGCCACACACACACACACTTACACACACACTTACACAGAAAGAGAGACACAGAGGCACACATATAACGAATTTTGATGCATTTCCGTAGCTGACTCGTCGTGTTCCAGCTCCTACTCTTGCTACAGCTGTTTCTCCGGCTAGTGCATGTGTGTGTCCGCCTGTTCAATGCGCCAAGCTCGCGCCATGCTTAGAATTTATGTGCAATCTTAGAAAAATAATGATTATCTTTTATTTTATGGTTGAGCGCGCCTGGCTCCCAGACCCACCGCCCCCCCCCACCCCAGCTTGTCACATTATTGTTAGCCAGATCGCTGAGCATAAGCTTGCTGGCTCATAAGCGACATAAGCTTTGTGTCCATTTGCGAGGAACAGTGCAGTTTATGTGCCAGAGGCGTGGCCCAACAATTATTGCAGTGCAAAATTGTAGTCTCAAGTGGAAGCTCAATTGATTGAGTTGCCATTCATTAGGCCACGCCCTCAAATAGTAATTGAAAATGCAATTGCTAGCTGAATTGTACTTAATGTCATGCCGATGTGAAGTGCCTATGCAAAAGCTTAACTAGTCAATTGATTAGGCCAACTTGAGCATTAAATTTGGCATGGCTCGACATGATTGCCACTCCATGAATATTGAATATTTTGGAAGGGAAGCAACAGTCAAGCTATAGTTATATATATGATGGATGAAACTGGTGATGTTCAATGCTTGAGATCTAAATTGCTATTTAAGACCAGGAAAGAGAAATATAGAAGTATATAAAGTCGGGATAGACCATCTGACTATCAGTCAGATTCATCATAAAACTATATTCTACGAGCTGGTATATGAGATATATGAGATATCTCTAGAATGAGAATACTTTATCATAGAAAGTATGTTTCAGGTGCTGATTAAGCTAATAGGAAAGGTTTGATAAACACTATGGGGACTCTGCAGCAACCATTTCAATGGTTAAGAAGTGGCAGTACCAAGACAAGTGACAAAGCCCATGAACTGATATTGAACTATAGGAGAATGCGACTGCATGAGGTTGCTGAAGTTGTGACAATTTTCTATGAATTTTTGGACATGAAAATTATCCGGTCGAGCGCCCATCACAAGCACCTGCGTGGTCACCATGGCAAGAATTCATTAATTGTTGTTAAATAATAACAAATATACATAATTCCGAAAATATGGACGCGGCCACTTCCTTTTTCGCCTGACCTACGTTGTCGCCAAGTACTTGTTTCAGGGCGGCAACGTCGTCGTGGTGCGCTGTGAGCAGCTGAACCTGTCGGGTCACTTCTATAGAAACAAGAACAAGCTCTTGGCCTACTTGCGCAAGCGTTGCAATATCAACCCAGCCCTTGGTCCTTTTCACTTCCATACCCCATCCAGAATCTTACAAGGCTGTTCGAGGCATGATCCCACATAAGACCAAGCGTGGTCAGGCTGCCCTCTCTCGTCTGCGTGTGTTCGATGATAATCCATCGCCCTATGACAAACGTCGCAGCGTCATTGTGCCCATTGCACTGCGCTTTCTGACTCAACGCTCTGACCGCAAATACTACCAGGATGTCATCAAGAGCCTGGATAAGCGCAAGGCCAAGCTGCGCGTCACAAAAGAGAGCTGAAGAAACAGACGGTGAAAGCGCGCGAGAACATTGCCAAGGCTGCCGAACGCTTCATCGAAATCATCCAATCATACGTCCATGAGGTTTAAGTGTCACTTTTAAGGAGAATTCCCTGATATTCTCCTGTTTCCAAAAGTGACATAATTAATTGTAATTTGATTTAAAATTTCTCAAAATTTTTCTCTACTGTTTTTTTCCACTCTTCGAAAAAGAGGAAAAGCTATTCAATATCAAAATCACACATAACCGTGGCATATTGTAGCTTCATTTGCTATTACAAATATTTCCATTCTCTATCTTCACCTGTAATCTTACAGCTAATAATTGTTGAGACGTCTCATTGTTTTGCCACCAATAAGCAAATAAATATGTATTAAGACCTATTCAAATTAAGCTTAAAATAATAATTTACATAAAGACAATAAAGATGAATCATTGTTACAATTTCCAACCACTTTTAAAACACTTTCATCGCTCTTAATATACATTTCCAGCAATAAAAGCATAAGTTTCCGGCTAAGGATAATACATATCAATCAACACATATATTCATACACATAAAACACACACTCATACACACTCATACACACTCATATTAATATATATATAGTATATATATATCTGTCAGTCGCGCCTAACATGTGTGCCTGAGCGCCAAACGGAAATTTGCCTTTCAATGAAAATGAATGGAATTTAGTTATAAGATTTGCACACACACACACACTCACACGCATATATACATATGTATAAGTATGCATAGCTCAGTGAGTAAGTATTTGTCAACTGTCTTTGTGTGTCAGTGTGTAAGCGTGTGTGCGTGTGACATATTATGGCAAACGTAAAGGGAGAAATTTAAGAAGCTTGCATGCGTGATTTTGATTTATAAATAATAGAAATATATAATACACTTTTATATGTTGCGCACGTTTCTGCTGAGGAATTTCGTGAAAATACGAACATTTGAGCGAACGTCCTTGGAATTTGCAGAGTTGCATTGATATTTGAAATATATGTAAGAGCAAAGAGGAACATTTGATTTGGTTGCTGCTGTTGAGGAAATGGATCTCAAATGTGAATTACGAAGCAACTAAGCAAGGATTCAAGGAGAAAGGCTTATAGATTTTTATGTATTTTGGTGATGAAATGTTTTCAAGATGACAAATTGTAAATTACCAACACATTATTGACATGAATATGAACATCAAGGAACTGGCATATTTTTGGGTTGAGATTCTTAACAGATTCTTTTCTTCGATCGATTATCACCTACAAAATTTCAAATTTTCTCTAATATAAATTTATATTAAATCTATTTAAGAAGGCAAGCGAATGCCCAGCTTGAGTGAAATGGGCCAATATACATAATTCCATTTTATATTTAACATTTTATGTGTCAGAACAGCTTTCAAGCAGTTTGTACAAACATAAAGCTCTTAAGTCGGACAAGAAAATTGACCAGATAAGCTCGACTAGAGTTGACCCTACAAATGCTTGTAAATCACAGAATATTTTTAATTAAAATTAACATGTTAATTTCTTTTTCTAAACCTTTGAAAATCATCCACTTTTGAGCATCTTTTGCCTTTCATTTCATATTCATTTCATATTCATATGCCAAGCCTAATATACTGCCTAAACTGTGACCTCTAGGGCAATTCAAAGTCCTGGGACTGCCACAAACAATAAGCCAGCAATGACTTGCAGCTCTTTTTGGTCCAATGTCCTAACCCGTTTTAGTGGCAGCTCAAAATTTTTGTTTGCCCATAAAAAAAAAGAAAACGTCGGAAAAGGTCAAGTGTGGGCAAATAAAAACTGTGGATGTTTGTATGCACGCGTGTGACATATAAAAGTTAATATGCTCGTATTTGTGATTTTTGTGTCTTTGTGTTTGTGTGTGTGTGTGTGTGTGTTTTTCAATATAATTTTATATTCTTCCGCACTCAGCTTGTCAAATGTTGCTTATCAGTGGAATGTTGCAGGCACTTGTCCAACAAACATTTCAGTGTGTTAAAAGCAAATCAAATATATAAATGACTCAACATGAGCATGTACTTTGAAATTGAAATGAGGAAAACTTGACTTTATTTAATAAAATTATCAAAAATTTCATATAAGCAAGGCATATTCTGAGTTGGTATATTATACAGGCCACCATCGTAAGAGTGAAAGTGAGTTTTGTCACGATCTAAAAATCAAATTCAAATCAAAGCAAGAAAGGAAGGCTAACTTCGGCTACCCGAAGTTTCTATATCTCTGCAGAACTATAACTAATAAGAAAACTAAGTAGTTCGATCCTTTTCAATTTGATGTCTGCAAGCAAAAGTTGTGCTTTTGTACATCTACGCCTTTCGTGTCATCGACAATCAAGCACCTGTTGACCCCCAAGAATGCCGATGCAGAGAAGATCTTCAGCTACGTCTTGAGGTCGACAGCAAGCGTTGAACGAGTCTGATCAAGGAATTAAATGGCAAGAGCATCGATGAAATGATCAAGGGTGGACCCGAGAAGCTGTCTTCAATGCCTGTGGGTGGCGGTGCTGCCGCTGCTGGCGGTGACAAGAAGGAGGCCAACAAGGAAGAGTCCGAATTTGAGGATGAATCTGAGGGGAACTACACCCAAAGGGTGCTTCGTGTATATACGATGTAAGCTGCACAAGCCAAGGGAATCATATATAAAATCTACTTGCACAGTGGGCCAAAAACCAGCGATTCAATTCGAATAAAAACAATCAATTTTAGTGCACTAAAAGTTCATTCCGAATCTGTCGGCTATATTATATTGTGATCCGATCTTGACGATTTCACTTATGAGGAGCTTACAGTAGAAGAAAAAGTCTACGGTGAAAATTTCAAGTCGTTAGCTTTAAAACTGAGAGAGTAACTTGCATAGAAACAGACAGACGGAAATGGCTATATCGGCTTGTTAGGCTGATCAAGAATATCAGAACTATAGCAAAGGGAAAACCTTATCAGGTGGCCGTGTAGGCTTCGAACCGCTTTTGCTTCTTCTCCAAGTGTTGTTTCTCAACAAACTTTTGAATAGCAAAAGACATCTTCTTCTTAACTTCCTTCAAATGTTTTGCTTATGCTCATTCATTAATACAGTCATTCATTAGTGCTTACATAAATAGAGACAAACACACAAACATTCCTAGACTCATAGACATATCCATGCACATTCACATTTCAAGAAAATCAGCTTAATATAAATTGTGTTAGTGAGAATGACAAAGCATTCTGCTCTTGGGTTTAACCACGGATGAAGGCTCGTCCTACTAGCGTAAGTAGAGCTCATACTGGTTGGGCTCTAAAGAAGAGTTTCTATGACAAAGACATAATGTAGTTGCCCGATCCGTATCAAAAGTGGCCTAAAACAAGAATTGTAACTCGATAGCTTTCAAACTGCAAGTCTCTCAGTTATATAAACAGACAGATAGATAGACGAGCATGGCTACATAGACTCGACTGGTCTTACTGCTTCATGAGGTCGACAATACATCCATCTATGCATTTTAGGGGTAAAAAGAGTTAGTAAATATTTCATTCTAAGACTCTTTATCCACAAAATATCGCAATACACAAATCACAATACATATTTAAATACATTTAAATAATCCCTGGGTCTGGGATTGGGCTGACTTGGCGTATGCGTAATGCCATTTGAAAAATTCACCTGATTCAAACAGAAATGCAAAGCAGGCAGGCAGGCAGGCAGCTTTCACTGTCAATGCCTGTGTTGATTGTAGCCTTAAACTAAAATTAATTGTCTAGCAATGACAAACCAATTAAATTTATGTTGATAAATATTTTCCATTCCAAATTTTATGCACATTCTATGTGAATGTGTGCGTGTGTGAGAGTTGGAAAATGTTATGCAAATATGTAGTCGTATTTTCAGCTGCGCATATAAATCACAATAAATTGCCAAATCACGAACTTAATTTAAATGTCAGAGGTTTTCAAGTAGCGCGCTGACAGGCTTTGTTGTTGGCTGTAGCAAGGATAAGTACGGATACAGGCAAAGGATCACGTGCTGCTGCTTGCTGGGGCTACTAATGATGGTAGCTTTTCCGTTTTTCAACTTTGCTTTTGGGAAGAATGCAGCTGCTGTTGCGCATCAAACCTTCTTTGAGTGCATGTCCTTAAATGTCCTGCTCATTGCGTTTATTTATGCATTTCGAATTGCTTGTCTCTGGCATTTCCTCCATGCAATCCGCCCAGCGTTTTTCTCCATTGCTGTTCGCCATTTTCGCAGCTATTGGCTAAAGGGAAATCGAAATTAAACTGTCCAAAGGACTGCAGTCGAGGAGTGTTATTTACGACCGTTTTTCGGTTGTTCGCCATGCGCGCGTGCTAAGCGTGAGCTGGATTCAGGCGCGTGCTCTCCATCCTCCACTCCACCCGGCAGCCTCCGGCCGCAAGCATCCGCTCGACGAAATGACTTTGTGGCTTATTTTACATAACGTACTCGGGACAAGAAGGACAAAGAGCGGTTGAGGCGCCGCGAGGGGAGATGCTTAATCTTTGTAAGGCCGGCATGGCCCAAAAGATACATGCATTGTGGCATGCATGTGCATTTGTGCATGGGGTTGTCCTCTTGATTTTTGGCCACATATGAATGTTAAATGGACATTTGTGTAATGCCAGCCAAAGTCATGATTCTTTTATTGAGCTTCCAATGAAGCAACTTGACAGCGAATGAAGGAATTGTTGGGAGAAGGAGAGAGGAAGCAAATATAAACAAAGCTGTATATTGACATCAGCTGAGAATATGAAACATTTATAAGTATCTCTCTATGACCAGCATGGGCTACGCACGGCTGACCTCTCTGTTTCGTTCTGTGCTACTCTGTACGAACGATTCTCTTGGTTCTCTGTCCAACTAATCTCTCTCGCCTATTCCGTTCCAGGCTAAGGTAAGCCTCACGCTCAACTGATGATTCTCTACCTCGTATCCAAGGCACTCCTTTGCCTTCTTTGTGCTATGCCTGACCTATATACAAGCTGCAATTTCAGACTTGAATGAAATAGCTCTGTTCACCAGAAGATAATGATGTTTGACAGGCAAAAGGAAACCTTTCCTGCAATATAAAGTATACATTCCACATCAACAGCCTAGGCAATTTAGCCTTGTCCGCCTGTTTGAACAACTAGATCTCGGAGACTATAAGAGCTAGAGTTACCAAGCTTAGTATGTAGAAACCCCTATTAAGGAGTCAGATCAGGTTTGTTTTAAAATTTTGCAATAAATCAATAAAGCCTTCATATCTCACACAATTTTAGACAGTTTTATGTAAAACCTGGTTTATATATGTATAATCATATGTCCTTTTGATCTTTCGAATTTCATTAAGATCGCAGAAGAACTGTATCTTATAGTCGGAATTTGACTATAGCATTGTATCTGGTTTTACTTGCTTCAGATCTGATTAGTAGTATTGGGGAAAACTTATAAATAAAATAACTCACACAATGTAAATCATACGAACACATTTGAAATACTGCTCAAAATTTGTCTCACTCACAGATATGATATCTATTGAAGCAAATTATAGAACACTTCTGATATATCTCGGAAAGTTAAGTCAGTCATTAGTTAGCAATCAGAAAGCCCAAAATTCTACTTTTATAGGAAACATTCATCTTTGTCAAATTTTTCATGCGAAAGAAACAAATTGACAGTCATAGAGCCAGATAGACAAAGAGAGAGAGAAGGAGAGAGAGAGAGAGAGAGAGGGAGAAAGAGAGAGAAAACATATATAATATATCTATAAATAGAAAAACAAGGCAAGCCTTACCTTCAAATCAAAGCTTGCCATTGCCTTGGCAAAGCAGCTTAATTTAGCTTTGATTCGGCTGACATATTTTGGCAAATATTTGCCAAATACTTATACGCTACCAAAATAGTACCCCCTACCCCTCCCTCACACCACCATCACACACATACGCTTACCCTTCCTCCTTTCATAGTAACCACTACTATTTTTCTTGTGCTGTTATGCCACAAATCTCAACAAGCCTGCAAGGACATGCCAGTGTGAGTAGCATATTCATATATGTAGTAGTATTATGGCTTACAAATAGTACGAGAGTTTTTGGCTTGGTCTCGACCTCGAGTATTTGCACGGTTCGCTGCACGCACAAATTGCCACTCGAACGCTTGCTTTACCTGTATCCGTATCTGTTTCTAAAACTACATCCGCATTTGTATCTGTATCTGTATCCGCATCCGTGGCTATGTTTGTGTTTTCATATCTTATGCTAGCATAAATAAAAATGTAAGCACAATATACTCGTCATATTGCAACTACTTGGTCTACTTAGCTGTCATACAAGTATACAATGCCACACATACATATGTAAGTAGGAGTATGCATGCGTGTACACATATGAATAACACCAAAATAAATACAACATTTCCATCGTTTTCCATTTTTGCAAAGTCTGAAAGGGTTATCACTTGGCCAAGCAGAAAGGTAAATAAATCAGACATAAACTTTACAAAAGACTTTAAATTGGCCTGTGTATTCGCATTTGTGTGCGGTTTCATATTTTCGATTTAGAATTGTAAGCCAAAAAAAAGAGTAATAAAAAAACCTAAACCTAAACTCAATTGATGCAAAAATGAGCCCACTGATATGAAAAGCTGTAGGTGAAATGTGAAGCTACAAATTTATACTTATAGATAAGCAGTTGATTTAAGAAGGGATTTGGGAACTTCATGAGGATAATAGAAAAATGCGAATTATTCTACGTCTTTGTTAGGAGAGGATTTTGTGGCGGAGGCCTCTAAGAGGCGTTAGACAAAGGCATGATTTCATCATCTGAAGTGTTGGTGATCATTTCTTTGGGGCTTCTGAAGTTTCTTCGATGGAGCAAGCAGAGCTTCTTCAGATTACTGATGAAAGCTCAACTGTATATTTATATATGTCTCTGATAACTAATTGTTAGGAGCATAACTTACTGACCCTTACACAGCAGCTAATAGGCTGATTTCATAGCATTATTAAACACTAAGAAGCTGTTTGAAGATTTCGAACTTGTAAATGTGTTAAATTGGGTTACAAATTTGTAAGAAAATAATGTAATAATCAAGTTCTCATGTGCTTGCTCTCTGACTACACACAGAAATAATATCTTTAGGAAAGGGTTCGTCACCCATACCCTCCCCGAGGCCAAAGAGATTGGGTTTCTTACACACTTGAAGCCCAAAACATGCCGATGTCTGAGTTGTTTTGCTTTTGTGAGCGTAGAAAAGTTGTCATTCGCATGACGACTCCCATTTTAAACTCTTCAAAGACGGGTTGCGCTGCGAATTTTTCTGAAAGCGGAAATTTCCAGAATGGGGTTTCATTGGTTTCATTTTTCACAACTTTCAATGTAGATTATCTCAACAAGAATGTATCGATCAACTCAGTTTTTTGTATGGCGATAAAGTACTATCAAAAACCACATTATATCGCTGGTAAAGTGAATACAATCGTGGTAGTAGTTCGATCGCCGACAAATTCCATGAAAGTCATTCAAAATCGGTGGTTGTGCTAAAAAACATCGATGCAGTGCGTGAACTGATAATGAAATATCTTCATGAGACATATCGTAAGATAGAAGCATCCTTGCACATTAGTTTCACTTCAATACATTCTATTCAGCAGGAACACTTAGTTGTAAAAACATTTGCTCTCATTGGATATCCCTTAATCTATTAATAGCTCAAGGCTCGCGTGGAATGGTGTAAGGAAATGATTAAAAAGTTTGATTGTGGTGCTTCAAAAGACGTGTATAACATTGTGATAGATAAGGAATCATGGATATATGCGTTGAACCGGAAACAATACAGCAATAGGCTCAATGGGTGTTTCAAAATGTATCAAAGCGACCAAAAGTTGTTCCCAGACTAAAAACTTAAGAGAGAAGGCAAGTTGTTTTCTCAAAAACCGAACATGAAACTACCATATCTTTATAGAAATGAAAAGATGGTCAATTCTGAATGGTAAACTTATATGATAGAAGTTTCTAAAAAAAAAATAGGGATAACAAGCGCCAAAGGCAGACTGTGCTTCATCTAGGTAAATCGATCAATGCACGCAACAGAGTTTTTGTCTGTAACTTGAAATAATATTTGAAAACCCCAAAGGAAATCTAACGATTCAGGTAAGGAGTTAAAACTATTGAGAAGCCCTGCATAAAAGTTTTTCAATCTTCAATCTTTTTTCAGTCACCACTTTGCAGCACTATAAAACATGTCTGTGATGACAGCTACATTTTGCAAAGCTCTTAAACAAGTTTTAACAACTAAGAAGATTTTCACTTCTCTCTTCACTTTTCCTGCTGCAACAAACTTCAGTTTTACTAATATACCCAGAAAAACGAAAACAAGAAAATGAATAGATTTAGAAATACACAAAACACCTCCTAAAAACAATTTAAAACGAAAATATTTTCCAAACTAAAATTCCCTAAATGAAATGTAACAAGTCTCATCGTGTTTTGTTCAGTAAAAACTCTGTACATAAATTGCCATATGTTCTAGCTCTGAAAATCACAAATTGCATAGCACTTGAAGGCACAGCGCAACAACAACATAACAACAACTAACAAAAGATGAACGACAAAACTCAAAAACTGAAAAGTTGTCATCAAAAATTCCAAACACATGAAATTGCCTCTGCCGAGAATAAAAAGAAGCAATTGCGATTGCAATTTGGGGCTTACCCTGATTGTCATTAAGTACTCGCACTGGCCATGGTCAACAAATATGTCAGCATATATACCAAAAATATGGAGGGGGGGAGGACTTTGTGCCGGATGTGTGTGTGTCTCACATGACATTTATTACTGACAACGCCTCCCACACAACTTTTGCGGATAGTCTGGGCCTCTGAAGGAGCAACCAGCGTGGCAAACAATTTGTACAATAATGGCAACAAACAATTGCAACTGTCTATGGCAAAAAGTATAATTGCAAAAATTTTCCAGCAGTAGCAGCAGCAGCTGCTGAAACAAAGTTCCGGAAACTGTTTGTGAGTGAGCAAACTGTGGCCATTTCCTTTGCTGATTTTGATTGAAATGTTGTAAGAAAAACAACAAGAATTTCAGCATCAATGATAAATTGTTGTAAATAAAACCCCAAAGCAATAAAATGTCTCCACAAATATATATGTACATATATATATATATATACACTCGTCTATATGTATTGCCAGATAGCCAAAAGCAACTTAACTTAATCAATGAAAGATTAAACTTTTGCATGAGCGATGTCAAAGCATCAATTTATCAAAGGTTATGAGGCAGAGAAAGAGAGAGCTCAGAGAAATCACAGAGCAATGCCAACAACAAATATCAGTAAGAGAAATTATTATTAGGGATGAGACAGTGTTTAGGTGTTATATCACAGAGTTGTATCTTCCTTGTTGCGAACATATTTGGCTGAGCGGATTTTGTTGGCTTAAAGAAAAACAAGAAAATAAATTGAGTTTACCAATTTCAGATGGAATATATATAATATTTATATATTAACTATTGAGCTTGCCAGCGGTTGCCTGGCTTCTTTCTAGACAAAATTGATAAAGCTTTAAAAGCTCATGCAAAGTAAATGATTGGAAACTAAAGCTCCACTCAAACCACAAGTCGATATGTTTTTAGAGCTTTTTGACCAATATATATACATAGTTGTTTCTATCTCTATCGCTATCTCACTTTCTCACTCTCTCTACACTCTCTTTCTCTCTCTTTATACTCTCTCTGTGGAGCATACAATCTTTGACCTCGATTTAAGTCTCCTTTCAGTTGAATTTTTGTAAAAACTGATCCTTAGAGTGTGCCTACGTCATTATCTCTAACTTGTGTGAAATTTTCAGCATCCTAGCCACTGCCGTTTGACCTATGCGTTGTTCGTCAGTCAGTCAGGACATGAAATACTGTATATAAAATACATAAAGTACTATGCAACTGAATACTATATTAATTTCCTGTGATCTGGAACATTTTCTGCCATTCTCTTATGATAAACCTCTCCCATGATCATAGTTTTCTTACGATCACAGCTTATACACACCTCTGACTCATTTTAGCTGGAGTTCATCTTATTTCGTGTCACGCAACAGAAAAAGCTTCATATCGATATCAAAATTATCATCAACAACATGTATATATATTTCAGCACAAATTATGAAAAGCCATCCAATCCCCTCACACCCCCAAGCGAAAACAGACCCAGCCATAATGAAGAAGGGGTTTTCCGACAAAACGTTCAAGTACAATGTGGGACGTTTTATCATTTTGACATATTTTAATGTGAATTTATATATAAAGCTCCTTGGCTGCTTTCAAACGCTGACAGTTCAGGTCAACTTTAATTTCAAGCCCTTTTTTTGATATTCCTTCTGGGGGGACCGTCTGTCTGCCTTTAACGAAATTTAGTGCTGCCTTCTAGTTGTTCACTTCATCAACTCCCCAAGCGGAAAGGAAAAGCAGTAAATTTAATAAATAAGTGGAGATTTCTGTTTGCCACTGCGGCATACCTCAATCAAAACATGTCGCACACAATGGCAGCCCTGAAACCCAGCCAGGCCAGCGCCAGTTCCCCAGCCGTTGTCGTAGTCGCCATAGACCTTGTTGTCGTCGTCGGCGTCGTCGTCGTCTTCGTTGTGAACATATCCCCATCAACAGTGTCTTCAATAATTTTTCACACATTCAGCCTGGCTGCAGCAAGCAGTTGACAGTTACTGGTCCCGTTGTCATGTTATATTCCCGTTAGGCAGCACAAAAGGGCAAAATTGCAAAAATGAAAGGAAATACATGCATAACGAACAAAATAATATAAAAAGCAGCATAAATAAAAAATAACTTGTTCGCTTCAGTGGAAATATGTTAATTTTGTATTGACAAAGTTTGGTTACCCTCGCAGGGGCTGGCAAAACTATGTTTTTGGGGTAAATGCGAGAGGGGTTTTCTATGATATATGATTATTATTATTATGAGAATTATAATAAAATATTTTAAATGTAATTCCTAGTTATTGTTAGTTTCTTATCAAATCCAAAATATATTATATTTTTATATATTTTTCTATAATATATTTTTATATATTTTTTAAATATTTTTCTATAATATGTTAATGCTAATAATAATACATTTTTAAATTATTTTATTGTGTTGTCTGTTATTTTTTTAAATTAATTAATGTTAATATATTGATATTTATTGTAATAGGTGACTGTTAAATTTTAAATATTCTAAGCCTTAATGCCTGAAATATTATATCAAATATATATAGATATTGATTATCCTGGTGTAATTATACGATTCACATATATGTTCATCTGTTTTGGGTTATATTAGTTTAATAAGAATTATCTTTTCTAATAAATATATGCATAAATATTTGATATCTTTATAATTTTCATAGTCTTAGTTTTAGTACATTTCCTTTAACTAAAACCACCAATTCAACAAGATCTTATAACCCTCCGATAATGCACTGCTTCAACACGAACAAGCGAAAGTCTTAGCTGATTCCTTTGGCTTGGTTTCCTGTGACTTTCTATGTTTTCTATAAGTTATTGTTTCATTATATATGCCTCTGCAAGCTATTATTTTGCTCAGGCCATTCTTTAGCCCTTTGTGTGTTCGATTTTATTGGGGAAAACTTCATTTGTAAATTTAAAAAAAATTATAAAAAAAAAAGGAAATTAATGAAAATATTTCATTATTTATTTAAATATGCTTTAATAAACTTTAAAAAATTGTCTTATAAAATTGATTAGAGTAGTTTTATCTCTAAAGAGTTCATAGTGTCCAATAATGAAAAATTTCCATAAAAAAATCTCTAAAAAACTCTCTTTTTTGTTGAATGTGCCAAATATTCATAATGAATATATATTATATCTCCAATACGTTTAATAATTTCAATAATCATTTAACAAATATTATAATGCTCTTCCCTTGAAATGTAATTAATTAGTTAAGAAATTTGTCGGTGTGGGTATATAAGGTTTGCGGTTGCCCTTCTTCAGTTAGTTTCTGCCTAAGACTCTCACTCTGCAGTCCACTTGTCATGCCCTATCTATCCCTGCTCTGGATTTTTTAAAGCTTTCAATCTACGCAGTTTCTTATTGGGGAGTCTGAAATTGACAAAGATCATCTTGCGGACAACAATGAGAAATCTTCTATTACTACAGATCTGGAGTCAGATACTGCTCGCGTTTACTTCTAGTCACATGCCTTCTTTGTTGGTATTTCATTATTCCAGTTTTGCTTTCTACTGTCCTACTCTGCTCCTCATTTTAGGACTGTAAATAATCTTAGTGTCTAGGCTAACCGATAATAATACATCAGAAGATGTGAACTCCTATGTGAATATTCAATCTAAAGCCCAAATTGAAAACTTAAGGGGTCATTTGGAATATAGCCTTCTTTCATGACAAGTGTTCCATTCAACTATTTTGACACAGTGTATTGAAAAAGTATGTGGTCTAAGCATCTATTGAGAGTGAATTAGTTTGAGAACAAAGCTTGAAATCGAAACTTTCTGTTAGGACTTTCTACACAACTTGCTCAATCTAACTCAATCTAACTGACATTGATCTGTATTATTTACCAATCAAAATGAAATAGGATAGAAAATGTTATTTATTATTTTTCATATTCTAATCTTCATTGAAACTTGCCTAGAAAAACAGATTCTAGACTTTGTACATTTTTTTCTTCATTCACACTTCTAGAGGTTAGCATATTGTCCCAACGCAGATTATATTTATTAGTGTGTTCACCTGAAGCTATAAACCTTACTTATAACTATATTAGTCCGCTTTTCATAGTAATAAGACTTTCTTATATTTTACCTAAGTTTATTAAATTTAAATTATAATAGAATTGCTTTGAAGAATAACAAGCCCCAGATAGTGTATAACTAAGAGTAGCTTGGCTTCCACTGTCATTTATTTGTCGAGACTGACAGCAAAACAGAACAGGGAAAATAAGGCAGAACGAACAGAAGGAAATATATGGAAGGCAAAATAACTTTCACCCAAGCGTCGTTTTACAAAAAAAAAATGTTATGCGTGGGTCTAGCCTGGTTGTTTTCTAACAACAACAACAACAACAACAGCAGCAGCAGCAGCAAAAGCAGCAAAAATAATGCATATGAAATAGAAATCAGCAAAACGTTTATTCATCGGTGTGTTTGTGCGTTTGTGTGTTTTTATCCAATTCGTTTGACACTTGCTTTTGTACAGCGAAATTGAATTGATAAATATTTTGCTTGGCGTTTATTACATTTTTGCTATGCCTTTTGCTAGCTTTAGCCCTGGCACAAGGATTACATTTGATATGGCAACAATTCCAATATGCCACAAGCTCACACATACACATATACAGAGACAGGCATGCCAATAAGCTGACTTGAATGCCCCCTCGAGTGCAGTAAGTAAGTGGCTAAGTGAAGCAGCAGCAACAGCAGCAGTAACATCAGGGGCAATGCCACAGACACATGCTTCGGGACTGCATTTAAATACATATACATATGTGCTTGGGTATGTGTGTATTTATAGTTGCCACTTGTTGCTTGCCACACAAGCACAAACACACACACACACACACACACATATACACAGAGAATTCCATTATATGCATTATCGTATAAATCAATATGAGAATCAAAGCGGTTTTGTGCCCGCAAAATAACTAGAATTTTGCCAGTTGGTGAACATGTGGGGTACACTGGGACAGCGTATGCCACAATTGGAATGTTTGGGTCTGTATGTCTGTAGGACAGGCTTAATGAATCGTAATATCAAGGGAAGTCCAAAGTTCATTTTGTATACCAAATAGTTCTGGCCCATCACAGCAGCGTTTCAAGGAAGCGAAATGGTTGATTTTCTGACGAAGGTCTAACATATTTATTTAACTTTCAATATATGAATTTACCTCTTTTATTTTGCTATAACTTTTTCATGAAAACAATGCTCAGAGCATTCTACCAGATCCAAGTCCACAATTTCTGGGAACGTAAGGACGATTATTAGAAGTAATACAAAATCAAACCGAACAAAGAACGTACCACAATGGTTTCAATTGGTATCGAGCAAACAGCAAAGCAAAGTTGTGTTCAAATGGAGAAGTGATTAGGACAGCAGAGGGGACACATAATAGACTAGTGAGAGACAACAGAAACAAAATTGAGAGCAGGAAAGATTAAATCAGACGAACCTCTCGAGATCACGCGTAGGCCCAATTAGGCCCTTAGTTGACCGTAAAGTATTGTGAACCGTCCTTTAGGATCTTGGTGTCCTTTGCAAAGGCGATTAGCTTGTGTGTCGTGTAAGCCGCTTCTTCTAGAGAAGCCAGTGCAGGTACACAAAGGTGTTGTTTCTCTCTTGCCCGTAAGAGTCCCAGGCAGGTGCAAATATAGCTTGCTAGGGTTTCAGGTGTCTCTGGTTCCTCATATTTCCGGCAGTTTATGTTGTTAGTAATGCTAAGCTTAGCTAGATGAGCGGCAGCTAGGCAGTGTCATATTAGAATTCTTATCAATTATCTGCTGCTGCTGCGCTCTTTGCACATTTTCCTGGAGATCCTGACAGTTGCGATCGTTCGTGATTAACGATTCGTTAGATCGTCTTCAGAGAGATGCACAAATCGTCCATTCGATCATCCGAAAAGAGAAAAAGAGCAGACAGAGCAGAGCAGAGAAATCTAAGAAGATGGAGGATAGAGGATAAAGGGAGAGCACAAGCATAGGGAGAATAAAGTTAAAGAATGAGTAGATATTAAGGGAAAGAAACCATAGGTAGATAGAGTTCGGCTTACTTTTTGATTGGAGTTCGCCATGCCCGAATCTGCAGCTTAGCCTTGTAGCTTGTGAAATCAAAAGAAATTCACTACCTTCACGTTATTGCCTATACTTTTCACCAGACATATATTTTTATGTCAATTTCTAATTCATTGGCAAGAGTTTTAAGTATTAATTGATATACATCAAGTGTAAATTTATTTAAGAATATTTTATACAAAAATATAATCCATTTCTAGCGTGCATTGAGGCCACTTGGATTTGTTGATGTTCAGTATTCTGTCTCGTTCTGTTCACTGGCATCACAGCTCGATTCGGACATAAGTTCGAAAAACCGAAACTCAAGTGGAAGTGGCATTCCAATGCGATTTACTTTTCAAACCGCCGTGGAAACGGTAACAGGCCTGATATAGCCAGCCAGCATATTGTGTTTAAAATATCATAATGCACTAGACTATATATTGGAATCACCTTTAATTTAAAGTTATCATATGTACACTGAAAATATAGCCTTAAGCTCTACAGATTCATAAAATTTCTGTTGAAATTCTCAAATTTGATTCGCTTCATTCTGCATAAGTTCTATAGCGTACGTTAAGGGAAAAAACACACTACATCCAAAGAACACGATAAACAGTATCAGAGATATTAGCAAATGCATTCTTGATTTCACTGGCAGACTTCCCCACATGGCTCCCACAAAATACAGATTTAAAAGGATTATTATACTGCCACATGCAACAATCAAGGCAATCCAGTTCAGTATGATGATGGGGGACTCCAACAGAGTGCCGGCTATCAGGGCCATGGCTCCAAGAAGTATAATTATCCAAAAGACAATCAACACGACACGTACTGTTGCGGATTCGTCATATTTGTCAAAGACGAGCATATACGAAAGTCGCAATGCTGGAAATATAATGCCTGCCACGCCCGTTATAAGACAATTGATCTTGTTGTTGAACATTATTCAAAAATAAAATTAAGCTGAACGAATGTGATTTCCGAAAAAAAAGTCAATTTTTTGTTAATATTGCAAAGCCAACTTTTATTCATTAGATACACAGATCTTTTCTTTGGACAACTTTAATCCATGATTTCCTGTAGAAAAGCAGCCGGAAAATACACGCCACATGCAATGACGAATATAATCAAAAAAGTACAGAAGGCATAGATGAGATCAGAAAAACTTTTCTCAATGCCCCACCATTCGATTGTGAAGTAGAGATGTGCAATAACTATGAGAATGCCAACTATAATGAAAAATATTAGCCAGAGAATGATTACAATTGGCACTTCTCTTATGGCGCCAATTATCATAACTAGAGCTCCCACGATGACTATACCCCATAGCGCAAGCATCGCAGTCGATATGGTTGGACTCTCTTCGTACTCGCCCAACCCTAGTATGTATCCAATACATAGGAGAGCAAATCCAATTGTGCCAGCCGCATCAAGAATGGTGTTACGTTTTAGACTCATTTTGAAATTTGATCTAGACTTTTTCCAAAGTAATTCAATTCTAAAGTATTTCAATTTTATTTTTCTGGTCGAATGTTTAATGACATTTCATAGTCTACTCAATTTTTACTAAGCTCACATTTAAAACTATGCTGGCTTGACTTAACTGAACAAGGTAGCATTTGGGAGCAGATCCAGCCAGTGGAAGTATTCAAGTAGATAAGACCCAAGGAGGAGACCTGATATCTATCAACAATGTTAACCGGCTTCAACAGATGCTCAAGACAAGACAAGCCATTGGCATTAGCAACTATTTGGCACTCGCCACCAGCTACCCCCGCAGAAAAACGACTTCATAGCTGATGCAACTCTCCCCCGAAGATGCTCTTTTGAAACAGCATGGAGGTAGTGGGAGGCCAAGAAGCCACAAGAAAGTTCAGCCGGCCAGTCTCAGTCCTTACCAGCTAGATACGATTAATTCTTCATTCCAGGATAGCTAAATAACAGACATAATTGTAGCGCTTCAGCATGTCATTGCCACCCTAATTGCGTCTGTATTCTGGAAAGCTTAAAGGAGTTGATAGAGGCACAAGGCCTTCAAACTCCGATGAACTCAACAAAAGGCAAGGTTTACTGAGTAAAGAGGACGAATCGTATCACAAGTTCCTTAGAGCATTATCAGAAATTGGCATCCAACGTGGCGATTCATCATTGAAATTCTTAAGGAATTCCTTGTTCAACATTTAAGGTTCCTTAGACACATTTTTTGCCTTAATCTATCTCTTTTATTTTGATTCGCTGATCGTATAGTCTCATTTGGTGTATTTTTAATATGTTTTCATCATTGGTTGGAACTTTTTTGCTTCCCGAATGTTTATCATCTCCTAAGCTTTTACGTTCAGGTCTGAATTAAGCTAACCAAAATTTCACACGCATAAATTATGATAAAGAATTTCAACATATTCCAACTTTTTCAATATTACAAAAGCATTGTCATCAACTCAATCAACTCAATCAATTGCTATAACATTAACCTTGATGAAATTATGGCGAGATCTTATGGAAAGAGTGTGTTTGCAAGGACTTCCTACAATCTAGGACTTCTCCAATCGTAGATACAGCTATGTAGTTTGTGGAGTTTATCTTGAGATTATGCAATTTCGATAGCCAAATTGACTGCAACTCTCAAGTTTGGCTATGCGGATGTAGTTAATTATAACAAGGAATTCCAAAGCACACAAATATCTAGAGTTGGGCTAAAATGAATTCCAATTCCTGCTCACTTTCCGCATTCCTACTTCATTGAATGCCAAAGATAACAACAGCTAAGCACTCTTCACAAAATCTAGAAAACAGTGGAGCTGTGCCAATATTGCCCTTGTCGATTGCCAAAGCAGAGTGTGCACTGTGAGTGTGTGCATTAGCAAATTGAATGGCATTTAAATGTATGAAGAAGGAAAAATCTCAACTGATCTGCTAATGCAATCTAATAAAGTAAAAGCAAAGTCGTAAAAAAAGCGCAAGCAAAAGCCAAGCAGCAGCAGCAACGGCAAAAAGTCAGCCCACTAATTGCAGCATTAAAGCTCTCTGGCTCAAAGCCTCAAATGAAAAAATATCCTGCGTGGGTCTGGATGTCTGTGTGTTTGTGTGAGATTAGATGAGTGCTTGGGACATGTTGCGGCCATTTTAAGCGCCAGCTTTACCAAAGCCGACACAGAGCAAAGTACTGAGCTGTAGTTGTTTCACCTGTGATACAGGTGATTAATGGGATTTACTTAGAGAGAGAGAGAGAGAAGAGAGACATAAAGTACCATATAGCCAATGTAATGTGAGTAGTTGTTTAGCGACTCAAAGTAGGGCAGGCTTAATATGTGGCGTGTCTCTTACATTTAAAGAAGTAAGCCAAATGGCTGTCTAGTTTAGATGAATAATTAATTGCATAATAATTTTGTAGAAGTTTTAACCATAAAGTAGAAAACACTGACTCATTTATCTCAAAACTCAAGACAGATTTTATAATTTAAAATTTTAGTTCAGACTTACTACGATTCTAAACTCTAAGAACTTCCTTAGGGAAATTGGTAAACAAAGTCTTAAACGTATGTTAATTATGATTATGTGGCCTGATTTATGAAATGACAATTGAAATTTTATAATAACCCATTTGTTTCCCCCATGATCTCAAAGAGTTTTCTATGCGTTGACCAAAACATAGCATACTTATAAGGGCAGTTTTATTTGAACCACAAACATTGGTTGAATATCGAAGGCAATTGAACTTCACACAAAACAAAGTAGAGCTTCTAGAACTTAACAATTCCCCTTCCCCAAATGCTTCCTGAACTGCTTCCTAATAAATATTTCCACACCATCCCAGCTTAAACTCGAACCTAACAAACATTTCACACAAATTAATATGATCAACTTGTAACCGAAAAAAAAGCAAAAATAAATATAAAAAAAACTTTAAAATTGCCAAAGTTTGAAATTAATTAAAAATGTTGCAATGCATTGATGAAACCATAACAAAAACTAATATTTGACAATTGCCAATAATCGCCAGAGCAGACCACGCCGCTCCCACAGCTGACCAGAACAAACCAGACCAGAGCCGGCCAGCGGCAACATGTACTTGTACGTGTATTGGCAAACACAAACAACAAATTGGCAAGTAGCAGCCAACATGAACAACAGCAACAACAACAAGCAGCAGCAGCAACAATTAAAACCAAATCGAAAAGAGCAATGTAAAGTTTGTGTTCATATTGTTGTTGCTTTTGTTCTTTTTTCTTATGTTTTTGTGACATAAAAACTTTGTGCCCAAAAACCAATACATGCAAATTGCTATGCCTGTGCTTGTGTGTGAGCCCAGCAAACATTTTGTAAGACATATTTCAAAGATAAGTTGATTGAAATAAACATGAACAACCCTTGTTGAAAGAGAATAAAATTAAGAAGGATTATATGGGTGATATTTTAAGGATATTTAAGGATACTTATTGTACATTTAACTCCTAAGACTTAGCTTGGCGATTAACTTCATATTTAGACTATGAATTGACAAGAAAATTTATTTTCCCATTTAACCTATCACATAATTTAGAAATTTCGCTCAGTGCTTTCCCCTTTTTTCACGTTGTCAAGAACTACACAGCTCTGTGTTGGTCTGTGGCTGGCAAACCCTAATGTATACCTTAGCTCAATCTTAGGAAAATCGAGTTCTTTAATAATATTTCTCAAAATACGCATCACTTTCTCAAGCCGCTTGACGATTTTGTCTGCATTAACCAAAATCTTTTGAGATCACATTCAATTTTTTGCCTAATAAAAAATGTTTGGCGTGAAGTTTGTGTTTTATGCTGTACGTGGCGTTCAGTTTTTGTTGTTGTTGTTGTTTCTAATACCCTGTACTGTTTCCGACTTCATAAAGTATACATTTTTGATCACAATCAACAGCAGAGTCGATCTGTATAAACAGCTAGCTCTCGGAAACTATAAGAACTGGAGTCACCAGATGGTATGTGGACTCCTCTAGTGTACAGGCAGATCTTATTTTGCCAACCCTCCTTCCGGCCCCGCAAATAAATAAAAAATATATCTCCCATAATTCTTAACACATTTAATTGAAGTTCGGCTTATATATAAGTTCATGTATAAGCAAATATTCTACCAATTTGCTAAATTTCATTACGATCGGATATTAATTGTAGACAAAATCGTCAAGAAAAACCAACACAAAATCAGAAATTAAATTACGAGTTTTTCATAGTCGGAATATCAACTTTTACTTGTTAATAATCGAGGCTGCTGTTGGAGTAATCCTGATCCACTATATAATAAAACCTCCATAAAAGCGAACACACAAAATGTTCCTTTGTTTCCTTTGACCGAAGTGCATCAGGAGCGTTCTGCTATATGATATACCAGTAAACTAGATACAGGGTATTTAGCTGTCGAACAAGCTCAAATGTAGTGTTTTTTTTTTTGTGGCTGCCACACTTTGTTGTAAGGACAAAGTTTGAAATTGAACAATTGCAGCCGTGAAACGAAATTCAATTGAAAACTCAAAGCTTCACAAATTTATGCCAATATATAAAGCATGTAGTATCTGTGTCCCTATCCCTCTCTCTTTCTATCTATCTCTCTTTCTCTCTCTCTCTCTCTGTGCGTGTGTGTCTTGTACTGCGTTTGTACACCTGTCCAGGTGCGCATTGTTGTTTGATTGCAAAATGTAATTGAATGCCACCGTGACAGCAAAACATTTGCTGTACAGCAACAACAAATGATCTACATATACATACATATGTCTACATATATACTACATATGCAGCCATAACAATAATAATTTGCATTAAAGTGCATACATGTGTGTATGTATGTATATATGTACGCACATATTTGCATTATTTGCAATTCAACTAACAAATAAATAACATTTTAGCATAAATAAATATGAAAAACATGAAATAAATTCTAGCTCCATAGCTTTAATTGAATACAAACTCTTACGTTAATTAAAAAAATGATTTGTAGCCATTTATTGAGCAAAAAATGGTGTTGAAAAAATATCACAAAAAAAGTGAGAGCCATAAATTGCAGTGAAAGTTGCTAAAGATAATTTCAAATAAAAATATAAAGAAAAAAATGTCTTAAAAAAAAGTTTTGAATAAATAAAATTTTTGAAAATAGTTTGTTTATAATGTAAAAAAATACAAAATTTAAGACTTGCCCATAAATTAAAATGCTATGTAATTTTTTAATATTTTGTAAATATTTATATAAATATTTGTTTTTATTTAAAAGTTTAATCAATTTGATTGCTAAGCTTGCAAAATGCTTATGTTCCAATAAATTACAACAAAATATTTTAAGTAAATCCAAATTTATATATATATATATATATATACATCTTTGCGGAAACCTTTTACAATGCAGACACTCAAAATTTGTTCAATTCCAATAACAAACCAAAAAGTTGTTCATACTAAGCTTGTGGCAACCGAGAATGGTCCTCATCGACAACAAATATCGCAGCTATATTAATATGAAACATCATAAGATCACAAACTATCGATGTCTAGTATTTAATCGATATCGTTCATCGTAGTTCTTCTCCGTTGTCTCGACCACGACGGCATGTCTTGTCTTCCGCAAATAATTTGTATTATTAAGTTTAAGTAATAAATCTGAGCAACTAAATGATTGCGTTGTAATTAGTGGCAACATAATCTTAAAAACTCATCATCATTCATTAACGCCATCTGTTGTTAGTTCTAATTACTAATTGTTCATTCTGCGGTCTGATTTTGACGATCTTTGTAGATGAACCTATGATAAGAATTTCAGCTTGAAAGCCTAAAAACTAAGGAAGTAGTTCGCTTATAAATAGGCAGACAGAAGATCAGACGGACTATATCAAGAATATATATACTTTATGGGGTCGGAGATGCTTCCCTACATGCGTTACAAATGACAAAGCTATACATATCTGTATTTTCTTTTGATATTTTCAAATGTTGCTTCAGAGTTGTTATTGTAAAACTGCAAGAAGAAAGGCCGTTCTGATATAACATTTGCCAGGTCCTGGCACTCTTCCGCAGCATTTGGCCCTTCAAATTGAGGCATCTCATATTCATAATATAAAATCAGAAGTTTCTAGCTTTAAAATTATGAGAAATATAATTTCAAACTGGGTGACATTTCATACATGTATTTTATGTTCGTTTAAAAAGAAAGTTACCAAAAATCGAAATGGTCAAATAATTTTTAAAATAGTCCCCACAGGCCAAAGCTTTTAAACATTTCAACAAGGCCTTAAGCTTGAAACCATTTGAGTATCTAGTTTTTGTCTAACTTTTCTCTTAGCCGTCGTCAACTTCAACTGACCCTAAGGAAAGCGGCTTAAGTCGCCGACAGGAGAAAATAAAAAAAAAGGAACAACATAAGGCACGCCTCTTTCAAACTAGGACAAAAAGCCACCTGTAAGCCAAAAGGACACCCAACTACCTCCCATGCTGCTCAAATATTCAATTCCATAAAACACTTGTTTACGCAGTTCACGCAGATCACGCGGTCTAAGCCAGAGCGAAACTTCATCAACTGAAATTGTGAATTCCATACAAATAGTTTGACAAACTTTTGTTGGCAAAATGGAAGCGGAGGAAACGGCAGCAAAAAGCGCAAATGAAAGAAGTTTTGCGGTAGGCCCAAGACAAGAAGGAAAAGAAAACTAGGAAGCAAAAAAAATGGGGGCATAAAAGAAAATCTTGTAAATCTAGCCTGTGAGACAAAAGATCTAGTGGCTTACAGTGTGCAGTGCGGGAATGGTGGAAAAGGGCAGCGGGGGAGACACATACTGTACCAAATATAAATATGAGGAAATGTTGACTGTAGGAAGGAGGCTAGAGGAGGCTTTTATATTATGATTTTGGTTGGATATGAAATCTTAGTTTTGAGCATTTCCGGCGCCAATTGTTTGGGTCACGTAGAGCAAAACGGTCCTTCTAATGAACGTGAACATGCAGCAATGTCTGTATATACACATGTGATGTGCATATGTTTTGTTATTAGGGTGACCTTATTCTATAAGAGAAAGTTATTTAGAGGTGGCTGGCTTGGTTTTCTTAAAAGCTTTTCTTTAAAACTGAGATTTTCTTCTATAAACCTGAATTAGCTGCACTTTAACTAAGCTCTAACCTTATGATTCTTTGTATATACCCTTGCAGAGGTTATTGTAATCTTATCATCTAGAATCTGTAATCATCTAGAAATCCATAAAGTATATATATTCTTGATCAACCAGGTCGATATAGACATGTCCTTCTGTTTTTCTATCTGCATTTTTCTATGCACACTAATGTAAAGTAATTCGTGTAACTTGTTTTAGGTTTTTTAATTTTCAAAACCAAATGTTTTTATCATGTTCATAGCCACCCTAATATATATAATTGCCACATATATAGCTTGCGCGTGCCGCATATTATCGCCTTGGTCTCAATCCTTGCCTGCAACGGATTTTAGTGTTGTTAGAACTCAACTAGACGCTGTTCTTTCTGCTGCCACATAATCAAACTTATCAAGCACACACACACACACACACACACACAAACACGGAGCAAGGAGTTGAGGAAAAAACCCAACAGAAGGAGAAGGTGGCTCATAGACATGTCTAAGTTGTGGCCAGCAAAACTTTGCTAAGTCCAAAACTAACCAAAAACCACTAAATAGGCGCGTGCAGAACCTACACACACACATGCACACACACACACACACGTATAGAGCTAGGCAGACAGATAGGGAGACAGAGTGTGGCAAAAAGTCTTGGGGCAACCGAAAAGTTTTTTGAACTTGTTTTGGATTCGGTTTTTGACATTATACTCAGCGGCAACTCGGCAAACAGCAACAGCACCACCTCTCATGCGCCTTGATTGTCAACATCCAATGGGGAATTGAACTTGTGGGGGGCCAGCACAAGTAAGGCAAAGTTTGCACAGACTTTTATGCTCAACGCCCTTTAAAGTTTTCCTTATGGTAATATCAATTGAGATGATGTTCGTCTTTTGTGTGTGTCTGTGTTATTCTATTCTAATTCAATCAGCTGCACTTTTTTTGTGCCAGTCATAAAATCATAAAAGAAGACAGATAATGGGCAGACAGGTGTTGTGCCATAGATTAATTCATATAATATATCGATTAGATAGAGCGGACCTATCGACTAATCATAATTCCACAAATTTGGTTAGTCATACAAATGATTACTTTGACAAGTGACGTTGGAATAGTATTACATTCCATTCGTAATGATTTGTGTTATGGGAAAGTCAACCAAAAGTGATTCCTCTCTTACTTGTTTACTAAATGAACGGTCTGCACATTGTGTGACTTCTAGCTTAGTGCTTTCTAGTCATTGTAGTCAGCCGACGAGAGAGTGCTGTCAGTGCAATTGCGAGGGGGACGATTTCAAAACGATGCTTGCCAGAGAGGTAGCGTTAACAAGACACCTTGAGAGACAAATAAGAGTGCTCCCTCTTTCTATATCCAACCAACTTTCCACAAACTTTGATTCCAACTTTTTAGGTTAGCTCACTCATGAGCGATAAAACGTTTGGGTTTTTGTTTTTTCAGCTGCCATAAACTGAAGCTAGGCTAACTTTACATATGTTTCATGACCTGCCAGAGTCAATCCTCAGAAGTCTTGCTGCTTGACAACTGAGTCTTATGTCTTGCTTAACCAAATTATTTCAAAACTGGAACCCAACTTGAATTCCACTTGTGAAACGACTGAAAATGCGATAGCCGACAGAAGACCATTTGGTTTCAGTATCTCTGTGCTGTCAACCGTTGTTGGTGGCTATTTGTCTTCCTAATTGCATACTTTCAGGGTGTTGCATTTGGGAAATATTTGCGTTCAAAATTGCTTGCAAAATCCCAAAGAAGGCCTAGTATAAGGAACGCAGGCGTTTCCTTGCTACTCTACTTCAGCACCAAAGTGGGGTGAAAGATATATATATCCACCCAAGCGGGCAAAAGTTTACTAACAAAATGAACATGCTATATCAGGGTCTGTTTAGGGTTCTTAAAAAGTAAACTTTTCCGACTTCTCAGATTCAAGCCTAGTTCACATCTGTTTGGTATACGAGAGTAGTAGAACTAGACACTAGATAATCGTACAAATCATTTATTATATTGTTATTAAATTGTTTCAATTTATTAAAAAACTTTCATTGGAAAACTTATTCTTTAAGGGAAACAATGAAAATTGCAAATAAAATCTTAAATTAAGTTACTAGAAATTAGATTAATCAATAATGATAAAAACCTCCAGAAGCATAGTTACACAATTACTATAAATGTACAGATTTATATGGATATATCTATTTCATTAACATATAAATATATATTTCACATCAATGCCTACCCACAAAATGGTATACAAATTTTTAACGACACTTTTTGGCCTATCTGTAACCCCATGTAATTAAATCAAAGCACCCAAAAAGCTGCGCCAAATCTACATATCTGCAGTGCGCTTTCACTCTGGGTCCCCCCACACTACTGTGTATTGAATTAACCCCCTTTAGCCAATTGTTTAACAACAACTTATTTTTGGCCCTGTCCAAATGCAAACTAATCTCATATCTTTTATCTTTTTGTTGCCCCACTACATTTTACAGCTGCTGATGGCTGCCATTGTTGCTGCTCGTTGTTTTGGTGGCACTTCCAGGCGAACGCTTGCATTGGCCTGCCAACAGGAGCAGCAGCAGCATCAGAGGGAACAGAAGCTGGAGCTGGGGCTGGGGCTGGGAGAGCAGCACAACAGGCAGGAGAATTTGGGATTTGCAATGACGGCGCTGAAAAACAATAGATACAGCGGCAACAGCAACAACAATGACAACAACAACGATTACAGCTACAACTACAACTATGAGGATGGGTATGAGGATGAGCATGATGATGATGCCATTGTAGATAACAGCCATGAGGACAACAATGACAGGCATAACTACAACAAAGCATTGGCCAAATGGCAAAAAGTGTACGGATATCCCAGCCAAAGCCAGGACCAGAGTCAGAGCCGGAGCATATATAGACAGCAGCAACAGCTACAACAGCGACAGTTTGTTGATGATCCCGAGAATGAGAATGCCAGCAATGACTTCCGTTTGCAATTGTCTAACATAAATGCGGCCATTCAAGGTGCGGGTCTGTTTGCCAGCCAGGCTCAGGTACAGGACAATGAAAACAACAACAGCAATGTACAACAGCAACAGCAGCAGCAGCAACAGCCAGAGCAACAAATGTTGCTCGAACGTCGAAGCCTTAGCAATGACCTCAGGTAAGATGCAACACAAACGAAAATTAGCAGCCAGATTTTGCCAATGCATGGCACTAGACGATTCTCTGCGTGTGTGTACGTGTGTGTGAATGTGCGTGTGGGCTTTTACCTGTTTGAGTCCTTGCTAAATGTGGGAAAGAGTTTGAGATAGTTTTGTGGCAAACATCGCATACACCTAAGAAAATTTCACAGAAATTCTCCAAATTAATATAAACACAAAGAAGTAGTGACTTTTGGGGGATTCATTTAAATTTTAGTGAATTTTGTATTATTTAAAAATATTTTTGTTATACTTCGACTTTTTCAGGTAAACGTCATTTTTCATACAATTTGGCTTGGGAAATTTACTTTCCCCTTTTCTCCCAATTACACAAAATTGAAAGCTTTATCAATTCACAATTCCCAATTCTGTGTATCCTGTTTAATCTGCAGCTATCAGTTGTCATATACGAACAGTTGTCATATGTGCTAAAGGCCACTGATGAAGAGAAGTGTGGCTACCTGGAAACACAGCGCTCTGTTTGACCATCCAAAAGTTTTAGGGAAAAATTCTGTTATATGCTGTTAGATTGTGAGAAGCAGCTCAAAATTTGCTTGTCCGTTGTCACGAAGCTCAATCCACTGATAGTGCCACCATTACCACTCCAGCTGCACAGTGCTCGTGTCAGATTCATTCATCCTTCAATCCCTTTGCCTTTGCCACTCCTTGCCGCATAGCAAGCTAATCTGCATTGTGGCCGAAATATGATTGCAAATGCAAAGTGGGGCTCCATTCAGCTCTATCCGACTTTGACTTTGCCTTTTGCTGCTTATCAACTGGAATGCCATAACGTCAGTGCTTGACGTAAGCGTTAACGTAAGCATTTAAGCTCGTTCGCTCTGCAGTTGTTATGGGCACACAGACACTGTGTGCTCCGGGTTCCCTTTTTGTTTGCGCTGCACGGCTAAATGCACGAGATCAGGCTAAGACGGATCAAGAATTTGCTGCACCAAAGATTACGAAATGCCCTAAAAAAGCAAATAAAGAAAACCAAGATGGTCAACAAAAGCATGCGCCAACACCAAGCACAAATGAATGAACAGACAATAATAATGAAAAAGGCTAAGTTTCGATATCAGAAGTGGAAATACCCTTGCAGATATGTGTTGGAATAAGAAGGGTGAGGGTCACTTTTAATAGATGATTATCCTATGCGTACGTTTAGATCAGGGATGGACATAAAGAGAGGCTCTCCAAATTCAGTAGCGTTCGGTGTGCCCAGGCGATTGCTTTCGGATCCCTTAGACCATGTCTGATGAATCCTAGTCAAGGTTTTCCATAGCCCAGCAACACTGCCCTTAACAGAGAGAAAAAGAGTGAGGGAGATAGATTAAAGAAGAAGAGAGAACAACGCAACATGTAGCGAACACCATTTTCTGCTAGCTAGCTCTATTTTAAGGAGTTTATTTGAGAGCTATATGATATAATGATCCCATTTGATATATGTGCCATGCATTGTTCATAAGCTTAAAACAGTCAACCTAACTCACACACACACACACACACATACACAGAAATATGTATTTTGACAGAGCTTTCTCTTATCTCAGAAAGTAAAGATCAGAATGGCAAATTATTTATAAATATATTTGAACAATTTTAAAAATATATAAAACCTCAATCCCCACTGATTTGAATCTTTCAAAATTCTTTGAAATTTTTCCAAAAGAAAAAGTGAACCATGCTAGTAAAAATCCAACCGAAAATCCCATTCCACATTTCATTTGCATGCCATGAATGGAGAGCAAACAATAGCGTTGTTTAGTTTCTTTATTTATATTTTCATCATAGAGACCCTTTCCTGCCTACGCCTACCTCTCCAGAATCCGGCATACTAATTTGAACTAACCCCTCTCTGCACCTCAACTAGGCTCTGTCCGGACAGAATTGCATTTCTAAACATTTTCGCAAACTTTGCGACAAAACTATCAAAGCCGTTGTTGGCTCTGAAGTGCGCTTCAAACAGTGGCCCTGCGGTGTAGAGCGGTGGCAATGGCGGGATTAAGGGGGGTATGTATGTATAGTATAGTCGTGGCTAAAGTGTAAAGCATCGACAACGAAAAGGGAAATCCGCTGGCAGCCCGTACCGACAAGTCGACTGTCGCGTAACGAAAAGCTTTGTACAATACACCACTCCGACTGCCCGCCGCCGCCACGGACCAATGCCATCAACGCCATCCTGATACCCCCAACCCCCCTCCCCCCGCCTCCTCGCCCTGTTCTATCCACCCACCCAGCGATGCAACCCAGCTCAACTCATCTTCATGCTCAATCCCCCAATCCTAGCCAGACAAAGCCCTGCAAAACGAAAGCTAAAAAATTCATTGGCGTTTGCTGCCGTTGAATGCAAAATGATGCGCTTTTGTTGGCCCAAGCTGGCGAAAAAAAAAGAGGTGGAATGAGGAAAAATAAAAATAAAAGGGAATAGCGTCGAAAATCCAGCGTCATGCAAATAACAAACGTCAAAAACGAATTCATTTTCCTTTTTTCGCTAAACTAAAAAGCGCCTTTTGCACTCGGCCGCAGCCACATCCGCCTCCTGCCCAATGCCGTTGGGCAGGCGACGTTGGCGGCGTCGGCATCATTTGAGCCTTTGCTAATTCATTGCCAGAGCGGAACAATTTTCAAATTTCTATGCATATGCAATTGCAGGAGGAATCGGCGTCCACGTCAACCTGTACCAGAACCAGGTCAGCCAGAGTTCTACATGGACGATGATAATGATGATGATGACGCAACAGCAAAAGCAGCAGCAGCAGTATCACCAGCTGGAGCCGCTTCAGCAGCTGACACTATTGACTTTGAGGGCGAGGAGGACTTTGCTGTGGACCATGCTAATGGTGGCCAACTGGAGGATGCCAATGAAATGAATGCTCAACTGCCTTATGGCATACAGAATGTGCGCAAGCGTCGTGTGCGAAGCGTTATGCCGCCCACTCAGCCACATAGTCTCTACGCCACTGGCAATCCCACCGGAGGCGAAGGAGTAAGTCCGGGAAGCAATTCATATATTCACAACTTATACTTATTCCTCTTCCAGGTGACCTACCAGTCATTGTGTCCCACAAATCGTGTTACCGTCAAGCTGGACAGCGGGGAATATCGTCCCAATCACTATGTGGAGGTTACCTGTGCCCATAACTATGCTCCACAGCCCTCGCGTGTCCAGAACTATGACTATAGCTACAGAGGCAATGAGTTGCCGCTGCTAAGAGCCTTATTGAATGAACGCGGCGAGAAACGTGAGGTGGGTGTGTGTGGTGATGTGGGAAATGTGGAGCTTACACCGCTTAATCCATTTCCTCATTTGCAGATTTGCTCCGCCACTGGCTTCTCATGCATACAACTCAACCGCACCATACACCTGATACGGTTAAATGAGGGCTCCGGCTGCTGGGAGTCCGAGACACGCACAGTGCCCTCGGGCTGTGAGTGCATGTGGCCCAAGCACAGTTACGGCGACATAGCCACCTACCATCAGGCCCAGAAGCGTTTCAGTGCAGCGGCCAATGCTGCCCGAGGACGTTCCTCTACCGCTGCCAACACTGATTACAGCCCAGGTGTGGGCTATCGCCAGCTCACACTGCGTTCTCGCAAGGCTCCGGCTCCGGCCGCCCCACGCCGTCGACGCGAGCAATTGGACTACGAGGGCTACGAGTTATATTAAAAGTTGTTGAAGCGCGCCGGAAGAGGAGGCAAGCAAACAAACCGGTGCCTAGCTGCTAGCACTATGGAACTGGGATGGATTTGTTTAGCAACTAAGTTGAATCTGCATCAAAAAGCATATATGTATATGTGTATAAATTATTATTGCCAGTAGTTTTTAGCTAGAAATGAAGCCTAAAATCTAAAATTATTTTTTGCTTGCTGTACAAAGGAATAAAGACTACAATGGAGCAACAAAATGGAATTCAAAGGATAAATGTGTTCCAGGCTACAGTTTTCAGTTTCAGGTTTTTTTTTTTTTGGAGATTTTGATCTCCAGCATTTTCAGACCCAAACTCTCTTGGCTTAAAAGCGAACCCAGTCATGGTTGGAAAGATGAGACTCGAATGACACTATTTGATACCAGCCACATCTTGAATCTACCCAACAGATCATTTATATAGGAAATCTCAATGTATATCCTTATAAACTGTGACTAACTTACATATCGAGTTTCCCAAAGTGGTTTTTTAGCTGGGTTACTACCTATACGAATGACAGTATCAAAGCCTCCCAGTTCATTGACCAAATTCGATGCGGATAAAGCTTTGACTTGCTATACATAACCATATGACATCTCAGTAAGTACAAATGGGTTCACATCAGGAAAGGTGCACATATATATCAAGATTTTAAAGAGAAATCTATATATTTGGAATATTTTGGAAGTCTTTTGATAAGCTCGATAAGTTACAATTTGTGGCCGATTTGGTTATGATAACATTTTCTATGAATTTTTGGTCAAAAGAAGATTATTGCAAGATTATTGTCTGATCTCACCAGATCTGCTCAGCGAACGTTAGGCCTCGTATGGATATAAACCGGAATCGATTTGATTTGAATGAAAAATAGAAAAGCTACGCCCCTAAGGGCTCATTCTGGAACAATCAGTTATATGGGAGCTATATGATATAGTTGTCTTATCTGGAACTCAACCAGCGCATCTGGTAAACATTTTAGCTCTGTAGCTCTTAAGACTTCGGAGATCTCGGGGTTGATCTCCTTATATACTACGTATATGAATGCCAATCCATATAAGCATATACAAAATCGCAATGCCATAATAGCTTAGCCAGGTATGGCTAATCACAATAGAATGCAAGGGGCCGTCTGTGTGCTACTTATTGAAGTGAGGGTCATGCGGGGTAATAAATGGCTGATTCGCTAGAAAATCCACGAGTAAATAGGTGCGTTTGCCAATCGATTTAAGAGTACATAAATTTATTGAAATGGTGATGGGACCTGGCCGCCCATGTATAACAAATGTGGAAAGGGAGAGCAAATGCAAATGCTGGAGTTGCTAGGTGAGCTCATGGGGCATTTGGTCTAGCCGTTGGTCTAGCAGCTTCTCCACCAGATCTGCAATTTCTCCATGCACTTCCTCTTTGGGCCTACTGGCATCCAGTGTATGCCAATATTCGGCTTCTGTGGTACAAAACCGCTCATAAACCTCGGCCACCTTGCGCTGCATCTCAGGCTTCTCATATCTAGAAAACGTATTTACTTAAAGAGGTGTCAAATCTTGCATTCTGCCCACATACCGCTCGTTGCCAAACTCTTGTCTAGCCGCCAGCAAATCTGTGTCTGCCTTGAGATAAAATACAGCATCAGGCTTCAGCAGGCCCCGCTCGGGTGCATAGCACCAATCGAAATCTAATCCTTTGGCTGTGGTATACGCCACGCCCGAGTATGAATATCTGTCCACAATCAATGTAGTGCCCGCCAGCATTTGTTTCTTCATAAGATCCCTGGACTCCCAGCGATTGGCGGAGAACAACAAATGAATCGCCTCATCACTCAGCTGTCGGCTGTTGGTTAAATAAGCATCAATCACTTGCCCAATGGCAGAACTTCGAGCGGGAAATCTCATGTGCAGAGTGGGAATATTTTTCGACTTTAGCAGTTCCTCTGTAAAACGCCATACAATTGATGTAATGTTTGTTATTTCGTTTAATTTATTGCTTACCCAACATGCGGCTTTGAGTGCTTTTGCCGGTACGGTCGCATCCTTCGAAAACAATCAAAGCACCACGTTTGATGCCGCCCATTTTGTTTTGTTTGGTGAGTTTTGTGGCTTTCCAAGGAATTATTTAAGTTAAGCGTCACGCTTGGATATCACTGTTTCTTTGAATAATGGTTTATGCTGACTTGTTGTAAAGTAAATAAGATTGGGCGCTAGCGCTGTGCGGTATTTCTTTTACTAACTGAAGTAACTAAAAGTAACGACTCACTGGTGAACAAAATATCGAATAAGAACAAACTTAGCGGCGTACTAAAGTATTCAAAAGTATCGAGCCCCAGGCAAAACAAAATTGACCAAATACAAATATATGAAAATTGAAAATAAAATTTATGTTTTGTTTTAATGTTTTTAAAATAACATGAGCTTTTAATTTATTCACTAGGAAATCTGCTGGACATTCTTTCGACAACTCTCCGGCTACTTAGATCTATTTTGTCATTAACATTAAGGAGAGCTGTGCGTTTTCATTAATATTTGAGATAAATTAATTAAGTGTAGACCACTTTGACAGTAGTTTGAGCTGCCATGGGGTATGATTATTAATTGATATTACTTATGAATAAAAATACATATAAACTCATATATATTCATCCAATTGAATTGAAATTTCCCGCTGTTGAAGAGAACACAAACAGGCGGCAGAAACTTCGATATTGTCAATAGCCTAAGTGTAACCATGCTATAACACACTATTTTATTAAAAATAATACAAACAATAAAAAAACACAAGAGCCAAACAATAACGTGAATTATATACAATACATTAACATGTTATCAAATTACATTTCTCTGCAGTGCCTATCGCAACAAACGTTTTCGCAACTATCGCAGCAAAGCCGCGGTTCACGTTGCAACGAACCAGCTCCATTCGTGAACCGCAAACAACAGAACAGAAGCAAGACGGCACACACACATAAAAATACAATTGCAACGCAACTATTTTAACAAACAATCGAAAAGTCATAACAAATTAGATGAATCGTTTTAACAGAGAGTGACAAATTTTAGCCACACTGGCCGGCGACGCCCAACAATTGGCAATGTGTTAAAAATGTGGATGCATTTTGTGTGTTTGTGATTTTTTGGCAATGAATTATCGAGAGACAGCGTGCAGCTGTCGATAGGTTTATGTAGCTGTTATCGGCTGCCGTCTTTTGCCTCTCAATTATCGCGCAAGGACCACGACCACGAGAGGATTGCCGATTGCCGCCGCTAGCTGAAAACTTTTGCAAGTGGGTGGTGATGTGGTGTTGCGGTGGTGTGTGTGAAAAAAGTGCGTGCGGAATTGTTTATAAGTGCAAAAAAGAGCAGCCAGGACACTGACTCTCCTCCCGTATGTGTGTGGTGTGTGTGTGTGTATGTTTACAGTTGTGATAGCCTTGCTCTAGCAACTCCTCCCAATTTGCCTGCTGTGCTGCAAAACAGTCTCTAGAGTCGTCTAGATGTTTTCATGATCTCAAATCCCTGCCTGCTGGGTTAGTTTTCTTCTTGGTTATTTTTTCGGCAAGAGATCTTTAAGCCCAAGCCATGTCCAACAACAATCACCCGCATGGCCATTTGAGTCAAGCGGCCGCTGCTGCCGCTCAGAATCCTTCATGGAATCCCCTACAGGTAATTACAACACATGGAGAGCTATTTTTTTCTTCAGATTATCATTAAATTTCGTACTTTCCACAGATACCCTCGTATATACCGCGCCAACCCCAACTGGCGCACATGTCCAATGAACGGCCAATGGTGCGTTCGCCGCTGACCTGGCATGGGTCTGCCCAGCCGCCACCACCACCAGATGCGATTTATAATTTTATGTCGGCTAATCATAAAAACGTAATTAAGACTGTAGACTCCGTTCCCGGCACGATTATTGCACGAATTATATGTAGCTACTCCTTTCCTCCGTCTTCGCCTACGCCTCGTCTCGTTTCGCTTGTAGAATTCTTAGTGATCAGTTTCAGTTTGTGTTCCTTAGAATTTTTGCTTTTCTTATGCGTCTTCAGTTTTAGTTTGTGTTTTAGTGGACATCATGATCTGTAATTAATGCCCTGCATGTTTCCAGTTGGATCATCATCATCAAATGAATCCATTGCTGGCACCGCCATACACTGGAACATTACCATTCGACTCCATGGATTTGTCGCTGCAATCAAGTCGCAGTGCGGCCCCGCCGCTGGCCAAAGCAGGCATGTCCCAGCAACAACAACAGCAGCAGCCACTGGGGGGCAATCCTAATCCTCAGCAGCAACAGCAGTCACAACATTTGCATACCGCCAACTATTCCACTATGTAAGCATATGCCACCTTCTCCTCTCCATTTGCTAACTTCTTTCCTTTCCAGTCACAATCTCACCACAAATCCTGCACAGCAGCAAGGACATTTGGCAGCCATGGCAGCTGCTCATGCCAGTCTTCTATCCGGCAATGTATCATCTTCGGCCGCTTCTACATCTACACCAGCACCCACATCCACTACCTCGAGTGTGGCGGCGTCCAGCAAATATCTCACTGCCAATGGCAGCGATTGCAGTGAATCTTTATTGCCACCGCCGCCGCCAAGTGGTGCCACTGCCGCCACAACCACTGGCAACAGCAATAGCAGCAGCAGCAGTAACAACAATCTACCCGCTCCACCTCCACATTACATGCAGCAGAATCGCGATGAGAACTATAAGCTGGCGCAATTGAAGCGCAGTTTTGAGCAAGAAGTCCTGTCCAAGAAGGATAAGGAGTGCGGTGGCTACGCGGCCTCGCCCAGCAAACTGCCGACACACAATCTACAACAACAGCATGCAGCGGGAGCCAATAAGAAACGTAAGTGGGATGGGACAGCATCAGACCCAGCAAACCAAAAGTCCGGGAATTTCGGATGACACTCTCTCACATTCTTTGCTTTTCACTGAAATCAATCCAAACTCGACTTGTATCCATTGTGAGAAGGCCCCAAGTCTTTTGACGAAATTTGATGAGGATTGCTCCAAACTAAGATATTGCTTACCTTCTCCTTTACAGCATCGCCACTCCGAAATTATCATCAGCAGCAGCAGCAATCGGGCTACAATATGACACCCAAATATAATGGACCACATACGCCGCCAACGCCGCAATCGCCCCTGGCAGCCCAACCTCATCAAATGCAATCACCCACCATGGACTACAATCAGTTGCATTTGCATCATCAGCTGCATCCTGGTGGTGGCTATCAGCATATGCAACAGCCACCGCTGGAGCAGCAGCATCAGCATTTACACTATCACAACCAGCATCTGGCGACGCATCAGCCACAGCCGCAGCCCCAGCTGAATAGCGCACAATTTCAGGCAAATCCTGCCCAGCAACAACAACAGCAAAACCAACTGCATCAGGGTCGGCATACGCAATTGACGAATCTCGATATGCTGAAGCGCAGGCATGAGCCGGAACGGGAACGGGAACGTGATCCCGAAGAGCAGACTGTCATCACAGATCTATCCACAACAGCTGCGTATAGGAATAGTTCCAGTTCCGCCCCAACCTTAGGTTTGCTGCCGCCGGCAGAGAGTGAGAAACTGCCGCCAGATGGCCCGGAATCACCCTACATGACCACCTCGAATGAGGAGTCACTCGAATCCAATAGCAATAGCAGCAACAGTCGAAAGCGTCGCAAGCGGAAGTCCAGTTTAGTGATGCGACTGACACCCAGTAGTGAGCAGCAGCCGGTGGCCAAGCAGCAGCCGAGTACTCCGAATTGCAGTCCCAAAAATGGCGAACAACCAGGTGAGTTCCAGCCATTTGCCCAACAACAATCGAAGGAGAAGCCTCCAGAGCAGCAGCAGCCGGAGATCATCCAACAGGAAAACGGTCGTGCTTCCACAGAGAATAGCAATAGCAACAGCTCCACTCAGTACACTGATGAGAATCCCAAGACCAAGAAGCAACGGCAGGCCCTGCTCCAGCGTAATCTCACCGAGCAGCAGCAGCAGGAGCAACGCCGCCAAGATGAGCCTTCCCAGGAGCTGACCAAGGCGCAGCCACCCAGTCCGCCTAGCAACAGCAGCAGCTCCAGTTCTAGCAGCTCTAGCGGCAATTCGCACAGCAGCCGCAGTACCCAGGAGGAACAGCAGCAGCAACAACAGTTGGAGCAGCCCGAACAGCAGCAACCGCAGCAGCAACAGCAGGAGAAGTCGGACAATAATAATAAGGCCATTACAGACACGCCCGCTTCGCCGGCTCTAGTGGAGCAGGGCAACATTGATGCCAAGCCGGCGGTGAGTGTGCACGATGACGAGGATGAGGAAGAGGAGGATCCCGCTAAGCAATCATCTCCAGCGGTGGCAACTGAAGCGGAAGCTGTCGCAGCAGCTCCTCCTCCTGCCTCGGAGCCGCGGCACTTTGGCGAGGTGGAGGACAAACTGGAGCAAATGTTTGCCGGCATCGAGGAGGAGGAGGCGGAGAGGCCGCCAACGCCTGAGAAACCGCTTGGTGCCGACAATGGGCACGATTTGAGCGCTCAGCTGGCACTGGACAGCGCCAAAGTGGAAGAAGATCTAACACCAAAGTCTCTGCCGCCACCGCCTCCTACCACAGCCGCAGACACGCCTCCACCAGCGGCGCCTACGCCCATACCCACGCCTGAGCTGCGTCCCATGGCCACCAAGGCGGCCATGAAGTCCACGCTGCCTAGCCCCATTCGCAGTCCTGTGTCCATTCCCATGGAACTGGAAAAACCAGCAGAGCAGCAAGCCATGTCCCAAACCCCGCCGCCGCTGCCCCCCAGTGCACCCCTTCCGACGCCCAAAGCTTCTCCAAATGTACGTCGCATGCCGCAACGCCGGCTGTCCATGGGTATTGATCCCTCTCTGCTACGCTTTAGCATTGAGGAGGCATCACCCAAGCCTAAGAAGAAGCAAACGCCAATCCGAAAGAAAAAGGCAACACACGAACCGGAACCGCAGGACGAAGTCCAACCTGTCCCCGCCAGCGATGATGATGATGACAAGCCCAGCACATCGGCAGCAGCGGCCGCGGCTCTAGCAGCCCGCCAGCTAAGCGAGGCAGCCAAAGCCAAGGCCACTACTACCAATTCCGGCAAGCAGAACACCAAGAAGCAGCCTAAGAATGCCAAGGGAGGCAAGAAGGGAGCGGGAGCAGCTGCGTCAACCAAGGCGAAAAATGGCAAAAAGACAGGGGGACGAAAACCGGCAAGTACAGACGAGGACAGCACGAGCACGCCGGCTCCCAGCAATGGCCAGGAGCTAAAATTCAAATCCCCCTTCATACTCATCAAAGCCGATGGCGGTGTCAGCATCAAGAATACCCACAGCGCTGAGGATATCAACGAGAAGCAGACGAAGGCAAAGAAGGCACCGCACGAACGAAAAAGTCTGCGTGGGATGCATAGTTCCACGCTGAGCAATCGCTACGATGCGGACACCACCGACTCCAGCTGGATCTGTGTGTTCTGCAAACACGGGCCGCACAAGCTCGGACTGGGCGATCTCTTTGGCCCCTATCTGGTGTCCATCGATTGCGATGAATATCGGGCGGCCTTGCAGACGCCCGGCGAGGCCAAGGACATCGATGGCATGTTCGTGAGTAAACGAAAGCGCGGTGACATGGTTAACATGCTGCCCCGTAATCTGCCCGTGGTGCCCGCCACGCTGGCCAACATTATGCAGGCGCCCAAGATCAGCATGGTAAGCAGACACTGAATAGCATTAAGAGTTTCGAACTTGAACTTTTAACCGGATCGGGCAACTAATACGTATAGTCCCCATAGAACCGATTTTTTGGACTGAACACAAAAATCGAACAAAATTCGGCTACATTTTATTCAGATAGTGTAACTATATTATATAGCGCACCAAATTCGGTTGGTATCCATTTTTTAGAACCGATTCAGAGTGACCAAAGTATACCAAAATTGGTTGTTTTTTATCCAAATTGAACCAAATTTGGTAAATGTCAGTTTCAGAAGCCTTTATGTCTGCTGACCAAAGTTGATCCAGATCGGATCCACCAAAATGTTGGTGGCATTCATCAGTTAATGCTAATATGTCGGGTGTTAATCTGCTCTGAAACCAATTGGGAATTGGGAAAATTATTATTTGAAGCATTTAATAGTTTTTTGAAGACAACGATTAGTTTTGAAATTAAGAACTATTCCTGTTTGTATTAAGTATTCCTAAGTATGAAATTTATATAATTTTGTAAGTAAAAAACGTTCTCTGCTCCACTTTCCAGCACAAGCGAAAACGCAAACAGACCAACGACAGCGCCCACTGCTACAGCGATGATCAGAACGATTCGCAGTGCTCCTATTTGGCGGATCCCCTCGACTGCAGTCAAGAGTCCAAGTTTATTGAATCATTTCGTGGCATGTGCAAGACCTCGGAGCACGGCTACGAGATCTGGCTGCACGAAGACTGTGCGATTTGGACCACTGACATTCAACTGATCGGGGCCCACGTCAATGGCCTGGATGCCGCTGTCTGGGACAGCACGCGGTATCAATGTATAATCTGCTCGCAGACAGGAGCGAATGTGTGCTGTTTCCAGCGCTCCTGCAAGGCTGCCGCCCATGTGCCCTGCGCTCGTACGGCCAGCTGGAGTTTAAGTGAATCGGATCGTAAGGTTTACTGTGAGCTTCACAAGCCGCCAAGTGGCTCTGAATCAACGAGACCAGCCACTGCATCCGCATCCAGCGGAAGTGGTGCCGCGCCCACGCCTATTACCAACGCGCCGCCGGTATTCAATGTGAATTCGCTTCCCTGAGTACGGGTGCGCGTGCACAGAGATCGCCTGGTGACTGTCCAGCGTTGAGCGCACGCACCCAAAATGTCAAAATTTGTAATTCCCCTCCGTTACGGTTACTTACACTCCCCTACCCCCAACCCGCCCTCGCAACATTAAGTGAATAGTTGTACCATTTCTGGTTGTCTGTAAATAATTTGAAATCATTCGGATTTATGTTTTAAATATTAAGCTATGTTCACACTTCGTTTGTATTTACTTCAACTGAGGAACAGTTTTTGCAAGGCGGCATTTACCATAATTTCAAATGCAATATTTTGGATAAGGGAAATGTTAATTATTCATTCAATTTTTTTTAATATTAATCATTAGTATTTCTGAATTCTTAAAGTTTTAGCAAATGTTCATAAACTATTTAAAAGAGCTATTTTTATTTTATTTTATATCTGTATTCCCAATACTCCTCTTAGATATCAACCCTGCAAAAGTTTAATGAGACTTCAACCGTTTATAATATAGTTTTTAAATAGAAAAGTTTACTTTGGGAACCCGAAGCTTATATTCATATACCCTTGCGTAATTATGTACTTTGATAAGGAAGGATATATCTTTGTAGATCGATTTTGATCAAATTTGATGAACATACATACATGGTGGCTTCTCTATTTCTTAGATTCCTTAAAAGAAATATATAGTCATACATATTGAAGGTCTGCAAAACGATTTGTAGCATTCCTGCCCAAAATGAATTGAGTGAAGTCGAATGCAACGCCAAACAAATTCGAAAGACTCAGTCGCTAAACATTATTTCCGCTTGAATAAAATGATTGATTAAGTTCACCGATAAAATCGAAAGCATGATCATATTCATCAAAGATCATAACCAACTCTAATATCAATTTCATGTCTCCGTTACTTCAATCGTATAAATGTTTACATTCTAGCCTGCCAAAACTTGAACTCATGTATTATAAACAATTTGTGAACTTAGTTTTTATGTAAAAATAACAAAAATCTACAAAAAATTCTGTAAAGTTTATATCAAAGCATTTTCTATGTTATATATATATATATATATATATCTATTTACATACTTATCTTCTGTAGGGGTTTATTTGTTTTATGTTATTTAAATTATTATGCCCACATACCTAGTACTATCAAATTATACAAAAATAGTACCTTTTAGTTTTAATTTTAATTTTACAAAACAAAAACCTTAAGTATACTTTACATTGCCTGTTTTTACCTTAAAAACAAAACAAAAAAGAAAAAAACGAATCAGCAAACGAAAGCAAATCCTTGTACATCACGCTAAGTTTTCTCCCACCCCTTTAGTTAAATTTTAATTATGTGTGTATAAACAAATACTCCATGCCATAATATTTAAATATAAAATTTGATATAAAATTATGAAAACAAAAAGCAAAACCGAAAGCAACAAAAACATGCTATTGTGCACAGCATTGAATTTTGAAGTAAACGCAAAAAACAAAGACAAGTTATATAAATAGAAAATATTTGACACCAATTGAAAACATTCGAAGAAATCAACTATTTAAAATGGTATATTGTAAAACAATATAAATAATTATTATATTAATATTAACAATAATAATAGCTACATGTAAAAGTGAAAAACAAACTTGTATTGTATTCATATGCTAAGAAAATTGTATGTATTGATAATAATTTTTAATTTTAAACAAACAAACAACAACAGAATCGCATAAAACACAAACAACAATAAAAACCACAAAACAAAAACCTTAATCTCACAGACGAAACAACATTTTTACACAACTTTTGTTTTTTTCAGATTTTATTTGTTAAATAAATACGCACAAAATATACATCGACATGCAGATTTATAAAACAAAAACTAAATTTAGTCTTAAATTAACTTAAACATAAATAATTTAGCTAGCAATTAATAGTGGTGTAGTAATCTCTGCCTGCTTTCTTCAGTACCGTCGCAGGCGTCGTTGCTGGGTTATATCATTGGGCAGGCGTCCAATGCTGCTCTGTGGCACATCGTAAGAGGTGCGTCCGGCATAGAAGAAGCGCTCATTGGAGTTGCTTGACGCGGAGCTAAGCTGCAACCGATTGGCGCCCACATCGCTGCGCTTCTGGGCCAGCTGTATAGTGGTGGGTGCGGGTATCAGAGCATTCTGCAGCGATGGCAGCTGAATGTTCAAATGATCCACTTGTCGACCTGAACTGGAAACAGCTACAGATTGTGGTTGCTGTGGCTGAGATTGAGCCTGCGCCAGTGGTGGAAATTGTGGCAGTTGTAGTTGCTGTTGCTGATACGGTACAAATATGTTGGGCGTTAGATATGGCTGTTGGTTAGTTTGTATTGAGGGGCGCCCCTGATTGTATTGCTGTTGCGATTGTTGGAATTGCTGCTGGAAGTAGAGTTGTTGCTGCTGTGGCTGCTGCTGTTGTTGATGTTGCTGTTGTGTGATGAAACTAAGTTGCTGCTGCGGAGAATGTGGTTGCTGTTGTTGTAAGACTTGTTGCAGTTGTCCTTGTTGCTGAGGCAGATGCTGTTGCTGTTGGCTATTGGGTTGCTGTTCGGAATGTTGCAGTTGGCTGTGTTGTTGCTGCTGGGTATGTTGCTGTTGGTAATGAAGCTGTTGAGAATGTTGCTGTTGTTGGCTATGTTGTTGCTTAGGATGTTGCTGTTGACTATGTTGTTGCTGACTATGTAGCTGTTGGGCATGTGGTTGCTGTTGCTGTACATTCTGACTTGGCTGAGTATGCTGCTGTAGCCCATGTTGCTGCTTTTGCGCATGTTGTTGCTGTTGCAAAGTAGTTGCTGCTGACACCGTATTGCTGCTGCTGGTGCTTATGGCAGCCTGTCCAAATTTATTATTTAGAAAATCGTTGAGCGAAACATAAGAGTTGGCCTGTTGTGTGGCTTTCGGTGTGGGCTGGTTAATCAGGGATGATATGATGTTGTTCGCTGAGTTAGGAACAATTCGTTGACCTTCCGCGCGTGCTATGACAATGCCGGGTTGATTTGATAGTGATATCTGTGGCTGCTGTTTTGTGGGATGTTGGGGTATAGTCAAGCTGGATATGGCTATAGTTGAGATAGAATAACGGTTATTAAAAACATCACAGAAACGCGTAACGGCCACAGTTTGAAAGGCACTTCTTACCAGGTGCAGCAGGAGCCGCTGGCTTGGCATAGTTATAGCTTGGTCTGTTGATCCTTTGCTGCTGCTGTTGTACACGTTGCTGTTGTATATGTTGCTGCTGTAAATGTTGCTGTCTTACTTGTTGCTGTTGTGTTCTTTGCTGCTGCACATGTTGCTGCTGCTGTAAATGTTGCTGCTGCTGCTGTTGTTGTTGCACTCGTTGCTGCTGTACAAGTTGCTGTTGTGTGCGTTGCTGCTGTACATGTTGCTGCTGCTGTAAATGTTGCTGCTGCTGCTGTTGGTTACTTCTAGTTGCCGCGGTTTGATAGCCAGCACCATTGACGTTGGTCGCCTTGCCCTGGTTGCTCTTAAAATTCTGTAAAATGGATTCATCAGCAATGGCCTGCGTTAACTTATCAAAAGATAGAAAAGCAGAGGAAGGCGTTAGACTGGAGATGGTTTGTGTTTGCTGTTGTGGTGGTAGTGGTTGTTGTTGTTGTTGTGTGGGTGTGACTGTGGCGGTGGCTGGTAGTTTGATTTGTGGAATAATTGGAGCTGGCGCCACTGCAGCCAAGGTGGGCGCTGGCGTATAGCTATAGCCAGAGTTATAGCTGGAAGCCAGGGCTGAGATTTGCTGCGATAACGTGGATAAGGCAGCGGCAGTGGTGCGTGAACTGCTGGTGGTGCGTACTGTAGGCGTAATTGTGGTTGTAGTTGTTGTGGCACGCGTCCGCTGCACTGGCGCCTGGGTCTTATAGCTGGCAAAGCGATTACGTCCACGATTGGATGTAACACTGGATGTTCTGGGTGTCCTGGCTGTGGTGGTGGTGCCAATTGTGGTGGCACGTGTTGCTGGCGTATAGACACGATTTCCCCGCTGCACTTGGAAACGCTGCAGATTGCTGTGTACAGACTCCCAGCTGGACAGCTGATTGACGTTACCCGTCTCCCTGTCTATGTGACGTACAGATAGCTTCTTGTTGGGACCCTGCTCGGCACCACTGCGCACTGAGGATAGAGATGAGTCTGTTGTAGTTGTGGTTGTCGTCGCCGTCGTCGCGGCACTTGTGGATGCTGTTTTTGTGGGCTTTGTGGCAAGACTTAGTCGCGAAAGACGCACACGACTGGCGGCCAAGCGTTCCAGATAGCTGCGCGTAGACTTGGTAGAGGGTTTCTCGGTGGTGCTGGTGGTGCCAGCGGTAGGCAGCTTGGCCAGAGGACGTTTCAAAGTGACTGCTGCACTGCCCACTCGTTTTTGTGCCAAACGGCGGTAACCACGAATGCGCTCCTGCGTGCTGCTTATCTCCGTCACCGTTTCCACAGAGGTGCTCATGGCTGCTGTGGTGCTAATTGGAGGTCTGGCAGTGGTGCTGCTAATCCCTGGTCTACCCAATGCCAACTTGTTGGTGTTCGTAGCCTCTTCAGTATGGGAGGTGAGCTTCACTGCAGCCAGCAGCAATTTGGTGGCCTGCCTTTCCGCATCTGTGTGCTCCTGGTCCACAACATTCAATTCTAGGTCGGCACTTGATGGTAAAGTGGCTGTTAAGGCAGCTGCTTGCCCTAAGGATTCAATAACTGGGAGCTCGCTGCTGAAATCTATTTCGGGTGGAGAGATCAAGGCCAAGGGGTCATCAGACCTAGGCTCAGGTGTAGTGGAGGCTGTTGTTGTTGGTGGTTCTGTTGTCGTTGTTGTACTAGTGGATGTTGTGGTAGTCTCTGGGTCAACCACCTGTTCCTGCTCCTGCTCTTGGGCATCTTCAACTGGTGCTATCAGTAAAGGTTCTGGCAAAATTTCTTCGGATTTGGTTGGAGTTGATTTTGAGTGTTTCAGCTTATGCTCAGTGTCTTTGTGAGTTTCAATGGGTATCTCATTGGGCTGTGTTTGAGACGTGCATGTGTGTTGGTGTGTGTTTATATGTATGTATTTGTGTTTACAGAGTTGCAGGCAATAGTGGCATAGATTAGCGAGAAGCGAAAGATTTTGAAAATTGAAGAGAAAGATATAGCATTTAGAAGAAAGTCAAAGCTTTACTTGATAGAGAAAATATGGTAGATTATGCTGTCCATTATCCAACTACTTGACTCACCGTAAATCTGACTGTGCCCACTGTCTGTTTGGGTTTATTGTAGACATAAGCTGAAGTCGAGGATTTGCCACTGTCCTTGTCCTGCATGGCAAAACCGCGACTTAGGAACCTAAAAGGCTGCTTCACCTTATGTGGACTCATCACCTGATAGCCCGAAATGCTGGGATCCAAATCAACTGAAACTTCATCAAGCAAATTGTTGATGTTGGACACCAAATCCAATTGAGTGGCTTCCTCCTTGGTATTGCGTATTTGCTTGATATAGTCGGGGGCCATGGCTTCACTCGAGGTGGCGGAGGAGCTGTCCAGCTCTTCTAGACCCGCATTGACGCGCTCGGCAAAGTTCTTTTGCTTCTGGTAGTGATACTCACGTGGATATTCGGCTATGATATGGGCATTGGTGTGATCAAATTGTATGCCAGGATCTGAGGAAAGTTCACCCAAGCTATTCACATAGATATCGTCACCTTCCTCTGCAGGGGCTGAGGTGGCCACTGAAACTGTGGCGGCTAAGGGTTCGCTTTGGATGGCTTCGCCACGAGTTGCAGCTGCGGTCTGCTTAGTCTGGATATCAGCTGGTTGACTGAGCACACCACTGGAGCTGCTTAAGTCCTTGCTCAACGTGTGATGGTTGTGTTTGGGCTGTTGTGGTTGCTGTTGGGTTTGCTGCAGAGCCTTGGTAATGGTCTTCATGGGATACTCCATCATTTGACGCACACGCTCCATCATTTGATGAGTGGAGCCCACATCCACACCATTCACGCTATTCATATCGTAGTAGCGTTCCGATTCATCACAGTTGACATTGCGATACCAATCGCAGACAAAATGCTTCTGGCTAAACAGTGTGCCATTGGGACACAAGAAGCCAAAGCCTTGGGCGGAACGTGCCGTATGGGCACAGATTCTGAAGGCCTGACAGCGTGTCTCCACATCGGCATAGTAACCTGAGGAGGGACGTTTCAACATACAAATGTTTCAATGAAAAACTTCGATCTCTTAACAATTATTGCCCACCTTCATGTCGCCCCTTGCACACAAAGCTCGTCTTGGGCAGGGCACTTAGAATAGGATAATCCAATCCAGGCTCGCCAGGTATCGTATGTCTCAGATCAAACTGCTGATCGGTGTACTCGTTGTTCGATTTGTCGGCATCCTCAAAGTTGCCCTGGGCCTGTGCGCCCATCAGGCCTAGACCACAAATGGCCAACAATAGCAACCAGGGCACGGGCATGCTGAAACGTAACGAAATATGCAAATTGGCATTAATTGTGGCATTTTGTGAAGCTGCGCTTACAAAACATTATGCATTAGGCTGATTGATAAATTATGAATCAAATAAACATTCATTGATGCGAAACACACAACAAACACATGAATAACGGCAGCGACACAGACCCAATTAGCATAACAGCCAAAAACACACGCAGCGATGAGGATGAGACTCTTGCTACACAGCCAACCACAGCAAGACGTAACCAAAAAAAGAAGGGAGAGAGAGAGGCTTGTTGTTGTTGCTGCTGTGGCACATTTCATGATTTATAAATGCAAAACAAATGCCTTTTAGGTATTTGACTTTTGTGTTTGACTGTCACACATCATCGTTTTGCGTGGGGTTCTAACACACGAATTATCAATGATTCAAGCTATGACCATATATATATACGTGTGTGTATATTATACACATTCCACAGCCATAGCCATAGCCAAAGCCATCTAACTTTTGACTTTTGAATGTTAAATCTTATCTCAGCTGCATGCCAAATTAAAACAAAGATATAAACCAATAAAAGGAAGCCCGAGGCACGCAGTTGACCTTGTAATACTTGATACAATTTCCGTTTGATCTACATATTTTGAGATGTTTATGACCTGCTATGAAAATTAATTAAGTTAGGCATAAAATCGAAAGCTTGAAATTGGTATTACAAAAACTGCTTATCTTTGGCAAGTCTTTGCAGTTCAAGGATCTACAATAGTTCCAAAGAAGTACAGCTAAAAAAGAAACTGAAAGTATATTTTTTACATTTTCTATGACAAATTCCCATAGAATAATATTTTATAATTTTGGAATTTTAGTTTATTTTTTTGACTTAACATTTTCCTCTTGAACCACATTTGCAGTTTTTCGAATTTAATTTTAACTTCTCTTTGCAAATATATTATCTGTTTCCACCGAATTGGAAGAATAAAAAACTGAGGATATAAAGTACTAGCTCGAATGAGTTCCCAAGTGCTTAATAGTTTCAAATACAATCTAAGGTGAGAATACAAATTATATAAATGAGAGTGAACTAGCATAATGATAGCAGTTAACATAGCTATGTCACTGTACTTAACATACTGTTATTAGCTAACATAATGCAATTAGATTGATATTATGAGTTATGTTCTGTGAGTGTTAAACATTAACTGATATTTGATTTCAAATTATTTAAATTAATGAAATGATCTAACAAAATCTGCAATAGTTTCATAGAAGTTCAGCCAAAAGATGTTGAAAATTATATTTTAACCCAACTTTTTATGTTTCCATAACAAATACCCAAAGTATAAAATTTTGCAATTATTTGAATGAAAAGTCTGTTTAATTTTTGAAAACAATGTAATATAAATTATATTTAATATTTTACTGAAAACACATTTAATATTGAATTCAAAAATTATTTATTAAGAATTATAAAAAATTCATTTTCTTAGATTTTTTGTTCTTTATTAACAATTTTTATTAAATAATTGTAATTTATGAAACCTTTTTGAACGTTTTTTTATATTACAGAAAATTTCCACAAATTCAGAATAAATAGTTTGCCTTTGGCTTGGAAGAAATGGCTATAATCTTTAAGTCAAGTGCGCCCACTCCCATCCAAAGAGCTGGCGAATGTACATAATTTTCTGGAACTTTAGCAATGTCAAACGGTAAGCTGACAATATTGCAACAGCTATAATCACGATCATTTCTGAAGGTCTTAATCTACGTCAATTCGATTAGGTATCCCTTTACCTAATAAGAAAATCTAATGAAATGCATATGACTACGAGATAAGGTTAAAGCCAATTCGAAATCCCATTGCTGGATGATATGTTATTGTATTTACTTTCATCTAGTAAACATAGATAAAACAAATATGTAATTTGAAATCCAATTAGACCTTGAGAAAAGACTGAAAGTATTCAGTGTCAGCGATGAGAGCTGTACTTTCACGATTGAGATTTTCTTTTCCACTTCAGATTTTCTTCAGATTCAAGCAACCATTTGGGGTTTCCCTTAGAATATTACTCTTTTATTTCAATTGTAACAATGATTTATATTCAACCACGTTGTAATGCCCCCCGCAAAGGCCACACAAAGTGGAATGAAGCACATTATATCAGAAAACAGTAATAAATCGAGCAATTGTTGCATAATTCTGTAAAATAATTTGCTTTATAAATCACGCAAAACCACACAAAAAACTACTAATTACAAGCCACAATGAAAAGAATCTTTATTCTGCTGGTCTCATTAATCAACTCGATTATGGAATAATTAATGTGTGCAGCTATTAAGCCTTATTAGAATGTGGCTAATGTGATAAAGCCAAAAAATTAAAAGCACAAGAGAAACAAAGTAATCACAAGCATCTTATAGTGTTTTACCTTAAATGCTACTGGTTAAAAATTGCTCATGATCAATCAGTTTTTAAGTGGTTAGCTAAGGTCAACCTATAGACAAGGACTAATCTTATGATGTTTCCAACATATACACAGGCCTAGCTATCAATTTGCTTCAGAAATTTGCATTGATAACCAAGTTCAAAACAAAAGACTTAAGACACGAACTTGCCAAAAGTGTGCAACACTTGACATGTTTTTTTTGTTGCCTCAAATTATGTCTATGAGATTGTTTGGAATGTTGTATAAGGAAATCGAATACGATTCAACAAGACTGAAGAGGAGAAAAAACACTTGTGAACAATTCAGTGGCCTTTGTTCAGATTTTTTGGCTTGCGGTTGCTTATGTAGTGCAGTTGAAGCGCCTCCAAAAAATTGAAAATGAAAAACTCAAAATATTGGACACGCCGCCAAACTTCACTCAAAAATAATAACAAATAAACAAAATTAAATGCCATAAATTATACACAGTAGCGCATGGCAAAACTTTGTCTTTGTCTGCACAAAATATATATATATATATATATATATATATATAAATCAACAAATGGCTACTTAATTATTTAACAATTTGAACTGTCTGTGGTTGAAAATTTGATAGCTTAATCGATTATATAAGGCTGGGTGTGAGCTGTGGCTAGACGAAATGTTTTAAATTGCTGATGTAACAATTATTTAATAATTAAAGAAATATATATAGTCTAACTAACAATTAAAGAAGAAGGCCTAGCCGGAGGACAGTCAATAACCTGCAGCTAAATCAAGTCAATAAACTATAAGACTGCTTGAGGTTAGTTCTATATAATGGCAGCCAAGTGACAATTAATTGAATTTTAATGACTGACACACTCACACAGACACACACACACACACACACACATACAGAGATTCACATCAAAAGAGGCCAAAGGCCTTATGCAAATGTTTACTGCACTTGATGGAAAATAATTTGTTTAACAATTTCAAGCATCACTTAAGGGCAATTTTGTGGGCTGTAATTTTTAAGAAACAGCCCCAAGAAAGATAACAACATTTACATTTCATTTAACTTTCAGGGTCAATATCAAGAGCAGCGATTTCAAAACCAACAACAACAACAACAATAACAATAACTTCTATCTGACAATGAGGAAACAATATTTAGCTGTCTCATCTTTTGGTATTTTGACTGGAAAATGATTTTACCGCTCATTGTTTTCAGTGATCCATCAAAATATATCTGAAAGGGAAAGTGAGTGACGGCTTAAGCGAAGCTTGTATGCCCTGCTTACATTTAAGCTAAGATTGCATTTATATTTTATACGAATCAATGCTGATTTCTTTGTAAAATGTTTAAGAGTTAACGTGTATCAGATATTTTTTTTCAATATTTTTGGATCAAACGTTCTTATGTTCTTCCTCTCAAGTATAAATGCATGGGAAGTGTTGCCCTAGAGTCCAGGCTCTGACTACTCAATATACAGTATATTAGTTCGATTCTGTTTGAAATAGAGGTGGGAAACTATCGATAGTCGGCAGCATCGATGGCCGCTGATAGTTTTTCCAAAAACATCGATGACCGCCAATAGTTTTTTCAAAGCCATCGATAGTGGACGATAGTGACATCGATAGTGTCCTGCCTTGCTAAAGACTCGCTCTGACTCCACAGATGTTGCCGGAATGCACAAATATTTGAGCATTAGTGTTTTAATTGAAGGAAAATCCATCTTGTTAAGTCAAGCGACGCCACAAATGAAGAAAAACGCGTAATTTATTTCAGTGATGTGTAACCATCGATAACACTATGTTCAGTGCGGCATCATCGGTAGCAGACCGAGTCGATAGTGTCGATAGTGCTCCACCATTGATAGTAGGCCGAGTCGATAGTGCCCACAATCGATCATATCGATAGTGCCATCGATGGTTTCCCACCTATAGTTTGAAATTCTATTATGTAGGGCCTTTTTAAAACTTCTTTGAGCACAATGTAGATCCATCACCTGAAATCCAAAAAGTTTTCCATACTAAATCTACGGTTTTTGCTTATATTACACAAGAGATTTTACAATATGAGAATTTAGCTTAATTGAGCTTTTAAACAAGCCAAAATATCATAGTAAATATGGTTCTACAATCGATTAACCGATTATATTTGAGAAACTGATGGAATTGGAATCCCTACAGCAGTAAAATTTCTAAAAATTTCGATACACCTTATATAACGATTGGTTTTCCCACCGATATCTTCTTCGTTAGAGATTCGACGCGCATTCTTCATTTAAAAAGTTAAAAAAGAGAATAAGGATTGTTATTTCCCTTCCCAGTTCTAATGCCCAATAGAGTGTGTCAATCAAAGGCTAAAATACTCCACAAACGAACTACAGGAATTGCCTAATGCTGTGGCCCTTCATCTACAAAATTATCCTACTCATTCTTCCTTCTTTACTTTACTTGCTGCCTTCCCCGCTTAACAAACTTCATCTAAATCTATATATACCCCTTATGAAGTGTATCAAGAGTAATGCTAAGCCAGCGATTGATCATGAATTGCAGCATTGTTTAATTCAAATAAATGATGTACAAAAACTCATTAAAATTCTGTTGATTTTGACTGATTTCTTACATTCATCTGCTGACAAATTGAATTGTTTCGCTGTAATTCATGTTTGTGTGGATCCGCTTTACTTTTTGTTGTTGGCTAAGGACAATCTGAATGCTGGGTGAGTTAGTACTTCAAAATGTTAATTTCGTTATTTTTATATGTGCGTTTCCTACACAAATAAATTAGCAGCACGTTTTTATGTCTAGCCCAAGACCATAAATCTTCTTCAGCTCACAAATATCACTTGGATACCCAGAGATCATTATGTTCGTCTGGCTGGGTCTGTGACCCAGGAGAACGGGTTTGTTTTTGTTTTTCAAACTGTTGGCGCTTTTTCTAGTATTTAATTATAGCAAATCTAATTTTAATCTAAAACTGCTACAAGCTCTTAACTTTGATTTCATATAGCGCCGACAAGCCTCTTAAGTGTCATCCCAGACAAATTGATGATCCGGGCAGGCTGGGCAATGGCAAGAAGGATCTTTCTGCTTGATTTTGAAATATTTATGCGGGTTTTTTTTTTGTGCGATTTATTTTTAATTCTCATACACTTCAGCATGCCGGCCAATATGGGTATATGGCTCCGGCTGTGACTGGCTGATTTGGTCAGCTGACGTGTATTGAGTGCGTAATTCGAGTACAGCAAGCTGAGAATGTTCCACTTCTACTTCTTTCTGAAGTGTGAGCTTATTTCATGGCTTTTTAGATCCGCATTTGGTGGGTGGGCATAAGTACAGCACATTGATTGCTATTGGAATTTACAATAAAAACGCTAGGGCTTATGATATCACTTGCTGGTGTCAATTTCATTATATTTACATTTACACATTCGATGGTATTAAGTGTGTGTAATATGTAATTATTTATATATTATAATTAGCTAATGTTTAAATATAAATTTATAATTATTTAAAAAGTATTTAGGAAGCTTAAAATTCAAGTTTTGATAAAGCCTTCCCAAGTCAAACCCTACAAAATGGCCATTTACAATTTTTACAGCGATTGAAAGGAAAATTTGTTGTAAAAGTGAAATCAAGAACATTTCTGAAATGATCATTAAAACGTTTAGCTCAAATCACAGGGGCAAAGTACGATTCACCACACTTTTCGGCACCAAAATCTCAGAGTTCTTAAATGATTAATGAAGTCTAGTTGAAGGAAGGGGCAGCTGCTCAGCTGACAACTTGGCCTGAAGCCTATCGTTAAATGTGACTGTCAATTAGCATTAAGCGTATCCTAACTTGAATATATATATATAATATATTGAAAAAATGCCAATCACTAGAAAAGGAGAGACTGTTACTATAACGAAAACTACCTTACTTTCATGATAAGCCTATACACTGCGTTGTGATTTGAGGCAAGTCATAGGAATATGACTGAAGATGTTTGTCATCTCCATCCTGTTGAGCTAAGGCAACTTATATTGCTGTTCCTGTGTATTTTTTACATAGAATATCTACATTTACATAGAATATATTACATATATATTTACATAGAATATCTACTTAATTATGCACATAAAATGTAAATGTGTATTAATTTTGTCATCAAGTTGGCAACGCATAGAAGGAAGTGTTACAAACCATATAAGGCATATATATTCTTGATCAGCGCGACGAGGCTGCCTGTTCAACTTTGAGATCTCAGAAGTCTTAACAGCTACAGAGCTGAAATCTGGTCCAGATCAGAAAACTGTATTATATAGCTCCCATATAACCAATAGTTCTGGAATGAACACTTAGGAGCAGAACTTTTCCTTTTTTCATCCAAAGTAGCTCCACGCCCGCCGACCAGATTTAACCTGGATCGGTTGTAATATAAATTTCAAAGCTAGCTTTCCATTATCTGAATTATCTGAATTCATATTATTTGATTGAAAATAAGAACAGAATAAAGTAAACCGAAATCCTCTTCCATCCAGGAAGATCCTAAACAGATAACGAAATTTTCACTTTTCCTTTTTTTCTCTTGATTTGGCCATGAGTTTCAACTAACTCGAATATGTTTTTTAATTTTTGGGAAATTCAAAGTCTGTATTTAAATTCTTCAAATCTTAAAGGAGTTAATCATAAACTAAATCGGTTGATGTCTTTCAAATGTTTAAGCCAACTATTATCATTTATGTATTGAAAGCCAAAACATGAAATGAAGTTTTTTAATTTAAATGAAAATATATTACTTGGAGACAATCTACTTTTTCATAATTCGAGTATTAAGTTTGATCCAACGATCTTTTATTCTCCCTAAATTTGTATTCCTGCCTTATTTTGCTTTTCCTAATTTTATAGAAATTTTGAGTAAAACTTTTCAAGAATTTCAATGAAACTGATATTATTATCTGTGATGTCTGTAATCCAATTCCGAATTAGTTCTACAGCGATGCTACGAGATAGTAAGAGCTATTATAGTGAAATTTGATGTTTAGGGACAGCTGTCAATAAATTAACTTCCGGCACATGGAAGAGTAAAGAATTAAGAAAACTAATTTATATTCAATTTCAAAAAATGAAGTAAAAATCTTTTGCTGAACATTTCCCATGTTTTTCTTTAAGCTGTCACTTAGAGATCACAAATATCTCAATATCTTATACCATATATATGCATTCTTTTTAATATTTAAAGTCTCTACAATATGTAATATGTTTTTTGATTTCTTACTATATTTTCTTTACCTTATTCGATGTGTTTTATTCAACTCCAAAATTGCTGCTTTTCAATTTTAAACACAAACTTGACACTTTTGAATATGCAACTTCACCAAATGTAAACGAAGTGACACAAAAGCATGTTATTATAAATCCTGACCAACGATAATAATGTATCCTTTTTTTTTTTGAAGGGTTTTAGGATATAAAACAAACGTGGCGCCAGGCTAACGAACCAAGCCAAAGCAATACTTAACCGCTCGAGACGCGAACTTGAACTGAACTGAGAAAAGTCAAAGATAATCGAAATACTTTTTGGCCAGACAGCAAAAGTCACACAAAAAGAAGCCAAAGCGGCAGCAGAAGACGTCAGTCAACCCGAAAGCAGAAGCTACAAAAACAAAACCAATCGATTGCGTGATGGTTAAAACGATGATGAAGCTGATGATGATGATGATGAGGATGATGATGAAGATGCTGTAGCCGAAGATGTTGCGGTTAAATTTGTGGCTGGTCAGCGTTGTCAACCTGTTGCTGCAGCAAAACATGCTCAGGTTAAACGATAAGGGCCAAGAATGCAGTCGGAGCGGACGCAGCCATTGATGCTGTGTGTCCAAAGGGTAAGAGGGGTATGTTGAGCATGTGCAATGCGGGATCAATCGAATGAACGAAGTTTTGGTTGTTTGAGCTTGTACATTGGATGTCATCAACTCTTATGTAAGGGCTTAGTATGTATTCAGGTAAGGAAGAGTCGCAAGTGGCTATAATTTTGGCAAATATTTTTGTATCTTTGCATGAAGATTTGATAATAAATAAGCATTTATTAAAGCTGGATGTTCTACATCATGCTATATATGTACTTACACCGCGCAGTCTTACTTGCTCAAGTTAGTGAGAATAGAAGCCAATTGAGGCAGATTTTTTTTCATAGAAGATCATGGCAAACCTCAAAACAGTACGCCAGACTTGCCATCTTTCTCTTCGACAAAATATTGCTGATTTTGCTGTTGTTACTCAGGGAGATGTGGCCCTTATTCCTATGTCCGATGGACTTATAAAACTTTGTCAGAAAACATCTGTGTTTTCATTTATGTTGAACACGAGCAGGAGCTCGAGTATACCAATGTTTATATACATATCTTGGAACTGCTTATTTTAACTATCAATAACCTAGTTTAGGAACTACTTCGTAGCCGTTGTGATTCGATTCTTAAAGAAAGGAAAAGATACAAAGCAGCAGTTAAACGCATTATTTGTAATTTGTGGAGAAAATAAGTACTAAGATGATTCTTCTATGATTCTTTTATAACGACTTGGAAAATAACTAACTCCAAATGCAGATCAATATAATCATAAGCAAGTAAGAAGTATTCCGACTCAGCATTTATTCAATATTCGACACACTAAAAGGTATGAGAAGGGGTCGCATAGCCAAATTTAAAAACAAAGGGAAGTCTACATACCAAATTGGGTCTCTCTAGCTCTTACAGTCTTCGAGATCTAGGTGTTTAGACGGATGATGCTGATCAAGATCAAGGTCTTATTTCTGCCTATTACATACATTTGCACGAGTACCATATACTTTTACTCTGCTAGAGTACGGGTATAAAACCCGTTCAACCCATCAGAAAATATTTGCGTCGATATTTCGTCCAAGATCACAAAATTCCAAGTGTCGTCTCCTATTTATATTTGTTTGCTTTAAATCATTTGGGAAATTGTTTCCTTTTTGTTAACATTGCATTCAAATGCATGCAACTTCTGAGGAAAATCTCAAGAGATTTTGACAAATGATTTCCATATAGTTAGAAAAGAAGAGGTTCCCCCTATACAATTTGTTATGATATTGCCAAGAAATCATACTTATTGATTTGGGATTATAAGTAGAAATATATTCAACTTTTTAACAAGGGAGTTTTTCTTTTCCTTTTCAATTCTCTTTATAAGCATCTTCAATTACTCAAATGTAAAATTTCGATGACAAAATTTCATGATTTACATATCGAATTCTTGCTGCATCGACCTGCATCTCTGATTTTCAGAGGTTGCCAGAAAAGATGCGATTTCAACGAGGGAGTTAAGCTTTCTATAATGAATGCTCATCAAAGGTAGCCAGGGTATCACACTGTTGGGTATACCATTTCTTTTTGACATGTGTGGGAAATGCATTTATTGGAGTTTAAGTTTTGAACTGCAGCTTACTTTCATTTTCACTTGGTTGTATTTATATTTTTTATAATTTATCCTACTCTTTTGTTTTAGTATTTTGGTTTTTGGGTTTTTGTTGTTTTTTTGGTGGTGTTATTTGTTAGGTGTTCACGGCCCTGTATGTACAATTTCCGCATATATTTGAAGAAGCAGCAGCAGCAGCAGCAATGGTAGCAAACGTTGAGTATCGTGTGACCCAAATCTAAAAATTTTAATTAAACAATAGCCAGCGCAATCAATTAACGTTAAACGGGGCTCCTTAGCTCTCCTCAAAATCTGAGCTGCACTTGGCCAAATGATTGATGGTGGCGAGGCTTTGTAGGTGTCATGTGATGTGGCTGCTGAGTTTGGTCAACAAAAAACAAAAAAAAAACACACATAAATATGTACAGCCACGCATATCCCATGCATATTAAGCTTGTCGATTCTACAAATTAGTTTTTATTTTATTTTTTAATTTAATTTTTGCAAACTATGCAGACAAGTATTACAAATGGTTTTAAGCATTTGTCCCTGATCTGCTTTTGACCCCAAAAGTGTCTGCGGTGGTTGTATGTCGAAGTGCTGCAAGTGTCCAAATATTTGCCCAGTTTTGTCCAGCTAATGCTGTTTGGCTAACAACAACTGTGGCAACATGTAAAAACGGGTCAACACCACAACGAAGTTGTCTATAAAAAGTGCAATTGCCACGCTTCTAAGGCTATAGAAATGTTGCAAGCCAAGATCGGTTTAGTCATTGCAATTGTTGGCCTGTTGCTGGCGTATAAACCGCTTCAAGCTGAGGCCAGAGCTGTTGATGGACCCAGGGAGGATGTGGATGTTCCTGCTATTGACTATCAGGAGCTACTCAAAGGCTATCTGGCAATAGGAGATGCACTCTTTGGCAACTGGAAATATACAGCAGATTTGCATAAACAACAATTGCAGCACAACTAAGAACCCAACTGGCTTAAATGATGACAAACTAACGATGACGCCAAATACCTAGCTAAGTTCTTGATTAATTTCTTGTTAAACAAATCAAATGTAAAAGGAGTTAGAATACTGTGGTCAAAAGTGCCCCGCCTAAGAAGTTACCAAATATTTACCACACCCAGTTCTTATAATTTATTAACAAATGAATTCTTTGTTTATATTGAAATAAATCATAAAGTATGAATGCTGACGTGGAGAGTATTTGACACAGTCATACTCTATGATTTTGCTTCTGTAACTTGGCATATATCTTCTGCAAATATCCAGAATTCGTAATCTCTTACGATGACATAAAGAAGTGCCTTGGTAACCGATTCCGGCTCAACATTAAGTATGAACAACTTTATTGTTCGTCTGCCGACCAAATTTGTTCCTGATTGAAAAACTATATGGCATATCTGCCATATAACCGATCCTTTCAAAATGACTAACTACAATAAAAATCTTTTGCAAAAGAGTTTAATAATATATACAAGGAACTCAGAAATATCTTACCATTTTATGTGCGGCCACGTAAATGCCTTGCGAAGGCATTAGTCCACAGAACACAGTTACATTGGTTAGATATGTATATATTATACACACCATGACCTTCGTTTTGCATATGAAACTTACTTAACTTATTGGAACTTTCTTTACTTTCTCATTATTGCAATGCAATGAAGAGACCGCGCCAAAGTACTGCATCAGTGCCTAATTACGCCACTGCTAGTACACCGGCGTTCGCACTAGATGTAGGGCTGACTCTCACTATTAAATATGCAGCTACTCAGCTCGGTCAACTAGTGCTAAGTTAGAGAACGTTCTCTCGTTTTGCTGGCTCAATGGCAAGCTAACGTCGTAAGCAAAGAGAACTATGTTAAGCGATAAGTGAGAGAGCGTTGTATTATTTTGTTGTTGGTGTCAATGGCAAGTGCATGGCGCAATGGGAACGTATATATGTAATACTAACTACCGCAATACTCACTCAACAACACCGATCATTCATACACCGGCACAAACACCGCATCATACCAGTAGTTGAATTGTAGCTGCGGTTCATCGCTGCAGCTCTCTGATTCGCCGCAATTTCCACAAGCAAATGTTGATTGATTGAACCAAATTGTTCAGGATAGAATTTTTACATATTTTCGTGTAGCCGCATTGATTAGAATGAGCAAGTGCAACATTTGCATAAGGCATAAAGCATTTGTAAAACGCTTGCCCTAAAGACGGTTGAAGGTAAGGTTTTAGGCCTATGAACTACAGTCCACACAAACCAAGAAACAGAAACCATACACATTCACGCAGAAATGTATTTAACACACAATTTCACTTAGATTACATATACTAAAACACCATAGAATCATAAGAGAGATACTTGAAAACGATATACAGCATCGGGTAACTGGATACCAGATGTCAGGTCAATAAAATATGTATGTATATGACATTGCTCAGATTATAATTAGATATAGCCAACCTCTTTTTTTAAGGTTACCACATGTGCAGGTCATAAACATACGATTTTCATTACCTCATTACCTTTAATCCACTCCTAGATCTTAAGGACAAAAATTGTATAATAAAAGCAGTAGCCATTCAGCTCTCAAAGAACTCTTAAAATACGACTACATTTAAGTAAACATAAAAATCAATATCCTCTTTTAACTTTCATAGAGCCGGAGTATCCATCAATATAAGTATGCTACCGCAAAGCATTCAAAATCAACGACAGCATTTAATTATGTGCGCTTCAGTTTCCTAACCATATAACTAAATATCATTACCATTATTATTTCTATTGGCATATTTCTTTATTTATCTATCATCTTTTCCTTTTTGTTGGCTATATTTAAGCACAATACAAATGTTGGTTTTTGCTTGATTTTTTGAGTCTTAAGCCTTTTGTTGTGCCTTATCTACGAACATGACACTTCATATGTTTCTTTCATTGGCAAATTAGTTACTTTTTCATTCATTTTGACAAATCCGCTGAAACGGAAAATAAAATCAAACAAATAATATGGACATACACAAGGAGAAGAGACTGACTCTGCTGGCGCATCGATCAATTTGACTAATCATATTAAAGACATTTCCATTTTATGCAAAAATGACTTAACATGCCTTTGCCTAACCTATCTAAGCCTGCGTTATTTATAATGGTAAGTATTTATATATATATATATATGTATCTAGATAAAAATAAGCATTATGCAAGCAGCTCACTTGCTTATTTTGCATTATAAATAAATTTTTGCCTTGCTGATTTCAATGAGCTCTGACTGATGGCAAAAAACTCATATCATACATTCCTTAATTATTTCAAATAACAATAATAAATGATAGCCCATAATTTTGTGCTCAAGTGTTTTGCTTATATTCATTAAATAAACCAATTGTTTAGCCGATATTTAGGCACAAATTTGTGAGGTTTTTCACCTGCGGCCAATTCTCAGCTCTCGATGTGGGCGCGCTAAAGCGCTGCAGAAATGTGTGAAGTCTGAATAGATTTTTGCTTCCTGCACGTGTCCATTAATTATGGTCTTTCGGCATAAATATTAATTAGGGGTTTTTGTGCAAAATTAAGCCACTTCACAGCCATTATTAAAAGACGATTTGCTCTAACTTGGCCACAGCATATGTTATATATAATTTGGTGTTTCATTGAGGAATTTAAATAAATATTTATTAATTCTAGAATATTTTTAATGTCTTCATTTCATTGACGAAATCTGTTTAAAGAATCTCAAATATAAAATTTATTAACTAGAGATTAAATATTTGCCAATCTTTTAAGCTGCTTAGAAATTATAAAAGACAAATAAATATATAATTTTTTGAGCTAATTGAAAGTATAAAGAACTTAATTAATTATATTTATAAAGAATATAAATTTGTATCTTGGTAAATAAAATTATATATAGGTATATAAATATTATATGTATTTATGAAAGTCTTCAAAATTTCTTCATATATCGGAAAGTAAATTTTAAAAAGGTTAGAAAACGTGAAATTATTTGTTAGACTTCTAAGCTTAATTAAGCCTCATTAAAATGTTTTTATTTACATTTTTCTGTCTTTGAAAAATTCTTGTAAATTAAAAAATTGATTAAATTTCGTGAAAATAAATATCAAAAAATTATATATACTTTTCCATTATTTTTGACACCAAAATGCAATTGAATTATCACAAATGATATTACAAATTTTAACAGGTTTTACATCTTTCATGCAAACAAATTATCATTTATTTGATAATATTTAGCACGAGTTTTAAAAATGTTTCTAATGCAACTTAAAAAAACTCTAAACTAATTTATAATTTTCCTCAAACTTTCTACCTGATCATAGTTATATAAAACCATATTTTAAGGCTGTTTAAAAACCATTCAATAATTTAAATAAATTAACCAATAAATGATTTAAGTCTGCCGCTGTTTAAACACAAGTTTAAAAGCCCTCAGGAGTCTCAAATTAAATGTACATCAAAGCCCATTAAACAAAATACACAACATAATGATTATATTATGATTATATGCTGCTTCCGCACTCACCAAAAATGAAGAAATTAAAAATATTACTAATCTGCCCAAAAAAAAAAAAAAAAAGAATTATAAAACTACACATATCGGAGCATTAGCATGCTTTGGCTTATAAATATAATAAATTTAATAATCATTAGACGACACCGCAACTTCATTCATTTATTTGAATCCTAAAGAGCAAGCTTAGCCAACAAATTAGCCAGCTCGATAATTCCCACAGAGTCAGCCTAAAACAGAAGACTCAAACCTAAAAGACTGATGGGCGTTTGCTTCTAAATGCATGTTCAAAAGCTTAAATCTTTGACAAGCGTTTATAAATCAAAATCAAAATGAGCCACAAATAGCAACAACAAAATAAATTTAAAAAAACAAAAACACACGCAAACCCCTCATATAATCAATAGCTGTGAAACAAAAAGTTTCACTTTCGACGCCACAAATTCCCCAAAAAAAAAGGAGAAAAAACCAAAAAAAAATTCCAGCCCTGCCTTGCCCAATTTCTATCATTTTTGAAGTTTTCAATTTCAATTTAAATAAATATTTTATATATATATATATAAATTCCAACGCTTATACAACAAGCCCAAGCTTAATTTGAATCAAATTACTTGAATTAATTCGTTTAATTGCTCGGCCAAAAAATAACTTAAATTTTCAACTTCAAGCCACAAAAACTACAAGCTCAACTGCCATTTCCGTTGCCTTAAAACAAATACAAAAATAAATACATATATGATAAAGCAAACCCCGCCGACTCCACAAAAATCAAACGCTTTATTATTACATCACATATGCAGATGTGACAAACACATGTTAATTTCAACCTCATCTTCATCTACAAATTTCCAATGTTGTTGTTACTTTTATTTCTATTTCTTTCTTTCTTTCTTTCTTCGCGCCGTGCAGTATTATTGATTTCTTTTGGCAAAGCCAAAATAAAAAGACAAAATTTCATAATCAAACCACACGGTGGTAACCCGCTACGCTTGTTGCCGGCCCGCCGGATTATTATCAGAGCTATAAATTAATCAACAACACACAAATTGAGCCGGCTACTCGTACGATCCAACTCCAACTCCAAGTCCCAAAGAAATGCATATGCAAATGCGTCCCCAGAGTTCGGCAATGCTTTGATTTTTGCCGGGGAGTATTCCATCGCCCTGTGCAAGTTCCAGCATTAATTTCATTTTATGTTTTTATTATGCATTTTTGACTGATGCCAAAGTTGTTTCCTCAAAAAACACAAAACTAGCCAAATGCCATGGGAGAAAGTGTAGCTGAAGACGCAGTAACAGTTGCAATCTCAATCCAGTTGTGTTCGTCGCATGGAAAACATGTTTCATGGGCCAGTCGCCCTCTCGTGGACCCACACACTTATGTGGCAGGAACAAAACTTGTTGCAGTGTTTTAAGGTTGTAAACTGAAGCTTGGCAAAGTACTAGCAGGTTTTTGTGACCAGAAACATATGAGTTAAGGACTAAGTCTCAAAATTGAACAATGGGAATAACACATCTATAACTCTGCACATATAGAGGAAGTAAAGCTTGGCTATGGCAAGCACAGCTCAGAGACAGATAGTGCCAAAGTGGAACCCCCCAAGGTAGAGAACCAAAGCTGGTCTCCACTAATGACAGATTCATGGATAACGTGAGAGCAATGAAAACAGTTGAGAAAACAGCCTAAGACTAGCTATTTTTGTATGATATGTTGAAATTCTACATTTTCTATCCTTATATACTAAGGAAGGTAAGCTTAGACTTATAACACTTAAGCGTTGTATAAAACTATTTATAAATTTCAGGAAAGAGCTGGTATACTAGGGCATGCTGCATATTTGCCTAGCTATGATATATGTCCTTTAAGAGGTCATAAAGTATTTATTTTAGGGGCGTTTCATTCTACTTCCCTATGTGGGAGGGACAGCATCTGTATAATTAGGCAAATTTATAGTGAATTTATACTGAAAACCAAGTTTTAGACGGAGGGGGAGGGTACGGAGGTAACGGGAACTTCTGCCACCCTAACTACTTTCAGTTCTGTCTTGTTCAAACTAGCGCACTCTTTTATAAAACCAACAGGTTATGTGCCCAAGAAGACTAACAGATCACTAAAACACGCCACACTTAAATCTGCAAAATTACATCCTTAAAAGACATAAAGCGGGCATACAGCTGTTGAGAATTACAGTGGCAGGCTAACTTCGAGTTGTCCAAAATATTTAGAAATTCAAAGAAACAAATTTGTGTAAAAGGTCACAGCTTCCCCAGTAGATGATACGATGATGTCATTGTTTCCTACTTTTTTGTATAGAAAATTGGAAATGCGATCATGATTTAAGCATTCCATACCACACTTATCTATACATCTTTATAAGCTCTATTTAACATAAATGTTTAACTAGTATTAGTCACCACCAGTCAGTCAGCAGCTGTCGTCACATCACAATATGTATAAGCTTAGTCTTATATGTTTACAGCCTTACAAATGTGAGAGATTGTGAAATGTTGTTGTATTTTATTATAACTTTTGTTGTTTTTCTTCTTTTTTTTTTGTTGTTTTTGCACAAATTAATAACCGTTTATGGCATCGCTTCCCGCCTCTTGCTCCACCTTATTATAATTGTTTATTTAGTTGATAATGTTCGCTAATTTTTACGATATTTTGTTTTATATAACATATTTGGGGCGGGTTGGATTTTCTGCGTTTTGCAGTTTTAAGGGCAGGGCCATAAATTATACAAATTAATTCATGCGGCTTGCACTAAATGATATAAATCAGCATTTAAATAGAAAGCTCTCAATAAGCAGAAGTGTGATATTTTTATGACATTTGCTGTGGGAAGTGCAAAAATTACGTAAAAATAAAACAGGCAAAACTTTGTTAATGCAAAGGTGCTCAAAATAACACCAATACAAAGGAAATATAAGTAACTGCTCTTGCACCAAAGCCGATTTAGTTATATCTATTCAAATATTTAGACCAGAACATTAAAATATATCCATAATTTTCGTAGTAGATCTTAAAATAGACAGAGAAAGCTTCGTAGAAGGTTCGGCGCCGCCAAATCCATAGAGCGCCGCACGCGCTCAGCTCTCCGCAGGTCGACCATTACGTCCATGGCAAAGTTGCTGGCGGCCTGCCAGTTCTCCGTGCTCTTCAGCATGGACGGGATAAAGTTCGCCACCGAGATCTCGGATCCCAATTCCTGTTCCAGTTTTCGTAGCTGGGGCGAGAATTTTGGGCACTTAACAACATAACATGTTCGGCATCTTCCACCACTCCTCTGCTACACCCTTGGTAGACCTATCACACCGTCCCTGCCATTTCTGCAGTATGTCTTCTCGCTGCCTCTCGTGTCTCCTTTTTAAATGACGGCGAAGCGTCTCCCCCATGTAGTTTCCGATGTATAGCGGTTCGTTCAGGCGCTATCTCCTCTATGGGCGCAACGCCGGCTATGACGCTGCGTCGTCCGATACGGTCCTGAAGGCGCTGCAAATGCGAATGGATCCCAGACGGTGCGTTGCCAAAATGCGACGACTATAACTGGTCGACTGGAGCGCATTTAGCCAGACTGGAGCCGCATATAGCGTTGTTGCTTTTGTCACGCTGGACAACAGGATCCTCCTCCATTGTTTTGGGCCTCTCGTATTGAGCATTACTAATATCGGCCAGGGGAAGAGACACTCTTGCCCAACAGAAGGGGAAATGCTATTAGATCGATATTTATCGTTTGGAAAGAAAATTAATCGATGTACAATTTTTTGTTTTGGAATCATTTCTAGTATAGAATAAATCAAGAGATGTATGATAAATCAAGAGATATATATTGATATATATGTATATATTTCGTTAACAGATTGTTTTCAGATGAGAGACGGCCTTGCAAAAAGCAAAATCACTTAACCATTGGCAGCTAAGCATCAAAAACAGCACAACAACAACACTTATGAAAGGCATTGCCAGGAAGAGAGTACAAAAAAAAGAGCCCTAGCAACGCCGGGTAAGCTGGCTACATATATAATTGTAATTGTAATTGAGTTTGAAGTAAATAATACATAAACTTGAACCAAGGTTCAAATCCTAAACCAAAATTTAGGGAGCTCAAAACTCAAATTTTCGAACTTCAACTAACTTGAACTTCAACTTGGTTCGAACCCGTCAACTTTTTTGTGCTTGCAGCAATGATGAAAACTCAATTAGTGAGTCGAGGCAGCTTGCTCTTCATTCAATTCTTGACTCTCCTCAATATCTGTAATATCCCAATATGTGTAATTTTCAAACTTCAGGCGGCTACAAACGATAAACTCTTCTCGTTTACCCAGGACAGTAATAAAACCAAAGAATTTCAACTTTATTTTGTTTATTTCAAATATTACATTTTACATAGTTATATACTTGTTGCTTGTTTCCTTTTGTTTGTTGTACAATATAACATTTTCATTTCTTGTTGTTGTTGTTGTTGTTGTTTACGGTATGATAGACAAGACGACAATGTTGTTACGACCGACACTTGTATTTGGAGCAGTACGCTTAAGACTAATAAATGTGTGCTTGCTTTGTATATATTTTTGTTCTTGGGTTTTTTTATATATATAATTTTATCATGCAGTTACAAATTATAAAATATAAATACATATATGCATGTTTTTTGTGAAGATTTTGCAAAGTTTTAACAAACAGCAAATATTTGGGCACAGTTTTGCAAAATCTTCTAACAAAATGAAAAATTTCAAAGAGCGTGCAAACAATGTGCATGAATGTTTGTTGTTTTTTTTTTAGTTTTAAATGTTATATTTTTATTTTTAATACTGGGTGTGACTTTTTAAGGTTTTTCGTTTTAAGGTGTTGAGGATGTTACGCTTAATGATAAAAGAGTTCAAAGGCAAACATGCACATTGTAGCAGTTCTGCGAGACAAAATACATTTTACATAATTCAACTTAATGCTTAATGTATGTGTTGTGTATATATGTGTGTGTGTGACTTGGATAAAGGCCAAGCACTATAAAAATCAGTGTTTGAAAATGCTATTTCATAGTTTTTGCCTCTGAGTTTGAGGAGTGTTACTGGAGAGCAATTGCAGCTAAGCGAGAGGAAAGCCTTAGACGCTCATTTAGATGTGCTATGAGAGAGCAATTGCAGACGTTCAATTTGAAGAGTGCTATGGAAGAGCAAAGTTCCAGGTGCTCAATTTGAAGAATGCCATAGCAGAGCAATATCAGCTAAGCTAGAGTAAAACTCCAGGCGCTGCGCTTGTTTTCATAACATGACCTTCTATTGTTGTTCTCTCAAACGCGTGTTTTAATTTGCTCTCCCAAATTAAGAGGCTGTGATAGCAAGAGCAAAGCATTTGGTTTTCATTCCAATTGCTGCTACGGAGCATAGTCAATGCAAACACTGTTAAAACGAAAACTATTGTACAAATTTCATGAGACAATTAAAAAATACAAACAAAATTATAGCTGTGTATATGTAACTTAGTTAAAGACGTTTACAATGAAAATTAAGAAACAAAACAAGCAAAAAAAAATAGGCTGAGGCATTTGTAAACAACACATTATTCATAAAGATGTTCAGCTTTTAGCTGGCAAAATATTCTTAGCCAAAAGCTGAACATTTACAAAAATTGTAGATTTAACATTTAGAATTATAATTAAAAGGATTATGTAAATTGTATTTTTTGTTTACGTTTTTTTCAACATTAACATTAACATTTACCAAGCAAAACGATTACAACAATTTAGAGCCACAAAATAAAATAAGATGAAAATATGTTGCCCTAAATTGTTAGGCTAGTTGATTTGGTTATGCTTGGTATTATATAATGCCAAGGCTGCTTATCAATTATATATATATATAGTTTATAATATAAAGTATATATCGATTCATTATTCGACGAGTTCCATCACAATGTATGTGACCACCACAAAGCAGTTAATAGTTGTGTGAGTTTTTTGTTTCGTTTTTGGCTTTGAAAAAAATAAATCAAAACTTTGTCACAAAATAGCTTCAATTTGTTTTTTTTTTTAACAATTTTGTATTTATTTTTTTGAAAGCGCAAGCAGCCAGTTAGTCATTTTTATATATATATATTTTTTATTATTTTCATAATCATGTTCATCAATTCAATTCAAGTGATTAAAATATGATGTTGATTTTGGTTTTTCACTTTTAAGCTTAAAATTAACATTGTGTTTATGAATTTGTTTCTTGAGTTTTCTGTTCATTCGTGTTCATGCTCTTTCCATGGTCTTTCAATTTTCAACAATAAATAAATAAAAATTAATAACAGCAGTGCTCGCACACTTGCACATAAATAAATAAATAGTAGTAAGTTATTTAACTAATAAATTTGCTATTTCAGAAATTACGGTTCCTCTTCGCTTTCGCTTGTTTAAGCTATTTTCAAATTTGCACACAGCTTCACGTTTTCTTCTTACTTTTTTTTGGATTTTGCTTTTCATTTCTTTTGTGGACGGGTGTTTTTCATATTTTTTTGTTTCTTTTGCTTTTTGCGTTTTGCTTCTGTTTCAACTTCTTTAACAAAGATTGCAGTTAATGATTTTTCATATTTCTGTTTTATTTCTTGGCATTGTTCAGGCCCAGTTCGCTGAGGATTTTCAATGCACTGCGTGCGGCCTCGTTTTGGGACTCATCGGAGCTTTTGCCAACGCCATGACAGATTTGTGGCGGATCCGTCGATAGTGTGACAATTGTGAGGAACTCATTATGATTTCCCTTGGGATAGTCGGAAAAGTTGACCTGAAAATATGTATAAGATATATTTATTATTTTAATGTTATTTATGTATTTCTTCGAGTAACAACGCTACGGCAGAGCTTGTCGAATAGTTGGATACCCAGTTGGACATATGATATACAGGGTGTATTATGAAAGAAATGTACATTTTTTGGGTAAAAACAAGAAAAGCAGCTTACGCTGATAGCACGCTGATATATATGTTGATATCTATTTATTCCAAAACGATTTTCTAGATTTCAACTAAAACACTGCCAGGATACTTGTCCTTACTCAACACTAAAGCGATTTTTTGCAAAAACTCACCTCGAAATCAAGTAATTTGCTTAAATACAAAAGCTGCTCTTTCATGTGGACGCCTACGCTAGAGCTGGAGCTGGTGGTGGCAGTGGTAGTGGTGCTAGTGTTTGCAGCATTGGGTTTGCTTCTGGCATTCGCACTACTGCTGTTAGCAGCCGTAGCTCCGGCCCCACCCACATTGCTGCTATTGCTGCTCACACCACTCGTATTGCTGCCGGTTGAGGTGTTCAGCGGACTCTCAGAAGAAGCTGCCTCAATGGGATGGGAAGTCGTCGACTCGTTGCTGCTGTTGCTGCTGATGCTGCTGATATCATTATTGCTGCTATTCTCCATCGTTGTCGCCATTGTAGTCTCTGTTTTGGCTTCCTCCAGCTTGGCTTCAGTGTGGTTTTTGACCACAATCACTGGATCCTTCTTTTTTGCTGCTGTTGAGTAGGAAAATTGTATTTCATTATTTGTTCTTTATATATAAATGTTTTTATTTAGCAGGCTCGAGGTCAAGTGAGTGAGGATAACCGATAGTTTATCGGTTAAGCTTATTTTTATATTGAAGTCCGGCGGACAACCAAATTTTGAGCCGTTTCTCACAATGTAACACAATGTTTTGCAACTACAGTGGGACTTGGAACAACAAAGCCTCCCTTATACTCCACTTACGTTTCTTGTTTTGACGCAGTATCAGTATGCCTGGCACAGGTCCAGCTGGAGTTGCTACCATCGGGATATCCAGGCCAGCCTCAAGGCTGGGCGCTGCTGCTGTCACTGTGGTGGATAATGTCACTGTTGCTGTTTGTTCTGGGTACTGCTCCAATTCCGTCTTGGGCTGATATTCCGTTGATTCCAGCAATTCTAGCAAGGCTGTTCAGAAAGGGTAACAATTATCCAATTCCAATAGTTTCTCTTAACAATTACTCACCCTGGGCCGCATTCCGCTTGGCCAGCTTCTTGCTGCTGCCGGTGCCCCGTACCGTATGACCCTGGGCCGCCACCTCGATGACGAATTCGCGACGCCTTGACGATTCATTGCCATTCTTGGCCACGAGCTCAAAGATGGGCTCCTTTTCTTTGCGCGTTTGCTGCAGTTGGATGAGTTTGGTAATTGGATTCTCTGCATCATCCAGGTCTGTAGTAGGCTGTGGTTTCTCTTTGAAGGGTGCATTCAAACGCTTGCGTCGCTCGGGCTTGCCCAGGGGCGTGATTGCCTCTGCTGCGGCAGCTCCAGCGCCAGCACCATGCTTGCCAGGAGTTTTCACCTTGATGCGCTTCAAGGGGGTCTGCTTGGTGGGCGTCAGCGGTGGCAGCTTCTGCAATTCGGTTAGCATCTTCTCGGCAGCTCGTTTCTTTGATAGCTTCTTGCCATTGCCCTCGCCCTCGGTGACAATAGCGCCCACAACGCACGCCGTGATGAAGTTCTTCATGTGGGCGGGACCCTCCTCCCGCAGCACCTTGAAGTGTACGGTCATGTTTCGCTTGATGCCAATCTCATGCACCTGTGAAATGGGCGACTTTTTATCCCCCTCATCCATGGAGTCATCCAAAGCCTCATCGACAGCACTGTTTGCCTGCGTCTTGAGCACCTGCAGTGCTCTGGCCGCCGCATCATGCTTGGCCTGCTGCAGTGTGCGTCCAATGCCCACGAACTTCTGCTTGCCCACGAACAGCGTGATCTTGCTGGGCGTGGTTGGCAGCGGTGCATATGGGCCGTGTGGTCCGTGCAGCATGTGCGCGCCCAGTGCCGGCGACAAAGCATAACGCGATGAATACTTGGGCCCATAGCCACGCTGATGGCCATACAGGCTTTGCGATGGATGCATGGGCGGCGCAGGCATTTGCACATAGCCGCCGTTGCCATGACGCTGCCGCATCACATAGGCACCGGGTGGGGGCGGCGGTGGCGGTTGCGGCAGTCCAGATGCTGGTGTGGGCAACAGCGGATTACCGCCATACTCCGGAGATAGCATAGGATCTGCCTGTGGAATTTGCGTTGGATCCAGCAGATAGTAAGTACGCTGACCCAGCTTCATGGCCAAAGCATTCAGCTCCACCGTGGGCGTTATGTGGGTGCGCGACGTGGCATTCTCATCGCTGCGTCGTATTTTGGGCGGCGGATGTTTATATTTGGTTTCCTCAATGGCCTTCGAGGCGGCCAAATGTTGAGCCTTCTTGATTTTGAAACCATCTGCCGAATACTCTTCCTCGCCCAGCTTGAGCGTTACTGTGAAGGTTTTGCAATGGGCTGGTCCACGTTCACCTGTCAGTCGATATTGATGTGTGATCTGTAAAACAATTGAAATTTATTTAGTCAAAACGCCATAAAGTAGGCTAATTCATACCGATCGGTATGCAATTTTTACTGTCTACTAATACGGACCAGGGGAAGGTCGTTTTGTTAAAATGGGCGTGGCATCACCCCCTCATATAGGCGGTAATTAAAATTTATCATATATTTGCACCTATTGGAACGATTGTCATGAAAGGTCGAGCAATATATTCGTTTTGGAATATCGATATATTGTGTTATTGATATATGTATACTGAACAATCGTTCTATGTAAATAGACATTTAAGCTGTCGATATATGTCTATATATGGAGGATATATGGAGTTGTTGACATATGTATATCGGTATATTGAGTTATCGATATACGCATATCGATATATTAGTCGATATATTGAGTTTTCGATATATTAATGTCGATAAGATTAATGTTCGATATATGTATATCGATACCTCGATTATCGATAAAGATACCGATAGACGAATATATATTGATATCGGTATATATAGATACACCGCTACTTTATGTATCAGAATGTAATTTATGCATGCACAAAGTATTTGAAGGTAATTAGAAAGAAGATTGCTTCGCTACCGAATGCATCTGCAGAAGGCTACAGCTTCACGTCCGTTGCCGAAATATTATAAGGATCGGGCTGCTTAGTTTTCTTTCTTCTTTACAGCTCTTCAAGCGTATATAAGGTTTGGATACCCCAAATTAGCCTTCCTCTCTTGTTATTTTATAAATTATTTTAGTGATCCCGACTGAAACTTTCATGCCCACCGCTGATCTACATAATTTCAATCTTACCTTATTATATCTGGCCAATTCGTTAACCAAACACATGGGCGTCTTATCCTTGCCACTCCGGCCCGTACTATTATCCTCATTGGACAGCGTGCCAGCTGCATCAATGTGCTCCGAGCTGCTGCTGTCATCTGTCGTTTGGGCGGGCGGGAGCTTTACAGCAGACTCCATGTCAGCCACTGCATCCGGCTGCGATAGATCTGCACTTAACTCCGTTGCATTAGCATCTATGGTGGCAATGACTATATTGTTGCTGCTGGCTACCGTATCTGTGGCAATTACTGCTGCTACTGATGATGGTTCACGCGAGGTGGAGCCGGCTGCGGTTGACGTCGCTTGACCATTGTCATTGGCGGCATGCTTGGACATGCGATATGTATTCTGCAGTATGCTCTTGGGTGCATAGTTATTGTTGTTGCTGTTGTTGTTGTTGTTGGCACTGTAGTGGCTGTTGTTGTTGCTGCTGTTGTTGTACTTGAAAGGCTTGACTTGATGATAGTGCGGCGGTTGTGCCGCATAGGCGCCCAAATGGGCAGCCATATGATGTGGCGGCAGCTGATTATAGGAGAGGGCTGCAGGATTTGTGGCTAGATGACCGTATGGTGCTTGTGCTTGGCCGCCTCCTGTCGGTGGCTGCTGTTGACATTTGCCTGCATGAGCGTGACTGTTGCTGCTGGGGTTGAGCTGTTGATGCTGTTGGCGAATCTTTTGCATCTGATTGTGATTATTGCTAGAGTTGTTGCTGCCACTGCTGTTGGCGTTGTTGTTATTGCTGTAATGATACGTTGCTGAGCCAGCAGACAAGGCCGCAGCGTTCGAAGGCGTCTGCTGAGGCTGCACGTGATGATAATGCGTATGATGATTTAGACTGAAAAGATGAAGATGAAAAGAAAAATATAGTGTCTTTTTCAAAATTGTTTAGTGATTGAGAATCCAGTTTCTGCTGGGCTATTATATACGTTTTCGAAACCATCGAGAGTACGTAAGACACTAACGACCCGCCCTGGTTTATCACCAAAAGAATATTATTCTACCATTTCCTTTAGAAGCATTTGATGGCCACTATTCATCTAATAGAGTTGGAGCTTCTTATGCGATCGATCGCCTTAACAACTAGAACCTTTGGGTTGCCCAAAGTCTAGGCATAAAATTGTCATATGCCAAAAAAACAAAAAAAAAAAATCCAAAAAAACCAACATCGTCTGGTTGTCCTTCCCTATACACATACCCTCCTCACCCTTAGCGCTTCACTTTGTGGTTGTTGTTGTTGGCGATTCAGACAACAGCGGTAAGTTTTGAACAATGGCCTCAAATGCTAACAAAGCACAAAAGCCGCATTCTCTTTACGCATCGTGTCATTTTTCGCCAACTGTCAGTTTCAATTGAGTTGCGCACCTACCGCGACACCCTGACACAATCCACAATCAGGCAAGAGAGGGGGGCTTAGGCTTAGGGACAAACGAACAACACACAAATCATGAACTAAGCAGACCCACACGCACACACACTCGGCGGCACACACATGGTTATTGACCAATGAATTTTTTTGCAATGAACTTGAAAGTTCCTTTTTTTCAAGAGGATTTTTTTAATCAGCTAAATCAGCTTGCATTGATATGGGCAATATATTGGTAGTCCACATACACATGCATACATAGATGGTTCAACTTAGATATGGTAAGCAGTTAATGAAGCGTATGATTAGTTTAATAACTGAAAATAGAGAAAGATGAGTTGGGTATTGCACATCGTGAATTTTCGAAAGCTCAAATAAATTTCAATCCCACAAACGGCTGGGTGGAAGGAGGCGATTAGACATGGTGACCGACTATATCTCATAAGTATGTGTATATAAATTTCGTTTCAATTAGCTTTGTTATATGGAACTACAGATCAAGATAGGTAAAACTAATCAATTGCTGCATATAGCAATCGGCTGGCGATGCGGACCGCAAAGATATTAGCTTTGAATAAAAGCCATGTGAAGCCTCGAGCCTGCTGGATATTAATATTACCTCAAGAGTTCATGTAAAGCAGCAGCCGGCACCAAGTACAATCACATGTTGGCATTGCTTTTGGCTGCGTAGAAGCGAATATTAGAACAAAATCCAGAACTGAACTGATTCTTTCAGGCGTATAAAGGAGACTGATGCAAAGTCAATTTGGTTACTTTCGAATTGCTGTTTTACAAAAGTCTAAGGATATTTATTTTTGGATTTTGGATCACAGGTATCATCCCAAATATCAACTTTAAGAAAATGACCTTATGTTATAAACAAAACATCATTTAAATGAGGTTAGATTCGGTTGACAAGGGTGAAAACATCCGGGTTGCGAAGGATATGACTGGCATTTTATGGTACCAAGGGCCAGCGGGGGGCCCGGCTACACCTTTGTATGTTACTATTCGGATTTCAACGACGACGGTGGCCTCACTGAGATTAGAGGCTTTATTGAAGACGAGAGAAGACGAGCCGAAAAAGCATAGCAGAATTGATGCGAGGTGGACTTATCTGTAAAGGACAGATATACTCGAAAATCTTTTACCATTAAAACCAAGTGTCCTTTAGATTACAATCTTAAAACTTGAATCACTGAAACACTTTTACGTATAACAAACATTCGGAGAACTTTACAGAAATGCACTTTTAACAGAATGTATTGGATTTATCACTACTTGCAAGTCAGATTCAAGGCGATGCATGCGAGCTTCATATACATTTCACTATATTCCAGCCACATTCGAGGCATTCACCCAAGATTCACCCACACTTGCAATCCTCCTCATATACATTTCACCATGTTGGTATTTCACAAATTGCTTTTAGACGTTGAAAAATGTTCGCTTACTAACAAGCTGCCTTCATTCACGCACAGAATTTATGAGCGCTGCGTATGCCAGGCCAAACGCAACTGAAAGCTCAGCGCGGATGCTTAAGGATCCTTAAGGAAGAAACATATGATCGGCAGGGGCAGAGAGAAAAGGCAGCAACAGAGAGAACTAGAAACGTTGCTCAAGGATAATTGCAGGCCAGCAGCCAGCCACTACTACTGCGGCAGCTCCTGCTCCTTGCTGGAAGGAAAAAAAAAAAAACGAAAACAGAACCCGTTATCAAGCGGAAGTCATGCTGTGCGCTAAAAAGAACAAAGAGCCACTGAAATTATAATTTATGAGTTGAGAAAATGGGATGATGAGTCTCACACCGATTGTCAGTGACAGGAATTAACATAATTGCCGCAACGCATAAAGCCTGGCGTTCCTGCTCCTTGACAGAAAGGGGGGAACGGCAGTAGCACCAAAGACGACTCCAACTGCACGTTGGTTTTTGCAGCTTACCGTCCATGATGTCCATGCTCACGCGGTGGCGGCTGTGTTTGCTGCGGCTGCTGTGGAGCAGCAGCTAGCCCGGCACCCAAGTGCTGTTCCATGCTCGGATGCATGGGCATGTGACTGTGATGGTGTGTCGCACGCATATGTGGAGCTGCGCGCGCTGCGTGCACATGATGCTGCATGTTGGTTTAACCAGGAGTCCGCTGCAGCAGCTGCAAGTAAAGCACAGAGATCGGCTGGTTATAAAGATGCATACATGTATGTATTTTTAGACAAAAGCAATGTTTTTATTGGCGGCACAAAGGGCGCCCAAAAGGTGTCTTTTTGTTTTGCCATTGTATTGGGCATACAGTAGTAGAAGCTTCAGCTACGATGACGCTGGATGTGGATGCCACTGCATGCATGTAAATGCAACGACAGCAACGATGTGCCTAAATCAAATTGTGACAGGCAGAGGCAGGGCATAGTGGGCCGGGGGTAGGGGTAGGGGTAAGGGCAATACACACCACCCGGCTGGTATGGTAATGTGCAAGCAATGTTGCCATTCCTACCCTACCTATAAAATACAGACAGATATGTACGTGTTGCAATGCAATGCGCCGACAGACAATCAGACGAAGGTTTGTTGCACTTTTCTAGTTTGTTTCTTTTTTCATGCTCTTGAATATGTGGTTGTTTCCTTGCTGCGTTTTGTGTCTATCAAATGCAGCTGCAATTCGATTGGACAATCAGGTTCTTCGTCCAAACTGCAGTTTCTTCGAGAAACCCCCTCTTGACAGCGACGCCGCTGCACATATGGATGGCATAACAATGTGATTGAGATTTGAGGCACTGTGCAATGCGCTCGCTTACTTCTCTCTTCACTCTCTTCTATGCTCTTTAGCCACAACTCACCTTAACGTTCGTATTGTTGTACTTTAATTGCAAATGCAACACAATAAGTACACACTTTAAATAAGCATGCAAATTGTGCACTGTTTATGCAGTCACAGTTGTATATACTTTATGGTTAACACTAACATTAGAATTGCTTTACGCGAGACGACTGCGACTGCAGACGACGAACGTGCATGTGTGTGTGTGTGTACGATTGTAGAGGAACAGAAAACCTAATTTCTTTCTTTAAAAAACACTTTAGACCTATTGTAACACTTAAATCGAATTGATGAACCTATAAAACTACAGTTAGTGTACACGTGTAGCTAGCATTAATTTTTATTTAGGGCTTTTATTAATTTATTAACTGCCGATACGCTGGCCCATGGATGAAACTCGAAAAATAATAATGGCATTTAGGAGAGCGGGAAGGCGGGGTGTTCTTGCGTGCTGTAGTGCTGGTAAACGCTAAGCATAGTTGCGAATTAATGTGACCGTAAACCAGTTGTGTGCTGTAGTGCTGTTAGACGTTGAAAAATTATAACCGGCTGAGCGCGCGGCAATCGAATTATAAATATTAAGTCTTCTGCAGCTGGTTTTAGATATAGCTGTATTTGAATTTCCAAAATATGTATTGAATTTATATATTTCAGCATTGTTATAATAGCAAAGTAACAGATTACAATTAATTACAATTAACAGTTATGAATGATGTAAGTAAAGTGATAGTTTTGCCATATGCCGGCTCTGCAATTTTGTAGTTTTTAGTATTTTTAACAGCTGTTGCGGTTGATCTTCTTGATTTTAAGCACTCAACTCTTGTATTTTATGCCTGGCTTTTCCAAACAACTCATCTTCAAATAAACATTAAGTAACCACACTATCAATAACTAATTGTAGTGGAAAAACAAGCCCGACCCCCGGGCCAACGCTGGCTGGCTGATAAATGACTCACCCACGCCGGCAGCGACAGCGCTGCTGCCGCTTTCGCTTTTGTGTTTTGCGCTTTTGTTGTGGCCTCTAAACGCAATTTAAGGCATTCCAGTGAAGACAGCGGTAAGTGTTGGACGCGCAAGCTCACCTACTTTATATAAACACCGCCCATTCAACTGCCGTGTTTCGATTACTCAGCTGTACCCACCCACTAAATCCCCATCAAAGATGTTCGATTTTAATTTGGAATTCGCCCGTGGCGGTGCTCGCTTCACCACCGAACTGTTCCAGCTGCTGGCCTTGGGTGGTGTCAAAGAAAACATTGTGTTCTCACCTTTCTCCATCCAGACGTGCATTGCTCTGGCTTTTGCTGGTGCCCAGGGCGAGACTGCCGATGAGATAGCCAAGGCATTGCATTTCGTGTCCAATTTCCCGCCGGAAGTGGCTGAAACTTTCCAGTTTGTGCTGGAAAAGTACAAGAATAGCAGTCTATTGAAGATTGCCAACAAAGTGTATGTGCAGGAGGGCCACCAACTAAAGCCCAGCTATTCGACAGCAGTGAAGGAGCAATACCACTCTGAGGCGGAGAACATTAACTTTGCCCTGAGCGATGCGGCTGCCCAGCAGATCAACGGCTGGGTCAATGCCAAAACGCAGGGCAAGATCACCGAACTGGTTTCAGCCGATAGCTTCTCCGACAACACGCGTTTGGTGCTACTGAATGCCTTACATTTCAAGGGCAGCTGGGAGCACAAATTCCTAGAGGAGCGTACCGCCGAGGATGACTTTTGGGTTGGCGAAGAGGAGTCTGTAAAAGTGCACTATATGAATCAGAAAGCCAAATTTGGCTATGGCTACTTTGAGGATCTGGGCTGCACGGCTTTAGATATGCCCTACCAAAATTCGGACCTGTCCATGTTTGTGCTGCTGCCCCAGGAGCGTACGGGTCTGAAGGACTTGGCTGAGAAACTCAAGGATGTGAACTTGGTCGATTTGGCTGGCAAACTTTCTGTGGAGGAGGTGCATGTCAAGTTCCCCAAATTCAAGGTGGACTACTCCATTGATCTGTCCGACAAGCTGAAGCAGGTGAGCGCATCTCAACCAAAATAGAAACCCCATTCATGATATGGCCACGTCCCCAATCAATAAGCATATTTAAAGGCTTGCTTATCTTGCCAGTGCCGTCTCTTCAAACGGAATTTTAGTTGGGAGCTTATCTTTTTAGGGTGCTTGATAAGTGCATGGGTAGGGTATTTGTGAGGTCGCTGCGGCGCTGACGCAGTCAGCTGCTCGTGTTGAAGATCATGTATCACCTGCCGCACGACAATTCCAGCATTGGATGACACAAACCGCACCCCATTCTACAATCTATCTTATCGAGATCCGGGCATGACCTCATTACTTATTTGTTTACAATTTTTGCAATATTATTTTAGCTGGGCATCACGAAAATGTTTACGGACAGCGCGGAATTCAATAACTTGCTGGAGTCCCCCGAAGGTGTGTTTGTCTCGAAGGCATTGCATAAAGCCACAATTGAGGTCAACGAGGAGGGCACAGAGGCAGCTGCAGCCACTGGAATGATCATGATGACGCGCATGATGTTGATGCCGCTGCAATTCCAGGCCGATCGTCCCTTCCTCTATGTGATTTGGAACAAGAAGAACATCATCTTTGCGGGTGCTTTTGTGAATGCGCCTACCAGTGCTTAAATTTGAAAATACTCAACAGTTTTTAATTTATTATTGTTTATTTAAAAGCTTTTCTTGTTATTTTAATTGTATTTTTTTGAAAATGTAACGCACAATTTTCTTTAAATAATAAATGTAACCCTCGAAGAGAGGATCTTATTACAAATTTAAACATTTTTATTATTTTTAAAAGTTGGTTTTAAAATTCGTTTTTTTTAATTACAGTTAGTTTTACCATCGGAAATATTTTGTGCGTGACTCAAACTGTGACTGCGTGAATGCTTTTTAATACCAAACAATTTATCTGGTAGCAGTATTAAAATGAAGGTAGTATTTTTTTGTATTATGACTGCGACATTTACCTGTTGCCATTACTTTTTACATTTACTTTAAAATACGTGCGGGTGTCAACTCTGACTCAATTGTCACATTTACCAACACTATATTCAACTAGGGATGTAACATAACTTTTGACACATCAGAACCTAAACAAAACATATTTCATGCTAAATTGGTAAATTTCCGCACTATTATGCTTATAAGCCGTACACTATGTCGAAGTTGGCTGACCCAGGTGACGTAAGTAAGCCTCCAGTTATCCACCCATCTTCACTTGCCAAACCCAAAACCTCTTCAGTTACAGATCCTCCCGACACAGTTTTCCCACGCCGCGAACGTGGAAGCCACAGCCGGCAGGTCGTCCATTTCATGGCAACAGACAACAAAAGAGCGGCAACATAAAGCCTTTAATAAATGAGCCGCCTCCAGACAGCAATGTGCCGCCAAGAAATCTGCTTAAGGCCATTGTATTCACAGGCTCAGTAAGCACACGCCAAAGGTTTCAAGTCCATCTTCTATATGAGCATTCTCCTTTCTTTAGTTCACTGTGGGCTGCTTTGCCGCAGCCACCATTATGGAGTATGAGAACACACGCAGCATGATATTGGCCAAGGCCAAGCAGGCGCGATTTGGCTGGTGGCAGAACCGCTCTCTGGTAGAGCGTGACACTTGGTATCAATTAAAGGAGGACATCAAACGGCATTGGCACAGCCTAACGCCGGGTGATAAGGTGTTCGCGCCCATTCTAGTGTTTAATGTTCTGGTCTTTGGTATGTGGCGTGTGCCCGCCCTGAGAGCCACCATGATGTCATATTTCACCTCAAATCCGGCGGCGAGTAGGTATAGCTCGGGAGTGCTTCGGAATACCTATTCATATGGATTTCTTTATCTTCCAGGAATCGTTTGCTGGCCCATGTTCCTGTCCACATTCAGCCACTACTCAGCCATGCACATCTTTGCCAACATGTACGTGCTGCACAGTTTCGCCAATGCTGCTGTGCTGGCCATGGGCAAGGAGCAGTTCCTGGCTGTCTATTTGAGTGCGGGTGTATTCTCCAGCCTGATGAGCGTGCTGTACAAGGCGGGCACGCGGCAGGCAGGCATGTCCCTGGGCGCGGTAAGTGGACATCTGATGCCACAGGGATTTCTTGTGAAGATTAACATTCTCTTTACAGTCTGGCGCCATAATGACCGTGCTGGCATACGTCTGCGCCCAATATCCTGATACCCAGCTTAGCATATTGTTTGTGCCAGCCTTCACATTCTCGGCTGGGGCTGCCATTAAAGTGATCATGGGCATTGACTTTGCCGGCTGCGTACTGGGGTGGAAGTTCTTTGATCATGCGGCGCATTTAGGTGGAGCAGTGTTTGGCATGTAAGTAAACTGAAGGTCTAAGAATCTCTAGAGAGCTGTTAACACCTTTCTCATTAACCTTCCAGATTTTGGGCCAACTATGGAGCGCAGCTCTGGGCCAAACGCATAGGATTGTTGAACTTCTACCACGATATACGCAGGACGAAGCAGAAATAGCGAAGTTCCGGCGACACACACCACATCTCAGAGGAAATTGCACCATGTGGAAAAATTAGTTGAAAGTGTAACAAATGCATTAGATCGAGGTATATCTAGCTATATCTATTTATATCGCATCGTTCAGCCTTAGAGGTTCTTTAAAAACAAAACAGTTAAGTTGAATAAACCGTCACACATTCACACCACATTATCATGTTTTTGCTGCTTCTGAAGCTTTGACTTCTCAGCTAGATTTCGCTTACGGCGAAAGCCAATTTCCCTGCGACGTTGCTGCATTTTCTCACGCAGCTCATCCCCAGTTTCTTTTTCCGGGGCATAGGATATGTGTAGTATACCACCATAGAACTGTTGGGCATCCAACATACGCTTGGCGCGGCGTGCCTGTTCTAGGCGTTCGAATTTTGCAAGGAATACATCCGTAAATGCCTCCAGTTCCACTGGAAAACATAGAAAAGAAATACATAAGTTTGACTCGATAAGGATATATCGCTAGGGCTTAAACCTACTTATTCCCGCCATTTCCGTGGTGACGCATGTAAATGCTAGCAACTTGCCAAAATATTGTAATTTACTTTTAATGTTGGAATGTAGATTCACCTTGGGCACCCCAAAGACGAGCAAATATTTGGATTCACTGGCCACAGTATACACCTGCAGGATAGAATTTTTTAATTTACGGAAATTTATGTTTTCAGACAGGTTTATAAACCTTGACAGCTTTTAGTTCTCGACCCTGGCGATAGGGCAACCGGGTAGTGCAGTATTCCAAACGTTGGTGATGTTCATTGGTCATTCTTGACAGAAACAATTTCAATTCCAAAACCAAAACAAACTCATATTTTTAGATGATTGTAGTGTTGGTAAATCTCGTTTAATTATCAACAGAGGTAGAGTTGTTAGTGCTCAAAAGTATTTAAAAGTAGCAAGTTACAGATGTGACCAACTAGCACTTACAAATATTTAGTAGATGTTATCAGATATAGTGAAAATGGGTGCATTCATAGGTACACAAACACGATCACCGATCACTCGAAAATTTCTGTTCAATATAGCAAATTACTATTTTTGCTGTGAGTGCACTGTTTAGCTATAAAATTAGTTTACTTTTATTCACAACGCAAATTTGATCACAGATCAATGAAAAGTGATCAGTGTGTTGTTTGGAGTTTCTGATCAACTGCTGATAAAAGAACGACGTCTTGGAAATGCCGACATTTCATTAAATGTTTTGAAGCTGTTGTCGAAATGGCGTACATAATTGAACAACAACTCTGATCACTGTCAATTAGTCTTTTCAGTTGTAATTGTTGATAGATAAATAATAAATTATATGATCATTAGTTAAATTAATCTCTCTAGCTTCATCAGATCATGGTCTCTGCCAAGTGAACGGACAACATACAAAATCTGCAAAATTAGTGACCATGATCTGTAATTACAGTGATCGCTGTGACTACTGAAACGTTAATTTTGTTGGCATTTTGGTATTATTTTGTGGTATTTTGGCTTCGCCAGCTGTTTTGCCTCACTGCTTGAAAAAGGCGCGAAAAGAAAACTGCATAAAAGGGAGATATGCGTCGTTTTCTGTAACATTTGCTTGTGAAATACCGATCGTGAATAAAAAGCGCGCTCAAGTGCTAATAAAAGCTAAAAGTTCATACATATACATACTGTTTTACTGATCATATATCAATTTATTATTTAACAACATGTCTCAAATGGCTGGCAAGGAAAACATTACTGACAACTTGGAAAAGTTCTCGCTGAAGGTAAGAAGACGAGTCTATATTATAAATATATATGTGTATACAAATAGATAGATGCATGTATATGTATGCCTGTGTGGTGAAATTTCTAAAAAACAATTAGCCAGCGGCGGCGCAATTGACTTTTCCCTGTACTTGGCCACATGCCGGCTTGATGAAATAAAATGGAAAAATTGCAATAATTAAATCGCATTTACGTCGCTGTTTGCCCTTTTAGAGTCCAAGCAAGAAAATATTGACGGAGAGCGCCAACAACGTTCGCAAAATGTCCGTTGCGGGTGAAGACAACGACGCCGCCGTCAACAAAACCGGACAAAATATCGCAGATAAGATTGTGGCACCTTTTGATCCTGAACTGGAGCCGCTGCTTAAGGAGAATCCACGCCGATTTGTTATATTCCCCATCAAATATCATGACATCTGGCAGATGTACAAGAAGGTGAGTCAACGTGGGGAGGGGGCGGGTTGGTTGTTAGCCAACCAACGAGAAAAAGGGCGGGCAATTACATGAGAAAGCGCGCCAAAACCAAAAGGCAACGTCACTTCGTGACCAATGGAAAATGTTATGATAACGTTGCCAGCCATTGTTTACAATTAAACTGGAGGGAAAAAAATAATAAAACATTGTCAATACAACAAAGAAAATATTGATAGAAATAAATGTTTTTTATTTCACCATTTTTTTTTTTATTTTAACCAGGCCGAAGCTTCGTTCTGGACAGTGGAGGAAGTGGATCTATCCAAGGATCTAACAGACTGGGCTCGCCTCACCGACAACGAGCGTCATTTTATCTCCCATGTGCTTGCCTTCTTTGCCGCCTCCGATGGCATTGTGAATGAGAATCTTGTGGAGCGTTTCAGCCAGGAGGTGCAGATTACTGAGGCTCGGTTCTTCTATGGCTTCCAGATAGCCATGGAGAATGTACACTCGGAGATGTACAGTGTGCTAATTGACACCTATATACGCGATCCCCACCAGCGGGAGTACCTGTTCAATGCCATTGAAACCATGCCGGCGGTAAAGCGTAAGGCCGATTGGGCTTTGTCCTGGATCTCTTCGAAGGCAGCCAACTTTGGGGAGCGCATCATTGCCTTTGCTGCCGTCGAGGGCATCTTCTTTAGTGGCAGCTTTGCCTCCATTTTCTGGTTGAAGAAGCGGGGCCTGATGCCTGGTCTGACCTTCTCCAATGAGCTGATCTCGCGCGATGAGGGTCTGCACTGTGACTTTGCGGTGCTGATGTTCCAGCATCTGGTGCAAAAGCCTAGTCGGGAGCGCATCATTGAGATCATACGGAATGCGGTGGCCATTGAGCAGGAGTTCCTCACGGAAGCATTGCCCGTCAACTTGATTGGCATGAACTGTGCTTTGATGTCGGAGTACATTGAGTTTGTGGCCGATCGCCTGCTGGTGGAGCTGGGCGTGGGTAAAATCTACAATACAAAAAATCCCTTTACATTCATGGAAATGATCTCACTCGATGGCAAGACGAACTTCTTTGAAAAGAAGGTGGGCGAATATCAGCGCATGGGCGTCATATCCAATCGACTAGACAATGTATTTACGCTAGATGCGGACTTCTAAAGAATTGGGGGATGTCCCTGAATTTCAAACAATTTGTATCTTGCTGGTTTTCGACAATTTTTATTTTATTTTCCTTAACTATTTACTAGCGATTTCCGGATTATTTTATTAGTTTATAAGTTCAACAATTCGACTAATTTACTGCGTTTTAATCATTAATTTTCATTCCCTGTTTTCCCCACTTAATTGTAAATCATTTTCGAACAAGAAAAGAAAAAACTTGCGAAGTTTTAAGCAGTTTGATACCACTTGACTTCCATGGAAACATTATGCATAATGTATGAGTACTTACACAACACTTTCATTGTACATAAACCATTTTAAATAAATTTACTCGTAAACGTATATTAATCAAACATAAAATCTATATATTCTGTCTCTATATATTATCCTTCATGTGATTTCCTATTTCACAATTCCTATTTCTGAATTTGAGAGGTGAACGAGTGGTGACCACGTGTATCTTCTGGGTGCAGCGTTTGCCGACGAAAGTCAATGAATGCAAATCAACTTCCAGATGCAGAAACAGGGTGAAACCGCCCTTTAGAAACAAAGGAATCGTCGACACAGTGAAATTCTATAGATGTGCTAGCGTGGCCAGGTATACAGGAAGTTCTATACATGTTAGGTTGCGATTTTAAGGACCAGATGTCCATTCCTTGGGGTCTTTTTAATGGTTTTTACATAGAAGAAGCTTACAGCAAAAAGAAGCCGACGGTGAAAATTACAATTCCATAGCTTCCAAACTGAGAGAGTAGTTGCTATATCGACTCGGCTTGTCTTACTAATCGAGAACATATATACTTTATGGGGTCAGAAATGCTTCCTTCTATGCGTTACCAATATCGTGACAAAATTATAATACCCTCTGCAAGGGTATAACGAGAAAGAAAGCTTACGTTCGTTCGGGCTTACCGAAGATAATATTCTATTTCAGTCATATAGGTACATCGACCCCCAATGCCATGTAGATTGAGAATATATATATGGCGGAAACATTTCCTTCTGTGTGTTGCCAGAAAAATGTTTACATAATCCATTTTGTGAATGGTAGACAATCGAAATTCCGAACGAAATCGCTTTCTATAATTTGGCATACAACAAATTGACAATACAAATAATTGCTTAAAATATTAATAATATATATATATATATAACAACATATTAGTATACAATTCATTCGTTTCCGGAATTCAAAACTTGTTTTCTTTTTGTACAGTGTATGTATTACACGACTCTCACTCTCACTCTCACTAGTTGCTATCTGCAATGGCAAAGTGACACATGCTGAAACTGAAACTGTTATCGATAGTCACGCGCCCTTTTGACATCACAAGCAGCTGATAAGGTTTACACGTTAATCATTTTAGTGAATTGGTTTGCAATTGCTTATTAAAATATGTAGGCAGTTTATTTTTTATGTTTCAACTACTTCATAGTTTTTTAATCAATTTGCTTTTGTTGGCACAAACTCGTTTAGCACAAAACAAAATTATGCCAAAAACGACACAATGTAATTTCGTGACGAGCGACGCATAAACGCAGCAAAATCGAAAATACTGATGCAATTTTGACAAAGCCGAGTTGTTGTTCCTGGAACTATCAGTATATAAATACTCTATATAAGTATTAAACCACAAAGAACAATTCCCAAGGCTTAACCGCGCCTTGGGAGAACAATTATGATTACTATTTTTTAATGCGTAAGTGATGTAAACAAAGACGACATCGTTTCGAGAGTATCTGAGATTTGTTAGGATGCTTTCTTGTGGATCTCTACCTGAAGAAGTAGCTGCATAGTTTGTAACATGAGACACAAACAGGAGCCGGTACTTGCCTGCCGTGAGGAACAAAGCGCTTTGTTGGCCGATTCGGGCAGCTCGGGCACCACTGCCTCTGCCTCCGGTTCCGATGAAGACACTGTCGTGGCACGCAAGTCCAAGCAGCGCGGCGGCATCAAAATGCAGCGCAGAAAGTTTCAGTTCCATCAGCCCAGAAGATTACGTAGATTTGGCTGTTATACACTGAGTGCTTGCGCGATTTTCACGCTGATGCTGGTCATCTACTTGCCACTCATCTACATGGATGTGCATTATAGACAAGGTAAGGATTTTGGTTTTATAAAAGAATTTCCCTTAATATTCCGTTGCCAATTGTAGCGGCTCTGGCGGACTGGCCTTTAAATACGTCACGCAACATGCTTGACTACCTTGGTCCCACACAGCAGGACACCGCTTTAATAAGCCCCCGTGATTTTTGTCGCAACAAGACCTTTCTCATCATAGTCGTCTGCTCAAGCCTGGATAACTTTGTGCGCCGGCAAACCATACGCGAATCCTGGGGTAATACCACAGAATTCAACTATCCGGCCTTTGCCAAAATGCATGCCCATCTCAAAGGACACTATCAGCCACCCATGGCCAGCCGGCTGCAGTACTACGAGCAGTACCTAAACGGCCAGGGCAACAACTTGACGGCAACTGTGCGCGTTGTGTTCATTGTGGGTCGCAGTCCCTATGAATCCCTGCTGGGCAATGAGACGCTGCAACGTTTGCACCAGGAGGCCGAGCAATACAATGACATCATTCAGGAGAACTTCATTGATAGCTACAACAATCTGACCCTCAAGTCGGCCATGGCCTTGAAGCACATCAGCAGGAGCTGTGCAGAGACGGCTGCATACTTTCTCAAATGTGACGATGACACCTTCGTGAATGTGCCCAATCTATTGCACTATTTGCTGGGCGGTACAGTTCCTCTATACAACGATACGCTACAGTACTACGATCGCTCCTCGTATCTGGTCATGTCGCCCCACACGCGCCTTAATGCCACCAGCGGGTTGATGCGTGGACATCAGTTCTGCCATGTGACGCCCGTAAGCGATGTGAGCAGCAAGTGGTATATGCCCTTCTATATGTATTCCAAAGGCGCCTATCCCAAGTATCTATCTGGTGCGGGCTATCTGCTGTCCATAGATGTGGTGAGCCGACTATATGAGGCTGCCTTGAATACCACCTTGGTGTATTTGGAGGATGTCTATATAACGGGTCTATGCGCACAAAGAGCACAAATCAAACGTTTGCATCATGCGCTCTTTAGCTTCAGTCACTCCAGCAACCTGTGTGCTTTTAAGGGCAGCATTACCCAGCATCAGGTGAAGGATGACTATATGATGGAGGCGTGGAATTATGTGTTCGATTATACAATACAATGCCCGCCACCAGGACGTTATTTTAATGGCGTAAGATTGCATTATCCTGCTGTGTGTTAAGCCTGAAAAGAGCGCCAAGACAGAGACCTGTGAAAGTTGGAAATGTATGCTTCCACAATGAAATGTTGCTAAGAGGAAAGAGAGACCGAAAAAGAGAGCGTTTAGGCTTAAAAAAAAAGAACAATGGGAGTGTTCTCTTGTGCCTAATTTCTTTAAAATATTAAGATTACCTCATTTGATTTACTAACATTTTCTATTCGAAATTTAGGCACAAGAGTATGTTTTAAGTTATTTCAACATTTATTATGACAATAGCTATATCAGCCAGCTATATTCTTACATTTTACTTACCTGCTGCACGAATAGCTTCTTAAAGAAAGCCACTTTATCATTACTTATTTGATCGTTCCTGTAGGTAGATGCATGATCTAGTGATTCGATCTCTTCCACCTATATAAATCCCAATCGCTTGAGTAGGCTGAACCAATATAGCATTGTTTATTTGTTAAATGTTCGTAAAGTTCACATGACATTGTATACAAGAACCCCGCATATTCCCTCCATAGAATACTTCATATCAATGTTATATATCTCTCAATGTTGTAACTGTTCCGCCCTCTTTAATGCAATCCTAGTTTGCTAATTATTTTTTGTTCTCGAAAATAGCAAATCAAACAAAAAATCACTCTCATAAAGATGTATTTTTAAAATGAAATTTATTAGCGCTATAATGCAATGTGTTTGTCGCACTGCCTTTATACATAATTTAATGTTCAACCGTTTTACAATTGGGTTTGAGTTCGTTCTTCTTTCTTACAATTGAAATTCCATGGGAAGTATTGGTTTGGTCATCTTGATATTGTTTCGGAAACATAACAACGTTTTGTAATGAAAGGTGTTAAATGCTTAAGCTTAAACTTACAAATTATAAATACATTACAGTTCTTAATTAAATAAATGAGGATATAACATTTTGTGTGCGCAAATTGTGATTTCGAATACATATGTACGATAAATGTAAATTGCAATTTTCAATATCGACTGCAAAAATGTGAAATACTTACAATGTTTTCAATGCATCAAATGTTCTATTACGTATCTATGTGTATATATTTATGTGGACTTTTACTATACTATGTATATGCTATGTTCTTTAGTAATTGTTTAGGAGTTTATAAGAAAACTTGATAGTGTGCTGTTTATGAATAAAAAGAAAACAAGAACGTTATAGTAGAGATTCCGACTATAAGATACTCATAGTTACCCTCGAAAGTATACAACTTTTTGGTTTTATTTGTGGGTTGGGGTGCTTTCATACAACAAGATTTTTTCCGTTTTGTTTACAAATTTTAAACAATCTTAATGAAATTCGGCGAATCAGTGCTTGTGCATATATAAAACCAAGTTTCTAAATGCGTTAAAATTTCTGGGAGATATAAGGTTTTTATCGATTTGTGGGGAGGGAAGGGGCGTGGCAAAATTTTAAAACAAACTTGATCTGACACGTCATTGTTGTAGTCTACATACCAAATTTGGTGACTCTAGCTCTGATAGTAATGCTGATCAAGAATATATATATACTTTATGGGATCGGAAGCGCTTGCTTTTGACCGTTACTTATATTTCCACGAATACAATATGCAGGTTTACTCTACTAGAGTATGAGTATACAAATTAATGAGAGAGCCGAATATCCTAACCATTAGGGAACAATGGTCTCACTTTCTTGTAACAGGCAAAATGGGCTGGTGTCGAGCCCATAAAGTATAGAAATTCGTGATCAGAATCAACGGCCGGGTCGATATAGCCATGTGCGTCTGTCTGTCTGCATGAACACATAGATCTCAGAGACTATGGGCTTATTCATAAAATACATTTCATCACTGATCATGATTCTTAGTTTTTCTGATCATGGTCTGATCATCATTCCACCAGCTGTTTGACGAAGCCAGAGAGGTTAATAAACTAATATTCAAATATGTTTAAAAAATGTTGACTAAAAGTAAAAAAAACTAATTGATATATATATAATTTCCCCAAGTGTTGTTATTTCGGCCCTTGTACTATTCTCTTGGAGTAGTGCAACCCAAATACATACAAATTATGAATACGAGAACAGATGCCTGGTAAATTGGATTATTGCAATTACACACAATATGTGTTTGGTTTTAATGGCTCTTCAATTCTACAATTTCCATTGCTTAACATTAAAACAAAACATGTTTCCATATAATTTCCCAAATCGTTGATAATTTCAGCTTAGAGCATTCGCTACTTTCAGCTCTGTGTCGGTATGAACAGCCCCCAGGGACTATGGCTAACGGACCATTCTATATGAGCTGTAAGCCTATATCTCCTATATTATGTACAAGCACATTATCTACCGATCTGCCAAATTTCAAAACGATCATTAAATAATTATTAGTTTGCTTTCCAAATTGTTCTGAATACAATTTTAGACAACTTTTAACAGGCGATTACAAAAGTAGTTCTTTAATTATGGTATTTATTTTCTGTCCTTCTAAAGTTTACACTAAACAATTACTCTCAGTTCAGAGAGACATATACATCATATATACATAGAAGTGTAAAGTAAAGATAAAGAGGGGAACTACATATAGCACAATGAAAATCACAATTTGCCATATTCAGCATTTGTTAGGAAATTATTCAATGAATATTAAATAACAATAGAGGTGTAACTTCGTTAATCGCTTAGGGTTCTTGGTATTAACAATATATATAGGAATATCTAGAGCAGGGATGGGCACACACACACACTATCGCAAAAATCCAAAAATGCATATATGTGCGTAGGCAGAGACGGCTGCTGAGCGCAGAATAATTGCTTAACCGAACCAGCATGAAAGCAAGAGCCGAACTTAATTCACGAGCACAATATGTGTGTCCATCTCTGATCTAGAACTATATTTGTAGATTTAATTTCAGCGTGAACTGATATAAAATATTCAATATGAATTGATAATGCTTAGTGCCAAAAACTGTAAGCCATATATATCTATAATATCAAGAACCTATCGTGACGAGAATCATTTTAAAGTGCTGAGTCATTCTTTTACATTCAATATTTGTATATAGTAATGGCACAATGACTCAGCATTTTCAGCAGTCTAAAATGATCATCTTCAAGTATTGAAGGCGACTTTTTAAGCTGTTTTAAATGCTCATTTTTAAAGCATTGCAAAAAAAGCAAACAAAATACACCTGTATTGGTATTTAACACCCATTAGAAATTATTAAATGCTTTAGCTTACTTTAAAGATTTTAAACATTTAATATCATAATACAATTTTCGAGTTTCATAATGTCAGAAAATTGTTTCAAATTTAGAAAAACATAATTTTTCCAAAAAACTTTTTTAATGAAAAAAGTAACAAAGAGAACCTTATTGCTAAGGTCCATTTGTGGCACACTGCAGAGTGTGGTTTTTAATGAAATTTGTATAACAAAAAATCTAGATTCGAGATATTTTTCTGCATTGCACCTATAACTGCAGCAAATCTTCGAGTGTTTTTTTTTATTAGAAAAATAGTCCTTTTGATTAGGACATTAAGAAGTCAACATTGGAGTTTAACAATCGTTAAGTTTTGGGAATCGATAAAAGTGTTTTAGGTGATTTTGGTATTCGTTTCGAATGGGTAAGGATTCTGGCTCCGATTTTATTGATATATGTACTTCTAGAGATGTTTGTTTTTTAGCGCCGTACCAGCTCAAATGATCACCATAAACTAGGTAGACGTGTTGGCGCTAGATGCTTCGGCTGACTTCTCCTCATTCACAGCTGATTTCTCCTCATTTTGTGTCGCTGTGTTCGACTCCGCCGTCGGCTGTATCTTGTTAGTGGCGCTAACAACACTGTGTTCTGCTTCATTTGTCCTCGCCTCATTTGGCATTTGGTTATTTTGTGCGGAAAGTGCCTTCATAGGTGACGCCCCCTCTGGCTTGCCATCTGTTTCACACTTCTTTATAAGCTCTGGCTCGAGTGTTTTGGATGCAGCTTCTACAACTTCTGATTTTACAGCAACCTCCCTATTGTCACTATCCTCTGTAGCCAAATCCCCTGGCTTAGGTTTTGGCATTTTAGGTTTATCTTTTGACACACTTGCTTCTACAACTTTATCCAGGACATCAGTATTATCATCAGGCTTCTCAGGTTCTGCCATCTCGATGTCTTCATCAGCTGCATCTGTGCCATTGGCCACCTTCTCTGTGGAGCAAATATCTTCTTTACTTGCCTCTTTCTGTTCTGGCGTGACCTCTGAATCTTCTCCATCTACCTCCATCTTGCCAGCTGTGGTATCTTTATCTTTAGTGCTTAGCACTTCTGTGCGGTCCGCATCCGCATTCGTTACTTCCATAGGCACAATCTCACTTGGCTTCTCGCCTGCCTTGGACTGCGGTTCTGCTGCTACCTCAACAATCTTAGCTGTCTCATTGCCTGCTGTTGCCTTCGGTTGTGCCCCCTCGGAGGACTCACTGGATCTGCTTGCCAGGGCAGCGGCTTGCTGTGCAGACTGAAGCTTTAGCGCCTCATTCCATTTGGCAGCCACCTCTTCGTCACATTCAGCGCGCTTGATATTCACTTTCACCTTCATTTTAAGCTTTGGATCATTACGCTTCATTTCCTCCATTCGTCGACGCTCCATTTGTAGCAAAGCTGGATTCGGTTTGTTGGTGGTTTTCTTACGCGGTTGCTTTTTGGGTCCGGTCTTCACTTTGCCAGTGCCCTCCGTGATGTCGACTTCCAGCAGACTGGCTAAAATCGTGGAGCTAAAAGTGGCCACATCGATGTCATCAATGGCTTCTATTTTGGTGCCAGCGGATGTGACGGAAGTTATTTTCAAAGTGGTGGAGGTTGAGGGCTGTTGCTCTTCCTCATTATCAGAATCAATGGTAATGGTGTCCGTTTTAGGCTCGACAATTTCTATCTCGTTGTCCTCATCATCGCTGGCTTGTTTCTCTGAAAAAAGAAAACAGATGGAACAAAAATGAGATGAGTGGAGATATGGAAAGCAAGACAACACAATCTTGGTAAGCGGCTACATATAGGAAAACCAAGTTTATAAAAGAATGAATTATGTTTTATTGTAAATCTTGTAAAGAGGGCGGGAATTATGAGATTTGTGGAACACATGAACTTATTCTATAAAAAGTCTCCATTAAAATCAACTTAATTAAGTACAAATTGGCCATTATTATCCATGACATTTGGCAATTTTTGGACAGCCTCATAATTCCATCGGTGTAGAACTTCTATGGTTTCTCAGAGACCGAAACAAATGGTAGTCAGAGGGTGCAGGGTGTGTGGAAGACGATTCCCTTTCCGTTGGTCAATTCTGGTCGCTCCTTCCTGATGGCTTCATTCAAACGGTGGACTTGTGCACGGTAGAGGATCGAATAGACCGTTTTCATACGTTCTAGCAGCTCATAAAATCCCACCAAACACTCAACATAACCTTTTTTGGCGTCAATCCAGACTTTGAAGTCGCTTGTGGAAGGGCGCCGGCACTGGGATATTCTTGTATTTTCACTTTTCATCCTCCGAAACGATTCGTTTCAGCAGCGTTTCACAGATGGTCAATTCAATTTCTTTGGCACTCAAACATCGAGGTTCTTTGAGTAGCCTGCACTTTTTAGATGATTCCAAACTGTCATATGGTAAATGTTTAGTATTTCCGCTATCTCCTACAGCTTCCGTGCCTGTCTTCGGCGTTCAATCACAGCATTCTCACCGTAAACTGCACAAATGTTTCGGCATGTTTTTGCATCGATCTCCCCTTTTTACACCAATCTTGGAGATTTTTTATATGATCCTATATATGTATCTATGTTACTGGGTTAAGAAACCGCATCTCCTCGAGCGGAAAATTGTCGAGCAGCCTGTGCAGTGTCTTTTCATTGGGACTGGGCTGACGCTCCAATTCTCGGCAATAGCATTCGTAGGCAAATTTAGCCATCTGCCAGCGCAGCTTGCATTGGCGAGCATCCCGCTTGAAACGTGGCAAACGCTTGGCCACCTCCGGCCACAGCCTCTCCCTGGATGTCACATCGTTGTAATCACATTGCTCCACACTCCACAAGGTCGGATACGAACGCATGATCAGCACCAATTGCTGAGCAAACTGCTTGTCATCCGGCATATCCTTGAGCCTGCGCCTGTCTGTGTCTATATTTTCCACCGAATCCTGCAATGGCTCAAATTCATCGCGCAAATCCTGCTCATCAATTTTGTAGAGGAAATATAAGCTGGCCAAATATTTGGAATATTTTAGTTCGAGTTTCGCAAACATTTGCTTATCCTTGATGGTTTTCAAGCGGAAGGATTTGTACATTTCATACATTTGATGCCAGCGCTCTTCCAAGTACTCGCTGGTGTAATCTGTGGAGGAGAGGATCACATTAGATAGTCAATTAATGGGAGAGCGGTGGGAACTTACTGGGCGTCGACTTGCAAAAGTTGTGCCACAGCGACTTGCGGGTCTGCTCGTCAATGCTGTTGAACTCGGGATCGGCAGATTTGCGCCAAAGCACCGGATGGCTCTTGGCAAAGTTAATGATGCGCATATCAATGGGACGCACCTCCAGTGGACGGGTAATTGTAGGCGGCGAAGGCTTCTTAGCCATAGCGGGTGTATCCTTGTTCATGGTGTTTTCAATGGCATCCAGTTGCTTGCGCTCGAAGCCATCGCCATCGTCCTCGCCACAGTCAACTCGTTGCCATTCCCTGCGCCCCAAATCTCGATTGGCAAGATAGTTGGTTGCCTTGTCGAAGTAACCTCTGAAGCGCCTGCCCTGCTTCAGCAGGCGTTCAATGCGCACATAACGTTTGCGTACATTTTTCCAGCGCAACCTTATGTTGTCGCCGCGCGGAAAGTGGGTGGCAATGACACGCCATTGCTTGCGGGTGACATCCTTGTTGCCATAGTCCGGGTGACGGGTACACCAAATCGAGGGATATTCGCGTATCAGGCGCGTGAGCTTGCGATCATAGGCATGCTCCTGCTCATTGCGATTCATGCTCTCCTCGGTGCCCAGGCTGCCATCAAACTCATCCTCCTCATTGTCCAGGTCCTCGTCATCATCCATATCATCATTGTCATCCTCTTCCGCTGCGTCCGATTCCTGCACATCTTCGGTCTTGGGCTTAACGTCAGCTTCAGTCTGCTGTTCCGTTTCGTCGTCTTGGGGATCGCCCTCTGCGCGCACACCCAGCGGTAAGAGCGGCGGCAGTGGCTCACTACTTTCACCCTCTTTCAGGTTCGCCTGCAAACTCTTGCGATATTCGTAGACCTGATTGTGGAAGCTATTGCAGCCCGTATTGAACAAATCCACATCATCCAGCTGGCCATAGCTAACATAGTCCACTGCTGCAAGAACAGGACAAGTGAGAGAAAGAGTTGGAAGAGTTGCGTTAAAGGTTTAGAAAAAAACTGCTGCTGTGCTCAATTCCATTGCCTCCTCAATGCCTTCTTTCTGTTCGAGAATTTCTTTCTTTGCATATTTTGCAAACACATGGCCCAAGAGCTGTAAACCAAATCACTCCGAAGCCAAGCAAATGGAACGTCGTCGCAGAGTTTTTCTCTAAACCCTCAAACTAGTTGGAACTCAGGGAATACTTACATTCTTGTTAAAGAGAAACAGAAATTTAAAAAACCAAAATGTGGCACACGCGCGCGACACTTTCTTTGTCTGAACTTTCCGAGTAATTCCGAACATGCCCGGGGACCATGTGTCAAAATATGCATTCTTCATTTATAATCTTTTCAAAAAAAAGTAGGGGGAAGCCATCTTCGGATAGCCGAAGAATAAGCAAATACGACAATCATATCAAGAAACTACGTTTCGAAAAACGATCATATCACTTAAATTCACTGCTCAAACGAGGCATCAATGCATAATCAATAAATGATATCTCGTTTCGACAGTGCAATGGTAACAATTTAATCATCAGGGCTTTAAATAAAAATATGTGAACCCTATTCTCTTAGAAATGTTATAATTATACCCTTGCAACGGGATCATGATGACACGCCAAGTCGATATATCCATGTCCATGTGAACTACTGTCTGCTTTGAAGCTATCGACTTATAATTTGCTATGGTGAAAGCTGTTCATATGTCAAAATGATAAAGATCGGACCACTATTACATATAGCTCCCATATAAAGATATATAAATGAAAACTTTGCACAATTACAAAATTGTATTTACAATCCAAGCCGCTATGTTTATGGTATCCCTTTGCTCTGTGTCCCTCACTTACAAACAGATTTCTTGGAATGCGAATGTCTTGTATGTATGTACATGTATATATATATGTATAAGATAAGTATATGTAAATGAAACTTTGCATAATGCACGCATAACAAATTTGAAAGTATTTAGAAGGTAGATTGCTTCGCTGCTTATTGCTACAGTTGAAGCAAATACATTTTAGACTACAAAGTTATCATTCCTTTTTATAGTTCTGCAAGGTTATGCAAGCTTCAGTTACCCAAAGTTAGCTTTTCTCTCCATAACGTATACATCCATATATATCAAATTCTTTGTACTGACTGACATTGGATCATCGCACAGGTCAAACTATGATTTGTCTTCATGCCGATTCTGGTCCTGAGTTAGTCAAAAGCACACATTTCTCGGTCTGACGAGAATCGGTCCGTCTGACCGCACTTTAACTAAACTACATATTCCTTGAAGTTGCAGAGTTGCTGAGCTACAAATCCCAGCAGATATCATTTTGGTATTTTATGCAATTGTAAAAGAAGTCTGGTCACACTTTTACGAGAGCTGATTTGTTGAATTTTTTTTTCGTTAAAATTGGCTAAAAATGCTCTCACATCTGATATCTGATATAGAGCATCTAAACCAGGCATGATACGACGCAGTTTCGTTTTCGACTGTCAATCCAAGGACGTAGCCAGCGCGGGGCAAGGGGACGTTGGCCCTCCGACAACTCGACTTTCAGCATAAATTCACTTTTAATTTGCCTAATTGTAGAAATATATTAATGTTGCCGCCCCCCTTCGGACAAGGCTGGCTACGCCCTTGTATCAATCCCATCAAGAATTTTGGGAATAAGCTTGACCATGTTTGTCAAATGAAAGCTTGAATTTGCTTCAAAATAAGGAGTAGAGTGGAAAGTTCAACTTACCGGCAGCTAGCTGTCCATTTTCCAAACTGTTGGCATCGTTTTTGAAGCCCATCTCACGCATATCCTCCAAACACTTGTCCTGCAGCTGCTTGAAGCGTCCAATGGCATAGGTCATCAGATAGGACAGATGGATGTAGAGCTCTTTGAGGTCCAGATAGCTGCGCGCCTGATTGTAGGCATTCGAATGGGTGAGCGTCTGCACCTTGCCGGTGAGATGGGTGCATATTTCCATAGCGCTAAAGATCTGCTCCTGCAGTTGAGTGCGCGCCTGTCCAATGGGGGTGTTGGGGAAAACATGACGCACCAGCGTGGGACCCTTACTCGGAGCGGGTCCCATCATAATGGTTGTGCCACCGCCTGTGTTGCCCGGCCCACCATTTGGAGTCGACGAGCCGGGTCCTGGTCCTAAGACCATCGGATGCATCTGGTTGACGCTGCCCACGCGCACAACATGTGGAGTGCGAGGCTGAGGATTGTAGATGCCCATGTTGCTGCCAAACGGAGGCCGGTTTGCTGATGGCGTGCCCGGAGGAGGAGCAGGACGTTGTCGGATGATGAGCTGGGGGTTTAGGGCAATCGGAGCAGGTGACACCGGGTTGGCCGGCTGTCCACCGGGTGGAATCTGCCTTTTCACCTGAATGAGACGGCCATTGGGAAGCCGGTACGCGTCCTGCTGAGCGGCGCTGTTGAGATCGACGCGGTAGCCATTAATAGTGTGAAACACGGGTGCCGAACTCCGCACAGCAGCCGGCACCACAGTGCGCCGCACCACACTCGCGTTGGCTCCGGGAGCACCTGGGCGATAACGCATGCCGGAGCCGCTTAACACCAGGGGTGGCGGCAGGCTGCTCCGCTGCTGAGTAACTGAGGTGGGTCCTGCACCATTATTGCTAGGACTGGGTCCTCCATAGTTCTGCTGCACAGTGACAATGCGCGGCGTGGTGACAACATTTGGAGCTGGTGAAGCCGTGGGCCGGGTTGCAGTCTTGGGCGGCACGGAGATTTGGCAATCTGGTTCCAACATGCTTAGCAAATCGGGAGTACAAACAATATCATCGTTGGAGGATTTTGGGCGCTTGGCTGCTGACTGAGGATGTGGTTTGAGTCCCCGCTTGATGGCGGCTGGGCTGCGCTTGGGGGTACTCGATTCCAGTGATTCCGCAGAGTCGGACAGGCCACTGATCCTAGCCTTGGCCAGGCGACAGCAGCTGCTGCTGTCCTTACTCATTTGGCGTCGCAGCTCCGCCTCTGGCAGCTGCAAAGCATTCAGGCCCCTGGAAGCAACAGCAACATTAGACTATAGTGAACCTACCATTTGGTGGAAACTGAAGCTTACCGTTTCTGCGTCTCAATGTAGTTGACCAAGGCCCAGTGCTGGGCACGCAACGGCCACAGAATCTTGGTGGTGCAGCTAAAGCAATTCCAATTCTCGTTCTGCTCAATGTCCACAATGACGTGACGTGAGAGATTCTTGATGATGCACGACTTGCAAAACACATACGGACAGCTGGAGCAGCAGTAGACCTCGCCGCCTTGGCCACACCAGCGGCAATACAGCTCCGAGCCATCTTCGCCCTTGGAGAACTCACCGCTGTTGTAGAACTCATGGCATTTGACGCAATGTGTAACCCTTAATATGGGATGCATCTTAATATTGCTTTCCGCGATTGGTGCGGTGCCAATGTGAGTGCGGCACACAGTGCAGTGCACCTTACGCTGGTTGACCATATCCACGTTGGGATAGATTTTCAAATAGTAGCTGCGCTCCTCCTCGGACAGGCTCTCGTGTATCTCGAATTTGGAACCTAGCACAGGTAGAACTGACATTGCACTTGAGCTCACAAATATATTACCGCGCTCCTCTTACCTGAAAAGTCCACATCAGCTTTGGACAGCGGTGAAGGCGATGGCGTTGCAATGCCAGGCGGCACAACTCGCACCACTTCGGCGGCAGTGCCGCCGGCATCGCCGCTGGGTATGCTTAGGATGCTGCTGGTGCTCATACTGCTAAGCCGCAGCCACACGTGCTAATTTTTTTACCTCGCCAACAGCAGCAACAACAAATTCTCTTCTTTTGCTTTTTTCCACACAAATTTTGCTGGCGAAGCGGCGGCACTTACAACAACAACAACGCGACGCGGTATTTTTGTTTATTTTTGCAACGATTAATTAACACTGGAGCGCATGCAACCGTGGCGACTAAATGAAAAATGATCTTTTTGTGTACTTGCAAATTTTTATTGAATAAAATACTTCTAGATGCTAATGACATCGAATACAAATTGCAAATGAATTTTTTCACACGACCATCTACGACCGGGCCTGATTTACAAGATGGCTGCCGCTTCGGCTTCGTGGCAAAGCCGACAAGCCGAACGAGCGCACGAAGCGTACATAACACAAATTTGGATATGCTGAATAGTAAATACATATACACGAACTACATGTATACCTATATCTATATGTATGAGTATATTTGATTCGACTATAGCTATAGAGTTGTACCTCTGAAATGTCAGGTTCCATATAATTCTCAAGAACATATACCTAAACTGATCTTTCTTTTCATCTTGATATATTGATCTTGATCATAATTTTCTAACTTTTATAATAATTATTATATATATTCTAAAAATGGTTTACAAAATTAGTTGGTTAGCCTGGCAACCCTGAAAAGCCAATGCTTTGTCTCTTTCACACTTGTGTAGTTGTCATAAGACATCAAGCGTACTCCAAATTTAAGCATACATACTTCGAAGAACTTAAACTTGATCAACAATAAATTGCCTTAAGCAAAAGTGCAGTCAAATTACAATTTGCTTTAGTTGTCTTAAATAACAACAATAATAAACCAGTCTTGCTGGTAAGACAAAAGGGCAGACATATCGATTGCATTAAAAGGAAATATATCGATAGTCGTGGCGAAATCGTTTTAACACATAAGACTGCAAGCAGTTTATATAAAAGCATCACTAACACTAACACGAATTTGTGTTATAATAAATTAAACTCTATTAACTCAAAGCAACGCCTAACCATAGAATTTCTATAATCGAGGGTGACGTGAGTTGCTTGCATACTTATCGGTTATAATTCCGATACCATGCCCATGCCGTGAACACGTGGATCAGTTCAAGGCAATCGATGGTATTAAGGAAAAATATATAACTAATATTCATAAAAGATATCCTCTCCAAGTCCCAAGTTGCCTAAATAATAAGAAAATTATTGGTAAGTTCTAAGAGTTATAAAAAAATACATAACTGATTAGGTTCTTGTATAGTTAAAATCTGTCAACTTAGTCATATCGGGAAATTGAACCAAAATTATTGTTTCGATAAATTATCGATATATATTACTATGCAATTTTGTACATATAGAGAAAAGTCGAACAATGGGAGTAATGCAATGTTAATGTACTGAGTAATACGATGATTGACATTTCAGAAATATGTATGTATATTTTATGATATATATATTTTGTAAAATATCGATATATTAATGTATAGTGTTTGTGGCTCTCGAAGGTGGAAGCATCAGTACAGAATATTATCATTTAACTTTCAAGTACCAAGCGTCTGCAAATCTAGCAACATCTTATGTAGCGATCAAGGCTATCGATATTATCTAAGGAATTTATCGTAACATCTTTGGATGATATCTATATTCGTCCGTCTCCCAAATTAAGTTTTATGGATCTAAAAAGAAACATTCAGCCTGTGCAGAAGCAGGTCTGAAGTTGAGCACTTTCTTAATTATTACCAATCGCATAGACATACTCGTTGTAGCAGAAACACATTTGAACATCAGATTCTACTTCACCATCAACGGATACGAGGTATAATGGCCCCTCCAATGAAATGCTAATGTTTTATCCCCCACAATTTGCTGATTGTTTCTTTATAACTAGAATACAAATACAGAAATACCTTAAACTAAAAAAAAGACAAAATTATAAATTACGATTATATCTAATCTTAGTTTAAGCTCAACGGTTAAAATAATGTAGAAGTGACTTCATTTCGGTTTCGAAAGCCTCTGAAAGGCTGTGCAAAATGAACTTTATGAATCTCTGATTCGTATGAACACATTAACCACATGTTCAATAGTTCATTTCGATGAACGTATTATAGAGGGAAACACAACAGCAACTCTACGCTTGGAATTTTTAAAAAACAGAATATATACCTGATAAGCTTAATATAATTTTGGGTGTTGTCAAGCCAGACGCATGGTGAGCATTATTATAAATATATATATGAATAATCAGGATCATAGAGTTGGCTCTCAAATTAGCTGCATCTTTGTATGAAGTGTGCATATATACATATACATATATTTAAATTCATGACGACATCAATTGTGATTTATTTAAATTTTTGGGAACAACACAAATAATTGACCTTTACTACACATTTCAATATTAGAAGGGATCATAATAATGGTACACATGCTGACATTCCAAATGTAAACAAAAAAAAAACAATGACGAAGCTGTTTGAATAAGTTCATTATTCAGTTCATTATTATTATTGAGAACTGCCAGACTTGTTTATGGTTTAGTATGAACATCGTATACACTGTTGTCACTAAAAATATCGCAGCGAGTTGATATTGAGAACTATCGTTATGATTCGTCTCGATATATTGACACAGTGACAATGCTAAACGATAGTTCTTACGCACACACACACGCATTTACAATTGTTCAACTAAACCAAAACAAGATTGTTTTCATCATGTACGTACTATAACTTAATACATAAGTTTTTATAATCGCATAATCATGAGGATGGTATTTTTGACTTTCATCAACTGGCATTTTCTTTTAACTTCAGCAAAATTGACAAACTAAATTTCTTGTCCAGATATATATTGTGAAACTTGTTTCACGGTGATTTGTACTTTTTATTGTAACTTCATAGCTATTACTGATGAAATGAATCCAAGCACTACAGGATCATCAGGCGGATCGAGCGATTTCTTCTATGGCTGGGATTTATTGTACAAGACAGTACAGCCGGAATTAACCAAAGAGGCTGACCTGCTTATTGTCCTTGCACACTTTGTGTTGACGAAGCATTATAACTTTCGCTGCGTTGGTATTGGCGACGATGTGAGTGGATGCTTTACCTGATTTTGCGAAAAAGATCTAAATCTATTGTTTGTTTAGAAAACCTTGCCGGAGGATGAACTGGGCAGTGAGATATTGCCCGACAACTGGAACGACGATGATTCGAAATACTCCTTGCGCTATGTGCACGACAAAGTATTGTATTTGCTATTGGGTCACATAACCGACAACGCTTTGCTTATCAATCTGCTGGACATAAATACCAAGAAGGTGTCGAACATATGCCTGGAACCCAAAACATTGGTGGCTGCTGTCAAGGGCAACCTTACCACCTTAATGCCAACTGCATCTGAAATTGTGGATCGTTATCGCACAGAGCTGTTGGATCCAGTAAGCAAAGTGTTAAGCTAACGATGGGCTTGCATTTGACTTGCCACTTCTTTCAGGTTTTTACAGGCAACTCACGCGAGATGACAACCCAGACTCAGAGCCCGACTAATAATGGTCCTCCTCCACGTAACGATGATCCATTACGCATTGGCGAGCCCAGACGTCCCAATGGGTAAGGTCGTACACAAACTTGGTCCGTATTTGTCCTTCTAAAACACAATGAATTGCAGCCCTTTCAGACCCAATGGATTTGAACCTGGTCCTTTTGGCTTTCCCTCAGTTGGCGGTGGCGATTTGGATCCTCTGGCTCGCGGTGGTCCTGGTAACCTCTTTCAGTTTCCCTCGCATCCGGGTGCCCCAGGCTTAAACCCCCGCTTCGATCCATTCGGCCCCCTTCACCCAAATCACCCTAATGGTCCCAATCGTGGCCCCAACCCAGATCATATGCGCCCACCAAATTGGGATGATTACTATATGTAACTCAACAAGCAGCCAACAGATAACTGGGAAAGTAAATTAATAGTTTATCAATTTTGTTTTTGGAAATTTCAATAAACCATAAAGCTTTTGAAAAGCAACCGAAAAAAGGCGAAATTTAAAATTGTTCTCAAAATTTTATTGTTTGAATATTTTGTAATTGAAAAACGGAAAGTAGTTTTCAGCCTATGATGTAAACACATATACGTATATCGTTTCAGAATGTGTGACGTGAAATTTACAGGACATCCATACATATGCTAAGAAGTACATAAGTGAATTGAATAGGCGGCTATATGCTATAGTACATACTTGAATATTAACCTACGCAATGTAATGGCTTGTTATAATATAAAGAAAATATATTTTTCAAACATTTTTTTCGAAGTGCATAATCTCAAATAATAAAAATACGAAATATAATATATGATTTTTGTAAATATTTGCTTTCTCTTTTTTTATGCCTAATCTAATATTATATTATCATAATATTTTGCTAAATTAATATATTTTATAAGTAAATAATAGATTGTGGTTGTTGTTGTTGCTGGATTTTGACTTATGTATGATACGATAATTGTAACTGCTATGTTTAGATTTAAGAATCATTTTATTGATTTTGTGCCTTGGCTTAGTTTTGATTTCCATATCAACTCTTAGCATAGCTCAGTCCCATTCCCCAATGAACATGCGTGGTGTGGGCACATAGCCGCGAGTCGGTAGCGGTAAATGGCGTCCATAGATGTGATTGTAAGGTGATTCAACAAGCTCGGAATCTACAAGAAGCGCAAAACAGTGTCGATTAGCAAGAGATTTGGTGTAATTTTCTAATTTTAAGTGAACATAATGGATAGTGAATATACAAGTATATGTACAACGGTAACGGTTCCAGTCCAGGGTCCAAATAGGTTAGTTAGTATCAGTTTATTTTCTGTTAAATTCAGGTGGATAAGCTACCAACCAAGGGTAACCAAGGGCTGGCTCTACGTGTATATACAGCAAAGGGTTTAACCAAAAAAAAAGGCGAGCTATTGCTTACGATTTTCAGTGTTATTTTTTGGATTGCTTTTTTCGTTTTTTATTTTCTATAACTTTTTCCTATGGCAGTGCGAAGGAATTGGGGTACAAGATATACTCACAGAAAGTTATAAGAGTATGTATGAGGAACAATTTTGTTTTACTTATAAAATATTGCCTCTGTATTAAGTGATATTTCTATTTCAGCATGATTCAAAAAATGGGCCTCCCTTATGCGGCCTCAAAGTTTGAGCGGGACGAACAGCATTTGACACTACGGCTAAAGAGGGAGTGCTCAAAACTGGGTCTGTAGATTTGCATTTGCCCCCATAAACTTAGTGGCCATTGAAACGGGTGTATAAACTCCAGTAGACCAAAATGTTCCTTTTTATACAGTAAAAGCATATCTTCTCTAAAATAAACTGAAAATCGTAAACGAACCAAAAATTAAGCAGTCTTTTGTAGCTAAAATAACCTCGTTTTAGTTTGATTTGTTTTCTTTTCTTGTTGCTGTTGCTGTTGTTGTTATTCAATAGTCAAGTATTTGGATTTTCTTCAAACTGAGACTGCGCGGCTTTCGTGGCTTTAGGTAGCCATAAATGGATTCCAAGTCGCTGATGTCAAGGCGGTTGGCAGCGCGTCCCAATCTTTGTTGAATTTGAGTAGGATGCTGGGCATTGTTTGTTGTAGAAGAAGTTGCTGCTGCTGCTGTTGTTGCATTGGCATTAGCAATTGTTGTTATTGTTGCTGCTGTTGCTGCTGCTACAGTTGTGGCTGCTGTTGCTGTTGTTGTGGCTAAACTCTTTGTTGCTGCTGTCGAAGTTGCAGTTGGGACTGCTGTTGCTGTTGCTGCTGCTGTTATACTTTTATTTTTACTATTGAAATTATTTTTGTTTTTCAACATGTCGTCATTGTTTTTCTTCAGATGGTTGTTGTTGTTATTGTTGCTGTTCGTTAGCTGTCGCTTGTTGTTGTTATTGCTGTTGCTGTTGTTGTTGGTATTGTCATATGTTTTGTCAGTTTTTTGAAAACGTTTCGCCTGCTCTTGCTGACGTTTGAACCGGCCAGCCGCCGGCTTCCATTTTGGCTCTGGCAGCCTTGGCTGCTGTCCTTGTCCTTGTGCGCGTCTGTAGTCCAAATGGAACTGGCCATTCGTATAGCTAATGTCCGAATCTATGGAGTTTCGCACAGGCTCATAAATATTGATGGCCGATGGCGCCTTGACCACAATACGCTTTCGACCGCCATACATATAGAGCGAGCCCTCTTCGTTGGGCTGCTCGAAGAAGCTTTCCGTGGATTGGGATTTGTTGCGGCTAATGGGCAGCAGCATAGCCGGCACTGGCGCCGGCTGCTGTTTGCATTTGCCATACAAGTCCGCCTGCTCGCGCTGACGCCGCCAGTGGGCCATGTAGTTGCTTTGCGTGGTCATATCGTCGATGTCAAAGTCCAGGTCGAAGTCATCGTACTCGTAGCTGTCAGCGTAGGCTAAGGGCTCGTCCTCCTGCACTTGATCCAGCACCGATATATCGCTCTCGCTGCACCACTTGACCACACCGGCTCGCTTGTCCATTAAGCCGCCACTGAGACGCTGATGCTGGCGCAGCTGTTGCTGGCTGAGACTGCGCTGCGGCCTGGGCGGAGGAACTGCGCCACACAGCGGGGCCAAGGCATAGCAGCTAACGCAATTGCAGGCCAAGGCATCTGCCGGCTGGCCACGCATGGACAGACGACGCGATGCTTGGCGTGCTAGAGAATCCTCCACATGGTCATAATATGGGTTAGCTGAAGAGCTTGTTGCTGCTGGTGGCGGTGGATAGTGGTGCGTTTGCTGTGGCTGTTGATGCCTTTGGCAAAGTCGGCCATTATTGTGCTTGTGTTGACGTTGCAAGTGCAAATGTGCGTGCGGATTTGGGTGCAGATGGGAGTGCAAATGCTGATGCTGTTGCGGTTGCTGCTCTTGCTGATCTCTACGTGCTTTGGTCGTTTGCTGGTTCGTGCTTTGTGTCATGGCAGTTAGGTCCGTTGGCAGTGACTGTGGTTGTTGTTGTTGTTGTTGCATTTGCATTGAGTGGTGGTGCATTTTGTGTGGTGTTGCCTGCTTTTTATAAATACCTATTCCACTCTCATAGCTGCGCGTCTGCCAGATCTGATGATGATGTTGCTGCTGCTGGGCGGCCGCTGCAGCCGCCATTAGCTGCTGTTGCTGTTGTATGTGATGAGGATGATGATGATGCATGCCAGCCAAATGATTATGTATCATCGATGTCTTCTTCTGGCTAAGTGTGCTAATGCCACCATTACCATTACCATTGCCATTCATATGATTGTGATTATGGCTGCCAATGCCATCCCTTTGATCCTTGGCGCCTGACTTGGACGTCTTGACAAAGTTGGGCACGCGTGCGCGTAGGCCACAATAATAGGGATCATCTGTGAATAGAAGGTGTAGAAGGGTAAACCGAGTGTAAGTGATTTTAAGATCTTGAGAACGTTTTTCGGAAAGCCTTACCGTATTTCTTATTATCTTTGCCCTTGTCCGATTTGCCGCGTGACAATTTGATGCGAGTTTCCACATCAATGTCATCGTAATCCGGCTGCAAAAACATAACAAAATTGTTAAGTAATTAAAAAACATTTTATTTTGTTGTTTAAATTATATCTAAATATATTTAAATACCTATAATTATCTAATTGGTTTGAATACTTTCAAAAGACAAAAACATATTCACAAATTATAGCTGCCCTTGCATTGCCTAAGATTGACTTGAAATCTAGCCTGGCTAAAAATCTCCCGACCATTTCAGACATGATCTGTGAGTTCACCTAAACTTAGCTAAGAAGTTGCTTGCTTAATGCCAAACTCAACGCTTCACAGCTCCGATTTCTATTACAGCAATGTTAATTCTATATGCTCTTGCCTAGAAATATTCTTTTGTCATTGTTAGCTCTGTGTATTTTAATTGTCAAATATTTCGCCTACATTCGATACACAACAAAAGACTTAGGCAACGAACGCGTTTCCAGCTACATTTTACGCAAGGCGCGGCTGCTACGATGGCATACATCCATCCATATGTATATGTAAGTGTGCCTTACTGTTAACCATAACTGTGCAGTTTGGCCAAGAGAGTCAAAGCGCTCATAGTCGGCTATGTCTTCGGTCGTTGGGCCCATTGGCAATCCATTGGCTACATTCCGCGCATATTAATTACACGCGATTCGTTTGCAGTTATTTATGTTGGCTCGCCGCTGCTGCTTTGGCTCTTATTGCTGCTGAAATTCGAATATTATTGAATGCAAGCCAAGCCAATTGCTCAGTGAAGCTCAACGGTAAGACGTCGTCCAAAAAGCGAAATCGTCGCCGTCGTCGTCGCCACAACAAGTGGCCTGGTCTGGCCTGGTATTTGCTATACAGTAGGGTAGGGCAGACGTGGCGGTAGACGTAGAAGTAGCGGCAGACCCATTTTGCAAGTGTGCTCGCATTGCGCATGTAATCAGGCAAGCATGGCCAGTCAGGCCAGTCAGTTAGTCAGAGCAACTAAGTACACTTCGAGTAAAAGCTTAAGTTCGACTGGAATAACAAATAGTTGTAAAAATTTATGCTACATTTGCCACAAAAGAGTGTGGCAATAAGAGGCGTTTCCATTGCAACAGATTTGCTCTGCACATCTACATATCAAGAACAAAGCTGCCACGTTTAAGAAATGGGGCAAGTGTAACACAAAATTGTTTGCAATTCTGAAAAACTGTTCAACATATTTTCTGTCAGTGTACTTAACGAGTTGCCACACTTTTACTTTTTGCTTCTTCCCCTTGTTCGCTTTTAGTTTAATTTGTCTTAACACTTGGCTACAAATGACTTGGGCAACAGTAACAGTTACTCACTCACCTTTGGAATGATATCATGCGCATAGACATTATCCCTGGGCGGCAATTTCGGTGGCTTCTCGCTGCGCTTGTGGGCCAATTGTTGCGTCTGAAGCAGCAATTGTTCCCGGGTGGCAGCCACATGTCCATTGCCATTATTCAATAGCTTGCCCAGTTGCTGTTGCTGCTGTTGGAGCTGCTGCTGGTGGGCACTGCCAAAGCCAGAGCTGCCTGAACTGCCGCCGCTGCCATTGCCGGCCACACTGTAGGGATCCTCATCGGGTATGGGTATGCGCGGGCGATTCTTAATATCCACAATGGGGCGTTGCACTGCGATAGCAGAGACAAAAGCAGCCATAAATTAATAATTGTACCAACAAATTTGTGATCTAGCAATGTTTGTTCTCAGGCTGTTGTTACCCACCTGGCGGTAGCTTGCTCTTTAGCATATCCATGGCTACCACGTTCACAATGAGCACCCAAATGGGGCACTCCAAAATGTCATTCTCCGATTTGACAAAGGCCACTGCCGATAGGCATTGCGTCTCCAAGCGGCGACGATCTGGATAGGCACGACGCAGTTCACGATTTACATTCGACTGAAACTTCTTCATGTCGAAGAGCTGCATCAGGCGGGGGTAGTGACAAAAAAATTAGTAAACAATACAATAAAACACAATTTGCATTTTGAAAATGTATTTTACAACATATTTGTATGCCGAAAAAATAAGAGGAGGCCTTACCTTGACTATTTTTTCGCTTTCGAGTGCCTGATTTGGCAGCTTTAAGATTTCGGCACCAATTGAGGTCTCCTCATTAGGATTGCTGGCGGTGCTCTTAACATAGACATTACTCTTGGCATAGCGGCGCACGAGTATATTGCCAGCATCATCCATTTTGATTTTGACGCCCTGACAAAGCCACGAAGAAAATAAAAAAAAAACAATAGAAATTTTATAGCCAAAAATGAGAAACCCAGAAATATCTTCTTTGCTGCCTTTGGCTAATGGATATATGTTGTAGATACATCAACAATATTTACAGTTATCAACTAAGAGAATTAATTAAGCTCACCTGACCAATCAGACGCTTCATTTCATCCGTTTTTTGATCCCGCATGGGATTGTCAAAGCCGCACAGACCAATGCTGCAAATAAGAAAGAAAAATACTTAATAAAAGATTGCCACAAGGCAAAAGTGGCGTTTAGCAATCATTATAAACCGAACACTTCATAATACTAACAGCCGTATAACACTTTATTAATTGCAAATCAATCAGCTGCCGCATTAGGCCAAAAGGCAACAAAAATAACAATACAAAACTTGCCACTTTGCAGCCACATTCACTTTTCAATGTGGCGGCTTGTCGTTTCGAATGTTGGTGAACGGTGAGTCAGCCAGCCACTGCATTTGGGGCCACATTTTGTTACATTAAACGGTTTGACAAAATATTTGGCCAAAAAGACAACAACAACAGCAAGAACAGCTACGACAACAGCCAAAATGTTTTGTGCATTCGCCTGCCACAAATTCGCATTGACAGTGATTTATGCCGCTTGGCCGCAAAGTGTGGCAGTGGCAGCTGTTGCTGCTGCTGCTGCTGCTGCTGCAGCCCAAAAAAAAAACACACATTTATAATAAACATTTCATATTTTTCTGTTAGACTGTTTAATTGGCACTATGGGGGTGCTAGAGGAATTGTCTGCGCAGTGAGTCATGCACAAGTTTGTGGCTTAAGTTTTGGGTATGGAAAGAAAATAAATTAACTAAACTTATGTCTGGATGACAATTGTATATTCATTAAAGAATCTTTAAGAGAAATTCAGATAGCAAGAGAATATTCTGTTGGTGAACGTTAGCTAGGCTAAGCTCTGTGATGATGTGATAAGCTTGGAGTGAAGAGAATCCACTAGAGATTCAAGAGGTTTGCTTTTATTCACAAAAATGCAATTTTGTCATGAAGCTTGCAAAGCACAGAAGGAAGTGTTCCCCACCATATAAAGTATATATATTCTTGATCAGAAATGTGAGGGGATACGATATAGGCATGTCCGTCTGTCTGTGTATTGCAAACTCGATATCTCAGAAGTCTTAAAAGCTACACAGCTGAAATTTGTATCCGATTTGTCTTTTGTCTGCACGCTTGTTGAGTTCAAGGTTCATTCAGATCGGACAACTATATCATATGGCTTCCAAATAAGCCTTTGTAGAGAAAATAACACTTAGGAGCATTACTTTTCTGTTTCTCATCCAAATCAAACCAAATTAGGTTAGCATCCATTTGAGAACTCCCCACGTCCGCTGACCAAATCTGATCAACATCGGACAACTACATCATATAGATCCCATATAACATGAACTCACCAAAATCATCTATCAACCCTTGCATCCACTGTTGCCCCAAGACAATGCCATATTTGACATAAATAACTTTCGAAGGCCCCAAAAATATAAAAATAAAGGATTGTTATTTACTTTTTCTTAAAGTTTAAAGCTTCTTAGCTTTGCAATTTGGTTTGCTGCTAAATGAAGCTCTAGCTGCTAAGGTCGCTGAAAATGTCGGCAGTAATGCTAACAAGTGGAAGATGATGCTGATGCTGCTGCTGTTGCTGCTGCAGAGGAAGCCGCAAACAGACAGACGCTCAGACAAACAACAACAACAACAACAGCAATGAGCCAGTGGCAAAACAATTGAAACCAAGCTAATTGTAATTGTCGTTCGCAAAAAGGCCACGAAAATGGCATAGAAGCTAAGTTTGAGTTGATGTTGCTGCTGCTGCTGTTGTTGCTTCTGCCGACTGATGTTGCTGTTGTTATCTTTGCTGCTGCTGGTGCTGCTGCTGTTGCTGTTGTTGTTGTTGGAGGTGCTCCTGCCCTAGACCGGGTCTGAACTGCAGTCTGAGCGGCAGCAAAGCTCACTTGATGCGGCTCTGTCACTATTATGTTTTATGTTAATTTGTATAATGAAGCGCTGCTGCCAGGTAAGTCAGCAAAGCGCAACAAGAACAGCAGCAACCAACAATCGCCGTTAGCGGCGCATCGCAAGCCCAACACAACGCTTTGGCATTTGGCCATGTGCTTTAGTTCTGCGCGTAACGTCTTTGGCGTTGATTTATTGGCTAAATGCTTGTAAAAACCGTTGAAATGTGTGTCAAAGTTTTCCATGAAATGAAATCGACATGGACGGGCTGCCACTGCCACTACCTGCCTTTGCCACAGCCTTTGCCTTTCAAGGTTATTGTTGTTGTTGTTGCTTATTTAGTTCTTCTTTTGTTTTGTAAATGCTTCGTTTAATTCGAGATCTGCAGACAACACAAAAATGTTATTAAACAGAAAATAAAATGGGGGAACGAATACAAAAAATTGAATGCCAAAAGATGAGCAGATTAATTGCTGTAGGTGATGGAGCTGGTGAGAGATGTGTGCTGGCCAAACCCACTGCCAATCATATGCATGTATATAGTATATATATATATATATATATTTACGAGGGTATACCCATATATCTTTAATATATTGTAGTTATGTTGATTTGGTTTAGGAAAACTTGAAAAAGTTGAGGACAACCAATAAGAGTTGGTTTATCTATGGATAACTTGACAGAGATGGAACTAGGAATATAGAATACCTGAATCATTATTAGATTTTCAGAACCAAAAATACTGGAAATATGGAAGATGCACACAGTTTTGTCAGAGTAAACTCAAGATTTATGCATTGATTTATTTCCGCATCTAGAGACGTCATCACACTTGGCCCCCAGTGACTTTTGTGGCATATAACAATCAAGAGCAGCACTCATATTGAACGAGGAGAGTATTATTGAAATATATGCTTATTTTGAAAGACAATACAAGTTGGAAATCAATATGTTCAGCTCAAAAAACCATAAATTAGAAACAATTTTTGGTATAGCTATTTCTATTGTCTTGTTCAAACTTATTAACATACTCTCGCATATATCTTTTAAACTAGCAAGCAAGTTGCTTTGTGCATTCACTTCAACATAGTACTTATATGTACGTATATACATATCAGTTGCAAGGTCGTCTGGTATAAAAAAAAAAACAAGCCAACCAACAAACTGGACCTGAGACACGCCTAAATGAGCTAAAAATGCGAAAGGCAGACCGGGCCAGAGCCCAGGTCCGCTCACACTTGCATTTTTGCGGCTTTGCCAGCGGTGGTAGCATGGAAACCAACCAAAAGACGAACCGGGTCCATTTTGGAGTTCAAGTTAAACGTGTGCAGTGGGTCAAACACTTGAATTGAGGCAGATGTGGCAGGCGGCAGGCAGCAGTTGTTGCTCTTGTTGCTTCTTCTACAAGGAAGCGTACAAAATATGCAGTTAACTGGTTTCGAACGGTCCTCGCTGTGACCCGCGGCTAGCCATTGAAACAAACACAGCTATAACTACAACAACAACAACAGCTAACCGGTTGGTCTAAAAATATCATGGCAAAAGCTTGGCCACTTAAATATATGGTATATATATTTTAAACAGAAAGCCTACACTCACAATACGAAAGACTTAGGACACAAAGTTGGCAACTTTCCAACATCCAGCTTATATAAGTGGCTATATCTGGTTCTAGTTTTAATTACTTGGCTTAAAGGTAAAAGCCTACATTTACAGGCCACAAATCAAAAGACTTCAGACACGAACTTGTCGACATGCAAACTTTCCATACTTGCTTATATAAGTGGCAGCCACTGTGACTGTGGCTATGTGTGCATATATCTAGTTTTAGCTCTAATTAAATTATGGCTAATTGTGGACAAAGTCGCACCTTAAATATGCACAACGAAGGCCACCAACTACACGTCCATGTTCACATTTATAAGTACAAATATCAGCACAACCTCAAACTCTATCTCTGTCATTTATTCTTGTCTCTCGAAAACACGAAAACGAGCACGTGTGCTCTACTCTAAAACCCACTTTGAGGGTTTTGCAACTGCGCTTACTCACCCAAAGCACCAATGTTTCTATTGTACATTTGCAAAAAACAAAAAAAAAAAGAAAAAATCTACAGAAAAACTACAGAAAAAACTGTCTTTTGTCTGGCCGTAAATTGCGTTTAAAATAAAGCGCCAACCTTGGCTTGCCTCCGGGTCGCGCCTTATTTGACTTACTTTTTTCCGCACGAAACCAAACAGCAGCAGCAATTCACACATACACAAACACACACACACACACACAGTGAGTGTTGCAACATTTTTGATATTATGATTTTGATTTTGATTTTTTCCTATTTCAGTTACACAGTTACATGCAAATTTGATTGGCAACGCCCACAGCGCATTGAAACTGTCATAAATTGCAGCAACAAATATTAAGTCTGGCGCCATTTCATTTATTTCACAAGTCGCAAAGCAAAAAAAGCGATAATGGCAAAAATGTTAGGGCTTAAGGATTGGTCTTTTCGTTTAATTAAATACAAACTATGCATGTTTGATTTGTGTGTGTGTGTGTGTGTGCCAGTGTGTGGTCCGCTTGCGTGCTGTTTAAAACTTAACACGCGCCCACGCCAGCCGCCACATTTGCAGTGGCAGCTCCAGCCACTCTCGACGGCAACACTCTAATTAATTAATTTACATGCTGGCAGAAACAGCATTGCGTCTGTGAATTGTAAATTGTAAATACGCAAGCATGCAACAAGTTGTTGGACAGCCCGTAGTTGCTAACCCAACGAATATGAAATGCTCTCGAAAGCATACAAAAATACAATTGAAAATTACAATCAAAAATGTAATAAAGAATATAAAGAAATTATGAATTATTTATGGAATATTTAAAACAAACAAATGTTAGGAAATGTTATTATTTTCATAAGTAAACACTTAAATTTGATTTTTGTATGTATTTTCGAGTATAAAAAGAGCCTTTGAGGCAACTAGATTTCAGGCATAGTAAATGCACAAGCCTCAGAAATTTCTACAACATCTAAAATTGTCAAGATTTCCATTTGTATTTATTACATCTGAAATCTAGCAGCCTTTGAATTTGTATTTTCTTTTTGAAAATAGATAAATCAAGCTCTAAGTGCTTAATTATGAAAACGTCTAAATGTATAGAGTTTTCTGTGACACACCATTATATAATATTTTGCTAGTTTTTATATTATGTCAGCAGCAGCAGCGAATGGCAATTTTAGCCATAAGGAATCACGACCACAGCGATTTCACAATTCGAGAATTTCGGAAAATCTCTTCATCCCATTACAGGAAAGCAATGATTGTTCGAGAAATGTGAGCTCCGAATATCATCAACTCCAAAGACATAAAAAATCTCATCTATCAGCATCTTCAAGGAAAGAAATTGGTGAATTGGAGGCTTTCACACACAGATATTTGGCAATAAACACAACCAGGTGGAAACTACATTTCCTCCCTTCCCTCAGGAGAGCCACCAGCGCAACCTACATCCGTCTGTCAAGAACTGGAAAGTATTAGGTGTTCCCTCTTCGCATCCCATACATCGCCAACCCTTTTCTTAGATTCTTCTACATTCAGTAACATTCTAAATATTAGTAAATTTATAAAAAAAAACCTTAGTTAAAAATATAAAAACAAATTCCAATGCATCTCGATATCCAAATTGCTAGTTGAAGGCCCCTGTAGCTTTAATATTAGGCTTAATTTGTTGAATACAAAAATCTTCTATTTTATTATAAACTAATACAGTTTGGTTAAACAGTTTGTTCCCTTAAAGTGAACTGTATAAAATATTTAAATTCTTTTTAGTTTCTAGAGTTCAGTTTTTAAAGCTGTTTTTAATATATAATGGCAAAATATGGGCTTGCTTTAAGGGGACCATTTTCTGTTTTTATATTGAAATGAAGTTATATATATATTTGTTGCTCCTGTGTGATTAATCAACGGTTTAGGGTAGTAAATATTGAAAGCCAAATATTTGGCCAAAAATTATGTATATGAAAAAATTAAATGAAATCAAAAGTAATAAATAAGAGCTAAGATTCCACGGAGATGAATGAACAGATAAGTCTATGATATTGGTGGACTTTACGGGTAATATATATATATATGTTTTATATAATTCTTTATCAAAAGTAGTAATTTATGTTTGGGGTATTATAATCTACCTATAGCACAGAAATTGTTATCCTAATTAGCTGCTAATTAAATTCAATTCTCTATTGAAATGGCTTTAGTAGGCAGATTGGCAATTGAGAATAAGATCACATTATAATGAATTACAAGAGAATAATATTTATGTCAAAATATAACAAAATAGATATAAGAACGGTTGACTCTGCAGTGCTGCGATCTCCAAAACTAGTTAGTTAATAAACCATAAGTATTCTGATTAAACTTGAAAAACACTTTTTAGTTAGAAAATCTTGTATATTATCTATAGTAAATTATATTTGTATTCAAAATTCTATTATAAATTTGTATAAGAAAATTAGTAAGTTGGCTTAAAGAAATTTTGTAAAATTACAAATTAAGTGCTTTAATTTAACTTTCTATGATTAGAACTTGGGCCATAAATTTATATTAAAAATTCCAGCAATTTGCAAATCGACCTACTTCATCAGCTCTGGATTCTTTTTGATTGTTCTGGACTTCTATGGGCCAAATGTCTTCAAAATTGTTAACACCTCCAAAGTAAACATATTTTAAGTAATACAAATTTATAATTAATAAAAGTCATCATATAAAATATTATATAAAGTTTTAACAAATAATATTCCCAAATCAACATAATTGTTAGTATTTATGATCGCATTCGTTCCACTTTCCATGGTTAGAAAAGCCACATGCATCCGCATAAGCTGCGTAACCAAAGCAAAGAGCAATGCCCATGGGTTAGTCTTATGTAGTAGTCTTAGTACATCTTACACGTCAGCTACCTTTCCCATATCTCCTTTAATACTCAACTATCTTTAGTGTGCCATTTGCATATTGCTAAGATTTTCTGAGAAAAACGTTGCGTGTGGAATGAAAATACTCTATGCACATATGATGGCCAAATCTTTACAGCATTCAAATCCAAAGCAAAGGCAAATGCAACAATGTCGTTCATTTAATTTGATGACAACAACAAAAGGGCAGCAAAAAATAGAAAGAAAAAAAAAAATGGCTTCAAGATAGCAGCTAACATGCACTGACAGCTGCAGCAGCAGCAACAGCAGCAGCAGCAGAGAAGAAGCAGAAGCGGCGGCAGCTAATTAAACAACACGATAGCCCTAGACCATAATAGTAGCAACAGCAACAGCAACAGCAACAATTGACATAGACAAGGACCACACAGGCAGTGAAAGAGTGAGAGGGAGATATGAATAATCTTTTGTATTCATGTTTGAAGTCGGCGGCAAATTTGCCAATTGATTTAGTCAGACACTTTCCACAGGGGCCAAAACAAGGCATATTTAACCTCAGCAATTGACATGGACTTGCAATAGACAAGGAGTCGACACAACACAAACAACATAACCAACAATAACAACAACAATGACACAAGCCACATAAGCAACAATACCAACAACAACAATAGATGCTCCTCAAAGGCAACAACAGACTGAGTACAAAATTTGCCTGGGCAAATCATTGAATCTTTGATGACCTCGTCACGAACGAATGAGAAATCCACTGAAACTGAATATCGAATATCGAATGACTTTCGTTATTATTTTCAATTTCAATTTCATTTGTTTTGCTTTTTTTTTTCCTATAATTTGTTGACATTTGTGACTCTTGTGGCAGCATCTTTATTTGTATTTTTCCTGTTTGCTTTGCCGCCAAAGCATGTAAACTGGTTGCCCTTTTTTGGTCAAGATTTCAATTTCAATTTTCGATTTGCGAACTTGAACAATCAGCACATTTATTGACTAATGCATTATGCATAAGTTGGCAAAAACTTCTTGACATTTAAGAGCTGGTAGACTCTATTGCTGGGTAATGTGTGGGCTTTGTTTGGGTTTCAAGTTTTGGGTTTGGATTTCGGTTTGGGTTTGGGTTTACCAACAGCAATAAGGCATTTGGCATTTTGCAATTTCTGGCACGCAACTACGAATTTTTGTTGTTGCTTTTTTTTTTTAAACGGAATATGTTAATTAGGCAGCACTTCAATGCAGCCAAAATTGCAGCACTCTCAAGGCAGAAAACCTCCAAAACCTCCAAAATGCCGAAAACCGAAAACAGCTGTGGCCGCGTCGTCATTAAGAAACCAACAAAAATTCTTGACTCAAATTGCCTTGGCAAACGGAAATCGCTCATTTTATAGAAATACGCAAGTACGGGCTCAATTATTAAAATTAAAGCATTTTTACTTGGTTTCTTATTGCGCTCTTGTTATACACTAGCTAAGGTGAGACTATATACAATTTTGTGGCATTATAATGGAAGTTTTATGGAAGTATATAATGCAAAATCTGCCAAAAGAAATACACTTATGTGGCTCTGCTCTTTATGAGTAAACTAAGGCAAGGATTGTAATGAAGAGGGGGTCGAAAGCTGTCAGTGAATTGGTGTGCTTCTCTCGAAATACGAAATACTTCCTGTTAGCTTGACTCGACAGAGGCCTTGAGAATGAAAGCTCTGAAGTTCAGATGTACGTAAAATGCCGAATACGTTTGGCCCCGAGTCTATGTTTAGTCGAGTTGTAAAGCAAATGACAATTAGTCGAATGAGTTTAAAATAGGTTACCCAAAAGATCCAAGTGCGTCTAGATTGGCTTTGAAGTGCTGTCTAAAATATATTATCCCAACTCTACGCATTTTGACCTTTCAAAGCCCACATAGATAATCTCGTTTTTACCCTTTATAGCTGATCCAAATATTGTTCTGTTTTCTATAAGTAACAATGGGTTAACACTATGAGAACTAGAGAGAACTGCAAGTTGTGGCGCCCAACGCGTCGCATGACGGCAAAAAGCCGAAATAAAGCACAACGGCTATATGTAAGCTGGGTATACTGCATTCTGAATACACTTTCCGAAAATTGCTTTGTTTTAAAGCTCATCTATTTCATACTCTGATCTAATGAAATGATTGCTACATTTTATGGGCACGTCAACTCGACTAGGAAAATTCAAACAAAACCTCAAGAAAAACCCTTTAATTTCACAAACAGCTTTACTTTTATATATACAAATTTAAAATTTTTCATCTTTAGAGCATTTCCTATTCGTTATTTCTTTCTGATTGATCTTTTTAGTTTGCTCTTATACATTTTTGGCCAACAATTTTCACATGCTACAAATTGTGTCTGTACTTTTGTGGCAACCCGAGGTCACAATTTGCATGCTCGAGGAGAAAAAAAAAACCTACGAAGGTTCTTTGCGTACATTTTTCATCATCAGCTATCAGCTATCCCAGCGCTCCATGGCGAAGTTCAAAAGTAGAATTAAATTTTAATAGTCAAATCCATCAATTTGATGGGCGTCTCATTCATTTGGCTTATTTGAAGCGCATTACAGCATCAAGTGCGGGTAATTTGTTATTACAGAAAAATATACATGGGGCCGCTCATGGAGATGCTCCTTTGCTTGGATTTTCGTTGTCAGTGGGTCAAGGGCAGGCAATTTGTTTGTAAGCTAGGCAAAGTTCAAAGGCATTTTGAGGTTGTTTTTGTTTTCAGCATTGTTGTTTTTTGTCTTTGTTTCGTTTCTTTTTTGTTTTTGTTTTTGCTGCTACTCTGTTTGTTTATTCATGTTGCCTAAGCTTTGAGTGGGTAATTAAACAACACGACCCTTAGTTATACTCACCGCATGCCATCGAAGCCGTCGTCGGAGCCATTGATAGTTAGGACTGGTGCTCGGGCATATGCCTTGGCCACGCGACGATTGCGCTCAAAGACAATCACTTTGGCCCAGATTTCATCATCAATTTGTGTCCATTTATCCAAGACTTCCTGGATGTGTTCCTGTGAATGTAAAAGAGAGAAAAAAAACGAAGTGTTAAGTGTTAGTTTTTTTTTTGGGCAAAGAAAAGCCGACAATCAAAGCGCGGCCTCAGCAGCAGCAATTTTCACTTTTTATTTGAGTGTTGGCCAAAGTGAATGGCCTTGTTTGGTTAAGGAAAGGTTTATTTCTATTGTTTATAAATGTATGCCCTTACTTTCATTATATAAAAGGAGTATTTCTGTGAGTTTGTGTAAACTGAAGTGTTCGAGGTGATCTTAGACTTGTGATGGCAAGCAAAACTTATCTAAACTGGTTAGTCTTGGATGCAAATCTTAGATTTAAAAACTCCTTTTATAGGGTCCCTGTCTTAAAATGTTTTTGCTTCTGCTTTATAAGTAGCGATTCTAAAGAGTGTAAAGATTTATTTATAAGCTGTATTAAAATAGATTGGTCTACCATATGATATATCTCATTTGGTGGTTAAGCGTATTCTGAAAAATTTTTTGTATGACCAAAACTTTTCTTTGCATAAAATCAAACTTAAGCATTTGCTGCTGATCTATGTTAAAATTTGAATAAGCCAATTTTTAAACAAATTACTTTTCTTCTGATTTCCTTGGAAATACTCTGACATCTTATTAACTTTTTTCTAGTAGAATTTTAACAAGCCAATACACTTTACATATAGAGAACTGTGGCCCATTTTTAACATAATTATGAGTTTCATAAAGAACAATTCAGTCTGAGACTGAGACTCGATTCCTGTAAGCCTTCAGAAATTTCTTCTTGAAGAAACTGCGCATTTCTGTGTGTGTTAGATTACATAGTATCATATTCCTCTTTTACTACAGGATTTATATATTTGTCTCAATTAACTTTTTATCCCAATATGAAACTACAATACTATATGACTTTTTTTACCATGACATCCACATTTTTTTCTAGTAGTTTTACTCTCCTCATGTAAAGCAAAGAAATAAGCAATCATATACAAGTATTCGTCTAATATTTTATTGGTATAGTTCTTCAAGAATGAACAACGGGTTATTTGTGTAAGCAAGTCTGAATACTATGAAATATGTATTGTATAAAGTATAAGTAAAGTTTCAAACCTATCAATTACAGTCCACACAAACGAAGAAATGTCCCACAGATAAGTCAATACAAACATATGAAACACAATTCATGCGCCCACACGAAGAAATGTAATTACCATATAAACAAATATAATCCTATGAGATACAGTCTATACGAAAATAAATCCAATACACACTTGTAAAAGACAAGACATCTATACGAAAACATCATAGAATCATGGGAAACATACTTGAACAAAATGTACCGCACATAAGCGGGTAACTGCACAAACGTCGCATCCTTATTGTATACCAAATGGCAGGTCAACAATGTATGTAGTTGATAATGCTCTGGACTATTCCTAGAAATTGACGACTGTTTTTTATAGTTATCACATCATAAATATAAGATTACCATATGTACACATAAGCTATGATGATCTAAGAACAAAAATTGTATAGAAGCCGACAGTTTTTAAATAAAAACTCAGTGGCTCTTAAACAATAGTTATTCTTTAACTGTGATACTTTATGTTTTGGAGATGAATGTCATCTGTATAAGCTTGATAGTCATTGATTGTCTTGGTTATTTACAAGAGGAATAGTTTTCTTTTATAAAACATTCCCATGATTCATTGCTTTCAAATAATTATAGCGGAGTTTTCTTTAAGTAAAAATTGTATATATTTCGGTTAATTATTTTATTATTTATAAAGGCTTTTCTTGGATTTCTTAACATTTTTTTATATGCATTTGGCGAATGCCGAACAATTTCATATAGCTGCGAGTATCAAACAAATGTTCATAAAAAGTGTATATAAAGTTGTAGTGGTATGTGTGTGTGCTTTGTTTTTTTTGGTCTATGTGCTTACATTTTACTTTTACTATTTTCTTGTTGTTTGGTTGTCTGCCTGCCCATTACAACTCCGTTGTTTTTGTTGTAGTTTGTTAAATAAAACTTAAAATCAAATCATAGCAAAATGTTGGCACGAACAAAAAAATGTCGGAGTTTCAAACCAGCCAGTCGTGGCTCAGTAAGACATATAAAATTATAGACAATGTTGGTGTTGTTGTTGTTTGTTGTTGCTCTGGTTTGTTGTTAGTTTTTTTTATAAAATACATTAAACATATACATACATATATATATAGAGAGAGAGGAATGCATATACATAGTTTTTAAAGTGCTGCTGCAACTTTTGGCTTGTGGCGTTTATAGGCTTTGCTTGCGTCATGCCTGAGTGCATTTTTGAAAAATCTTTAACATACAGCATATACATATATATATTTTATGTTTAACCATTAAAAAAATTAAAGTTGAGAGCTTCTGCTTATATAGACCACACATATTTTCCATATGCTCATTAAAGCCAAACAAAAGAATAAGCGCAAACAAAGCCATTAGCCCAGTAACCAACATGAGCACAATTTTTGGTTAAAGTTTACTGTGGCTTAATAAAAATGTATACACATATGCATAAGTAGATATATGTATATATATATATATATATAAACCACGCATTTGGCCGTTAAAAAGCTAACGTTTCTTAAAATCTGTCTTCCAACAGTTCTCTCAAATAAGAAACTTGTCTGGGCCGTGCTTAAAAATTTTGAAGCCCGCGCACACACATTAAAAATGCAAATAAATCATGTAGTAAAACTTGTTAACCTTTTCGTATGCTTTGCGCCTTATAAACAAGATACTTTTAGCCAGTTTGAGTCAGTGTGATCGACGCAGACAATATTGTGAGCTTTAAGAGTTGGCAGCACTTTTGATTTCATTTCAAATACAAGTACACACTACATCTCCACTCTCAGCAATGTCTGTAGCATTTATATATTTGTTCTTTTTTCGGGCAGATTCACTTTTTGGGGTTTGGTAATATACAGGTTTCTCTTATTTTTTCTTCTTCAAAATAATTCTTGTAGGCTCAAACAGGTTACAAATTGCCTATGCCGTGTTGTTGTTTCTAGGCCGTTTTGTTGTTTAGTCAAAAAAATAAATAAAATTTGTATATGCAATGACCTCAAAAATGTTAAAGTTCAGCCAACAGTCATTGGCTTGGTTTCGCTTCGCTTTGTGCGATCTTGTTGTGTTTTATGTTGTTGTTTTTAATTAGACCGCTTAGCTCTTTTGGGTTGGGCTGCACAGCAACAGGCTATAGTCTACAGCCGCCACTGCATTTAGTCAGCGCGTGTTGCGCTATACGTATACGTAATATTAGTATTTTATGCCTGAAAATTAGCACAGAACAAGTTTTATTTTTTTCTTTTCAAATTCTTGAACTGGTTTCCTTTCTGTTCTGTTTTTTTTTTGGTAAATTTTTGTGGCTTAAAGCACACATTTATTATACAAATTATGAGCATGATATTTGGAAATTCTGCTGCTGTGTGTGACGTAAATCGATAAACGGCAACCGCATATTTTTCGTCTTGGCTTAATAATTATTGACTGATTAAAGTTGCTTAAGCTTAAGCTTAAGAGACACAGACGTGGCTTGCAACACGTGCAACAAATAAACTGAGGAAGCACCGCCGTCTACTTGGCGCATCTTTTACTGCCAGCTATTGTAGTTGTTGCTGTTGTTGTTGTTGTTGTTGTTTATTAAGTTTGCACTTTGTTTTCGTGTAAAATGTTGTTGAACTTTTGCAGTCACGACTTTTTTTTCTTTGCAGACAGAAATGGAAATGGAAACGGCAACAGATGCTGCCAGCTCTCAAAGTTGACATTTAATAAAACGATTTCTAGCAGCGGCTGGCTTTGTAATAGATAATAATCATTTCAAATTATTATGGACTTTTGATAAATTCATTTCTGTGTGACAGGTTGCAACTGGCAGGTCTCAGAGAATTATAGCACAATGTTCATTGAGATGTTTATTATATTTGGGAAATTTTTTGATGCTATTTATGAGATACAGAAGAAAGCCCCTTTAAAAGAGCCTAGAAAAAGGATATGATGTTATATGAAATAGAATTTGTTCATGCTGACTACCAGAATATTTGAGGAGCGATTAAGAAAATAGTTCACAAAAATTGTTCAGCTGCGTGAGATCACATCAGCTGGCAAGCATCAGGTAAGGGATCGAGTTTTGGACATTATGTTGCCATCAAACACAGTTCTCATTGATCAGAAATGATAGATTATTAATCCAATTGAATGTCTTCCAAATGTAGAGAAATTCTGATAAAATTCTCTTATATATATCTTAGCTAGCAGAGTCAGGAAACGCTCTCTTCCCTGTTTTTACTCTACCCTCGAATTATTCAGTAACTTCAGTAGAGCTCTACAGTCTCTTAGAAGTTTCTCTATAGAATCTTTTATTTTCAAAAAACTTCATTTTCAGAAGTCTTAAGTTTTGTGGAAGAGATTGGCATCAAACTTTGTATAAGGAATACTTTCTTCTTGTTCTAAATATGTACCAATTTTGAATGCTTTTTATATTCTACCATAAACTGTGATGCGATGTGATGCCAGGCCGTTGCAGCATAAATATTCCACAACGGCTTCTTAAGACTCACATATACACCATGTTCTTGTTTTAGTTCTTATGGTTTGGGCTGTGGATTGTTCTTTAAGCAGTTGGTCAGAACAAAGAGTCTTACATATCTATACATATATAGAATATCAGCTGTAAATGTATGAGAATTGTCAAAATTTTAGAACTAGATCAAAATCTTCCATACAAGTTAGCCACTATGAGTCAGGTTTCTCTCTAAAGCATATTTCTCCCATATTGTTTTGACTGTGGATCTGCAAAATCTTACAATCAACAGGATTGCAAGATGCATATATTTAATTATATGAACTTTTCTTTACAATTTTTTAGCGAAGTAACAGAAACAAACCATATATACAATCTCTCATTTCAAATGTCAATCCTTGAGGCTTAGGTAAACTCTAACCAACATATTTCTAACTTCATCTAGCTGATATTTGTGTAGCTCTTAGAAATCCACAACCATATCAATATCTGACCCATTTCAATGAAGATTCTTCAAGTCACAGCCCTATCAATGTCCAACTCATTTCAATGATGCTTCCCAAAAATAGAGAGAGCCAGCAAAATATTGAAGCCTAACATCAAGTGGGCGTTGCTGTTGACGTAGGTATTTCTTAAGCAGATTTTTTGTGCCTCTTGTAGAGCTAAAATTTATGCAAATTTCATGCATAGTTTTCTATTGGGGTAATAATAATAGCTATGGGCAGCATTCATGCAAATCAATAAACAAATTTCTCGCAGGCAAATCAGGAAATTTCAAAAAGGCAAGTTGTGTGAAAATGTATATGGCTAGTTATATGCCTCCGATCATAAAAAAGACTTTCCTGGACATTGATGAAGTGCCGCATTGAACATTCGTACACATATATGTATGTATTTTCCATTTCCAAAGCAAAACATTATAAGCTTGCGTCAAGGCAACTTATGTGCGCCTGGGTGTGCGTGTGTGTTTCTTGTGTCTGGTTTTTCCTGCTCTTAAACCAACGCGTTGTTACTATTTTTTTTTTGGTTGTAAAAATCCTGTTGTACAAGTCTTGCTGCCGCCTAAAAGGCTGAAACCAGGTGAACGAGTGTGCACACACACACAAAAAACAAAAACAGAAAAAAATGTGCATGTAAGTGGAAAAACAGCTGAAAAGCGAAAACTTGCCAAACGTAAAAAACTTTCATTTTCATGACTGTGAAAAGTGGCTACAAGAAGTCTGCCGCCGTTTACTGCCTGCTCTGCTGTCTGCACTGCTCAGATTCTATGCAAACAAAAAAAAGTTACCATAAAAGTTTGTTGCTTAAGTCTTTTGTTGTTTGTTTGTGTTTTTGTTTTCATGTCAATTTTTGTAATGTTTTTGGCTTCGTTCCCAGCTAATAAATTTGTAAAACAATATTGAAAACAATAACAAGGCATTGCCCAATAAATGCCCTAAAGCCGCAACAGCAACAGCAACAACAACAACAAGCAAATGCTAAGCAAATCAAAGGGCCCAGAAAACGACAGAAAGGAAAATGTAAGCATAAATTGCCAGCATGGGAAAACTACTAGACTGAACGCCTTTTGTAAACGTTTAAGCCTTTTGTATAGCAGTAAAGATTGCCAAATGCACTAAGAGAATAAATTTAGCTAAATCTAACTAAACATAAATATATATAAAATTGAAAAAAATGGTGTTATATAATGATTGAATTTATATAAAATATTTAAGAAAATTCGTAAATATTCGAAGGCCCTGGAAGCCAGTTTTGTATGTTCAAGTAAGTATTAGATTTGTAAGCCTAACTAAGTATAGTAAATATTTTGTAAAGAAAAATATTAATGTGAATGTTAAGAACTATTTTAGGTCATAATAAGTAAGATAAGTATAAAATTGGTAATACATCATATAAAACTCTCATTGAAGAGCAACGTGTCACCTAGGTCAAAGTTGAAGTTAAAGTTTGTTTGGAAATGCATTTGTTTGCTCAAAGTTCGTATAAAGCATGTTTGAAATGTATGTGTAATATTTTGGTTTGGCTTGTTGGTGGGCTTCTGTAGGCTTCTCTAAGTTTACATCGAACATCGTTTTGGTTTGGGTAGTGGTTGGATTTTTCTATAAGCATCAGAGGACTGCAAGAGTTTCAAATTTAGCCACTACTTAGCTCAGTCAACTAGTGCTGACTCTCTTTTTGCTGGTGCAATCGCAAACTGAAGTTGTAAGCCAAAAAAGAGCTAAGCTAAGTGCTAAGCGATAAGCTCTATAAGTGAGAGAGCGTTGTATCGTTTTGTTGTTATAGGTGTCAATGGCAAAGTGCATATAGCAATGGTAACACACACGTGTAATACTAACAGGCAGAACTTGCGAGTAGCGACGTTGTTTAAGAAGCAAAACCACCCTTGCTTTTATTGGCACTCAAACTACTGCAATACTCACTCAACAACTCACACCACAGTTCACTCATAAACGGCACAAACACCGCATATACTAGTAGTTGACTAGTAAATGCTGCTCATCGCTTCAGTTCTCTTATAAGCATAAGGTTGAAACTTATGGAAAACTAAATTTTAGTGAACAAAGCTAAAATTACAAAAAAATCAAATATAGAAAATATTTATATATAATATATATATATATTTTCAACTTAACTTAAATATAACTTATTAAAGAACTTATCATTTAAGAGAGAGGTGAGGTATCTTAAGTTTGAAATAATAATAAAATGCCATCTTCCCTTCCTATCCAGAGAATCATTTCGACTAAATAAATTAATAACTAAATAACTATTAATTATTATAAAATTATATGATCTATTCTTTATAATTTTTTAAAATTAATACTAATACAATATCAAATCGAAACTCATCTAAACTTTCTCTTAAAATAAATATGAATTTCTTTAGAACATTCGGAAAAACTTCAAGAAAAATGACCCTTCTAAAAACTGCCTAAAATACAACTAAAATTCTTGCTTATGACTACAGAAAAATCTTAATTTTTACATCAATTTTTCGCTGAGTGTCTGCGTGGGTAGCAGTAGTTTTCCTGACTTGGATTTTCACCATGTTGCAGACATTTAATGAGCCTGTATTTATGCAAATCTTTAAGAAATGAGGCATAAACTTTTTGAAGGCAGCCATCAAAAAGCTAAGCATTAGTATTGGATTTGCTGTGTGGGTTGATTTGCCAAAAATAACGAGAGAAGACGTAACCAGCTTTGACTTTTGGCTGTCTATTTGGTTGGCTAAATGCCCACACACACACACACACACACACATACACAAATGCAAACAAGTACACATGCACACTCATAGCTCGTGCTATGTTTTTCGTGTTGTTTGCTTCGGGCTGTCTTCAAATTAAAAATGCAAAACGCAATGCTATGGCCTAACGGTAATTAATGCAATTGGCCAATGGCTGAGGTTTTTCTTTAAGTGCGTTTCATGCTGACCTCAATGCAAAGCAACACGTGTCCAGCATAAAGGCCAACCAGCAGCGGTGGCAGTAGCAGGAAAATAGCCACAAATCATAGAAAAAAAACCCTGCTGAAGCGGAAGTCCGAGACAACAGTCGCGTATACGTGTGTGTGCCAGGGCCAACGACACCGTCTTTTGATTTTGACGGTAGCCCAAAGTGAGCTTCTAATTGGCAGATGACACATCCGCCAGCCAGCCTGCCTGCCTGCCTGCCTGCCTGCATTGCCGTGACGCTAACAAATGCTAATGAATTGTCCGGCAAATATGTGCTCACATACAATTGCTGTCTCATCTTCTTGATGGGGAAACACTCTGAAATCGCTTACCTTGTATAATTTATCCTTTTGATACCAAACATCTTCTTCTTCTTCCTGCTGGTTGAATGTCTGGTCCAGATTTAGATCATCGCGTGAACGTGATAGAATTTTTCTTCGAGATACCATTTTGTGTGTCTCTGTGAGTCTGCAAAAGAAAGATTTGTGTTTAAGAGAATTATAAAAAAATATTTATGTAAAGGTTTTATATTTGTGCGAGTTTTATGCGTTGTCGGCATAACTGTATTTAAAGGCAAACACTTTACACAAAAAAAAGGTGTTTCAAAGATCTTGCCGCTGACAGGCCTCAAAAAATGTGCCGCCACTGAGGAGAACGGGGACCCTGCCAGAAATTGCAAATCAAACAGCACACAGAACATAAGAATTTTACAGCGCGCTGTGGGAAAGTTCAATGCACTCCAATATCATTTCGTTTATGAGCTCAACTACCCCTTTAATACTTGTGCTTCTAAGGAGGAGATGAGCAAATACAATTTGGTAGGAATGTAAATTTGTCTATATGTGTGTGCAAGGCAACATTCTGGATCACTTGAAGAGATTACTATAGTTACCAATGCAATGTTGCAATGGAATCTCAGAGATAAATATTATATAATCCAAGCTTTCTTTTAGGTTTTTGATGGTTTTGTGTAAGGTTTAAAGATACTGTCTGAAGATAAATAGCTTTCCACCCACCTTTGTCATGCTGCATCTTATCTGTTTTATGATGTTCAAAGAACTTATACAACTTACGGGCTAGAAATTTGAGACTTTTAACTCAAATGAAATTTCTTTTCAGATGTAAAGTTCAAGAGCTTTAATTTCTTATACAGAATGTTAAGTCCATTATTTTCTATCTTGCCCTTTTCATGAAGATCTTCTCTTCTTCACCAGATTCCTACACTAAGGACACTACTTAACCAGTCTTCATGTAGTTGACCAACCAGAGGAAGCAGGAATTATATCACCATAGTGCATCTCCCCCACATCCTTCTGTTCTCAACTGCATGCAGGGTATTTCCCTATCGTACACTCTCATCTACAGCATTCATAATTATTATTTCCTAACAATCACTCAATTGAAGTTCAGCCCTTTTGCCACACTGTGCAGATATTTGTGCAATGAAACATAAATATAATTCTTATGCATTCCTTGTCAGTTTTTAGCAGCAGAATTTATGTAAAACATGCAATTTTTATTGACTACGCACTGCACGCATATGCATAAACATATATATAAACATGTGTATGATACATATAAACATCTAGCCGATACCATCCAAAACACGTTGTCAACAACAACAACAACAACAAACACAAAATAAAATTCACCTGTAAACAAAGGCAAAAAAGAGGCAAGCAAAAAGTCATTTGTTTTTTCACGGCTCAGTTTGTCAAGTTGATGAAAAAAACGCTCATTGCATAATAAACACCTATTGGCTGGAGAAGAGTCAGATAGACAGATAGCCAGACAAACAGTCAAAAAGACAGACAGTCCCAAGCAAAGCTGTAGGCAAAAATCAAGCTTTTGTTGCTTGGCAAAGCAAAGACAGCGACGCGTGTAACGGCAAAGAAAGATAGTTACACTCAGAGGAAAAGTTAGCAAAAATTTAATAAAATGTTTTAAATTATAATAATAATATTTATAAATATTTTGTAGATTTAAGAAAGCAACTGCTGCCTCTAATTAACACTTTTTTAAACATATTTTTAGCGACCTTTTAGGTGTAATTTTTATAAAGCAAGCTTGAAGTCTTAGTAAATTATTGTTCTTCGGACTGAGCTTATTTAAGTTAGAAGTCTAAGAGGAAATAGGGAGTTAAGGAGCCAGGCATCTCGCAATGTGTAACAAAAACAATTGATAATTTGACTAGAATTCCGAATTGCCCTAAAATAAATGTGAGTTTTACCTTCAGATATAATTCTGCCTAGACTATTTCCAAGATCTCCCTAAAAATATTTAAATTATTTAAAATGAAATCTAAACATGTTAGTTTAAATCAGAAATGCATTAATTTTTTACTTATTATATAACTCATCATATTGTTTGAGTTGTCATTAAGAAGAGGTAAGGCAAATGCAACTCAACAATAGAAAAAACAATTTTCTTTATTTCTTGTCTTTTCCTTAAAGAACAATAAACGATCAGAATTCTAGACATATGAACTAGAAACTGATAAAATTGTTATTTTTAAAATTCTTTTCAGTGTACTTATACCGCCCTTCCGCCGCTAACTTTTTTATCACTCGGCTGGCTTTAAAATGCAAATGTTGGCGGTTCGCTAACCTGTTGTCATATTTTGTGCGTATCTTGTTGGCTTTCTTTAGCCGAAAAAGTTGCGATTGTATGATTGACTGATTGACTGACTCAATGTTGTGGTTGCTGATGATGCTGTTGGCCATAGCTAAATCTGAAATTTCATCAACAGTTACCAGCAGCTGGCCAGCATTTGACTATATATATCTATATATATATATAGATAAGTGTTGTTTTTGCGCAATTGTCGCCGCCATTATTGTCAAACGATTGAAGCCATTCTCTGCCATAGATTGCCATCGCCAGCACCTTAACAAATGTATATATTTTTTGTTAAACTTTTGCTTCTTCTTCTACTTGGTGTGGTGTTTGGATTTATGCAACAAAAGCCGTTAAATTTGTTGTTTTCCTTTTTGTTGTCTGTCGCCATTTGCTGCTAGTTTATTGAGTTGCATTCGAGAGAGTGGCAGTTTTTTGCCTTTGTTTGACTGCATTCATTGTTGATGTTGTTGCATTTGTTGCTGCTGCTGTTGCTGTTGCTGCTGCTGCTGCTGTCCCAAAACAATTGTTATTTATGAGACAGCAAAGGGCAACGACAACGCCAAACAGCTAGACACTGGCGACACATATTGTATATATGACTACGTCCACATATATATGGCTTATATAGAACAGAGCTGAGTTGGTTTTAAACAGTTCTACAAGACCAGGCACGTACTCGTATCCAGCACCAGACAGCAGTCAGCAGACCCATAGACATGTTCTAGTTTGAGCCAAGTATAATTACGTGTGCGGCATTTTAAATGCCATTAACATAGTACAGTAGTAGCTCGTTGGCTAGAAAACTGCTTTTGAATTTATAATGGAGTTATAAGAAAATTGGAATTAATATTTGATATTTATGAGAAATGAAATAGTATGATATGTTAATCATAATAATATACATATTATAACAATTAATTATATAAAAGAAAGAAAGAAAATATAATGAGTGCGAGTGAACAGCAATACTCGTGCAAAGTAAAATAGACAACAGATGCCAATTTTCAATTGCAAGTTTCCATGCAAAGCTGGGCCGTAAATTGGGTATAGTTATATATCGACGAGAGACAATTGTATAGCTTTTGGCGCCGCAACACTCTATCCTGAGATACATGAATGCCTAAGAGATGGTTTATAATGAGAATGTTACCTAATTTCCCAGAAAGACTCATAAAATTGCCGTCAGCTTAAAATTCTTTACTAAATTTTGAGATTTCCAGACAGAATCTCAGAATTACCCATAACAGTCTTAAGAACACAGCTACTTTGATTCGTTTGAAAGCTTAGAATTCTCAGTTGATTCTGGTTTTGAAGTAGACCGATGAAGTTTTTAAGCAACAGGACTCCTGGTGAGAGATAGTGGCCATAGACAAACTATTAGTAGACCCTCAACTCTTTCTCTTATACGAATGCTCTTCGATATTCCATAGGCACTTTGCTTCCCTTAAAATGTTCATATGAGACAGCATCATTGATCTTTCAACGAGTATGAAGAAACTGCAGGGTTCCCTGTTAATTAACATTTAAGCATGTGCTCTCATCTGGGCATCTGTTAATGTAGTTTGTCTATGTCATAGCTGATCTCAAAACAGTCTCTAGAGTAAGTCAAGCTATAATTTTTTAATTTTTACTATTACAAAATGCCATGAAAGGTGGCGGAAATCATTAAGTTCAATGGAGCTGAAAGTAACTTCAAATGCTGCTAAAAGACTATAAATGCTTTTCGCTTACTCACGACCTTGAGCCTGTTAACACAAAAATGTTTTAACTGGTGGGATACTAATTTTAAAATTTTAAATTTGCCTTTTCCACATATATGCATAATCTTGAACACGCAAAACTTAATTATAATCGACTTCGCTTTTTGCCGCCAATTAAGTTGTTTGCGATTTTGGAAATTTTTGTGAATTTCTCATGGACATTATATGGCCATACTTTATGGGCCAGGCCAAATTAAAAACACTTAAACGGCAGTTTTGTTCTCGGAAGAACTTTCTGACAAGTCACAAAAAAATAAAGAAGCAAGAGGATAAAATGTGTTTTATATGGTGAACAATTAACAGCCCACATCTGATTGTGTTGATGCTGCAGATGATGATGATGAAGGCTGCAGTCCAAGTCCAAGTGGTGCTCAAATATCCTGCACACTCATAGCGGATGCAATGGGTTATTGAGTTGCGGGCTGGCTTTGGCTGAACTTCAGCAAGGTTCTGGGACTGAAACTGGAATGGGGACTGGGACTGGGACTGGGCTGGGCTGTGCTGTGGTTCTTGAGGCTGAGGCTTTCATAAACAGCAAGAGCAACAGTTATGCCCCGCCGACACAGCTGAGTGTGGAGTGTGGAGTATGGAGATGTTGTGGCGGCCACTTGACTTGCCCATAAAATAAAGTCATCAACTGTTGTCTGTGTGTGTGTGTTGTTTTAACTGATTTGTCTGTTTTACAGTTACTTTGGCTGCCAGGAATTGAAAAATTTCAAAATTTCAGCTATAATAACTGACCATTAAACGGGCAAATTTTCACTGCATTCACTTTCAAAAAAAGAGCTCAAGACACACGAAAAAATTTGATCACGCACTTAACATGCCGCATTGAGACTTTCACAATAATGATCATCATTTGGCATCATTTAAATAAAGCCAATTAATTTAAGTTTTATTTTTAGCAGTTAAAATAAAAGACTTTGAACTTTCACAATGGTAGCGGCAAAATTGTTGTAATTTGAAATTGATTTGCTTAAAAGTTATGAACAACTAAAGATATTGAAAACATTATGAAACATCTACGATTTCCGTCATAACGTGAGAGTTCAATAACATGATATGATGTGTGTGTGTGGACAAATTGATCAACAACAACAACATCTACATCAATATCAACATCAACATCATCAGCATCAACTTCATTAACAACCAAAGATGAAATAGAAAGTGAATTATTTGGCCTGGGAAAATGCATTGTGAAAAATCTTTAAACAAACGCAACGAATTGAAATTTGATGAAGAGCCGCAACAAAAACTATGCACTCTTTTGATGATGATCAGGCGGAAAACTTGTTTAATTTGATTTTTATCTATCTACCTGACGATCAACTGACAATCAACGACTTTCTAAAGAACTTTCCTCCGCACAAAATATGCATAAATTATAAAGCTCAAAACATTGATTGCATATTAACTAAACAATAACTGGCATTGTTTTATGAATGAAAGTCAACGTCATAATTTTATTGTAAATGTTTGTAAAACCTCTAGAGAGTCTCAAGCAAGCCTCACAAGTCTCGAGTCAATAAAGAATTTTGATGATGACAATCGCTTAGGCAACAACAGCTGCATATTAATCAAGTTGGCTGTTTGGAAATTCTAATGGACACTCTAGCTGGCTTCGTTGAGTTTTACAGGAGGGAAGGCAGGTTCATTGTGCACATTACATACATTATGATGGCCACTTTTACACTTAACATTGCCATTCATCCAATCTCCATCGACTCTTCACTGTGACTGCACATAGTTTTCAGTTCATTTACCCCCACTTTGAGAGAGTTCACAACCCGAGTTGTACAGCTTTATTTTTGTGCAGCACGTGCAAATATTGGCCAAGTCTACTTAGTCAGTAGTTGGCAGCCTCTCTAACCATCATTATCATCATTAACATCATGATTATCATCATCAGCAGCAACATGCTCATCATCATGATCATGAGCTACTGCTGTTGCTCTCATAGTTTGTTGGACTGGTGTGAATATTTTGTAGCTGATTTGTTTACACTTTTGGCTTATGTGGGCAGCCTCAAGTCTGAATGACTGATGGATGACTGGTTAGCCTGGGCCTGGGCCTGGTGTGGTGGGTGTAACTGCATGCGCGCATTCATAGATTTTTGTTTTTAGTGAATGACAAACCACAGCAACAGGTTTTCGCAAAAGTCTTTAAACAAAACGAAATAAGAAAGGCCAGTCGTCATTTTGATACTCTAAGAGATATATTAATGTTGAACATTTTATGACAACACAGATTTATAACCACTATCTCTTTGGTGAAATGACGAAGTTGATCTTGATGAAACTGGTGTGAAATTGGCTAAGGTTTTTAAATGAGATTTGAGTTATGTATGCTAACATTATTTGGAAATGTTTTTCGAATGTGTTGAATAATTTGAAGATTGCAACTAAATGGTTTTTGGGATATGCATGATATTATGCAGTTTTATAGACAAGGGTTCGTTACAAGTTAGTTCTAATTTACAAACAACAAACTCAGTTTTACCATAGAGTCGTCAAGTAAAGATTGAATTATGATTTAGTTATCAATAATAGCTTCTTCAAATGAAGAAATTCTAACTATTTAAAAGAATTCTTTACATGAGTTAAGAGTTAGTGGAATAAGTGAGCTAATGTTAACGTACTAAAGAACATACTTAAAGAGCTTAAACAAATGTTATTCTGTAGATGTTTAAGTAGTATATTAGTTAGATATTATAAGTAGAGGTAGATCTGTAAGCCATTACTCAATAAATAACTAAAGTGAGCTGAAAAGAATCTCAAAATGATAAAGTTGCGGGCGGATCTGCTGCAATGAGAGATTGTGAAATGCCCACTCTTAGCATTCAAGGAATATATATTGATAGGAATAGGAATGGGAATACATATACAGTTTGAGTTGTAGAACTGTTTTATCAAAACTATGAATCAGCATAGTAATTGCTTTCAAATCTAATTTCAATCAACTGTCAAAAGAACCCACCCCAAATTTAATTTCCTTAGTTATCGTAGAACTCTCAAAGTCGGAAAATCTTAAGAAAACCTTCCTAGAGTGCGACATAAATAATACTAGACCCACTTTCCTATCTATTTCCACTATGGGCTAATAAACTTTTGGTTAAAAGTTCAAATATTACGAACATTTTAAGTCTAATTTATCTATGATAGTCGATTTTTGTGTAATATTGTAATTGGATAATCCACAACTGAGCAGAGTTGGTAAGATTTTGAATTCGCTTGCTTTAGTTAAGTTAAATTTGTATTCAAGAAGCTTTCCTTCAAGAGCTCTTCACCAGACGAATAGATACTCAACAATTTCCATTCTACTGCAAAAAGTATCTTATGGAAAAGATTATCTTATTCAAAGATTCAGAAGAAGAAACATGGACTAACTATGCCATACATGGACTGAATGTGTAGCATATATATTCTTATTTACAAATGTTTTTATTTAGCAAGCTCTAGGTCATGCAAGCGAGTCCAAGGGACAACCAAATTTGAGCCGCTTCCCACTATGTAAGAGCAAACGCCAAATAGCAATTAGATTCTGTTAATAAATTCTTTAGAAGTTAGGTTTTTTTGGTTGGTTAGACATAGGAAAGCCAATTCTCCTCATCAGTAACCATTTTAGCACATATTGACAACTGTTCTTATATGAGAACTAATAGATGAAACCTCTATTTAGCTGTCGATATGCAGAAAAGGCGAGTTGTGAATCGGGACTGCCATATTTTTGCATCTGGCCGACTGTTAAGCATTGAGATATAATAGTACCGTTAATTTGCCTTGCCAGTTTTTAGCCACAGTGGGACTTGTGGTTATTTTTTTGAACACAAAGAGATCATTTCTTAAGTTTATGTTAGTGTAGATGCCGCTCTCAACCAAAATCATGACATAATACAAACACCCACTGTAAGGGTATAAAAGTTAAACGAAAAAGGGGGAAAAAAACTGCAAATCATTTGCTTTTTAGTCAGAATTATAAATGTTAAGGTCATCAGTTTGTAGCTATAATTTTGGTCGGGTAGAAATACTTTCGTATTTGTTAATATTTGAAAACTTAAAAGCCATTAGGTAACCAAAAACCACATGAAAGTTAAGACTAATTAAGCGAGTCTGGTAACCCGCAAAGAATTTGATACTTTCGCAAAGGCAGAAGAGCCCGGCTCGCTGGCAAGAATGTGTTGAAGATCTAAGAACTTGATTGATGGCCGAAAGGAGATAAAAAGAAAAGCAACAATAACAGCAACAACAACGATAACAATCAAGTAAAAGAATGAAAAATCAATACCTAAAACGAAACGAAATTGTTTTCACAACACGCTCGAGTTTCAAACGTCTATGTGGGGTCAAGGCGTGAGTGTGAGGCTTTTGGCCATTGATTTCTAGACAAATTAAATTAAACAGTCATTGACTTGAGTGTGTATCCGCGTGTGTGTGTGTGTGGATGCGTGTGCGTGTTTGCATGTTTTGTTGAACTCTAATCAGTGTGAAATTGCCAGCTAAAATATATATATGTATAAAATTTCATAAATAATATGAATGTATTTAAGGCTCAGTTTGAAAATAATAAAAAAAAAAACAAATCAAATGCTTTAATTTGCATAACTGCAACAACAACAGCAACAACAACAGCTGGCAGCTGTGGCAAGTGGCGTGAAAGTGTTCGCTATGGTTCAGTTCCTACTTTTGGCTATGCTGGGGTTAAGGTTTTTCATTATGCCTTCGAGTGTAAGCAAAACTTTAAATTATGCAAATTGTTTGTTGAGGTTGTTGTTGCTAGTGTTTGCCATTTTCCACACACACACAAACACACACACACACACACAATTGTTTGAAATGTCTTAAAATAGGAAGCTAATAATGCAAAAATCGAAAAAAATAGCAGCGCCCATCTACCCATATTGCGGAACTTGTGTTTTGTCTGGCTTGAGTGCCGACCATTTAACACCAGAGATATGCGAGCCAAAATTTCGGGCAATTTTCCATAACATACATCATTAAAATATATATTCAAATAAACGAAACACAGCAACATGCCTAAACATATGCCTAAACTTATGCATTTTCAATATTTCGCAAGCAGAAGCAGACGCATGTGTGAGTGCTTGGAGCGGTTCATCATTCAGGTAATTATTGACGAAAATATGTTAAATCATAAAGTTTTATGTTGGATATTTCTGGCAGTCATGTAACTGTCAGCGCTTTGCGTAATGCCCAACAAAATCCGAAAGAAATCACTTTGAGTTCAGCTGAAAGCCACCAAAAAAAAAGGTTCGAACACGTAAAACCCAACAAAATTTTAACATATCAATTTATGTGTGTGTGTGTGTGAGTGTGTGCATTGTTGTAAAATGATTGATTTTGTGGCTGGTATGGTAGTCTGAATACTTATGAAGCTTTTACCAAATGAAAATTAACAAATTTGCTTGACACCTGCGTTTATGAAATGAACTTTCAAACAAATGACTTGGGCAACAAACTTGCTGTGGATAGATAATAAGATTAACAGATATTGAATGTAAAACATAAGGTTGAAGAAAATACACAAGATATTTGACTGTAAATGGATGATATGGTTAATTTGAAAGAAATATTTTGAAGTTCAGTTGATGTAAAACAGCCAGCTTTAAGCCTAAGAAGAGCTCGTTTTAGTACAACAGTTGAGGAATATAATAGATGTTGTAGGAGTCTTGATTAAGCTAGTGTATTCTCATTCGTTTGAGGCAATACATAGATCGGATTGGTTTTTAGTTAGTCCGGAGATTAAGGATTCCTCATTGGCTGAGTCTGGACGGGTATGTAGATTCTAGCATAAGTCAAAGAGATTAATTACCTCAGCTATTCATACTGGAATTACCTTAGAAATTGATATCATGTTGTCAATATAGAAGATTTTATATGATAGGACAAATGGATACAGATAAAGACACCTATACTTGTTAGTTTTCTGAGCTATAGATTACTAAAACCCTAGGTAAGGTATTGTTTGCCACCTTAAAGTAAGACAAATGCGCTTCATTAAAGATTGAAATGTAAAGAAATAACTTCTTCCACATCCTTTTCTATCTTAAGATCCACCATCTATAAAAATATACCTTTAAATAACTTCGTAACTAACATAAATCCCCAAATAAGTAGAAATCTGACCCTGTTAACACAAATTTGTTATCATTTTCTATAGATTTTTGTTCAAGTTTTAAGTTTCAAGTTAGCAGGACTCCCTATGACTTGAAGGCATACAGCATTGAGAGTTTCCCAGCTGATTTGTATTGTTCAACTGGTTCAACTATGTGTGTCCAGATTCGTATAATTTTTTCAAGCGAATCGAAATGTTTTCTCATATCATATCATAACAGTCTCCACCCCTTTGCTTACATATCTACACCACTGTCCTGACAATCGCTGTAATTAAATCTGAAACGCAGGACCAACTTCACTAAAACAGCCTTTTTAATGTGCAGTTTGAGATTTTCAAACTAGTTGACACTTTCATTACGCTGCCTCCAGTTGTTCCGCATTTTTAGCGGGTATTTCGTTACGTTTTTTTTTTGTTCAACTGGAAAAAAAACTTGCACACGCCATAAGCGACCAGTGCAACAATTTGCTGGCCAAAAACACAACAACAACTACAACAAGCATAGCCTCTTTTTTGTCTTTGTGAAGTGAAAAGCGAAATAAACACACAAATTACTAGCAAAAAAAAAGGAAAAAAACAAAATAAATGTGAAGCAGACAACAAACAAACTGTAAAGCAAAGCAAAGCAAAGCTTTGTCGTCGTTTGGCTGCTTTCGTTTTCAGTCTCAGTTTTCATTGCGTCTGCACGCTCCAACTGCTCCTGGCAGCTGCTGCGGCACAGTGTTGCCAGCTATATTTGGGGGGCGGTGAAAAGTGAAAAGTATATCTGGGAAAGATATTAATAGGAATGATTTGATGGCATAAGTTCTAAGAACTAAGCATAGTTTCCACACAGAGCTCAATAGTTTGTGAAAATGTGACAGAGTCTGCCGAAACAATCTAGATTATTGGTTTGCAAAGGGAAGCTTATATAAAGCGAATACTATAGTAGTTATTGAAGAAATAGCTGCTATAGAACTGATATCTGTCAGTCATCAGCCACATTAATGTATCAGCAAAAAATATATCAAACACCTTCAACGGCCTTTGGTAATAAACTTGCTGTATAACAGGTGCCTCAGATGCAACGTTATATAAGGCTGGATCTCACCTGGATATTTCATTCAGTGTACAGATTTGAAATCCTAAGTAAAAGTTTAGATGTTCTTAAAACTTGACAGGATGTGATCCGATGAGAAACAAAATCTTTAATGGAAAACTGCTGTTTCAATTTTTTATAAATTGACAGAATTTTAGATCAAATTGGGATGAGATTAGATCAGATGACTGTAATATATATATGCTATATGAACAATCCCTCAAATTCATCAACGAAATGGCATTGGAATGCAGAAGACTACAAGATGCTGGACAGGTTTCCGTAACTGCCAACAATAGTTTGATATGCCTTATTATATTATATTATATGTAGTACAGGAAGCATCCTGCCTAAAATCAAGAACTTGTACTACAGTTGACATTGTTTATAGATAGAAAGTGCTTCATTGTATGTCTTGTTTCGCTGTGTGGATAGCAAATGCATTTCCATATAAACTTGTAAACTGATTTTAATCAATTTTAAATTTTCGAATCATATAATCTTACTTCCCAGCTCTTATGGTATAGACTATGCTATGGAGAATGTATTATGGCTATGGAAAATGTATTAAAGCCTTTAAAATTGCATATTTTATAGGCTGTTAGTTCAGTAAACATAACTTTCTCTTTAGAAGGGATAAATTCTATAACAAAAGCCAAAATTTCATATTGCAAAACTTCCTCTTATAGCACAAACATTTCCCTTTTAATATTTCATAAAATTTCGTCCTATGCCAGCAAAGCACCCAATGTGCAACGCTGCTGCTGGGCAAGTTGGCGTGCAGCCATGCCATGGATAGCGCGGCGCTGCTCTGTTGCCCCAGCGTAAACGAAGCAATTTTGAGAGGCATTGCACTAAATTTTCCACAAGCGACTGAGTTTGAAAACGAAACTGAAACTGATTTCTTTTAACAGACGAAGACAGCAAGCATTTCATTTAACCGAAAGTAAAGTACACACAGAGTGAAAGAAAGAAAGATAGATAGATAGATAGCGAGATGGGAAGAAAGATGGAGTAGTAGAAGTACTTGCCAAGTTACGCTTACGTTTGACCATCATTAGTTGACTTAATAAATGACAAAAAAACGCTCTGTGGTTGAATGAAAGTGTTGAACAGAGCTTATCAAGTTGGCAGCCGGCCTTCAAGCTCAATCTTGAGGTTTTCACTTTTCCAAAAAATATATGATGGCGATGATGGCGATGATGATGATGATGAGCGGAAATGTGTAATTGTAAATAAGCCAAGCCAACACAAGCCAAGCCCCATAGATCATCACTTTTTGTGTTTTGTTGTTTAGACAGTTTTGTGATCAGCCTGATTGAGGGGCAACAATAGCAACACCAAGCAGAGGCTGCCTACGTGCACTTAAAATGCAATTTACTTATATATCTATTACCCCCACAAAACAATGCCGAATGATATAATGTTTTAATAAAGATGCCCATTTTTGTTTTGTCTGCCTGCAATTTGTGTCTGACATTTGTCTAATCTTTGGTGGCCAGCCAGACCTTAAAGGCCAAACAAAACACAACACAAACAGCTAATACAGACATTTGTGAGTTACCAGTTAGCTACTTATATATCTCTATAACTATTTAGCTAATCGTACAGGTATCAATAACATAATGTATGTAACAACAATTTAATTAGCCACACATTTCTTATGAGGCCTTTGAACCTTCTGCTGCATATGCTTAACCCATTTTCAATTTAATTAACAAATGTCATCAATTTTACTTTGTCATTGGCCAAAGAAATGGCCAAGAGAGTGTTGACAATGCTCATGAATTGTTAATGGCCAAAGAAATGTTTAGCAGAATGAAATGCTAAAAGCAAAAGACTTTCCAACAAAACGTGATACAGACATATGTTAATCGAAAACAAAGCCATGTGGCACAGATTTGAATTGATTTAATATTGCAGGCATTTTTTTTGACGGAAATTATTTTTAGATATAAGCTCTAGAAATTGAAATATTTTATAATATTTATATTCTTTTATCTTCTTAGTATAAATTTTGAGTATTTTGCTGCAATAGAGCAAAGTCGACACAAAAGAATAACTTTAAATACTCTCTAAATACGATGAACTTTATTGATCATTGGGAAATAAATAGAGCATGCATAGGTTATCACTCATACATTTTGTTAGATTTTTAAATATATATAAATTTTTATATATAAATCTTTGACTAGAGCGTCTGTCACGATAACAAGTCTTAGTCAAAACGGTTAGAACTCGTTGCCGTAAGTTCCCAAAGGTTCGATTTTATGATTAAGCTGAGCACTTAGAAATCGTTATGGGTAATTCAACATGAAAATTGAACCAAAGTTTATCTGGTAATACAAAGAACTTCGTTCAAATTTTGGATCTAATTGAGGTATATTCATAACCAAAGTTGGTTAAGACTCATTTATAACCAGAGAACATCTTTGGAGAAGTATCAAAAAGAGAACCAGCGGAACGCCAAGTAAACTATCAAGATTTTATAGAGCTTGAAAGCTAAAACACTGCTAATTGTTATTCCAAAAACATCTGCCTTTAATAATTTTAATAATTCTGTTGTGAATGTAGTGATACTCTCAAATGTTGGTACTGTAAAAGATTCTTCTGCAAGTCCAGTAAGTGCTTCTGAGCTTCCCGTTTCTTTAGATAATTCTATTGTCGATGCAGTGATAGTTTCAGATGTTGGCACTTTAGAAGATTCTTTAGTAAGTAAAGTGGTATATTCCGCTGAACTTGTTACTGCTGTGTACATGTGGTAGTAGAAGTCATATAAAGTTATGACCTGCACATGTGGTAAACATAAGTAAAGATTGCCTAGGTCTAATTATAGCCTGAGCAATGTAACTGCATATTTTGTTTCTTCCTGACCTGACATCTGGTATGCAAAAAGGACTTCTTTTGCCATCACCCGATGCGTGTGATGTTTTATATAGTTTTCAAGCATCTCTCTTATAGTTCTACAGTGTTCTAGTGTAGATGTGTCTTGTCATTTACAAATGTGTAATAGATTTATTTTTATGTGAACTGTATTTCATAGGGTTATGTTTGCATTTCTTTTTGTGGCTACAAACATTGTTTTTCATATATTTATATTTACTTATGCATTCTACATTTCCTCGTTTGTGTGGACTGCAGTTCATAGGTTTGAATCTTTACTTATTCATTATACAATAGTTCACTTGTTTGAGATGTTATTTATGCAGTATTTCATAGATTTGAACCGTTTACTGATGCCTTATGAAAAATAAACCGTTGTTCATTCTTGCACACCCATGCCAAGCCTCTGATTTAGTCCAGCTTATTTAGTTGTTTTTTAAATGATCCGAAACTAAATTATAATCTCAGTCTTCTTTAGTGTCTCAACGCATATACGTACAATTAATTCTTAGGTAAGATTTTTCCGGAATTGAAATCTGGCTGCTTATACAACAAGGTCATCTTACCATTTTTCAAGTGAAAGGCCTAAATTTTTGACTTGGAACTCAAATTACATGAATAGCAAGCAAAAACTAGACAAAAATTTATACAGATTGCGCATACGCCGCGTGGTTGCCACGACCTTTTTCGTTGTTGCTGCTGCTGTTGTTGTTGTTGTTGTTATACACCAAAACGCAAACTCATTTTGTATAAAGTACAAGTTTTTTTTTTTTTTTTTTTTGGTGGCGTTTCTTGTCTTTTGTTATAAGGCTGAGAAAATGAAGTCAACTGTTTTTGTCTGCACTGTCTGTCTGTGACTGACATTTCCCATTAAATTGCCACGTTATTGTCTGTTAAAAAAACCTAAAAAAGCAGAAAAATATGTGCAGGTCTTGGTTCTTGCCAAAAGCTAAAGACAAAAGCCCAGAAACACAGCTCAAAACTGAACTCTGCATATGTATATTGAGTTACAGCATTTTCAACACTTCTAGACAGAGCTAACAGAGACTACTACGATCTTCTTCCTTCTCAGCCTCAGCTGCTCTTGCTGTTGCTGTTGCTGCTTCAACCTCATCAAGTTTTTAAGGTCTTTTAGGCGATTCTTTACATTTATGGGCTGCATAATTGGTTGCTTGGTGCAGCCTCTCTGGGCTTTTGGGGCCCGTTGTTGTATTTAAATTTTTGCACACTAATTGACTCCCACAATGAGTTCTACTCTTCTGTGTTGTGTCAGCCAGCTGAGAGCCAATGAAACTTGCCATCTCATGGCAAGTTCCTTCCCCCACTTGGCAATTGTCGCAATCACAGCAAACACCTACTGTTGCTATTGTTGTTGATGTTGTTGTTATTATTGTTGCATTTGTTTTGCAGACGATTCATTCTGTATGCATATAGTCTGTGGCGACATCCACACACACTACATACAAAGTCGTATTTTCTTGTCTTTCTTTGTAACTTGCTTCAGGGCTAACCAGCTGTGTAGCTGGAGTTAAGAGTCGCTGAAATTAACTTGACATTGTCTTGCTAATTTCATACTAAATATTATTAATTAGTTCACAAAAAATCTAGTCTAAGCTTCCAAAAAAAAACTTGTCCACCTTGAAGCGAAGCTTACTGTTTTTGATTTGTTGAAAACGAAACTGAAGATTTGGCTTTAGCTTAGCAGGAAGTCTACCCGCTGGTCATAGGGTCATATGCATATTATAAAGCAGGCCTGCAAACCGTTAAAGAGTTGAACCATTGTGAACTGCCTTATAGAGGTTATTGAAGCATATGAATTGCATAATCAAGCTGATATGGATTTTAAGTTTTATAGCAGAGCAGAGATGTGCAGCAAATGTAAAATATTTCCAATTGTTTTTAAAGAATTTCATTGCCTTGAGGTGGAAGCTTATCAAGCTGATACTTGAACTGATGAAAGTTAAAAGTTATTGAAAGCTAATAGTTTGCCTTCAGTATCTAAGCAGATAAAGATCTAAGCAGATATGTGATACATTTTAACATTGAAACTGAAACGTTAAGAAACATCATCAAGATTGATATTCATTATCTACATATATACTTATATGAGTTCATCCTGACTGATTGCAAAGCAACGCACAGTCAAAGTATACCATGAAATTCCTTGAGCGTGAACCTGGGATGCTGCAACGTGGTTAAAGAACACATATTTACCTACCTCTATGAACTCCAGAACTTTCAATTCAAAACCAATTTCTACTACATAGATTCTACTATACAGATTTGAGGTCATGTCCAAGATAAAAATTATTTCCCCCAGACAAAATCTCTGGCAATCAAAGCACCCGAAACTCACAGTTTTGTCTATACAAAGACGCATCTTAAACTAATTTTTAATGCTTGAAAAGTATACAAATTGTATACCTAAATAACCTACTATATCTATTTCCATCGAGCACTGATTATGAGTGCAAACAACTGAGCGCCCTAAGAGTTGGCGCTTGCACTTGCAAGACATGCGTGTTGGCTTTTCCCTACACTTCTGTATCTTTTACTCACCTTTAGCTTAAATTACTTGGGCTGTTGGTGTTGCAGTTGTTGTTTTTGTGTTGTGGCAGTTGTAGCTGGGTGTCGAAATTGTTGCAAAATTGCTGATATTTTCCCAATGATTACGTAGAAAAGGAAAACAACAAAAACAACAGCTACAGCGACAGCGACAGCGTTGGAGATGGAGATGGAGACAGGCGCAGACGAAGATGTAGACGTTGAGTTCAGTTGCGTTGGAAAGCAAAGCAGTTGTTGTTGTTGTAGTTGTAGTTGCAGTTGTTGTTAATGTTGTTGTTGTTGTTGTTGCAGTTTAATGCTGTAACAATGATTTGCTATGATTATTTTTATTGATTTTGTAATTTCTACTCTTTTATTCAATTTTTTATTCAATATTATTTTCCTTTATAAAATGGCCAAAACGTGTAAGCTTTTCACTTGATTGGCTTTAATTTCACTCTTTTGTTGTTGCCAAAATTTAATATATGTATATATATATATATGTAGTTATGTATATGTATATTTTAAAAACGAGTTGGCAATTATTTGTATAATTTATGCGTTTGACATTTAATACCGAACCAAAAACCAGCCAAATTATTTTTAAACAAATTTATGCGTCTATTAAGCCTTGTGTCGTCTGGCACAGAAAAAAATTTCTAATTTCAATTTATTAATTATTAGCCAAACAAAATGGTCAAGTTGTTGATATTGTTTCTCTTGTTGTTGTTGTTGTTTTTGTTGTTTTTGTAGTTGTTTTGTTTTTTGGGTTTTCTGTTTTTTTGATGAACGCACTTCAATTGCATAACGACTGCGCGCATAAAATTTCGTGAATGTGGATGACGATCAAACAATTTTAATGATAATGACGTATACTAATGATAATGATGTTGTTGTTGTTGTTGTTGTTGCTCTTTTTCTTGTGCTCTTACGTTACGTTTTTTGTATGTTTTCTTGTTGTTGTTGTTTCTTTTTTGGGTGCTCGGCTCACTTTAATCGTTGTTGTTGTTGTTGTTCACTTTAGTGGTTTTCACTGCTTAAAATTTGGCGATGTTGGTGTGGAAGACCACCGCTACGACAACAGCAACTGGCAACCAAACGCACTCAACGACTTACGCGACTCGACTGACTACGAAGCTGGCCAAGACCTGAGCGCTTGGGCCTGGCTTGTAGCTGGCTTTGGCTTTGGCTTGTTGCTTGTAGCTGGCTGGCCTTACCGTAAGTTCGGTTACGTTGGCTGTCGATTTTGTGTTGTGTTCGGTTTTAACTTGACTTTTTCTTCAGACGTTCGTTGGCACAACAATACATGGTGTTGGCTTCATGGCTAACTGGGCTTAATGGCATTTTAGTAGATGCCGAACAAAAGCTCTGGCACAAAGCTTTGCAGACCCAACTAAGAGCACGTGCAGCCAGCGCGGTGCTCTTGCTTGTGCTCTTAGCTGCCCGAAAAGTTAAGACAGAAAAAAAAAACTGTTAATGCAAAGCCATAATTTTTGTGATACAAAATTAACATATTTCTAACATCAATCTGTTCAAGATCTAAAGAGCTATCTGGTTTCAGACACAGGCACGGCATTAGCTTTCTACGACTTAATTACATCATCAAAGACATTTCTTCTTAATAAGTAAAGGGTGTCGCAAAATTATGTGTGACTGCTGACACCTTTAGTGATACTGAAAATGAAAAGTTATTATACTCGTACTCTAGCAGAGTAAAAGAGCATATTCGTGCAAAAGGAAAGCAGAAGGAAGTGTCTAAGATCGCATAAAGTATTCTTGATCAGCATCAACAGCCGAGTGGATCTAACCATGTCTCTCTGTCCGTGTGTCCGTTCGTATAAACATCTAGATCTCGGAGACTGTAAGAGCTAGAGAGACCCAATTTGGTATGTAGACCCCCTTAGTTGGTTTTGAAAGTTTGCCATGCCCCCTTTCGTCTCTGCAAATCAATAAAAGGCCCATATTATACTCGTTCTGGTAGAGTAAGGGAGTGCATTGTATTCGTGTGGATGTTTGTCTGTTCAGAATAGTCGTTACTTCGGCTATATCGTTCTTAATTGCAGGAACTTCGAACCTATTAGAGGTTATAATACTTATCGAACGAATACGAGCTGATGAGCCACGATTCCCATCTTCAGATGCTTTTAGCTTGACTCACTGCATTGCTCATTGTCATTTCAGCGTTTTCAAAGTGGGAACCACTTGTGCATTACAAAGAAAGAATCGTTGAGTAACTCAATATTGTTGAACCTTTCTTTTTTGAAATGTCAATCCACATCTTCTATTATAAAATTGAGAAATGAATCAGGTATCTCCTACCTCATTTATCTAAGTAGCTGCATTATTTACAACCTAATATATATTTTATATACTTTTTAACCTACTTGCTTTATTCTTAGTTTTCCTTCTCTATGCTACTCCTTTTGCTTATACGAATACTTGACCCGTGTCTACATGCATTCTGCGACACCCCTTTTAAATACCTAAAAGCTTCTTTCTTATTTTACCGACAAAGGCATGTTTGATATATGCGACAACTCAGTCAACTAACGGTTTATATATTACCGATGCTTTCTTGATGCAAATTACATTTTGAAGGTCAAAGTCATAAGTGCAAAATGTCAAGTGTTTGCACCCACGCGGGCCACTTGAGCAGAACATAAATCAGAGCATTCGTTGTATATAATTTATGTGACAAGCAATTAAATTTGTGTGAACAATTAAGGCTTTGTTGTAATAAACAAATACGTTTTTAAACAATAAAAAAGAAACAAATTAAAAATTCTAAGAATTTGCATATAAATGCCAAGCCACAAGAAGAACTACAGCAGCAGCAGCAGCAATGCTTATTATTGCTGCTCCATGGAACCTGTTGAACTGCAAAAATAATTACAACATCACAGGCAAATGCAGGCTGACAAGCTAAAAAAAATAAATAAGAATAAGCCAGCAAGAGTTGAAGTTGCCTTAGACTAGACTAGATTAATAAATTATTAAACTAAAGCCAAGAGTTGCAGCTTAAGACTGAAACTGAAACTGAAACTGAGGCAACTAAGACAGAGACTACACTCTGGGAAAAGAATTGAATAAAACTTCTGTTTCTAGGAAATGAATTCTTAGAATGTATATTTCTGTTCGTCCTTTATAGTAAAATATTAAATGGAATAATGGAAAAAATTTCTGATATGACATTTATGTTCAAAGAGAAATGTTTACAATAGAATACCATTTTTTGTTCTAGGACTACAAATCCTGATTTCTAGGAATAATCTTTAGCACTTATAGTAAAGCATCATCATTATATGTGCTGGAATACATGGCCCACTCTCTTCCAATCGGAGTTACATGCTATCTCAATAGGTCTGCGCCCGTCATATTTTGGATCAAAGACATAAAGCGGCTACTATCTGTATATTCTCAGATAGTCAAGCTGCTGTCAGATAACTGCCTTCATGGGGACTCTCCTCCAGGCTTGTCAGATACTGCCTCATAGTTGTTCAGGAACTCTCTGTGGGCAACAAGGTCACACTTTGTTGGTTTTCTGGACACAGAGGCATTGACGGAAACTAATCTGCATATGAACTTACCAGAAATGGCTCCTGTAGCCACAAGTGTGTGGGCCCAGGACCATTCTGTTGCATCGGCCGAGATTTTACTCACAAAACACTTCCGGACTCTAAAGGTAAAACTCTGGGAAAACATTCCTGGACTTTGTCAAGTCAAACTTCTGGCAAGACCGCGTAATTCAGGCAAACTGAGTAAACGAAACAGATCATGTCAAGTCAACTGGCTTAAGTAGCACCTCCAAAGTATGGGGTTATCGAATGAACCTGAGTTCAGACTGTGTCAGGAAGCCTCTTCACATATTCTGCTCGACTGCTCGGCTGTGGGTAGGCTCAGGCACTTTCGAATGACTTTGAAGGAAATCGAGGTACAAAAGATCATCTCCAGATGCAGTGCCTCGCCCTCACCTTTTGAGGTGGACCCAGACCAATCCGTGTGGGCCTGGACCTCTCTCTCTCACGCTTTTCGGGCTTCTTAAAACAAAACAATCTGTACATATGGAATTCACAGCGTTGCTGGGGAACTATGACTTGTAAGACTATTTTTCTGAGTGTAGGGCTGAGTCTCAGACGGAGGCTGTGGCTGTTGAAATGAACTCAAGTTTGCCATTATTCTAGCCGTAGCATATGATTGACGCCGCAACAACAACAACAACAATGCTGGGAATCCTCACTCTCATCTTCACAAGTCACAGACCATAAAATGATGCGAGTTCATATTCATATTCCCATTCAGTTCAGTTGAGTTCAGTTCATTTCGTATGTGCCCAGTTCGTTGCCTAAGTCTTTTGTTTGTTGCTTGACATTTGTTTACACATGCATTTAATTTGTTTAAATAAATATGAAAAAAAGCACAAGTAAATGACTTCATTGCCAAAATAATCACATCTCCAAAAAAAACTAATGACACTGTTTGTACACACAACACCGTTTTTTTTTTTTTTTTTTGTGTTGGCTAACAAAGATTCTCAAGATTTTGTCTACACGGCGAAGACGACTACTACTTAATAATCATTTAGTTGGGGTGCTAATTATGTCCCACTGTAGCGTTGGTCTACGCAGCCATATTACTTTGTTTATATGTATGGTTTAATTGTCCGCTATTATCAGGTTATGAGGTGGTGCGAATGGCTCATCACAATGGCATCATAAATGCGCTTTAGTTAGCTGAGAGTTAAGTGCTCAAATGGCTCTCCTCTGTGCCTGTTGTCTGTTGGAGTGGGCGTAGCATGTTCAGCATACAAAATGACGAGAAAAAGCGAAATTACTGACTTTAGTTTCAGCTTCATAAACATTTTTTTAACATATATGCAAAGCATGTGTTTGTTTATGTTCAGTAGTTGCTACATTTTGCACTTGTTACAGTTTTGGAAATACATATTCAATGTTGATATAGCTGCCGCTGATGACCATTCAGGGGCGTTAACTGTGAAATCCAAAATAATAAATACTGGAACTCCACATGTTTGGCATTTATAATGCATAGGGGTTTGTTATAAAGGTATGCCGTATTATATAACTCCATACTCAAATCAATTGGATGCGTTCATGAAAAGTGAAAGATACATAAATTCGAATTGAAAGTTAACTTTAGATTGCAGAAGTTTATATACACTATAATATGAATACAGCCTCATCTAGCCATGCCGTTGACAAATTTGACAAGTTATCATTGACAAAACAACATTCAAGGCAATTATAGTAAGATTTTGACACTTGCCGCAGTGAACTTTGCAGCCTTAAGAGCTCATTTTGCCACCCAAACCAAAACTTCACAAGCAAATCAATAGAAATATTATAGAAACAGATGATGCAAAGAAAAGCAACACATACAAACAGAATGTCTGCTTATATATGAACTTTATAGCAAAAAAATGCATTTAGATAACAACTTTGACCTCGTCTTCGTCTCACTTGCAGATGGAATATGGCAAAACGGCTTGTTAGTGTTTATCTATGCCATACAATTTAGCTTGTGTGAAAATCTCAGGATAGCTTTATAGTTATAGCTGCTATAGTTTGGCCTGTGCGTTGTTCCTCGAGTATTGAACATGTCATCAAAGACCTTTATATATAGATAGATATAGATTTATATATGGATTATATGGTGTATATGTATATGTGGAATTGGGAATTTGAGTAAGATTTGAAAAACCCGAAATATTTTCAGATTTTATAGAAATTTCCAGAGTTTTAATACCATTAATAAATCTCAAATAGTTCAAATCACTTTCCTCAGATTGGCCATCTCATCCATCCACATTAAGGTTTAAGGGGAAAGCCAAGTTTCCCTAACCATCTCTATAAAGATCTGAAAATGAAAGAAGTACATAGATATGTCTGAGCCTGATTTGGTGAGTGATATATTTCTAATACAGCTCCAATCTAACCAGAATGTAGTACTATCTTTAAGAATACATTAAACCAAAATAAGGATTTCAAACTCTTACATCCAATATACCATTCTGTTTAACCAAATCTTCAGTCTTCAGAAAATCGAACTTACAACCAATCTGTCAGAGTCCAACTACCCATAACTCAGTTTACAGCTCAGTGAAAGAGTCCAGCATGGTCTAATTAGATATCTCTGTATATACATAATTGTCTTATTGAAAGCCAATTAAAGTCAAGTTCAAAATGCCGCACCTAGCAAGTGGTTTTTTGGTCAGCTCGTGTTTTGGTAATTAAAAATTAGACGTCCAATCGAGCGTGGCAAATGTTGGGCGATAAAAAAATTGACAAATTCAAATTCAAAGTAAAAGTAAAACCAAAGCCCTAGGGGGCATCTATGTTGAGGTTACACTTATATGACTGAAGTTTAATGCAGGTGTTGGATATATGAGATAAGCACTTAACACCAAAACTTTTTAGTTACAGTTTTAGGTGTTGACAAATGACAGACAAGTTTAAGACATACTCAAACTCAAACATCAGGCGAACCACCACAAGAAATGCACACAAAGTTCAAGTCCACAATGAAGTACAATGATGATAACACCAACAAGTTGGTAGCATTGACCCGCTGTGTTCAGGCAAGCTCAAACCAAGAAACTAGCAAACTAGCAAACCAAGAAACCAACAAAACACCAAACAGCTAGTCAACAACTCATTCATAAAGCCAACCGCATGTTAGCCAACAACACACTTGTCTTGTCTGGCATAAACATTAGCAAATAACATCAATGCCATACATACTCGCACATACGTCTATAATTTCATTATTAATTTCTGTATATTTTTTCTTTTTTTGCGAAAAATTTAATTCTTTTGGCCAACAATGGATTCGAGCAGCAACAATTACAAAACGGAACCACTGCGAAATTGAACGAAATCAAATAAAATAATATGATATATGACTTGGCCATAAGCTGCTAATAGCTCAAGTGCTCGAGTTCTTTTCTTCAAAATATCAAATTCAGTTCCAGATCAGACGTAATCAATGTCGTGCGATCAGCGCCACTTGGGCGCCTTTTGTCTGATTTAAACAAAAATCTCTGAACTTGACGCCAATATGTCACACACTCGAATCGACACACACGAAAAGCACTTGAAGCGTTATATATGACTTCAAACGCACAAATACACTTGGCAAAAGCCATTCAAGTCTGCAGCTAAAGACTCGATTTAGATATGGGAATTATTTTATAGATTAAGGAAATAAATTTATTGAAAAGATTTTGTAATTATTTTCAATTCCATAATGTATAGGATAGCTCTCATTGGAAACGTTATATAAAGAAAAGTTTGATATGAAAATAATTTGTTTAGAATATTTTCTTTCTCTGCTTCATTAAAATTGAAAAAAAAATTTAAAAAATTATGAATTTATATTTACAGTAAAGCTTAGATTGCAAAGAATAGCTTGACGACTCAAGAAAGATATCGTTTGGTTAAACTTAGGTGAGACAAACTAATCGAAAATCTATATAAATATTAGTAAAAATCATCCTAAGAAAAATACTTATAAAATGAACAGAAATAAATAAACATCAGCACAGAATTATGAAATCGTTTCCTCAGAAGAATCCATCCATAAATGAAAATTTCATTTCTTTCATTTCCCAGCTTTCATTGGTAATTTTATGACAATTTTCAACATTTTATATTCACCTGTTTTCGCTGTGTGTAGGAATAGGCAGCATTTGTATACGACTATAAAATGTCCAAGTGTTTAGCTTAATTAAATCATTTGATGAAATGATTGTGCGCTATTTTGGCCATTTGATGTCATTGGCTCAATGCGAAGGTTAAAAGTGTTAAACTCTTTTTTCGGGCTCAGAGCTTGGCCCAGAGGGAGAGCAAAGAGCTGCTTCAAATGATTGCGCAACCACAATTTTTTGTTACTGTGTTGTGGCTTGATTTGAGCCCAAAAGTCTGAGCCTTTGGCAGGGCTGGGGCCATGTCTTGGACCTGGATGTAGGTCAGTGCGATGGCTAATGTATTTAGGCTTCTCTTATGTTGCAGCTGATTTATGCCACATGATCACATGTGTGTGTGTGCGTTTTTTGTGGCATGCCACACAGCAAAAAAAAAAAAACCTCAACAACAACAGGAAACAAGAAACGGGTTTGGCCGAAAGAAGAAAACAGCTGCAAAAACAATGAACACAGAAAGAAGCCAAAGGGCGGGGCAACGGAAACTGTAAGCCTCAGCCATATAGCCTCAGCATTGAAGACACTTTCGCTTTACGCGACCTTTGACAAGATGCAACAAGTTGCGGCCGCATATGTTGATTTTGTTGTTGTTGTTGTTTTTTATAAATGTGGAATTGCGGCTTAATGATGCTGGAATTGTCGGCATGTATGTATGTATATGTGGCTAAATACGTAACTCGTTCTTTAAAGTGGCATTCCATGTAATTCAGGAAATTCTTGCCAAAACACACAGAAGCATGTACAATTTTAATTAAGGCTACGACTGAATGATACCCTGCAGGCCTGAACAATAGCTAAACATGTTAAGCAGCAACATTTTATACATATGCACATATCATTAGCCAGAGGATATGCTGGGTTAATTTGGTATGGTTTAATGGTTTCATAGCTGAAAATAATGATTGTTCTTGCCTTTCATCTGGTGTCCGGAAATCTACAATAATTAAGTATTGACATATAACTATGAAATAAGTATCTAGTGGTATAATTAAGCAACGAGAGGTATCTATATATATATTCCTTAGCAAAAAAGACACATTATACACTAAGAAAAACATTCGGTCGTAAAGTAAGTGCGTACAAAATTGTTCGTTTTCTTGAATTGTGAACGGCTTGCTTCATTCAAGAACTTGCTTCTGGTCTTATTTTACGAAAGTTTTGGGTGAATTCCAAGATGGTTCTATATACAAGGAACGTTCTGGGTTCATTTCAAACACACTTTGAGCTTAAACTTTCAGGGTAACTTTGAGAAAGTTTTCTTTTCATTTCAAGATTGTTTTGAGCTAAGTTCAAGAACATTCTGGTGACATGTCTAGAACTCTCTGGTGTCACTTCTACAACTTTCTAATGACATATCAAATACGTTTTGAGCTCAGTTCAAGAACACTTTAAGCTCATCATCCGTTGGCAGAAAATAAGAACGTGTTGGACACATTTTGAGAAACCTTTGGCTTCACTTTTTAAATACTTGCAGATCTCTTTGGCTTATTTTGTATAGAGTTTGCTTAGGCAATATACTCTGACCATAAGCTACGTAGCTGAAATATTTGACCAAATTTGTGGATCAGTTCCTGCTGCTCGATATGCTGCCGGTGACTGCCTGCTATGGCTACCGTTTTTGGCCATTCAAAGACAACACAAAAATGCTGTCTCAACCCAAAAATGTGACTATCTGATCTACGCTTTGTCGCGTGCATATTGGCCGTTGCTGGCTGCTTATATTTTTGCTGTTGTTAAAATGATATCATGAATATACAGCGTATATATCTACATATATGTGCCTGTAATTTGAAACAATGCGGCACAAAACAATTCATTAACAAAATAACAAAAAAAAAAGCGCCAACTGAATGCTGACAGCTGCGCTTGTTAAGTGATATTCAATAGATTCGTTGCGGCAGGCAGGTTTTCTAAGACAGCGGGGGAGTGTGGCGGCAAATGAATCTATAGCGCGTGCCCCGCTTAGGCCTCAACTTGATGCTGTTATGGTGTTTTGTGGCTTAGACAGGATTTGTGGCCTATGAATGTTTGGATTTTTCGGCTAGAGCTGACTTTTGTTGTTTAGTCGGATTGTGCCTTTCACCTGTATGCTGTTGCACTTTTTTGTTGCATGCTCTAATTGCACAATCTGGAAGCTGCACAGAGAAAAATTTGATCAAACATGAATATAAGATTAGATTGGTTACAGTTTAATAACAAATTTGTTCATGGAAGAAAACCAATTAGTGCAGAGAGATTCCAGTTGTTGATGGCGCAGCTCCAATCATTTCGGAAATCAATTAAAATCTTAATATGATCAATGTTACATATCATCACCCTTTTCATAATTTTCATTATCGTTTTCCTCTGTGTAGCATCTTAGCTCTGATGCTGAATCTGGTACTGTTATCCACGTTGTCAAGTGTCCGGCACTCACTTTGTGTTGCTTTTATTCGTGAATTGTGGGCGTACTTTACTGCTGCGTTTTCTGAACTAATTTCAACAGGCTAACGCAAATAAATTACTGCCAAATGAGTTGTGGCTTATTGTTTGTTTGTTTGGCTGCAAGTGAAAGGTATTTTGTGGTCTCTTACACAATCAGGCAGCGCGCCAACAGCTCGATCAGCCAGCCAATTGACCCATGGACTACCCGAAAGTGCAATTAAAAGCGGCGCCGACAAATTGTTATAGAAACCCCCGCATACAACGAGGCAAAGTGCGGGTGAAACCACACAAAAAACCTAACCAAGTAAACCACACAAACAGCTGCAAGGCGTTCGATAAAAAAATATATATATATATTGTAAATTGTAGCTGCAGCCATATGGCTAACAATGAATGTCTTTAATATATACCAAAAACCCAATTCCAATTCGGCCAACAGCCAACAACAACAGCCACAACAATAACAAGAAAATTTAAGCCAATTAATTTTCAGTTTCATATATTTTTTTTAATATTTTTTGTTGCCAATTTGGCAGGCCATAATTGCCCAAATATGGCGTTTTAATTATTATGCAGTTCCCCAATTGAATACAAATCCAACGAACAATTGAGCTAAAGGCATAGGCAGCGATAGACAAACCAATATTTAGCCAAAAGTTCGAACAGGTGGGGGCCCTTTTTGGCACTGTATGGCCAACTAATTATGTTTGAAAGACCAGATTGGGTGTCGTCCGTCCGACATTTGAATACTCTTGATCTTGTATAAATGAATGACAGACAAGAGCTGGGAAGATTTTCACCGAGTACTTAAAGGATTATGATAATGTTATAAGCAAAGAAGAAATGCTTGTCGAAGATGTAGAGTCTTAGTCTCAGAGTCGAAGAGTTGGAGATTGAGAGTGTTCCTTCAAGACTTGTAAGATAGTAAAAGGCGGACTGACATCATTAACAGCAGCATTACTAAAGTATGTATTCTTAAAACACACCTAATGAATCTAATCACAAGAGTGTTAACTGATAGATCTACAGAGTTTTTATAATCGAAATGTATACTGAATGAGCCCCTTCACTCAGAGAACTAATATCGAAAATTCTAGTTAAAATACTTAAACTAAATGTAGAATTTTAATTCTGGGCTATTCTTAAATTTAAAATGAATTAATTTTGAAATTGTTTAGATTTGATTTTGTAATAAGAATTATAGTATTAAGAATTCACAGTCCAACAATTTTTAAAGAATTTTTTTAAATTTGTATGAAGAATTTTTGTCTGTGTTTGACTTTTGATACTATTATTATTTGATCTAATAGTGGAATTCTTCATTTATATTCTGATTATAACTTTTTGGGCTAGCGGGCTCAAGGTCTTGAGTGATGATTAACTCTGACAGGTCATGAAACAGCTGCCAAGTCAGCCTGACTTCAATTTTTGGTTTTGTTATCAATTTTGTGCTGTTGTCAAATACAATGAGACGCTGCTGAAATCATGGAATCCGACGGAATCATAAAGTATTTCAATGGCAGCTGAAAATATAGAAAACCAATTCGAAAATTCTGATTATATTAATTTTGATTAGCCTATGGGAGTGAGCATATATCTCACCTATAGTTTAGAACTTAAAGGAGCACAAAGGCTAATAACTGCTCAAATGTTCGACTACAAAATAAAAAAATACTATTTGTATTATGAAAATTATATTAGACACTCTATTATTACAGCTAGAATCTCTTTTATAATTGATAAATTTATCTCCTTTTAGCTTTTTTAATCAGAAAGAACATACTTTTATTAGACCAACTTTGTTGGTAAATCGCCTGAGCAAGAATTTTGTTCCCACAATTTTGTTTCTACATAAGATTTCCGAAACATACAGAATTGTTCCCCAATTTAGCTATCAAACATATTTACTAAGCTTATAGAAAACCTAACTCAATATAAGTGTAAGAAAAGAAGCACAGCATTGTAATGAAGCCTGCTCTTCGTAGCGTATTCAAACCAATTACAAAGATTTATGTCTTCATGATTGTGGCTATGGTTGCATTTTCAATGCTTTCAATCGGCTCCCAAATGCACATGGAAAAATGTTATACAAATCAAAAGTCGAGCAATGTAAATGAAAATGTGTTTTTTCTTCGTTTTTTCGGTTTTGCTCAAGGTTAGCTGTATGGAAAATTATAACCCCCGCATATAGTTGGTTAACCAGAATATGGGTTGGGCACGGCACAGGCTTGGACTGAAATAGACATAGGCCATAGCAATAGCTACGGCCACAGTCAGCATTTGCAGATGTAGATGTTGTTAACCAGAGGCAAAAATTCACTCACTCATTCACTCACTTGCTGCTGCCGACAGACAAAGAGACAGTTGGAGCCAGAGTCAGAGCCAGAGCCAGAGCCTGAGCCTTCGCCTGGCTATTGGGCGCGCTGCTGATTGTAAACTGCGACTGTGGTTGGGTCGATTGTGGTGCAACATCAAGCTCACAGTTTGGCGGCAACGACGGCAGTTGCGGTTAATTTGCTTGTCATTGCCCAGTTGAGTGGCTGCCGCAGTTGCCGCTTTTGGGTTTAGTCTATTTGAATACAAATTTAATTTGAAATTGAAACTGCTGCTGCTGCTGTTGCTGTTGCTGCTTCGGCCACTGCGGCTGCTGTTTGCTGGAGATTTGCCTAAGCAGGCGTTTTGGGCAGCTGTTTTGCCACTCATTTGGACGTGCCGCAAATTAGCCAATAAGTACATATAAGCTGAGCTGAGGCTAAGCCTTAGCTATAGAGAACTTGTTGAGCTGCTAAGCTGCTTAATTAGAAAGTGTACCAAAATTTGACCTTAGCCAACATATAGGCCTAATGTATGAGTAGGTGTATATAACCGAGAGTCTTTTTTTCCGGCATGCCTTTTGACTGTTTTTGACTTTGTTGTTGTATTTTCGTTTTGCGCATGCCGCTCCAAACAATTTATATCAAATTTAACCTGCATGGCCACCTTTTGAACCAGAGTTCAGAGCCAGCCCCAAAGTCAAATAATTTTGTTTAATCAACTTTAATTTTTTTTTCCTTTAACAAAATTTTCATTGTCTGCTCATAAAGTGAGAGGCAAATGGTTAAGGCATTGAATGCTTATCGCCTTTTGGATATAAGTATAATGTGTTTTTTTTTTTTATTTTTGCCTTCTTTTTGCAACAGTTAGTTCAGTTATTTTTGCGCAATTATTATTGTCCCACAGACTAGTGCAGAAAAAAGAGCTGTTCAATTCCAATTCCAGTTTCAGTTTGAGTTTAAGTTTCAGCCTGGCTTGGCCAGCTGCCTGCAGCGGTTTTACTTTTGCTTTCGTTTCAACTTAGTTTGATTTGTGGCTAAGTGGTTAGGTGGCTGTGGCTATGTCGCTGCTTAGCGCTTTTCAGATTTCAGTAACTTTGCTCCAATTTGCCACGCTTGATTTAAGTTGCGATTAGGCCAGCCAGCGTCCGACTCGTCAGCTAAAACAGGCGTCTAATTTATGTGTAGAATTGCGTAATTCTCAACTCGAAGCCATGTGAAAATTGCCACAGAAAAAAAGCAGCCGCCCAGGCTTTTGGCTATAAACAGTCAAACAGCTACAATAGCCAAAAGACAATTTTTTTATACCTTTCGGACTAATTTATGCGGCCTAGTCAAGGCTTTCAAACTTTCAGGCCTGATCTGTCTCTTTCTCGGCTTAACCGCCCCAAACTGCCCTAAATGGTCATTGATGTGCACATTTCAGTGAGCTTGATGCGTGTGAATTTTTTGGGAATCTGCAGACTGAGCCGCCAGTTCGTTGCTTAACTCTTTTGTTTAATGGAAACATTGACTTTGACTGTTTTATTTGAATTTTGGTAGCCATACAAATTAACCAATTAGAGCGACTTGCAGCACACTTTGCCATTTGTTAGCAGTTGCAAAGCCCGCAACACCCGCAAAACCCGCACACACCCTGAGATATCACGCCAGCTAACATTAATGAAGATAAATTTGTTATTTTGCTGGTTGGCCAGTTTTATGCATGTTTTTATATTTAAAACGAATCAAGTTGCAAATACATATACATATGTGTGTATTGATAATTAATGCAGATAAGCAGGACAGGCTTCCACAACTACAATATTTTAATGAAGAACTTGCCGCCGAACCGAAAGCAACAGTTACAAACAAGACAGATTATACATATATATGAGGTTGAAGCCGAAGTTTTTATACCTTATTAAATAAGTTAGTTTAGGTAAATATATGATTTGGTTAGGTTCAAAATAGGCAAAGCTGTTGTAAATTTCTATGTTGATGGATTTGTCGACATTTATGTTATAATCTTTATTAGTTGGCCTATTCAAGATCAGGGAATTAGTATTAAGCTCTGCCACAACCAACACAGGGGTCTTGCCTAATGACGAACTCTTGGAGCAGATAGATATATGGGGAACATTGTACTTTCATGATCTTGGCTAACCAATAAAATGTACCTATATATATATATATATATATATATATATATATATATATAGGTTTCTATCATTCAGTCTTATATAATTGCAAACCAAAGCAGTAAAGTATTTAATATCCCAAGAATCTTTGAATGATGTAAGTCAGATTAAGTCAAATTTTTATACAATTTCCACCTTCCCTTATGACTTAGCCTTTTGAATGAAACTTCACCTAGTTAGCCTAAAGACTTCAAAGCAATTTCTTAGAAATACACAGACGGACGACATCACTTCTGCTTTGATTCGAATACCCACTGTAAAGTGTATATCAAATCAGCAACAGTCAAACCAGTTTCAGTTTCAGTTTCAGTTTTAAAGTCTTGAATTTCAGTTTTCAGTTTCTTTAGCTTGGGGCCTAGTGAATGCTCGCATGCGGGTGTCACTTAACTCATAAATCTTAGTATATGACCTTGGGTAAACAACCAATACAGATCTTCAGCAGCTGAGCGGAGAGTTTTGTGTATCCTGACAAAAGGCTCCTTCCAGGAATTTCTGATGTGTTGGCTCTTTTTTGATTAATTGCTGGCTAATGTCATATGGTTGTTTGTGTGGCCAAAAGCCGCCTTTCAAATACATTCAAGATCCAGGCAGGCCAGCCAGACATAACTGAAGCGACCAACTGCCATTACCAATGTCTGTCAATTCAAAAAATCTCTGGACTGACATGTCATAACAGAGGTATAACAGAAGCAGCGGCGATGCCCAGTTTTTCATGTTCAAGTCAGGCGACGTCGGGCCCTGTCGACACAGCTGTCAAGCTCAAGCCAACTCAGCCGACGATTTACATTGCCAGCACTATGGCCATAATCTATTTGAAGTTCAAGGCATATCATAAGTACACATCCATCAATCTATAACTAAATCCATTATCAGGCCGCCACATGCATAATTAAATGCTCGCCTCAGTACACTCGACTCTGTTGTTTGGACACTTAATTAGTGACCGCAACTATGCAAATTATACAGCCCACAAATTCCAAGTTAGTCTAGCTGATGCTCTCTCGCTCTCTCTGTGTATCGCTAGGTCGCTCTAGCATTCGCAGAAATTGCGCAAAAATTAATATCAAATCGATAATACTAAAAGCCTGCAGCAATAAACCAAGAAACAGGTAAAACAAGCTCGACTAAAATCAGCTCGTGTTGGCCAGCGCAACGGGAACTAAAGCTACATAACTAAAAGCCTCACACTTGACTGCACATAAAAGCTTCCGCTCTAAATACATAGTTCTCTCCGCCTCTCTTCTTCACAGCCACAGCCACAGCCAAAGTGATCTATGCAAGCGCGTGCCTCGTGCCTGCCTTTGGAAAGTGAGAGTGTGCGAAAGCTTTGGTTGGCCGCTCTCTTAAGTTGCGCTGCAATTTACATTATTTTAATTGTTGCATTCAACAAGCGTTGGTTTGGCTTGGGGCGTTTTCATAATGATGGATATGTGTAGAATCATTGCATAATTTTAGGCGGCGATTTAATTTGTTTATTTGCAAGTAATAAGTGGGCTTTTGAATGTGGTTTTGAAGTTCAGTTGAATGCCAAATGCTCGGGGCACTTAAATTTCGTTTCCTTGTGACAATTTGCATACAAATCAAACAACGATAATTTCGAAAATAAACAAATGTGGAATAATTATTGTTTTGTATGTAAAAAAGTTGCTTGAAGTCGTGGAACTTACTAAAAGAAATAATAAAATGAAAATTAAAAATATATTTGAAGTAAAATGTAAAGAATTCAAGTGATAGATAGAGACACCAGCTGACCCAGGTCCTAAGGGTCACCAAATTCGGTATGTAGGCTCCCTCTGTAGAGAGTCAGATGTTTTCTTTCGCCGCCGTGAATCGATAAAAACCTTATATCTCCTAGAGGTCTCAACGCTTTCAGTCGAAACTCGGTTTGTATATGTATTAGTAAATAGTCTACCGATTTGCCAAATTGTAAGCAAAATTCAACTATAGCTAAAGCCATATGAATTTCTATAAAATCACACGACTGCTTTGTTTCCAATTGCCTACGCCCTTCTCCATACGCTTCTCCAAAATGTAATATTTACATACATTTCTCTTGCAGAGCTCTTTAATCCTACTTCTTATGTCGCCGTCTGCTTGTCAATAAATGGAGTGCGTTTCGATTTCTGAGCCTGGATTTCTGAGCTGCATTTCGCTTTCATTGCCTGTGCCAGTGGCGCTTTCTAATAGCCGTTAAGAATGGCAAGAGACACAGAAAAGTGGGTCAGCTTATTTTTAAAAAACGTTTCAATTAACACATGACCGACATTGGGCATTGGGCGCCCCCACTCAGTCAAGTCAAGTGGAACCCGAGCCCAAGTCTCATCTTCGACTGGGCTCGCTCTGTGTGTGTAAACACATGTTCTTGCAACTGATTACAAATTTACGATTACTGTCGATTTTTGTTTCATTTTTGTTTTAATGTGATTTTTATTACAACACGAAACAACAGGCACAACAAGTGGAACAAAACCAAAACCAAAAAGAATGGAATGGAATCTCGAATTGCATTTGGTTAGTCATGCGCAAAGTAATACATAGTGCAAATAAGAAATAAAGAATACAAATACAAATACAGATACAGATACTATATCTATATAGGTATGAATAAACAATAATTGTTAGTTTTGTGAGTTGGCTTTTGTGTTACACTTGCAGTTGCAAATGGATTTTTTTTCTGTCCATTATTAATAATGATTTAATTTCCATTGTCTGTTTTTTTTTTTGCCAGCTTCAGATGCAGTCAAGGACATGAATGCGTCAGTCGGAGTTTGTCTGTAGTTCAAGATGACCTTCCTTCACAAATATTTGTGGAATTACAATCCTAGTCAGTGGGATAGGAGACAATGGAGGTTTTGTGCTGGAAGGCTTACGGCTTTGGAATGCCACAAGACTATTGAAATGAAGGAAATATATATAGCTATAACTGAAGTTTAACTTTTTGATGAAAGAAGAGGTAATGGAAGATCTTTCTTATAGTTGAAAATGATGGCTTCATCTATATACTATAATTTCTTAAAAAATTGCCACATTGTAATAAAACTTATAATATTTTAACAGCATAATTTGGATGTTTACGATATTGAGCATCTGGCCATGTCAGCATTAGCAAGGCCAAGTAGAAGACTTCTCTTGACGAACATTGTATGGTCAAGGGTCAGGGTGGGGAGGGGGAACCTTCATTTTATGCAAGGATAGAAATATGTGATTACAAACTCTTCAAACTTAACATTATCCACACATGATGGACAACGTAAACATCTTACTTGGTAGCCAAACAAATTTCTGAAAAATCGCATTCTTTCAACGTCTTCAAAAATATGTCCTAGTTCCTTAAATCAATGATTATATTCCTCATACTAATTCTGCTTTCGATAACTGATTACTTCTGAGTGAAGTCGTCTCTGGCTTGTAGCCACTTTGCTTGCTTTGCCCATATACATAGGGACAATTTGTACCTCAACTTTGACCCACTTGCAGGTCAATAATGGAGATAAAAACTATTCTATCTTTTAAGCTGAATCAAGTCACATAAACACAGCCTAAATTCATGAAAATTGATTAAACACCTTCAGTGTTAGTCGTAAACAAACATCGTGACAGGAGAATTTATGTGTATATATATGAGATATATATATCCAAAACTAGCACTTTGGTTTTATCAGTCCGTCTTAATCATGCCCAATTTGTATTTCTGTTTAAGCTTCAAGTGTAAAGAACTTTCACCGAGTCTGACATTGCCAATGATTCATTAATTCTTGAACAAAAACCACTCACAGCTCAACTCAGATCAGCTCGGCTCATTGAATGCTTCATAATTATATATACATATTCTCGTATATGCAAAAAAAAAAAAAAAACATCAAAAAAATCATCATAATTGTGGTTAGAACTCTTCCCAGTGGGTTTCCCAAAACTGTTTGCAAAAAATGTAAAAATCCAGGTCAATACAAAATCATTTACATTTGGTGTAAAAGCCAAAAGAATCATGAACAATTTGTTCTAATTTCAGGCAATAAGCAGAGCAACAACAACAATAACAACAACAGCAACCAGGGGCACCCCATCGTCTTAACAAACACAAATAAATCGATTTCATAATTCTTGCCTGTGCATGATGCGGCACATTCCGCAAATATGGCCACAGGGCCTGGATTCGGCTATGATGATTATGATGTTCATGATGATGATGTTGAAGACTCCTCTGACGCTGACCTTGTTGCCTGTTTGGGCCTATTTGGAGGATTTACATAACGGCAAAATTGTGACTTAATTGCTGCCAATGGCCTAACCATCTATGACACAATTGTACAATTTGGGGGGCTCTCTGTGCTTACCTTTAGCTGCCTTTACCTGTCTCTTGATTGCTGATTAACCCAGGCACAACATGTTGCCTTGCAATTGCGTCTGCATGGTATGGAATATATGATGCGGGCGCCAGCCACGAGACCAAAGATCAATAAGTTAGCAGATGCTGAACAAAGATGATCGAATAAAGGATGCTGTATTAAATTTAAGTTATTAATTTTGATATTTAATAATATTGACAAGCTCTAAAAGAGCTTCTACTAAGAGTAAATATCTTAGATAATATTTTCCATAAAGTGTCGCGATTTGCACTTCAAATTAAGTTCCAAATTTATTCTATATTTTATATAGAACATTATTTTTTTACTATTTTGTAATCAACTTAATCTTTTAGCTAAAAAAATAACCTCATAAGTCTTGCTTAAAGACTTAACTTACTTAGAACGTTTTTCATTTGTGCCTCACTATGCTTCCTTTTCTTCCTGGCCAGTTCTCTGCGAGAGTTATCTCTTTGAGAATTGTCTAATTTTAATTTCTATGCTTCAATTGACATTTTCAAACTTTCATTTGTTTGTGTTACCAGTGTGACCAGCTTTAAAACGCGTTGCTAATCATTTTGAGACACTTTATCATACAGCGTTGCCACATTTTCATAAAATGTTAAAATAAAGTTATAAAGAAGATAAGAAAGATAAGAAATGATGATCATCTGATAGCCAATTTTATAGAGAACCTGCTAAATCGTATCTTAAACTGCCATATACGAAGATAATCACACCTGCCAGTGATAGTAATATAAAGATAATATTATTATCCCCCAATCTTATAAATCTTTTCATAATGACAACGCATACTGAATACACTTCCTCTTGATTTTTCCATACAGAGTATAATAATTGAGACTGGGCTCATAAATAACGGTGCACTGTCTCATTGTCAACAAAGACTTTTGTGGCTTTTGGGCCAACAAGTAGGACAGCGACGAATAAAGTTATTAACAATGCGCCAACATGTACATGGATCTCTGAAAATGGACGGGAACGTGACAAATACCAAAAGGCACTCAGGCAGGCAGGCAAGCAGGCGAGGCAGCAGGCTCAGGCGGTGCTGCTGCTCACCATGGCCATGGCCATGGACACTCGCCACTTGCGGGCAATGTTTGTCTAGTTGGCTGCAACAACAACAGCAACAACAGCAACATGGTCCATCATCCAGCCAGGAGGCGACTAAAAGCTGAGGCGATGCTCAAGTTGAAAAAGGGCAAACCATGACGAAGCCGCCAGCGTTGCTGCATCTTAGACAGAGGGAAAGGCTGAGAGAGAGAGCGAGAGAGAGAAAGAGCTAGAACACCGTTAACATTTTATTTGACTGAAAATTGCCTTTAATTTATTGCCAAGGCGAGCGCAGTTTGAACTTGAAGTTGGGCCTGAATTTGAATGTTTTCATTGTTGATTTTCCTAGACATTTCGAAGCGGCACTTGTTCTAATTTCTTTGCTTTTCAGCACCAATCAGTGCCAGCCATGCCGTTGCCATTTTCCATTTCAATTTTTTTTTGCCATAAACGCTGTGGAGGGTATGGAAATCGAAGCCAGACAGGACAGAAAGACAGACAGACAGACAGACAGGACAGACAGACAGCCAGACCCTGCGGCTGCCCAATAACATAAATAATGGCTAGGCAGGAGGCAGGCAGCAGCATTTTAATAAATCAATTAAACGGCTACTCAAGTTGCTCATCGTTTCTCGCGAATCTACATTTCTCTTTGGCTGCAGCTGGCTGGGCAGGCTCTAGGAAGTGCTGCAACAGGTTCAAGCGATATTAACTACAACCTAAGGACATGGACATGGACACGGACATGGCGGACAACGTGTGTGCCCGCAGAACAAACACGTGTTGCGATGCAGATGAGACGCTACTTTGAGATCTCTTACTATATGTATGTATCCGTACATAACTTTTCTATGCCCCCCCAAACCCCTCACTTATTTTTGGCACGTACATGAAGAAAATATTACCAGAGATAAGGATTGGTTGTGTGTCAGTGTGTGTTGTGTGTGTGGGTTAGGGTTAAAACATGTTCAACATCATATCCGCATTTTAATGGTTCTGACTCGCAACTGCACAGACGAAATTAGAATGCAGCGTAATTAATGAAACCATGGCCAAGAGCCGCAAAACTGACAGCTCCGCTTAACCTCAAAGTTGACAACTTTGCTTTGGCAAAACACGCCCCACGCCCACATCGTACACATGACACATGACAGCTGACAAAGCGGTCAACTTCTACCACAACAACAACAACAACAAGAAAGCCATACAATTAGCATATTACTAAAAGGCAACGACAAGCTGATCCAAGTTTTATGCAAACCTCAAGAAGTTCAATATCACTGCCACTGCCAGAGTTTTGAAATCCTTCTTTTAAAACAACTTGGTCAATATGCTTAAGCTTCGACTTGCATTGATCTGAGCTGTGGGCTTTGGTTCTGGGTCTGCCTTGGCATTCGACTCTTACTTGTCTTGCCTTGTCATTCGCCAATAACTGGGTCAGCCCTGTCAAAAACGTCAGTTTCACAAATATGCCCAAGAATACTCGCACTCGCACTCGCACTCGCACTCGTGTGTGAGCATGTGCAAGAAGAGTTTGCGGAGGAGTTCTACTTTGGCACTCAATGAAGGTGTTGTTCGACAAGGCATTGACAGTTTGGACCACAGGCAGCACAAAAGTGAGTAATTATCTTTGCTTTTTCTTTTAGCTGTTGAAAAGATGTGTGGAAAGTTTAGAATATGCAAATTTCAGTTAAAAATGCATCTGCATTTTTTGGCTTGTTCATAACATTGAAGGGCATTGGTATAAAATTGTAGCTTTAGTAGGTTAGCAGGTACGATAAGAGGGGACACGTTATTTGTGCTGTAGTTTAAAAGCCAGCAAGAGCTTAGCTAGAAATTATATGAATGGTTCTAAAAATTCTAAAAAATTTGACACTTTCAGGAAGAATTTTGTGTTTGAATGATTATTACCATTGATATTAGAATATCATATTGGGATTATTATCATATCCTGTAGCTATGGTATAAGGGTGTATTAAAATTGTTGCGTATGTATGTGTATATATGTATGTAACATGCAGAAGGAAGCATTTCCAACCCCATTTTGATCCGGATGACAGCCGAGTTGATCTAGCCATGTCCATCCCTCCGGACAATTGGAAATCTAGTTCTGGGAAACTATAAGAGATAGAGACTTCAAATTTGTATATTTATTTGCTATAAATATCTACCTAGATCAAGTTTATTGTATTTTTTCTGTCACGCTCACTTATTTTAGACGATCCCCATACAAACCCTCCGCTGACTTTAGTATTTTTACTTCACAGCTTTGTTCTTTTTCATTGGAATATAACCAATTTTGGAGTTTATGTGTCTTAGAAGCATCTACAATAACTGACCAAATTTGATTCGGATCGGGAAACTATATAGTATAGCCTCCATAGAACCGATTTTTTCGGAAAGAACACAATATGTTTGTTTTTCATAGAAATTATACTAAATTTGGTTTGTATTCATTATGAGAGGTTTTGCTTCTTTTTACCAAATTTTATACAGTTTGGACCACAATAGAACTGATTTTTTGGTAATAAAAACAACAAATTTTTGTTTTTCATCCAAATCAAACCAAATTTTGTATTCATTTTCAGACATTAAAAGTCTGAGGACCAAATTTGATCCAGATCGGGCAACTATTACATGTAGCCCCTAATAGAACTGATTTTCTCAGAATGTTCAGAAAGAAAACTTCTCTGCTTTTCATTAAAATTTATCTAAACTTGATTTGTATCCATGTTGGGAGGTCCCAAGCCCGTTAATCGATTTTGAATTAGATCGGTCTGCTATATTATATAGTAGTTTGCCAGGTGCAGGGAGCGGTCGTACTTGTTTTTAAATGCCTTTTTCTTATCAAATGAGAATTAAATTTTTATATCATTATTTCATTGAATTGAATTTCTTTTCTATTATTTAGTTTCCTTGGATCCCTGTCAAGGATCCATTCATTCTCAAACAGAATAGTCAGTCAAAATTATAATATTTGTAGTGAGCTGGTGAAATATTTGAAACTTCATTGAAACCTCCATTGTTATTCTATCCGTTTTCTACTTGGGAAAAGAAGAAGGATGAGATTGCGCCATTCACTGGATCTCCCTTCCAGGACCCTGTGGATATTGTTAGTCGATCATCAAGTAAATCGTTGTTGTTAGTTGCACTGCATAATATACCATTTCCTAAGAGACTCCTAAGAGCTCTAAAACTGCAGCCGCAAATCACATTTTGTTAGATATTTGCAAAGTTGCAACTTGGCTGCTGCTTAGTATTTTTTCGTACTTTTGCCATTGCATTTGAATTTCAGAGTTATGAATTTGTCGATTCATGATAGTGAAGGAATTTCTAAATTGAACTGATGCTCATTCTTGAAATTTTCTAAATGCAATTATTCAAATTTAAAGAAAATGACAAAAACGTATTGTGGCCAAATATGTATTCGAGTTATTTGATCAGTTTTAGAAGTTTTCACATAGTTCTATCTTTGAGATGTAGTTTCATTGTGCTGCTTACTTTCATTAAGTGTCCATCTGTTAGATTTTGATTCCATTTTTATCAAGTTTTGTTAAATTCATTCATTCATTCATTCATCTTTGGCAATTAATGAATAAGTTTTAGGATCGAAGGCTTTTGTTGCTTGTACTTGTAAGCCTTATTCGTAACCCTCTAAGATTTCATATATGATTTCATATATGATTTAATTGTAAATATAATTCATACGATAATTATCTTCCATGTTTCTCGGCTGCACTTCTTGGAAATTCGTCAAGATAAGTTAAGGTTAAAGTCAAAGTTAAAACAAAATGTAGCATAGACTTTTATCGATTCGAGAGGACGGGGAAAATCTGCGGGAGTCTTATTACCAAATTTGGTTGTTCTAGCTCTTTTAGTCACTCAAATCTCTATGGGTACGCACATCTACTATACTTTGTGATCTTATCAGCATCATCAAAAATGTTCTCTAAATATTCTGAATACTAAAATCATATGTAAATATGATCTTATAAATTTACACCTACAATAATATTGTCAAAGCCATATCTTTTTCCCAAGTATATATCAGATTTGATATTTGTAATTGGAAATGTACTTTTATTTAGCCGCCACACAAACACACATACAAGAGATACAATTTGCGTGCACTGAGGCCTTAAATTACCCCATTATCAACTACATGCGGCACTCAGTCTTAGAGCAAAAAGAACAAAAAGTGACAAACAAACAAACTAGACTCTGGCCAAAACGAACTGCGAACACAAACCAGAGGCTGCGAACACGAACCACAACTTGGCTTGGTGGTGGTGGTGGTGCATGGACATGGACGTGGATGTGGACGTGGACATGGTTGCCGCCCTGACCTCGACAACAACAAGAGCAAAAGCAAAACAGACATTGGCCAGCCAGAACGAGGCGTTCGTTCTGGTTGTTTTGGTTGTGTGGTTCTCTGGCTGTGGTTCTGACAACCACTTTTTGGAAATTGAGGTCTACGATTTTTGTTGTACCGCTCCTTCAGAGCGCTGCAATTTCGACACTTTGAAGATTTTATAATAAAAATTTGCCATAAATTTGTTTTGCGCCACGCTTAGACTTGTCTATTTTCTCTAAATGTATTTGAGTTTCATTGCCATTCTCTTGTTTGTTGTTGCTGTTGTTTGGGGAAACCTACACGCATGTCCCTAGCCTGATGATAGGCACTTTTGCGAAACATAACTGACATGTTTGGCTAAGAGGCAATAAAATAAATTCCAAGCAGCTCGAGCACGTGTCGTAGCAAATGAAGTTAACTCAATCATGGTCCTTGGTTGCTGCAGCATCAGCAGCAGCAGCAGCAGCCTTCATGGTCGCGTCGCTTGGGTCCAGGCCAAGGTCTGAAATAGTAAAAATGTTAGAATAACTTGTATGAAATTTATCAAGTCCAGCTACTACCTAAGGATGTGGACAGCAACAGCCACAGGGGCAGACAAGGAGACTGGTATCTGCCAGGGCAGGGGTTTGGTTATGTGTTGTCCGGATATGTGTTGGGCAAAGGGCCATGCTGTTGCTCTGCAAAGGTAGCCAAGTGATATTTATGCCAATTGTTGGCTTATAAAACTGACCAACTACAAGCAAGCGTGCAAGGCTGTGTGCATGTGTGGGGGTCTTAGAAGTTCTTCCAGATAGGGCGGGCTATGGCCCAGGACTAGGACTAAGCCCTGGCTGCCGTCGTTGCTGTTATTGTTGTTAGCTCTTTAAAGGTGTATTCAATTTATTACAAAATGCATTTTCTCAACTCGTAGGTTGAAGTTGAGCTGGTTGAAATGGAGCTGCAGCTGTTGTTTGCTTTTGTTGCAGTTGTTGTGGTTGCAGTTGTTGTTGTTGTTGTTTTGGCTTATCAGCCTGGCTAATCCCTTAGGGGGCCCGCAATGCAATTATGTGTATTTTATGCTTGAACTGACTTCATACTTTTGCCTGATTGACAAATAAAATACGCGATGCATGCGTGACGATAGTTGCCTGTGGAACACTTTCAGTGCCGCCCAGGAGCAGAGTCTTCCACTCGTATCAGTGGTATAGTTTTCCATTTCATTGTCTTAGACTTTTGCTTAATTAAGGTTTTCACTTAAGTGCAAGTAAATTCTTGTTTCTTTTGCAAATCAAATGCCAGTCTACTCTCAATCAATGTCTAGCAACTTACGAGTGAAACCGACAGGAAGAAGCTGCTTTTAGACAGGCATTAGACAACGCGGTGATGTTTGTTGGCCGTTTGGGTCATTAGTAGTTGTCAATTTGGCTTGATTTATATACACTTTCCTGTACGTGCTCATGTATGTGTGTATGTGTGTGTGTGTGTGTATAGAACATTTCTCTGCTTTTCTTTGGCTACTTTTTTAATTACATTTACATAGCTTTGCGTAGCCAATGTCCCCCAGTCAATGTCAAAGGCAAGCCGCTGGCCCACGTAGCTGCTTAAAGAATTTATAGACAATGCCAACTACTTCAATTATGGCGATAAGCCTACAACCAACATACAGATTCCTGTACACTGAGAAAACCTATTAAGTATTTTCAAATTGAAATACAAAATTAAGAGAAGCACAACTTTTTAGGGTATAAAAAATCAATCAAAATAACATACATTTTTCAAATATTGTTTAAATGGAAAACTTAAATATATTTCCAGGAATTGATGAGTTTGAGAAGACATCATCGTATAGAGAACATACTTAAGGCCTATTCTGTAGAACAGAGTTGTAGTAGTTGCCGTAGTTTGTCATAATGTAATACGAATTCAGGGATGGGTCTTACACTGTGCAAAAATAGTGGTTAATGAATGACTGAACAATGAAATAAAAATCCATGAATGAAAATTACTATTCTGTTAGAAGGTTTGAGCAGTCGCACATTCGTAATGGTGCAGAAGTCTTAAGAGCTACAGATCTGAAATCTTTATCAGATGTTCCTACTATTTGCACGCTGGTTGAGTTTAAAAATCATCCAGATTGGATTAGATTCAGTGTGGACAACCATGTAAACTGCTGACTACTTTGCCCGCCGAATCAGTCCTCCATATTGTGGTGTGAAACGGGAACGGCAGGCGCACCCAGACACGAGAGAACCCGCTTGTTCGAGAAGTAAACATAGATATTTTTTTTTTTCAAAGAGAAGAAATTGATTCAGAGTAACACGATTTTGGACTTATATTTCTCTCAGTGTAGTTTCCTTAGTTTGTTGCCTGCACATACATACATATATACTGCATATATCTGCATTTCTACATACTTATAAAACTGTCGAATGTCGTGCGGCGTTTGTTACTTATTACATGCAAGAGGCTCACTCGTTCGATATCGATATGCTCTCAGCTTCATCACACAACTTGATACATACATACTACATATGTATGTATGTATGTAGGCTTGTGTGTATATATACTAGATGCATACTTATGGACACTACGTGTTGGACCACTTGCGACCTTCAACTTAGTTTGCAACCTTGTTAGTTAGTTGTAGTTTCGGTTTCTGTTTCTGTTTCTGTTTCTCTTTCTGTGCTTGGCTTTTCTTTTGGAGTTCAGCGCAATCGCGATCACTTTTAGTTGATTGTAAAGCAGCGGCAACGCCTCCAACGCCTTCAACTGCCTGGCATTGCCGACGTCATCAGTGGCAACAACAGCACGCAACTGACATCAACGCAACAATAACAACAATCACAGCAACAACAACAACAACAACAATAACTAACATGACACCCCCAACAAATAGCACGACAACTGACTCAAACCTGGATTCTGACTGACAACAGAGTGAAGCTCTCTGTGATGCAGCAGAGTACGAAAATTTGTAAAACTGCAAAAATGAACAGAGCTGCCAAAGTTGCTTTATTTTAGCTGGTTTTTTGTTTTAGCATGCTTTACATCCAGGCTTAATATCAGAAATAGATCTCAAAATGAGCAAAGGAAGTTTTATTACATTTAACTATGAACATTTTAGTGCCAAAATATGTATAAAAATATTGGAAAACATCAACTAAGGTTGAGCATTATGGAGAGTTGAAAGCAATTGTTGTTTTAAATTGGCACATAAGTTGTAAAGTGGAGATTTTTCGAATGAACCACAATAGTTGATAGTGCAAAGATCACGTTTGTATAACATCTGCAATCTTTTACCACACCCACGCCCTTTTCAAGTAACTTTCAAATGTCCTTCAAGTACTACTGGCAACTACCTTAGATTTCATAGTGTAAAATAACATCCAATTCTCTAAAATATTGAAAGAAATCCAACATGTCTAACTTTCGCTTTCCTGCTGCCATAGCTTGGCTGATTTTTCGGCTGCTGCAAAACTTGTCAGCACTGCTGGCAATCAGTGAGATTTTGCACTACGGGGCCCCATCATTAAATTGAAAATAAAATAATGCCCCAGGTTGGCGTGGCCGTTGGCGTTGCCGCCGCCTCTGTCACGCTTTGCCTTTAATAACTTTGTCGTCTGGAGTCCCCGCTATCATTGTCAAAGCATCTTGTGAAGCTGCAGTTGAGGTTGGTGTTGTTCTTATGCCTTGGTGCCTTACCAACTTATTGCTCTATTTTCTCGTTTGAAGTTTCGATTTCAGTTTCACTTTCAGGCCAGCCAGCCAGCCACACATTTGTTGTGGCCATCATGTTTAACAAGGAGTCAACAACGCCAACTCCAACTGCAATTCCAAGCATGACCATGCCCAACCACATAAAACCATCAACATTGTAAACGAGCATTGCCATGGCCATTGCCTGCTGATGCGTCGACGGCCATAAACAACTTGAATGACTTCCACAGTCTGTTCATAAACAGTCTCAGTCTATAAATGTGTGTGTGTAGGTAGGCAGCCATCAGATCCTTGGTAAATACTCAAAATTTTTGCGTCACCCAAAAAATTTACCCATGAAATTGTATCTTCTACATTTAACTGAAAGCTGACTCATCAATCCAATACCCAGCATCACCATCATCATCATCAACATCATCAACATCAATGAGCATTGAGCCCGCATGCAGCAGAACACGTTGAAAACCTGCAAGAAATCAACGACCTACACATATCAAACTTATGTATCAATATTTGTGACGTCAGCGCAAGGTCATCATCTGACATTGCCACCGCTTACGGGAAATTCCTCTTAAGAACCGCATTTTATACAAGCGCAGCCATAAAATTGTTCGAGTCTTTTTTTATGACTTTTGCTTTGTGATTGTTGCCAGCTGCCATGCCCTAAACCACATTCAATTTTTCGACATTTTTTCATACGATTTTTAGTTGTTGTTGATTAGAACATCTTTCTCAGGTTTTAATTGACTTGTGCTGGTTAAACTTGTTTTACCTGTGTGCTTGTGTGTGCAGTATAACGGTAAATGGTAAATACTTTATCGCGCATATTTAATTAAACCCGTTTACATTTGGGCGACAAGTTTACTTAACATTTTTGTGGCCATAATTTATATTTAAAATTTGTATTATAAATGATTTAAATGCAGCCAAAGATGATATTTCATTAGAGCCGGAGCCATGAAATTGAAATGGAAATTGAAATTGAAATTGAACGCACATTGAACTTGCCCAGACTTTTATTTTGTGGCTCTTGAACTTTTCAACTTTATTTTGAGCAGCAACATTATTCATACATTTGTAGCTATTGTTTTAGAACACAAGCCCGCTTCATCTTTCAAAAGAAATCAAGGAACGAAAATAACTGAGCCTCGTCGAAGATTAGTTACCCTATATAAAGAAGGGATAGCAGGATAAGCAGGGATTAAATCACAAAAATTCAAATTGCATATGCGAGCGTAGGCATATAAAGCGAAGCTGTGGCGCCGCGATGCGTCGGATGACGGCAAAGAGAAGAATTAAAGAATTTAGAGCCCTGGAAAGGCAACATTCACTGTCGATCATCATGATTGCACCAATTTGTATACTGCTACAAATGTTTACTTGCTCAAATTGTCCAATTTGTATTCTAGAATATTCGTTCGAAACAATTGGTGTAGTCGGTTATTCAGTTAAGCATGTTATTCGATTTGTATTCGTTTAAGTTCGATTACCAAAATTTGTTTTATTCAATGAGGAGAGATCGAAGGAGATGACAAATCTGTATAGCATGGCCCGTGACCCAAAGTGAGGGAAATCGAAGTGAGAACCTAATCGAAAAGAGAGAGAGAGAGTCCACATCAACGTGTGAGATAGAAAAAGAAAGAGATAATCTGCTCTCCTGCGTTATCACCTTGCAGTGATCAATTTATCTTGTCTAGTTTAACGACGTGCACGGCAAGGGAGCATACAGACAAATTAGCTGGCTATCTCTTTCTATATCAGACTCCAGCGTCGAAGAGAATGGTCAGAATTGTACTTTCAATTCCAGCATATGTATCCATTGCACACCATATCCGAAATGCACCAATTGTATTCGAATGAATATGGTGCAAATACTTTTAGTTTCGCCTAGCACAAGTACTCGGCTGTTTTGAACAATCATTTGACTTCTGATGAATGATTCCTTTAGCATTTTGAATGCAATCAAGCAGGGCTTTAATATGCATGAGCTGGCTGCGCTGCCGGCGTTTTTTATTCCCACCCCACGGGCTACACCTTTCGAAAAATGCCCATCTCTGCTTTGAAAGCACCACCTGCTATATATGAACTTTGGAAGAAGTAATTGATAGACTTACATATGGTACCTTGCAAATCGGGTTCTAACTGATCAAAAAAGGAGCAAAATAATCACAAAAACTATCATCAAATAGCCGTTTTTGGTATAAAGACCGCCAGAATAACACTGGTTATATTGACATTGCAAATTTATCATTACAAACTTTTGAAATAATCTGCTAAAATTTGTATTAATATAAACTTTTCTTTCTAGTTTTATGGTTGCATTTTATAGCAATATATTTATAACTAATAAAATTTGTAGCCTGATGAGTTGAAGAACTTCTCAGCTTCCACCATTAACCATTTCTTCTATGAATTTCTAATTAAATCACAATTAGAATACCCTCTTCTATAGGGTATTAGGAAAAAACTAGTTTAAAGTTGAAATAAACCACTAAGCATAGTATCTTTTTTTCAGAATGTTTGTTAATTTATGTGTGTTTTAGGAAAACATTTCAAATCTACAATGCTGAACCGGATATAAGGGTAGCTAAGACTTACTTAAAGACATGTTTATACACATACTTGTCTACATATCAGACTTATGTCATAAGTCACACAAACACACAGAAAAACGTGTTCTTTAAAAGTGAAACCGCTTCAATGTGCGTTCCTTTGTGAAGAAAAAGTGAAATTCGTTAAACAGACATTTAAAATGATATAATAGATAATAATGATCGATTATAAATATATGCAAATTATTTGCCAAATGCAACATAATTCAATTAATAAATAAAGTTGTCATTAGCCCAGCCTTAGGCTATCATATGTATAATTATTGTTAAATTCTTTAAACGATTCTTTTGTTAGAACTATTCAAATGCAGAGATTACGACGAGTCTTATCGATTAAATCTTTATAAATTTCTTAAATATTTATGCAGACAACTGATGCTACTTGAGCAAGCCTACAAACAATTAATGTCGCCTCTCGAGTGCGCAAAAAAAAAGAAAAAAATCAAAATCAAAATGAAAATCAATTAAGCCATTCAACAAAAATCATGGCATAAAAAAAATAACAGGCGGAAGTAAAAGCTCTAGAAAAAAATTCGTAAAACACAAAAAGAACTGCAAGTTTTGCTTTTGGAGTACATAATTTTGACGCCTGGGTGGGTTAAAGTCATTAACATTGTGGCCAAAGATATGTACTCGAGTTCCATTAATCTTCCGTTTTGTGTTTGTTTGCGGGGCTTTAGCTTAATTTGGCTGCACCACAAAACCAGACATGTGTACGTATATGTTTTTGTTTATAAATAAATGCCAAAAGCAGCAAATAAGTAAAATCAAAGCACACCCGTTTTAATTTGCTGCAAAATTAACCAAATAGGAAATAGCTAATTGCTTTGAGACTAAAAGTCTCACCCACAGTTCTTTGTGTATTTGTAGATCGATCATTCAAAGCCAGATACCACTATATAGTCGAATGTCAACGCTTGCTTGCTTCTTTAACATACACTCAGAGAAACATGCTTTTATTTTTAAATTATTTGTCAAACTGATTGTCAAACTTGATCTTTTTGGAAAGGTGGGATTCTGCTTATAAATACAGTGTTGTCACATTCTTGATAGGACGATTCCATTGTGAGATAAATTGAGTTGAACAAGGAGCCCATGGAGACCACTGAGATTATACTTTACAATTTCTTAATGATAAAGGCGAAAATGCAGGCAAGGCGATTGAAATTGTGAAAGAGGCTTATGGCCCAATTTTGGTTTCGAAGTTTCCGTTCTGGAAATTTCGACGTTAAAGATGCACCTTGCATTCATCGTCATAAATTCTGATAAGATAGTCGAGATTACTATAGCAGACCGATATGTCAGCAGTTGTGGCATCGCCCATTAGCTTAATATTGACCACAAAACAGTTTTGAGATAGTTTGGTGGGTTTTAGAAGAAATCATCTACCATAAGCTACTTCCATATGGACAAACCCTCAAGTCGGACCTCTATTTTCAACAAGAAGATTTCAATAGACCAGAAACGACCAGAATTTGCCAATAGGAAGGGTATTTTGCTACATTAGGACAGCGTTACACCACACACATCTATAATGATGCTCACCAAACTTGGATGGGAAGTTTTGATGCATCCACCGTATTGTACGGAGCTAGCACCAAGCGACCATCTTATGGTGTCCTTGATTACATGATCAATCATAATCATACATTATTTACATATCCATTACCTAGAATCTTTATATAACTTTTTCATCAAAACAATTCCTCTTTAAAGATCTCAATAATCTCTAGATAAAGTTTCAATAATCTAATAGAATGTCAGCAGTGTTAGCATGCAGTGTAAGCAATGAACTTCTTAAATGCCTGTGGAGCAAACAGCAGAACAACGTATTCGTATACAGCTTCTTTGTCTAGATATCACAGAGATAACAAATACAGGAAAAGAGAAAAGAGAGAAGCATAGAGCATAGAGGAAAGAGGAAAGGCACGAGTAATTGAGTGGGAAGACATAGGGCAAGGGTACGATGACAGTGCCAAGACATATAATAAGAGATATTATGAAGAAGATGAGAGAGAAGTAAGGCAAATACTACTTCAGAAGGGAAACTATTTTCTAGACTCCAAGAGCGCCAGACTACAAAAGCCAGATCGGATATCGGATATCAGATCGGATAATGCTTAAATAAATTTATATAAAAATGACCTTAATAATTTCTACAAAATTTCACTTTTCCATCATTGATTTGTCAACTCCAGGCCCTGTTTTGTCTGAGTGTACACAACATTTATATTTAATTATGCCATTTTCAAACATAACAGATTAATAACAATTAAAATACGAATTGTTAGGCATTTATTAACAGCATTTTCAAGCAAGTTTATGTTCAGGTTGGGTGCCATCGCCATCGCCATCAGAGCTTTTGTAAGAAACGCTGCAAACAAATCACTTTTATTTTCAGTTGTGGCCAACTATAAAGTTAATTTCTGAAATTAATAATGCCCCCAGTTATTTTTAAGCTCTGCGCTCAGCATGCTCGTATGTGAAATCAAAAGTTGACGCCTTTCCGGCCGGCTTGGAGTACTAATATAAAGATTGATATCGCAGCCCTGATGTTGGGTAAGACTTGACGTAAGTCCGAAAACAAACTGGTTACAATAATAGAACTAAGAATACATTATTATCTTTTTTTCTCAAATTTTATGACAAAATTCAAGAAACTTGCCGGCGATATTGTATAAGATTTTTCTGAGACGCCCGATGATGATTATTCAAGGACAGCCTGTTTTGGAGCATATCGAATTAGCATACAGAGACTTACATACACAGTATATACACTAAGTATGGTATAAGTATATGTTATAGATCAGATTTAGCTACCAGTATGTAGATTAGGCTTAGACACACGCTACCAACAAAGCGAACGCATGGAGCATGGAACGGGTTGGCCAGGCTCGCGTGATATGAGCATGAGCCATAAAGACTCGTAATCAGAGATAGCGATAGAGCTCAAGTTTGGTCTGGATTTGAGTCTGGGTCTGGATGTGGCCAGGGCAGTCTAAGCCACAACTAGCTCACATGAGCTGGTAAAGCGTGTCATAAATCAACCCTGTCTATAAATAAGGCACACTTAATAGCCTAACCCAGTGGCCCAAGCACGAGTCGATAAAGCTACCATAATCACTCAAATAACTATTTATAGCAAATGCAATTTTAAATATTTTTTAACCAGAGTTCAAAAAAGTCTCTGGCTCATAATTTGCCTGTGAATGAGCTGAACCTAACGCCAGGCAGAGTTAGTGTAGAGTGTGAACGGCTAATTTGTACCCCAACTTTTTGGGCTTGTTAATAGTATAGGTATTATATGAGTATCCTAAACGAGAAATATAGTCATTATCTTGTTAACAAGAACTGTATAATGAACATGATACATAACCTCAACAATGATATTCCAGTATACAAATTTAAGTTTCTTCACAAACATTTAATCTCTTACAAGTTTGCTTCACAACAGTTTTGTTCACACGTTCTCTAGATCTAAAACTGGCAAACTTTTCCCATCATTTTCCTTACAGAGTATGTCTCTAGTCATATACTACACATATATATTTATCGCCTTCCACTTGTAATTGTCACAAATTGTATGACATTTTTATGCTTTTGCAATGAATAATTGATTTACATTGCATTCTATATATTTGCCTGGGCCTGCTGCAATAAATTTATATTTATGAGCAGGGTAGCTACTGCCTGGGCCTGTCCTTGTGCCTTATCGTTTTCGCTTTCCAGCCAGCCTCCGTTGCTTCCAAGTGTACACATTAATCAGTGGCCCCATAGGCGCCCACGCTGCCCAAGCAGCAGCAGCCGCAGCCGCAGCAGGATGCTCTCTAATGGCGCAAAGTGTGCAAAAGTCAACAACAGTGAGATAAATTGGTGTTGCCGTCCGCCCAGTTTATAAATCATAGCCAAAGTTGGAATGCTCTAGAGCTCTAGAGATCGCCCGCAGCCAATATCTAGACGATCGCAAAATGCGTTGAAACTGCAATTAGCTTTATCTGCGCGTTTAATCTTTGAACATTAATTAGTTTATTTAAAGTGACTGCAAGTTGAAATTGTTGACAACGTCTAATGCCAATAGGCGACAGCTTAATTGCCTTAATTATGCATTAGCCAACATATTAGAACGATACTCGGAGTGAAACTCAAGCAGTGTGAAGTTGTTTCAGTCAGGTAATTTACTTATCAGCAGGAACCCGCTGGCCCAGTTATCTCTAGGTTGAGGTCTTTGGTATTAAAGAATTCGTGTGCGGCTTGCTTCTGGAAAACATCAAAGGCATATAAGAAATTTTCAAAATGTGTTTTATTTTGAGTGGAAATAATCAATTTTCAAAACGAAGACCTTAGTTTTTCATGTGTATGAGGATCATTTGCTGTCTCAGTGGCTTTCCGAACATGTGAATAAATGTGACAATATCCACTAAGGTATATGTCCAGAAGAAAAAACTAACTTTAAAATTTCTACTCCGATTTGGTTCATTTTTGGCTCAGCGGTTTCTATGAGTTGGGCAAAGTCTTTAAATTGGGAGAATTCATGTGAGGCTTTTTTCTGTCCCAGAAGGCTTTGTTATAAATGCATAAATAGTCGCTTTGAGAGCGAGCAAAATCCAATAACGCAATAACGAGCGAATAGTGAATTACTTTTAATTTGGCGGCAACGGCATATATCCATCGGATTCGGACATTTCGAAACCTAATCAAAAAGTAAACCGCATGATTCAAGTGGAAACGCAAAAAGGTTGCATTGCCATCCCAAAACTATATTCTACAACTTAAGCCACTGATTTCCTTGCAACTCTTTTAGAGCCTGTCTTCACTGACTCCTTCAGCCCCAAACGTTGAGTTGTGAACTAGCCCATGGAATTAATCTTAAAAACAAAATTCAACTTCAGCCGTCTCTGAGTGCGAACAATTTCTGAAATGAATATTCTACATTTTACCTTAATTGCATATTTAAAGCTGACATTTATTATAATTAAAACTTGCAACACATAAACATATATACAGACTGCATTCTGTGCCAGCGGCTGCTGGCTGTTCTTTCAGTTGCCTCAGTTAGTAAGAGATACGAGTTCAGCAGCTCTGTGCTAATTTTCTAGTTTTGTTGATTAATAAGCAGCCATAAGCTGCTATCAGAAAACAGCAGTAGCAACAGAAAGAGAACTTCAAGCCATTCATCTTCTAGACAAAAAGACGAGCCGCGGCGCACCAAGTGTACCTCGAAGTCTTCTTTAGCTGAGGTGCTGAAAATGAAATTCATTTTGCCTCAACATGGCCTTGAGCCATGAATTATGTGTGCAATTACTCTTCTGGTTGTCAAGGTCCGGCAAGAATGGCAAGAACTGGAGCCTGCCGTGTGCGCTGCTGCCATCGGCCGTCGTCTGGAGTCGTTTGGCTGTGCTCTAATGTCTCTCAAGTAAAAGTGCAAGTTGTCGGTTAGGATTAGGTGAAAATTGTGCCACTTGTTGCGTGTTCTTTCTAATGGCGCCTGGTGGCCTGGAGGCTAGGGACTTGGGTTTCTCTCTTATTTTTAATTACAGCTTGTTGGAGCATGTTGCAAGTCAGACACAGCCAGAGGTACTCTTGGCACGTTGCAGCATTGCAACGTGTCGTGTGAAATGAAATGTTGGCTGTCAGCATTTGGCGCATGTTGTTGATATCATCGTACAAGCTGGAGTTGGGAGCTAAAAAGCTGAGCCGGAGTCAGCCACTGATAGCCATCGGTTTGTGTTTGTGATATGTGAAAAGTCGTTGACTATAGCTGAGTCACTTCTACAGCCATAATGGCAAGGCCGTCAGCTGTCTAAGAAGTGCTCAACTACGTGCGCGCATGGCAGCTCTATCATTAGCACAACTCTATTTGTCAGCTAATTAATTACAATTACCGACCTAAGCATAACATAATTAACATAAGTTCTAATTTAACGCCCATCATATTCAAACGAAATCATGACTGAAGCAAGAGCAATGTGGCTGCACTCAGCAGGAAGGTTTTGAACATTTTGTGACTTTGAAGAAACGTGAAGTGAGGTAAGAGGTGGATCTATATCATTGAGAGACACTAAATACCACAAATTCTCATTCAAAAATATATGAAGTTGATATATTTCTATCATTAAGTAAATCCGAAATTAGAAAAATTTATAGTTTTCAAGAATTTGCATTTGTTCTTCCTCTTTTTTGTATATAAACATTGACGGAGGAGTTTTCTTAGATAAAATGTTCACCTGGTTTTTGTTTTCTTTTAAAAATTTGTAAGAGAGAAGCCGAAAAGCCTCATTAATTTAAAAAAGAAGTCGAAATTTGTTTAAAGTTGTTAAGCAAAATATCTTATATGTTGCAACTAAGAAGGGACAATATAACCCTCTGATCACACAATCAACAAAAATTAAGAGTTTCCTTCTTGAGTCAATCCTAAGTCATGTAAAAATGTCAATTCAGTGCGGATATTCTTGATCTAAGCAGGCCGGTTCCTGATTTCAGTACAGATCTCAATTCCGCAACTGTTGATTTTAGCCCACTTTAAAAGCGAATGAGCTTGAATTTCAATCTGAAATGGGATTGATATTAGCAAAAACTGGGATAAATATGACCTTGATATTAAGATTGATATAATCTGAAATGAAATTGCTTCAACAATAACCAGGATTGATTTGAACTTAGTACATGTCCTTAGCATCAAGTAAATAATCCTCAAATATGAATAGATGAGATGGAATTGATTCTATGTGAGCTCGATTAAAGGTTCAATCTGTGACTTATGCAATCACAAGTAGAATTGTTTAAGGAACTGTCAAGATTGAGTGAGTACTTGATATAAGAATGATTGAGATTGAATTAAGTATACTCTTGGTGAGGCAACGACCCTAAATATATCATTGCCAACTTCTGGCCTTATAGTTAATCCCCTTCTATCATATTTATCCATAAAATATAGTACCTTATCCAAGTCAAATCACACCATTCACTACACCATTCACTGCTGAATGTATCCATAGCCTCTTACATGGCTTTTTACATGTCTTCAACAAATTGGTTCTTAAATTATGGTCTACCATGGAGCATAGTCCAAATCTAAATACATTTTGAAAAGGTTTCCCAGGTGTCAAGGTTAATCAACAGCTTGATTTTCATACACGGAAATTGCCAGTCAGCCAACTTTTGGGGCGTTGTTCAATTAACACCCAAAAAAAAAACCAAATCATTTTTCCCACCAAACATCACAAAAAACGACAACTCATGAAACTATTTGCTACTGTTTTCTGTTGTTTTCAGGTTTCTGACTTGGACATGTTATACATATATCCAGAGCTATGAAATTGCATTGCCTGTTTGCTGTCTTGCATGCCAAAGCAGTGGCAGCAACAGCAGAAATTGTCAAGCGAAGGTCTTTGGAATTTTGTGGCCTTTACTTTTTGGTATCGCTTTAAATGATTCTTGTTCAAGTCGTTGACATTTTGCGGTCGGGGTGTTTTATATCATCTGACGTCACAGCTGCTGAATCATAGTGTACTGTACCAAAGGGCATATAAAATGCTATATATGACTTATAGCTTATCAATCATACGCAGCGTTGTACACGCAGCCCACACTTTGAACACTTGAACAAACAAGAGTAGTTTTAAGCATGTCTTTGGTTTCATATTAAATTTGTATTTTTATTATTTTTGTTGCTTTTGTTGTTTTTGTTGTTTTTGTTTTGATATGTCAGCCGCACGAATTAACGTTTGCGATTTAAATCGCAAACAAAACAAATAACATGAGCACCAAAGTTGTTGCTGCTGCTTCTATTGTCTTATGCGGAAATTGTTTGTACAACATGCAGAAGTACAACAACAACAACAAAAGCCAAAAAAAGAATAAAAAACAATTAATTATTTCTATTATTATTACTTATTATTATTTTTCTTGGGCAGTCGAAAATAATTAAACTGGAATTTAAGTAAGTTAAAGTTTATTAAGCGGCATTTACACATCAAATGTTCACACTTTATTGAATGTTTGAGGGGAACATTTATTTAGTTACATGTGCTGTATGTTATGGTTATTCCTATGTTTACTTTGGCAATGTAATAGGGTAAGCTGGATGTAGCTGTTGAATAGATTCAGGGCAGAATCATTGGCCTGGAAACCTAAACGTTGAATACATCTTCTGGAGCAAGAATTCAGCAAAGCTGACTAAATTATATTTATAATTATGTGGCCATTTGGGTTGAAACTACGACTTTTCAATATCAAAGGCGAATTTGGGTTGTCATTGGTTGAGTTTCTGAATGCAGTGTGTCTCCTTCAGTTCTCTTAGACTCACCAAAGGGATCCAATGCTTTATTGGCTATACTAGTCTCTGTGTTATTGGGAGTTATTGCTTGTGACCCTTTGGGCCATTTGGATTCATAATATAAAGACTTAAAATCTCATATGGATAATGCTCTTTCCATTTCACAGAAAGTGAGGTATCTGCGATGGCGTCAAATCAGAATACATAGTGAATGAATGCAAACACTCTGGGCAATTCGCTTCCTGGATTCGAGTCATATTTATGGAAAGCCTTTTCTGGGCATCAGGCAATTGGAAGCACCCAAAGAAGCTATTTCTTCTGCCAATATCACTCCTCAACATTTAGTTATTGCTCTTAATAATAACAAGAAGGACGATTAGCTCGGCTTGCCTAAGCTTATATGCCATTCACATGGTAAATAGTTAGCCGATCTAGATCAAATCTGGTCGGGGGCACAAGGAATACAAATTTGGTTTCATCTGGAAGATAAACAAAGAAATAATGCTACTAAGAGTTCATTCCGGAACAATCTGTTATATGGTAGCTATGCGATATAGTTCTCCGGTCTTGATCAAAACAGGTTTGCGGGCGTAGGGGTCTCCTCAAATGGATACAAACTGAATTTGGCTTGATTTAAATGAAAAACAGAAAAGTTATGCAACTAAGTGCTCATTCCGGAACAATCGGTTATATGGGAGCTATAAGATATAGCTGTCCGATCTGGATGAATCTCGAACTTAACCAGTGCGCAGACAAAGGAAACGTCTGCTCAAACTTCCAGCTTTGTAGCTCTTAAGACTTTTGAGATCTTGGGGTTAAAAAAGACGGACGAACGGATTGCCGGACGAACATGGCTATATCGACTCCCCTTGTCGTGCTGATCAATAATTTATATACATTATACAGTCGGGAACGCTTCATTCAATGCGCTGCCAACATCATGACAAAATTAATAGACATACAAATATTTTGTGAATGATATAAAAAGATATTTTGAGATCACATTTTCATGTGAAACTCTTTAGATTTCCAATTCTGGAAATCCACAGCAAGTAAAGTCCTGAAGTTCTTTTGCATGCAAAAAATATAAACATCTGTTTCTGTCTTTCTGATATTCAAAGTAGTTTTGACAGTTCTCAAATCCAATCAAATAACCGCCATAAACTGACGCTGGCAGTCAGTGTAAATCCCACTGATGCAGCAGAGTAAGTCAGCTTGAGGTTACTTTCCAAATCATCCAAAAAAAATACCCCAATGACGACCTTCCAGTGAGTCAGAAGTTATGATTTTAAAATTCTAAAAGCTTTAAGCTTACTTTAAGCAAATTTTCAACTCAAGAGTTTACACATTTATTTTAAAAAATTCCTAAAAACTAACCTGCTCTCGAAAGACTATTCCGTATACTTGCAAATTATTTTGTGTTAATTGTTATTTGCTTAAGGGAAGGGGGAGGGGAAGAGGATTTTTTTTATATACACCTTTGGTCAGGTGCAGTTGATCACCCTAACAAAATTTCCCAAGAGCCTAGGCAAGTATATTTTTACAACATTTTTTGCGAATGTTGTGTCCATTGCTTTTGGCATTGTCTCTATAAACAGACTGTTTTCGTTGTTGTTGTTATTATTGTTGTTGTTTTTTATGTAGCAAGGTCGTTCGTTGGTCTGCTGTGCCATGCCAAAGCAATTTGTAATGATTATTAAAACAACGGCTCGCAAAACTGTGCTCTCCATGCAAAGCAGCACATACTTACTTATACGACTTGTAGCTAGGTATATAGCATATAGTTTTCTATATATATATATATTTTTGTCAGTGCTAGCCATTCACCTGGCTTGAAAGAGAAAAAAAAACGCTTATTGTTTTGCCATTTTTAATTGAAAACAACAACTACAACCACACTAATGTGCCCCGAGCCACAACTGAAAATTATATTGGATTACAACATGATATTCATGAACTCAGCCTGCCCGAGCCCGAGCTAGTAGTGGCATTCTTGAGCAATTATTACCGTATAGATAGTTGTGTTTCAATTTTCGATGATTGAATGGCCATTGAGCATTGACTATGACAGCCGACAGCCGGACACTTGAAAATGTTGCTATTTTAAGCCTGCGCAGAGAGCGAGAATTATCAGCATTCTTAGCAGCTTAGGTAAGTCTAATTCGGAGACAGAAACTAAGACAGAACCTGAAATGAAGTTAAGCGTAGCTTAAATGTCATATAAATTATCAGCTCTGTTTCAAATTCCAATTCTGATTAAAAAAATTTTCGGCGTTTGTAGCTATTCCTGCTGTGCAATTCAAAAGAAGACAGCTAAGCTTATATAAGTTCTAATCTTAATGGAATAAACTAGATAAAAGACGTCAATATATATAAAAATATAATATAATATATGATAATTATGATAATTCATAATTTAGGTGTGGATTTCATTTAAACTTACAGTTAAATCTTGAATGCATTCAAAGAAATTAATATTGAATTTATACTAATTTTGTCAAGAAGCTTGCTAAGCACAGTAGAAAGTGTTTCCGATCATATAAAGTATATATATTCTTGATCAGCATGAGAAGGAGATGCGATATAGCTGTGTTCGTCCGTTTGTCTGTGTAATTTAACCTCGAGATGTCAGAAGTCTTAAAAGCTAAAGAGCTGAAATTCTGACAGAATTCTGAAATTCTGTTGTCTGAAGGCAGGTTGAGTTCAAGATTTGCTTATCATATAGCTGCCATATGACTGATTGTTCCAGAATAAACACTTAAGAACATAACTTTTCTGTTTTTTATTCAAATCAAAACCAATTCAGATTGAATTCATTTGAGGAAGACCCACGTCCATTCAGATCTAGTTAAAATCAGACTACCATATGATATAGCTTCCATATAACCTATTTTTCAGGAGTGAATACACCAAATTCATGTTCTATCCACTGTTGCCTCACGCCCGTCGACCATCTAGATCGGTCAGGAATTAACAATGTGCCTGGTATATAGGTTTTGGCAAGCCGAAGCTATCCTTCCTTGTTATACCATTCTCAAAATGGTACATTAATTTAGTCACACAGTTTCCAATGCATAGAAGGAAGCTTTTCCGACTATAAAAAGTATATATATTCTTGATCAGCATGACAAGGGATGTCGATATAGCCATGTCCGCGTGCCATCTGTTTCAAATCGAAGATCTCAGAAGTCTTAAGAGCTACAGAGGTTTTACCAAATGGTTCTTTTGTCTGTATGATGGTTAAGTTCGAGATTCTTTCAGATTGATCAACTATATCATGTAACTATAACCGATTGTTCCGGAATGAACACTTGGGAGCATAACTTTTATGTTTTTCATCCAATATACATACTTTCCCCTTTCTTCTTTATAGGTTTAAATCAATAGTTATACATATTTTTCATTATGATCTTGTTTCCATATCAGCCACATTTACAATAGGCCAATTGTTACAGTTTTACATAAGTTTAAAAATGTAGTCAAAAATCAATTATCTTCTGATATTATTATTCTTTTCTTATTAAAAAATGATAACAAAACACAAGTTTTCGGTTAATTTTTTGCTTTCAAAGTCGAGTTTAAAACATTTTTCCGAAAACTGGTTTAAGCAGCCTCATAAAAAAGCTATAATAATTAAGTATAATGAAAATCATCATTTCAAATGTTATATTTGCTTGTGCTGATTCTACAAATCTCGAATGATAAAAATACAAGAAGATGGGGAACTCTAACTTTTTCCACCAGTATTAGAACAACCTTATCCTTATGTTATTCCAGCACATACAAATTGTACTTGAATCAATCAAAGAGTTGTACGAAGATATTTGTGGTTTTCTTGCAAAAAGTAATTCTGATAAAATCGAATTTATAATGCTAAGTAATGTATCTGGCTTCGAATCTACACTACTTATACCAAAAATTGATAGTTCTTGCAGTTCCGTTTCATTTTTCTTAAATATAAGACACACCCACTCCTAAAGCAAAAGGCATGAATCATAGACAACAACATTTCGCATGCTGTTTCAATTTCAATTTTAAACAACAAAAAATACAATTCGAGAAAAATAAATTGCATTTTAGAGCTCAGATCAGCTCAGCTCCCCCCTATAAATGCCATATAAGCCAAATGCCATAAACGTACAAAACTCAACTGAATTATGTAGCTCATTGGCAGCCCAAATAAAGCAACTTGTAGACAGGCGGAGTAAGTGAGCGAGCGAGTGAGTGGGGGAAATACCCGCAATACATCACATCCGTAAGAACAAATTCACACGCCCAAAACAAAAAAAAAGATGGAATAAAAAAAGATTTGCTAAGAAATGCAAAATGCGTAAGCAGATAATTTATGTAAATAGCGCCTAGAATTATTCCATAAGTAGTCCAAAATTTGTTTAAGATCAAAGCAGCATGCAACCTCATGGCTTAACCGTCTTGGGGCTTCTGAAACTGAAGTCTAGACTGTGACAGCCCCAGCCCGAGACAGAAGAAGTAGCTGACGCAGCTCAGCTGAAAGCTTGGCTTGGCTTGGCTTCGGCTATGGCTGTTGGCCATCGGCAGCCGTCGGGTCTATTGGTATTTCGTGAGTGTGACTGTGGGCTGTCTTGTGCTTGGGCTCACCGTTACTTGGCCAGTTGAGATACGCAGCTTGAGGCGAGCGGTTCTGGCGCGCGCTTCCTTTCAGCTAAAAACCTAACCATAGCTCAAGCTAAAAAATTACTAACAGCAACAGCAGCAGTCGTCCAAGAGTGCTTCGTCGCGTCGAGAGTGTTGTGCACATTAAAAAACTAAAACAAAACAAAAAGAAATCCACAATAAATTGTAATTAGAAAAAGTAAAAACATAATTTGAGCAAATCAATAAAAAACCATCAAAACATTGATTGATTGTGGCTCTGTCTGGTTCTCGTTACTGAAACTCTAAGCGGTGTTGTGTGGTTTCCATTGTTTCTGTGGATATCTAAAGCTAAGCATTGCAGCAGGGTAAGTGCAGCAAGGCGGCGCCTCTGCTTTTTTCACCCAATGACCTTGACATTTAAACATTTTCAATTTGCTATTCTTTGCTAATTAAATGCGAATTGCCAGCGCTTCGAGCTGTAGCTGTGCCGCTGATTGGCAGCTAAATTGTATAATAATTTTTTGTGGCATTTTTTTAATTAGTGTGCTTATAAATACACATATTACACATAAGGCAAAGGCCATACATTGTACAAATTGTCCATGAGTGTGAAATCGAAAACGTAAACTAAAGCAATACCACACATTGGAGGTACACTCAAGAGCTTATATGCATGTAAATTACAAACAAATCAAGTTCGTTGCCTAAGTCTTTTGTTTTCCCAACAACAAATGCACAAAAGGTTCTTAGTAACTAAGCCAACGCACATACCTGTGTATATTATGATATTATAATAGCACAAATATAATGCAATAGCGGCTACCTGCAAGGTTAGTAGTCTTAAATACATTGAAAAAAAAGAAAACCCGTTCGGTCTGCAGGTTGAACTGCGTGCGCTTAATTTACGCCCAGATTAACATTTACATTGCAAGTTCATTTCATATTTTTATTAAATGAAAAATGTCATGCGTACGGGTTTTTTTATATATATATGTGTTTTTTTCGGGCCTTTGGTTTGCCTTGACTGAGAATTTACGCGACAAGTTTGAAATGCTGTGAGCGTGTAAAGTATTAAGAAAAAAATGAGACCGAAGCAGATGATGCGTTGATAAGACACTAAAGAACAAGAAAGGCAATGAAACGAAGTTTACATACACTTTCAGAACTATTTGGTAGAAAAACATCAGCTAAAAGTTTAGTTAAAGTCCTGATTTTGACCTATGACCTTTAAATAATCAGTCTTGATATGTTTTGTATGAAATGTATGTGAAATACTGAGCCCATTTTTAAATCATTTATACATATGTGTTAGCTTTGCAAGTTAGATGTCTTTGGTGTAAATTTATATAATTGAAAGAGAAGAGTTTCTTCATATAGCTGTGCCATCTAATTGTTAAAATTTCTGAAAATTTGATTAATTCCTATGCTTCTTTATGAAAATATTACTTAAAAATACTTAGATCTATTGCTAAAAAATTGTGTTAAAGTTTTTTCACATTTTTCTTTGTTTGGATCTTAGCGAATTTTAGGAATTTGTGAGTAATTTTTAACATTATTCGGAATTTAGAACAGGAAATTTGCCTACTTCATTATCATGTTTAAATGCTAACTATGAAAACATAAAAATCTTAACTCAGGCTTAGTTTATTCTTGTATTTGCCATTTCTTTTTAATACGACAATTTTGTGCTATAAAAAAGTGTTTACAAATTTATTGAATATCCATAGAATTCTTATATATATTCCTGAGTGTAAGAATCGCTTATGCCCATCAAAGCCACTTTCCTATACATAAACCTAATCAACTTCGATTTCATATAAATTTATTGAGCCTCAACTGAACAGTTTTAATAGGAATTCAGATCTTGCTTTTACACTAAATCTCAAATCTATACTTTGTTTTGTATGATTTAACTGCCGAATACTGAATGATATTGATATATTCTCATGCTATATGGGTTGTGTAAGAGAAACCCCTAGAGATTTTCATGCTAAAACACTAAAATTAAAAGTCTACAGGGGTAGTAAATGTGAGAAAAGTCATCAGAGTGTCAAATTTCATAGCTTATAGTTGGACCCCCACAAAAGCCTCAACAAAGAACTTAATATAGTAGCCATTGAACTTTTTCTCTTTCATAAAGATGCACAAATAAAGATACACAAATAAAGATACACAAATGCACCTATAAATTGTATTATTTACACATTAATTTCTCAAAATCTCTAGAGATTTTTGTCATATCACCCAATCACCCTAAAAATTTACAATTTACAAGCGCAAGTATACTGATTTACCTTAGTTGTTATCTCACATGTGTTACATATACCATTACAAAATTATATTACTCCATAAAATATACCAAACTGCTTCGAGTCATATGGTCATTGAGTCACATTCAGAACAGCTGTCTATTGAGGTCTTTGGCCCTTTGCTTTGTTATGAAATTTCTAAAATCCGTCAATGCGATGAAAGCAGCCTCTAAACAACCAAGAGAAATGGTACCTCTCCCCTAATTTACATACACTGCCAGCTTTAATTAGAACTCCATTTGGCTTAAGTTGGCCTAGTTTTGAGGGTCATTTGTATAAAATTTGCTTAAACCCAAACCCGCATTAATTTCACACACACAAACTTATTTATATATCTATTTTTTTTTTATTGTAATTATTTTTCATTCAGCTAAGTTGGTGGCTTAAGTCTTTTGCCCCTGAATTTTGTCCACTGCCAGAATTTGAGACTTAATTAAAGATAACAATTGTTATATATATTGATTTTGAACTGTGAGACATTTTTCATATATAATTAAGCAAACGTTTCAATTTCAAATTGAAGGAAAGACTGGCGTTTAATGAAGTCTAATTAAATTGCAGACAACACAAAAAAATCATAATAAATAATAAACTAAACAACTACAGAGGGGCCTTTGTTGCTATTGATATTGCTGTTGTTGTTGTTGTTGCTGTTGCTGGGGCCGCTGCTCTTCCTGCTCTTTTGCTTGTCTACAATATTTAGTTGCATTGTTAAGGCCTCAATTGAAAATTGAATTGATTGGCATACGTGTATAATTGAAAATGATTTCTGTTTGTTTGTTTGTTTGTTTATTATGATGTAATTTTTGTAAGTTATTTCAAGGGGGAGTGGAGGGGGAGGTAGGGCAAATGATAGGTAGGTGGTCTTTGGAACAGAGTCTAATGTTTATGATTCATCCATTGCAGGCACATAGAAATTAACATAAACCAATTGACATGACAATCAAATGTTTGTCATGACTAATTGCTTTGGATCTTTTGCTGTCTAAAATTCTGAGCATAACAAGCCAAATTTAATTAGCCAAGCCAAAAACTTATCATTAACATCTGTAGTTGTTATTTTTATTCATTTCTGTTTCTGTTTCTGCGGCACTTGTCAAAGCCTAAGAATAGACCATAAATGAAAATAAAAACGCCAAGGCGAAAACGTGCTCATCCAACAGCATACATTTTTTGCAAGTAATACTTCATATATATATAAATAATTTTGTTGTTTTTTTTGTTGTTTTTATAAGTAAAATTTTTGTTTTAAAACAATGCCTTCTTCTGCCATAATCACAAAAAATAAGCGCTCAATAACAAAAGCGGAAGTCTTAAAACCAAAAACTGGCTGTCGAAGCCACACGAAAGCGCTGTGTAATTTTTGTCTTTCTATGATTGGCTGCCTGCCTGCCTGCCTGCCTGCCTTTGCCAGCCTTTTCACGCCTTCCTGGCACGAATAACTCTACTTTTCGGTGAGAATTCAAATTCTCAAACAGCTAAGCGCAAAATATTATGAAAGCAGTGGCGGCGGCGGCTGCTGCCATGAAAAATGCAAGTGAAAATTGGAATTTATAATTTTTTTTTTTTCATTCGTGTGCCGATTTTCAAACCACAAACAGCACAAAAGTCGCTTGCAGTGACAGAGACTGTTAGACTTGCTTTTGTTGTTGTTGTTGTTGGTGCTGATGTTGATGATCATGATGATCATGATGTTGATCGTGATAATGATGATGATGTAATGAGCTCGACATGCACATCGAGTGACAGCGCAAACATTGCGCATACGCCGCATTGTTCACAAAGCACAAGTTGAAAGCAAAAGTTGAGCTGAAAAACTGCATACTGTGAAGATGCACAAGACTTGGCGTTGGCAGTCATAAGAATTGGCGCCCAAAACTTTTGGAAATTTAAATCGCCAGAGAATGGCATGGAGATATAACAAAGATCGGATGCTCTTTATGGGAAATATTTATATATACTTTACACAGATTCATATGAGAAGGTTAAAAAGGCGTGGGGAAAGAAGTACAAATTCAGAAGTAAAAAATATAAAAAAATATATTCTATGAACTCAAATCTTTATCTAATCTACGATGACTGTAAAATAGTAGCTGTCTTCCAGAAATATAAATAAATTTCAACAAGCTTCTTTGCAGATCAGTTAGACTCTGTTGCCACAACAAATTTATCTGCAAATCATAAAAAGAGGCAACAAACACAACTAACCATGCACTATATACACACATTCATGTGCATACACATATATATATATACATATATATACGTACATATAACTAAAAGCTAAGCGAGCAGCATCTGCTACAATGTTATGACATCTACACACCTCCCGCTGCATCAGCAGCAACAACAACAACTACTCATATGGCTTGGCTTACTTGCTACTTGTTGCGTGCCCCGTTTTTCAACTTCTTCTGCTTCTTTGGCCCGCCGCTGTGGCTGTGGCACTAACAATATGTTTTAATTTTCATTTTTTCTTATGCTCACAATAGCAGCAACAACAACAAAAACAAATTAAGTGCCAACTCATAATAATGTAAGCCACAATTGTTATTATTGTCATTGTTTCAAACAACACGAAAAAAACTAAAAACTAAAAAAAAAAATCAAAAGTAACAAGCCGCTGCTCCACCCGCGTTGCATTGTGCAAGCGTTATGTTTATTATAAACAATTGTTTTGCTTTATCTTTTTGTTAATAAAATATTTCAACAAAATAATTAATACAGCAGCAGCTTGTTATAAAATTTATGCAAAAAGGCTGAAAATTTGAATGTTTTGAAAGCGTTAAAAGCCTCGTTTAAGTATTAAATTATCACAATTTGAGTTTGCTACTTTAAAAATGCATTGTTTAATGTAATTAATTGATGGTCAACTCACCAAATAATAATACTAATAAAATCCAAAAATAAAAAGAGTAATTTTTGCATAGAATATAAAACAAAAGTGAGTAACGAGAACTTGTTTTTGCGGACATGTAAAGAAATCCCCAAAGACGCATGCTGCTAAAATGTGAACTGGATCGAGAGATCAAGTCTGTTTCGGTGTTCACTTTCAAGGTTGTTGCCGCGATGTCAAGAACTTAAGCAATAAATATATATATATAAGTGTATATATATGTGTGTGTGTGTGCATACATCAGACTGTCTAAACAGAAAGGCACATAATACAGACAGACCAGTTGCAATTCATTTTCATTTAAACATTTTTCATTTTTGGGTGTGGGTCTGCCTGCTCGACTGCAATTCCAATTGCCATTCCAACTTATGTGGCCACTTGAGGTTAACAAGACACGCGCCAAGTTATTATACACTGCAGAAAGGAGTACTAAGAGTTTGCTGGATAGCAAAACAGCAGAAACTACTCACATAGTCATAGTCAAATGGCTTTTAGTTTCGGATTGTTGAGAAGTTGTCTTCTTGCATTGTAAGCCAATAGTAATCTCAACGTTGATAGAAAAATATCCATTACTTCTATCTTCTGTAATAAGTAGTCCAAGATTTCCAAGATTTTTGAACAAAACCCCAAAACGCCTTCTTCAATATATGTTAACGAGAGATGCCTACTAGATGCTCATGAAGTTGCCTAGACAGAGAGTTTGTATTATGAACTTTATCTTGCATTCAAATATTTCCATTGTTCTATGAAAAGACTAACTCTTATGGCTAAGGCTGTGCGTTGTTCCCTAAACATTTAGACATTAAGAACAAAGTGTTTTATATCATTATATAGTTGAGCAAATGTGTAATTTCTAATGATGATTGTCAAAGCAAATCCTCAATGCAGTAGGAACCCTCCTCTAGTATCCTCTAGTTCCCATAGCAGCCCCACCTTCCCCACCCTTCCTGTTCAAAATACATATATGCAGTGTATAGACGTCTCGGCTTGGCTCTGCCCAGCATTTTCCTGTTTACTTTAATACATTGTTTTCTGTATTTTTGAAAGGCACAAACCTAAAATGCAACTAGTTTGTTTTTTTTTTTTGGTGCTGTTGTCTCTTTTGTGTGGCATGTGCCATTTGGCGGGCAGGCAATAGTTGCGCAATTTCAAGCATGATTCATAAACCAATTAAGATAGAACTGACCAAGCCAGCTAGTTTTTCATTTAAGCCGCTTAGTAGCGTACACAAAAGAACCAACACGAACTCGACTGGCAGTGACTTCCTTTTGCGCAGGAATCAAACACACAAATGGCCTTGAAAGCAACACAGTGGCGCAGTTTGGCACGCACAGAACAGTTTCAGTTGGCTGTTTCTGTTTCTGTTACTGAGCTAAAAATACTACGCCATGGCCTTGAAGAGCTTACATAATTAATTGCAATCAAGCCTGTGTGGCTGCTTCGTTGCCTGACTGCGCCTGCGCCTGCCTGGCTGTGGCATGCGGAAAGCGAAAGACTTAAGACACGAACTTGACTTGACTGCGTGGAATGCAAGTTTTTTTTGACTGCGTGTGCCCATGTGCGTTTTCAGTGTGTGTATAAGTGTTTGTCTGTGACGCACTTCAATCATAGTCCGCATAGTGCTCTCAATTAACACTTAATGCACTTTTAACAGCATGCTCTTTGTAGTAGCCGCAGGCCCATCTTTTACTTTGTTTTCTTTTGTTTATTAAACTGGAGCCAAGATAAAGCAAACAGTCGTACTTAAAATATTGACTTTTGTCACTTTAATTCTTGTTCATAAATCAAATTAAAAGATAAATACTTTTAAATTCATGTAAAAAAAATTGTGAATTGTATTTAAATGCAGCCCAAAGGCCAGCCAGCTAATTAAATTTCATAGCTAGCTGGCTGCCTGTCTCTGTGCTAGTGTTGGCGTTTCATTCTGTTTCTTCTTTTATTTAATTTTTTTTACAGGCGATCATGCGATCATCGCCAAAAACAAATATCAACAACACGTTCGGCATCCACAAAAAATTATATATATATATATAAAATTTGTAGCCACAGCAACAGTTGAGAGTTGGCAGAGAAGTGTAGAAAGAAGAACGAAATGTTATGCGAATAATAAATATATTATACAACGAAAACAGTTGAAAAGCAGAAAAAAACGCGGCAGAAGCAAACACGAAAGAAAGAAAACTTAATCACAACACTTTAAAATAGAAGATGAAACAAAGTTGGCTTGGAATTTTGGGAGGGGAACAGGTCAGCTTAGTACGATTTGTTGACTGGCCCTTCATTAGGCCAAGAACTTGACATATGTCTTGGTTGAGTCATGAATGAAATGCTCTAAGGGTTTTGGTTGTATAAACTTATTGATGATAATTGGATGCCAAATTGATGTTAGAGTGTGGCAACAGATTCAAAAGGAGGCAACTTAAATATCCAAATGCTGCAAAATTCTCAGAGTCATCCGTGCACCCTGTCATTGAAGGAGCATTTGGATCTCGGTTTTCCCCAGACTGCGGGTATTTTACCAGCTCATTTGACACCTTGGAAAGGACAGTTCCTGGCAAACCTTACAATCGACTCATATCTTTCAAAGGCTCCTTTCCTTATCTTTGGCAAAGTTGTTCCCACCTTTTCCCCTGTCAATTTTTACTCTTGAATTGCCATCTCCTTCTCTAAACCTACCATCTACATAGCATTCGTTAGAAGATTAGGCGCAGCTTGATGAGGCTCTTAACAAAACTCATGACTTGCCGTGAGTTGAATTTACAAAGTAGCTCAGGCTGAGGTATATGAATTGCTCTTCCCAGTGCCTTACTTGTATATATCATAGGATCATACTCAACAAATACCCATCGATTGATACATAATTTATCAAACATTTCAAAAGGGCAACAAAGGAACGTGTTGGCCTATTAACAGGTATGTGTAAACATGTTGAAATATTTGGAGCATATCAATGTCACTGCCTCTAATTATGCCAAACGATGCGCTGTGCTGGCGATGCCTCGACAACAAATTCAACTTGGCTTCAGGCTTTGATATTTTGCATTTATTTTATGTAGTTTGTGGGTTTTGTTGATGTCAGGCCAACTTGCGTTGCATTTCAATTGGGGGGTTTTCTTCAAAGTCAAATCGATTGTGACAAGAAAAAAATGTCAGCAGTAGCCACAGTATCAGGCGGTCAGGTGTAAGTACGCACGTGATTGGCATTCAATTTGTTGTTGGCTTTGACCAAATGCGATTTATCAATAACAAAATGTATGTCACTGCGTGCTGGCAATGAAAGTGAGTGAGTTTGGGGAAGCATTGTTTGAGAATCACAGCTTAAGCCACCCAAAATGTTTAATTTAGGGGGCATTTTAACAGCTTTTAGAAACACATTAAGGGCACGACAAGTCCGGCAAGTCAACTATCGTGCTCTATTTCCAAATCGTTTCTAAATTATTGAGAATTTGCCTCTGTGACTTTTTATGGCCAGCAGACAGTTCAACGTACAGCATTCTAAATAAGTTTGGGTCAGTTAATGTTTGCCATTGAAGCTTGCCGCTCTGGCTCTAGCCAAAGCCTCAGCTTTCTATTGGATTTGGTTTATGCGTTGGCGTTATTCTTTAATTAACGAAAATAAATAATAATAAAAAAAGACATGATAAATGTCACGCACTAGTCGCAAATCCATTTTGGTCAGTCAAAATTTCTAATTAAAACTGGTTTTTGGTTGAAAAATTTAAAATTTATGGCATATGTAGACACGCCTACTAGCCAAAATGTTGTATTAAGAATATTTATCTTATAAGAAACCCACAAAAACTAACGAAAACGTTTTTAGACAATGATTAGAATCATAGGCGGATCTAGCGCTTGGGATTTGCAAAAAAATTAACACTAAATGGTATAATATAAATAAATTATTAGCATCAAACTTAATCTTTAAAAAGGAAAGAGGATTCCCAAAGCCAATCTGCTCTTTTCTCTGAGTTTCTAATACTTAATTCTCGCCGAGAACTAATGCCACTCCTTCACATATAATCCCAGAACATATTATAGGGATAACTCTAGATTCTTTTCCAATTTCTAATTGTCATTCTGAATTCATCAACTTTTTTATTAGATTTCACAAACAGCTTAAAAGTAATAGACTTTTCGGGCGACATTCTGGCAGCAGCCGAATGAAGTACAAACTGGTAACTAAAGCCACGCCAAGTTCATTGGCTTGCAGATTGATTGGGGCTGATTGCTTAATAATCTCCACGCCGGGTTAGAAGACGCTGACGTTTCCAGTTCCACGCGTGTGTAATTCGCTTTTGGTAGCCAGCTTTGCCAGCAGATCAAATCAAAGTCATTCGCACCAGCTGTCCATAATTATTCCATAATAATTTGGAAAATTTGTTGTATGTTTGTTCAAGATAGACGAAAAGATGATTTCACGCAGAAAGATCATATCACGTTCTCTGGACAATTTGGATGCCATTGGGCAAGATGAGCAGGAGGAAGATGTCTGGCATGACCGTGAAAAGTTATTTAGGGTAAGAAAATCCACAATTTAATTTAAGAGAAGAGCCCTTAATCATCTTTTGTCAAATTCCAGGATCATATCAATGAAGTTTTGGCCAAATGGGAACAAATTGATGATGAGATTTGGGCGAAAGTAATTGTCTTTGAAAAGAATCGTCGGGTGGCCAAGGCCTATGCCCGCTCCTCTGTGATAACCATAAATGGTTCCAAAAATGGCTTCGATGGTGTGCGGTAAGTGCTTCTATCTATAAATTTTGGACACCTTCTTTACTTAAGTTTTCTTCTTCTCTAATGCAGCATTGGCCTGAATGGCTTTGACAATCCCATGCGGGATGCCGAAACCAAGGTGATTAAAAAGTCCATTGGCGATGGCTTCAAGATCAAAATGGATGACATTGGCAATATATTCATCAAGCGTTATGGCAAGAGCAGCATCTATGTGAACAACACCTCGCTGGGCAATGAGGAGACTGTCATTGGTGGCGACATTATGCAAATGCCGCAGATGTCCCTAACGGCTGGCACCTCGGCCAAGCTCTTCGATATGAAAAAGTTCCAGACGAATATCAATCGAGAGTGTGCCCGCAGTTATCCGGAGCGCAGCCGTTTGGAGAGGCAATGCCTGTCAGCCGTGTCCTTGGTCAAGTCAAACAATAATCTAATCAATACACCACTCTGGATACTCGTTGTGAATGTGGTGGCCATGGATATGTTAAAAAATCGTCTACAGACGTTGCCCAAGACCCTGGATTCAGGCTTGGGCCTGCGTGTGCCCAGCGAGGATCCATATTCGACAATTGAGAGTCAAGTGGGTCTTATCTATCCTACGCCAGCCGGTTCTGATGACTCGCAACACTCGAGCAGCTCCAGCAAGGGTAGGCGAAGTATCTTCAGTGCAGCATTTCTTAATGAAAGTCCTTATGTGCCCAAGCCGGACTATGAGGCTGCCGCCATTTACACGGATAAGAAGCGTCAGAAGAGCAACAATAGCTTACAGCAGCGCAAGAAGCAGGATGATCCTTACTATTGTGGCTTGCTGGCCCGCATACCCAACTTCATCAAGTCCTCGAAGCAGCCATCTCAGCAAACGAGCAAGCCCAAGAAGGAGCCGAAGATCTCGCGCAAAATCTCTGCCCAGCATCATCAGTTCCTGCTCGCTCAACAGCAGTTGCAGCAACAGCAGCAGCAGCAGCCACTACCCATAGCCACGTTTCATCATTCCTACTTCCCCTACAAGCTTTATCCGCAGCAGCATCGTCTATCCCAATCCCAGCTGTCACTCTGGGACTCGCGCAGTCTAATCAGTGCACATGGTAAGCACTTGAGAAAGTACTCAAGCTATTGAATATACTAAAGCCACTCCTTCTCTCTTTGCAGAATGATCAACTTCTGAGCGCCTGGCCCATAATTTATTGCATCGCCCTTAGCATTAATTCTACAATTATTTAGTCAAAGTTTATAATTTTTACATCCATGTGGTCAGTTTTCTTTGGAGTGCATTTCGCTCGATTTTGTGATAAATGATGCGAAATGCAGCAGAAAATTAATATTAATCAATTAACATTTAGTATAACGAACCAGAAGAGATTTAAGAATTATGCAATTTGTAATACTTAATTAAAATTTTGCCATAGTTTTTTAAATCGTTTAAGACTGAAGCGAATTGTCCTAGAATTGCGAGAAATGTTTGTGCACAAATTAACAAAACATAAAAAAGAAGGAACACGAAATGAAAATGTCATAAGCAAATTTATTTGCTATTTTAGGCAGGTTAAATTTTAGAACTTTGTTTTTGCTGTAAATACATTTCATATGTAAATAAGTTCGAATATTATATGTAAATGACATTTATGCATTAAAAGATTAAATATAACCTGGCTGTTTTATTTTATCTTCACTGAAATTCAATTAGAAAATGTTTCGCGGGCAGATATAGGTTTATTCATTCGATATTTGTATGATTGGGATTTTCTTCTTTTACATTTCTTACATGGAAAGCTTGAAAGTTTGCCTATGATGCGTGGGACCGGCACGTATCCTTACTCGGCATCTTCCTCCTCATCATCGTTGGAGCTGATTCTGAAGTAGCGCAGCTCATAAGAGTCCTTGTCGTTGGCCACAACACGGATCCAATCACGCAGGCTGTTCTTCTTCAAATACTTCTTGGTCAAGTACTTGAGGTAGGCCTTGGAGAAGTGCACATCGGCGTTGACATGCAGCTTCATCTTGGAGCGCTCGAAGGTCACATTGTTGCCCAGATTGTTGACCTTGCCGTTGACCTTAAGGCGAGCCTTTATATACTTCTCAAAGTCGGCCACATCCATGATGTTGTCCTCAGCTATGTTGGTGCAGTCGATTGTGAAGCGCAGCGAAACCTTCTTCTTCTTCAAACCCTTGCCGCGGAGGGCGTTCTTCTTCACAACCTTGCTAGGGGCAGCTGCTGGGGTCGCTGTCTTAGCCTTGGGCTTAGGGGCTGCTGCTTTCGCTGGGACAGCTGGCTTGGCGGCAGTTGCTGCGGGAGCGGCGGCGGTGGCCGGAGCAGCCACCTTAGCGGCAGCTGGAGCAGCCTTCTTTGCTGGTGGAGCAGCAGCCGGGGTGGCGGCTGGCTTCTTAGCTGCAGCTGCGGGAGCAGCCTTAGCTGGGGCAGCAGCCTTGGCCTCCTTCTTGGGAGCAGCACCGGCAGCTGGGGCAACTTTCTTGGCATCCTTGGCGGCGGCTGGCTTAGCAGCAGCTGGTTTGGCAGCAGCTGGCTTGGCAGCAGCTGGTTTGGCAGCAGCAGGCTTGGCTGCAGCAGCAGCCTTCACGTCCTTAGCGGCTTCCGGCGCCTTCTTCACGTTCTTGGCTGCAGCTGCCGCTGGCTTGGTTACCTCCGCCTTGGGCTTCTCAACTTTCCCCTTGGCGGCAGCTGGAGTCGCCTTCTTTTCGGCCGGCTTAGCAGCTGGCGCCTTGGTTTCACCTTTCGTGGTCTTGGAAGTTGGAGCCATCTCGTCACACGTGAGTTTAAGAAGGAAAAGATTGGCGATATTTGCATGTTCGTGTTCGAGAACCAGCGATTATTGCATCGATAAGTTATGTCAATTATAGTGATGGACAACGATATAAGGCGGTGAATTAATTAATTACAAATTATTTTTGTTACAAAAGAAACAAAATATATATAACTATAAATATGTATACTTACTGATAATAATATTGTAGTCTTAACTACAATCTTCATTGAGGTTAGCAACTGCATTTTTTTGTGAAATTTGAATAATTCGCAATAACTGTGAATAGCATGTTCTCGGTTTTATTTAGAATTTCTTCGAAGAAGTTCACATTTTATTAAAGGTTTGCGGCAAAGCTTGTACAAGTTCTATATTTTTATTTGTAATATGCAAAAGTAATTAAAATATTAAAATGGTAGGCGTATTGTAATAGGATATTTTTAGTATATTTTTTATCCATGCAAGACTATCGATTGTTGGCGTCATTGATTGTCAACGATAGCGCCTAATCATCGATAGTTGCATTGATTGTTCCCCACCTCTATGAGCCTTTGGTCACACTGTTGTTGATTTTGGTTGCCGCACGCGTGCGTTTTTAACACTAAATTGAAGGAAATTAATTTAATTCGGCTGTCGCGCACAAACTTATATATTTTATAATCCCTCCTACTATTAGCTAACTCTAATTAAACGTCGCGTGTGGCAAAAACAAGCAATATCACTTAGAGGTAAGCGTATCAGCTCCAAGCTTGCAGACACGGCTTACATAATTTAGGTGGCCAAAACATTGTTTTGCATTTATTTGGTGCAAATTGCAGGTAGCATGACATCATTGTTTAATTTTTAGACAAATTGTTTGTGTCAATTGCAACTATTAGGGCTATTTATGACAATAGCATAAACTTGGGAAAAGCTAAAGCTTTCGTAAGGTTGACGCTAGGGGCGAGTGAAACTTGCCTGCAATTCAAAATTATATAGTTGAAGTGCGACCTTGTGACCATCTTAGGATGACATAAGGATTGGAAATCTCTGTTGTTAAAGGAAATCAGGGATAGGGTTATGACTATTTGTTATTCAAGGCTTAGAAAGATTCTAGAAATTAAATTGATTGCATTAAGGCACTTGCATTGGCCAAAGCTAAATGACATGATGATGATCAGCATCAGTATGGGTCAATTGTTTAATGCCCAGATAAGTTATTCGACAGATGTGTACAAATATATACAGAATTGGCAAAAAATCCAATATATTTTATTGTCCAAACTGTCTCTGTATGTACTTGAGGTGTGCGCAAATCGAGCTTTCTTACTCTCGAAAAGGTACAAAAACACTCCCATCAAAAAAATTCTATAAAAAAAACTTTTCCAAAATAAATCATAAAAATTTAAGCCTGTGGAAGCAATCGCTGCAATTTCATCCAAATTCGCATTTGTATACCCTTGCAGTATGTATCCATAAAGTATATATATTCATGATCAGCATATACATAAAGTCTCTCAGTTTCAAAGCTCTCGACACTTTTCTGCATAGCCTTTCTTTCTTGTTATTTACATTTTCCTAATCCTGAAATCGGTGGTTTTACCAATTTCTAGCCTACGTGAAAACGTACATTTTCTAAAATTTATTAAATCTCGATTACGTCCTTAGTCGGCTCTAAGGTTTGAGATGTTAAATGTTGTTGTTTTTAGCTCTTCCACAATTTGTAATCGGCAAATAATTATTATTAAAACACAAAACATTATTATTTTTTAAATTCAAATGTAAATTTTATTTCTTTAAATTTGAAATTGTATTTTTAACTACACTGAAATACTTCTGCTTCGCCACCAATCTTGCTTTTTAGCATTTCCGACGGCACCTAAATCTCTAACCTTTACGCATACGCTTTTGTCGCTTTCCTTTTAGAACAATTTGAGAATTTTTCTTATTGGCTAATTTTGAATTTTTTGTTTATTTTCATTGAATTAATTTTGCCGGGGTTCTCTTGTTTGTGATATTTTGGGCTTAACTATTCAGTGAATGTGCACATTCTTTTAAATTAGTGAGTTTTTGTTGTTGTGGGTAAATTGTTGTTTTTTAACTTAAAGCTGCTTGTGGTTTAGTGTCTCGTTTACACTTGCTTTTGTTTAAAATTCATCTTATACGCTTTTCTCGGCAAATCACAAAAATTACATAAATTTATACATATTTATATTGTAATATTAGTTAATTCGTAGTATATTTTAGTCATTTATTAACAGTGAGAAACAAAGACGTGTGGACACATTGCACGACGATGACGATGCACCACATAATCGCGTTCGTATATGTAGATATTACAGATATTATTCAACATTATGCTTTAGATACGAAAATATATAATATTAGATGTTTACTTCTTATTTATGAGTGTGTACTAAATGCGGCATCATTAACGTTTACTTGTATAGTTACAATTACAATTACAGTTATTAAATATTATTCATTTAATATAAACAAACTTTCAATTTGATATTCGCCAGAAAATGCGTTGAGTGTACATTTATTTGATGTAAGAGGGTTTCGAGGGACGTGTCTTTATTCTAAGGAGCGCCGGCGTAGCTGCTTGCGCACCTCGACAAGCGCAGCACTGCTACGATCCAGCAGCTCATTGGAGAGCCTCGCCAGCAGTGGCAACTCCCGCATGGACACGTTGACCGATGGCAGCGGCTCCAATTGCTGCTGCAGCTTCTTGATGGGCGCCGGTAGATGTTGCGGTGTCACAGGCAAGCTTTGCGGCGGCACGGCAGCGGTGCTGATCTTGATGATGGGACCCTTGCCCACAACTACCACATCTTGTTCGTCCTCATCGGTGTGTCGCTTTAGTGCCTCAGCACCCAGTGAGTCGGGTCTTTGCTCTGTAGACTTCGCTCGCTCGGTTTGCTGCCGCTTAGCAGCCTCCTTGAGCATCATTAGATGATCCAGCTTGTCCACAGTGGCCTTCAGTTCGTGCTCCCACACGTCGTTCTGCTGCTGGCCATCACCTCCCTCAATCGGACGCACTGCGAGTATTTTGACCTTTTGGCGTAGGGCTTCCAGATCATGTTCGTCCACCATGCCACGTAGTTCACCCGCTCCCGTCTCATCATATTCGCAGGCATCCTCATCCTCCTCTTCCTCATCTTCGGTTACTGGCTGATGAGCCGCAGCCCCAGCCATTGCTCCCAGGGACATTTGACTGCCGGCTATTGATGGAAAATCGCATTTCTCCAGCTCCAGCTGGAAATCTGGCAACGATGGCAATGCACTGGAGGTGGGTGTATTCAGTTCGGCGCCCACGCCCGGTTCTCTGGGACCTGGCGGCGGTGGGGAACCACTCAGAGCTGGATAATCTCCCCTCTGTCTGTGTATATCCTCACTAATCCGCTCCAGATTCCGCAGAGCGGTGGAGTAAGTGCTCTTCGCACTGGCCACCTGCTGCTGCAGCTCCTGTATGCGATTCTTTTGCGTCTGCAGCTGATCCTGGCAGACCTGTTTCTCCTCAAAGTAGGGACGCGATTTGTTGATGCTCCGCCTAAAGCGATCCTCCAGCTGCTGCATTTTCTGCTCAGCACTGTTAAATACCCGAGTGCGTCGCTGATGTTCCGCATGGCAGTCGGCCTTCTGCTTCTCGGCATCCATTACCTTTTGGGTGGCATGATTCAACATCTCCTGCCAGGCATTGTCGAACTGCCATTCGTGTGAGTTGGACATGAAACGTTGTTCGGCCAGCGCCACCGTTTCCTTGGCCGCTGCATGAATTTCTGCATGTGGATGAGTTATGAGAGGATTAGTGGGCTTTGGAAGATGAAGATTTGAAAAGAATTTACCATTGGCGCGTTGGAATTTAACTGCTGACTGTTGGCATTCGATTTGGGCCTCGCGTGCTTTGTCCGACGCCTCATAGTAGGGACGAGCCTTCTCTATGCAGTTGCCTAGCTTCTTGGAGGAGAGCTTCAGGCGACGTGTGGACTCATTGAGAAGTATGCGAAAGGTTGAGTTTGCTTCCTGCAAAGACAAAAAAGACGAGAGAATTTTAGTATTTCAATCTCCGACAAAGATATATATTAACAATTTTCACCTACCTCCAATTCGATTTCCAACTTATTGATCTCATCCGTGGCGCTATTGAGATTCTCCAGTTCAATCTGCAAAAATACAAAAGGAAAACCATTTAAACATTAATTATATTCTTCCTGCTTTCTTTATCTTTCAGCAATTGCTTATATCTCCTCCTCCTGCCCTAAAACCCAGCCATGTCACAATCAACACGCGGCGGGGCCGCACCCAAGGATCCCAAATACGATTTATCCAAAATATCAGCACGCGTGGATCGCGTTAATGTCAGCGGTTTGTTGCGCACCCACAACGACTATGTGATGCGGGCAGCGGATGGACTGTTCAAGGCGAGCAATTTCCAACAACTTATGCTGGAGGCCATGTCGGCCAAATCGTATCTGCATGAGCTTGGCATTTTCAAGGATGTAAGCGTACACATTGACATTAGCCGTGGCAAAGATGCCACACCGCAGGGCTATGAGGTGACATTTAAGGGCAACGAATACTCGCGCATGATGGGCTCGGCGGGCACAGAGATTGGCCAGAACGAGGGCTCATTACGGACGGAGCTGACCATACCAAATATATTGGGACGTGGTGAGAGCATCTCACTGCAGGGCAGCTACAGCAGCGCCAGAGCCAATGATCTACAGTTGAAGTTCTGGAAGCCCTTCTTTCATACGCGCTTTCGTGAAAATCGGCCCGAGTAAGTGGAATGGAATCGATTCCTTAACATGTATTAGACCTAAGCCGTATGCTCATTCTTTTGCAGAGTGTCCTTCAGCATATTTCGGCAAACGGATCGGTTTGATATCAGCTCGTTTCAGACCACCAACGTGGGCTACACAGTGGACTTTTCTGCCCACACCATGCTGGGCGTAGATGTGAGTAGAGCTTTGAATATTCTTCTGCCGCATCTCTCATCCCTATTTCTTCCCTTTTAGCTAACCCACTCGCTGCAGTATGAGAACTCCATAAGAGATCTGAGCTTACTGAACAAATCGGTGCCTTTCGCCGTACGCGAGTTCTGTGGGCCCAAATTGGCCTCTCTGCTGCGCTATTCGGTGGTCTATGACAATCGTGATGGCACTGTCTTTCCTACACGCGGCATCCTTCTGAAATCGACCAATGAATATTGCGGTTTAGGTGGCAATGTGGCCTATACAAGCAGCACGGCCCATGGCGAAGTGAATGTACCACTGTTCTCGGGATTCGTGGCGCAATTCTGTGGACGCGTTGGCATCATGAAGGAGACCAAGCAGACCACACAGCTGCCCATTAACAATCTGTTCTATTGCGGTGGCCCCCTGACGCTGAGGGGATTCAAGTATGGCGGTGCTGGACCTGTTGTTGAGGGCACACCCATTGGTGCCCAGACATTTTGGTGTACGGGAGCGCATTTATGGGCACCATTGCCATTTGCGGGCGTCTTCAAGGGATTGGCCAGCAATTTCCGACTGCATTTCTTTTACAATATGGGCAACTCCAATAGCTTCTCAATGGGTGAGTATGAAAGGCTAGAGTTATATATAGATATAAAATAACATCCAAATTTTCTTTTTAGACAACATGCGCAGCGCCTTTGGCTTGGGTCTGGCTGTCAAGCTGGCCGAACGTGCTCGCATTGAGCTTAACTATTGCATCCCACAGCAACGCCAGCCCAGTGACAAGGTGCTGAACGGCTTCCAGTTTGGCATTGGCTATGAATTTGTCTAATCCTACCACAATCCTACCACCAGCACAACCACTGACTAGTCCTAGCTACTACAAGCAACAGCCTTGAGAGTTTCACGAATGCGAAATGCCTACCGCCGCTATCACCAGATGCAATGCATATATACCTTAATTCGTTTTGTAACTATCACGAGATTCTATTGTATTTTTTTTGTCTATGCATTTTTTTCTTTCCTAAAAGTTAAAGACAAAATTATGTGTAGTTAAAAGTAGTTTTAAGAAGTTTGTACATACGACAACAAGAATAAATATTTAAACGAATTATTTAGTGGAAATTATTCGCAAGGAGATGTGGGTCTAGCTTCGACGAAGCTTCATTACACTTGCAGAACCCTATGAAAATAGACGTAAGTCTAGAATTGAAAGGACCATTGAAATAGCAAGTGTTTATCCAAGTTAAGTTTCCAAATTTAAGTCTGGCTTGTAATTACATTTATTATTGATAAAATAATTTAAAAAATACTGTCGTTTATCTGAAGTGGGGAGCCACGCTTAACAACCAGTTGGCAGCAACACGTGTTCCCCGTGGAGTGAAACAAAACGTCTTGATATAGCCCAATGTGAACATGAAATTGCATTGTCCAGCGATTCCAAAAGCAAACCTGAGGGCATATTATATATAATAATAGTGTATAAAATGTTGATTAACAGAGCAAGCATTGCGATTTTTCATATAAAAACTCAAACAGTCAAAAGTCAGCAGGCGGATTCGAACCCGCAACACGAACATTCATACGAGCGAAGAAGAGCCACAACTCAACGCATAGCACCAAGCGAGAGTCATGGTAACTAACAGCCAGAGGGCGAACCTAACTTAACAGCGCTCTGTTAAGCGTTCAGCTACTAGCTCCGGTTGTCTTTCTTCAGTTTGTTGTTATTTCATTTACAATTCCCATACGTAAATACCATATGCATAAATGCAAGCGGGAAGGGAGGGAAGGCAGATGGTTGGGGTCTGGTCTTTTGGAGCGTCCGTCCGTCCATTGTTATGGATCGCTGAACTACTGCATGTGGTTACAGTAACAATTTTATTTTGGAGCTTTGGTGTTTTGGTGCCCCCTCTCAGTTTTGTTGACGAAAACTGGTTTTAATTATAATATTTGGTTAGCTTTTTTTTTTAATGTTATATTTTGTTACCTTTATGGTGGCTTTTGTGAAGCTTGTGTCCCAGTTTGATTTTTATCGTGGTCGTGGGCATTTCTCCACTTACAGCCCGTCCCCCTAGGGCTGGACCACTCTCAACCGCCCGCCTCTGGATGCCTTGCTGATTGATTTAATGCCCAAGACGAGACCGAGACCTGCCTCTGAACCGGTTCCGTTTCAGGTTGGCCCCTATGAAAAACCAGTTATCGTGCCGCTACAGAAAATTTCAACACTTGAACTTTCCAGGAATTCGCTGGCATTTACCTTTGCCCAAGCCAAACGAAAAGGAAGTGCTGCTTTGCTTTGCCACTCAAGCTTAACATTTTTACCTAACAAAATATTTGCTAATTAAAAGTTGTTGCTTTTTGTGCAACAAACATTTCCGAAAAGCTGATGAGGCGGCGCAAAGAAATACCCACAAGCACGCCCCGCTTTTTAGCGGTAAAACAGCTAAACTAATTAATGCTGTCGTGTGCAGCGGCCCTAAAACGCCACAGACCTTTATTAAAATTATTGTACAGTCATCGATTTTGCAATTTCAGGCATTGACAGACAACAGGCAGGCAGGCAGGCATTCAGTCAATGCGACGTATGTGAAGAGCATACATTTTTATGACAATGCAATTCGATTGTAAAATAAAGAAATAAATTCGAATCGACTTTGTATGGGTTATAAAAATATTTGATTATTCGCAAATAAATAAATAAACACTTCGTACTGTGGATAAATTGAATGTTGTTGGACTGACGGGCACAAAATAAATATTTAAGCAAAAACAACAATTTGTTTTTGTGTTTTTTATATACTCTACACACAAAGGGGACAAAGAGTATATAAAGTTTGCGCAGCAGTTGCTGCGTAGCATTTTCGATCTACTGATACTACGAAGTAGATCACATATCATATATGATCAAATATGAGAAAAGCTTTGTTTTCACCTATTTCCTGTAACAAAATTCACCATAAAATGAGGCTTGACAGTTATATTTTATGCTAGAACATAATGCTGTTCCTTATAGAAATTTGGGATTATAACTTTTCATTAAAAAATTCAGCTAACAATTATAATTGTTAAAGAGCCATTCCTAACCTCTTTTTCCTTACTGACTGACTTACTGGTTGGAGAATACCGCATAGCACAAACTATAAGAGTTACGAGTCCGAAATGTTTACCCAATCATATAGATGACCACTAAGGAACTGTTTTGTAAATTCCTCAAGTGGTTCGTAATCTAGGCCAAATTTTATATGTCACCGTGAAGGAGGAAATTGTTAGATCCTGACATCTATTTGTGGTAATGTTAATGGGTTTGGAATTGTTAATGAGATCGATTGATTATACAAATTTATATACTCAGCTGGAAACAGAGTATTTTTCTATATTTCTCTGGCATTCCTATGTTCTTTTGCTCAATGTCGCATGATGAATTTGAAATAAAATGTACATATAAAAAAAAGTTGCTTCAATTGCTTCACCAACTCCCCTTTATTATTGATTTAATGATTTGCACACGTCAATTGCTTAATGTTTCTCCCACAAACAGGGTCAAAATCACATGGAACGAGTACAGAACTCCACGTACATATATAAATCCAAATCACGCGATGTGCTCCGTCAGACGATTATTTTTGCATTCGTTTAGAAGTTTTAAAGGCATGGCGTGACCGCCATCATGCCAAAGGGCACAGGTGAAGAGTCAACGGAAAACTTACAACTCGGATTACAGACTATATAAATCAACTGCAAAGGTTACAAGGGCGCGTCTGTTGTGGAGAGGGGCAGCACACGGGAAGAGGACAAGCCCTTTTCTCTTCAATAGATGACGTGAGTGCGGCTCGTTAGAAAGACATTTCGTCAGACAAGTGGACGCCCTTTGCAATAAATTTGTTGATGATGATGTTTGTCTTTAGCTGTATTATATAGTCGGAGTGGTGTCTGTTGCCAGGCCAATTTATAGATTGAGCTAATTGTGGCAATGCGGTATTATGTCTGTCCCAGTAGCTGATACATGGCAAGAAAACAAAGAGAATGAGGACAGCCAGATTATCATGGCAGAGAAAGAAGGATGACTGAAACATTTTTTGGTTTTACTTAAAATTTAAATTAAACGTTTGTGTTTATTATTTCTTGAGATAACTAAGGTCTCAGGTATAAAGTCATGTCTGTTACAAATTCAGTTTCCAGTAAAAGACTCTCGCATAACATGTGGACTAAATTCATCATCTAAATTGGTAATTGAAAGCGGATTGAAAGCGATTAGAGGTTTCGGAATAAGCCTAATGCTATTAACGTTGGAAATGCTTTTCTTTCAAAACATCAGTAGACTTATATGATCTTTCCTTTATACTCTCTCACATATATAGATCTTTATTCATCTTCTTACGTCTGCCATTGCCATCAATATTTTCTCATCATCTTTCGCATAGTTGACATAACTTTTCTTTAGGGTCTCTCTGTCTCTCTTCTTCTTGTGCTTCTCACGACTCGAGTTGAGCTAATTAAAATTTTAATGCGGTCAATTGCATTTTAGTCAAGCTACGCTGAATTATTCAAAGTTCCCCTCTTGCGGCTTACTCACGCATCAAACGAGCAGTTTTATTTTATTTTATTTTATTTTTATATAACACGCTTTTGACTATGGTTTGGCTTTGCCACTTTCTCAGCAGCCACATTAATCCATCATACACAAGTAGGAAGCAACAACAACAACAACAACAACAATATCAAAATAGCACTTGAGCTAGTTTAGTTTTAGTAAAAACATTTAACCCACTGACGACTTGCCATTAATCTACTACTACCTGGAAAGTTTTGCTTCCTAACAATGAGAACAAAAATGTCGCATGACGTAAATCGTGGCCAAGTTGAATGTCCTTTTTGATATTGAATGTTCCATTTGCTTGCGCAAGCCGCCCAAAACAAATCGATGAATAAATTAGGTTTCCATTACGTTTCGCATTTCCTGTTTTTTTTTTTTTGCAAATGTTTACGCAGGCCACATAGGAGAGGAGGGTTGTAAAAGTAGGTAGAGTAGAGTGTACTAGTTAAGGGTGGTGGTCGTTCCAGTGCGATGAGAACTTCTCAAGTAGGTCAGGTCAGTTTCAGGACGCAGAGCCTTGTTAAGCCGAAGTTGGTGGCGTCGCTGAGGAACCAAACCACAAGCGAACTAAGCAGAAGCCTATTGCTGATAGATAGATTATTCATATGGATTATTCGCGAAGAGGCGGAGAGCCTCTTGTTGGTGTTTTAATGTACCTTTCTCTTACATGCACTGCTCGAAAATAAATACAAATTATAAATTTGCTCGGCAATTTGGTTAATTGCAAATACACATAATTTGAGTATAGCTTTGTACATTTGCAAACTAAGATTTCAGAATTGTTGCCACAATTTTATGGTATAAAACTTGATTTTTCATATATCTTTCCAAATTATTCATTAATTCTACCGTTTTGTGTGTTCTTAATAGCTACAAATCTCCGACTTAAGAATGCTTCTGAACTGTGGCCGTATAAAAAGACAAATGCGTTCGGCCCAGGGTTTAACATGACGATTTTGGTGACAATTGCAATACTTTATATATCTTAATTATGGCCCTTAAATATTTGCATTCCTTAGGTAGTTCTAACTCTCAACTTTCACATATGATTTCTCAAGAAAGAAAGAAAAAAAAACTATATATAAATATTCAATATATGAATTCATATAATCTACATATTTGCTTAATTCTCTTTAAACAATTGTCACCTTGCCCCATTTGATAATTTGATTAACGTTGGAAATTTTAGCCATTTAACCATAGCGGGTACCTGATAACAGCTTTATGTTAATGACTAATGAAATATAATGACGTTATATCTAGATACCATATTCGCGTTGTACAAGGTGAGACGCTACCTGAGCTTGACGAATTAGAGAACACGACAAAATATAAGTATTGTGTATTTAGAAATGAATCAAAAAAGCGTGTCTATATGTATAGGTAGTGTGGGTATATGGTAATGGGAGAAAAATAAGCTGACTTTTAGCGTTGTTAATGACTCACTAATTGGTGGTTGAAGAAAGTTAATTTGAGGATTTAATTTGCAGGGTTCACATATAATAGAAGTGCTCCGAGTTTCTAAAGATTACATGTGTGTTTGGGGTAGGTATAAATTGGTGTCTGTAAGTTAAAAAATTGACCTGAGTTAGGAACGGATTTCAACCCGGACTTCTAATCCGCTTTATAAGCTGGGTTCTTAAGTATAACAAAGCTCAGTTCAGATTTGAAGACTCTATGAGCAATACGAGGGATTTATAAACAGATTATGTTAAATCATCTCTCACTGTTAAGTTAGTAAGATTTGATGAATGCTAACACTTTTTGGAAACTTTTTGAATTTTGGAAACTTCTTGTTTTGAATAGTTTCAGAAAATATGACTTTCCGTTTCAATATTCATCTCAAAAATCCCATTTTATGTAGATCGAAATACATATACTCGGCGCTGGTATTTCATATGAAAAAGAGATCTGCTGCGTGTGCATGAACTTGAGTTCATTTCAGTTTACTAAACATTATGCATTGTATATACATACATACATACATACATATGTGTATATATACAGTTATTTATACAATGCGAAAGTGAAAAGCAAGAAAACAATTGTAGGAAGTGGTATATTGTAAAGCCATTTACATACAGTGCGCATATACATAGTATATGTATGTACATACGAGTATTAACAAATAAAGCAATTCTGAGCTTTTGCTGCCTTGATGCTTCCCTCTCTCATTCACCCACTCAACACTGCAGCAAGTTTTTAATGCACTTGCAGAGGGTTTGATTATTTTATCACGATATTTGCAACAATCTCAAAAGGAATGTATATATTATTGATCAACCTAGCTTTAAAGTCCTACTATATCAACTATATCCTTTAACTGGCATGTGCAGGATCTGCTTAAAAGGAAAGCTCACATAGTTTAAGCTTAACTTGTTGAAGATTTATGAATTGTAGAAATGACAAGTTCAAACAGTGTTTGTACATTGAAAATTAGCCCTTTATCTGTAAGCGAATGCTATCTTTGCTCACTTGCTTCCTCTTTCTTTGTCTCGGGATTTTTTGAAAATGTCAAGACAATTTTCTGTGCATGTTTTATAAGCAATAATTGCTTGTAGTTTTGTGTCTGCAACCCCACCTGGGGGCACAAACGCCTTCATCATCATCATTCATAATCATAATTCATCAATGCCTTATGGCAGAGTCGACAACTTGGCGAATCGTCCAACATTTACCGGACACTTACCGCATACAATTTGCATACGTTTTGCTTTGATGAATTAATTTCGATTGTCATAAGCAATGTGATGCGATTGTTTTCTCAGTTTTGCTTATGTAAATGTTAATGACATTTACAATTTACCAATTGTGGGGCATAAAACCTTAAACTGATTATGCATACATTTCCCCATAATCATATATCATAAGTATGGTGCATGTCCGTGGCCTAACAGGGGTTATATCTTATCAGTCAAGCGTGTCATTGAAATTGTTGCTGCATGTGAAAAGTAAAATATTTCAAAAGATTAAACAAAGTTCAATTACACGAGCATAGCACTTAGTTAGGGAAATATGATTTGAACTATTTCAAATAATAATCATTTACCAATGTACGAAAACATATTATAGCATACTCGATTATATATTTTCTATGTCCAAGCAAATGCTTTTTTTTATCTTTCCCAACAATTATCATTATATCGATAAGTGCCCAATAATTATACAATCAATGACGAAGAAAGTTTTTTAAGCCACAACAACACGAAAAAAAAACCCCAAAGCTGACGCGTGTGGGTGCTTCTTTTCAAACGAAATAAACAGTAATATAAAATGAACACAAACAAATACGAAACAGCTGTCTAAAGAGATAGACACGATGCCGTGCCATTGCTTTCATTGCGCACTTTAAAATTTGTGTGCGCCTCTCCGCTTCAGTCTCCAACGTCATACTTACTTTCCCAGCCCTGTTTTAACACTTCAGCTACATGTGTACTTAGTATCTCGGTCTTTTGATAAGACAATGAAATTGAAAATTAAAACTGCACACACAGCACATTTCATTGATAAAAACCTCAGCCGGGTTTTCTGGCGGCTAGCAAAAGAGGAAATAAGCCATAAAACATAGAAAAAAACCTTTTAAAATATTTTAGCGAAAAAACCTAACAAAGACGAAAACCTGTTAATGAAAGACAGCTTGAAGATTGTTGCTGCTGTTCATGTTATACAAAGTTTTTGCGGAGTCTTGCTCTTATCTATAAGTATATTTGTGTGTTGGAATTTATATATCATGTTGTTTCTTATAAATTTTTAGAGATTATTGCAATCAAATCACATGTCGGAGAACATCAATTTGTTAATGTTTTTACACAGCATGTGAATAGAATATTATCAGTTTTGATAGCGTTGGAAAGTACATATACTGGTATCGTATATAATTGCTCAGCTTGGCATATGAGTTCCCGATAGTTTTGCTTTTGTTTCCAAGTTGATATTTCAAATGATATTTAAGATAATTAATAATTTGTAATACTTTAAAATCAGTTTTGCAAAGATTTTGAGAGACCGAAAGCGAATGTCCAACTTGGCACACAATTTTATGTGAAAGCAGAAGAACTGGGATCAGGCCACCAGATTGATCGAATGAGGCTCGATAGAACGGAAGAAAACTCGACATACATAACAAATTTTGTTCAATTCAGATAAGAAACGAAAAGATTTTCTTCTGAAATAGTCGGCTTTATATATGAGCGGATATGAAATACTTATCCGATGTTGACGATATTTGACATATGAATAGCTTTTAGCATAAAATAAGCCTTTGCCGAAAATTTCAGCTCAACAGCTGTAATGCGGGGCAGTTTATCTGGCTCTATCGATTCTCCTTGTCGTGCGGATCATGAATATATATGAATAGCGTAAGAAATTTATAATACTCTCTGCAAGGGTATATTATAAACTAAACACAGCGTGTCGGCTGAATTCTTAATACATTTTTTCTTACTCTTGACCTCCTGTCTTGTTTGGGTCTATATATAGATATATAATTATAAACATAGCTAGAGCTGTCTAATGATTTCTTTTAGACTTAGCAGGGGTCTAATAATGAGGTGTAAAATTAGCAGATATTTAATGAAAGAAAACACAAATTTGAAGTGGATATTTAGTGATACACATCTCTTGGTAAGAGTATGAACAATTTGAATTCTAATTTCAAAACAAATACAAATAGACAGGAATGCCGTGAAGGTTCAAAAATTAAGCGTCTGATCTTTTTGGGTAAACCTGATATGTTGAAAATGTTCTATATTTTCTATAACAATCAGATAAACTTTATCTCTAACTCATTTACCTGTTAAACAAAATTCCAATGAAAAAGGGTAATTTCAATTTCCCTTAAGCAAAACTCGAGCTCCTTATAAAGGCCATATTCAAATGTCATCGCTATTTTAGGAAACACAGAGTAGGTATGGTATGTGGCAATAACAATGCTTCAATAAAATCAAAACAAATCTTAATTTATTCAAACTGCGCATGGAGGAGCCGAAGCCCAAACCCAAATACTCATATAAATGTATAATGCGCACAATCTGGTAGACATAGCGACAGACAACAGACAAGAGGCAACTTTGTGCAAATTTTTTTGGTTGATTTTGGTTTGGTTTTGTTTTCTTTTGCTCTTTGGCACTTGCGTGTGCGCTTTGGCATTCCTCATTTAATAATTTTGCATACCATTTGGCAGATTACGAGCCCAGTGAGATCGTTGAGCTCTGCCCAAGCCTATATACAAAGCAGCTGCACTTGAGCTCAGCTGAACTCAGGTCAAATATAAAATGGGTTATGATGAAATCTGGTTGGGCAGAACACGAAATGGAATTACTTGGAACACAGCAGGAGATGGGCAAACCCAAGCACTTGACAAGGACACCATACAGATGTCTGTGTGTGTGTGTGTTTGTGTATGTTGTGTGTGACCAGAATGAAAAATTCCCGCTTAGAATTTCTCATGAATATGAATGCAATAGATGCGCATTTTAAAAGGAAACTCACAATTTGCTTAATTACTCAACTAAATGTTTTTAAAATTGTTTTTGTCTGTATACATTGAGCGAAAAGCAAACGAAACAAAAACAAACGCAATTCAGAATGCAACAAAGCGTAAAAGCAGAGCACGCAATATAAATGTAAATGGTAAAAATGCAAAACTAACGGCATCTTCCTGTAAAAAGCTTTGCCAACTGTCAAACTAATTAAAAATTGCACTACAGCAAGGGGGTTGGGGTGGCAATAGAGTGCCAAACAAATGCTAGGAAGCTACACTCCTCGTCATTAACATAGAAATAGGAAATTTGGTATGCTAAGCTATTTTAACTAAGATTTTTTTAAAGAATTTTTGATTGAAAGATAAAAAAATTTGCCACCATTAATAAAAAAGCAGTTGTTTAAATTGTAAGAACTGATATAATACAAAGTTGACTCATCATATTTTATCAAGAAATTATCCATTAACCTTCGAAAAAAACAGTTTTCTCACGATCGAGCACCGGTTCTAGTTATCCAGCTATCTACAACAGAAGTTTCTTTGTATTGACTTCCAAATTTAAGATCGCTCAAACATAGAAATTCAACTGTTTCCATCCCCTTGACGAGGATTGTATGAAAGTATGTTATGCACATATTTTCAGCAAACAGCAAAAATAAAAACGTGCCAAGGCAGCCAGCCCAAAGCCCAAGCAGCTGAGCATTTTGTTATTGTTGTTTGCGCTTGGCACAGCCTGGCACCATTAAATGGCGCGGGGCGTGTAGCAGTAGTAACTGCAACAACAACAACACGTGCATATACATTGTGTATATGACAGAGCTGCAGGGCACCCCTGGAGACTCTGATATCCTCACCTGAATTTGCGGGTCCAGCTCGCTGTCTTCAGTGTTTGACATTTTTGCACCGTGTTTGCAAATTGATTAGCGTTGCCAATGTTGCCTCCAAATAGACAACGTCAATTCAATTAATTTTCACTTGTGTTGTTGTTGCTTTCCAATTAAAATACAGATTGCATTTGCATTTTTCCATATAAATTGCTGTTGTTATTGTTTGTGAGGCTGCAATTGCAAAAAATCTCACCGACGCATTTGTATTTTGTTGTAGTTGTGGCGTATATGTATTATGTAAAATTGCTTTTCGGCTGTTTCACTTGCAATTTAGTTTTTATGATAAATATGTAGACAAATCTTTATTAAAGTATAATATTTTTACTGCGATTTATGTGAGACACGGACACGGAGACGAATAAGAGTAGCATAAGAATCACATTACGTACATATATCTTTTAAACATATATATATTTAAACATATACATTGAGGACCGACGCGCACTCATCCAATTAAATTATTTATTTGTTTATTTTGTGTTAAAGCTAAACTAGTCTAAATTAGAGACGAAATCGAAGTGTGTCCGAACCTATTTTAGTATTTTGCCTATAACACTAAAAAACACTTACGTACTATTTTTGCCCTAATATACTAAAAGTCAAAAAATACCAATAATGCCAAAAAAAAAAACCACATACCATTGCCCCTTCTAATAACCTTGCCAGCTTAACATAACATTTTGCCTTTGCCATAATGTCTGCAGTTATCAATACAGATGCTTGTGTTATTTAGTATTTTAGTTACCCAAGTTGTGCTCACTCACTCAACAAAAAAGAAAAACAGTGTTGAACAACACCGCATTAGTTTAAAAATTCCATGCTTAACCGTTGTGGCTGCCTGGCAGAATCAAAATGAAACCAAATCATGTACATAAATGGATGGCAGATAATCGAAAATAACATACACACTACGTTCATTTATTTCAACAGTTCTAAGGAGATCATCTTGATGAGCACCTTGATGAACTATGTTGCTTCTCTTCGGACAATATTGTCAAACTGAAGAACAGTTGAGAATTCTGAATTGGAGCTAGCACGTTGACTACACATCAGAAAAATGAGTCCGTTTCCATAAAAAAAGACTTAAGGTTCCTGGAAATTGATGAATCCTTACCCATAGTGTTTACATAACCCTTCTTTATGCATTTCATCCCTATTTGTGGCTATTTGGAATTGCTTGATTTTAATAAAACACATAAACTGTACATACACATTGACAACAACAACAATTGGGGCGGACTTGGCTTCTGGGCAAGTCATTCGGCGGCATTCGTTGCTAGCTGAAGCTGAAGTTGGAGACGGAGACCCCTCCCGGTTCAGCCGTCTGTCCGTTACTGTCATTTACCCAGGCCCAGCCACATATAGCTTGGATCAATGAATTCTGAGCCGCGATAGCCCTTGGGATTGCGCGATACCAAGGTGCGTATCTTTTGCGAGGGTCGATAGGTGCGTATGGTGTGTAGCAACTTTGATGCTTTGCGGTCCTGCTCCTCCTGCTGGATGGGATCCGCTTCGGCCTTCATGCTGATATGTGCTGCCTCCTCCAATGGATGGGGATGCTTGCCCAGCAACAGTTTGGTTTCGAACTCACCCAGATGGTCGTTTTCCAGAAGGTGTACATTGGACGCCAGACTCTTAAAGAAGTCTCCCAGATTGTGCATGGTTCCTGCAAGTTAAGCCATATTAAGGCATTGTTGACCAGCGAAGACATACACCATTACCCACCTCCACTAATTGAGGGTAAATACTTGGGGTTTGCAGAGCTATCCGTATTCTTGGCCTTGCGTTTCACGTCATCCAAATCGTAGGCATAATCGTATGGATAACGTGGCTCCCCAAACGTTAGTTCCTGCTGCTCCCCTGTATTGGGCGGTGGCCATTGAATGGGCAGCCGTTTGACTTTTGGTACAGCCGGAGATTGCAGCTTGTCGTCGTCCTTCCACAACTCTGGCTCCTGCAGCTGATCCGTGTACTTGTCGTAAGTCGGCGTTAAGAGTCGCTTCAGTTGGGTCGGAAATGGCGGGAAATAGTCTGCCTCATGCACATCCCCCATTTCCCCAGCCCTTGTTTTCGTCAAAAGCCATCCGTTGTCTACAAAATCGTCGAATGACGCCGTTACTGTTACTTTTTTTGGCCACGACCAGATAGCAGCTGCCTCCACCCCACAGATGCCGATTGGTGCTGGATGCTGTGACGCTGTTTGTTAGAACATAAGAGGAATGGATATGAGAATTGAGAGGAGGTGAATATGAATCGCTTAATTGTCTGCACCCCAAAGGCATGCGAGAAATTGAAATTGAAACAGGATGTGGATGTCCTTCAATATCCGTTCGGCTGCTGCAGATTTTAATTGCTGATTAGGATTAACCGATGCTATTAATAAAAGGTCGAAGGTTAATAGCTATTATAACAGATATTTTAAAGAGATTGCTGGGAATGAAATATAATTGAATTGAATTTTTGAAAAGATATGATTTTGGGTTATTTAAAGATTACTTAAGAGTATCTTATGGTTATATGCGTTGAGTAAAGTCGGACAGAAGCACATGTCCGTCTGAGATGGTTATATTGCCTCTTCCTAAGACCGGAAACGCTTCTTCATCTTGGTAACAAAATGAATTTTTGTGAACTGTATAAAAAACAAGAGAGCAAGGCTAACCTCGGGTACCCAAAGCTTACATACCCTTACAGATTTGCGTACTTTAATAAGAAGAAGAGCTGTGTAGCTCGATTCTGATCAAATTTAATCAACGAACGGGCGCCTTCCTTCTATGCACTGTAAATATCGCGACAATATTGTAATACTCTCTGCTAGGATATAAAAACCAGTTGGCCACTTGTGAGAGCGTGTCAAAAATGAAATAAATATCCTAGCCGGATTTTCGAATGAAGCTTTCTTTCTTGTTCAATATAGACGCTAGGATTTCATTAGCTATTGCAGTACCATTTTGATGACGCTCAATCTTTAGCATATTTATATACGTACTCGAAGAGTGGAGTATATTGTATTCGTGTAGAAGCATGAATAGTCAATTTTGCATTTGAAGAAATTCTGATGAAAGTGTGTACAGTCGAGTTCATAGCCAAAGGTGGTATTATGCCTCTTATTCAATTAATGGTATCATGTTATTGGCATCATCTTATTGAAATCCATGCAGTATTTTAGAAGATATTCAGATATATTATGGTTGCTTTATAGAAGAAGTTCTCAAAATGTAATCTCCATGTACATATCTAAATCCTTTTTACTAAAATTTTTGGTTTTTGGGAATTTTAGAATTGAATAAATAAAAATGAAGCTTCTTTTTCACATGTCATGTGATGAGACGACTTTGAAGCTTTTTGATCTATCTTTAAATTCCTCGTCTTTTCCTTCTCTCTGGGAGGAGTCGTTAATTATCCCTCTCCATAAAGAGGGGAATATGTCGGATGCCCAAAACTACAGAGGTATAACAAAACTGTCTGCTATTCCTAAGCTTTTTGAAAAAATATTAACTTCACAGTTACAACACTCTTGTGGTTCTATAATTTCATCTCCTCAGCATGGGTCTATGAAGCGTAGGTCTACTACCACTAACTTACTAGATTAAAATGCAAACTGACGTCATTTACACTGACTTCAGCAAAGCATTTGACTCGGTAAACCACTGTTTACTTACTCATAAGTTAGATCTCCTTGGCTTCCCATCCCATCTTCTTAAGTGGATCTCCGACTACCTTAATCTCAGAACTCAGAAAGTTTTTTTTAATAACTCTTACTCTAAGCCACTTACGGTTACATCAGGGGTACCGCAGGGTAGCCACCTCGGTTCGCTGCTCTTCACCTTATTTATCAACGATCTGCCTCAGGTTCTATTCCACTCTCGACGACGTTAAACTTTGCCTGTCCTTCACCGAGTCTTTTTCCCACTTCAGGCTGCAAGATGACCTTGATTCTTTACAATTGTGGTGTCAGGTCAACTTACTAAATCTCTACTGTTCTAAATGCAAAGTTATGTCGATTTGTCGTAGCATACCGCTTCAGTCATCGTACCTTCTTAACGATATGCCCCTTGATCGGATCGACTCAGGTCTTGATGACTTTTTTGGTCTTTTAGATCCTAAATTAAAATTCGACTTACACATTTCAATTACCGTGAATAAGGCTGTGGGTGTTCGATGGCCGAAGGAATTTGATGATCCTTATACAACTAAACTACTGTATACTTCTTGTGTGTGACCTATTTTAGAGTGCTGCGCAAGGACCGCATTGAGTATATTCAAAAGACATTTTTTGTTCTTCCTTCCCTTCAAATTTAAGTATGCTCCTGCTAATAAACCTTCCATCTCTCGTAAATCGTAGAATTATGCTTAATGTTATGTTTATATATAAGCTGATTCATGGTGATATTGACTCGCCATCTTTAATTGACCAAATCAGTTTTTGTGTTCCACGTAGAACGACTAGAAATTATGTTCCTATCTATCTTCAGCACTGTAATTTAAACTATATACTGCATGAACCTTTTCGTGTTCTTTGTTGTAATCTATAATAGTAATCTATTTAACTTTATCTCTAATAATAACTCCCTTAACTCTATACTAACGCATCAAGCTAGTAGATAATGTAAATGGTTTATTGTTTGTTGTTTTTTACTTTCATTGAAAGTGAGCGAGCGAGTCCGCGTTTTCTTCCGTCTTCGCGCTTCTTGTCGCTCGTTATGCGGCTGCGCCCCTCGGCCAGTTGGGCGGGAGATGGGAGCTTCTAGCCTGGTCTTTGCGCGAAAAAAAAAATAACGTATACTGATTTCCAAACGTATTTTCAATGGGAAACAGTTCAAAATAATAAGTCTAAACGATTATTTTCGAGTGTTAATGTAATGTTTATAGTTCGATGCATATTTTGATCACTTTTAATAGATATCAACCATAGGATCTCGACTATCGTAATGTCTAAAGAGCCTGCATTTTGAATATTACTAGATGTGCGCTGGTCATTTCAAAAACATGTTATTTTCTATGCATCACACGCTTCCAATCTATCTGACACTTTAGTTCAGCAAATTCAATATTTGCTTGATTCGTTTTAGTTAAAATACAAGCAATACTTTTCAGGATAGCTCAGCTGCTATATATAAGAAATTAACACTCACCCGTTGCCATCAAGAGCAGTAACAGCCAAATTCGACGTCTCAACCAGAATGGTGGCATCGTCGCTTTGCTTAGTGTAGGTTAAACTTTAAATATTTTACATTTTATGCAAATACTTTGGCATTTTATGTTGTTAGAAGAGTTTGTGTAACGCACATCTTAGGACAACTTTCCAAGCTTATACAATTACAGTTTCCAACAAGTGCCTCCCCAGATCGTGTTGCAGGTGTTTGTCAGCCAACGAAGTGAACGGACACCCAACTAACATTGACAATGGCTGCAACTAGCGTTTTTATAGTCCAAGGAATGGACGGATGTGGTGTGCCGTCGTGCCCCGAGTATAACTTCACCTGTTGCCCACACTAAACGAAGGCAGCAGCCGCAGGTGGCGGTGGCCAATGGTAGCGGCGAACGCTGCTAAGGACATGCGCAGCAGGAGCAAAGCAGGTTTAATATGAGCGTTATGTGACTTTGAAAATTTTGTAAGATGCAACATGAGCTTTGATTATTTCTTAATATGCATGACAATGGCGCGCTGTCAATTGGCAATCGGGCAATGGGGCGTCATGTGTCGCTTTTTGGATTGCCAAACCCACATGGACATTTCTTTTGAGGCTCTTGTTAAGCGGGTTATAAGACTCAGGTGTGTTCAGGAGGAAAGAATGGGTACTCAAGTGCTGCCAACACGCACACACACACAATTATTTTGTAATAAAAGCCACAGCCATAGAGATTGCATTTCAGCTCAACTACGGAACCTCCCAGCTTCAGATACTATTGTTGTTGCCCTGGGTGTTCCCAAAGTGACGTCAAAGGCTTTAAGTTTTTATATCATTAACATAAATGGGTTAGCGGCTACCTGGTGGTTTTCACCAGTTAGTCTTTTCCTTCAACAACCAGCCATTAGCCTTCCATCAGACTTTTCCTTTTGCTTTGTTAGTTTCCATTATTTAATGTGCATATCCTGGTACACTGGTAGTGCTACTGGCTGACCTTGCCTCAGCGTACTCCTAACTTTTGCATAATAATTACATTTGCGTGTCCAGCCATCACCAGCTTTGGCAAATACTTAGTTCACTAATGTGGCAAGTGGCAAGTGGTAGGGGGGTGGTACTTGCCAGAGGTCAGCAGCGTCAAACTATTTGCAACTTCGTTAAAAAAAAAAGTTTTTGTCAAAGCAGAAGCATTTTAAAAAGTTTACCTAGCAGCCGGCTAATTGGAGTCGTGTACATTTACATAACAACAGCCTTAACTACATAATTATTTTACATTATGTAAAATACAGTTGCTACAGCTACATGTCAATTCTACATAAGTGTTAGATACACGAAAAAAAAAGGGTGTTGAATAACAGCTATGCGCGCGCCTTTGAATTTGAAATGTTCAATGTTGTGTTTTTGGCGATGACTGAAAATCTGTCGGAAAATGTAAATCTTTTGCGGCAGACCAACAAAAACTTAAGTTATGTGTGGAGATTGTGGAACACAATGGAATTCCCTCTACTTATGGGGAAGAGCATTTATCAGAGGACGACTTCAAGCCGCTGCATTATGAGATACTAAATTTAAGTATACAAAATATGAAACTGAGCTCTAATGAAAATTACTAAATGTGTAGAGTTTTCTTTGGCACACCCCTATATGAAGTTATTTATATATGTATAAAATATGTGTAAATATGTATAAAATACTAATCTGACATATATTTTTATAACCCAAACAGTTAAACTACTTATCTTTATATAGCCAACTCTCACCCCAAAAATATGCTTCAGATCTCATCAAAGCAAATTGACTTTTAATAGGTGTTTTATACTCTTTTATGCCAACAAAATAAATATAAATTAAACATTTCTTTTGATATTTCAATTAAACAACAATTTTCAGTTTGAGCTTTAAGTTTATGTTCATTTTTATTGTTGCCAAAACATTTGTGGAGGATTTACTTTTAACAAATATTTATTTATTATTATTATACATAGATTTCACAAGCTATTGTGAAATATTACAAAAAGATTGTCTTTATTCAAAAATAAATAAATTTATAAAAAGAATTTTGATTAAATATTTTGTTTTCTTAAATAAAATAACGCTCTCAGTTTCATTCAAACACCGGTCCCGGCAGACTTCCCCTTCTTAAGCTTGAAAAGCACCAAAACAGCTGTAGCCGTTCCAAACTCACCACAGACACAACGACGCACAGTGGTCGGAAACGGCCAATCTGACAGGCAATAAAATTATAAATAAAAAAAATAAAATTAAAATTAAAATTATATGTTGTAGAAGTAAATCGTAGTAGAAGTTAATATCGATAGAAGATCTTAGAAGGAGAAGATCGCACGCAACTTTGTTTCTTTCGGGAGCATGCAACCAAGGCTGGTTAAATGAAATGTTCGACATGCTAATATATCTCAAAGCTCCGTGAAATTTAAAGGATATTCCAGGCGAAGACTTACTGGTGGCAACGCGTGCGTTTATACAGAGTTGGCAAGAGAAATACTTCTCAGGGTGTTATCACTGCTAACTTCGGAAACTGAGGCAAAAATGATTAAAAGCACAAGTGTATAATTTGAATACTTTTTTTTAGCAAATCTGTATAAAAAGTTAAAAACAATTTAAACAAATTGTTTATTATTTAAATTTGCCTCCTTTAGATTTTTTGTTTATTTATCTTTAAGATTTTCAATTATTGCCCGCCAGCTTAACCGATTTGACCACTGTGCGACGGCGTTGACTGAATCCCCATGAAAAACAACGTTCAGTTTGGCCCGTGAAGTCGAAGTGAAGTGTTGGTGTCGGCGCAAAGGCCAAGAAAATAAATGTACAAAAAAATAATTGGCTTAAAACATCAAATTAAAATTGTTTTTAACTGAAAAGTGCATGAATTTCTGAGCATTAATATAACTGTGTAGGGACTTTTCCAATAGTAAATTGAAAAACATTTAAAGTTTCATTCAAGCAAAACTGTGCGCTGAATTATTAAAGTGAAAAAGGTGCGGCGTAAGTTTTTTTTTTTGTTTGGCCCAAAAGGGTATATTGCACATGCCGCTGCATTTGGCGATGAAGTACAACTCCCAGACCCCAGACCCAACGGTTACACAGTGCGCAGACGTCGACGGAAATGGAGTGAAAACGGCTGTTTTTCATATTTCCCGCGCTGCGACTTTTGGCAGGCTCAGAGGCTCAGGTTGACGACCCGATAGAAAACCGGCAACTTTTCCTACCACTTGCTGTTTTACTCACTTTCATTTGCGGGGGGCGCTAGAAAAATAATGCGAGGACACACAATTGTCAGCTTTAATTTATGCGTTTGTGTGTGTGTGTGTGTGTGCGTGTATGAGGGTGGGTGGACAACACTGCGTATGCTTAACGCACATGAATCGTTGTACTGCGCTGTACCTGTGGGGGCGTTATTTACTTACTTTGGCCCACATCTACATAGATAACAATGGAACTCTCTTCACATGGCCCACCATATATGGGCAACAGCTCTTTGCCTAGCACGCATTGGCACTTGATGTTTTCCCAGTTTGGAGGCGCCCTCATGGATGATTTCGTGTATCCGCCAGATTGTTGGCACCAATGTGCTAAACAATTGTGTCAAAAATGTATAAAATGAAGAAAAAAAAAGAACCTTTGCAGTGCCCAGTTTATTCACTGGAACTCTGAGTGTTTTTAAGCTGACGTTTGATTTCCGCTTAAGCAAATTGCATAAAAATGACTATAATCATACAAAAAAAACCAGTTAACCTTGATGGCTTTAACAATTGTTAATGAATGCAGCCACTTAAAGCACTTAATCATCAATGAAGCGTGCAAGAATCCAGCAGCTAGATTCTCTCTGATTCACATATGTATTGGCAAAGTCACGTGGCGAGAGCATAAAACATCAGCATAAAATGATATTAAGATTATGTTCTGCCCTCCAAATTCTACAAATTATAATAAATGCCAAATGTACCAAAAACGCTCAAATACAACTACAACCGGTTCAATGTTTGCACAATTTTTGTCGCCAGCCATCAAAAAATATTACTGAATGGCCAAGTTTATGCCGCCTAGACGAGAAGTTAACCACTTTGGCAGTACGTGTGTCGCATGCGTATGTTTCTGGGCCCAGTTGTTTGTTAATTTAAATTTCACACAGCGAAAACACACACACAATATATACATAGATAAGCATAGAAGAAGCTTGGTTACTTTTATTTCGTTATATTTTTTTCTTGTTCATTTTTTCTGCTTTCCTAATGAAACGCTAAACATATTTTTAGTTATTTTAGCCAAAGGCTATCGGCCGAACGACTGTTATGGCTTAACTGAGCTATTTAAAGCTTAAACGAAGGGTGTTCAACCTGCCGTGTTAGAGTTGCTAAACCTAACCCTAAACCGCTTAAGGATGAGCGCACTTTGGAGCAATACCAACACCACCTGAAGGTCAGCTTGGTTTCCCATGGCTGTTTTGTTGGAGGTGGATTTAGGTGGCTTGCGTGTCTGTTACACATGATTGTAGTCCTATAATTCAAACATCCTGCTCTTAAGCATGACAGTCCTTCAAAATATATAATTTGTCGAGGTCGCACACAATGTGAAGACAGTTATTACAAGGACTTTAAGCTGAGGTAATTCTATAGGATTTTTGTTTTTTGTGGCTCTAAATAGATGTTTAATATGGTTTATATTATATTTAATGCCACTGCATATATTACTGAAATTTCCTTTGAAGGGGTTTGAACTCTAGACTCCTAGGACAAGTCCCTCAGCAAATGCTTCCCTTTGCCTTCCATCAGCACGATCAGAATATGAGCTTATGATAGCTACCGAAAATTGAATACAAATGGCCGTGGAGTGAAATCATTAGTACATTTTAGGCATGCTTATTTGTAGTTCTATTGGAAGATCCCATTTGTGCACTCTGTTCTCTTGTCACCGCTCACTCACACTCTCTGTCAATAGTCGTTATAAAAACCACTCCTGAAACTTCACAACTGAAATTCGTCCAGCTACAATGAAAACCACCAAAATGTTGAGCCAGAGAGTTCGAGAGAGCAAAATTTTATATTGATATTCAAGTTGGAATGAATATTGTAGTATCCCGATTTCACCATCCCAAGTAATCTTTTGTTCAATTAGGAATGGTCGATAGTGAATGCAGCCACTGCTGGTCTCTTATAGAGATTTACTCTTTCAGATTAAGATCATATACTCGCTTCTTTTACTCACAATACGATCAGCAGGCCAAACTCTTGATTTTCATATCTTTTGCAAAAGATTGCCAAGAATAAAACTGATTATAAAGATTTAAACTAAGATTAAAACATCTCTTACATTACAGATACCTATCTGAAAAGTATATCGATCAGGCTTGTTAACCAAAGTTTTCATTCATGCCAACACAAGACAGTGTTGTTCTGAGTGATATCATTCCTTTACCTGTGTCAACACTTATGGTTTATGGTTGCGTTTCATTAAATAACTTAAAACACAAATTTATGGTATATATTTTTTTTTTTTTTAGAATTAATCTCCTTTTACATAATTTTTCTAACTGTTGGCTAAGCCGCAAAGAAACCGTTAGTCAGAGCTTAGTGTGTGAGATTTTTGCTGTTGTTACTGAGACAACCGCAAACAGTTGTTGCTGCTTCTAATGCTGTTGCCATTGTTGTTGTTGTTGTTATTGTGACCCTGGTAAAGTGTTTTAATTACTTATACAACATGTATGACGGCGACAATAACTGACCCCGCCCAAAAAAAACGAACTAACTAACAATAGGAACTGTAAACATTTTACACAAACCTAAAGCTGATGAATTGGGTTCTTCATGTGCTGCCGCAGCTGTTGTTGGTGGTGTTCTGCCGCTGGTTGTGTGTCAAGTCCGTTTTGCAACCATTTCAAATTGCAAATTCTATGCCCAGGGGCAGTAAATGAGCTGCTAAAGGGGCTTCTTTTAAAAAGAGCGTTGGGTGCGTTGCTGCTGTTGTTAGGGGGGAGGGCCTGAGATTGGGGAATTGGAATAGTAGACAATTCGGTTATTGCCCTCCAGGCACAATTGCGCCCTCAAGCATGGCGTTGCTTTTTGCCATTTGTTGCTCTACGCTTTAAACTAAAACCGAAATTGTCGTTAATTTGTTTTGTTTTGTTTCATTTTATATGTGTAGCGCAAAAAAGCAAAGTGAAATTTAGTTGTTATTGTTATTGTACAATACTGTACTTATGTAGCTGTCGTTTTGTTAATGCAGCGTTAAAATTTCGTGACGTTGATTTCACACATGCCGCCGTTGTCGCCGCCGACGCAGCTGTAGCTGAAGATGGTGTGAGCCGGGTTTTGTTGACCCCAGCACAATCAGCCAGCAGAACTTTCCAAGCGTGATATGGAAATAAGTATATATAAGCGATTTTTTCTTTCTTTCCTGTGAATATTTATTTATATTTGTGTATTGCCAGGCTGTCAAAACGAGTGAAAAAGTATAAACAAACATTTGCGTGAACATGACCGGAGAATAGGGGCATAAGAAAGGAAAGTTACGAGTACTTTCAGCCTAAAGTCTAGTCTGAAATTTGTATTCCTTCCCTATACATATGCTGGTAGAAGAAGCAGACAGTTGTTAACTGCAGATTTCATTTGTAGAGGTTATTCATTATGTTGACATTAGAATCTACAAGGCATATCTTTCCTACTCTGAAATTGAAAAGTGGAAAAGACTCGAAATAAGGGGATCATTGGATCGATGGTGTATAGCTCAAGGATTGAGCAAGCGAAGTCTCAGCTTAAGCCTAATTCAATTGAAGCGACTAGTCAATCTTAGATGGAATGACAGGCTGAAGAAATTGCAACTATGTACGGGATTTGTACATTTGCAGATTGTAGGAATTAGGAATTAGGAATTAGTTTTTAACAACTTAAGAAATGGAAGCCTTCATTTGGCTCCATATGGTGTCCAATAGATTCCTCTAGTTGACTGAAAACATCAGCGGTAAGCAATTAGTTGTATTCATAGTTACAGCTTTATAAAAGATCGTTTTTTAAAATTTTGGGATGAGGCTTTGGAGTGAGAATGTCTTATATGGGAGATCCAGTTCATGGAGGCCTGTAAGACCTTGGATATTGATGCACAAAACCCGCTTTTATCTCTATTTCTAGTATTCGGTTTCAATTCTTTTCACTTCTCATATCTTTTTTGTCATCCCACTTGTTACTTTTCTAAGTTATTTTCTTGAAATCTTTCTGGGATCTTGGCTTTAGCAGTCCCTAACACTTCTCTGTTGTAGATTTAGCCCGCCCATAGAATTACTCTGGCTTAGAAATCAGTTTTGGAATGATTTAAAACCAAATATTTATGAACCCCAAATCAGCATACACTAGACTTTCCCAGCTTCAGTCCTCAACTAGTTAGGAATCTGTCCAAAAACAATGATCATGAACAGAGGAGAAGACCCATTTGACAGCTTTCTAAAGCCCAGTGTCAGCAGTTTTTGTACTTATCTTCAACCAGGTTTGACGTTTCTTCATTTCGGCTTTGCAAACATCAAGATAAAGTAAATTGTCCTCTTTTTCGAGCAGTGTATATACACATTTATACATGCTCGAACATTAACGTCAACTTGGCAAATGCGCAACTTGCATGCGGCTAGCAATTTGGCCAGGTCATATCCACATCATTTTGTGTATTGTCCTGGCTTGAAACCTAACCCAAATTACGCCTGGATGCAGCTCAAAGGCTCTGGCAGAACAATGTATGCGGATCTGAATGGGAGGGGTTTTATTTTTTCTTTCATTGCCCGGCACTTAACCCACTTTCCGCTTTGGCCTAGATGATGGCTTTTCACTTTGACATGCCAAAAGTCTTGGGGAGCAGCAGCAGCAGCATGATATCATGTTGTGGAACGCATCCCCCAAACGGAATGTGACCTAATTCTTTTTTTATGTTCCTAGCGGGTGGCCACAACAATTGCCCAGGTATTGATTTTTGCTGTTCTTTTCACTTCACAGCTTGGGAGTCGCACTTGGAGTTTGGAATTGAAATTGACGAAAAGAGGAAAAGAGGAGACAGCAACTGCCAAAGAAAAAGACTGAACTAGCGGTAGGAAGCCAAAGGAATAGGGCTTCAAACCCAAAATCAAAAACGGACCAAGTTGAATTTGTCAACGGAAAGTGCGAAATGTTTTAGGAGCAGCAGCCGGCTACATAGCTGCGAACACTGCGATAAGCGGAGCAGGAAAGAGAACGGGAAGCTTAAGTAAACATTTGGAGTTGGAGCCAAAGCCTATTGCAATGTTTCTGCCCGTAAAATCAAATCAGTGAGTAAACCGAGCCCAAAAACGAAGTGGATGCCGAGCGTTCGCGTTCATTCATGTTTATGCCGAAATCAACCCCGACATGAACATAAATAAACAACCCCCAACCGCAGTCAATTTACCCATCCTTGTGTTTGTGCGTGTGTGTATGTGTGTGTGTGTGTGTGGCGTCATGTTGACGCCACATAGCTCCCATCATAATGATAATCGTATTTCATCATCATGTTTCACATTCTCAACCTCATTGTCTGTTTATGAAATTTGATTTCGATTTGAAATAACAGGAAGCGCATTGGGTTTTGGTTTTTTTCCTCTGCAGTTCCACCGAGACGGGTGGCAATAATGAGGATGTCACCACAACTAGCAACAATTCTACACAAACTCCCAGCGATCTGAGCCCACCGGGTCCCAACGAGGAGGTGTTGCCGCAGGCACACCATCAAAATCCAGGACATTGTATTGCCTCCTTTGCGGCCATCAATCAGATGAGAAATAATTCACAGGTAAGCAGGGAGAAGAGCCCACAGGTGGTGTCATAAGATCCCAGATAGAAGTTGGATATGGTTATGAAGGCAACACGTCATGGCAAGGTAGTTGAAGACCCACCTCATACCAAGGGAGTTTCTGGTTTTATAAATTTTAAGCCGGAGAAGGTTGAGCTGGAGTCAAGCCAAAAAATGTGTACACAGAGAAAAATAATAATATGAATATAAATGTGGGATTGTCAATTCAATTTTGAATTTATTTATATCTTTCCGATTTCGAATGACAACGTCTGAGGTGGAAAAGTGTCAGTTTGTTCCAGCATTACAATGATTTCTGCTGAGACATTGAAAACAAGGAGTGGTTCTTTCCCGAGTGGTCGACAAAGATCCCTTTTAGCTTCCCACTTTTCAAAGATGTCTCGTATATACGATATCTTACAGATGGCATCTTTTAAATATGATTAGTGAGAGAGTGGTCTTACATGTCAGGAATATGAGTTTTGTCTAATATACGTCTGAGGAACCATGTGGTACAACAAAGATTTAGACCTGGAGGGATTTCCTTACAGTTTATATTCGATCATCTTTGGTCTTGGCGATCTGTTATGGAATATTCCAAATGTTGGTTGTGCTGGCTCAAGGAGGTTTTGAATATTACTCCCAATATACATATTTCGGACCCATATCGGAATTCGCCTTCAGTGGGATTATAACACATCAATAATTGTATAGAATTTCAGAGATATATGCCAAATATTTGGTATTTAGAAAACCAGATAACTAAGCTTAGTGTTATCTTATTATCTTTTAACATAAACTAATCTTGCGACGTTGATGAGCTTTCGTTCGTAGATCTACTAGTTCCACTCTATCTTCAGCATTGTCACTCAAAAAATGCTTCGCATGAACCTTTTCGTGTTCGTGTTCTAACAATAATAATCGTCTTAACTTTATCTCCGTTAAGAGGCACTTCGACTATGAGACTCCTACTTGGTATATATTGGCACTCTGAAGAAGTTTACAGCCCAAACCTCACAGTCCATGTAGTTCTTAAATATTGTGGAAAAATTTAGGCAACCAGGGTTGGATTCGTATTTCCTGATTGGTGGCAGCATACTCTTTGTCTTGTAGTAGCGACCAGAATCCAACGGAACTTGTGCCGTCCTTTTCTTAAGATTGCGCTCCAAATGCTTGCGGATGGCCTGCTTGATCATATGGTACAGATCCTCGGAAATTTCTGTATTCAGGCAGAGAATCTTGTCATTGAGCAACGCCATGTGAATCACAGAATGATGCCAATTTGTGAGTGAGTCTGTCCCTTCTTTCCGAGCTTCTCGATTGCCTCCTTAACATATCCTCGGCGTTAAGTTTCAGCCAAGAGCGCACAGTGCATCTGTATGGGAGGGCTGATTTGGAGATTGTTTCTTACTACGTTGATATCTTGACTTTTGTTGCTTTTTGTTTTAAGTCAAAGTTCAACAATTGTGTATCTTTGACCGCTCATTAATTGCATTAGGCGTAAACATAATTAAAATATTTATATGGAGCTTACGTGATTGAAGCCAGGCCTGACTTGCTGGCTCGCAGTTTCCATTTCAACTTGGGGGCCACATGGCGCATACATAATATGCTATTAATTGTTCATACTCAGTTTTTTTTTCTGACGAACAATTAATATGTTGCCGCCACCGCCAGAGGGCAGCTGGGCAAGTTAATCAAGCAAAATTGACATTTACTGAAAAAAAAATATGAAAAATTGGGAAAAAAAGACAGCCTCCGCTTTGGCGGTTGGGTGGGTGTGACTTTAAACAGAATCGAGACTCACCGCACCACCTCAGGCTCAGACTCAGCCTCAGTAACAGTTGCCAGCATGATGTAAGCGACACTTTTGCTGTGCTCAAACTCGCTTTTAATCGACATCGAGGGCAATGACTCTCCGCTAAGGGCAGGCAGGGGAGGGGCAGGTGGTGTCAATGTAATTTATGGTCTGGCGTCTGGTTCTGGACTTGTAAGGATTCGATGGGGAGTGCAAATTGAGCACGTAGCCAGACGATAATCGGATTTGTAAGGGAACACTTTGCCTGCGCCTGGATACGTCTACGTACTTCATATGTCAACAACGTGTCTCCTCCTTCTTCCGATTGCAGCTATGCGATGTACGCCTGGAGGTGGGTGGCGAAACCATCAATGCGCATCGGGTTGTATTGGCCTCCGTGTCGCCATACTTTTATGCCATGTTCAACGGTAAGTTCCTTCCGGATTTGGGAATCCAATTGAAATCTTGTTAACTTTTGCATCGACATCTTATCCTCCAGATGACATGCTGGAGCGCAATCAAGGCTTAGTGCGCCTCCATGACGTTGACAGCACGGCTCTGCGACAGCTCATCGACTACACCTACACCGGCGAGATAATGATTACGGAGCAGAATGTGCAGGTGCTGTTGCCCGCCTCGGGCTTGCTGCAGATGCACTCTGTGCGGGACGCTTGCTGCAAATTCCTGCTGCGCCAGCTGCATCCATCCAACTGTTTGGGCATACGCAGCTTTGCAGACGCACACTCCTGCAAGGAGCTTCACACCAGATCCCACAAATATGCCCTGCAGAATTTCCAGCAGGTGGTGGGCACTGAGGAGTTTCTGCTGCTGCCGTTTGAAGAGGTTAAGGAACTGATATCCAACAGCCAGCTGAACATCAGTTCCGAAGAGAAGGTTTTTCTAGCCGTGCTCAACTGGGTGAAGCATAATTTGAGCAAGCGGCGCCAGCACACATCAGAGCTGATGTCCCATGTGCGTCTGCCTTTGGTGAGTCGCGACTTTCTCATGACCTGCGTTGAGGCGGAGACGCTGATGCGCGACGACTCCGAGTGCAAGGAGCTGTTGCTGGAGGCCATGAAGTACCATTTACTGCCAGAGCAGCGCAGCCTGATGGGCAGCCAACGCACCCAGGAGCGTCGTCCCGAGGGCATGAAGCCCTACGTCTTTGCTGTGGGCGGCGGCAGTCTCTTTGCCATTCACAACGAGTGTGAAGTGTACAATCCACGGAGCAACAGCTGGACTCCAGTGGCTCCCATGCTGTGGCGGCGTTCGCGTTCCGGCGTGACCGCCCTGCACAAGCAGCTCTATGTGGTGGGTGGCTATGATGGCGTTAGTGATCTATCTACTGCCGAGTGCTACAATCCTTTGACCAACAAGTGGATTAACATCACGCCCATGGGCACAAAGCGAAGCTGCCTGGGTATATGCTCCTATGATGCTCTAATCTACGTGTGTGGTGGCTATGATGGTGCCTCCTGTCTGAGCAGTATGGAACGTTACGATCCGTTGACCGGCATTTGGAGCTCTTGCCCAGCGATGAGCACGCGCCGTCGCTACTGCCGCCTGGCCGTGCTGGAGAACTGCATTTACAGCCTGGGCGGCTTCGATTCGACCAACTATCAGTCGAGCGTGGAACGTTTCGATCCACGAGTGGGTCGTTGGCAGCCGGTGCCGAGCATGACTGCACGGCGCAGCAGCTGCGGTGTGGCCTCCACTGATGGTTATCTCTACTGCATAGGGGGCAACGACGGCACCATGTGCATGTCCAGCGGCGAGCGATTTAATCTGCGCAGAAACAGCTGGGAGCCCATTGCGGCCATGCACTCGCGCAGGTAAGCTTCGGAAGCTATCAAACTACATTGAATGGTATTAATCGCTCCCCTTTACAGATCCACTCATGAAGTTGTGGAAGTGGAGGGCGCTTTGCTTGCCCTGGGCGGCAATGATGGCAGCTCCTCGCTCAACTCTGTAGAACGCTACGATCCGCGTTTGAACAAATGGAGCGTGGTCAACGCCATGGTGGCTAGACGTAGCTCTGTGGGCGCCGCAGTCCTGGAGTGTTTTCATCTGGAGCGCGGACTGGTACAGACAACGAACTTATGACCCTTGGCCAGCATCAGCGAATCCTTCGCCGCTGCCTCAGCGATCGCCGCTAGCAGCAGCAGCAACACCAATGGCGGCAGCAGCAGCTCCTCGGCCAGCATCAGCAGCACTTTGACTGTGCCCAGTCGTGCCGAGGCGGCTGCATTTACGGCCAATATAGCTTTGAGCAGTTCGGCACCATCGGCCAGCTCCACATTACGCCGGCATAGACGTGAGACGCCAGGGCTGGCGGAGACGCGACGCGCCAATAGCAATGCTAGCAGCAGTGGCAGCGAGAGTGGCAGCAGCAGCAGCAATGGCAACAAACCACCGGCGACTGCCTGATCCTGGTCTATGTCTCGGCAACATTAACCATTCGCAGATAGAAATACAAATACAACTACACTTACAAATACATACAAAGCTAAGCCCACGCGCCTAATACAGGATTGATTGATTGTTCGAGTTCGTTAAAATGGATATAGATGCGTTAGATATATATGTTTATGCTATATATGATATGGATATGGAATGTAAGCAGAAAAGCAGCAGCAGCGGCGACGTCACATGCGGTCCTTGAATTGCTCAAGAAGTAGACTAAACCAAATAACCCACACACAACCCCTAAACATTAAGGGGCAGCCAGCAGCAGGAAAGGAGAATAGAAGCTTAAAAACAGAGGACATGCGAAGACAAAGCTGAAGCCGAGTTGTTCCATGTGTTGCTGTCAAGTTGAGGAGTGTCAGTGTCCATAGTGAAAGACGAATATGAGCGGCGATTTGAGAATCAGAGAAATCTTCTCCTTCGTCTTCGCATGAATTAGAGATCTGCATTAAAATGCTCTTTCATTGTGCGCCTCGCCCTCACTCAATTCGACAGCATTTGGAGTAATTCGTTCGAGCTCAGATGATGAGTGAGGAAATGCAGGCCTCCAATAGAAAAGGGGGACATACAAATACAAACATATATACAACTACTGCCCCCTAAACACAGATAGCCCTCTGTGCCCTTCGCCTCCTCCAGCCTTTTTCAACCGACCATCCTAATTGAGCGTTTGGCAATTCTCCACAGCTTTCGGCTTCAGCTTTGCCATCCTGATGAGCAAGAAACTAAAACTTAGTATTAATATAAAGTTATTAAATTGCAGTTTGAATTCATGATGTTTTTGGCAACATCATGATCACAGATAGATGAGAAATGAGAGGATATTAATTTTTAGATAGATAACATACTAAGTATACACACCCACACACACACACCTACACATAATTTCTAGTCAAGGATCTTTCTACAAATGTTGGGGACACAGGAGAAGAACACAGCTGACTGTCTGAAGATGTCTGCTAAAACAACATTCTACAACAAATCAACAACAAAGTAACCTAATCTGCCTACAATTTACACACATAAATTATTAACTTTATACATTCTTATGTACTATTCTTATGTATTTTATACATGCAATTATATAATAATAAGTAAACGTTTCGTATTTGAAGACAGACAAAAAAAGAAAAGGAAAAATGCCATCAAGAGTTTCTTTTTTGTTTTGATCCTGGGATTTTGGTTTGGTCTATTGGTTGATGAATTTGTACTGGCTCCGGCTCCTCATCTGGCTTACAAGATGCGTCCCGCAGTGTTACGCGCCACACTGCCCACATTCGCATTCTCGTCCTTGTCCACCGTCACGTTGGCCATTTTGCGTTGATCCAACCAATTCTTCGGCAAGCCTGTGCCAACTGCAAAAACGATGTTTAGGATTAACTCAAATATAGAGGATTGTTGGGTTTGCAATCGTTGATTTTTTCACGAATGTGTACTGCGGCGGCCAGCTGGATTTGCTAAAATGAACCCTTTTTATAAACTAAGATGCAATTGTTGGACAGTTCTTATTACGCATTTATTATCAGTTTCCGTTTCACGTGTGGATGATGATCTGATCTTATGATGATGATAAAATGGGACAAAATGCTCTAAATGCTGCGGCGATCTGCCCGCGTCGATCATCTCTTAGCCACGTACTGTGAGCGCTCCCTGCTTGCATGATGTGTGCGCGCGCGTGCTTGCTATTCAGGAATGATATATGGGTTAAAGCTATTCTCGAAATGGCAAGTTCTTGCGCACAGACACAATGCAGGCGGCGGCGGCGCAGACAATTCGTGAAAAAATATAGACGACGCGCCGCTTTGGGTGGTAATTTAAAGACTAAACGGTACTTAGGCACTACGCTTATATATGCACTTGGATAATTCATATTCATTAACAACAAAAAGGAAACGGCCCGTTTGTTTGCTTTTAATCCAAATCGTGAGCTACTGTTGGTAGAAAAGAAGGAAGTATTTGCAGCGAAAAAGAGAGATATTAGATGAAACGCGTTAGACATGACTCGAAATTAGGATATCTCAAATTATATATATGTAATTATGTTTCGCCCAATTTTTGAAACCAAAAGCAACGTTGCTTGCAACTTAAAAATAAACTCTTTTTTCTCTGTTGTAGTTGTAATTGTTGTGGTGTTTTGTTAATCAAAACGAGAGCTATTTACTTTTGTAAACCTTCTCGGTCATGTCATCGAAATCAGAGTCCTGAATGTTCAACATCAGACTATCAGCCGAGAGGTAGACCTTGTTCTGTGAAGTGGCAATCTAAGAGAGGGGGTGAAAAATATAAACAAATTATTAGTAAATATTTTAAGAGCAAGTTCATGCACATTAGAGGTCTGCATGACTTCCACTCATCAGTTGAGTTCAAATTAATTCGAATGTGAGTGTGAATTTGTATGCTTCGAAATGTTCTATGCGGAGGACTGTATTCTTTGAGATTTGGTTATTTGGTTAATTTGGTTACTTTAGCTTTTAGTCTCAGAGACAGACAGACTACTAGAATCCGAGTATAATGAAATTCGAAACGAACTCACATTGTCACTCGCCTTCGTATCTATTTGTTAGACGCACACATGCGCACACAAAATCATTTGAATTTGTTCGGCTTTGCATTCGAATTCACTCACGAATGCAGCGAAGCTCGTTTTCAGAGCATTCATGCAGATCTATAATACACATCATCGTCAATTAAACACTTACCGTGCGAGCAATGCTCTGAGCGGCACGCAGTTTACGCAGTTTCAAGTAAGCCGGATTCTGTTTAACTGCCAGACCTAAGTAAACATATCAGTTAAGGTGCAAACCATGAGGCAAACTAAGAGAAATTAGCTGTAAAATTAGGTATTATGTTTTTTTGTAAAAGGATATCATTTTTGCTGCCTCGGCTTCACCCTCAGCCTGGACAATCTTCTGTTGTTTCTCCTGCTTGGCGCGTTCCACAAAGAATACGGCACGTTGTGCCTCCTGTTGGGCCACCTGTTTGGCCTCAATAGCGGCCGTGTATTCCTTGCCAAAGCTCAACTCAGTTAGGGAAACATCATCCAGTATAATGTTGAAGTCGCGGGCGCGCTCCACCAGCTCCTTGCGTATCAGCAGCGAGACCTAAACAACGGGAAACCATATTAACCCAAGCAACTAGTTTAAAACTTCCAACCCATCCCACTAACCTGCTGACGCTGTGTAATCAGCTGGGAGGCATTGAACTTGGCAATCACACTCTTCAGCACTTCATTGCAAATTGAGGGTAGAACCTTCTCATCGTAGTCAATGCCCAGTTGTTTGTGCAAGGATGGCAGATTCACAGAGTCTGGGCGCGACAGCACACGCAGCGAAATGTTAATCATTTGCAAGTCCTTGGAACCAGTGGGTGACGAAATCTTGCGGGGACGCGAACGAATGTCATAGATAATCGGATACTGGAACCAAGGTATGCGCGCATGCAGACCCTCGGAGTAAATGTCGTTCTGGATGCCGCCAATGCGATTGAAGATGATGGCACGGTGACCGCCCTCGACTGCAAACAGAAAAGTTGGAGTTTGTTATGCAATCATGGCAAGAAGACGAAGTGACAAAGTCCACGCCGGCTGGAACCAGGTCGTTCATAAATATGAGCATGCAGCCTGACGACACGGATATTAATCAAACGGCAGTCGCACATTGTGCAAGTTCTTTGATTAGTTATGAAATCCACAGAGATACTGCAGCAACCCGCAAATACAAAATGAACTTTGAGGTTATGTGCACATGCCGCCGCCGCTGCGGCATACGTGTTTTCAATGTTTTGAGCCTTCGGTGAAGAGGATGTTGAGCCATTTTAATGCTTACCGGTATATAAGGATTGACTGACACCATAGGCGGCGGCTCCAACGGCAGCCAGCACCTTCAATCCAATGCCCAGTCCCGGAGGACCGCCTTTGCCCAGTTTGCCCGCAAGATCGTTAAGTTTGCTCTGCGCCATGTTCTGTGAGTGTGTGCTGAGAAAAATGGAAAACTTTTATGTCACTGGGGTAAAAAAAATGACAAAACACACTTTGGTGAATTTAAATGAAAATTTGGAAATTGCTGAGAGCTACGCACGTTCTATTTACTTGGTGTTGGTAATGTTATATCGATATACTTGGGCAGCGATATATTAGGCAATCGATATGGGAATGCTAACGATATTTGTGTATGGCAGTTTTATGGTAAGCTATCGTGTCGATATTTCTTGACGATATAAATAACAGTTTGAATTGCAAATGACAACGGAATGCTTTTGTTGTTTCAATTAAAAATTACATTTTAATAATTAACAAAAATATTTTAAGCAAAATAAATAATTTAAGTAAATCCATCATATAAATGAAATTTTAAGCCATTGAATAAACATTTAATTTCTGAGTGGAGGAGGACGATAGAAAACATTAATCCCTGCCTCAACCTGCCGCAGTCTTGCAGAGACCCTATTTGTGTGCTCTCTTTGTGGTTTTGGGTAACTTTGTTATAAGCGAAAGTGGAAATAAATTGGCTCCGGATAAACTTGTTACGGCATAACTTGATAAAACCTACAATAGTTTCAGTGGAAACGTTTGTTTGGCTTAAATTGCTACCTGAATAAACCTGTGGAAGTTCTAAATAATGTTGAATAAACGGGGTTTTTTTAATTATTTTCCATGCCTAGCCAGTGATACATTTTTAAATATACATGTTAGCATCTATTTATAGCAACTGGGCGAACATTTTAATTAATTTAAATTAAATTACGCTTGCATATTTAAAGCATTGTTATTTTAATGGCTATTAAATTTAAGTAAAGGGGATTTCTGCGTGATTTCCAAGAACTTGTGGTGCTTTCCTCGCAGTGTCCGACAGCAGCTTATCATGTTGGTCGGAGGCCGTCTAGTTGTTTGGAATGTTTTGACAATGTTTTGATTGTGACTTAAAGGTTTTCTTATTGTATGATATATTATAACTTTATAGTAGATCCACTGATAGGGGCTTTGGTTTAACAAATGGAGCGCTGATGGATTTGTAATTAATTTGCTGCTAGGCGATTAGATTAGGCTTTCAATTGGTTTCTTATGTACTACCACAAGCAGAAGTGTGGTGTTCTATGGTTATTATGGTTTAAACCAATTTGGCTCTTGAAGATACGCAGGTGACGATCACACATTAAACATGTGATGATTTTTTTTTTCGTAGGAAATCTTGACGCAAGTTGTACTTCAACTGGTTGTGCGTACAAACATGTAAAGATTTTAATATATTATGTACATGTTTGTGTTATTAAACTCATTGTACTAAGTTCGTACATCAATGGTTGTGAAATTTGGCTGATATCTGTGAGATGTTATGCTCTGTTTGTGCTTGGCTTTGACGTAGGTCGTTGCTGCTGAGTCAATGTTCCTCTGCCTACTCTATAGCAATTGTAGCGCCACTTCTGGAATTGCATACAATTTAGCATATAAATATGTAGAAAACCCAGAGAAAATACATATGATTGAATGTTAAAAATTAACTTCCTCCCTCAACGTCAATACGTAATGAGTTCGGTTGAAAGACCGCAAGACCAAAATCGCAAAATTAAAACGTTTTCTGAATTGTTAAACGAAACCCCCATTAAAAGGGAGGTGGGTGAGTGGTGGGGTCGGAAGCTAGACTTCGCCGATCGGTGATCGGGGGGCGTAATCAATGTCGCTTGCGGGCCAGACTCATGTGGAGTACTTTGAGTTTATTTAGTTGGTCGCGACTGGTCAGTTAATCAGCGACTGAAATCGGCTATATCTATCGGTAATTAGCATGCGCAACAGCGCGCTCATAATACTGATTCGATTCTCGCCAATTTTCGAACATTGCCGCCGTCACTTTGCGCATTTCGCATTGAGCGATGGGGCGTCATTTGAACTTGAATTTACATGGTACAGGTATACGAGTACAGGTACAGTCCCAAAATCGGGTAATTAAAAATTGAGGAACTTAAAATTTCGACTCAATATATACACGCTTATCTATGTGTGTTGCCCGACTTTGGATATGGTCAAGTTCAGGCTCTGGCGGCACGTTTTGCATATTAGAACAAAAATAGTAAACGGAATTTCATAGACCTATGAAACGGAGACGAGTTAGAGACAGAGAAAGAGAGAGAAAAACAGAGAGGAAAAACAACACATTATGAAGCTTACATACACTTGCAAAGATCTACCAAATACAAGTCGAATGCTCAGTCGATAAGTTTGTTGAAAGAAATGAGAAATGTCCAGTTAAAAATATATAGGAAGGAATGCTCGAAATAATAGTTAAAAATTAAACCAAATTTCTTTTCAGAGAAGCTTATGGCATTCGCAGAGGAAACTCTAAAGTAACCCAGATGGCTGTTAAGAAATGAATGTCAAATTCTATTGATTGAACCCAGAGTTATAAACATCATCACAAATTTAAAGTACCCCACTGCAAAGGGTATAGAAATGGCATTTTAAGAGACACAAATATTTCATACTAAGTAAATAAATGAAAATGCATTTACAACTGTTTATTTCGTTGCGCTGTGCTCGTCTAAAATATGTCAAGAGTGTAATTGCAACGTGAGTTGTAATTGCATAACCCAATAATTAGTTTTGAACCAATTCCAATTCAACGCCCGCTTTTCACTGCCCAACATGATAGTTCTATGAAATCAGTAAAAACAATATAAAATGTTAACCAAAATGTATCCATAGATTACGTGCTAATATCATGTTATTCACAGACTACATAGCGTGTTCCAGTCGTCAGCGGGGGAGGGGGTGTTTGCTTGGGCTTGAGATTTCAAGTTCACAAAACTGCTGCATCATTTGGCAGCGGAATTGGAATTGAATTGAATTTGAATAGCTAAAGTTGCCAAAGTTCGGCCTTTCCTCTCCAATTTATATAAACCCATAATGATCACACTCGATTTGTAAGTAATAGTTACTAACAATATATTAGTTGTTTTAAAGTTTGTTTTACAATTTATGAACGTTTGCTGATTTATGAGCAAACATCTCTTAACATTTAAATGATGGAACTTGGGTGCCAAGCACGAGAATGACAGAAAATATATATTATTCGATCAGCCTGACTTTAAAAGTGCTCTACTGAAAGTCAAGAGTTATTGGAAAGCTAAATGAGTTTTCGTCTTTTCATTGAGATGTCAAAGAGTGCAGAGATATGGTGGGGGAAGTGAAATTGGGAACACATTGTAAATATGTGGCAGCGAGCGATGGCAAAGCATAATCAGGAAGATTAAGAGAAGATTGAGAAAATCAAAGAGAAAATCACCTAAGAGTTGATGGGTTGGGTGAAGATGGATGGGGAAAGGAGTTAAAAGATTAAAATGTTGGAAAGAATTACCAAAATGTAAAACAATATTAGAGATTACAAAAGAACTGCTGATAACCTGGAAAGCATATTCAAAAAATATAAATTAAATAGTTTGAAATAGTCAAAAAAATGCGGAAACTTGAAACTCGAATATCTACTTCATATTGTATGATATAGTATACTGTTCCCCATTGAAAATGTAGAGCAAAGCAAATCGTTTAGTTGTGATTTTAAGACAGCACGATTTCGCCGTTGCCTAATTCAAGTTAATTAATTCTTCCGATTAGCATCTAGAGGGAACTTAATACAATTATATTGTATCTTCTTTCTATTTTTTTTGGTAATTTACTGGATTAAGTAACTAATATCATATTATAAACAAAAGTAACTATGTCAAATATACTTAGGAGTCCTTATCTAAAAATTATTTGGGAGACAAACTCTGACATCGGCTTGATTCAATTGATCCAGATGGATTTCAAGCTTTCTTCATTTCAAGAAATCAAATTCATGATGACAATTATATGCTCTATGGCTCAAAATAGTTATCAAATGTTAAATGGAATCAGTTTTGGTAACAAAAAAGCACAAAACCAAGCAATGTGGTTATCTGTGTGTGCAATTTTCTTTCTGTATTTTAATGGTTTTTTTTTTTTTTTGCTGAACTGGACTATGTGAGCTTAAATATTCATTTTCAAACTGGTTGCAAACAGTTTGCCAGCCTAAATGAGATGGAGACGAGTCATAGTTATGAAATTCCAATATAATAACAATGGAAAACAAATACATCAGCGAGCCAAATGAATTCCTAAGCGGCAGCCAAGCATGAACTAAGAATATCTGTTCTAAGCCTTATTTTGCCAACTGTTTTTGCAATTGCTGTTGCTGTTGTTATGAACTGCATAAAACAGCTTTGGCTTCGGGCCGCTAATCAACACCCAGAGGCAAGTATGTGTTGCATATCTAATCATCTACATTCTAATTGCCGGGAGGAGAAAGTGAAAGTTGGTGACAATCTCCCTGAAAGGCTGCCTCCGGCTGGAATGTCAAGAGCTTGCAGGCATTTTAACTATGTTAACTGTGACAGTTGTAAGTTCTAATCCCAAAAAAAAGTGTTGTTCCTGTCCACGTGCTACTCAAATGATCACTCTCCCCAACAGCGCACCAGTTAGAAGCGTGTTGCTTCACGAGACTCTGTCTAACTGAAATCACACAACGACAAAATATTAAGTATACGTAAGACATGTCTATGATCGAAGCCATGCTTATATATCAAGAGGCATTTACAAGTTTCATTCATTCACAAAAAAAACTAAAAGATTAAAAACTAAAAATATTACTATGAAACCCTTGTCATAAATAAAAAGGCTTAAAATTTTCCCTGGCCCATTTTGGTTGGAACAGAAAATTTATGCTTGACTGAATGGGCATGAGAATGTGAATGTGAATGGATGATTGGAAAACATGCTGATATGATTATAAACACTGTAAATATCTATACACATATATTAATATGTAAGTAGTACATTTTACCTACACTGCGGGTTATTTGCTTAGAAACAGTGACAAGTTTGCAAAATTTGAAAATGTTTTAAGAATCTTATTGAGAATCTTGTCTCAGAAGAAAGTATTTCCATATATTCTTGATCAGCACGTCAAGGGAAGTCGATATAGCCATATCCGTGAGTCCGTCTGTCCATCCATCTGTTTGAACCCCAAGAACTCCGAAGTCTTATGAGCTATAGAGCTGAAATTTTCACCAGCGGAGGCCCACGTTCGCTGAGCAAAGTTCGCCTGCACTATAAAACAGTTTTACATCTATATAGAATAAAATAAGGTTTTGAAGTGACCCTATAGAAGTGGCGAGTAGAGTTTATATAATAAATATGAATGTTCTTACAATTATGTACATATACAAACATGTTGATGCCATAATTATGTCTAGATTGCACAAGATCATCATCAGGTGGTACTCTTTGTGAGCACTTGAAGCACTCTGGGTACATTCGAGGGCTGCGCAGACACGTTTATAAGCTCTTTGTATAAGTTTCGCCAATTCGCAATCTTAAGCAGATTCTGATAAGATTCGATTTAACATTGATTTGCTGTAGACATACGCCCTACGGTCTGTCCACGGGGTATCCAAGTGTTGCCACCATTTAGTATGCCTTCCAATCACTGTGACGTGACCTGGACTTTCCATTTCGTTATCTAAAGGAGATTTCGATACCCTGGGAACTCACACATGGACTGTCCACGGGGCCCACAAGTGTTTCTGGCATTTAGATTTACTGAGCAAGCGCGAGCCGTGTGTCAGTGTCAGTGTCAGTATGCAAGCTCTGGCTCTCAAGTGGAGCAGCTGAGCGTGCCGTGTGCTGGGAGCGTGCTCGAGTGCGAGAGCAATCGCCATCGACACCGGCGCCTCAAGCCATATATAAATGGAGTCCCAGCCAATGGCTCTGCGTTCAGTCAGTCTGAAATTGCAGGCGAGCGCGTTAGAATTTGAAATTTCAAATCGAAAACGAAACAAAACCAGGTGTTTTGTGTTTTGTAACTAATTCATTGTTTTGCGGTCGGAGTTTTTACAAGTTAACATGGTAACATTTCTCTTGATCGATATTGATTCACTGCCAATTGCTGGCCAACAGTGAGAGCAGAAGCCAATTACCACGCCATATAATACATAATAATAATAATAAATATATAAATAACACGTAAAAACAACCAACCAACGGTCATAAAAAAGAAAAAGTGCAAACAACATTTCATATAACAATCTCCAACTCTTCAAACTCAACTCAACTCAGCTCAGAAAGTGCCAACAATACAATTGCCACAGTAAATAAATAAATATATGTGGTCTATATAACTATAGATAGATTAATATAAATATATAGATAAACCGAAAATTAAAGGTAAAAAAAGCTCGAAAATATGAGGTTCATATGCTGTGGCGGTAGCAATGGCTCCATGGATATGCAGGTGAAGAGTACGGCAACGGATGCAAAAAAGGAAGAGGATGCCGAAGGCAAAAGTAAGTGACAAAGCCATAAAGAACTATGGGTCAGAGATGAGACTCTTGATCTAGCATCGTTAGCTAACAAATTATATAACTGAAATTTGTCAATTAGAATTTGGAAGAAGGAATTATAGAGTTGTTTATAGAGGATATTGCTAATATTTATCCGAATTTAATTATTTCATTTGATAAGAAAAAATGTAGGTTTATCTATGATATGCTTGCCTTGTTGTGTATCCTTTTGAGTCTTCTGAGATTTCTCTATATTCCCCTTATTCTATTTGAACATGAAGTTGTAATCACATAGGAAAATTTAAGTTTTATATAATTGGGAATTATCTTAGGTTTCAAAGAAATTGTTAATATTAAATTTAAATTTATAATAAATTAAATTAATATTCATAGATCTATATTCTATATCATCCAGTTTGCACCATGATAAACTTATTCAATGCCAACTATGAATCAAGTGAAATATTCATGCTTGGAAAACAAGAAGGTTTTCTGAATGATAATGAATATTCTGTGCCGCAATAAACCCAAATCATTCGAACAAAAACTGCAGTTTAGATCTTGCTGCACCATTTGATTTAATTTTTCGCCCACTTAAATTTAATTGAAATCATAATTTTGTTGTTTTTAACAACAAGCCACTGCTGTGTCATATAAGTAAATACGTTGTTGTTTTGCAAATAAAAAAAATTATAAAAATTGTTAAAGTTAACACAAAATTTAATCAAAAGTTTGCTAATGCAAATGCCAAAACATGCCAGAGGCAATTGTTTCGTTTTCATAAAATGTCATCACTGAACATCATATCATCATCATGTGGTTACAACTTTCTAATGAAATTAGTCACAGGAAGCTTTTTCCAACATATCCTTTTATAACTTTACTATATTCTTTTGCTATCTGCAAACTGATTGTTTGGTTTGGCTTCAGCCGGTTTATACTGCTAATCTCATATATTATACTGTCGATGGAACAAAAGCCATTAGTATTTACAACATTTTGTTTGTTATTTTATTGTAATTGCTCGAAATGGCGCAGTTACAAGTTTTAATAGGTCTCATTTTAGTCTACCAGTATTAACCAATATCGAACTGCTTTAGCCCATAGTTTATATAGGTGAAATCAGTTCCACATACCACATTTAGTATGGAAAGTTGCTTAGAAAATTGCTGAAGAATTGCAGATTTGTTTGCTCCAAAAGTGTCAAAGTGAAACCAGATCAAATAAGTATAAAATATATAATGTTATAGTTTTCAATGGCCTTGGTATAACAGCAGCCTAGTTTGACTGTGGGAAGTATAGGATGCTGAAGGGGAACTTTTGCAGTCCACAGCCCCAATGAGTTCCATTGTCTTGCGCCCATCGTCCACTAAAACATTAAGGGTTTGCTTTTGCTAGCCCACACGACTGTTTTAATGACAGCTTGTAGAGTCCCAGATATGTCTGTGACCTTTTCAATTGCACAATAGTAGATTCTCCATGAGATTTCCTTTATCAGACATATTTGCATCTTGGAGTGTTGCAAGAGATTCGCATATGCCGCTCAGATAATCATTTCTTGAAGAGCATAAAGGTCTCCCTGGGGTGACGTGTTTGTTGTTTGAACAGATTAAGCTCCTTGTACTTTCGTGAAGCGCATTGATTGCAGCCAGAATCTCATTAAGGGAAAGTTTAGACCTATTAAATAAAGTTATTTTCTTTAATATTTATATGAACAATGTCAATAGCAATTCTATAAATTTACAAATGTTCTATTTGCTATGCCTTAGCCAAATATAGATTAGTGTAATTACTACGACCTGTTTCTACTGGTCTACTGGTCTGCTGGTTAGACAAAATGTTAGACTCTTTAATATAGCTCAACGTTTAAGGATGCATTTCAACTCCCTAAACTATATACTTAAACTATATACAATTAACTCATATAACTCTTACCTTCTTGGTTCAAAATCTACCCAATTAACCTCCTTTTTGTCATCAATGCCTACAAGTGAGTTTTAGCTGGCATTTACCGGCCTTATTGCGGTGAAACTTGCCAAAAAGCCGAACAATAGCGTAATTGTTTCAGTTTCTAGGTAGCTAAGTACCTTGGCTTTCATAGCCAAATCTCTACAAAGGTTTGTTTATACATATTATAAGCAATTTTAGATTAGATTTCTAACTGGTACTTAATGAAAAGCTTGCTTCATTGACCTGGAAAGGCGCCTCCCAATCAGACAGGAAGCCATTTCCATTTGCCGCTCGCGCTCGATCATAAATCGTTCATCAAAGTTCGTATGCAAATGTTTGCCAGCCATAAAACAGGCAAACACAAACACAAACAAAACAAACTCTGACAAAACGGTTGGTGCTGGCCTGGGTGGCCTATGGGCTGTAAACAATGCCAGCTGATTCGACAGGCAGCAGCTAGATGCTATTGAAGCTCTCGCTCGCTCGATCTGAATCCAGTTTAGTACAGGCAGCGCTTGGCTAATGAGTGACAGATACAATAGCAACAACAACAACAACAGCAGCAGCAGCAGCAGCAACGAAAGTTTTAGATTCAGATTTAGTTTGAGATACGAGTACGTCGTTCTTTGAACAATTAGAGCCCGGCTAGTGGCATTCGTATATGGCAAAAACATAAATCTCATACATACATATGGCTATGGCTAACGCAATGCGGATTATGTTCCTGCTTTGACTAAAAACTAGCTAAACCGATAGCCAAGGGGGGAGATGTGATCGAGTAGCATTGGCACTAACTGCTATAGCAGCAGGCATCGACATTGTTTATACTATATAGACAAGGGCCTGGCGGTGGGTGTGGATGCAGCTTGACAGGAAGCGATGCAGGCACGAGCCTTCCACGCACATCAGCTGCCTTACAATTTAAATATCTTAATTTAGAAGCAATTCTCAAATGAAACTCTCAAAAAACACAAAACACCTCATTTATTTATACTTATTTTATTAGCACTTGACAAAATGTGAATAATCTTCCGTCAGAGCATAAATTACGATACATTTTTTATTTACGGAAAAACGGCAGCTGATTAAAATGAGAGTTTTTTTTTAACAAAAAACAACTGTTGATTATGATGCAATTTGTTGTAATAAAATATTTAAAAAAAAAATTACAAAATATTCAAATTGCAATTGAAATTTGCAAGGTAGGCGCCTGGCGCCACGCACTCAATACAAGGCGTTACCTGTTGACACCAGCAGCACCAGAATGCACCCCACCGTTGGGGCTGCCTGCCGGGGCATAGCATAAAAAACTTGCTCTCACAATCAGATAAGTTATTGTTTAGCCCCGTGCGTTATGTCAAAACATGCCCAAAGAGTCAGCATGATCACCTTACCTTGTCTTTGGCCTATAACTTTCGTCTACATTCCTGTGGCGGCAGTGGCCCACATCCGCTGTTGACACACAATAAGCCCCCTTTCTCGACATGCTACTATCTGTCCAATGACAGCGGCTGTCGAGTGGCATACTGCGCTATATCTCGAGTGGGTTGTGCGCCTGGACATTTCAAAGTCATTTGTAGCTGCTGCTTGTTTCGCTTTTGATAGCATGAAAGACAGCCCGAAACTGTGGCGGCTTATCGTCCACTTCATGGAATACCCCTGCGTATACGCAACATGCAAGACACTGGCAAGGCAATAAGCATTATCAGTAAGCCCCCTCAACCCCACCAGCTCACAGTTATGGCTCCTACGCAGTCTATTAATTAAAACAACAACCTGTTGAGCTCTGCGTGTCAATCATCATATTTATGCAGCAGCAGCTGGAGCAGCGGCATGGGCGAGTCTATGGTGTGAGAAAATCGTGGCAACTGACACAAATTATATTGCAATTGTCAGTCAGTTAGCTTGCCCTAAGTCGAGCTTTATATTTATTTGTGTCTAAGGTAAAATGGCCAATAATTGTCTGCTAATTGCGTGCCTACTTGCGGTTTCCCTCACTGCCACTGAGTGTGCTCGTGTTCGTTGTTCATCATAATGTTTTCCTACCGTAGTAAACAATAACAACTGAGCTTTTCGTTGGTCAAAACAAAGTTAGTTTGAAAGCAAGCTTTTTAACTTGAAAGCTTCCCATCGTGCATTGCCAACTGCCATCAAAGTCAAGTTCAAAGCTAAAAGTTGCATTCATGCATAATTACGAGTATGAATGAGTGTGTACATATGGTTATAGTCGGCCGCATTCATATGATCAATGTAATGCTGAGAGCTTTTGAAATGTATTTCAATCGCTGTGTGATTTGTTACACTATGCTACAAGGTTTTTATTTTAATAAATAATTAACAAAAATTATGAGAAAAAACATAAATTAGCAGTTTTGACCTACTTAATCAATATTTTGTAATAATTGAAAGCACTTTCGCTAGAAAAATCCATATTTTAAGTAAACGTTCTTATGATGGATATAACATAGAGTCAAGCAAGCTTATCGTTCTTCATTCATATCATAAAATCTATAATAGTTGTATATATTCAAATTATTAGGGATTACATAAAAAAATATCACAATCTATTTGTTGATTATAATCAGAACATCCATTGAATATAATACGAAACAAGTAAGACCGCTATAGTCGAGTTCCGACTATATATATACTCGTACTCAGACCAAGTTTTGTGAATAAACCCAATTTTTTGAAAGCTTTTAAGCCATGAACTTAACATCAACTACATAACGTAACCAAAAGATGCGTCTAGCATCCTGCAACTTGTTTTAAAGCTTCTTGCAACATGTTTACAAGACAATTTAGCTCCCAGAAACAATGTTGGTGACATGTTATGGCAACATTCTTGCTTGAGACTTGCTGAACACATGTTTATAACCCAGTAGAATGCTGTCTCTCTCTCACATAGCAATGATCATGATATGGCATGTATGCATGAAATGTGTGTTTGTATTAATATGTGTATGTCTCTGCATATATGTGCATGTTTTAAAGCGATTTTGTCTACAACTTGTAACCGATCTTAATGAAATTTAGAAGACCGAGTTCCGAGTTTTAACTAAATTTGCCAAAAATTATGGGAGATAAGAGAAATAAAGCAAAATTTTAAAGCAAAGTTAATCTGACGCCTTACTAGGGGAGTCCATTTACCAAATTTGGTAACTCTAGCTCTTACAGTCTTCAAGATCTTGGTGCGTTTGTTGTTTGTAGTATGAAAATCGTGCGAAAAATAGTTTTAGACTAAGTGTATATTGCAGGCTTAGTAGTCTATCGATGATCAGCAATTTCAAGAATTAACTCTTCGACTATACACAGATCCGTACAGAAAGCCATGCAAGATTGTGCACGTGTCCAACATATATACACCTAAGTGAACACCCTAATAGTGTTATCAGTAGTTGAACAGCCCAACTGTTGACCTGTGTGCGCGTTTGTGTAGGTTTTCAGGTAGCTGATAAGCAACGGATGCACACACCCCATCAAAGTTGAACTGGGAGCTCTCAGCTACTTAACAAGCCAACATGTTTACATTAGTCGAGCAGTCTGGCATACGCTACACATGTCAGACTTACCTACCTATACATACACACAGGCAATAGTGTAGCTTAGAACCTGACCGCAACACTTTAAGATGCTTTGGGAAATATCCATCAGTTACCGAATAGGCTTCATTAAGTGCGGTAGTGCACCATTTCCAGTCTCATATTTAAATCGAACTGTTTGAATCTCATTGTGAAAAGCATCAAGATGGTGAATATAGTGAAGAATCGTCGCTTTGAAGAATCAGGTGGGTGGTTGGCCATCTAATTCTAAGTTTGTGTTGTCTCTAAACAACTTCTGCTTGACAAATAGTAGACAGCTGTGTTATGCCTTTGATGACAATGTAAATATGAATATAATTAAGATGCAGCTTACTAATATTTTCTCTGACAACGAATTGAACTTTAGAAAGTTAGAGAAATGTTGCAGAAATAAAGCAATTTTCTATGAAAGCAATCAGAAATCATTCTGCTAAGATTAAACAAGAGTCCTTTCAATGACTGGCTAAAATGTTTATATTTATCCCCGAAATATATGTATAAGGTGTGTTAATCCAGACTCTGATTTGTACTCCTTCAGTTTACCCTTCTTAATATCATACTAATGGTAGAACTTATGGCCGAACCAGCAACATTAGTGCAGCAACTTTCCATTCATCAGCAGCATTTCTCAGCAGATTGTTGCCGCAACATAAGTTGCTAATTCTGTTTATATAAAACCTCTCAACTGTATCGAATCTATGTGATATAGTAAAGGATTTTTACATATTAACAAACTGCTGGGCTACAGACCCACCGTTCTTCTATATCTGTTTAAAGTTTGGAAGAAGCTTAATTCTCTTAATTCCATATCCTTAATGATATGTTATTTATAGTTTTTAAGAATTACATAGATAATTCCCTTTTTGTGAACAGAATTTTTTTATATTTATACGAAATATAAATCGTAATGTGCCGCCCTGGTTTCTTTAACGTCTCAAGTTTCAATGCTTATCAAACGAATTGTCGTCGCTACGATAAGAGGCCATTCATAAAAGACGAGCCCCTTTTTCAGAATCAACTATTTATATATATATAATAGCTGCGAATCTGACCATCCTTTGGTATTCTAATTGGACTATCTTTATCTTTTTCTTGCCAAACTTAAGAGTAGAGGGCGATGTCATCAGATCTAAATTTATATATTCTTTTACTGTACAACTTTAGATCATTATCTAAGACATTAAGGCAACAACTAAATGTCAGTTGTGTAAATTGTTTATACTTCAGTGTATGGTTAATGGAACAGGAATGGATATGGGCCAAGACTAAACACTGTTGACTTGGCCCAGGCAGCAAACGTTAGATACGGTTAGGGATCACATTTGGCGCCAGTTTGCAACGTGCCAGTTATATATATATATATATACATATATATGTGGAAGTTTTCTGAGAGTCCACGTCATAGTCTACCACTAGATATTCATAGACTAATGTAAATAGAAGAGCAAGTGTTAGTTGTTTGTCGTAAATCGTAGATAAGGCCTCATAAATCTGAAACAAATAACAGTTATGAGCTGCGTGGATATATGACAGATGTACACTGACGTCTGTACGCTGCTGTCTCAGTTCCGTTCCAGTTCCCTCCAGTTTGGAGGCGTGTTCGATAATCTAGTTGGACGTACATTAAATTTAATTGCAACGCAAAAGACTTTAAGACGTCGTAACCTACACCTGACCTACACTTGAGTGAAGTTTGCGATTAGGATCATTCACCACCAGTCAACAGCTGAATGAATTCTAATCAATTGAACTGACTATTGCCTCTGGTTGAAGTACAATATTAATAAATATATGAATTTTTATCAGCATGGTCTAAGATTATGTTTACGTTACCTTTTCTAATCCAAATTTCTATGCTCTTTATAGATTCTGGCCTTGGAGTGCGCCATTTGCAAATCTTTCTGCTCTTCCTGGCCCTGACAGTGACCTATGCGATGCGTGTGAATCTGTCTGTGGCTGTTGTGGCCATGACGGATGCTGCAGCTGCCAATCCTGACTATCCCGTAAGTACATTTGTCTCCCCATCTGCTACACACCTTTGCTCACCTCTAGCCCATCTTTGCAGGAGTACGATTGGTCGGAAAAGACGAAATCCCTGCTGCTGAGCAGCTTCTTTTGGGGCTATGTCATCACCCAAGTACCTTCGGGTCAGTTGGCCCGTAAATTCGGTGGCAAGGTCATGCTGCTGTCCGGTCTGAGTGTCTGCTCTGTGCTGAATGTGCTGACGCCGCTGTGCGCCCGTCTTGGTGGCTGGCAATTGGTCTGTGCGCTGCGTGTGGTGCAGGGATTCTCCCAAGGCGTGGTCTTTCCCTCGGTGCACACTATTATCTCACAGTGGGCGCCGCCCCAGGAGCGTGCAAGTCTGGGCACCTATGCGTACGTGGGCAATCAGTTTGGCACCATTCTCATGTTGGCCACGAGCGGTCTGTTGGCCGCCTCAGCAGCTGGCTGGCCGAGCATCTTCTACATCTCGGGCGGCGTCGGCTGCCTGTGGGCCATATTGTACTTCTTCCTTGGGGCCAGCAGTCCAGCTGAATACAAAAGAATATCTGCGGAGGAGAAGAAACTGATAGAAATGTCGCTGGCGAACGAAGTGGCCGGTAAGGAGGATCAGCTCAAGGAGAAGCTGCCCACACCCTGGCTCAGCATTTTCACTTCGCCACCATTCTTGGTACTGATTGTGGCTCATTCGGTGCACAATTGGGGCTTCTGGACTTTGCTCACTGAAATTCCCAGCTACATGAAGAACATTCTGGGCAAGGACATTAAATCGAATGCATTGCTCTCGGCGCTGCCCTACTTTGCCATGTTCTGCATGTCCTTTGTGTTCTCAGCCATCTCTAGCCAGCTGAACAAGCGCAACTGCATCTCCACAGTGACCAGCCGCAAGCTGTTCAACTCCATTGGCATCTGGATACCAATGCTCACGCTCATCGGTCTGGCCTATGTGGATCCTGACGAAAGCAATCTGGCTGTGGGCCTGCTTACCGCCACGGTGGGCATCAATGGCGCCACTTATCTCGGCTTTCAGATGAATCATATTGATCTATCGCCCAATTTTGCCGGCATACTGATGGGCATCACTAACTGTGTGGCCAATATTATGAGCATCATCGCACCCCTGCTGGTCGGATTCATTGTGACAAATGAGGTGAGTCCAGCAATCCTCTGACACAAGCAGCAGCTTTCCAATGTTCTAATGTTCTTTCAGCACGATCCTGAACAATGGCGTATTGTTTTCTTCATTGCTGCCGGCATCTATTTGGTTGGCAATGGTCTCTTCGTCATCTTCGGCCAGGCCAGAATCCAGCCTTGGAACGATCCACCAGCCAAGCCACGACGCAACTCCACGCCCCAAGTGGAGTCACAGCATTAATGTCGAGGTCTTCCACTGAGATCTCTGCATGCACATTAATCAGCTAGTCATCTAGTTCACATTTCCAATCCACTGGCTCTGGCTGCCGCGCAGTCGAGGTCGAGTTCCAGGCTGAGGTCGCTGACGCTGTCCGAGATCCATAGTCTTGCATAGCTCCAACTGTAATTCGATGCGATTGGATGCGATGCAATGTACGATTTTCTAACATTGACCACAGAATTTTCGTTTTCGTTTCGTATTTGTATTGTGTGTACATACTATAGCCGATGTTGTGTATGTATATAGTATATAGCATATAGTAAATAGTTTTTGTATTCTTATTCTCTAAGTTTAGCTCGTATTAATTAGGTTAGCCATTGTTGCATATGTGTATACGAAACAACAACCATCAAAAAATGTTAATAAATTATAATATAAATTTAAAAATTACCAACAATTTTGATCAATGTAAGGGGAATCTAGTGACGTTGAAGTTTCAGTCCATCTTTGGCTTAGAGTATACAAAATAGGAAGCCTTGATGCCATTCATATTGTAAATATATAATTCAATCCGGAACAATTGGTTAGATGGAAGCTAAATGATATAGTTGTCTGATCACAACCAGAACTGGTGAGCGGACATGGAAGCTCTTCAAACCGCATTCGGTTTGACTTGGATGATACACAGAAAAGTTATGCTGCTAAGTGCTCATTCTGGAGCAGTGGGTTATTTGTGTGCTATATAATATGGTTGTCCTGACTGAATGAATCTTAAATTTATCCAGCGTGCACGCAAAATAGGCATCTAGTAAAAATTTCAGTTTTGTAGCTGTTAAGACTTCTGAGATCTCGGGGTTGAAACAAACGGATAGACGGGCAGACGAAGCCACTTTTCATGCTGATCAAGACTATGTATACTTTATGTATGTATTCATATACATTCACAAATTTAGTGAGTGGTAAAACAACTAATGTTCTAAGAGTAAATAGTGTAACACGACTAACTATCGGTTGTGAAGCGCTAATTTATTGTTGAAGTGAAGAGTGAAGAGAGTTCATTGAAAGAATTCCAAAGTGGCAGTTTGGATTTAGGCAAGGTCACGGCGCGGAACAACTTCATCGTGGGGTTAACTTTGCCCTAGATGCAATCGAGCAATACATGTTTTCAGAAGCTATATTCATGGATATTCAGCAAGCTTTTGACAGGGTGTGGCATGATGGCCTACTCTTTAAACTGAAGAACATTTTAACGCCTCAGCTATTCCAGCTTGTAAGCAGCTTTCAGAGAAGCTTCAGAGTTGTTATCGATGGAGCAAAATCCTGGAATCGCCCTATCTGACCAGGCGTCCCTCAAGGCAGTGTTCTTGATCCTACGCTATACATCCTATATACAGTCTACCTCAAGCGTTATAACTAGATTAGACGAGGACGATGTGCTGATAGCCACCTACGCGGATGACACTGCTGTGTTGACCGAAAGTCCATGCATTATTCTAGCTACGGCAGCCTTGCAGCAATACTTGGGCAGCTTTGAGGACTGGGCTGTGAAATGGAATATACGGCATTGCCGCAAAATAAAATGTAAATAAAATTTCAGTTGCTCAATCAAAAATCCTAAGGCGAATATGCAACGCCTTGGGTGGCAGCCACTAAAGGTAGCAGAAAACTTGCTGTTTACATTAATTTTACAGATTCAAAAAAAGGGACAGAATAGTATAGCATACTTTCTAGCTAATCTAAACTAAATCCTGTTAAGTAGAATATTTTCACAGCATACTTTTCGGAGATTCTTGGAAATACTTCATTGTACAGAGATGCCACAAAAATGTATAAAATGTACAAATAAAAACTATTAAAAAATATATAATAAAATATAGAAATAAATTATGGCATGTATTCAAATGTTGTATAGCATCTAACATTTCCAGAGAATTCTACAAAAATTATGGCTTTGCAAAATTCTGCATATAGTCTTATATAATTGAGATTGGTAAGCCAAGATATAGCAAGCGCTATTTATACACTTGATTACTGATGGATTATTATTAATACTATATATGTTAAGAGAATAAGAGAATATGTTGATGTTGTTTATAATCCTTATAATTTCTGCACATTTTATAATATCTAACTTGTTTTGCATTGTCGCATTTGGCACATGCTAAGACGGTGGAACGCGTGAGGGCAAAGCTTGTTGATAAGCGGAATTTAATACTTATACGTATACATTTATGTATACATATGCATGTTTTTTGGTATATAATGTACATTCATTCAAGCGATGTGGAAAGAGAGCGGCTTGTGTGACGAAATACGTGATTATGGTAAATAAAGCAGCCTAATTTGAGTAAGTATGCTTCTAGGAATTTACATTCCGCAACGAATCTCGTGACAATAAAGTACTTTGCTCTCGGTTTAGTTGATTAAATACAACTGTAGACAGTATAAGTACGTTGGGAAGGATGTGCACATGTCAATCTACATACTTATAGTTATGCTAAATTGACTAGTCAGCAGCTAAAACTTCTAAAATTTCATCATATCATAACCTGCTTATGTGATTTTAGTGCTTCCAGTTTGTGGGTAAATTCCACTCAACGCTAAGCACGTGCTTAAAATATGGAAGACGCCTTTCGTTGAGATTGAAACTTTTTGTTAGATAACGTAACGGTCGTCTTTTGTTGGCGCCTCCGTACATGCCGTGTGCTAAATTAGCCTAAAATCTCAAGATAATGAAATACATTAAAAACGAATTTTAAAGCATTTATTTATACGACTCGAATGGACAAGCCAAACGATTTTTATCAACTCCGCCGTGCAAATAATAAGCCACTTGTCATATCAGCTCTGCCACCGCTCCCCTAGCCACATCTTCCTGGTAGCCCTAGTATAATTATATACTCCCCCGGGCTCCCTTGTCCAACCAAAATCCACTTGAGTAAAAAACAAACAAGTTTCACTTGCCATAGATTCGATTCAGATCAGGTCTCGGTCTACACAGGCTATTTAAAGCGCTACTTTAATATTCAAAATATTTGTAGAACGGTAGAGATGAGGGGCTCGTTAGTAAGGAGTGTGAAGAGAAGCAGGTTAAACTTCGTATTTGATATTTCTAGAGAGATAAATAAATCAACACGATTGCAAAAACTCCCGCTAATTAGTCATTATTCAATATTCACTCAAAATATTATTCATCGTTTTCAAGCTCAAATAGATATCGTTTGCAGGGGCGCCATATATATGAAATAGCTTTAAGATAATCGGCCTCTCCCCTTGAAACATATTATGTGTCAATGTCTGATACAAGACACGTGTTTCTCTGCTGCCAACTCAGCATGAATAGAGTTTTATTTTCCAACTTCAAACCACTCTAATAGTGAAATCGTGATTGGCTGCAGCTCTTTCACCACTTTACCCCCTCACCTTCACTAACCCCAACACCAACCACAAGCTTTACGTCATGCCTGCATTCGTTGTGCTTGTACTTCGTTCAAAAATGGAATTTTGCAAATCATTTCTTACTCAAGCAACTCAAAAGCCAAGACAACAACAAATAAGACATAAAGCTTGCTGGGGTTGGGGCTCGACAAGTGTGGTGGGGAGCGGGCTACACTGGGGGTCGGTCGATTGAGTGTGAGTATGAGATCGCTTTTTGTACATTTGTATATCACGTGAACGTTGGCGTCGTGTGCGAGAAACGTGATAAAATATCAGTACAAACGGTCGAGCGAACACACAGAGAGAGAGAGAGAGAAAGAGATCGAATAAAATATGTGAGAGCAAGCTAGAGCGGGAGCGTGTTGATTGCATTGGTATGGGTGTACACTTTGGGGCCTGGCGGCAAAGCAAAATGGCAACAAATTAACACAGTGCGGCGCTTCAGTTCTTTGTTGTTGCGGCTGTCGTTTATAGCCGCTCTTGACTTTGGCCAGCGCTCTCTCTCTCTCTCTCTCTCTCGTTAGCTTTCGCTCACTAATGCAGTCCCACAACGGCTTTGGCTAAGGTTATCAATTAATTTCGCACTTTTAACACAAATATTCAATGATGTTTTTTTGCTGCTATTTTTTGTTTTTAAGAAATTATATTATATTTATTTCTTTCGATTATGCAAATCTCTCGCTTCCCGTGCCCATATCGTCGTGTTATCAACCAACTACCTGAACTGAGAATGCTAATTGATTGTTAATGTTTATTTCGCCACAAATAGAAACAACAGCGTTGCTTATTACATTTTGCGCTGTCATAGTAAATTGCTAGCAAATTTTAGATGATTTTGTACTTTGTAACCAGTGTAGTCGCTCCCCCTGATGTCAGAGTGATAAAAATAAACTCATGTACTCGAAATGATAAGTCTGAAGGCAAAAGTTCCAAAATTGAAGATGTGACAACAGGCCACCTTAGATAAGATTGCAGCAACAATTCCTTTTAACAAGCAAGGGATTTGCTTAATGACTAACATCTTTTTATATCCATCTGCAGTTAATGCGGGCACATCTGCAGCACGTTTCTGTTTCGTTTAAAAATCACCTAGATGAAGCACCTCGTACCACACACATCACGAGTTGTCAACGTCAGCCAAATCGCAATTTTGTATTTGTTAAGGTGCCAGATTTTTATCACATTTCGGAATGGTTGGTTTTTTTTTGTTGTTGTTGTTTCTTTCGAAACGGAAACTAAAGTGGCACTCGCACAAGACGAAAGCGAGGTATACTGAAATTATAATGAACTATTTTAAGAATCTTACGCCCACCACTAAATCCAAGTTGTTCTCTTTCTCTTGCTCCTCATACAACATAAAGTTGTTGTTGTTGTTGTTGAGAATTATGGCCAAAATGCATTGTCAATTAAAAGTGATTTTTTATACGCTTTCCGTGAGCAAATATTGACTTTTCAAGCCAAGGGATAAGAGGCTATCTAAGGCATTAGAACTATGAAGTTAAGTAAAATTCTGATCTTTTGTGGAAAAAAAACCCATGATGAAATGAAATAAACATCCTGTTGTGAAGGCAAATATTGCATTAACAAAACGGCTGATATCAATTTCGTGACGCTCGAAGAAAGGATCATAAAATAATCTGCAATAGCACTTGGGCCGTATTGCAAACGACACGCTTTGCAAACACTGGAATACGAGAAATGGTTTCTAGAAGTCTTATAACATTTTCATCATTTCAATTGACTATATATAGTAAATATAAGCATGTAGTAAGTTTTTGATTTTCAACACAATTGCACATAGAACGTGATGGTTGAGCATATGTGGCTTAATTAAGGCGAACTTGATTCAAATTTGAATATATTTTTATAGAAATATTTTAAACCGAGATGTTTCCAATGCTAAGAAGGGTGCATTGTTTCATAGTCTCCAATGCAGATATGCAGGCAGCGTGAATATATTAAAAATATCTTGTACAAGTCGTAACTTGTAAAACACACAGGCAGTTGAGGAGATACACGGAAATGTCTATATCGATTTCTTTGGTCGTGCAAATCAACTTTATATATATACTTTATGTAGTCATAAAAGATTCGCCCTGTGCATTGTAAGGGGAATCTTATATTAACATTTTGTGGTTATTTGAGGTATAAATTCAACTAATTACTGATATGATTTTTGCGTGGAAATGCCCCTAGTCTGGTATTCCACTCAAATCTCAATAATGAAATATTTACATAGAAATAATTTGCTCAGTTTTACAGCCAATCGAGCAGCCAGCGACCAAATTGTGAAGATATCAATGCCAATATATCTTATATTGAAAACTAATAACATTTTTAAGCTATATCTAAATAGATAATCAGAAAATGTAATAATTTTAATAGCATTTTTGTGCTTTCAGTAGATTTTGATTATAAATGTCTACGAGAATGAAATTTCCTATGAATTTAATGACAGAATCTGCGGGAACCAGGACTTACAAGGGCCGCATGTCATCATGGTCAAGGAAACTTTTGTGTGAGTTCCAAATTGAGCCAATAGTTACTTTGCCAATAGTTAAGATTTCTCAGAATTTGAATGACATTTTTTGACTTTTGTAAAATATTATTGAGACGTTCATCTCTGCATTTTTCGAGTGTGTTGTTCTGTTAGAGAAAATCCTAGATATTTAAATAAATCTATGTATAAACTCTTAAAATCTAAAGTTCATTTGAATGCCTTTGTACATGGAAAGATAACAATTTCAATTGCTTCGATATTTATTTCCTCTTTAAAGCGTTTTTGAGGGTCAAATGAAAGTTGCTGCTGATTGATGCGCCACTTGAAACTGTAGATATTTATACATTAGCTAATCCTGAAAAACAATAAACTTTGGATTTTTGCTGTATCCTAGAAGAAACCTAAATAAATTCAAATAATTAAAGCGTTCAAACAGGACAATATCAAGTTCTCTCTGAACTTTCTGTGACACCGCTGTTTTTGAGAGATTTTGATCAAGAATTTTGTTATTTAAGACATGCTTTTATTGAAATGATCTAAAAAGAAGAATATAAAGTTTCTACAATTCATCAATGTATATCATTATATCCAAATTAAGAGTTTTTGTCCTGTAACTCTCCTTACAAACATACATAAGTGTATCTGATCATCGGCTAGCCAAATATTATATTATCTCAGTTTTCTTGTATTTATTTTGTTGACGGAAAATGTTAATAAAAGTCTAAATTAAAATCATACGCGCCTTTGACAGACTGCCAACTGGCTGACCTATAGATTGAAATGACTGCGACTGTGACGAAACATTACACTTAATTGGCCATGTCCACCGCTTTGTGGCTGAAAACCAAGTGCTAACCAAATGCACAAAGAGCTAACCAAGTTCAGTAGCGGGCTTTGCTGGGGAGGGTTGGGAAGAAGGAGAGGTCACGCCCACAAGCGTACTCATCGGGCTAAATTGATCTGTCATACACCATAAAGTTTCCATAGCTCAATTGGACGCCAATTGATGACAGCGGGTGGAATTGAACAATCGCAATTGATTCGGTATGTGTACAATCCAATTATGGGTCCTACTCGGGGATCCTCAAATATGTGTATAGAAATTTGCACGACGCTGTAATAAGAGCTTTGCTCAAGCATTTAGATACGGCTTGAATTATCGCCAATTAACCATGTAGGTGTTGACACATTTTCGCAGACGCCGCATTAAAATGAGGTAAATATAAATAATCCGATATAGAATATCTACATGGATGTACATAAATACCATTAGGCCTCGTTAACACTCTAGGTGGATGTGGAAAAGTACCAAAGGCGCTATGGAAATGGAATTCCAGGTGATCCATTTTGATTTATTTATGTTAATGACTTAATCAGAGCAGTGACAGTTGACACACCTTTATGATATAAAATATAAATACATACTATATAATACATTTTTTTGGGCTACTTAGAGAGCCAAGGCGAATATAATTAGGGGTACAAACAGTTGACAATTGGACATGTTTTGGTTATACAAGGCGTATACGTAATGTGCGATGAGTTGAGTGGAATGTTATCAGAGGAAATGCAACAGTTTGCCGTAAAATTCCATCAGAAATCTCGCAAACAGGCTTGTTGGCTGGCTGGCTGTATCTTATAGATACAATCTACATACTCGTATGTGTAGGGGCGCAGCTACAACTTAAGGGGGGGCAGGGCATGGATTGTTTAAGCAATTAGCATCTGCATTAGATGTTTGCGGTTTGTGGTTTAAGAGAAAATATTCTGTGAAACTAAGACGGAGAAGCCTATGTCAAGGTTTATGAGGTCTTAGATATTGATGAATTTGATGGGTAAATGATCTGCAGAGCGTCTTAACTAGCAAGGTTGTATAGAGGATCTCAGCCCATATGAATGGGTTAAACTTCAAATTTTAGTTTCATTGTTTGTATTGGATCTATAAGACTAGTTCTTTGTTAACCACCTGAATAGTTCTCACTGCTGAATTGCAGCATTATATTTCGTACAACACCGGATAATTACTGTGGCTGATCATTCCTATCATTCTGGAAAGCCTTCAAATCCGATTTTTCTACATTTTACAACAAGACACAAGCTTCATCCCTCTTAGCTGCCCATCGACATCCGCCTCTGGATATACCTATAATTATAATAGCAAATTTCCATATCAATGTCAGTTGAACAAGCTGCATTTTAATTGGACCAAGTTAGAACTAAGGCTGGGCACGGCATATACCCTCATCTTTGCTGAACTCACCCTTACACATCCACATCCACAGCACATTGGTTGACGTCAAACAGACGAATTAGATCTCTTCGCTCGCTCCCCTTCCACGCTCAAGCTGTCTCTATTTGCCATTTGTCAAATGTCACCGTGTTCATATTTTTGATAAGCCAACGTTTTGATAGTGCAAGGGATTCAACTAGCCACATTGTATCCGGGCTAGGGGGCATAGAAGTGGTCGTGACATATTCATTTGGGAAAACAAGGCCTGCAGCCAGGAGGAGGCGGCCACTCGATAAGATGTTTTCCGATTAGATTGATGGGCTTACGGTTCTGTCACATTATTCCGTGTCCGCATGACTTTCGGCTTCAGACGACACCAAGTATTGTGCTCGAAATATAATCACTTTCCAATGACAGATCGCCGCACTCAACGCGAAAATGATAAATGGTTCTATTTTTATGCTGTTTTAAAAATATAATCACTTGTAAATTCGCACAAATCGCTCATAAATGTGTTACTTTTTAATTGACACTTAATTCTTTACAGCCGACAAAGAGTAAGAGCACCACTCGAGATTAGTTTATGGATTAAGATGTAAAAATAGAAGTGTTTTTTTCCAAAGCTCCATAGACATAGGCACACTCATTTGCAGGTCCGATAAGCTTTTCCGCTCTCGTTCAATATGTTGGAATTGTGACAAAATCACAGCGAACGTGCCTGAAAACGTGTAACATGTGCCGAATCGGGGCCTTATCAACACACACACACACACACACACACACACACTCAGCCAGGGCATTGTCCCGCTCTCGCTCTCTGTGTCTCCCTGAACACTCTACCTCCACCTCGATCAAAAACGATTAATAACAAAAACCTGCACTCTTGTTTTAGCACTTTTGTCGGAGGCCCCACAGAACAGAAATGACAATTTTCAGCATTTTGTAGAGGTGCGGCGGCAGGTCCGTGGGTGGTGGTTGTGGGGGGCTTGGCGATTGAAAATCAAAGTCTGAAATGTGCCGCCCTGATAAGTGTAAATAATTTGTTTAAAACATTGCTTGCCATACAAATATGTATACAAATGCCTATAATTGATAGCCGACGACATCATCGCATGAATGCCAAAGCAATATCAATCGGGCTAAGTAATTGAGCGAAATTCATTTGGAGTCTAATTAAGTTTTACAGTGAAGGGTTTATTTAGTTGGCTGTGCTAACTATAGGAACTTCGAGTGCAGCTGGTCAATCATGTCAATTTTGCAATGAAGGTGCATGCATCAAGGCTAACAAGACAATCGTACTATTGATTGCCATGAGGATTGCTATGAGCTGCCATTGGCCGTGGCAGTACGATTGGTTAGGGATGGCATGTCGTGATGCTTATGACTGGCCGATCAGTTAAGGGTCTGTTATTATGATGTATCGGTCTAAGCTTCATTCTGCCAGCTGTTTTTCTTAGTCTTACAAGTATGTCGTTATGTCATTGTCACGAAAACAGTAGCTGTATCATTTCAGTCGCTGTCTACGTCTTTGCTTATCAATTTTGCTGCCTGCTTGACCTCGACTGTGAGCTTCACTTTTCTCATCTCATCCCATCTCATCTTCATCGCATCTTTATCAACATTTACAGTGGAAACTGTTCATTGATGCTAAATGAGTTGGCAAAAGGATTTCAGAAAGAACTATATAGTTTCTATATATCATTTCATATTTCATAACATCAAGTTATAAGGTTTTACATATCATCTGCCTGATACTGGTTGGCTCTAGCTGCCTATTTGCTTAGAGAGGACGGACATCGTACAGAGAGAGAGGAAGTTGTCAGACTGTGACTAATTTTACAATATGCATTATGTATAATACAATAGCAATACTTAAATATGCATTACAATCGCAGGCCGAAAACAAAATGCACGGAAAATTATTCAGAAAATACAATAACAACAATTACACTGAAATAGCTTTAAAAGATTTTGCAAATGCGTCTTAATATCTATATTAGAATTATAATTCGATATACAAATTTTGTCAAATATTTTATATTTAGTAAACAAAATATCTAACTATAATTATAGGCAAATATATTTCAAAAATCAAAACTAATATATACATTATATTTTCCTTTGAGAATTTGTTTTTGTAAATATTTTTATTTTTCAAGCTTGAGGTCAAAAAGAGTCAGATACGTCGCCATTAGGCTTGATTGGTTAGACAGGCGTTTGTTTTGGGGTACGAGCAATCATCAGTAACCTTTACCACATATGACAACTTTAGGTTGCACTTGTATTGCCCGTATTCACACCACGAAAAGGCCAAACTACGAATTATAAATTCTTAAGCCTTTCCTCTGTTTCAGTTATTTGCTTTTTGACAATTATATTGGCTTTCTTTGGAATCAGGATCATATTAATGCTATAGAAAACGACACCATAGTTTGAAAAAATCAGTTTATAAAGCAAGGCGGGTTTCCCAGCTTGGTAGAAGCAAGTTCTTTAAAAGAGACCCCGCAATTAATGAATTAGATAATGCCAAAGGGTTAAAGTAGCTATAACTCTGCACTAAAATATATATTTAATAACAAAATTCCTTGTTCTTGAAATCTTGATATTCAGGACCAGAACTATCTATTATAATGATATCCATACTGCAGGCACTTAAAAACAAAGAAGATCATTTCATAATTTAGAGAACTTAAAGAAATCTTCTATATTATAATATCATCAATACTAGAGTTATACCTTGAATTATTTCGAATTTTTGAAAAAATATTGTCAAGTTATTCGGCTCGATTACTACAAAAAAACATAATTTTTCCATCCTAATGTTTATTCAGATATCTGAAATATTTTTATTTTTATTTAATAAACATTTTCGGAAATATTTGATCCATATCCATACATTATTATATACATATGCTTTATGCAATTTTGTACCAATACTTTGACAGATCTGAACTTCTGATCATTACTTTTCTGAGTGTACGGGGACAGACAGACGAGCTAAGGACAGACAATTTGAGGGACCGGGACTGGGACAGGGACAGAAGAGGCAAAGGCAAGAGTGCAAACCACTCCGACTACTGATAACTCAATGGCTAAGTGTGTTGGTGTTGTTGTTTACATATTGGCATATGTGCCGGTCTGAGAGCAGAGAGCGTACACCACACTCAGATGATCAACTCAGTCATTGCGACTGGGTATGAGTAAACGGCGCATGTGTGTGTGTGAGCGTATGTGTCGGTGTTAGCTGCCAGCGTGTTTCGGTTTTCGGTTTACTGTTTACTGATAGCAACAGTAGCAGCAACAACAACAACAACAACAAGATATTGAAAATGGAATTCACGCGATACACACATGTGTATGCCAATGGCAACAACAACAACTATAGCCGCCGCAGATACGACTGCGGCTGTGGCAGCGCGGTGGACTCTCTCGCCTGTGCTTGCTTGTGCGCCGAGTCCGAGTTGCTGATCATATTTATAAAAGAATTGCCGCCGCAAGCATTTCAAGCAGTCGTCGCAATAGCTCGCCGCTAGAACAACCAACCAACCCATAACAAAATAAGAAAACAAACGCAAAGTCAAAAGAAAATACATTTTCTAAAAAGCGGTTAAGCACGCGTTGTCGTTGTCCTCCCACGCAACAATAACAAAAACATCGCAAAGTCGAAAGAAGAACGCGTGCCTCTTAGTGCAAGATATAATTTTCAGTTTCTTTTGGTTTTTGAGCAAACAACGCGTTGGTGCAGTCACAGTCAGGCACAACACATGTGCGACAACTTCACATGACGGAACCGGAAAACGTTGTATTGTGAAACGTAAATACTAAAAAAAGAGATTTCCAGAGAGAGAGAGAAATATAGAGAACACTCGAAAGATCTCTAAAAAACAACAAGAAAAAAAAAAACCGCCAGCTACAAATCTAACCCGCGACTTATTCAAATGACAACCACGCTGAACATGGTGAAGAATGGAAGCTACGCCAATCGTACGTATATGACTCCTTTGAACAGTTCTAGATCAGACCCAGGTCTTATTATATAAGTCAACGAGTGTGTGAGTGATTGTGTGCCAGAGGTGTTTGTATAATGTATTTGTCATTATTACATGTCAGAGTCAGAGTCAGAGAGCCGCCTGGCCTTGTTGCCGGAAACAGCATTATTGTATTTCAAACAGTTACAAGTTAACCGCTGCACACTGTCTCTGTTATAGGTTTTGCGCTGAAAATGCCATATAAAGCAGAAGCAGGTGAAGCGTGCGTTAATTGAAGTTGTCAGTGCAAAGTTCTGGTAGAACAATAAGATACATTTGTGTCTGGAAATTGTGCATGCAGTTGCAGTTTGTGCATGCGTTGGCATTATTTTAGATATTATATATGTGCATTTTGTGTATATATATTCTATATGATTTCGGCGACCTCCACTGCAGTTGCATTCGCTGCCACCTTCAGCTTGCAAGAACATTTCTTGCAAAGCGCATTTTCTGTCAAATTTAGTAGAATTTGTCGTTTTTTTTTTTTTTGTTTTTTTGCCTGTTTGCGTTTTGCAGTCACATGCTAAACTTTCCAATTATTATAAAAAGCAGCAATAAAATTGAAATTCAATAGAGTTTTTTTTAACACTTGGGCTTTGCACGTTGCTTGAACATGATAAAAATAAACAAAATAGAAAAGAAAAGAATAGTATAAAATAGCAGCAGCTGAAAAGTCAAAGCAGACAAAGTATTTTTTATTTTATCCTATTTTTTTATTTCATTATTTTGTGTGAGTGAAAAGAACAAAAAAAATAAATAAACGAGCGTCTGCCAATGAAAATGAAAATTTAAATAGATGTCTGTTGCATGGCGTAGATCGGATCAGAGAGCTAAAAGTTTTTAGTGCAATGCACCAGTATGTACAACTTATGTATATATGTATGTATATAGAATTGTGACGACTTAGACTCGCCTTAGTCGTATCAACTGTTGTTTACACAATGCTGATAAGATGAACTGAAAGGCAAACATAGTAAAACTTACAGCAGGCATTCATTCGGTTCTGAAGTGGATGAAAATCTTGGCCATAAAGATGTTGCACGTAGCCAATGAGTGTGTGTGGAACACTCAGTCGATGGATGCAATTGTAGCCAAATACTTATTATATATGTCAGTCAGTGTGCAAATAATCCTAATAAAAAAGTCGAACTGGTAAGCCAGCTGCAAATGAGAGTGCACCATAGCTAGATAGTCTATGCTCTGATCCTTACATTTTCAAGAGCCAAACCATAAAAAGTAGGACGCAGATTTGTCACACCAGCTTGAATGTATTCCATAGGTGTGCACTAAGCTAAGCTATTTCTGAACACTCGAACTGCAATTGGATCAAAATCAGGGTCAATGTTTGTATGGAAATTCACTTATTTGCCCTTAAACTACCTCCTAAGTAAGAAGGCTTATATTAAAGCTAAAACTATAGAATAACCTTCAACGCTATATATACTTTTTGGAGCACTACAACAAAATCTACATAAAAAACCACCGTTAGAATCGATAAGAGCGACGCAATCCCACAGTCTTATTTTTGCGTCGTAGCCTAAGAGAAATCATAGCAAGAGCCAAGAGAGCCACTTCACGCCCACCGCTGATTTATAGCATTACAAACATAATATTTTCCTTTGGAAATATAGTATGAACAAATGTATCAATCTACAAACGATTCTAGACAATGGCTGTAACAATTATCTTATCAAGTGAATAGACATTTTATATAGAAGTCTATGGAAAGCTTTGTTTTCCCTCTCTCAAATTGTGTTGTTGTTGCTCGTTCGCTCTATTATACCTTTTTATCGTATTGATTTGTTATAACGTATAAAGCTACTCTTATCAGCCAACAGCCGTATGATTCTTGTCCTTCGTTTGAAAAGGGGGTTACTACCAACAACAACAACAACCAGCCGTGGAGTACAGTCACATCCATTCTAGATTATAATCAATCAAATACGAACTGCTTAATAGCATTCTATAAACACTTGAAGCAAACATTTTACTAGCCCATAAATGTTTATTAACGACGATATTGCTTGAAAATTTCTTTTATGACCCAAACACACACTTGCTGCAGAGCACCTAAGTGACCTTAAAGCATACTCCCCAACTTAATTGCTCAGAATTTGTGATATATTTTTTTTTTGTCAAACAAAAGTTAAATGCGACAAATTTGTTATAAAAATATCCCAGAGGCTGACAGACAACTGGAACAAACACCAACACCTCGCCCGCACTTGGCAAATATCAGCACATCATAAATTTAAACAGTTACGTCTGTTGAGCACCCAAAAAGGGGGTACGTATACGGGCATCCATATATACATATGTATATGTATATATAAAAGCAAATATAAATCTATAAAACGTGTCAGATAAAGCGTCCGCGTCGGTCCAAGTCCGAGTCCGAATACCCAGAAACAGTCTGTCTCTGTAAAATGATTCAGTTCAATAAACACTGAAACGAGTCGAGTCGAGTCACCATTTGGAGCCGCGACAGGGCCAGAATTTGCCAGAGAGAGAGCCGTTCCACTCGAGACAATTGGCAAGTTACAAAGTTCAGATGTTGATGACGTCACAGAAACAGTTTTTGGACTCATCAGCATTAAATGTGAGTTATTAAGTTTAATTATAAACTGACATTGGGTGCGGTGGCCTGGCTCAAACTTAATAAGTATATGTATGCTTGGTGGGTTCAATATACCACCAACAACAGTGTTCACCTTGTAAGGTCTTTGTTGCAAGGTTGCCGTTGCCGGAGAGAACGAAAACACTGCTATGCAACGCCTCATACATATGTATGAGGCAGAAGTGTTGGTGTTGGTAGTTTTGCAACCTAATGCTCAGTTTGGCTTTAACGATTGGTTTGGTTCTGAAACCAAGCTGAAACCCCCTTTCCCGCCAACAGCTGCGTTCAAAGTAGTTAACCATTTATGGACCCAGACTCATCCAAGTAACCAAGAGTTTAAAAATAGCCAAGAGATGAACTCGATTTCAAAAAGAATTTTGCAACTGAAAGTCATTGCTTTATATAGCAGATGCATGTACACTACAAAAAAAAGTCTATAGGATATAAAATATAAAGATTTCTATATTTTTTTTAAGTTACTAAGAAATTTTCATTAGGCCAAACTACATTCATTCACCTGGTCAAGGCTTAGCCAACTTGTGTTATCTAAATGTACTTCTTATTTTTTTGAGTGTGCACTCATACAGCGGTGCAGGCAATAAACTGTTAAACAGCACATGGACTGAGTCTCAGCTTGCTCTTTGCATTGTCGCTGTCGCTGTCGCTGCTGTTGGCATTCCAAGATCACGTGACGCACAGCCGCTGGGTCGGCCGAGATCGAGATCGGTTGGTTCAAACAGGTAGTGTCGTGTGGTAGTATCATCTACATATGTTTCGTGTGCGGGTCTCGTGGACAGAGTACAGCACCGTCTCAGTCTGTTGACGTTGCCTTGCCTTCCTTTCATTGATTCAACAGCTACACCCAACCAACCGACGAACGAACCAGGTCTTTGTCTCTGAGTTGAGTAATTCGCAGGCCAACAACTTTCCTCCTTAACACCTCGTCTACCTCAACCCCACCGGGTGGGCGTGTGCGTGAATGCGTGTATCTGGCGATGAGTGTGCGTGAGTATGTGTGAGTACGTGAGTGCCTCAGCAAGATTTTGACACAGTGTTTTATAAATAAACGCGTCCCACATACATACATACATATATGCACGATATATGGCCCATTGGCAGAGGGGGGAGCAAGAGCATTGATAAGAGCGGGCGCCACACGTCTTTTACCTTGGCATGAGTTGGAGGAGAGAGAGAGAGTGAGAGCGCATGCGCATGCGCTACACTATGATCGTTGAGTGCTCAAGCTCTAAAAGCTATGAAGATACGCAGAATTGGAAACTTCATCACTGAATGAAACTTGGCTACTTCTATACTGACATAACATATCCTTGAGAATCAGGTCTCTCCATATTACATTTTGAGTTTTAAGTTAAACTATTTCGACATGTAGATGTTCAAGTTTCAGTTTATTTTGTGGAAATGCAATACTAGATTTAACATTAAGGATAGCTCGCTTTTGCCATGGCGCCTGAAGATGGCCGAAGGTCTAGCATGAGCAGAATCAGACGTGCCTCTGTCAGAGTAAAGGGTATGCATTGTAAGCCAAAGATTAGAAAAATTTGCATCTCATTGAATTAGCATCAAATCTTTGCCGTAGCACACCTATTCCTAACTGTAATTTCCATTTTTCTTGCAGAGAAAATCATTGGCATAAGGCATGCACAATGTGTCCTTTGCTTCTTCTGCCTAACGCTCGCCTATGCCTGGCGGGTCAATCTCAGTGTGGCCCTAGTGGCCATGACAGAACCACCGGAAGCCGACACAAATGCAACGCAAGCTGAAGGTACTAACGATGGCGCCACAAGCGGCTTTTTTGATATTGACGTAAGATCCTTCAGTTGTCATACCTTTCCTTCGAATACTAATCACATTCATTATCCCATTGCAGTATTTTCCTTTCACGGAGAGCCAAAAGTCGTACATGTTGAGTAGTTTCTTTTGGGGCTACATCATTACCCAGATCCCCGGTGGCTATATTGCACAGCGCTATGGTGCCAAGTGGCTGCTGCTCATCGGTCTTTCCATTTGTGCTGTGCTGACCATCATGACTCCGATGGCTGTGAAATTGGGTGGCTGGCAGGCAATGTGTGCGGTGCGCGTCGTAGAGGGTCTAACTCAGGTATTATAGTGTAATCTTCAAGAATTGAACCAGAACTTAATTGGCATGCAATTGCATTACAGGGCGCTGTACATCCGGCAACGCATGCTTTGCTCTCCAAATGGGCGCCGGCCAACGAGCGTGGCTTGTTGGCTACCATTTGCTACTCGGGCGCTCAGTTTGGAACCATTATAATGCTGGCCACGAGCGGATTTATTGCGGAGTCGTTTATGGGCTGGCCTGGCATTTTCTATGTGGGCGGCGCCTGTGGTTTTGTGTGGGTCATCTTTTGGTATATATTCTCGTCCAGCACACCCGAAGAGAATCGCCGCATCTCGCCTGAGGAGCTGAGGTGGATTGTGGAGTCACGTTCGGTGGGCAAGATACAGTCGGCGGATCATATGGCCCCCACGCCCTGGCGTAAGATCTTCACCTCGTTGCCATTCCTGTCCCTGTTGATCGTACATTGCACTCATATGTGGGGTTTCTGGACGCTGCTCAGTCAGATTCCCAGCTATATGAAGAACATCTATGAGGTGGACATCAAGGAGAATGCGCTGCTCTCCTCGCTGCCGTATACTGTCATGATGGTGCTGAGCTTCTTCTTCGTGTGGCTGTCGAAGGTGATGCAAAATAAGAAGACCGTGTCGGTGTCCTTCAATCGCAAGTTCTTCAATACCATTGGCCACTGGATACCCATGTTGTCGCTGATTGGATTGGGCTATGTGCCTCGCGAGAATCATGTGCTGGCTGTGGTGCTGCTCACCCTGACAGTAGGCATTAGTGCGGCCACCTATTTGGGCTTCCAGGTCAATCACATTGATCTGTCGCCCAACTATGCTGGAACGCTTATGGGTATTACGAATGGAGCGGCTAATATAATGAGCGCCATAGCGCCACTGGCTGTCGGTCAGATTGTCAAAGATCCGGTAAGTTTCCATTATGATGACCTTAAGATTTTGCTTACATTTAGCTAACAATCAATTTTCCTTTTCACAGCGAAATGTTGGTGATTGGCGATTGGTGTTCTTCCTGGCCGCGTTGTTCTACTTTGTGGGCAACCTATTGTTCCTGATCTTTGGCCGCACGGATATACAGTCCTGGGACTCGCCCGACGATAGCAAGGATGATGTGGAACAGGGTGTACCATTGGCCCCCAATAAGAAGACCTAAAGCCTGAGACACTGCCGAGCATGTTGATTAATTAGATCTTTTTTTTATAAACCTAACGACAATTTGCATGATATAGTCATAGTTTTGTTGTCTCTTGCTCTAAGGAATAGTTATAGCTTAGTCATATATAATTTAGTTAATTAGAGAGCTTTAGTCAAAAGTTGTTGTAAAAGGACTAGAGCTGAAATTGCCATAATGACGATCGCGTGCTTCCATTAGCGATATTATTATAACATAATTTTCCTAGTGATTAAGTTGGCATAAATTTTTATGCATAAATTATTATTAATATAATCATAACCAGTATTTTCCAAAATGTACATATAAAATAATAATATAACTAAAATCGGGGAGTTTTCAATTAAAAAATGCAGAACTCAAGGTTTTGTTTAAGAAACACTTTGCTGCTCTACTAATTGTTATGTTTTAGCTAACTATGTACATCTATTTAAGCAATTAGTTAATCTGTTAGTAATAAAAAAAAAAGAAATTTGTGATGAAAAAAAAATATGAACTAAAAAAGGCAAAAAAAAAAAAAAAAGACGACAATTACATATGTTTATGTAAAGCCAAACAATAAAACGGTTTAAGATTTGAGCCCAAAATCAAATCCAAGCAACATGAAAATTGAAATCGATGGCGTTTTATTTTGAATTGTGCGGCTGAGAGACTTGCCAGTCGATAGTTGATGGGACAATGAACGACCTTTTACATCAACTATCGCATCAACGTAACTATCGTCTATCGTTCAACCACAGCTGACGTGTTAACAGCTGTATTTGCTGTCCAGCGAAAGAAGAAGAACAAAAGCAAAAACAAAGTAAAAACAGAAACAAAGCGCAACGTAAGCAAGCACGTTTAGCAGCGTTATTACATTCCTCTCCTCCTTAAGCTGACCTTGGCAGTGGCATTGACCTTTATCTGCATCCGTTTTATCAGCTCCAGCAAAATGTTTAGCCTTAAGCCCACAAGTAGCGCAGTCGCAGCTGGACAACTTAACATATAAGGCCCTGTTTCGAGACAGCTCCGTAACAGTATACAATGGTGCTGCTGGATTGTTTTGCATGCTGCAGCCGTGCAGGCTACCAACAGATAGGCAATACCGGTGAGTAATTGGGTTTACATATAGTCTTGGGTAGGACTGAAATCGATCGGATATATACAATTTGGCTGTTAATGATTCATATGTAATGCAATGCTGGTTTTATCTTGTCAGGTCCACGATTTGGTGTACGCCATTTGCAATGCATTTTGGTATTCTTTGGCCTGGCCGTGGCTTATGGACTGCGCGTTAATCTCTCCTTAGCGATTGTGGCTATGACTGATCGCAACGCCAGCAATCCAGATTTTCCCGTAGGTACAATTTGAGGCAACAGGTGTTCCGCATACTAAATCACTTTAACTTTCACAGGAATTCGATTGGAATGAGGGCGTCAAATCCTACCTTTTGAGCAGCTTCTTCTGGGGTTATGTGGTTACCCAGATACCAGGAGGCTATCTGTCCGCCATTTATGGTGCCAAGTATATGCTGTTCTATGGCATGCTCATCTGCTCATTCCTGGCACTGTTGACACCTTTCTGCGCCATGGTGGGTGGCTGGCGGCTGGTCATTGTCCTACGTGCCGTTCAGGGACTCAGCCAAGGCGTTATCTTTCCATCGACGCACACATTCCTCTCGAGATGGGCGCCCGCCGAGGAGCGTGGCAGACTGGTAGGCTACTGCTATTCAGGGGCTCAGTTTGGTGCTGTGGTAATGCTGTCTGTGAGTGGACTATTGGCTTTCTCCTCGTTCGGCTGGCCCAGTATATTCTATGTGCCTGGCTGTGTGGGCATTCTGTGGTCATTTATATGGCTGTACTACTGCGCTAGCACACCGGCCCAGCATTCAACGATTACGCCAAGCGAGCGTCGCTATATAGAATCCTCGAGTCAAGCACGACGTACATCGGATGCCGGACGTGAAGTGCTGCCTGAGCGCCCTCCCACACCCTGGTTAAGCATTATCACCTCGTTACCATTTCTGGCACTGATGATGGCGCATTGCTCTAGCAATTGGGGCTACTGGATGCTGCTGACCGAAATTCCAACATTCATGAAGAGCATATTGGGCATGGACATTAAGAGCAATGGTCCCTTGTCGGCTCTGCCTTATTTTGCCATGATCTTGGCCACTTTCGCCTTCATCCAGCTGTCGGACGTACTGAAGCAGCGTGGCAATATCATGCCATTGGGATTCTCTAGAAAATTATTCAATACGCTGGGCATGTGGCTGCCGATGCTGTCAATGATTGGCCTGGGCTACATTACTGAAGGAGACGCAAATATCAAGCTCGCCATTGGACTGCTCACCATGGCAGTGGGCACCAATGCGGCCACATATTTGGGCTTTCATGTCAATCACATTGATCTCTCGCCCAACTTTGCGGGCACTTTAATGGGAATTACGAACGCGACAGCGAATATTATGAGCATTTTGGCGCCACTCATCGTGGGGTTGATTGTTACGAATGAGGTGAGTCAATTCCCAACCAAATATGAACTTAACTATATAACTATATATATTTTTAGACCAATCCAGAACAATGGCGCATTGTGTTCTTCATCACTGCCTTCATGTATTTCCTGGGCAATTTGGTCTTTTTACTGTTTGGACGCACAAGTGTGCAGTCCTGGAACAATCCGTCACAATTGCGAACGCCTACAAATAGTTCCATGGTGGAGGAGGAGCAGGCGGATGAGGACCATGAGCAGACAGCGCCGCTCATTGGCTCCTAGATGTGGTTGTGCAACCGAATCTGCAAAATGTAACTAATGTACCTAACGCGTGCACCATTCCTTGGAATTGATTGATCGTATTTTACTATATAATGTATCTCATTCGGGATCTATCGCTTAATTGTCATATACATGACATATAATATATATACATTTATTTATGTAGGCTTAAGGACAACCAAAAAACAGAATCAAATATACACATATATTATGGCTAGATTGTTGGACTTGTAAGACAGAGAACTGCAACTTGTAATTGCAAAACGCAACCGCCGCGTGTTGCCGTGTTTGCCGTGCCGAAAGGCTGAACTTAATGTGGTATGTGATGATGATGTGATAACTAGGAGCAGTGTTGATCTTGGAACCTGCAGTTCAACGAATTTGGAAAAATTCGGATAACTCACCATTTCGAAAGTCATTTCTAAGATCCGGAAGAATAAAACAAACAAACCATTGATGCCAATTTGCCAAAGTTAATTAAAATTCCTTGCAGCAACTTTGATTTTTATATATATTTATTCTCGATTATCGATTTATTGGAAGTTTTATGGTACAAGACTTACAATTAGAATGCACTGCCTACATGGTAACCATCTGGATTAAACTAATCATCTAAGATCAACTAAATTATCTACTACTTTCACTACACTGAATGCGGATATCGATATGCTTTGATCGATATCGATTGGCTTACTCATAGAACGTATTCGTAGTTAAAGCTAAGTAATTACATACATGTGGATACGGTTCAAGGTTCAAAGGGGCGCCTGCCCGACAAATGCTGGGCCTGAGCTGTGCTGACTAGCACCTCCTTGCGGCAGCTGTACGCCAGCAGATTCCCCCACATTTCACTAACCCAAATTAGCCAAACCTGTATCCTATGCCCTTATGTACATGCAGAGTGAAACGCCCTGGAGCAGGAGGCTCCGCCTGGCGTGCTCAGTGCAGCTTGTGATTGGCGGGCAGATCCTCGGAGCGTATGCAGCGGCCGCGATAGCAGATCTCCGTCTCGGAGGTGACTTTGGTTGAGCTGGAAGTCGCATACACCACATGCTCCATCAGATCTTTGTGGAAATTATCTTCTTTGCCGGACAACGGCAATGCCGTTGTTACCGTCTCTGTGGCTGTGGTGGTGGTGGCCAGCCCTTCATTCGTGGGGGCCAGCGTTGTGCTCTCCGAGGACGTTGTCGTCGCCTTGGTGCGCTTGATGCTCGTATACTCCTGCCGGCGCTTGCCAACCGCAGCTAGAGCAGCCGTCACCGCCTGATCCTCGCTCTCTTCGATGGCAAAGAGATCGTGTAGCTGTTTCTTTACCTCAGAAAAGATGCTGGGCTGTGTGTCCAGGTCATCCACATCCGCAGCGGTGTCCATGCGCCGAGTGGCACTCTCTTCACTAATTGGCAGAGTCGAGGAAATTGTGGTATATTCCGTATTCCTAGCGGTGGTCGCTTCGTACTCTTCAGGTGTGGTGGGAGCTGCTAATGTGGTGGTTATCTGCACTTCAGCTGCAGGAGCAGCAGTTGTGGCAGCTTCGGTGGCAGGCGTCAGTGGTGTTGTGGTCTTCTGTGGCTCTTCAGCGGCCTCCTTATCGTTAAGGGAGTGCAGAGCATTGTACAACTGTGGTCCAAGATTCTGCGACTCGGCCGTCTCAAAATTCTCGGCATTGTCTCCGCTGCCTGACACACGCGACTTCTTCCACTTGCCGCGCCTGCTGAGGCGACCGATCGTACTGCTGCTGGGCAACTCTGTGGCCGCGGCCAACTCTTCGGGCGCCTTACCCATCACCTCCTCCAGCAGTTCGGCAAAGGATTTCTCAGGTCTGCAGTTAGAAAAAAAGAGAGCTTTAGACATTCTCAATGAGAGGGCTTACTTGACTTACTTTAGATTGGGCGCCTTTAGGGTGGTGCGCTGTCCCGTTGAGCCACCCAGATCGGCAGCTACGTTGAACTCGTAGGTTTCTGGTTGCTCTGTGGGTCCGACGGTAACGATTTCCGGCTCGTTTTCAAAATTGTGGGTAACGGGCTTGGGTCTCGGGTTCAGTGGCTTGAAGCTGTTGGAGTTGGAGTTGCTGTTGCCTGTCTCGGAAGCGGGCGACCATTGTGATTCCTGGCCCTCCAGCTGGAAGGGCTGCTTGTAGCGACGGCGTTGATGGACAGAAGGTGTCTGTCAGAAGAGAAGTGTAAGGCCATTTGGAAAAAGTACAACTAATCATTGACTTACCTCCTTCTCTCCTTGATCTTGGTTGTAGCGGCTGAACTTACGCAGATTCTGTTTTTGCGTTACGGACTCCACTTCATCCTCCGGTGCAACTGTTGAGGAGGCTGGATGTGAGGGACGCCGTTGACGTTGACGTACTTTGACCACGCGACGAGGTGGAAGGCGAGAGCGAATCTGTGAATAAAGAAAGTGAGCACCTAGATGATCTCAAGCTGATCCCTATCTCTGCTTACGGATGGACGCTCTTCCGAGGTCGTTGTGGTAGTTATAGGTGTCTCTGTAGTTGTGGTTGTCCGCAGTCTGGGAAAGTTGCGACGCACAAAGGGTGAACGACGCGTTGTTGTTGTCAGTGGTGCTTCTGTGGTTGTTCTTGTTGTTGTGGTTGAGGTTGTCGTGATGGGTGGTGGTGGTGTCGTTGTAGCCAGGGTTGTGTAAATAGGATTCACTTCGTTGCGTACTATGGCCTCAGTGGGATTGAGATCCTCCTGGTTGGGGAAGTACCCAGGTCCATAGTTATCCTTGGAGAACTCATTGTAGTGCTGGGCTATCTGCATGGGTTCCAATAAACTAGCGGGGAATACACTCTGCTCTTCATTGTCGATACTGTTGCTGGGGGTCACGGTGTACACCTGTTGCGTTTCCGATGCGGGTCCTTCGGTTGCTCCAACATCATAAGAGCTGGGAATAGCTGTGGGGCTGGTGGGACGTCGCGAGGGGGCTTTGAATACCGGATAGTTCTGCTTAAGCACATCGCGTTGGTAATCTATATCTTGATCCTCACTTGGCTTGCCATTTTTGGAGCCTTTGTACGGCTTCTTTGGCTTAATCTTCAGCGATTGGCGTTCCTCCGTAGTGGGCTGGTAGCGTATGCGATTGGGATTACGAAGCAGAGGATTGCGAGATGTGGCTGGTCGCCTGGTAGGACTTGCTACTTCATCGCCATTATCACCACTGCCACTTCCCGTGGAGCCACTGCTGCCTCTAGAGCCATATGGTCGCCTGATCCGATGCGTTGGAAGTTTGTTGTTGCTCTCGGACTCGGAGTATGACACTGAGGAGGTTGTTACGACCTTAGAAACGGCTGGCTTTCTGGTCCGCAGCACTGGACGACGAGTGGGACGAGTCTCTGGCTCTGGTTCATTGATTGGAGTTGTGGTGGGAGGCAGCTTATCCTTCTCCTGCAGATTGTTGACCAAACCGGGTATATCAGGGGTCAGTGGAGGCAGCTCTGATGGCACATGGTAGGGATTTGGCTCATACTCCACATTACTGTTGCTATCGATGACCTCATTTTGGTTGTAGCTGGGTCGATGATTGAGCGTTCTCTGTCTATGCGGCTCTACGTTGTAGCCCACATCCGAGGTGGTCACAGGGATTGCGGCAGGAGTGTAAATGGTTACTCGCTGCTTGGTCTTGGTGCTGGGCACTCTGTTTGTGGTAGTGGGCAGTGGCACTTCGTAGTCCAGCGAAGTGGGCGTGTATTGAACCTGCTCGAATGGTGGATTGGTGGTGTGTGGGCGTTGACGGAAGGCATCTTGTTGACGGAAGTACTGTTTCATGCGAAGCTCCTCCTCCTCTGCAGTGGTTTCCGTTGGCGGGCGGGTTGTCAGCCGTGGCAGTTGCTCTGGGACAGACTGAAGCTGCGGGGACGTGTCGAACTGAGGATATAGCTGACCATTTGAACTGGGGAACTCCACCTGAGGCCGTGTGCTATACGTGAATAGCGTCTGAGGCGATGCGGTTGTGGAAGTTGTCGATGTGGTTGATGTTGTGCTTGAAGTGGAGCTGGTTGTTGACGTGCTGGTGCTGGGCCTTGTGCTCAGAGTGTTGAAGAAGTCATCTCCGCCGATCTGATTGAGAGTATCGAAGGGGTTTTGAGTCTTCGCCGGTGGAGCGGGACGGTAGACAGGCTGCTGTTGCTGCTGCTCCACCTGCACATGCTGTGGACGCTTCTTCTTGGGACGCTCCTGCTTGGCAGGAATCTTCGGCGAGCTCACCTCTTGAATACCATCCTGGACATAGTAGTAGCTAAACTTGTTGCCACGTGCCGGAGCTGAGTTAGCGTTTCCACCACGATGAGATTGAGTGGTGCTCTCGAAGGGATTGCGCGTACTGCTCACAGAGGCATAAGGACGCTGCGATTGTGGGCGTGTTGGCTGTGGTTGGACAACCTCAGGAGCGACCGCTATGTCCTTGGCGCGATTTACAACAATGGAGCCAACATGCGGCTCGGGAAGTAGAATCTTGTTAAAGCCGTTGGGAGTGCGGTAACTTAGGGGAGCCACAAAGAAGGAGACATCGCTAAGGTCGCGTGTGTGCGTCAGCTGCGACAGATAGGGCAGGTCGAACTTGACGTACCCTTCGGGAATAGGCATGCCAGCGGGGCCGACAAAGATGTCAGGAGTTTGCTTCGTCGGAGAATCGATGACCGATATGGTGTGGGCACTGCGCAGGGCCGCCACCACATCCGATTGACTGGGTCGTGCACTGTGGCGCAGCAAGAACATGGCCAGCGGTGGCTGATGAGCTTTGGGCTTTGGCTTGGCCGTTGTGAATTGCGTTTGGGCCTGCGGCTGTGGCTGAGCGTAGCTCTGGAAGATGTTTTGTGGTTGGGACGTGGTGCTGGGACGCGATGTTGTGCCCGAGCCAAAGAAATCGCTGCCCCCACTGGGATCTTGTGTGTAGAACTGGTTGATCTGATAGGGATTAACGGCTGGCAGGCCGGCATTCAAGTTAAACTTGTTCACCTCAAAGTTGCTATCCGCTCCCAGACCAGAGGAGGCTGGCTGGCCAGGCTGTTGTCGCTGTTGCTTCTGTTGGTTGTAGAGGGTATCGTAGGGCACATAGAGCAACTGAACTTCCTGCTGCTGCCCACTGGAAGAAGGTGAAGCGGAGGGTGCTGCGGCCTTATTCTGACCAAAGATTGACTCGGGCTCAGGATCGACGGGAAAGACCTGTGGAGTGACGCTATGCAGGGAGGGCTGAGTGGGCAACGTCTTGCCATGTGATTTCAGCGGGAAACTATCCTGCACATAGTTCTGCTGATGCAATGGCTTGCTGAGCGTCTGCCCCAATGATTTCTGGGGCAGCGTGTGAAACTCGGAGGGGTATTGTTGCTGCTGACCAAATAGGGAGGGAGGGCTGAAGAGCGTAGAAGGAGCGGCTAGACCACCAGCGCCAAAGGAATGCTGTATCTGGTAGCCTGTTTGCAGTGTGGGCGGTGCCTGGGCCTGGCCGGCCTCATTGCTGTGGAAAGGCATCTCGAATTTGAAGAACGACTGCGATGTAGGCTCCTGTGAGATGCTTGACTTTAATGGTGGTGGCGGCGGCCCTTGTCGCAGCGGCAATGCCTGCGGTGCTCCATTGGGATAACGAAATTGATAGGGATAGTCAAACTGCGAGGCACCCGACTTGGTGAGCTCACCAAAGCGGCCACTGGGTGGAAATGATTGGGAATATGTCAACACCCGTCCATTAGCCGAACGATCTTTGCTGCTGCCGTCCAGCGGCTGAGCTAATGGTATCCAATCCAACGAATCAGCATCTGTATTGGCCACACCTTCCAGCTGCCGCGACCATTTGGCGGAGGATTCTTGCGCTTGAGCTGTTAGTACAGTAAGAGCCAACAGGCATAGCCAGATGACGGGGAGTTGCGTCTGCGGCTTCATAGTTTAAGAAGGGCCTGTAAAAGAGAGAATTGAAGTCATTTGGTTGTATCACACTAAGTTGGATTGAACAAGTTGAATATCTAAGCTAATCAAGGTCGATGCAGCTGCCTCAATTCTAATGATTTGCATTTTAGTTATCTATATCTTTTGAAAAATTGATATCCAAGTCAGACTAGTGAAAGGTTTGCAGTAAAATCAATTACAGACTTAATAGCCGGCTCCGGCTATAAACCGGCCGCCATTACTTGGCTGGCACTGGCACTGGCTCGACGGCGACGTCGACTTCGACCGTTCGATTTTCCGTCTCTGTCTCTGTGTCTGTCTCTGCTCAGCGGTAACCGGCTAACGGTAAATCTGTCCATAACAGTTCAACAAATTGCCATAATCATGCACTTGTTTTAATTTGGCCAATGCGAGAAATTGCAATTGGTAATCAAAAAGCAATGATGATCGTCGACGATTTCAATGCATCATTGAACGACAACTGCGGTTCGATAGCTGTTTAGTGGCTGCCACTAGATTTCCTTATTGCTGAATGATTTTGCATATGCATATGGGATGGGCGTCACTAATTGCATCATCAAGGCGCCACCAAGATCCATTGCATATGTTGCATTGCACAGTTCGGTGTCGGTCGCTGCCAAAACGAAAGTGATCTGCCGACTGCTGAGTGGCCAAAATTGGCCACGCTGGATAACAGATAACTGAGTTGAGTTGAGTTGAGTGCAACAGTCGGAGTGGAGCACTTTCGTTTTCACTTTTTTCAGTGAATTAATCGCACATATGCGATATTGCTGCTGTTGCACATGCTTATAACGGATGCCACAGCAGCGACCGCGGCCAGACCTGACCAGGCCACAACAGACCAGGCCTAACACAGCGCTGCAGTCACATTAAATGGGTTAAACGAAACCAAAAGTCAGCAAAAAAACAAGCGAAATATCGTAACAGCGCCACAAAAAAACAACAACGGAACTTGCAGCATTGCAACTGCAACAGCAGACTGGGTGCAGTAGACGACGATGGCTATAACTAGAGCCGGGAGGTCTACAGGTGGCACAGTGAAAGAAGAAAGTTCACTTGTACAGCATGGCAACTCTACAAAAGAAAGAAAGAGAGTGTGCAAGAGACGGAGATAGCTAGAAAATAATATAAATTAGACACACTTGCGGTCAGTCTGAGTCTGGGCCTGTCCGCACACAAAATAAGAAAAAACCCGTTGTCAAATTATTGTCACACCTGAGTGACTCTGAACAGCAGTTGGAGACATTGGCCTGCACTTGAAATTGTATGCAGCTCCAAACTCCAACTGATACTCTTATTATTGTTAAGTATTTCTCTCATCGAAAGTGAAATGTGACAATGCCCTCGGCCAAGCAACTCGTAACTTTGCTGCCGCTGCCGCTGTTGTTGTTGTTGCTGTTGTTGTTTGTAATTTCCCTTTCATTTCAATTCATTTCATGTTGGGGCCCAGGTCCATGCCCAGGCCCATACACATATCTTGTAATATTTCACTTGAAGAAAGTTAGCCAACGCTTGTGGGCGTTCAACGTCAAGATTTTGTGTGGTTTTTTGTTTTTGTTGTGGTTGTGGTTGGCCTTAGATTAATTGCACTTGCATTGGGCAGTTTATGGTTTAAATATAGCTCTCCTTTAAGCCGGATGTCTAACATACAAAAGTACAGAGTATAAGCGGCTTACAATTGCTCCAATTGTTAAGAAACCCAAGACTTTGCTGGGGTCTGTGGCTAATGAGTAACTATTCAATTGCCTCGCTTCGCGTCGCCAGCTACAAGATTTCAATTTATGCGTAATGGGATTAGCTCAACATCAACTGGTCTGGCATTGACATTGTTTCATCGGTTTGCTGATTATTTGGGTGTGCTATAGCAGCTACCTGGCTACCTGGACACCACCAAGCAACCAACCACACCTACGCGCAACATTCAGCACTTTGTGCCACTGGCAGAGGGAGGAGAAGGTCAGACGATCTGCAACTTACCCATAAACTATGACGGCAGCAAAACACTAAAATTGTAAACACACAACAAGTCTTCGAGTAGGCACTGCAATGAGAAAATATGCAAATAAATGTCAATTCAGTGTTGAAATCACATGCCAAAATAATAATTAAGAAATGTAACAATAGCTAAGGTTAAGTTGACATACAATGGGATAGATGGACACATGTGATGGGGTGGATCAATAAGACTGTGGATAATAAGATACTGATCAAAGTGGCAAAGGCTATGGCTGATGAATATTCAAGAAAGGTAATTAAGTAATCGGCTTAGCAGTCAAAGAATTTTCCGAAATTAAATTAAAAATATTATTACGAATCTTTCATCTCAGTTATTTTTAGATGATTTGGCTACAGATTGTATTTGATGTGGATTTCTTTCGCCTTTTCCAAATTGAACAAACCCAAATCTCATGCTGACATAAAGCATTATAATACGGCTTAAACGCACAATGAACTTATTTTTGGTTATCTTAATGAATTAGGGATAAAATCATAAGCTTGCAGTCGAATGTGAGAAAGATTTAATAGAGGCAGAAAATTGAAAAATTTTATTCTTTATGCGTCACAGAGGTCTCTAATTATTTAGAGATTTTTTTTATATAAATATTTCAATTTATAATTTTATTTATCCTTATACAAAGCATAAGGAATATACAAGAATTGTTTCTTTCCATTGATGATGGCTATGTATATGGCCAAGACATCTGTTCAAGAATGAACAATTTTGTGCAATATATAAGTAAAGTTTCAAACCTATCAAATGCATTGGCCAAGTTTCCATCCTGTGAAATTGCGGCCAAAATGTGAAGAGGATTTTTGAAACACAAAAAGAAATGGAATACAAATTTGAACTCATCATACAATTATAACAAAATTAAGCACGTGCAAAGATTAATAACACGCACTTGATGCCATAGGGCAGGTCAGGCAACTATGGAAAAAATATGGAAAATGGAAAAAATAGCCAAATTAACCCTCGCACGGAGCCAATGCCGCACCCTTGTTGTATGCCAGAGGACAGGTACTTGACAGTGCTCAGATTATAATTAGAAGTAGGCGGCCTCTTTTTATACAAACCACATGTCCAGGTCATAAATATAAGATTTGTGTTACCATATGGACATGTGAGGTATAGATCACACCCTAGATCTTAAGTTGAAAAATCTCATAAAAGAAGAAGTTTTAGAAAGAAAGACTTAGTAGCAATTTAACTTTCAAACAATACTGCAATGTTATTAAAATTTTAAGAAATTTAGTTGTTTATTAACCTTTTTTGGGAATATGGTGAATTTTTGATATAAATTCTTATATTATAGAGCTTTGAATGGTTATATTCATTCTGAATATGGAACTTTAAATATGCATATACATGATTACTTTAAGAAGTTTCATAGCTCTCATAGAGCATTCATTCTTAATGCGTTTTATTAGAACTCTTTCTTGCTCTCATACAATTAGAAGTTCTCAGTGAAAGCGCTTAAGACGTTGTACCGAATCAGTTAATTCAGTATTTCTTACATTCTTAGGTTTAATGCTTTTGTGAATTTAAACATTGTTTTCTTTATATTTTCTAAAAATAGTGTCATACAGGCAAGATCCTCTGGACAGCCCGAAATTCCGCTTTATAACATTCCCAAAGCAGCTAATGGCTTTGAACCTTAAACTGAAGGCAGTAATAAAAATTAATAGACATAACATTCACCCTACTATTACGCATCCTAATACATGTATTACACACTCATATGTTGGATTAACATAGTTGTCATAGCCATTGTTAAGGTATTATAATCAGCATGAACGCATAATCTACTCGTATCGTATCGCACTACAATTGTAATTTGGCACCGGCACTGGCAATGTCGTGTGTGTGTGTTGTAATGCCAATAGACAATGGAAATGCTTTACAAACACCGTCTGACTGAGTGGGGTGAGTTAGAGTTTTTAATTGCACTTGGCGGCTGCAAATCAACGCCTTCGGTTCGCCCTATCGCTGTTTGTTTGCCTTGTTGTTTGTGTTGTCTGTGTTTGCTTGTCTCGTCGTCGGCCACGCTCTGTTGAATGCGGCAAACGTGTCCAAATGTTTCTCTCAGGCATACACACACCCACTGCATAAACGAGAATAGCAAATTCAGATAAAGATACAGATACAGATACTTGAAAAATGCAAGCACAATATACACTAAGGCCTAGGAGTTATTAGAGCAAAGCAATGCAGGGGATATCACCTTGGGGAACGGATAAGGCATAAAGCAGCCGCCTCAACCAGAATGTGCGTGAATGTCCAGCGTTCGACTGCTGACCCAACAGCTCAATTTATGACTCATTGTCATTCCAAACAAAAAATAATCGTGCTGCCAATACTTGTATATAATTGCTGGGTAAAATGGACGTGAATAATGAAAACTTTGCGCAATGCAACGCAACGGCAACGCACACACAAAAATGCTGTCATTTTAATGAATTTTTTCCAACCAGTTTGCACAATCTGCAGCCGCACATTAAGTATCTGCAAGATACAAATACAACACGTGTGGCTATGTCTTATGTATCTGCTGGTACACATAACCGCTAATTAAACTTGTTACACATTCGGGTTCAAGCAGCTCAGTAAGATACCGAGGAGTACTATTCGTACTTGTAAGTATTCCTCAATCCGGACCCGCCCCTGCCAATTGCTCAGTGTCAGCGTCGGTGTGCAGCAAGTGAAGGTAAATTTATGGCAATGTTGCTGCTGTTTGGACTAACGAAGCTCGAACCCAAAATGAAGAAAATAGCAATGCCAACGCCTAATTTATGCACCGCGAGAGTCGCATGCCATTGAACTCCAACTCCAAGCCGAGCCACTGTCAGCTTCGGCTCCCAGTTAAATAAATCCAAATTCAAATTCGAATCCAGTAAAGTTGCTTTTGAACTAGGGATGAGCATGAGCAAATATATTTTGCCGAACCAACTTTTAAGATAAATATTTAAGCGCGGGAATTGTAAGCTAGCTGTCTTAGCCTGCTTTGCCCGGGCTCGCTGTATTCTCTTAGCAAGTATGTGAAGCTGCTCCTCTTCAGAGGAAGCGCTTCCCTTACTTCTTCCTCCCATTTTCTCTGCTTTTTTGCTGTATCATGTTTCTTTCCTCCGTCTTCTTTTACTTCGAACTTCTCTATCTGCTTTTATTTTGTATCGCTGGCGTCCCCCTCTACTTTTGGTCTACTCCTTCTACCTCCTCTTGCTCTAACTAAGATCTTCTCGTTCTTCTCCTTCTTCTGTCACCCATTTTCCCTCCTCTTTCTCTCCATCTCCTTCTCTTCTTTACCTAAGTTCTCCTCATATCTAAACCTTTGTAGTTACAAAACAAAGCATTTATTCTCCTAAGTGCAACTTGCTCTGCTGTTTGCTCAACACTCGTGTGAACAATTTCTTATCTTTGCTGTCGCCTTGGTTTTGATTTTGAATCCATGAATTTAGTCACGCACGCTCTCAATCACGTTGCAAGAAGCACACCTCCAGCTGCATTACTCGAAACGAAAGCGACAATGAAATGCATTTTATGCCCTGGCCACTGCCTGGCATTCAAAATTAGTAGCCAGTGGCTTTAGCTTGTTTTGGCTGCCGGAAAATTCCATTTTGTGGGCGGTCTTAACCCTCCAGCCCCGGCCATCATGTTAACAAAAGCCACAGTCAGCACCAAATTGGGCGCCAAAATTGCTGTCGCGTTTGTTTCGCATAATTCCTTAACGATTTGTGTTGTGTTGTCGTGTTATTGTTTTAGATGCACAACCAAACCATAAACGACAAAACGTGAAATGCTCGAGATTATTAAACAAAATGTTAATTTCACGCAGCGACAAAAACTTTCATTTTTGTTTGCTTTCCAAATGAGGCGAGCACCTGCTGCTCAGTAACCCTAAAGGCAAACAACCGGTTGCTCAATCTCAAGAATTTATGTACTATGAGCTTGGAAGTTAGCGAAGCACCAAAGCGTTTGAAAGCGAAAGTATTTAAATATACATAATATGAAAAACATGCGTATATGAGCTGTCTTCTTCAGCCAGTATGATGAGTGGGGGGTGAAGTGGAGTAAAAGGTATGTAGGAGTAAGGCAGGGCGGGCACTAATGGAAATCACGTTTAGTAAGTTTCTGTCGCACTGTAATTTGCATTGCGCAATGCGGGAGCCGGATGCGTCGCCAACACACCGTTGCCATCGTTCGGCCAACGAACGCGCGTTTGGTTAATGAACGAAATTTACGGTTAAATTGTTAAATTGTTTTAAATTTTATCAGCTGTCGATCGATTTCAATGAAGATAAATGGATGGTGTTGGATAGCGGTGTTCCATGTTGGCGGCAATGTAACGAAAGCTTGGCTAACAGACCAGCAGCTGCAGCAAACCCAATAATTGCGCAAAAGATGTGCAGCGTTTCGCTAATTACACAGCTTTTGTTTCCAAATGCCGCTGCAAAAGTTAACTACGTGGAGCATAACTGGCCCAAACAACAATGTGACAATTGCAACAGAGAGGCAGACTTACAACTTACAACTATGGCAACAATATGAAACAAAACCATAAAGTACGAATAATGTTGACAAAACAAAGACTTGCTGGGCCACCGGCTGTCTCTGGCTACGGCTCACTTGACAAAATGTGGATCACCAGCAGCAGCAGCAGCAGCAAAATGAAGAAAGCAAAAGTTACTTGGAAAAACTGAGACTGTCTGAAAAATGTGTGTTAAATATTGCCAAATGGATGAGGCAGCACCACCATCAGGCAGACTCAAGAGTTTTTAGCCAGATCACAGTAGGCTGCTGCCACTCCAAAACCCACATATGTACACTAGGATACATTTTTTTTAAATTTACATCAACATACATAAAAATAGTTCTGAAATTTTATTCATTTGCATTTTAAATGCAAAATAACTTTTAGAAAATCTAAGAAAAATTTTTTTAAATTTCTCAATTTTTATTCAAGAAATGTATTTCTATAAATTATAAATTAAATGAATTAATTCCAGAAAAAATCGTGTCACGGCAGTCTCTATAGAGAAGGGAATTTGTAAACACTTAAGTTTCTAGGCGCATTCGGGTTTTTTTATACGCAGATAAAGAAAATTTCAATAGTCTTCTTGAGGGTCAAACAAAAGTATATGCAGATTCTTCTAAGATATTTCTACATTTTCTTAGCCCATAATATTTGGTAGCCTTTGAATATTTCTCAATTCTCAAAGAATGCTAACAAATTAAGCTTTAATTCTTAATATCTCTAGAATTACCTCTTTAGCTTCCATTAGGAATTTTATCTCAAATTTAATTGTTAAAAATATAAAAGAAAGCCGTAGATATATAACAGGGAAATGACTGACAACATAAAGTTCAACCTGTCTCAGAAATCTCTAGAAATTAGAGAATTTCAATCTCAAGTTCAATTGGCGAAGCTTTTATACGGCATTTTTTATAAACAACAACATTTTGACACATTTTTAAACCAATTTGAATATCATAATTTTGCCAAGTGTAGGCTCACCATGCTGGCTCTCTTTGGATCTATTAACTTATGCAATAAATCTGCCTGAATTGTGCACATATCTGTCAGAGACTCAGCCTCAGCTTAGCATTTAGTCACCGATCCAACTACATCCATGGACAGCTTTAGTACAGTACTGTTTGAAGTGTGAGAAAATATAGAAAAAACGCAGAAAAAACTGTGGCCATTAAAAGCTAGGCCAGGCCAACTTTAACTTGTTTTTGGCCCAGACTCTTGCCATGCTGAGTTTCTGGCTCTTGGCTCTGGCACTGGTCTAGAAACCCAAAGGCGGCCGCCTTGTGACACTTGGCTGACTAATCAACTGCTGATCTGGCTAGATCTTGAGAGACCCTGGGGAGGCATTGCAACTGCAATTGCAACTGTAGTGCACGATTTGAACAAATCAACAACAACAACAACAACAACAACTCTGACAATTACAATAACTGCCTGGTGGTGGCTTAGGTTGCTGTGTTTGTTTTGCGAATTGAATTCATTTTCTGGTATTGGCAGTTGATCTATTTTTCAGCTTGACTATAATTATGTTCAGGCTTTAAGTAGCCGGATGATGTAATTGTTTAAATGCGTTGGCCTTTAAGTTTGTCGCCAAAGTCTCTTTTGTTTTATAAGTTTGTCGCTTAAGTCTTTTGCTTGGCAAAGTGTTGTTAGTTAAGTAATTGAGAAAGTGTACGGACGCACACACGCAACTAATTGACAGCGAAGTTTGCATGTTTAGCATGTAATGGCCCAGACCACACATAGCCAGCCACGTAGGAGCACGTGCAGCGTGCTTGGCGGCTTCTGGATGCTATGCGGAGGCATGCAGCAACGTTTCACTTTCGTTGGTTAACTTTGGCCAATGAGCAAAAGAAAAAGAAACGAAAAAGAGGAAAAAAAACAGCACGCGCCAAAAAAGAAAAAAAAGACCACGAATGTCGGGACGAAGGGGTATGCCAGGCGCCGAGGGAGTGGAAGTGGCAACTATGACTCGCACTTGGCCGATAATAAATACGAATGCGAGGCAAATAAACACATCAAGCGCAACATAAAACAAGACAATAAAGAAAAAGTGAGTCTGACTATTATTATTATTATTTTTTTCTTGACACTTTCGCGACGATGCGGCGGCTACGTGATTTTTGCTGCAGCCAAAGGCTATGGATGGACGTTGAACGCCGCTTGGACAGCTTCGACGTTGCCGCTGGCGGGGCAGCGCATGCGTTTATTGTAATTAGAAAGTATTTAATTTCGAAAACGTTTGCGACCATATAAATACTTTATACATATATATATATAAGCATATGTATAGATGAATATGCGCATGGCTAAATAAATAAATAAATACAATAAAAATAGCAAACGAAACAAACGAAAAAGTAGATGAAGTTGTGAACTGCCCAACAAGTTTCGCTTTTAATTTCTTGTTTTTCCTTTTTATGTTCAAGTTAACTTCAAATGACAACAAATGAGCAAATATAGCCAAGTGCGAGGGTATGTCGATAAGTATTTATGAAATCTAACAGATTGAGTTTATATATATATATGTATTTTCTGCTCATTTATTGTATAAAGAAAAAATGCTGTGAAAATTAGAAAATATGCAATTTAAGCTGCAAACGTCCTCATCACATTCCTGTTTTACTTAAGTACTTTAGAATTCACAACAGATTCTAGATTTAAAGTTTGCTGGCAGAGGCAAGCGTTGCAGTTATAAGATTAGTCTTCTGGTGAGAAGAATATTTGCCATTTCCGAAATTTCCGTCAACATTTTGATGTTTTTGTATAGATACTGAAATCTTTTAACTATTATCTGTATTTCAAGAACAAAGGAACCAATAAATTTTAAAGTTTCTGGAAGATATTCAGCTCCAAAAGAAGAATCTAATATTGGATTTCTCCACAAAGAATTTTAGATAAATATCTGTATTTTACCCAAAAGAATGTAAACGATGTAAACGATGGCAGCTTCCATGAGGTAGATGCTTCATTTATATATCGAATTCCACTTTCAAAAAGCTTAAGCAATAAATTCAACCTCCAATACAGTCCTTATTTCTTAAAAAGTTCCACATGAAACCCTTTGGTAAACCCATTTCCTGAGTTGGCTTGCTAAAAGTGCCTCAAAAGGTTTTCAATATATTTAAAAACGAAAAAAACAACAAAATACTTTTCTCTATAGTTTAGTTTGAACCTTTTGACATACCCTCGCATATGTAGATATATTTGTTTTAGTTTCGTTATGGTCATGGCGATGCTTTATAGATAACTGGCTGGCCCAGCATCGAAAGCGAAAAGCGAGAGGAAGTGTTTGCCGCTGACCGCTGACCATGTGAATGGCTTCGATAAACAAGATTTTTCTTGTCCGAAAATTTCTCCAAGTGAAAATTGGGTTAATGTTATGTTGGTTTTTCTAAAAAAACACACACACATTTACATACATTCGCTTAAGCAAAGAATGCACCATCTTGTCTAACAGAGAGGAAGTCATAAAACCAAAAGCCAACAGCCAACATTTTCAAGCGCTTGGTGTCATTAGGTCGTTCTATTTGGCTAATGTGATGATGGCTAATAAGATGGCTCAGCACCCAAAGTAGCTGGCTAATATTGACAGCGTCTTCAACAACAACAACAACAACAAAAATAGTAACAAATTGCATGCCAGTTAGCGAGAAGTAAAAACGAAATTTCCAAATAATTAGAGCATGAAAATAAATAGCAAATTGCCAGGCAGTTTTGTTTTAAGTGTAATGTGTGTGTGGCTGATGGATTGTCTGACGATGGATTGGCTGCTTGGCTGAATTTCTATTTGCCTTTTTTGGCAGTGGGCGCTGGCGCTGGCGTTTGGCTACTTACCGCTCCTGCTGCTGAAGCTCCAATTGTATGACTATTTTTATGACTCTCTTTCACCGCTCGAGCAATGTTTCAGTTTTATTGAATTGACAAAAAATTAATGTGCATTAAAACGCGAAACAGGAAGCGCGTGGTAACTGATCGCAATTCGCGTTTAAATTTCACTTTTTTAAGCTTTTTTTTTAGCTTTCAGTTTGATTTTTGTTAATTTCCTATGACAGCAGATTTTACTGTTGCGCTAGCTGCCAGGGAGCACTTGCAATCGAGTCGAATCCAAGAAACAAATAATGCTCACACCACTGTGCACTAGTTACAAGTTTTAACAGTTACACTTAACAGTTGCAGTTACAGTTAGCCGTTGCTGGAGCTGTCGCGTCTGCATCGTTGGCGTGCCGTTAACAGACTGAAGAATTGAAAACTGTCTGCGGCCAAAGTAAGTAAGAGTGGTTTTGGTTTTCTTCGCCGTCGCTGCCGCAGTCGCTGCCGACGCCAGCGTCGCTGCTGACGCAGCTGGCAACCACAATGCCGCTTAAAGCTAAAGTGGCTTTTAAAATTTGTAGCTAAGCCAAGAGACGGCAAAAACTATGGCAAAGTAATGTGCTCTTGTGGGCTGGCTTTGCTGCGTAAAAAAAGAAAACAAAAGACTTAAGCAACAAACTTGCCAGCTGGTAGCTCCTTTTCGGAAGATCTCTACTTATGTTTGGCAAATGCATATGGCCAGGGCATAGCCACAAGAATTTTTATATGCACTCGTACATTTTAAATGCAAATTAGTTGTTGGTTAGCAGCTATAAATGTTGCTCTTAGTCCGGCTGCCATGTCTGCGTTGAGCCAGTTTTGCAGTTTTGCAATTGCTGGCGACAAGTTTTTGCTAAGAAAATCGATTTTGTTTTATGCATTTGCAGTCATGAATCATATGCATGTGTCCACACCATCTCCACCTCCAACCAGCTCCATTGTCAGCTACTCCTGCTCGTTCTCGACTTGAGCGATCATAATTCTGACTCATTGCCATTGCTTTTGAGCTGTACATGAAGCTTTAATTGGTTTAACCACTGCCACTGCGAGACCTCAAGGTCGTTTCATTTCGTCTCGTCGCCAAAGCCAACGCCAACGCCAACGCCGTTGCTGTGATTTTGTGTTTCTTACAAATTCCACTATAAATTTAATTGAATTGTTTGTTACTTTTGGATAGCCCTTTAGGGGGTACATTTAGATCTTGTGCTTGAAATTGTATTGTATTCAAATATTTAGCTTATATTTTATTATAGAAATAACTAACAGAAGAACAGAGAAGACACCTGCAACTATGTGATTTACTAGCAGCAGGAGTTCGTAGGTAAAATGATATGAAAATCATTGCACCAGCTTCAGAATTTGGGAATACAATTGTATTGAATAACAATCTAATAGGGGTTATAACAAAACTATGAAAACTACAAATAGAAAGAAACTTGAGAAATTGCTTGGAAACCTTCAATCAGACTGTTTGCTTGTAAATTTCAACATCAGTTTCAAATTTCTTTGAGTTTTTTTGGCGTTCGAAGTATAGATATCATATATATATAGGAATTAATCTTGTCTAGAATAGTTTTCCTATTAAAAATAGAATTCAAATTGTTAAATTAACTATCTGGTATTACAGTTTTTCACCTTGCGATTATGTTTGTGAAAGCATGATTGCCAAACTGACAATCTATGATACCAACCAATCACAATTAAAGCTGCCAGCCTGCTTAATCCTGAGTTGTTAGCTCTTCTTTCGATAGGTTTTAGAGTAAATTATTGAATCTTGTAACTTTCCATTGTATAATTTATAGTTCTTAAAAGTCAATCTCAGAGTTTCTACAAATTTCTAAGAAAAAAATGTAAATATTTCTGAAGAAAAATATTTGCAAACAAACTCTCGAAAATTTGATATTCTATCTTAACTTCAGTTAATTTAAAACACAGATGATAGTTTTCCAAGCTAACAAAAAAACTCTTTTCAAACCTTTGTCTAACTCTCAGGGTATTCAATATTCCTCCTCAACTCTTAATTGCTGCCCTTCATTTCATACTTATTATTGCTTCTTTGTCTTGCAATGAATCGGCCTTAAATGGCGCTGGGCAAAAGGAAAAAACAAACATTTCTATAACTCAATTAAAATATTCTCATACATTTTTCAACTTCCGCCAAAATAAACAAACACACACACACACACACACACGCCAAGGGGGGTGCAATTGTTTTGCTTCATGTTTGACTTTTATGGATCGTGGAAATTGAGTTAATTAGCATAGATCTTAACTGCCGGAGCATAACATTTATCCATTGGATTGTCGTAATACAATAACAAGTTTACAGCTGTCTATAGAGTGAAAGATAGGTTTTTTTTTTTCAATTTAAAAATTGGCAAGTGCATTGACAGGGGCTGAACTCCAACTCTCCATACAACGGCAGCTACTATAATGACAGCCAAAATCCAATCAGTCAACTTGTCATAAGAGCCACACACAGGTAGGCGTCATTTGGAGTTGAGTTATGGGCAGCCTGATGACGTATGAGGAAGGTTTTCACTTTTGCCCGCAGAGTTATGTGAAGAGCGGGCTATTAATTTTGGCTATATAAAGACTCGACTTGACTGGCCAGAGGTCTATAGCCTTCATTGTCGACGTCGCGCATGTGCATTCAACCATGGCAAGTTTGGCTGCAGTCAGATCACATCCGCTGGCTGGCGACTGGCCAAGGCGCAGAGCACATTTGTTCTCTAGAAGTGGGAGCAGAACAAAGCACTTTCACTATCATTCCAAACACACACGAGGCATCAATTAAAGCTAGGCAATAATTGCGGTGCAGCTAGACTTGAAGCTGGCTGGCCATGCTGACCTTTTCACACAGGTGTCGGTGTCGATGTCGAACTTGTTAATGACGGCGAATGCGACTGCGACTGCGACTGCGACTGCCACAATGTATGGAGGTAAAGGTAAGACCAAGTCTCAGGCCCAGCTCACACGCCCAAGGCGATGCAAAATGGTAAGCGTTATTCAAGTCGAGCAAAAATGCCAACAACAACAGCTCCAACAATACGAGGGTGTGCCAAAAAGTCTTTATACAAACAATGAGTTCAATAAGTTTCAAGTAACACAGCGTTACCTTTGCTAAGCAATCTGGGAAATATTATTTTGAAAGGCTTTCAAAGCTGACATCTATTTTAGAGATGGGTTCCATTCTCCTATGTTTAGTAATAGCAATAGGTAATAGATTGCTTTGTTTAGTAATTCAGTAATGATAATGATGACGATTTCTCATGCTGCCCATTAAATCTCTGCCTTAGTTTTGCAAATTTTCGCCTTCCTTAGACCCGAATCTCCTCTGCAAACCAGCAAACCAGACTGTGAAGTTCAGCAATAAGTTATATAGTTCAATATCTACCTAGAAATTCATTTATTATTCACCAACAGCAGCTTCAGCATATGCTTCATTAGATCGTGATCTATTCCACAATCACATTCTCTTAAATTTCTTAGAAACTTCTTGACATACCCTCGCCATATGTGTCAGGCTAAGAGCCATTGCTATTGCGACCTTCAGCCCCCGTTTATGCATTTTTCCCAAGCTCGTAAGTTTTTCCAAACGTATGCGGAAAAGACTTACGTTATTTGCATAAAATTCGAGTCAATTTCAGTTTTTGACTTAGTTTTCCCACAGTTAAACAGCTTAAAAGAGTTATGTGTTTTCAGTTTTGTCGCTCTGGCATAATTCAGTTCAAACTTAATTAAATGCAGAATTTAAGTTCAGTCTGGACGAGGAACATGGGGCACACACATGTGGCAAGCAGCACAGGAGGCCAATGTGAGCGCAGTTGGCCTACTCAGCTGGCTGGCTGATGCAACCCGCTGACAAGAAGACTTAAATCGGGGCCATTATGCAATGCCCTGCACTCGCCTGGCAAGATTTGGATTTGGCCTGTGGACAACGGTAGGAGCAGCAGCCACGCATCGACATCAACGCATCGAGAGCCACATGCAATTTTTTTTTATATACGAGATATTTTTGTTAAGGTGCACGAAAGTAAAACAACTTGGCTGACGGCTGCCCAAATAACCGATGCTTTTGGCCAAATACGCAGTTGGCTGCAAAACGCTTCCTGTTGCCGATGCTGCTGCTGCTGCCACTGGTGTGTATATGGTCAAATGTGGTCAAAATCTAAACTGGATTGCAAGTGCGCCCCAGAGACTGACACAGACGACACAGACACAAAGAGAGTCCGTCACAAGTTGGTGTTACAGTTGGCAGTAAGTGCAAGTCGCCAGCCAGAGTTTCCTTCCTTGTACATATGTATGTTTGGATTTGGGTTAGCTCAACATTTATTTACCGCTCTTGATGTTTGTATTATCTGTTATGTGATGCAGCGGGGTGTTTTGATGTTGTGTTGCAGTTGGTGTCCGGCCAAGAGGAGAAAGCATTTGGATAATCTTATACAAGAGAACAGTAGCTGATGAAAATTTGATGCCGGGTAGCAGATGCCACAGAGAAATAGTTGACATCTGAGATAACACTGAACAAAATTTAGAGTTTATCAAATGTGAAATCCAATTTCACAAATGAATATAACCAAGTTGAAGGTATTATTAGGCTGATTCCTGAGAGACTAAATCTTTGATTGTAGTTTCATTTCGTATAGTTTTATTGGATTGATAAATCTTGATTTCATATAGAAATCTACAGAAGTACATCGAGCTGCAGCTGCATCTAATCCAAATTTAAACAAAATTATAAATATTCCAAATGAAAATAATTGGTTTGAATTTCTGATCAAATTTAGGTGGAATGCAAAGGCTTAAGTAAGACTTAAAGCCAACAAGGTTTAGGCATCTAATCATATTCATAAATTATCTGTCTATATATAAATTAAAATTTGTTTTGGGATCTTTAATGCATCACTGACACTTGTCAATCTGGGTAACAATATTTGGCTAGACTAAGATATAGGAATTGGCAGATTTGGACCGATTATCACAAATTCCACTTAGCACTAAATGCCATTTCATCTAACAGTCAAACGCTATTTCGGTCTTGTTTTAAATCCAGGTTCACCTACACCTTTTACAGTTTATGATCTACATTAGAACCTTATATATGTGGCAATGTCCTTTTCATATCAACTGACATTATAAACGCATCTGGCAATGCTATTTTCACTTCCATTGATGATTCTGAATGTTGACGTGAGAACAACAAGTGAAAATTACAAAAGCTATATGATGATGGTGATTTGGTATTAGCCAGTGTGACCAGATTAGCACGTATAACAACCAGCTTTGTAATATTTGCAATGCTGTGTGGAAATATTCCAAAAATGTATAAAATTATGTGTAAATTACTGATCAAATTATTGCAGAATGTGTTTTATTGGCTTTACATTTTGATGAGTTCATGAACTTTGAGAAAATCAGAGTTCCAACTTGATTTAAGGATGTTACATTCTATATGTGTTGTAAAGTCTGCCCCAAAACAGCAGTCATTATCTTAGAAGAAGACGAATATGTTCTCATTTAAGGTGAATATTGATAAAAGGTGTCATATAGAAAGTGAAACTGTCTGCCACAAATTGAACAAGATTTGAATGCAAACAAATGAAATAGTTATGTTTTCCAATATAATATTTGAAGTGCCTCAATTGCATATCATAACAACAGTAAGGGAAATATAAATGAGATAAGAAGAGAAAGAGAGAGAGTGAGAGAGATAGAGAATCAGATAAACATATCAAAACTATCAAGAAGTATGATCAACAAAAATAAACTTAAGAATGTTCACAAAGTTCTTGTCAAAAATATATTTCATATATCGCACTCCTTTGGGAAAGAGTATGAATCTTTCATCGAACTAAGTGAATACCTTTCATTTTGGCTCTTTTACATTTGTTTTTCACTCTACATATATGCGGCAATTAAAATGTTGTAATATGTTGACCAAAAAGTGCGGCAAAACATTTGCTTTAAACGGTGGCATGGAATTTCTGCTTTGGTTTTGTCGGACAACAAATAATTTTACCACTTTCAAAATGATTTTCAATTTCTCTGTGCATGCGGATGAAACTACAACTGAGTACTCGTATAGAGTTTAGGCCTTGGCTGTCTGTCTTTAGCTGATTTGTATGTACATACATATATATATACATATATATGCACAAGTATGCATAATAATTATGCATGTGGCGTATTGAAAAGCTCACAATTAAAGCGCGCGAACCTTAGAAATGATCGTAAACACAAACGCAAATGAAATCGAAAACGAATCAATGTGTTGACGCAGCTGCTTGTGGAGCTGGCGGTGTCAGTCTAGAGGGGAGGGGTGTTAATGTAATTTCACTTTCCTTTCCCTAGTTGGTGATGCATTTGACTGACTAACTGACTGGACTGCTGGACTGCTGCTCTGTTGGTCTGGACTGCATTGCATTTCAATTTTGGTTAGTTTTTCATTTTGGAGTGGATTTTGGAGAGGTCTTCAGTCTAACATGTTAATAATTTGGGCCTCCTCAAATGTGTGAATGAGTGCGAATGGTCGGTTGGTCGGCTGAGAAATAGCGAAAGCCAATAATTGAGCGGCGCTAGCTGAGTAAGTACTTACATGCACTCTTACCAAGATTTGAAAACTCCATGAAGGCGATTACGAGCATTGCGAGCTACCGAATGGAATTTCACTGCCAAATTCAAAATTGTAATTTCAATTACGTGCTGCCGGAAATCGTAAATTCAAATTCCAAAATCGAAATTAACATGAATTTTGGCAAGAGTATTCCTTCGTGCCACAGTCGGCGGCAGCCATCAATCAGACCATCGTCACGGATCTGCGGATCTGCGGATCTACAAAGCGGCATGCAGATAAGTGGGAACTAAACATTTAAATGAAATTCATTCCGAAATTCATTAACAGCAGACGTTCAAATTGCGTGGCGGGTTAAAAAACTGCGATGCGATGACAAGCCCATATTTACCACTGAATAATATTATGTTAATAATGCAAGATCTTGTGGGTAAATAATTCAAGAGATTTCAATTACAGTTTCCAGTTTTCAATTTCAGTTTCGAACTCTCAAGTGCATATTTGCTGGGTGCGTCGGTGGCTGTAGGTGAAATTTTTATACTTGAACTCTGGTAGAGTAAACGAGTATATTGTATTCGTGCAGGCAGAAAACATAAAGTAGATATATTCTTGATCAGCATCAACAGATGAGTCGATCTAGCCATGTCCATCTGTCCGTCCGTTCGTATGGACAGCTAGATCTAGAGCTAGAGAGACCCAAATTTGTTTGTAAATTTTGAGTACGAGTATCTTATAGTCGGAATATCGACTATATCGTTCTTACTTGCTTGATATGTATGCGGTACAGGGGGTTTTTCTTTAAAGCGTATGTTGTACCGTGAATATTTTATTTAATGATTATGCTCAAAGTGGGAGTTCATAGCTTAGATCGATGCTGAACTTTTTGCAGAGACTTGAAAATCAAAAAGGGAGCAAAGGAAATATTCCACAGGCTTCAGTGGACACAATCTTCTTGAACACATTTTGGGTTAGTTGATAACGTCATGTTGTTTAGCAGTCATAAGATTAGATTAATAAACTAAACTTAGGTAGGTTAAATAAAGAAAATATAAAGTTGTGAAACTGTGATATGTATTATTATTCTGTGAATAATATCAGTTATCTATATGAAGCAAACGACTTATCGCCGTATTCTATTGAGAATCAGGGAGCTGCAGAGCAACACTCCAGGCTTCTTTATATTTGCCGCGATGTAGACCATATCTATGTACATATGAAAACAGAATGTTCATCATAAAGTGTTTCTAACCACAACAAATATTGCTTTGTTTCTACAAATCCAACAATTACCAACTTATTACTGGAGCCTCTACGGCTGAAGTGAGCCCATTTACTCATGAATTGTATGGAAAACTTTTCTTCGACACAAATTTGAACAATTTTAAAGTTTCTAATGGCATTTCAATTAAAAATCACCCTTTTTTTTGTAAGCATGGAAATTAGTAACAACACCAATATGAACCGCAACAATGCCTAATGTTTTGCCTGGTTAATGAGCGGGGTACACCACTGCGTATGTTTGATATGCTCAAGTACAGGCTTGTCCACTTCATGCTTATGGTTTTTTGCGCTTTAATGCCTCACTTTCTTGTTGGTGATACACCTGTTTCTCATGTGCGCATGTGAGTGTGTGTGAATTCACTTACCAGACACTCTCACTTGGCCATTTCGTTGTATAAATTTATATATTTTGGTTACCCTTTTAGTGTTAATCATACGCTGAATTGCACTTTATGTGCGTATGCTTTGCTGACAATTGACAGGCATTTTGACTTGATTATGTAAACGCTTTTTGCTTTTGGGGGCAGATGATGTCCTCCTTTCGTTATTGTTGCGGTTTTGTGTCGGCTATTCATAAAACTCAGACACAATTTGTGACGCTGCTCAATTGATATGCACTTAGGCAGCCAAATAGTAGAAGCTGCCGCTGCCCATATATGAGCTTCAGGCTGATGACAAAGCAACTCATATATGTCATAAAGTATAATGACAAAATCATGTGCAGTTGGCAGACATTAAGACGAGATCTGTGTCGTCGCCATCTCTCTGCACCCTGTCTGGAGCAGGTTCTCATTTGTTGTTGCTTTTCTTGCTTTTGAGGCTTATATATATGTATATAATTTTTGTGATAAAGCATAACGACGTTGTTGACTTGCATTGCATAAGAGTCGGGCCAGGCGGGCCGTAAAGTGGCCAAGATTTGCGAAACGCAGCCCCAGTTGCAATTTCATGCATGCCGATTTTTATGTGAACAACAACATTAATAACAACAACTATAACAACAGCAAAAGCAACAAAAGTGGTAACAGCAATTCGGCCAACAAAATATTATGACCATTGTACGATTGGGCGCCATCTGCTGCGAACTTTATCTCAAAAGGAAATAATACCCGTACAGCAGAGTGTGATAAAAAATAGCACAGCAAAATAAAGTTAAGTACAAGTACATACAGTTATTGTAATATCCAGGCATTGGCAAAGCATGGCAAAGAAAAAATAATAATAATACATAAATAAACAAAAACCAATTTGGCCAAACGTGTTGAAATTGCGCGTGCGAATTCAGCTATGCACGATATTTGGCGCAATTTTCTCAATCCATATTGTGAGTATCTCATGGCAATGGCAATGGTGTGCAAAATGCTTAGAGGGCAAAAAAAATAATTGTATAGGTTGCAAATAGCTTTGAATACCATAAGATAAATATTGGCAAGAAGTGACAAAATATTTACCGGAAATCTGATAAAGAAATATGAAAGCATTGCGATTTTCCACTCATTTTAGTTTTGCTTAAAGATTTTTAGTAAGAACTACACATTTAACGTAATTTACATATTATCAAAAAAATGAAATAATGCTAAAAACAAAAGCCTCAAAAAGCTCACAGTTTGGCATTTACAGTTTGGCAGTCATAGTTTATCAGTCGACATTAATGTATATGAAAACACACCCACTTTTAGTTGCGCGTGTCGGTGTCGTGCCTTCTTTCCAATCCCCATTCCCCAATTCTATTCTCATTCTTTCCCTTCCCCACGCCCAACTACTTTGAAGGTCAATGAAAGTAAGCATGATCATGATTGTCTTGCTTATCAGTCTGGAGAGTTTGACTTTAGCTAGGGCGTGTGTCTTCAATTAGAACCATAAATAACCAGAACCAGATGTCAGACCACAAGTAGACAAACTGGTAAAGCTTTTGCACTGGAACTGGAATACTTTGCTCTCGCTCTCTTTCTCTTCTGTCGTGAGCTTGTACTGATCTGACAGAGTTGTCGATGTTCGGAATGGTGGGGCCAAGCAAATAAATTGTCCAAGTCAAGCAGTAAGCTGACAACCTGTTGATAACCCTGCGCATTGGGGAAGGCATGCGCTGGAAAGAAGCGGCATTACGTGACAGTGGTACTTGGGGCTGTCGAGTGTTGGATTTTTCCTACCATTGTGCTTTTGGCAGTGGTCTGATCGTGTAGAACATTTGGAAATCTCCCTCTCTGGTTTGTCTTGCAAGTGGTACAGGTGAGTGAGTGGAGAGGCTGTGCGGAGCTGTCTTAAGTTGATTACATAATTTGATAATAATAATAATATTTTATTTATCTTGCAGCCATGTCGCTTCGTATTGTGTCGCAATCCCTGTTGAATGCCTGGAGCCAGACTCTGGTGCGTGGCATGTCCACACAGGGTGGCTCCAAGAACATTGGATTCGTCGGTCTGGGCAATATGGGTGGCCACATGGCCAGCAATCTGATCAAGGCTGGCCACAAGCTGCATGTGTTCGACATCTCGAAGCCCGCCTGCGACAATCTTAAGGCAAAGGGTGCCACTGTCTACACGAAGACCGCTGAGTTGGCCCAGAACTCCGACTTTGTAATCACCATGCTGCCCAACAACGACATTGTGAATGCCTCCTACGACGAAATGACTGCCAACGGTGTGAACAAGAACACAATCTTCATTGACTCATCCACCATTGCCCCGGAGCTGGTTAAGTCGCTGCAGAAGCGCATCAGCGCCAAGGGTGCCCGCTTCATTGATGCCCCAGTGTCTGGAGGTGTGCCTGGAGCCGAGCAGGCCACCCTCACCTTCATGGTGGGCGGCACAGAGGACGAGTACAATGCAGTCAAGGCTGTGCTGGAGTGCATGGGCAAGCGCATCACCCACTGCGGAGTCTATGGTATGGGCCAGGCCGCCAAGTTGTGCAACAACATGATGCTAGCCATCTCCATGATTGGCGTCTCCGAGGCCATGAACTTGGCCGTACGCCAGGGTCTGGATCCCAAGGTATTCGCTGAGATCATCAACTCCTCCACTGGTCGCTGCTGGGCCTCAGAGATCTACAATCCCGTGCCCGGCATTTGCCCCACCGCACCAGCCAATAGAGCTTATGCTGGCGGCTTCTCCACTGCCCTGATCACCAAGGATCTGGGTCTGGCTGCTGGCGTGGCCAAATCATCTAAGACTCCCATTCCCCTCGGAAGCCTGTCTCACGAAATCTATACCAAGCTGAACTCTGAGGGTTTCGGTAACAAGGACTTCTCCGTCGTCTACGATCTGATGAAGAACGAGAAGTTCAACTAAGATGCTGCATTTAATTAAGGAACGGCTACGGCTTATGATTAGCGTATTCAATCCGTCAACGTCCACTAAGAGACACCCAGACACCAGTTATGCATTTATATAGCACTAAGTTAAGGAATGTGACTGTTAGGGCTTACAAAGTTCCAAATTTAACAGCAATTATTTACTCCGTTGCTTAAAAGATTATGTATTTTGTACATAAATTCTACTTATATACACTCATACACACATAGGATGTTTTGTATATTAAAGATGTATTTCGTTTATCTTATTGCTTGGAAAAGTTTGATTCCAACTGTTGCGTAACACGCTTGACTATCACTGTCGCTGGGGCTTGTCTGGTCTGTTTTGGATTGGATTGGGCGATAATGGCGGTGTCTCCCCCTCGAACTGGCTACAAGTGGAACTGGCGGCTGATAAGCAATACCGCAAACAGCTGTGGCAATTATTTTTATGGCACCACATGCAAAGCTAATGCTAATTTATGGTCAAAAGGTTGATTCCGCCACATGGAAACACACGAATGTAAAACGAAATTGAGAAAGCTATTGCACGTAAATAGAATTTTGAGCAAAACAAACAACAAATAAACATAATAATAGCGAATCCAAATCAAGAGCAAGGGCAATGACAATGTAAGCGAAAAGCTTACCGTTTTAAAATGACACAGTTTGAGGGTCACTGGTGCTCATATGTGTGAAAACAGCTAGAAAACAGCTTTTTAACTTTCTGATTGTTAATGTTAGGTTTTTTGAATTATGATGATTTTGTATAGACCACTGACTGTGCGACTTAAGCTACGACTTAGCTAAGATCAGTTTTTGAGAGTTTTCAAACGATTAGGATATCTTCCGCCTTATCTAAGTAGCTATTTTTCACTTCTGCCGGTTTCTGTGTATGGCAGAGTCTCAAAGTCTCCTCCAGAAACTTGGACTGAATCTCTTGGATGCAAATCATGTTCGATTTTGCTGTTGTGCCCCAAAGCTTGCTATGCTGCCTATGAGCCAACCGAGATATGAATGAGCAACACTCTGTTTTAGTTTGAGCGAAATCCAAAAATATTTTGTATTATTTTGTTGTCATATTTTGAAAAATAACAAACTTAACTTAGGTGCTAAATATACATATATATATGTATATATATATAAATTTATAATTAATTAATTTTGCTATTTATATAAAAACCTATTTTGTTGCCTGTGCCGTGTTGTGTTTGTTGTTGGTGTTGTTGCTGGGTATAAAATATGTATGTTGTTGTTGTAGTTTGTCTATCTAAAAGTTTCTCTTTTGATCGGAGTGGTTTAGGTTCATAAACTGCAATTATGGCTGAGCCGTTTAGACGCACTTGATTATCCTTCAAATTGAAAATGTTTTCAACGTTTTGTATTCAGTTTTTAAAGATAATACTTTTAGGAATAAGGAATAATTGCTAATGTAAAAGTACATATATATTGCATATATATATATATATATATATAAATATTGGAAAGCTATATAATATGGTTTTTTTTTGTTCTTATAAAAAAAGCTATACCAAATCATCAAGTGCAATCGATTTATAAGTAAATATTAGTAAATATATATTTCTGTTAGGAATTTCTGTATGTGGGAGCCTCAAAAGTTCAAAATACATACATATACATATAAGTATGGGTTATATAATGGCTTAGGGTAAGTCACATAAGTAAATAGAGTATGTCTAGTTGCAAATTCTTTGAAAATATCACAAATTGAAATATACAAATAATTAATTAACCATTTTGTTTGTATGCCATTCTCTTCGGTTTTGATTTTTGAGGGAATTGCTCTGCTTCTTGGTGTAGATTGGTAAATATTCGAGTAGTTCTTTGAGATAGTTTTAACCTTTAGGTACATACAATGTTTCATAAAGTACAATTATTCATTTGTTCAGTGTATTTACAGTTAATCGTTTAGGTGTAAATATATTGTAAATATTTGAGTTAGCATTAATCAAATAAGTTAAGCAAACTTTTGTGCATATTCGAAGCTAAAATATTGGATTGGATGCCTTGGAACTGGAACTGTCTTGTGGTTGTTCTGGTGACGTGACTGGAATTGCACTGGTGTCTAGTTGAACTCACTGTGGCTCATGCTGAGGCTCTTGGCCTGGCTGAACTTATGCTTCAGCTGGTTGGTATTGGCGCGGAAGCGCTGCATCAGCTGCTGCGGTCCACTGGCGCCGCCACCTCCATAGCCAGGCGGCAGGACCACATCAGCGCTGGTTATGGACTATGAGCCTTTCAGTTTCTTTTTCGGATTGTTACGGGCCTGATCCGTGGCTGCTGAGGGAGGCAGTTCGCGATATTGATTCTGTAGTAGTTTTAAATAACGGAAAAGTGTTATAGTTTTATATCTTAGGGGCTTAGTTATTCTGCAAACAGAGTGCACGCGGAGGCAAAACTGTAGCTAAAAAGCTCGTCAACTTCAGCCAAAGCTTCGTCCCCGCGTGCACTCTGTTTTCAACCATAGACTTACAATCTCCTCGTTGTCGGGCACTCGCGATAGGAAGTCCAATAGCTCATTGTTGGGTATGGTATTGGGTCGCAGAATGCGCCGTGAGAACTTCATCAAGCCCCAGAAGAGCAGCAGCCAACGTAGTGGCACAAAATGCAAGACAAATATGGCGCCCAGCAGTAGCACCACAGCCAGCCAGGTCAGCTCGGGGACGGAAAAATTGAATGTGCTTTGGACATGGAAATATAAATGAAAATCGTACAGAACTATATGTTTGATCTCTTACTTGATGGTGCTCTCTCCTAGGGAGGCCAAATAGCCTATGGTATTCTGTACTGTCTGCGAGACCTCCTGTATGGCCTGCAAACGCTCCTTAATAGACTTCTTCTCCTCCTTCTCCTTGTCATCATCATCATCCTCATCATATTCATAATCATAGTGACCCGTGCTCGCGTCTGTGGTGCCTGTTATAAGGCGTATGAGCCATTTTCTAGAAGCAAAAAGTTTCGTTTCAACATTGTTTAAGTTTTAGTTATTATAGAAATAAATATACTTAAGTATGATGAGGAGGAGTACCAAAGGTACAGTCTCCAGATCCCCATAGACGCAGGCCACTATCCAAAGCACAAAGGCTATGCTGGAGCGCACTGGAGATTCCCATTCAAAACAACTCCTGGTTAGGGAAAAGTTAAGCAAATATTTCATAAACAATTTCTAACTCTTAGCGATCTCTGCCTGCTTACTGGACATATCGCGCTGCTTCCAATATATCCATTATAATCTCCTTAAGACGATTCACGTTGCGCAGAAATAATTGCCGCTTGAATTTGGCCTCTTGCTGGATGAGTTTCTCCTCTTTCGGCTGTAGGGCACGACACACAGCTCTAATCTCATTCCACACCACAGTCAATTCCATTTGAATCTGCGGCGAGTTGCCCTTGGCTCGAACGCAAAGGTTCTTGTCCTTCAAAGTGTACCAGCGCTTGACGCCATTCTTGATGCGCAGCAATGGTATGACTAGCTTGCCCAGGAACTCAACACGATGATCGCGATCCTCATCGTAAACAGTGATCTCCAGCACTTGGGTAATATCCTTGACATTGCTGTAAAATCAAACAGAATATCAATAAGGACCTTCTTTACTTTAATAACCAATTAAAACCTACAAGGTGAAGATCTTATTCCAGTTGGGCGTCAACGTCTTATACTCCGTTTGAGTTTGTAGGCGTGCATTGCCCAGCTCGAGCACACAAAAAGGATCGGACTTGCCGCCAATATCCGCCGCTGCCAGACCTGTGGCTCCAAATACTTTCACCGTAAGATGGCCCACATCTCGAAGATTTTGTAAACAGCGCAGAAAACCATAACGCTCTCGCAATTGCTGAATCTCACGTGGATCCTCTTTGAAGGCCTTCAGATCGCTAATTGTTTCCAGTGCTGTGGTGCCGCTGATTGTAAGCATCAGGAAGACCTCGCCTGGGCAGTCTTCCAGCGATCTCCAAATGCCATGCGTTGTCTCCCGCTGGAAGACACTCAGATCGATATTCACCTTGCCGTACAAGGTGTTGCGATTCCACAGAGCCAACTCCAGATTCTGATCCTCGTCAAACAGATGCAAATCGAACTGCTCCAGCCAGCGTTCCGTCCAGGAAGACTTGCTCTTATACTTCTCATTGCCAAGTCTGTCAGGGTAAAAGAAAACCAGATCAAGTCCCTAATCATATCATTGCCCCATTGATGTCTTACCTAAACTTAAAGTGCGTGTCATTCAGCTTGCTCCCATCCTCGGCCAGCGGCAGATCTTTGGCCTTGACCAGCAATATGGTCACCACTGAGCTCCAGATTTGTGATTTCAAACGCTTCGATGACTCGGCCAGTTTGGAGTTGCGTTGAAAATGCTGCAAGATCGAAAATCCAAAACAAAGAGCTGTCACAATCGATTGGTTGACAAGGCTTAATTCCAAAAGGCGATGATGACCTCTTTCAAGTCTTCGCAGCCCTGTTCCAAGTGCTTGTGCAATTGAAGGCGTTGCCGGCGCAAACGTTTCAGCAACATGCGTGGAGCACTCCGATAGCCGGGCCAATTGACGCCCTGCATGATCTCCAGACAAGAAATAAAGCAAAGCAAATCCAACAGCTCACTTCGTATTGAAAGCGCTGACTATGACTAAAGTCAATGTTGGCGGCTGAGGCGGCGTTGAGGTTAGGAGTCTAAGTCAGTGATTGTCAATGTCAACATATGATATGGGTGCTTCAAGGGAGGGTTATGTGGACTTGACATGAAGCTTGCGAATGGTTAGGAGAGATGTCGAATTGGTGGAAACTTTGTAAAAAAGGCAACAATTTGGAAATGGTAACATTTGAAGAACCTCAAACTTTGATCTAATGATAAAAGAGATACTCCAAATATGTCTGTCTTTGATATAAGGCAGGGTATATCCAAGGCCAATAGTTTCAGGGAGCCACCAAGGCTTAAGAGGGCTCATTCAATTACCCTGGTTAATGGTTGTCAGCTGAGAAGGGATGCCATGCTCCAATCAACATTTTTAAGTATCAACTGCTCACAACTACAGCAGTCAGTCTGAGTTCTAGGTAGGCGAAAATGCCCATCTTGCCACTTCTGGACTGAACAGTGAAATTTGTGTTTATTTCCATTCATATTTTATAAGCTTTAAATTGAAATGAACACCGAAGACATGCCTCTGTTGACGCCTATTTGAATGAGTTCCCCGAAGGGTATACAAACATTGTCTATCTACTTACTGATGTCAACTTTTGTAGCTTTTGTCAAATTTCCCGCTTTGTCAAATGTTTTGTTTACTTACGAAACAGCTTAATTTGCTCTTAACATGCAATTGTAATGGGCGCCCTCTCAGCTCAGAGATTAAAGTTGATTTGCAATGGAGAGCATTGAGTTGTATTCAGCACTCAATCTGAATTCACTCCGCTTCGCTCTGTAATCGGAACCTAGGTCATGGCGAGAGCCATTGATTGTTTGCTGCCTTTTGTTTGGAAGTCTCTCAATTGACTCAGGCCAACTGTCGCCGCTAACCAGCTTAGATTGCTCGCTGAAGCGGCTAAAAGATAAAGCTGCATATATGTATGAATGGCTATTTCCATTCCGATAGCTTGTTCAACTTAAGCGGAACCGTAAATAAAGCAGACAAGCAAATAAATAGAAATAAATCAACACGCACACGGAGAACTTCACACTCGGTTTGCCAAAAAAAAAAAAACAAAGAAAACTGGGCAATTAGAAATGTCAGCCAAAGGTTATAAAACAATCGCTTATGTAAATGCCCAAAGGAAACGAGTGGATGTCCCGCTCTGCCGGAAGTGGCTGTGTTGTGATTCTGATTGATTGATTATGATTTAAGTTTGTTGGCTAGACATAGACACAGCTACCTACTTCCTCTCCCAAGTTATGTAGTTATGTAGTATGTCATGTGACTTACCATCTCCTTATCCTCCTGACTGCGCGGCCAGAGTGTCAGGTTGATGTGTATCTCGCCCCTGTCATTCTCTCCATCCCGTTCACCATTATTCGTATCATACAGCGGCAGATGTAATTCTTCCGCCTTGCCCAACTCCAGCTGGGTGAGATCGATTTTTGCCGACCCCATGAAATCATCCTGCAAGCCCCAGTCATAGTCGAATACCTGCCAAAAAGCGGAAATTAATTTTCGGTTAGCTGTCAGTTGAACCAGGTCAACCTTTGATTGAACCAACGACAACGAGTGCCAGAGTTATGAAACCGCTTTGGCTAATTGAATGTGAAATGTTGGCAAATTGATTTTGGTCTCCTTTGGGTTAGGTTTGGTGTCAATTTCACCATTTGCAAGCAGTTGCAGTTGAAGGGAGAAACTGAAGCAGCCTTTGTTTGATGTGTTTAAATCTTAACAGATGGACTTTAAAGAGGTTTGATGGGGAGCGGATATTTATATGGTTTATTTAGTTTATCATATATCTAGAGAAATGTTTAAAAAACATTTAATATTGACTTCCAAAAGACGACCAGATTTGAGATACTTCTCACTCTGTTACAGCAGTTGGCATATGACAGAGGTTTTTCTTGGGGTTCGCCACAAACTCGCAATGATCAGCAAGTTTTGGCACATATGACTTAACATTCTAGCAAAGGCTTTTAACTTATGTCTATTTCATCTTTGATAGTTCTCCATTTTGGATTTAGAATAGAATATTATCATCCAAGCTAAACGTGTGTGCAAAATTTTAGCTCAATTGGTTGGGGATAACTGTCAAGAAAGATTGCGTAGTTCAGCTAACGTTCTAAATCTCCCTGTATTTCAGTTTTCATCAGCCTTATAAGTCAGCTTAAACTATTAAACATTCTATTGTTCTTAAGAAAAGTCTCCATAAAATAGCTGAAGTCTCTCATCTGACCGAAAACTTCAATTAAAATTCATGAATAATTTGTCAACTCTCTAATTTGCCAACTCAACCCAACCACACTCTAATACACTTACCTTAACAATAATCGGCTGAAAGGGGTCCTCCACTGGCACAATGAACACCTCATCCCACACAGGATTCAGGTCACGGTGAATGGTGCGCGACTTGTGCAGCAGTCGACCGCCAACCTTGAACTTAACATAAGGATCACTCAGCCCTAAGTAAGCACGTCCAGAGACAAAAGACGAAGGCACAACAAAAACATAATTCATTGCGTCAAAGTCAAAAAATTAAGCACAAAGAAATTGGGTTGAAAAGGCTGTCAGAGTGAAGTGTGTGGTGCGCGGTGGGTGTGGGGATGGATGGTGGGGTTTCTTACCATTCTTGTCCATGGCCACCAGGTCGATGCCAGATTTGAGATGGATACGCAGCTGAAAGAAGACGAATTGACGTAATTGAGTCTCCCGCTTGCGACGCAGCTCATCGGCCTGCAGAATCAGTGCATTATCGATAACGATTGCAGTTGTTGTTGTTGAAGTTGTGCAGTTGCAGTTTTCAGATTCAGAGAGCAGTTGCCAAATATAAAACACAATAAACAATCGAATTTCAAATTTTAGTTATGCCAATATCCTAAAGCAAACCAAAGATAGAGCCAAGGAAGCCAGTGGCAAAAGCCAACGAGAATAAAGCAAACAGGAAGAGCTCACCTGAAGCAGATCAAGTTGATGCTGCGAGGTGAAATCGCCGGGATTGGAATTGGATGTGCTGGGCGCATTGCCATTGGCGCTGGCATTCTCTGGCTGCTCATCGATGCGACCTTCCATGGAGCCGCCAAATCGTTGAATGACCTGCGCCATTTTGGCCGTGGCACGGAACTCGCGGGCCAGCGGCGAGCCACCAATCGTGGTGGATCTGTGCCTGGGGCTCTGCGTCACTGAACTGCTCTCTGAGCTATAGTCGGCTGCATAGTCGGTGCTCTCCTCTAAAAAATCACTCGGCGACTTGCGTCCCAGGCGATCTTTGCTTTTGGCCCGGGTCCAACGATGTCTGAGATTGTTGAAAAAGCCATGGGTCTTCTGCAACACGCCCACGCCGCCAGCCACGCTTCCAGTGATGTGTTGGGCTGCTGCACTCTTGGCACGTTTGGGCGATATCTGTGGGGATTCGTTGTTGTGACAGTCGTGGCCGTTTAGCTCAGAGGTCGATTTGCTTAGATGTTTGCCGAGACGCTGCTGCAGCTGAGGCGAGCCATGGGGCGAAATGCCGCTGGGTGGTGAGGCGCTGGCATCGATACTGACGGCGGCGCCCAGACGATTGCTGCTACTGCTGCAAGGTCGCTCCTCGGGGTCCGCGTAGTGTATGCGTGCTGCAGAGCAAGGGAAGAGCAGGGTGGTGAGTTTTATTTTGCAGACACGCAGTTTGCGTGAAAGCAACACCGATTCGGATTCGGCAATCGATTTAACAACAATTGGCAACTTCTCCTCTTCACCAACACAATAACAATAGAATAACTGAGAGGTCGAGAAGTCATACTCCTGCCATTTGACACATATGACCTCAACTATGGTCTTTATTCAATAGCCAGCCTGGCTGAGTATGCTCAAATCAGTTCGATTACGGAATTTCTTAAAAATAGCTGGCTGCATTCTACTAAATAGATATAGATATATAGATAAATATAAATAGATAATTTGAGTACCTGCAGCTGGAAATATTTTGTTAATTCTATGGCACAATGCAAACGTTTGATGTTTAATTGCAGAATTTGAATGTTTTTGATGTAGATCCGAAGGCATGGCAAAATTACATGTAAGTTGCAGCTTCTGCAGTCATTTTTATATATTATTTATCCTAGGCAAAACCAAAGCAGATAAAAACTTATGAAAAACAAAAAAGTTATGTAGATGGAGGCAGCTTGGGGAAATGTTTTCCATTATACAATGCATCTAACTACTGCATAATTTATCATAATGTACTATGGGCCAGAACTAATATAGTTTTGGTAACTATCTAAAAAATTCTAGGGAAACTTATAATTCTGACAGATTTACATAGATTGAATTTTAAAGGTGATTTATATGATTTTTCAAGTTGAAATTGCTGCAAATTTAATTTCTATATATATAAGGATTGCCTTTACTGTTTAGGAAATAACACACAGCCCAAGCCATAAAAGCTAGAAGGCTAAATTTAGGTTTTCTTTGACGTGGATTAAAATTGGAATCAAAGTTAGCATGGTAATGCATTTATTTGACGATTCTAAAGGAACGATAGTAAAATTTTAAATTTGAAAATTTGAAATTTGAAAGAAAAACAATTTCCTAAAATGCTGGCTGTTCATATAACAGTACAATAATAAACTAGAAATAAATTCTCTTTAAATATGAAATTTCAAATACCATAAAATAAGAAGCTTTCTATAGTTTTTATTCAAAAATTTAAGCTTTTCTTTGTTTCCGATTTTTTGCATTCTGACAGATAGGTATGAAGCCCAACAAATAATAATATACATAACTTCGCATAAACCTATGCATCTCACATTTCAATGGGTTCGAAAATGTATTCCGCAGATAGCTCAATTTATATGACACAATGCCTCTTGGTAACTTTCAACGAGGCTCTTAATATTTCATAGCATTTTTGACCATAACTCGATTGCTTTGGCCCACAGTGCAATACCCAAATCTCAGACCGAACTAAAACATAGATGAAAAAATGAAATGCAGCTTTCGAAGCTCTCCTTTATGTTGTGCTTAGTTTCACCAATTTCGTAAAATCTGCAGCATTTCACTTGCAAAAATCACAAACTGAATGTAATAGATTTTATGAAATTTATAATTAAATTTATTTATTTGCATTTATTATTAACAAAAGTTTAAGCGTTTGTGTTTATTTGTTTATTAAACTGATTATTCATAAATTATTTAAATAAATTTTTGCACGTTTTCTACTTGTAAGCACGCGCAAGCAAGTGCAACTTTTGCAAGCGGCACACACGGCGAACTGCACGGCAGCAATGCCCCAAAAAGACTGCTACACAATTCTGATTTTGGGCAAGCAGGAGCAGGACATGCGACTCCGAATGCCTGTGCCTGTGTCTGCCGCGAAAGCGAAGGCGGACTCGTGCTGCAACCGCGCTGCCGCTGTCGACAATGAAAAGTGTGCGCTGCTTTGGCATTTGTTATTGTTAACTGTGACACCCACACAAGAACACAAACACATGCATACAACACACACAGACAAACGGACAAACAGACAGACATATAGACAGACACGTATTACATGCGGTTTGTATTACTTTGTATGTCAGGCAAGGGCCAGGAATTGTCAGTGTGTTGCGCGCATTTGAGCATGTGTTAATACAACTGTTTCTTTGAGTGTGTGTGTGTGTGTCAGTATGTGTGCGCCTTGGCGGTATCGCCTTTTGCATTATTAATGTTTTTATGTTGCGATGCTGCAAGTTGTTTTTTACACAAATTGGAGTGGTGCTCTTGCTTCAACGGTGGCGTCATAAAAATGTGAATGTAGGCTGGCCACCGAAGTGCAGGAGTGTATATGTAAGTACATACATATATATTATGTGTGTGTGTATGTGTGTAAGCTGATTGTGGCCTAACGGTCAAAGCTTTACGAGCCTAAAAAGCGCTGTACATGTCTCCCCGTGTACACACAAAAAAATATTGACTACAAAGTGTCCTGCTATTAAATTTAACTTTAAGTTGATGTAACTTAATAGTTTAACAGCCGATTGGAGATATTAGTGTCCACTTCTAATGTGCAATATATGTGCCATATTATAGCTGGAGCTGGGAAGTATACATTTTTTTGGGCTTATCACATATTTATAACTTAGCTCAGCATTTTATAACAGCGGAAATGGTCTTCGACTCATTTGCAGAAGGCGTTAGGTTTAATGCAGGATCTGGTTAACTGAGTCTTGCAGTATATTTTACCTCTCAAAACATGAAAACCAGCAGAGAAAAATATAAAATAATATTTTGGGTAAATTTTGGAATGCATATTTATACTTGTAGTTATATAAAACTCTGTATGCTGCCTAATAACAGCTAAGGATCTCAAATTTGTATGCAAGGCTACATTTAATGGAAGGCGTTTCGGAACACAAACTGCAAGTGGGTTAATATCGGATCTAGATGTCTATGGAAATTCATTAACTTGATGATTCTAAAAGTCTCTGTAAACAACTTTTTATCCTGACTGACTGACTGATTTATCAACAACGCATAACTCAGGTGGAAATGGGTAGGCGGCTGAAATTTTCAAACCAGGTACAGTAGGTGCACGCTGCAAGTGGGTCATGCAACTTCTTGAAACTCCCTAAAAAAGAATGATCCATTTCAAAATTAGTCAGTGCAATATTTGAGCGTGTTGATATGGAAAGCTAGCAGCATTTGAAGTACCAGATCGTACTGTTGATGGCTGCTTTTGAAAAGTCAGCATTGTAAAGAGTAAACGCCATTTCTTGGGAAAAGAAAATCGTCTTTGTTTTACTTCTTTTTTAAGGTAGAACAATGAAAACTTGAATTGATGTAAATTTAATCGAACCCCTTTATAAAAAAACTGAAATTCTTTGGGCCTTCCTGTAAAAGTATTCCAAAGGCAACCCAAAGGGCCTTGCTGTGTGAAAATTCTAGTAAGCAAATATTTAACCCATTTCAGTTGTAATATTTTGAGTGTATTTCATCCGCAATATATTTGCGGCCAATTGTTGTCATGAATGAACAGGAAATGCTTTCAAATTCATTGGAATATTGGCTTAAAAATACATGTATGTGTGTGTACGTTGTTGAATGTTTGGCCAAAGGCTAAAGAACATTTCTGCATAAGCCAAGGCGAGCCAAACAGAACACAAGCCCATTTTCCCACCAGATAAAATGTAATAACATTTAAGCTGCATGCTCGTTGCCAAGAACAGCAGCTCCAACAGCAACGTACCATAGCATTAATTTTTTAATTAATTAAATGAAAGTCTTGTCTAGCAGGGGGCAATTGCGGCTATGCGGCAAGGTGTGTTGGCGGCACTCTATAATTATTATTATTCGTACTGTTCGTTTGCATGACATTGCAGCTTGTGTTGAAAGCTTAAGGGCTCCCTGGTTGGATGGCTCACAGCCCTGGGGAACACTTTAGCCAAATGTTCACCATTAAGTTTGCTTAAATATTTCAGAAAGTTACGCAACTTGACACATGTTTGAGTGGTTTTTGCAGCTGTAGAAGGAGTTCGCAGCGCGTGTCAATGGGTTGGGATGCTACTGTATGGTATGTGACATTTAGAAAAAGTGCTGCATACTTTTGGGCATTGCACTTGAAATATTTTTATGGCATCAAAGAAAACTTTTATTAACGCTTGGGAAATTTGTTTGCCCAGCATAAATTACATTGAGAGTATCGCTGACATTTATCATGCATACGCCAGGCGGCCATTTGGTTGCTTTTATTGTGGCATGGCATTTGCTATTGTCCCTTTTTATGGGTTTCTCAATGCGTTTTCCCCACAAAATCAATTATCATTATGGTAATATATACAGGTATCCTACGAGTATATCTACGAGTACTCATCTATGTTTGGAGACATATGTGCCTGTACGATGGTTAAACCAAACCAATCAAATAAATGCCAAACTGTCAGGAAAGCATTAAATATGAATGATTGTCCCATGCTTCAGTGTTTGTACACATTGCCATACATTTGGTCAATAAAGCAAGCTGCGAGGTTAATAATCAATTATTTAGGCCCACACGTCGGTAGGAGCAAGTGTATGAAGCATGCATATAGTGCTTCCCTGCCCATTCTCTCTGAGGCCTGGGGCCTTTTGCTCACCTGTTGACACTGTTCCCATGCCTTGACATTGCTGTCTGTCTGTTAAGTTCTATTTCCGTTTGAGTTTCCGCAAAGTTTTTGTATATTTGTGGCTCAGTCAACACTCTATGCTGCCCTTTGTATGCGGTGACACTTGGAAAAACAAATTCCATCAAATTTTAAAGTCAGCCTTACATACTCTTAAAAGGTAGAAATTCATACTCTTTAGATATTCAGCTCATTCAGTGTATAAGTAAGACATGGGAATCAAGTTACCTGACCCTGAATGTTAGTATAGCAAAGTTAAGGTCAAAGTTTTTATGGAAAGTTTTCAAGGAAATTGGTCAGGTCTCAAATTTGGAAATGCCTTCGAAAAAGTATGATCCATTGGTAAAGTATATAGTACTGCCTTTAATAATTGGCTAATGGGGATGTCAGAGAATATCCTAAGATAGAAGAAAAATATAATGGCTACGAGTTTAGAGGAGTAGTTAAAGTTGAAATAACGACTATAACGACAATATACGAATTGCAGCAATCAGCAGATGCTTGATTTTGACCCTCTAAAACTGTTCCTCTATCTTCGTACTAATTAATCTAAAAATTTAAGTTCTTACTTACTTATTTCACTGACAATGAACGTTTAGATCTAGAAACATTAAGCCAGACCTTCTTATTGGAAAAAGAAATTCGCTGTGCGTCTTTAGAGAACATGCAAAAAGACACTCAGGGCAACTCTGGCTGATTCTGTTAGTATATATAAAATGCTACTAGCAATACCTTCCGACCTTTAGATAGCTTTCAAGGCCTAACAATCATCAGCTGGATATGAATTAGTGAACAAAAAATTATTAATTTCTATATTATCCGGTTTTTAAGCTTCGAATGAGATAAAATATAAAAAAACATTTGCATTTTAATCATTTAATAACGATTATGTCTAAATGTTAGTGTATATTTTTTTGCTGCAAGTGAATATGTCAGATTTTTGCTTTTGTTTTCCTATGCTCAAGCTGTTGGTGTTGCCTTTTTGGCCTTTGGCATGTTGTAATTGTTGTTGACTAGCACAAAAAAAAAAAACAAAAATGAAAAGAAGAATATAATGACGTCATTGTCGCTCGCTGCCTGAAGGGGGTCAATGAAATTGGCGCCACCCTCTACTGGCCATTATGTTCTTGGCGCCGTTTCTGTTAAGCGTTGGCTGTTGTTCTTGTCGTGGTGTTCTCGTTGCTTGTTTGATTATCATGTTTGGCTGACACGCAAGGAATCAAAAACCCAACAACCTGCCTTTGCTTATCAAACCAAGGCGAGCTTGAAATGCTTTAGATTTTGTTATTGCTTGTAAAAATGTGGGAACTTGTTTTTTTTTAGCACAGTTTTATTGTTCATTAACTAGCTTAGCTTGCTGTTCAGCAATCAATTGAAGCATTGAAAAACCAGCTTAAGTAATTAATATAGATATTTCTATACGTATTCATATTTAGGTGTATATACAAAATGTGTATTGTACGACAGCGCTTGTGTTAAATTTCCAGAGAATTTGTGTTGCTGTTCAAAAAAACAAAACAATAGCAAAATTATATTCAGCTGTACGCCATATGGATGAGCTATTCATATTTATGATACAAGAGAACAACAAAAGCAATATGAAGAAAGAAGAAATTAGCACATTTGCTATAGAAGTTTATGTATTTGAAACAACAGCAAAAACAACAGCAGCTGCTGGAGCTGTAAGTTACTGAAAATTTACATTCAAAGTTACTGAAACTCAGTTTCATTCGACAAAATGTATCGCAGTTGTACTGTGGAAGCTAAAGTTGAAACATATTGCAAATATTGCAAATTCTAACAATACTTTTCAATCAATTTTCATCGTTACAAAGCACTTTTCCAGTCAAGCTTCTGTACATCAATTCCATTGATTTTGAATTTCAAATAAATTATTTGTTAAAATTTGACAATCGTGTCGGTACCATTTGATCTTTTGGATCAAATGTTAGTGTTCTTTCTTGCTTTTATAGCAAAGACCTGCAACTTGCGATTGCTTACGCAACATACAAAAGATCGTATGTGCCTGTATGCAAGCAATGTTATAAGTTTGTGTCTGCATATCCCAAGTGTATGTCTTTTTCAACGAAGGTGGCCTGGTGCTGATTGCCTTTTCGTGAAACGTCTGTTGTCAAAAAATGTGAGGCGAGATCTGAAATCGATCGTGTCTGAGAATGCGATTGTCTGACATGCGATACTAATAGAGAGAAGGAGGGAACACAGAACCCATGTCAACAGCCAAGGGGCGTAGATAAAGAGACACACACAGACATACAAACACACAGGCAGACTATTAGCTACTAGGCGTCGCTGCCCAAAAAATGTCCTCTTCGCTTAACCCCAGCCTTTCCCTAATTCAGTTGCTTGCATATGCTTTGAACTTCCATGAAGAAGACCGTCCGTCGTCTCACATAATACTAAGCACTCGCTTAAAGTGCTGCTGACTGACATCTAAGAATATAATTTTGTAGGTCTCCGTTTCACAAATTACGAGAACTTTCACCGCAAAAGATGTCACCAGACTCCACTGTCACAGTTTCACAAATGTTGCGTAAAACTTAAATAATGTTGCCTCGTCTGTTCCTTGTTGTTTTCTTTTTGTCAAGATTCTGAATAATTCATGCCATGTTGTTGCGCTGCCTTCCATTGAATTATGCATGATCATTTATGTGTATTTCGTCCTTAATTTGACACGTCTCTGCATTGAATTAGGACAAAGTGCTGAGTGGAAATTTAAAATGCCAATGAATTGCATGTGGCCACTACAACAACAGTTGCTGCTAAAAATGGACGACTCCGAGAAAATGCAATTACTCGTGAAGCTTCTCCAATATAACGTTGCCTGATTGGCAGCTCATTTCGGGTCGGCCATTAAAAGTCCCCCGTCATTAATGCTAAGTAAATAATGCATTTGAAGAACCTGACCACAAAATCCCATCAATAAAAAGGCGCGAAAAGAAAGCCAATGTTATGTTTCAAAGTCAGTGGCCGGCAATTAATGGCTTAATTAACTTTAAGTGGTCAGGATTAAGTGGCCGTATGTTTAACAATCTGTATGCCGTTTATGGCCAAATAATGCTGAAGCTTATGGCCAGGCTTATGCGTTATTAAGACAGCTGCGTGTGTGAGAGTTCATGAAAGATCAGATTGAAAGTCCGCCTGTTGGGGTAAGCCTGGGCCTAAAGCTTACTCACGACTTTCGTTTTAATTAACTTGGCTACCTTTGTGGCACGTTTACCAAAAGGCAGAATGGCGCCGCAAGTAATTAAAACTTGCCAAACAGCAAATAGGCCAAGTTCGTGGACAGGTCAAGTGCACAGCAAATGCAAGAAATGTGAAAATAAAAGCAAATTTATGTAAAAACCAGGAAAGAAGATGTGTCAGCAAAAACTTTTCACTGGCCACTCCACTTCACTTGCCATTACCCTTGACGGAGTCACATTAGAAAAAATGGCAAATGAAGCCAATTTTGCTGCCAGCATGATTTCATGGCCAGTTTGCGAAGCCTGGAATATTCTTAATACACTGACAGAAAGTATTCTAATTGTGTCATGACTTTCTCTTCTGAAAAAATTCGTTCTAAATATATCCGAAGTCCGTCGGAGAAGTGTCTTCTAACTGTGTTTAACAACAGCAAAAATTACAAACATATGAAGTTTTTTAGAATCCTTATTAAAACTAAAATTGAAGTTGAAAATTAAAGTTCACCAAGGTTCACCCACAAAATCTTAGTTTAAAATTTAATGTAAATTGTAATAAAACATTTAGATTGCCTGCAGCTGCATGGAAATTGTATATTTCTTTCTGTCCTTAAAACTTGGAAGAAACTTGGTCAATATGGGTGTATTCGCTTCAAATCTTGTCTGAAGTTTTAGAACTGTTGAAGCCAATCACATGACAAAAGAACACCAATTGAACTACTACTTCATAGATAATTCTTTAATACAAAAGGAGAAATGAAACTTCATGTGTTAACAGAACTTTTTATAGAAATAAGTCAGAATTAGCATTAACATTTTCTGTTTCTGTCTCCCACTCACATACACCTTTGCTGCTGCTGTTTGAAGGACTGCACCCGCTACCCCTAACCCAAACAAAAATCGAATGGTCGGCTACAGCATTGTTGCAACAATTTCACTTACACGCATTCTTGAATGACTCAAATTTAATTGTGCTTGTTGGATTTTAATTGGAATTTTGTTGAGTTGTTAAAGAGGGGGAAGAAAGGGGTTTATAAGCAGCCGTTGAAGCGCGCTGGATTTTTTTAATTCCTTTAAATTGTAAAAGACATATTTTTCCGGTCGTCACAGAAAGCAAACTGTCTTATTTCTACTCTTTCTACATAATAAGATCAGCTTCCCTTAGGTCCTAGTTTACTGCTGATTCATAGATTTTAGAGCTAATATATATGGCCTCCAGATGTTGGTCGTACTTAGTTCTTGTTATTAAATTTATGAGACTGCGCAGTTTTTCATTTGCATTCATTGGGGTTCGCCGAATTTTCCAATTCAATTTACAATGCTGAATAAAAAGTCTTCTTCTTTCTGGCATTAAGCTATGTGACATTTCGACTTGTGCGGCACATAAACAGCGGGCGAGGAGACACCTCGAAGGCCACCAAGGGCGACGCCGACATAGACACAGCTGCTGCCACAGAAGCAACCTAGCCCATCCGTTTGCGCTCCCTTTCCCCCTCCGACGTTGACAGGCGCCTATATACCAGAACTAATACTGCAATTTCTCAGGAAAATAATACGGAGGGGTCCGAGGGCAAAGTGGAAAATGAGCGCATAGCAAAAGCCCCATAATTAACAAATATCTAGCCAAATGGCACACGACATCTAGGAAGAGAGCCGAGCCGTGTGGTGCAGACCAAGACCAGAACAGAGCAGAGCAAAGTGGCAATATGTTGGATATTCATTAGCGATGCTAAGTGCGATACGTGGCATATTTTCAAAATAAAAAAAGTTGTTGCGTGTGCCGCTCGGCTCACAGACATCTGTATTTATGTGTGCATGTATACAAACCGGAAGCGCGACGGCAGCGGCATGCAAATAAGCCATAACGCCATGACGAACCACAACAGACCATAAAACGGACAACAGTTCCACTGTGCGTGGGGTCAGGCACAGGCTACTAGGGAACGCTAACCCTTTTGGCTTGCGAGCGTTGCGAGGTTCGATTGATGGGCAAACAATATGCAACGCTTGCGACTTGTCAACATTCAAAAAGAAATACAAATTATTTCTTCTTGTTATGAGAAAGTATCATTATAAACTCAAATATTTTCGATGTTTGTTATAGATAGATAGCTTAGATAACTGAGATTTAGATACACATATGATTGACATCTGTCAGCAGATCAATCTTATGAATTTCCCGCATCCACTTCTTAGGGTGGACATGCCCCATACAATCCCACCGTCACCTTTTGTGCTTTTTGGTTTTCCATTGAAGTATTTGGAATAGAATTTGTGTCCTACAAGCCTTTACATTAGCTGACCAAGTCTTATCTGAATCGGTTGTCTACATCATATAGCCTCTATTGAACTAAAGATGGACTACTTTTTGATGTTCATTCAAATCAAACCAAAATGGTTTGCGTCCACTTGAGGGGATGCCTTCCATCCGCTGACTAAATTTTATTCCGATCGCACAACTTTGTCATACAGAAATTTACTTGGTAAAGTAAAAGTATAAATATAAGAAAATAAAACCACTGGTGGCATCTTACTTTGAGAGACTGCTTACAACCTCAAATGGTAGTAAAATACCTTCTAAATCTGCAATTTTTAAACGTTTTCAAATATTTCATATAAAATTCTAAAATACTTTAACATTTTCACAACTAATTGAGTCACCCATGGCGTTGTAAAATTTATGCGCAAACTAATTTTACTAAAGCCGTTGGCAAGCCCGCATCAAAATAGAACAAGATGGTTATAAAAAGGCTAAAAGGATTCCACTTCTAACTTAGCCGTAGTCTCAAAGTTGCTGCAATGCGCGTCGAGTGTTTTAGGCCGTATAATGGTTTAGCCTAACGGATTATGTGTCCGCTGTGGAACTTTAAAAGCTGCTTAAAATACGCATAACAGCCGCTGAGCTGAACTCGTGCTGGTGACCCCTCATCCTCATCCTCATCCCACATCTCTACCTCTTTCTCAGCTCTGTGAGCAATTCATTTTTGCACACCGACGCCGCCGCTTGTCATCTTTTTTTAGAGCCGGGCGGTGGTGGTGGCGTTGGCTTCACGACAAAACAAAATAAATGCTGGCTTATCAAAACCAAAACAACATATTTTTTATATATACTTACACATGCTCGCTAGCGTGTGTGTGTGTGTGTGTGTGTGAGGTCCCCAACACCAATGCAGCAATGAAATTTACAAAATTTCGTCCGCTCAGTTGGTGGCTGGTTCGCTCGACTAATTCTGGCTAACGTTTTAACGCTGCCATCGCATTTCTGGGTTTCTGTTGGTGCCTTCAACTCCTCCTCCTCCTGTTCTCTTTATATTGCTCAATGCTGACTTTGGTTTCTATTTCTATGGCAATTAAAATAATATTCCTATTTACAGTAAGCCATATAAGTATGCGGACACACACTGCACTGCACTGAGCTGCATTTACAACAAATTTTTCTATTTTCTTTTTTGGACTTTTTCCTGCAGCTCTTGAACACACGCGAGATGAATGGAAAAGCAGGCGGTCGCGGTCTAGTCTATGGATTTAGTCGCTCCAAGACTCTGCGTAAGTTTTACTTAACGGTGCGCGCTTGTTTTAGCCGAGTCCGTTTCCGTGGAGAGTTTTTGCGCAACAAACACTCGGCCAGAGCTTTCGTTCCGACGTTTCTAGCTGAGTGCAATCTGCTGAAAGCTTTGAAAATGTTGAGAGCAGAGAAAACCTTTGGCCAAATGAGTCTGAAATGAATGAGTGAGTTCCTATAGTTGAGGTCTGTATTAGGGATAAGTAGCAAGCTTTAAGCAATTAATAATATTAAGCCACAAACATAATTATATGAATTTGTTAACTTAATTGTATTGAATATTTTAACATTATGAGGGCGCTGAATTGTTCCAGTTTCAAAGTATGCAAAATGTATACAATTTTCATTATTATTACAAAACAAGGAAGGAAAGCTTATATATCATTGAAATTTTAACTGTACAAACTATACAAACGTCTAATTTTATTTAGCTTAGCTTATTTTAAGTAAAAACTTGTCCTTTCAATATAATTGCACCTCAACTCTACAGATGTAAGAAGGTCCTGGTTGAAATTTTTGTAGCTCTTAAGAGATATCTTCTGAGATATTTGTGTTTGTGTAGACACATAAACAGACGGGCATATCTATATCGACTCTCTTTCTCATGCTGATAAAGAATATATATATATATATATATATTTACTACTCTGTCCATATTAAGACATTGGCTGATTCGTAAGCTAACTTATTTGGAGTTTTTAAATAGAAAATGTATATATACTAGTATTTTTTCTAATTTTGAATTTTGAATTTGAACACGCTTCCGAAATTGCTTATTCACAATATTCTGAATAATTAAGATCGCACAAGGAATTCAATAAGCAACATTGTTGAAAAACATCTCTTGCTGCAAAAATTACAAAGCAAGTATTCTAAAGCTAAAAGTGTTCGCTTTGCACTCATTAAAACATGTTCCCATGCCCACTGAAAGCCAAGTGTCGCTCTCGTGCTCAACTGTGTGCATGATCCGAAGCATCCCACGAAAGCTTTGTGCCATTGCCACTCAGCGCTCTCGAGCCACGCTCCAATAATTTCAACACCGAGTGCTAAAGCGCGCACTAAACGACTCAAGATAACATTTATGTGACACTCTGCTCCGTTTTCAGGGCCTAGGTTATCCAACAGAAGGCCATTATGCTTGTACTCTGATAAATTGTAATTGCATAAAAATGTTATCTTCGACTTAAGTTCTAATTGGCATAACTAGCCTTGCAGAGTGAAAGAGAAAAGCAAACAGCGACACAGCCACAGCCACAGACAGCTTAATTCTTTTGCTGATAACGTAAGACGCCCGAGTGGCCCGAGGGTGGCCGATGGCGTTGCCAAAGCCGATTCGTATTCAGATGATTCGGATCGAGATCGAATGGAGGTGCCTGATCAAACGCTTGGAGCTGCGTTGGTCAGTCTGTCGGTAGTGCGAGCATCTTCCTAAAGTCATTTCTCTAAGTGGTTATGTATAAATTTTTTTTATATTATAAAAAATAATCCATCTAATTTTTGAGACTTTACGGCTGGTTCGAAAGTTGCTCTAAGCCAAATTGAAAACTTTGAAATAAATAATTAGTTATTGTTTAAATTGTTGTAAAGAAAACACCGGTAAGTAGCTCTTCTGTGTGTGCCGCCCTATTTCGCAATTCTTTAACGCCATTTAATTGCAACTACCGTTATCTATCTCGAAGGGGATCAGCAACGGGGTATAAGAATAAAATGCAAAATGCAAAGGCTGAAGCAGAGTGTGAGGTCAACGACGCTGTTAGTTTTTGCGCCTTGCATTTTATGCTCTGCTCTTCGCCACATTTCATACACTCCCCACTCCTCTTATTCTACACCATTTCTGCATCTGCATATTATTCTTTGTTAAATTTCTTGATGCTGCTGTACAATACCCTCCCTCCCATTATGCTGCTGGCACCGATTCGCTCGAGTCGTTTGCATGTGCCTGTATGGTGCTTGGTGTTGCTGTCGATTTTGCATTCAATTTTCGATACACTTTTGATCCCGTCAACAAATTTTTGATAATTTTATTATTATTTTTTGCTGTTTAATTGAATTAAAAAATTGCTTCGCGTATTTTCTGAACGATGCAATAAGCGCTATAAATATTCATAAAATATAACAAAATGGTGATGTTTGTGTAACGGTATTGTACAATTAATTATTTTATGAGTGCAAATTGGCAAACAATAAAAACGACCACACAATGCCATGTGTGGGGGAAAAGATAACCACAAAAAGCATAAGATTTTAACATGTATATGTTCTTCTATACATATATACATTATCTACAAGCATATAAGGCTTTTTGTTCTGAGGGATAAATGGGATGAATGGCAAAATAAGAGAGCAGATAATATTTGGACATTCAATTCTCCTTATGATCCGTAGGCCTTCCATACCATAAAAATCAAATCTGAATTTGACATGTTCAAAACTTAAAAACTTGAAAAAATCATGGCAAATACCACAAATGCGTTTATCCATCTGAATTCAAATCATTTTATTAAAGTTAAACTTAAGTAACTTTAGTAAAATTCTTTTGATTTTGACAAACATTTGACTTACATCGAATTCAGCACAATTCTTTTGAAAATAATTCAATGAAGTATACAATTTTAATTATAATATAACATCTTTTAGTTCATTTCACTCCTAGCGCCAGTACATAATAATTTGACCTTCAAAAGAACTTTAATAATTAAAGAATCAGTGATTCAACAAATATCTTTTGGTTAAACAAGAATTACTTCTTCATCTGTAATTACACATATTAAGGTAAACTTCTAAGCTGAAGTTTTTGCCTCGTGTATCCCTTTCCCAAAATATTCCAGAACATTAATAAACATTTTTTAACTATTCAAATAATTTTCTAGAAATAAGATTAGTAAACATATATTACGGGGCGGAAAATGCGTTAAAATCGTCATTGAAATACAGGTCAAATTTATATCCGTTGACCAAGTACTAGCTCAAAGACATATCTAGGAATGTAGAGCAGTTGTCTTTTCAAAATCTATTATGTTAGGTAATGTCAAGTGCAAAATTGATTATAATCATAATTTGTAAATATAAAACTGCTGATGTAACTCTAGTTCAAAGAGGTTCCCAACCTTGTATGCGGCAGTGAAACTGCGAATGCATATCAAGCTCCATATATAAAACTCCTTCAGAAGTAATTCAGAGTCCTTACCTCCCTAACTCAGATTAGGTTTTGTGTCGCTAAGCAAATTTTAAAAACGAATATTATTAATTAGCCGGCTCAAGGCCGAAGTAAGTGTAACTTGTAATTGCTTTCGACTAAACACAATCTATTAGAAGTCAATCGAAGTTGTATATAGGCCACCATCTCACTGAATAACAGCAACAACAGATATAGCAATAATTCAGCCAGCCTGACAGACAGTTATGTCACATTATCTTATATAAGAAACTTTTACTCAACAACTGTACCATTATAATACTAGAATCTATAACGAATTCTAAGGCGCTGGAGCAAAACTAGTTCAAAGTGGCTTTATATTTATATTATAGTTTTGTCATCACATTTGTAACGCAAAAAAGGAAACATCTCCGGCCGCATATATATGTATATTCTTGATCTGCATGACAAGCCTAGTTGATATAGCCATGTCTGTCTATCTATCCGTCTGTCTGTCTGTCTGGTTGTCTGTCTGTTACTATAGAAACTACTCTCTCAGTTTCAAAGCTATTGACTTGTAATTTTCGCCCTAGGCTTCCTTTGGCTGTAAGCTACTCAGACGTAAGAATCATAAAGATCGGACTACTATAATAAATAAAGCCCATATAAAGCCGTATATATGAAAACTTGGCACAATAGATGGCGCTAATAAAATTGTATTTGTTAGCCAAGCAGCGTTTTTTTGTTCCAGCCATGTGCTCTGTCTCTCTCCGTCTTGTAATGCGAATGTGTTTTTATGTATGTAAATGTATATGTATATGGAAGTATGTGTGTTTGTATATGAACAATACAATGCAAGTACAAAATATGCGAAGGAAATTACAAAAAAAGGATTGCTTCGCTGTATCTTGCTACAGCTGAAGGAAATACATTTCCGGCTACTAAGTTTTCTTCCCTTTACCCGAACCCCAAGTTAGACTTCCTGTCTTGTTTTAAAACATGTATAGGTTATGTAGGTAGGTTAGGGTTTTGATTGGGTTCTGAATAACCTAATTACATCACCAAAAATATAAACATCTTTGATAAGCCCTTGAATATAAGATCATCGTTTAACAAACTCAAGGCCCAAGCCAAAAGGTGAGTTCACTCCATATTGCGACAAATCTGAATCTGAGACTCTGATCTCACCCACAGCTTATCATATTGCAAACTATTCCACTAGTATAATATATTGAAATATTACTCGCCCGCCATTTCGAGCTGATCAAAGTTCATATAGTCTAATTTTGTATTACTTAATTTGTTTTGATTTTTTGTTGTTAGTCATTGCGACGGAAGGCAACAAAAATTAATATGCCTATAATATAAACCATATAAGTTTTGCCAGACAGCGGCAACAACAAAAAGTGCTAGCGAAAAAGTGCGATGCGATGATGGAAACTGATAAGGGAGATGAGATCCGCTGCCAATGGCAGCAGACGGTGTCAGTAACTATCAAGTGGTTATACTTTATACCCTGGGGGAACTAGCAAAGTATATCAAAGTAATAAACGGGGAATTTAACAAGATAAAGTTATGGATATATGTGGTTTGAATATTTTTAACCATGTTAAATGCTGACCTAGATATATTATAATGAACATTTAACCCCTGTGCTCCATATAGACAACCTTTGAAAAGTGAAAAGGAACTTACTTGACAGAAGTCCTCTTCAATAGGGTATTGATACCAATATCTTGGCATTCAGGAGGTGAAAGACAGCTTCAAGATGTCGAAACGTAGCAGATGAATCGAATTACAAATATTTGTACTAAATTTGCGTAAAATTTATACCGTCGGGATATTATATTTGTATATATGACAAATCGTACAGAGTAACTTATAGTTGGGCAAACTTGACTGATTCTACTTGCATCTATAATATACGATATACATATATGTATACTCACATTTGGGTTGTTCGGTTCAGTAATCACAATCACGCAGCATGGCGCCGATCTCGATCTTTCAAATGTGTACCTTTTCGATCGGCACTCGCCTATTCAGCACTAAGCGATAATCTTCATGATATACATATATATTTGCAAAAAATAAAATAAAAAATAATATTGTATATATATATTCACAACGCCGCAGAGACAACCACAGGCAAATAGCATCAGCATGGCATTGGACACTGAATCGCGAGCCAAAGATCAGCGCGATCATGTTGATGAGGATGAAGTCAGGGAACTGCAGAAGCCACGCACCTTTTATGACAATGTGCAAGAGTATGCGGAGCGGTTTGCCAGCACCCGGGTGGGTCAGTTTATGATCGAGCGGGTAGATCGTGCCTTGAAGATAGTTGAGGATACGACCAAATGGAGTCTGCCGCAGGGTAAAAAATTCACATTTACCCAATTTGCACTGTAAAAATAAATTCTACTTCATATTTCCACAGAAAAGAACACGGTGCCGTTAGAGCGTCCTGTACCATGGGTACCTTTCCTATTGCTAATCATTATGCTGCGTCTGACGCGCATTTGGTTGTCGCTAGGAGCCCTCATGATTGGAAACGGGCCCGTCTCGCCTCCAGATATGATTAATTTCATACAGACGCGACGACGTAAGCTGCGCGGCATTCGCATACACGGCCTTAAGGAGATGCGTCATCGTCAGCAGGAGGCCACACATCAAGTAGGAAAAGGATTTACTCAACAAATATCCCAGTGGCTGTCACGGGCCATGTGTCGTCCTGGCGTTCAGAGAGTTGGCAGCGGTCGGCTCTTCTATGCACGCAACGTGGGTCAGCAGGTGAGTTCAGTTGGCAGTTTCCGTTACAAAGGTCTGATCTTAATCTTTGCATCACCTGATAGACCAGCGAGGCAAGTGCGAATGCAAATTCCTCGAAGCGTCCACGTGATGATGAATCAAGCCACGAAGATGATAGAAATTTAACTATCGACGAAATGCTGGCGAAATATGCCAATGCCAATTCAGAGGATGACTCAGACTATGTGCCCAATGCGGAAGACTTGAACGAGAGTAGCTCAGAGACCAGCTCCGAGTCGAACACTAGCGAAGAAGTTAGCAGTGATGAAGAGGAGGAGCTAAAGAATCGGGCTGAATCTGTAAGAAGCACTTACGCTTACTTTGGTATAATCCGTAAATTAACCCATGATTGCTTACAGCACAAGCCACTTGTTGTTGTTGAGAACGGTGTCCACAAGGGTAATGCGGAAAAGAAGAACACGATGACAAAGACAACCAGCAACGGCAGCAATGACAAGGTCAAGGATAAGGATCAGGCGGAAGCACAGCAGCCAGAAGTTGGTAATGGACATTGAACTGTTTATAAACTCTCGAACATAGCCGTAGTCACCTAAGTTTAGGTTAACTCTCAAGTATCGAATAACGATTTAAACGTAAGATTGAAGTTGGTAGATGAAACTGAAAAACAAAATGAAACTGAAACCACGCTGTCATGAAAAATACAATACAATACTCAAGCACGAATTAGTCAGTCATTGCTTAATCTTAATCCTCAACTCTAAGTAGCCCAAGAACCAGTGATATCACCCAACTGAATCTCTGTCAACAATGAAAGAAAATTCCAAATTTGCCTAAGCGATTTTTGTGAGTTTGGCTTTGAACTTTCGTTTAGCTTCTATACCCTGACCCTGCCTTTCTCTCTCTTTCTTTCTCTCTTTCTGTCTATTTCCTATCATCTGAAATTAGTAAATGTTCATCAATTGGCCATAAACACTGAGAACGATGAGGAGAAGTGGAAGTCCTCACCTGGTCATCTGAGCGCCGCCATGGTAAAAACGAGTCTTTACAATAATACTGCTGCTGCAGGTAACTGATGTGTGACTTGATCCTTGATCCTAGCGGGACTGACTTAACCATTTTGTTCCCAATTAACATTTTAACAATAGTATTTTGTCTTTGTTTCTGTTACTCCGTGCATATGTTCAAATACAACAGCCTGCACCAGCACTGAACCCAACGCTGATCCCCATCCCAATTCCCATACCCAATCCGAATCCGAATCTGAATCCGATAACGACAACAACAACAACAACAATAAAAACACCACACACGATGACAGCGACCCCGACGACGATGATAACACGGACTGCAGCAGTGGCAGCAGCATCAAGACTACCAGTACCATCTACCACAACGAAAGCAAAGAACCGAATCCGCCCACCTCCATCCAAGCGAATCAGCCAGCTACCATTACTGAACCTGAACATATCCAAAACGAAACTATGACGATGACAACCAAATTTGCCATCCTTCCAACCGTCGAGACCCTTACGCCCGCCACATCAGCCGAAGACATATTCTATAGTCCAATCGGTTTGTCCCAATTCAATGTTTTGTGTCATCCTTTGGGTGTGTCATCAAACTCATAGAGTCTCCCCACTTCCCCACAGGTTCACCAACCACCTTTAACCCCTGCTTTGATACACAGACCATACTGAAGCATGCCACCATTCAATCCGCCATGGGTAGGTAACGGAGACACCATTCCTAATCCAATATCATGAAATATACCAACTACTTTCACAGCTCACTCGACGCCCGTCTTGGACTCAGAGAACTATCACTCCGAGACTTCCGATATTGAAGCAGCGGCCAGATTGAGCATTTCCCTGGCTCATCAGTCTCAGGCTGAACTTCCGCAGATGCAAACCCAAACCCAAGGTCCCAAGCAACAGTCTTTGAATCAGCAGCACAGGCAACACAACCATAACCATGCCCACCAGCGTTTCCGTGGTCGCAACCGACGCTAGGCAAAAGCTCTTCTACATTCTTTACTTCCTACCTTTCCTTATTTCTTTACACTTTACACTTCTTTTAATCTTAGTTTACACAAATTCTGAGTAAATCATTAAACTCAATCATCTATATTAATAATCTGTACATACTTGCTCATATTAGTTTATATATCACATGGATTTATCGTCATCAATGCGTTCAAACTGAAAGCGTATATCGCCATGCGGTGCCAGGATGATGTTGCTCACATACTGGAGTGAGCCCTCGCCCAGCCAGCTGACTTGATATCGCCGAATGAGGCGAGCCAGCAGCGTCTCAATCTCCAGCTCGGCAATGCGTTTGCCAATACAGGTGCGTGGTCCAAAGCCAAACGGCAAATAAACAAAGGGATTACGCGATCGAGCCTCAGGACAAGCCTGTACATCCCCACTGGCTTCAGCATCTGGGCGAGATTTTAGCCAACGTTCTGGCATAAACTCAGAGCTCTGAGCAAAATAATCATCGCTGTTGGATAGTTCGAGCACGCCCATAAGAACGCCAGTGCCGCGAGGCACCTGATAGCCGGAGAGCACAAGATCCTTGGTGGTAATGCGGAAATTTCCAGGCGTTATCGATGTAATACGTAGTCCTTCCTTGATGCAGGCCCTCAGGTATGGCAAGTTTTTGGTGTTCTCTTCAGTTAGCTGGGCATTGGAGTCGGGCAGGATGCGTTGCAGCTCCTGGCGTAGGTGAGCCTGCTTGGTAGGATTCAGCGCCAGGTGGTAAAGTATGGTAATAAAGGCCGACGAGGTCTGTAGATGTTTAGCAGATTGAATCGAGAATTCCAATGAAGAAGCAGTCTCTCAGCTTACCGTATCAATGCCAGCCATTAGCATATCCATCACCATCACAATGGCCACCTGCTTGTTGAGTTTCAATAGCTGCTGCAGCACGCACTGGGTCTGAGAATTATCCTTCCCCTCAGCCTCGAAGCGCTCAATGGCCGCCTCAATATAGCCGGTTGTGATCTCTGTTATGTTATCGTAGGTGTTGAGAAAACGCTTGAATCCTGGCGTCTTGTAGTACGGCCAAATGGAGGGCTGCACATCATACTTAAAGCTGTAGTTGAAAAACTCCGACATGTGCTCAGCCAGGCGGGCGGCATTAGGATCGGGCTGATCGGTGAGCAGGCCCATGCGCGTATTGAGCGCCACAAAACTAATAGACTCAAAGGCCCACATCTTGAGCTGCTCATGGAAATCGGCATTTAGTGTATGAGACTTGGGATCACGCAGGGCTTCCAATCTGCAAAGCAATAAATCGAGCTATAAAGTGAAATTCAAAGTCCAGCACATTTACCCACTTGTCTATGAACTCCTTGGCAATTACATCCAACTGTGGCAGATTTTGTCTCACATTCTGCACCTTCATAAGCACAGGATTTACCTTATTGCGAATGTCCGCCCAGGATTTACCCTGTCTGTGGTGTAAAATTAATTGAAATGGCTTAAAATTTAATCGTTATAAACTTACTCCGAGACCAGACCACCAATGCCACCAAAGACATCTGGTCGATGCACCTTCCGGTAGTAAGTGAAGCTCTCCAGACCAATGCGGATGGGCCAAACTCCCTCATTCCTATAGGTCTGCTCGAAGTCCTCTGGATTGTAGGTAAAGATCACATCCGGTTTTCCCATGATGCCTGGAAACCTATAGATATCTCCATACCACTCTCTCAAACGGCGATTCATTTGGATCAAGTTTGTATTGTAAAGTTTGCCTTTAGAAATACGAGAACAGCTTCAGTTGGCATCTTATGGATAAATTGCTTAACCTGATCATTTACCGCCAGGCATAAAGTAGGATATTATATTCCAGGTAGTGGGCCCAGGCAACTGTGAATACGGTTTGGCCTGTTGCCATTCCTCATCCAAGCGTGGCGGTGTCGTCTCAATTAGCTCCAAGTGGCTCTGTTGAAAATAGTTCACATTTTCTAGTGGGTTTGATTGTTTGTAAACAAGTAAAGCTGCTCCCTCTCGCGCACACACTCATTCTCACTCCCTCGCAAGCCATGGCAAAAGCTCCACTCACCTGCTGGAGCAGACTTCCACTCACTGACAGCTGTCTATAAGGCAACAGCTGATTCAGCTGTCTCTCTACTATGGTGAGGTCACGCAGGTACAAATTATTTATGCTGTGTTTCAACATTATCAACTTTATAATTATAAATTTTGCTTAATAAAAATATATATGAAATTATCCACTAAATAAAAACAATAAAAAGCTAAAGATGTACGAATTCACGGGGGCCAAAAACAGGGTTTCGGTAAAGGTCGTCGACGTATCCGTATCCGAGCAACGGCAAACTACAACTAATTCCCACTGATTGAGTATCTAATTATATTTTTATTGGACAAATTTCTATAAAAGTGCTCAAAAGCTAAGAAAGCTTTGCCTTAGGTTTGGCACTTGGCTGAGTTGAAACTTTCAGAAGCTTATTGGAAATTACATACCCTTGAAAGGGGTATAATTGATTATTCATACAGTTTGATACACATTTAGTTTGATATGTTGGAAATCCATTCACAGTGGAACCAATGTGATAATGGACAAAGCTTGCTACGACCTTGCCTGTGTCTCTTGAAAGTATTCGTTGGTCACTGCAATATCACGTTCATAACTTTGTGGAGACTTGCAAATTTTTCAGTTAGATACGAGGGTCGTTTGATAACTATATAAATTCCGGTAAATGAGCTTTTTTCTCAAAGTAGTCTAGACTACTCACAGTAGTCCACTGTTTTTCCCATTTTTGTATTACTTCTGCTAATAGGTTTTCTCATGACTCTTAAAATAGCTTCAGCTACTACCTCGATTTCTAGCGGACGACCACATTTGGGCGACGTTCGGAGTTAGTTGTACTGATAAGGCCACAATGGAACTCAGTAAGCTATTACTTGATTCCGGTGATGTTTCTTTTTACACCAAAAACACCAGCAAACGAATTTCATATTTTTCCACATTCTCTCAAATTTGCTAGATGAAACACAAACTAATTGACGCAGTCTATTATTATATGCTAGTTGACACGTGTCTGGCATTGGCGTTGCCTGCTAAGATGCAGGGGCTTGCACTAAAATGAATGAGAGCCCCAGAGGTCCTGGGTTCAAGCCATGACTGAAAAAAGGGTTCTGCATGTCAATCACAATCATTGATTGAGAAGGCTTCTTAGAAGGCCTGAAGACCCAAAGACGGCCACTCATCTGGTGGATCTGTAGACTTGGAAAGCGATCCTATTCATAGCAGAGTTTTTATTATAACTAGAAATCGTGGTTGGTGTGAAATTTGAGCTTAGATGTCGACATAATGTACCTGTAAGTTCAAAAGTATGTTCGATTTGAATGGGTGAAGATGGCTTTCCCTTTGGTTAGCCATAGCCTCTGTTTATCCTCAACCAATCTGTAGGATTGATTGTGTAATAAAAAATTCGATGCTATAATTTTTTTATTACATTTATTTATTGCATGCGTAAAATGTTTTCATAGCTTAAAATGTTGATTTTTGGTTTCATACAATTGGTTGAGTTTTTCTTCTTTACGATTTATAATATTCCATTTGTTTTATAATTTTTTCGTTCGTTTTTGTTTTTGCATTTTTTAATTTAGTGTTTTTTCTTTTTTTTGAGATATTTATGTACATTGAAAGATTGAATAAGTTACTAGAGTTGAGAGTTGTAAGAAGAGAGTTGAGTTGCTTTGTAGGTACGTTATAGTTGTATTTTGTTTTTGTTTTAGTTTAGGTTTTACACACATTCAATCAATATTAAATATCAATATCAATGAAGGAGAGTTAGACTTGAGTTAAAAATTTGATTTTTGTATGATATGTTTTGTATGTTTTTTGCAAACGCTGTTTTATAACCTTTGCCCTAAATTTCAGCACACTAAAAAGAAGTTTTTGGTTAGGATACGTTACTCTTGGTGTTATTTTTGTGGCTTTTTCGTTACGCTTTGTTTTGCTTTCGGTTTCGGTTTTCTGTATAAAAATATTACAAATTATAAACATTCGTTGTCTTTGCAATTCGACCTCATGGCTACAATATGCTGCTTAAGTTGGTTTTCAAAATGAGAAAATCATCATTGATAAAAACATTCTGCGGAGGACCTTCAGTCTTTGATTTTGTTGTTTTTATTTATATTTGATATTGCTTGGTTTCAAGATTTCCATACGTGGTACATTTGTTATGGTTTGCCTATGGGAGATCAGCGTTTTGCTTGGAAAAAAAGTAACTGTAGTAATATGATCTATAAGTATATGATCTATAAGTATATTAAGCGCTATTTGTAGTACTGTGCTGAAGATCCCTAAGAAAACTAGTTGAAATACGAGTGTATAGGAGAAGAACCAAGGCATCAATGGAACTAACTTAATAGCAAAAACTTGTTTGCAACGTTGGGGTGATCATCATACAAATACTTATGGCATGTACGAGATTATGATTAGTAATTCTTACACGCTTATGGGTTAGTTATGTATTTTGCTTTGGGTTAAGCTTAGGTTTAGTCATGTTCACATTCGATTGATGACAATTGATATTTTGATATGTATTTTGTTCACAATTAGTATGGAAAGTACACGACATTTAAAATGTGGAATTGAATAACTAACTGCACCACTTTACACATCGATATGCACACATACTGTGTTATATAACTGCATTTTAAATATGCATATAAGTAGTTTCGTTTAATTGCCTAGCATTGGTTTGGTATCGGGAGTACAAAGTAATGTTGCTAAAAAATGCTCTAAAAAAACCCATGCTCCTATCAACATCCATACATTCATTTAATGGGGGTGCACAATATTGATTAGAATAACTTTTGGGCAGTGCATCATTATAAACTAGATATAAGTATAATTTGTCTAAGATGACTAAGTTACGCTTTAAGAGGAATTGCCTAAAATAATAAACAACAAACTGTTTCTAAACTTACGACTAGACTAATTGTAGGATATGTATCATTTGCTGTATATATATAACATTTAGTTGTAGATGTATATATATATATATATATATTTAATATTGTATATTATATAGTGTGTGTGTATAAGTAAATTTTTGCCACTGATTGCAGCTGATATGTTTGGATTTCATGGTTGGATTTAGCTTTTGATATGTAATTAACATAGCCTCAAATTGCGCTAAAATTTCAATAGTTTGATAATAATAGGCATAATAATAGTATAATATTATTACAATACAATTACATAATTATATTAATATATAGTTAATGCAGCTCAGTTATGTATATGATATGTTTAGATATGTTTTTGGTTTGCATTTGCACATTTGCACACATTTAATTCAGCCGACTATAAGTCTAAATACATTTAATTGCCTTCGACTCGAAGTTAGTTCGAGCTTCAAATTTGAGAGAGCTCGCTCATCTTTGGTACTCACAATTTGTCTCGCTCAAAACGCACTCAATTGCCATTTACCGTTCGCTTATATGCTATAAAATCACATTTAGTTGCTTAATTAATTTTTATGCTCTCTGACACATTCACGCCCACACAAACAACATACACGACATATAGATATGTATATGTGGACACATTTACACACATGCGGAACGAGTGTTACCTTCGAGCCTCTCGTGTAGATATTGCTTTTTATATTTGCGATACGCTTATTTTCTTTTTTTATATATATTCACACACATACATAGTACATACAATACATTTTCATGGCCTTGTGCACACAAAAACGCGTGCAGTTGTAGTACATATATTTATATCTTGGTTTCTTTATTATTTCTACTCCTCTCTCGTTCCCGCTGCTGCTGGCTGGCAGGGGGGCATTGCCATTTTTCAATATGCGCACCGAAAGTTCGCATAATTGAACTGTCAAACGGCGGCTGGCTGGCAAAAAATATTGCTTCGCTGCCGCAAAGTATGCAACGGGAATGGCGCAGCCTGTTAGCCTGATATCGGGGCGGCGGCAGCTTCAGCTTCCCGTTTTCAGTTTTCAGTTTTCTGCATGACCAAATGTTTGCACTTGCACTGTTGGTAATTTAATGGGCGGCACACACACACCCACAAAGTGACGGACCACTGGCAGATTCTTTTACCCGCCCATAACACAGTACATAAACTTAGGCCACGAGCACACAGCAAGCGGATTGAGCTGACTGTCATGCTTATGAACACACACTGAGTGATTCTCAGCGCTTTGCTTTGCTTGCATTATAAAGAATGAGCAAGCCACATTAGATATATGGTTAGCATCGGGATCGTAGCAGGCGATTGTTGAGATATCCGCGCTCCCACATGGCTACAAAGTTGCCCTTCACTTCAGCAATATCTGCTTTCTGTGTGCTCTCAATCCTAAGTGTAGCAGCAGCAGCAGTTACAGGAGGTTTCACACTCAGATTGTGTTATCATCAGTATCAATCAGTCCATGTTTCTCTCGCTCACGCCTACTCCTCAGGCCAACCAAGATCCTCGCCAACCAGCTCGTAAAAGCGCTGATTGTACTCGGCAAAGAACTTGCGCAGGCGTGACACCACCAGCGGATCCACATGCGGATGCTTGCGTCCTTTGGTCTCGCGTAGACACCTGTCGCCATTGTCATAGCGTAAGCAATAGAAGCCCTTTGTCTCATTGAAGTAGAAATGTTCGCTCCGCACACGATGCTCGATGCCTGCAACAAATGGCGAAGCGAGTTGTTAATCGAGGCCGAACTTCAGCCAAATATATTACTCACCCAGAAAGGCTTCAATACGTCTTAGTTGAGAGACAGGATCCTCGATAAGCCTATCCCCATTGACCACCAGCAGCTGTTCGCGTGGAAATACCTCTAGCCAGCGGTGCAGATGCATGTGGTACATGGATATGCTGAGCGGTCGATATTCCTCGTTCACAGTGCCATTAGGAAAGATGGCCAGCTCTTCAAAGGACCTGCAAGTGAGGGTGCACAGGGTGAGATGGTCGTCATAAATTGGCTCTGACATTGAGAAAGGCTGCAAATTGAATTGACAGCAGCTGCAAAATGAGCAGCGCTTGCCCCTCTAAAGTTAAACACGGCCAATGCCCCCTGTCAACAAGTATGGCCACCACCAAAGTCAGCGGAAAAGTTTTGCTCATCAGCGGAGCACGTTGCGACTTGGTATTTTTTTTTTTTTGGACAACTTTCATTTGCAGTTTGCATTTCATTTGCATGTCAAGCAGTTGCTCCGCTCAAGTGGGTCTCCTCTACTTACTTGGCTGCCATTTGGGCGGCGCTGGGCGTGGGAGTTGTTGTCGTTGTCGTCGCTGGGCCAACTCGTCCTCGTCCAGTTCTGGCGGCAGTCTCCTTGGCACCTGCTCCACTGCCGAGGGCATTGTCATAGCCATGAGCTGCCTGCAGCTTAGCATAGAGCTTCGATTGAGTTGGTTGCTGCTTAGGTTGTGTGGCACCAATGCCGGAACCAGAACCGGGAGCACTGCTCTCCGCCAGCGGTAATATAGCGGTGGCTGCATGACTGCGCAACTGTGTATAGTCCGAGATGGCTCTGGTCACCGGCTCACGCACAATCAGCAGCAGCTTGATGCTGGCATTCATCGCCCGCACACGTTCCGGCACCTGGGAAGAGATGGAGGCAGACACAAAGGCCATTACTAAAATCCTCAAATAATGTTAAGTTATGACGAAGCTGGCTGGGATCTCCCAGCGCCAAGCTAATGAATTTATGTGGCTAGGCGGCGACACGGGGTGCAAACGACACTTTTTGTCTAGGCAACAGCCTCTTACACTATGCTACACAGAATTGCATTCTAAGGCAATCGGTTAAGAGTTTATGGTGAGATGAGTTAATGAGAAGAGAGTTGGAGTAGTTTTAGGGCTATCGATAAGTTTGGTTGTATTAGAATAGTGTATTCCTTTACTTTGTTAGACAGTGTTAGTCAGTAAATTGCTATGCCGCAGCAAGTGTGCTGTGAACAATTTAATTAAACCGGAAAATATTGCCTAGAATGTTGGCGGCTCCCGTTACCCAGATGAGGCTCCGGCTTTTTAACATGAATTGGCTCCAGCAGCCCCTGCTGCTTCTGGCTGTAGTCCTTGAATTTGCCATGGCTCTATAAATATGTAGCCGTGCCAATGGGCGAAACGAGCCGAGAAAATAAAGTTAATCAATTTCAATGGAGTGCAGCAGCTCCTATACCCCCCACCATCCCCTTAATTGTGCAACAAGTTTCAGGCAGGCAGGGACAGGGGGGCCATTGTTAGAAAAGTAAACTGTTCAACTTTATGTCAAGCAGATGGCAGTTTTCGATTTAAGATACTTTCTCGATCTGATTAAAACCAACGTGTGCTTTTAATGTAGGAATGAATCAACAAAATGAGATTGGAACACACAATGGAAGTCGCCTCATCACGCAAAGCACAACTTCGCAAGATGTGCTGCTGTTGCAGAATCCCATTTCGTGCATGTCTGGCAGATATCTGCAAAATTTCCATTTATTCTTGAGCTCGACATTGCCTAAAACTTCAACATCGACATCAGTCCGCTCTTCACACTCGTCTTAAACCAGCAATAACCAGATGACGATTCCGCATTGCCGAAAAGTCAATTAGGATGGACACGTGGGAGGAGCTGGCTTCTCCTCATAAGTTGCAGTTCTCTAATGTCTACTATGAGCAAATAAAACTTAAGATGGCCCAATATAGCCCAACGTCGCCATCGAGGCTGTTGAATAATATAAGGAACTGCCGCTTAAAGCACGTATAGTATCTTTATATTTGGATCCTTCATTTCATATCAAGCCTTAACCCTATGGTTTTAGTGGAACTATTTCCATTTCCAGCATCATCACATTTGAATCTTTAGCATTGCTATAGCATGTATGGAATCTGTGCAGCAATCCTTGATGCCCTTATATGAAACTATATCAAGCAATCATCTATCTTATCTCTTACAGTTTCACTGTGTTCTGCCGGAATTCATTCATGTTTCGGAACAACAGCATCTTACATGACCCATTAACAAACAGTTTGGAATGGCATCCTAAATACTTATCCGACCTTGTTGCGTTCTAAAATAATATATGGTTTGTGTTCATTTCTTTTCTGGTCGTAGAAATTTGTCAGCCAACCGGCGTAAGCTATGCAGACCAGACTATTCATGTCCAACTCTGCTCTGTCCAATCCATTTTCAACTCCATGTCCATAGCCATACCCTAGGGTCCAGCATGCGGCTGGCCAGTAGCACGCCATAGGGAGTTGCATTATTTATGGACTGTCAGGCTAATTTTACACTCCAAATACGACTCGCTTCACTTAGTTGACATTAAAGGCTGCCAAATGCGAAGCACTTAAAATTTGAATTTCACATTCCATTCACCTTAAATTCACCGCATTTCTCTGACCAGCTTCAATGTGAAACCAGCCAGTGGGGAGGCCGTCTGCGCTCACTCATATTCTGCTTTTTGGGGCGCTGCAAGGCGTACGTCTTTACTTTGGCGCCCCCCGCCAGCTCAGACGACGTGTGTCAATAAATATTTATAACGGCATTAATGAAGATTTATTAAATGGAATGCAGAGACCGTTGCACTCGGCGTGCCCCCGCATTGCCCCGAACATGGGGCCCCCCTCAGGTGCAAAAGCAAAGTGATATTGGAGGCCAACTGCGGCTTCAATCCAGCGCGCAGCAGTTAAAATTGAAACCAAACAGGATAAAATATTGCCCTGTCGCATCGAGTGACACATGGAACTTCCGGCTCTGTCTACGACTATACGGGTTGGCCATCAAATTGCATCAGCTCCAACCCAATTTGAAGCACTCGGCGACCATCGGAGAGTGGAAAAATACAACAGCAAAAATACAGACTGTCATCACTATAAAAACTCTTGAACCAAGGGCAGGAGCTGTTAGCTGAGGCAGCTGAGGCTGCACGTGTGTTAGATGACGCCGTTTGGCAAATAAATTTGCAAACATTTCCGGCTGCCCCAAAATGTGTGGCACACGGACACGGAAATTGACAGCGTTTCGTTTTAATTTGATAGATGACAAGTGGCGTTGTGGGGATAGGAGGCGGACAGTTAATTAATAATTAGAATTGGTATGGAGATGGACCCGCAGTTGCCACCATGTGCAATGGACAAGCCTAATTGCCAATTAGACATCAAAGCAGCGAGAGATGGAATGCACTTACCTCGGGTGATACAAAGTAGCTGGGACTCTTCTCGATGGTTATTTGGCCACGAAACGAATGGGGCATCTTCTTGCGATACCATTCCAGACCCTTCAGGTAGTTCTCATCCCGATCAAAGAAGTGCACCTCGCCGCCTGCCTTTTGGATGCGCGGATGCAGATACAACATCTCCAGCAGGGCTCTCGTGCCGCACTTGCGAACGCCAATTATGAGGGCCTGACATCGGAAATGAAATGAAAATGAAATGGAAAATGCAAATTGCAGCAATTAGTTGAAACTCGTCGGTGAGGTCCAGCCTTCAGGCTCACCTGCGGCAGACGACGACTTGTCTTGGGAAAGTGCACCCGGCTGGAGGGAAAGACCATGGGATGGCTCAGTTGATTCGAGCTGGCGACGGGCTTCACAAACACAGGCAGATGATTCAAACTGGCCGAGGACGAACCGGATGTTGATGCTGAAGAAGTGGAAGCGGCCAGAGAGAGGCGATGTCGTTCGTGAACTGCCTGAGCCGCTTGGATGTTGTACACAGCACTATCGTATAGCACATGGAACGTGAGGAACAGCGATATCAGCATGACCGTGAGAAAGACAACGGCCAGCTTTGGACGGGAGACGCCCACGACCAGTATGCAGTCCGTGTGCGATGTATCGGGTCCCACAGGTCGCATGGCCGATTTAGGCAGCCATCTGCAATGAAATAGAAATGGAAGAGATAAAATACATAGTGTATGTGCTGCATATGGACCGTGTGTGTGGAAATCAAATATAAATATAGATTCCGAACGGCTTTGAGCAATTAATTTAATGGATGTGGATTGCTTTCGGCCCTTGTGCTGTCGCCAGGCTCAGGCTAATTAGATTGCCAGCGCGATTTCGACTGGACTGGACTTCGACTAGGCTAAGTAATTAAAGTGACTCACGTGTTAGTTCCCTGGCTTCCCAGTTGCTTGGTAAATTGTTCGAGCTGTTGAGAAATTAACGTGGCGACACTTGGGCGGGTCTAGCCTTGCTTTGCCCACCCTGTTTGAGTGCCATTCCCATTCCCGTTCCCCTACTCTCTACACTTCTGTCTGCTTAACCGCATCCGTCTCCGGCCTGGCAGCGCTTAAGCGAATTCCATTATAAACGTTTCCGCTTAGACCACAGCCAAAGCCAAACACTGCCAGCATTATTATGAGGAGCATACTGGCACACACTACATAGGCCATCTAATGGATGACTTCATTTGCAGCATGCCGCAGCAGTAGCTGTAGCCAGAGTAGAGGAGAGGTAGGTAGAGGGGTAGGCAAAGGAGGGCAGCTGTACAACCTGCCAGCACAGACTACAGCTAAGTGCATTTTCATATACAGCGTATGAGACGGGGGAGAAGGAATGGAGTCTGGGCTGGTGGCAGGGAGAAGTGGCAACAGGCAGTTGCCCGACTTTCGCATGCGACACCTCGTTAAAAGTAACGACACACAGCCAACAGCCAGCAGCAGCAGGCAGCTGCAATTCCAGGTGCAGATGCCAGTGAAGGAGCGGTTGCTGGGGGGAAGAGATGACTTACAAGGAGTCACTTCGGCGGTATTTGCGGGGCACGTTTCCACCTCAGACCCCACTTGTGTGTGTGTGTGTGTGTGCGTCGCTCAAGACGTCGACATGCTTTAAGTTTTCCATTTTAAGCCCGCAGCTGCAGTAACAAGCAGTCAACTCAGTCCCATCCGCCGCACTAGGGGACTGATGTGGCTCTAGTTGTGGCACTCACTGTGGCACTGTGGCTGTGTCAGCGGCACCGGCTGCGACTGGCCTCATTTCACGCCCCATGGGCGTCTGCCACTTCATTGCGATCTGCATAAATGCAACGGCAAAGGCAAACAGTATGAGAACGAGAAGGGCTCCTTTGACTGTTTGTCGCCGTTGTTGTTTTTATATTTGTTGTTTTTCGTTGTTTCAGCAGCTCTTGCTGTCACGCATCTGAGTTGACAACCTTCCAACAACAGCTCAACCCAACCACTAGGCAGCCGCCTTTAGAGCAGGGGCCGTGCCCTAAGAGCAGGGGGCCGCCATAAAGCTTTAATTCTAACTAAATTGGCTCTGGTTTTAAAGTCAAAGGAGAAAGGTTAATCTTGAGATAGCTAGAGGAACTGGAAGTCATTTGACAGTATGCTAATATCGATCAGAAAGACACATATTGAATTGCATGCATACGAAGATTCGGGAACAAAGTGGAGGGTTGAATGATTTGAATGAAAAACAGAAGAATTATGCTACTCAATTTTCGTTGCGAAACAATCGGTTATATGGGGGCTATATGATATAGGTGTCCGATCTGTATAAAACTCAAACTTAACCAGCGTGCAGACAAATCTTTTTAGACTTTTGAGATCCTTATGTTGAAGCAGGCGGACAGAAGGACATGGTTATATCGATTCCCATTTTGTGAATGGCATAAAAAGACAAACATTAAGCTATGCTCTAAAGATAATGTAATTTTCATTTGCGCTGTTATAATGTAAATTTCATTAAAGCATGGACGTGCGTCCATTTGCCATTAACAAGGCGGTTGGCCCCAACCACCAGCACAGGGATAAAGGTAACAGAAACATTTATGTTGCTTTCACCTTTTCATTTTCTCTATTGGAGGGTCGCCAACGCAACCCAATCTGACGTTCAAACTCAACTCGAAACTTCAACATCCTGCCCATTCCCAGGACCAGGCGATTTGTTGGCTTTTCGAAATACTCACAGAATATCCAGCGGCAATTTGACGGAACAATCGCGCAGTGTCGCCTGATGGTGTTGGTGGCGTTGCTGCTGCTGCTGGTGGTGGGGATGTGGTTGCGATGGTTGCGCATGCTGCTGCTGTCTCTGGTGGTATTGCTGTGGGTGGCTGCTGTGATGATGATGCGGGTTCTGCAGCAGCTGCTGGTATTCATATTCATGCCCTTGCCACTGCTGATCCGATTCCTGATGATGTAGCTGGTTTTGCTGCTGCTGCTGCTGTTGATGCTGCTGGTGCTGTTGATGATGCTGCTGGTGCAGTGGCTGCTGTTCGCTGCTGTTGCTGCTGCTTCCCGCGCGTCTTTTGGCGGCAGTCATCAGTGAGGCTGAGTTGGGCCAACAACGTTCAATGGAGCCCAAATTATTGCCAGTAGCTGTTGGTTTTGTTTGTTTCTTGTTGCTGTTGCCTTTGCTCTTGGAGGCTATGGCGACTAATTGGCCAGCACTGAGCGCACGTCCTGGCTCTGACTCCGTCTGGGGTCGTTGCCCGCGGCAGTTTTGATAAAACTGAATGGGTCAAATGCGGATTGGGGACTCCCCGGCCACGGCTGGGGCTGATTTATGGCCGGCCGCCGTGGCGTTAGACGACCTGTACTCTGCTCAACCTCCAAGCTTTTCCCCTCCGTAGTCTTATTTAACGGTTAATTAAGTTTTAGCCACTTGCAGCTGAAGTTGCAGCTACAGTTTCTGTTCCAGAAGTTTCTTCTGGTCACGTGTTTTTTGATTCAAATATGAGCTCAGTCGAGCAGAAACGGCAATGCCAGCTGCTGAGCAACAAAGCGTGCCTCATTTCCTTTGCTGACCGGGCAAAGGAAACTCATCATCATCATTTTCATCATGGTCAACGTCTACTTAAATGTTGACCTTATTGTGGTTGTGTAATTAGATTTGTTGTTTATGCTACTACTGCCGTTGTTGTTGTTGTTGTTGTTACTGTTACTGTGTTTGCTCACAAACGATATCCCATTGTTCTAAGTGTTTGCCTCATTGCTTCGTTTTGATTGAGGCTTCTTCAGCTTCTGTTTATTGTTGTTAATGAAGCAGTTGACACGCTGTTTGCTGCAGCTATGGCTATCTACGGCCAACGCCTGGCTATTGTTTGAAGGTCTATTTGGAACGTTCTTCATGTTAATATTTTATGATGGTTTACTCGAATTTAATTAAGCCTCAGCCTCAAATGCTGCAAAGAAAAAGATAGACAACCAAAATTGTAGTCATGCTTCAGAAACTTACAGATAAGCACAATATATATGCATAATATACTCAAATAACCAAATTTTAAACAGTTTTTATATAACTTTAAGCGTTTACAAGGGAGAAAAGTTAGGCAGAAATATGTACCATAACAAGCAAGTAGTACACCGATCCAGAAGTGCAGGCTTCTAAAATGTATCTGCTTGTTTTTAATCTGCGCGCCAAATATAACTTCTCGTCAAGCTCGTGAACAGCAATAGGAATGGAAAGCGAATGTCTTTTCTTCTTGGATACATTCATATTTCATACATTCGTGCATTCATACATTCATTCATTCATACATTCATACAGTCGTACATTCATACATTCATACATTCATACATTCATACATTCATACATTCATACATTCATACATTCATACATTCATACATTCATACATTCATTCATTCATACATTCATACAGTCGTACATTCATACATTCATACATTCATACATTCATACATTCATACATTCATACATTCATACATTCATACATTCATACATTCATACATTCTTACATTCATACATTCATACATTCATACATTCATACATTCGTACATTCATACATTCATACATTCATATATTCATTCATTCATACATTCATACATTCATACATTAATACATTCATACATTCATACATTCATACATTCATACATTCATACATTCATACATTCATACATTCATACATTCATACATTCATACATTCATACATTCATACATTCATACATTCATACACTCATACATTCATACACTCATACATTCATACATTCATACATTCTTGCATTCGTACATTCATACATTCATATTTTCATTCATTCATACATTCATGCATTCGTACATTCATACATTCATATTTCATACATTCATACATTCATACATTCATACCTTCATACATTCATACACTCATACGCTCATACATTCATACATTCATACATTCATACATTCATACATTCATACATTAATACATTCATACATTCATACATTCATACATTCATACATTCATACATTCATACATTCATACATTCATACATTCATACATTCATACATTCATACATTCATACATTCATACATTCATACATTCATACATTCATACATTCATACATTCATACATTCATACCTTCATACATTCATACACTCATACACTCATACATTCATACATTCATACATTCATACATTCATACATTCATACATTAATACATTCATACATTCATACATTCATACATTCATACATTCATACATTCATACATTCATACATTCATACACTCATACATTCACACATTCATATATTCATACATTCATACATTCATACATTCATACATTCATACATTCATACATTCATACCTTCATACATTCATGCATTCATACACTCATTAATTCATTAATTCATTACTCATTCATTCATTCATTCATTAATTCTTTAATTCATACACTAATGCACTCATACATTCACACATTCATGCTGTGGCGCCCCTCGGCCGGCTGGGTGGGAGGAAGGTGCTCTTAGCCCCGTGGCTTGCTGTCATTGCGGGACCTTGACCGTCATGTCTTCTTATAATTAAAGTGTCGTTCACTTATCATCGCATTGATAATATGCGTGTGCTGGTTTATATAATATTATAATGTATATTGTATTAAAGTATAGAATGACTTAGGAGTGTACTTTCCATGTTCACACTGTTATGGTTTGCTTCAAACATGTTGCAAGGTCTCTTTCAATTGAATTAAGTGTGCCAGCAGTCAACGTCAGCTTGTATAGGAACTCGTGCTGTCTTGTGGACTATCGGTATCACCGATTATGCATTAGAACCTGACCAAATATGCACCTTTGGCCTACAATTTGAAAACTGTCGCTGTGTTATGCAAACGCTAGCTATGCTAGAGCTTGAAATGTGACTCTAATTTACAGTCGTCAGCCGTTTGAATCCGAATCCGGACGTTCTAGACATGAATTCGTCGGTATTTAGTGTTTTTGATATACCACCAGCGGGTAACTTTCCTTTGAGCATTTTATTTGAAATAATGTGAATTAATGTGAAATCCATGCAGATCCCGTGCATCTGCCACTAACGACTTCACCGTTACCAGTAACGCTGATTCTGGTAGGATATCTGGCTTTCGCATTGAAGATAGGCCGAATGTTTATGCAGAATCGCAAGCCTTACGATGTGAAAAATATAATGATTGTCTACAACCTTAGTCAGATGATCATCAATGCGGCTATTTTCATTATGGTATGTACCTGGATATGCACTATGGGGAATTTTAAGAGTTCCTTGTAATCAATCAATAACTCGAAGTTTTGCCAAGATTTCCCGGCCAAATTTTGTTGTTGGCCCTAGCTCCTTTTTAATATAAAGTGTAGCTCACATTCGTGGCATAGTTCCTATGGCAGGTCTATGATATAGTTATCCGATCTGCTCCAAATTTATGTTCCTTTTTGTTTCAAACAGCTCTTAGCTTAAGAATGGGCGCCAGTGTTAAAAAAATCTGGTATATAACCTGACAGATGCATGTCTTCCCAGCGTATATCAAATATACGTTAGTTGTAGATATTTTAACACCTGTATATATTCCAATAATTCCAATATTTCAAATTCCCCATAGTGCTATATTCAATGAGTACGTTTATGGTTCCAGTTGTAAATGAATGTCCTTTACTTAACTAGGGATTCTATTGGCTCATCATTAATCCGATTTACGACTTCAAGTGCATGCAATTCCTTCCACTGCACCATCCGCACAAGAATTGGGACCGCATGTTAACCTATGCCTACTTTCTCAACAAAATAATGGATCTCTTGGACACTGTATTCTTTGTGCTGCGCAAGAACTACCGGCAGATAACGTTCCTGCATGTCTACCACCATGCTTTAATGGTGGGCGGAGTTTATATCGTGATCAGATTCTTCGGTCCTGGAGGACAATATAATACAATGGGATTCCTCAATACATTTGTGCACTCAATCATGTACTTCTACTACTTTGTGTCCGCCCTCTATCCTCATCTCAAGGGCAGTCTCTGGTGGAAGAAGTACATCACCAAAGTTCAGCTTCTGCAGTTTCTAATATTGTTAACTCAAGCTGTGCTAATGCTCCTTTTCAATCCAACTTGTGAGTTTCCACTCTCCCTGCAGTACATGCAGGTCCTTCAATCCAGCGTGATGCTGTTCTTGTTCGGCCGATTCTATTACAAGACCTACCTTAATCCTCAGCGAATGAAGCAACACTAAATGACATAAGCTGTGCGCATTTGAAACTATGTTAATAAAAACAACTTGTTGATGTTAATTATTGTTGAATTTTTGAATATACTTAAAGCGCTTTCAGTCTAATTTCAACCTTCCTCACCCACAGAGCCGAGCGAAATGGCAAACAAAACCTTCTGGATTGTGGCCAGAAATATTGAATATCGTATAGCCATAAAGGTGCCGTTTAGAAGCTCTACATCAGCCGCAGAGCCAGGGTCTATTTGCGGCGTAACAATGCAGCAAATCTTAAGTACACCACATTCAGGTAATCAAATTATAAACAAGGTGTATTACCACCCTCACTCCTGACTAATCCTAGTAGATTCCAATCTGGAGCCGTTTAGAAACTCAGCATGGCCAATTTTCCTCATCCTGGCAAGCTATTTGCTGTTCGTCCTTAAAGTCGGCAGAGCTTTTATGGCAAATCGACCACCCTACAATTTGAGGCAGGTAATGGTGGTTTATAATCTGGTTCAGGTGGCCTACAATGGCAGTTGCTTTGTAATTGTAAGTACAATTGCAAAAGAGTTTAAGTTTCATAAATTATGTTTCTATATATTTCGGCCAGGCTTTTTATTACGTCTTTATTAAATGCGTTTATGATCTACGCTGCATGACAACCTTACCGCTGGACGATGAACACAAATATCTGGAACGTCTGGCAAACTTTATCTACCTGTGCAACAAAATTCTTGATCTCCTGGATACGGTATTTTTTGTGCTTCGCAAGAATTATCGACAGATAACATTCCTGCATGTCTACCACCATGTGACGATGGTTAGCGGTACTTATATCGTGACCAGACTTTATGGTTCTGGAGGACAATATATTGGGATGGGAGTGCTGAATTCATTCGTTCATACCATTATGTATTTCTACTACTTTGTGTCCGGATTCTATCCTCAACTCAAGGGCAGCATCTGGTGGAAGAAGTACATCACCAAAATTCAGATCATGCAGTTCATAATATTGTTAACTCAATCTGTGCTAATGCTCCTTTTCAATCCAACTTGTGAATTTCCACCCATTCTGCAGTACGTGCAGCTATTTCAGGCCGGCCTGATGTTAGCCATGTTTGGTCAATTTTATTTCCAGGCCTATCTCAATCCACAACGTCTGAAGAATTTATAAATGCATTTAAAGATATGCGATTAAAAAGTACTTGTTAACAAATATTTGGTATGACTGGTAAATAAATTAAAAAATTCTCTCCTAACCCTCTTAGTTGAAGCCAAAATTAGTTATAAATTATAATGAGCTAATCTTATTGCCGGGAACTATACCAGATTCATGTAATCAAGATCTGTAAATGAAATCTGTGACAATGTTCTTGACCAGCTCAACATGCCTTCAACCTCAACACCTGAACAACAATACGAAGGCTCTCTTATATATTTTTAGCCTAAAAATGAAAGAACGAATTACATTATTGAAAAAGGTTTTATTGTTTTTCAGAATATTCACAATAATGATATGGTAGCTTGTTCGCTTTTTAAGAAGAAACAGACGACTACGTACAGTTTTGATTAGATATGACACGATCTAAGCTCATATGCTTTTGTTCATAATTCTTTACATGTTTTGGTCTTATAAAGATGTTTCAATTATCCATGACTGTATTCCATCAACACACCAATTGGCACGTGCTTATTTTGGGCGATTGTCAAATTAATTACGAGAGCAAATCTATGATCTATGATGTCCCAATCTAAGGGTATTTCATATGACGATCTGATTCATGCGCAGCATCTGTATGTGGATCGAAATACGAAATACGTCCTTGAACGAAGGGCGAATTTGACTCATCTCGTTCTATAAGTGTTTCATAATAGCAAGAGCTAGGGCTTCTTCAGTCACAATAAAAGTGACACGGTGACTCAAAGAAGGACAAAGTGACTCAACAAATGTATAAAGGCGAGACAACGCTAGCAATGTTCAAGCAATCGAACTCAATCGACTGTTAAATAGTCTAATACATGATATGATAATACGATATCATATTATATAAATCAATGCCCGAAACTAATACACCCTCCTCAAAACCTCTTACACCGAAACCACCACAACTTATAGATGCTAATTTATGTTCTAACCTTCCTCACCCAAAGAGCCGAGCGAATACCAAAATATTCAATCTCAAAATCGAATTCCAAATAGAATTACAATTCACAAGTTTTGTAACAGTCGCAGAGCGAAGGCCCATTTGAGCGGAACAATCATGTTCGAAATTTTTAATACACCACATCCAGGTAATGAAATAGTAATAATCTAATGTTATCTTAATCGCGGAAAAATCATTGCAGATCCCAATCCGAAGCTGTTCGCTGACTCACCATGGCCCGTTTTAATTGTTCTCACAAGCTATTTGCTATTTGTCCTTAAGACCGGCAGGACTTTCATGCAGAATCGGCCACCCTATGAATTGAAGAAGGTGTTGATGGTTTACAATCTCTTCCAGGTGGCCTACAATGGTATTCTATTTATGTTTGTAAGTATTGGCACAGGCTAACAGTTCCGCAAAATGAATTTCTGGCTTTTCTTGTAGATCTTTTACTACTTGTTCATTGAACAAATTTATGATCTACGATGCATGGTATCCTTACCACACGACCATGAGAAAAAGAATGTGGAGCGCATCGCACAATATGCGTACTTTTTCAACAAAATTCTCGATCTTTTGGATACAGTTTTCTTCGTGCTGCGCAAAAGCCATAAGCAGATCACGTTCCTGCATGTGTATCACCACGTCATAATGGTATTTGTGGGATATCTGATAATGCGCTTCCTAGATTCTGGAGGACATTCCACTACTCTTGGATTAGTAAACACTTTTGTGCACACCATCATGTACTTCTATTACTTCCTCTCGGCACAGTACCCAGACCTTAAGGCCAGCATCTGGTGGAAAAAGTACATCACACTGACGCAGCTCACTCAGTTCGCAATAATGTTTTTCTACACCGCGTATGTTTTGATCTTTTCTCCGAATTGCGGTTTCTCGCGTTGCCTGCTCTATTGGTATTTGCTGCAAGGCATAGTCTTCACATACATGTTCGGGCAGTTCTACTTGAAGACCTATGTGACACCAGTTCAAACAAAAAAGGAATAAGCAAGAAGAGAAAGCGAAATTCGGCTTGCCGAAACTTTAATACCATTGACATTGTAAATATATATCCGGCTCTATGAATCAAATATAAAGTATTCGTATTGAAAAAAGCAGTTCCTTGGTTTGTATATGATAAAGTAGCCTGATAGGGATCAAACTTTGTCGGTTTTGGTTCAATTGCAATCTTTAGGTGGGCACATGGAAGGACGGACATAGCTATAGAGACTCCCCTTGTCAAATATATATTTATATGGTCGGAAACTCTACCTTCTTTGAATGGTATAAAAAAGTAAGGCTAAATATATACGAGGTGTTCGGTGATATCTAAAGATTTTGGACACCGTTGGTCTGCAAATCGCTTGAAAAATTCCTTGGTGTCACGAATCTTCGAGAGATTTCTCTTTTCGAACTACAATTTCGAATCCACATCGATTATTTATGTGCATATTGGCTGCCTGTAAAAATAAACCAGTTGCCTATTTAGTTTCATTTAAATTTTGTTTATGCCGATTCACTTTACTCGGAAAAACGATATTCTTTTCAATTATACAATTTATTTTTAATAAAAGGATTTCTTTGGAGGTGCATTTCACCAAATCTCCATGGAAAATAGTAGAGATAGCAGGCTATCCATGACACCGAGATTTGTAATTCTAGTGGTCGTTGTTTCCTGGACACGCGCCATTTGGTTATTGTTTTGATGGTGAATTTTGGTTCAAAGTTCTCAATACTTCAATCTTGCTTCCTAGTTTTCTGGTAAATGGTTTTAAATTATACATGAGCGCTTTGAACTATTTTAAATAGATTTGAATATATAATGTATTCTCATTGGTTACGCAAGCTAATAACGCAAGTCTTCAGGTAGCGAAAAACTGAAACCCTTTGGTGTGTGGGGCCTTCGCATTCAATTAAAATTAAACTTCAAATTCAAATTTTTGCACTGTTCGAGGTGGTCGATGGAAATCCGTTTACATGGTCAGACGTTCCAGACAACACAGCTGTTGTTGAAACGGCTGATTACACTAGGCAACACTAAAATTGTATATTCGATGAGGGCTATTTTTGATAGCTATGACGAAAATGCTTCAAAAACTGCTCTACGGTGAAACGTGTTTGTACAGAATTTTTCAAATCTGTTTTTTTAGCTTTTTTTCAGAGTCTACCGCTAAAGTTCTAGCTTGTAAATGTTTATATTTTGCTTTGATTGCTGCAGGTATGTAAGTGCATAGGTTTAAGGAAACGTAAAGTTTTGGAATTGGTATTCTTGAGTAATGGTCAAGGTCACCTCTGAAAAAAAAACTTAAAAAATACCAGATTTCAAAATTTCTTTATAAAAAGTTTCCCCATAGATATAAATACTTTTTTACGAGGTGTGCACAAGGTGACTTTTAAAGTTTCACGGACAACGTACGATTTCATGATCGATTTTGTTGTTATTGTTTTGTTTTTCACATGTCCTGAATATATATTTATAGTTTTAAGTGTTTAGCATGCTTAGTTTGCTTTTCACAGATAAAAAGGCTAGACGTATTTTGTTGGGCTCATGGATTTTCTATAGTATCTGTCTTGGCTCTCCATATACCCATGATTCGTCACCAGTTAAGATGCTTTGGAGCAAATCAGGATCATCACTGACGTCAAGCAAGAGCTCCTGAATGATGCTTCTGCAACGGGTCAAAATTCAGGAGTTTCGGTTTTCATTTAATTATATATTTCTGAACCGCGTCTATGCCATATCGCATGGTTCATCTGGGGTGGCATCACTGGACTGTGGTGATCTGGCACTGTCATCAGGGATGTGTTGTATCGGTATCGTCTGAAGGCGACAACAATTTTGGCGGTTCATTTGAAGATGATCGTTGGTCGCCTACATTCCTCAATTAGCGCTAAGCTTATGCATAGGAAGAGCTGTTAGGTGTATATTGTTGACGAACGACTGACTGGGCGAAATGCTTAGTGCTAGTAAACAAGAATTGATTTAATTTGCATTTGAAAAACAAAAGGTTTCGATTATATAGCGCTTGTAAGTTTCTAAACAGTCTTGACTATAGGCTAAGTTCATTCGGACGACAAAGTCGGGGCGACGCCATGTTCGGAAACTTTGATACGCCACACCCGGGTGCGATTAGAATTAAGTTCAATATTTCGACAATGTGATTGTGTTTATCCTCCCCCCACATAGATCCCAATCCCATGCCGCTGACCAATTCGCCATGGCCCATTTTTCTAATCCTCACAAGCTATTTGCTGTTTGTGCTAAAGATTGGCAGGGATTTCATGAAGAATCGCGAGGCGTACAATCTGAGAAAAGTGTTGATGGCTTACAATCTCTGTCAGGTGGCCTACAATGGGATTTTCTTCATGGTTGTAAGTATTCACAAGTGATTTGGCAGTTCTTACAATAATGGGATCTACCTCGTAGACCTTTTATCACCTGATCCTCTATCCAATTTGTGATCTGCGCTGCATGGACACCTTCCCACTGGGCCACAAGCATAAGAATCTAGAACGCATGGTACACTTGGCGTACTACTTCAACAAGATTCTCGATCTCGTGGACACGGTGTTCTTTGTGCTGCGCAAAAGTCACAAGCAGATTAGCTTTCTGCATGTCTACCACCACATCATGATGGTAACTGGCTGCTATTTGGTAATGCGCTTCTATGGCACTGGCGGCCACCTGAACGCCGTCGGACTGGTGAACTCCTTCGTCCACACTGTCATGTACTTCTATTACTATCTCTCCGCGGTGTATCCGGGTCTGAAGGAGAGCATCTGGTGGAAGAAGTACATTACGCTGACGCAGCTTCTGCAATTTGTTATACTATTCTCCCACGCTGCTTATGTGATGCTTTTCGAAAAAGCCTGCCGCTACCCCCACTTTATACTGCTCATGCAAATTATCCAGGCCGTGGCTATGATGTATATGTTTGGCAAGTTCTATTTAAAGACCTATATCCGGGCGCCGCAGCGGCTAAAGCAGGGGTAAAACTAAAAATTGTTAAATTGTATATGAGACTTAAATTAAATTGCAATATTTTATTCAACTAGTTGCGTAGACTGGGGGACTGAATGAGGGCATTCAGTCAATGGCAATTGCTTTAGATCAAAGGTCTTTGGGTTGCCCTAGATGGAGATATTTGCACATGGCTGGCATTTGCGTATCTATTTGAATTTCGATTTCATTCAATGCCAAAAGTGAAATTTTTGTTTTCCGTTTTTGTTGTTGATTCGAAGACAGCTGATTTGATATAGATATAGACCTCTGCCTAGGCCATACAGGAACTTTTTGTGTTACAGTAAGTTCTTGAAAGCTACAAACTTGGAAAGCCAAACAAGCCAGAATTAAGAAATTTACAAAAATTCATCCATTGTTAACCATACAAGGACCAAACCTATTCCTATCTCTTTTTCTATCAATTTTTCTCGGTATAGCTGAAGAGTGTTTGAATCACCGACCCGCTGATGGCTAGCTTAGTGTCTTGTCTACTAACCTACCACAACTTTCGGGCGAAAGTTGCGCGCATAGAAAAAGCATTCAACAAATAATAAGCTTGGCGTGCCCAAAAAAAAGCTTTGTGATTTCAACCCGGGGTTGAGCTGAGCCTTATTATAATACCCATGCCGAGGGTATTATAATTTTGTCAAGATATTTACACTGCATAAAGTATATATTCTTGATCAGCATGACAAGCCGAGTTGATTTAGCCCACTTTCGTCTATCATACTACCTGTCTGGGTGTCCGTTTCTATGAGAGCAACTCTCTTAGCTGTGAAGCTATCGACTTGTAACTTTCGCGTTAGCTTTCCTTTTGCTGTATATAAAAATCTTAAAGATCGGAATCATAACATATAGCTCCCATATAAAGACATATAAATGAGAATGTTGTACAATAAATGGCGCTAACAAAATTGTATTTGCAGCTTGGCTTGCGTTATTTGTGCTAGCCCTGTGCTCTGTTTTTATCATTCACAAGCAGAATTCTTGGACGGCAAATGTGTTGTATGTACATATTTATATGCTTATGTATATGAAAGTTTATGAGTTTTTATATATCACAAAGCATGCATAAACTATTTGAAAGTAAGTGTATATAGGGTTTGTGTACCCCAAGTTAGCCTTCCTCTGTTGTTCAACTTGATTTCAATCCGAAGCTGTAGTTAAACCAATCCGCTTACTCTTGATTTGATAATCTTAAACCAGTTCCGTACTTGATTCAATTCTTCTATCCTGGATTCTGGATACTTGAAATTTTAATGTGAATCCAGGTTAGAATCAAGAGGAATCAAGGCATTATTTGTGTTTGTTTTTCTCTGTGCAGCTAACCTAACTATATATTCCATGCATAAACATAAATATCTTATCTTAGCAGAAATGGTTCTGGTTTTGAATTAGATCTAGCTTATACTGTCTGATTTAATATTAAATCGTGGATTTGAACAGTTGTCTGTTGTTTGTGTGCTGAACACTATGCGACATTCAGGGTTGGCATTTAGCGTGTTGCAGCTGCAGCTGTAGTTGTAGCCAAAGCTCTGCCAAGTAGAAATTGGTTGTCGGGTAAAAACAACTGCAGGCAATGATACACACTCGCAGTCACAGCATCGCACTCGTGTTATACCCATCCTTTCCTCCCCGCAAATCCCATATACATGTGAGTAGCTTACGTCTTTGTTGTTTTTTGCTCGTTTGTTAGCACCGTTGGAAGCTTCACTTGATAAGCAAACGGAATGGCAGCAAAGTAACGTTTTCTAATGTGTGTGTGTGTGTGTGCGTGTGTGTGTGTCAGTGCAACGAACGAGTGCACATAAGTATAACAAGCTGACAGCACCCCACAACAACACCCCTCATTCGTCCACGCCCACACCTATATAACAGCTGATAAGACAACCGGGGGCGCTATAACTGTAGCTAAAGTCTGTTGCACGAGAGTCAAACTTAAGCCGGAAATTTACTGTACGTATGTTACCGCCTTCGTCTCCGTCTCCGTCTCCGTCGTGGCCTTTTGTGAAGGGCTGGATCCTTGGATTCTACTGCAAACAATTGCATTTTATGGTGTGGCATGGGTATGCCAGGGCGAAGGGGGCGTTGGCTGGAGGTGGGTAACGAAAACAATTGCCGCAAATATGGCAAATGGCAATTGAAAAACAAAAGTCTCTCGGGACACGACCAGAAATCCGTTTTGCTTGTACTTTCACACTTTCGCATGTTTAACAAAGACACTGCCGCAGAGGCGACGACAACGACATCGAAAGGACATCGAGAGGACATAGTGGAGGACAAGGAATATGAGAAGAAGGCGAATAAGCAGCAGCAACAAAAAAAACGCACAAAATTGGCTGTGAACTGAACGAGAGGTGGCTTTGTGTTGGTTTCTATTTTTCTTTTTTTTCTTTTTCTTGTGGACTTTCAGCATGGGCTTTGAATCTCAGCTTGGACCGGGGAGATCTTGCTATGTGCGGTGCATTTCCGACAAAGTCAAATGGAAATCTGCATAAAAACCTCAAGTTGCATTGATACGAAATGCTGCCGGTCATGGGCACAACGTAAGCCACACTTGAGTGGCCCCAACCCAAACCCATTGACAATTTTTCCTTTCAATATCCCAAAGAAAAGTAGGTAAGGAAAGTGCCTATAACATTCTAAGAGGATATGCCAATAAATCTTATTAAAATATTGCCAAAGTTCTCTACGATTTTTGCTCAAAATGGCGAAAGAAATTAAAGCCGCGTTGGTTGGATGAAGTTTCGGCAAATGTTCTGCCTCAATGTTTAATACTTTCTATAGCTGGCTGAATGGTAAGCGTAAGGGTGCCACGTTTGCTGAGAGTGAAGAATAAGCACGGTCTGTTCAGTGACGGTATGTATAGGAGACTTGGCCTGAAAGCAATTTAGCTATTGTTTCCAAAGATGAAGAATAGATTTGATGGAGAAAGGCCACTTTTAAATATCATATTTACATTGCTAGTTTATATGAATCTAGTCCCAAGGACTGTCTAAGAATCTCTCAAAGCAATATACTGCAGTCTCTAATTTGGATATATCCTCTAAATCTTTTCAAAATTGCCTGTAAAAAACTTATAACTAATGTGTGAATGCCTTAAAGATTTAAGTCAACGTTTCAATTAATTTAGCTCGTCAACGAAATGAAAGATATATGTATAGCAACATAAGACCTCTTGTATAATGTCTAAATATGTCTAAACGTATGTAATATAAACATTTGTTAGTGATAGCAATCAGCTGAAGTCATGCATAAATCACATTCACATACATATTTACTCAAACATAGATAATTCCAAGCTAGACTGTGGCTTAATTAACATACGAACTTTCAAACATGGCACATGACTGCGGTCTCAATGCTCGCACATAGACTTTGGTACCCATAATGCATGTACTCCTCGAGCACCTGCATGTATATATAATAAGTATTGCTTAACCCAACCCAACTCAGACCAGATCAGACCAGCCCAGCCCATCCCAGGCAGTTGCTCGTTCCACATGGCAACGTCACTTGTAACCTGGTGAATTCCAAAGGGATTGCTGGCAACTTTGCCATAATTTACACTTTATCGAACGATAACAAACAACCTGCATAATATATGACCCTCCCTCTCTCTCTCCTTTTCTCACTCTCTATGACTATAGTCAGGGACAGGTGAACACATGTATGTGTTTTGAGGGGAGCGTATCTCGTGGTTTGGTGCATTGCAATTGAAGGCGGACGCTTTGAGAGTCGGCGAAAGTGTGCCATGAAGTGCTTTAAATATGCGTGTCGTGTGCTCAAAAAGGCATAAAATCTGAAAAACCCTGCCAAAAATTGGCATTTATGAAAATGCGCAAAGCGCTGTCAATCAAAAGAGGCCACCAAGCCAGCTTCTTCAATAAGCATATTCTAGTGAAAATCCCATAAAATCTGTGACAATTCTGTACGGCGAAAACTAACGTAAAATATCAATTCAATATTGCAGCCTGTTTGGCATTCATGGGATTTCATGTTCTATATTCAACTATATATTTTATCTTCCTTTATGGCTATTCTAATGGTGGTGAAGGAGCCGAGTTAGCATTTTAAACTTTTGAATTGGAATATATGAGTTCAAGCCAAGACAGGCCAAATATAATGTTATTCAAGGGGAGCATTTTTGCATAATCTTTACGTTTGTAAGGCAAACAGCCTGTCTTTGTTTTGGGCCACTGAAGGGTTAATGTTAATGCAATGCTTAGACTGAAACTGTTAGTCAACAGGAGACCTGAAACCTAAGCTTGTTCCTGGCATATTTGTAAGCTTAATGTAGCATACACTCCGGCGCCATAAACATTTGAATTTAAATGGCAAAACCCTCAAAAAAAGAAAACAAAACGACAGTGCCACTAGGAGAGGCGTTGCGAGAGGTTTGGGTTTTTGTCCAAATGCGAAAATGTAAATGATAAACACATGAAAATATATGTATATATATATATATATATATATATAAGTATATATAAGCTGGCTTTGGCTGTCTTTTGAGGCGTTAATAGAACACAAACCGACAACCTTATGGCATTCATCTTGCCCTGGGTCTGTGGCTCAAAATGGCATAATAAAATTTTAATTCGCTACGATTGATGAGCTGCACACGCTTCAATGGGCTCCTAACTGCCAGTGTCAGGCTGGTTGGTAATGGTGAGACGAAGCGGAGCGGAGCCGCACTGGCAGTCGCAATCGAAGCTCAGAGCCAAAGCAGGCAATACATACATTAAATTTTATATGGCAGCCTCGACACCAATTTGCATGTGTATTTGTGTAGGTGTAGGTGTGCATGTGTATGTGTATGTGTATGTGTATGTTTGGACTGTCTGCAACATTGATTGGATTTGTTTGACTTTCAGAATGAGAAGCTCAGCGCCCACCATTTCTTTGCCTCTCTTTGCCCTCCCCCATCTCAGCCATATAGGTCGAGGCTAAGTGGATGGCATTTGGTAAATGCCAAAGAGCCTTTAAAGGTTATATTACATATATGTACATGCATGCGATTGTGTGTATGTGTGGACTTGTGGTAATATTTTCACATTTGCCAGACCCAAATTGCAACCGCATCGCTTAGTTTAATATACAATAATTGTGATATGGCCAACCGGATCCTTCAATCCCCTGTCTAATGAAATGGAAACGGCCCTAATTAATGGGCCTTCAGCATGGACATTACCAAAATGCATAATACACATTACAGCACGAACGAATGGGCGCCTACTTCTATGGCCACCAACAGCGAAATGTCAATATTAAATGTCCACAAATAAACAGTTGAAATCTATATTAGCATATACAAATTTTTGAAATGATAAACACCATTGTCAGTTATATTTATATCTGACAATCCCATTAATATAATATAAAACTGCAGCATCACCCGTATATATAGCTGTTCATGGATATCACTTGCCATATATCTCCACCACGAAGGTGAAGCCCCTGTTGCGCTGACTCTTAAAGCGTATGCTGGCTGATTTGGATTGTGGGCCACCTGCCGCCAGCCGGGCAAAGCCACCCCTGCCGCCCGGCACCTGATCGATGATCTTAATTTGTGTGATGGTGCGGTTCTGTAATCAGATGAATGATAACAGTTCACAAGAGCCATCTCAACTCACCTGCTGACCAAATTCAATATTGCCCATGACAATTCTCTGGAATTTGTACTGCTGCGTTACGATTTCACGTCTCAAAAGTTTATCCCCGGCACTGCGGGAGCCATACGTCATGCTATGACCAGAGCCGTTGCAAACGGCGGCAAGTGAAAGCGAGAACAGCACAAACACATAGCAGGCTTTCATTTTTACGAATGACTTTGATGTTTCGCTATTGAGAGGCTTTTATATAAATGAGGAACCAGAAAAGCTCAATTGGTTGCATTAAAATTAAAAACCTTTTTTTTCGTTAATAAATGCAAGGAAATGTAGAAAAGCAGAATCCGAAATGCAAAATAAAAGTGTAAATTTACATCAACCTCATTAAGCTTGACGGCTGCTGTTTTATTTAAGTAGAAGTTGACTGTTGTAAATTTTACTGGAAGGTTAACAGGAGGCACAGTTTTTAATTAAGTAAATCTTTTAAGCCATATATATATATATATAAGTCAATGGGTCAACTTTATATATAGGAACGGCTTTGAAAACAGACCAAAATGTTATTAATATTACCAAAAGTCGAGATATGGGACCAAATATATAGAAAATCGAATTGATCTTTCTTTGCTCTTCTGTTCTTTGCTTTGACCACTCAATGAAGCCCAACCAGAACAGATGTCGTCTAATCAATCCAATGATTTTTGAATCTCAGCTTAAGCTGGAAAGATCCGGAAATTCACCCGGCAAACTCAAATGGAAATCTGCATAAAAACCTCAAGTTGCATTGATACGAAATGCTGCCGGTCATGGGCACAACGTAAGCCACACTTGAGTGGCCCCAACCGAAAGCCATTGACAATTTTTCCTTTCAATATCCCAAAGAAAAGTAGGTAAGGAAAGTGCCTATAACATTCTAAGAGGATATGCCAATAAATCTTATTAAAATATTGCCAAAGTTCTCTACGATTTTTGCTCAAAATGGCGAAAGAAATTAAAGCCATGTTGAATGAAGTTTTGGCAAATGTTCTGCTTCAATGCTTAATGATCATATTATATAATAATATAGTATAATGAAGTTCAGTTATATTAATATCTGTCCATCCGATTATTATAATATAAACATGCAGCAGCAGCCAGATTTATGGACATCATATGCCATATATATCGACTATGAAGCTGAAGCCCTTGTTGCGCTGGCTCTTAAAGTGTATTTTGGCAAAGGTGGCATGTGGGCCGCCTGCCGTCAGTTGGGCATAGCCGCCCTCGCCACTCCTTATTTGATCGGTGATCACAATCTGTGTGATGGTGCGTGTAGGCATATGTGGTCCATGTTTCTGCAATTAAATGAATGACAACAGTTCAGGATGTCCTTAGCTATGCCAGCTCAAATTCGTTTTGTGTAGACTCAACACACCTTCTGCTCAAACACATAATCGCGAGTGACAACACGAAGGAATTTCGACTTCTCTGTTATGATCACACGTTGTAGATGCATATCCCGGAAACTGCGCGAGCCCCACGTAACGCTATGACTCTGGCCACGACCAGAGGCGTTGCAAACGGCGGCAAGTGAAAGCGAGAGTAGCACAAACACGTAACAGACTTTCATATTTACGAATGACTTCGCTTTTTAGCTATTGAGACCTTTTATATAAGGCAGGAACCTCTGAAATATCCAAAATAGCTCAATTGTTTGCCCCAAAATTGAAAATCTTTTGTTGTTAATGAATGCAAAGAAAGGTAGGAGTTAAGCCTTACAGCTGGCAGAATCCGGATGGCAAAAGAAAAGCGTAAACTTACATCGGCCCCATTAAGATTGACAGCTGTTGTTTTATTTAAGTAGAATGTGTCTGTTTTAAATTTCACTGGGAGGTCAACAGGTTTAAGGCTTAGTCAGTCTTTAGTTAAATAAATCTTTTGCTTATTTAAGCCATAAATTAATAAAATACATTCGAATGTGTCAACTTTATATATAGAAAAGCTGATAGTGGATACTCTGTGTACTCTGACTAGAAACTCCAAATAATTTGTATTATTTTGTATATTCTATTTCTTCTATTTCTTCTATTTCATTAAAATATTCAAATGTATTCCCAATTTTGTTGCTATTCATTGTCTCATATTAATTCCGTGGCCATATATATTCTCCTTTTACCAGGAAGTGTAGGCTTATGTGCTTATGAATGTATATTTCCAAGAACCCCAAACTTCAATCTCTAGTAAGTCAACATTAAACATGCAAATTTCCAAATGAATTATAGGAGAATTTTGTGTGCCCAGAAGCAAAGGCAAAGGACTTAACTTGAGAGCTTCTCCCTCCATGCCACCTCCACCCACCCACACACTTCCCCAAAGAGCTTCATCATGCCAATACCATGGCTTTTTTGCTTGAAATTTTTGCCACGTGGGTTGCTCTCAAGCTTTAAGCCAAATATTTATTTAATTTTAACCTCGCCCCTTCGGCTGCGCTTTACAACTGCCACCACACCCATGATGAAGCCCTTGGCCATACACATTGCCCCTGCCCATGCCCTGCTGCACAGATCCAATTTACTCAAGTACAAAGACCCTGTCGCGTATATTGTTGAAATTTTATTGTGCAAACATGAGAATGTTCTGTCTCTCTGTGTGTGTGTGCGTGTGTGTGTGTGTGTGTGTGTGTATGTGTGTCTGTTTTATGGTTGCCACGTTGGTTTTCCTCATTTATGTGCACAAACAAACGCACAGAAACAGCAAAAACAACAACAACAACAAACGCTAGGACCCAGGAATCGCTGTTAAGTGTCTTCTGCGGGTTATGTATATGTCTCTGTGTGAGTGTGAGCAAAATAAAACCAATTTTTTCGTAAACAAATCAGACAAAACCACAAAAAAAATGTTTGAGGAATATTTATACTTCATACTCGTACAGTTGTATAATAAAATGGCGCTTTTGTATATAAATACACTTAGAAAATATTCTCTACGAATTATTTCTGGGCACTGAAATTAGATATCTTTAAGTCTATCCTAATTATATATAAGTGATCTTACAGGGTTTACAAGCTTATAGTAGGAAAGTGATTTTAAGACCGTTTCTTGATGGCTCCTCTGAGAGGTATATGATATAGTGGCTCTTTATTACTAGTGAAAAGCTGGTTAGCAATAATTGAGATAATGAGATAATGAGATAATTGTTCGAGTAGAACACAAATTAACAGACCAAAGTCCATCTATTGATTCGGGTTGTCATGCTGAGAGGTGGCCTAGATGGCCTCATACAGGTATAAAAACTCCTTCAGTAAATTCTACTTTTCTATAGCCAATTTAGTACTTCGGCAAAGACAAACTATCACCATATAGGCAGAACATGAAGTTAAGTGAGGTGTTTCCAGTTTTACACAACGAACACCTACGAAGTTACTCGTCTATAATGATCTCGATAACTTTATCTCCATTAATAACAATCTTAATACGAATAAAACATCTATTTGTCATTGAAAGCCAGAGAGCAAATTTATACCGACTTCGGATTTCGTGTCGCACGTTATGCGGCAGCGGCCCTCGATCGGTTGGACGGAATTCGGCTGCTTTGGCATGGCTTTCGCATGTAACAAGCCCCACAGCTTGGTGTCGCTGCAGAGCCACTTGATCATATTGCGCGTTGTACTTCAACGTACCACATACATACACGTGACTATGGATGGACCACGAGATGGCCCACTTCTGCCACAGACGAGGAAAGACATTTTAAATCATCTTGATTCTTGATTCATCTTGTGAGAAATTATAAGAAACACTTTGCCATGTTCCCTAAATATAATCAACCATCTTCAAACTACATTTGTGAAAAAAACATATGTTTTTCTCTGAGTGTAACTCACAGCAATAAATATTTGTGGTGCTTTTAGAATTGTGCTGGCATTTTATGTTTCACAAAGCATCAACATCTGCAATGGCACGAAAAACAAAACCCATTGAAATTGCACATGTATGTGTGTATATAGTAGGTTGCCTTACGCATAAATACCCACACGTGCATATGCAAATATTTACCTCTTTTTTTGGCATTGCTCATTCATACTCTCGCACTGTACATTCTCAATTGAATAGAGCGTGTCAATTAGCAAAGTGAAACATTCTCGCACTTGTCAATTCCAATACAATCGGCAACTCTTCAGACTTCAAGCACTTTAAATAAGTTTAATTAAAACAAATGGCTCTCGAAACAAAACACGCACTGCAAACAATTGGCGGAGTGCGGGGCGACAGCAGACGGGCCCTATAATTAAGGCTTAGTGATGGAGAGAGAGAGGAAGTGAGAGGGCAAGCTGTTTGTGCATGAAATCAAGTGATATTGTCGTTGTTTTCATTGCTGTTGATGTTGTTGTTGTTGTTGCTGTTGACACTGCTCAGGGCAGCAACACTCGCTGCTTACAGGCAAACTAGCAGTAGCAGAACACCGCCCCTCACTCTCACACTCACACACACTCGCACGCAGAGACAAACGAGAACATCCTTCACTGTTCGTGACAAGTTGGAGACAAAGCAAACAACACAGCGCAACAAACTTCAGGTTCTTGTTATTTCATTGAGGGCAAAAGAGCAAAGGAGGAATTGTTGAATCCCGCAGTAATTTTCACGCTTGAAATTTGCCTCGACTTTTACATAATCAACGCACACACACATACACGCGCAAACACAAAACACAACGCCAGACAGACAGTGTGAATTATACGCAGCCAGCTGGTGTTTCCACTTTTCCACCTAAGTTACAGCAAACAGATAGCGCAGGACAGGAGCCAAAGGACAAGCAACAACACAAAAAACAAAAACAAAAAATTCTAAGAATCGCCTAAAAGTTGGCCAAACGAAATTGTAATTTGAGATACATTTTTTAGCCTGTTTAAATTACAATTTCCAACGGACATTCGGGCTATTATACTCAACATATAAAAGATTGTGCTAAAATTTGAGAAATTTTCATGAAAATTTTATGGACAACTTTTGATGTACAAATGAATGCTTGAATGGGCGTCTCTTTGAAAGACATATTCTGTTTCTTAAGGTTATGAGTATGTAGCAATGTACAGTAATGCTGAGGTAGTTATGTTAATTACATAATTGACAAATTTGAGTATAAACTTAAAAGCTTTCTATGAAATAGATGTAACTCTTCACTGTGTCAGAAGTTGCTGAAAAGTTTCACATGACACAATTTTTGAAATGGAAATTCGAACAAGTTCACGAACATGAGTAAATTATTTGCCTGGATGACTTTAGTAGGGCTTAGCATTTGTGAGCATTTGTCACTAAAATTTGTCATTAGAACAAGGAAAAGAAATGAATTTTAATTTCTCACCTAACCCCTAACCTACTCTAAAATCTTTCCCTGTGAGGAGGCATTCATTCTTGATTCAATCATTCGTAAACCAACCTGCAGTTCATTTTGAAATGGAGGCTCTGCACTAGCAACCAATTGGTATTTTGAACGGGAGAGCGCGAATACATAAAGTGGGCAAAGCCGAAGCAGTTGTCAGGCAATACGCATTTGGAGATGGAAAAGGATTTGGAACAGTTGTCACAGAGTGAGAGTGAACGGTGATGAATGGTATCTTTCACGGTATAATACACAAGACCTCAAGCCCAGGCAAATAAATAAACTAGTTTTCTTTTGTCAACTGACTCATTAATTTGGACTTGCAATTAGCAGTCCACCTTATAACACGGAAAATTTTTAAATGTCTTATGATTCATGGTATAAAACTTACTCATTGTTAAAGGTATGAATGCTATATGAAACCATTTACATTTGGCCGGTGAAAGTATGTAAATTGTATGTATGTATGTAAATTTGATGTAGCATTTTGGATGTAGTCATTCATGGCTGTTCGTGTTCATAGAGTAATGGGTACATTGTATTCGTGCAAATGTATGTAACAGGTAAAAACAGCCTTTCCGACCCTCATAAATTATATATTCTTGATCAGAATAGCGGAGTCGATTAAGCTCTGTCCATCCGGACGAAAGCCTATATCTCGGCTACTATAAGACCTAGAATCAGCAAATTCGATATGTAGACTCCTCTAGTGTACAAGCTGATCAAATTTGCTTTAAAATTATGCTACGCACTAACATTTCCGTTTCCTGTCTCTCCCTCTCCTCCCTTCTGAAGCAACTGTCACTATAAACAAAAATCGAAGGGTCGAGGCATTGTTGCAAGAGTAGCGTTTGTGTCCCCCTTCTACTTACACGCTTGCCTGAATGACTGAAATTTGATTGTGCTTGTTCAAATCCAATTGGAATGTTTTTGTGTTGTTTCAAAATGGGGAAGGGGGTTTGTAAGCAGCCGCAGATTGAATGTGTTTTTGCACTGTTATTGAAGTAATTGAGTATTTCGACTATAGCGTTATGACTTGTTTTTTTTATTGTGAAATATGGAATTAAATGGGAGCCAAGATCAACAACTTGGTCTTTAAAAGTTTTATTGATGTTCCACAGGAAGTCAGCTAGATGTAGTAAAACTTTTATACATTTTGGCGAGTGATCAAAAGTAATGTTTTCCTATTGTCCAACAAAGTATATATTTACATAATGTTAGCACACCGCTTCTGGGCATATTGAATGACCAAATAAGATAACAAATTGGGGTTAATGTTTGACCTATTCTGGAAAATATAGTTTAATCATGATTGGCTATTGTAATTACAGAGATGTAGAATCGCAAATGTAAGTCTCTCTAAGATGGTTAAGGAAACAACGTCACAGTTTGCAAAAACACTCTAACCAAACATAAGAAATGTTTTATTCCAAGAAGGTTTCGTTATATAAAGTTAGCTACATATGTCGCAATGCATTACATTGAGTTTCATTAGATCTAAGTTTCATTTATAGATATATAGATATATATATATATATAGAAATGTAGACCAATGTTAATTTATCCTAAAGATTATCTTAAACTCCAATTCGGCTCTATAAGCGCTCTCTTCCTGAGCTTTATTTGCATTGTTAATACTCATTTGTTCTCTTTTCAACACATTTGCTAAATTCTAAATTACTTTTCCCTCAATTTTATACTTTTGTTTGTTTTATAATAAATCAGAGCATGAAACCCCAACTATTTCCAACTATGCCATTCCTTCTTCTTTTTAAGCAGTCTCCAAAGAAGAATGAGCTCAAAGTTTACAGCATAATGCTGTCTGAGAGAAGCCTAATTTGTGGTACAGCATTATGTTGCCTTATTATATATCATTACAAAGCCGTGATGTGAAAAAGCCACTTAGTGGTGCTTGCGTCTGTTTATATAGCTCCCACGCCCTCAGCCTCTGAATCCCTATACCAATTCCAGAGCCAAGGAAAGTCCTCACGCTTGGGTGGGGTGTGCAGTAGCTACTTTTGCTCTGACAATGTCAAACTTGAGTGGCGCATTTGATGGGGGCGACACTTCTGCCCTGTCACTGCCCCTGTCACTGCCGCTGACACCCTGCCTCAGTAACGGTTCTCTTTCTTCTTCTTAGCGGACAGCTTTGTGCTGCAAATAAATACCCATTTATAGCGTAAATATGGTAAACGACGTTAACAGGCCCTCGAGTGTCAGTCAGCGGCTGTCAAAGCCACCAGAAAGGCGGCGGCAAAAAGCGAACATCCACGTCCAGCAATGGCGTAACGCCATCTACTCCCCTTTGGACTACCCCTCCCTCACACCCAAAGCCAAGCCACAATGCTCAATGAGATTGCGCCAGCTCAGGCCCAGCAGAAGCGAAAAGACATTCGCTTTGGCAATTACGCTGCACATTTCCATTATTAAAATACATGGCAGAGGACACCGGGCACTTGTTGATGTGGTGCAAATGTCGCCAACGGCATACACCATACCAACCACCCACCACTGACACCCACACTGCCCAGAAAGTGCTTTGTCACTGTGCATATAAATTCCAAGTTAAATTTGAGAAATTGACAACTTGACAATGGCAAACCTCAACCAACCTCAGCTGCTGCAGCTGCATTTGAACACAATTTTCAATGAATGCGAAATTCGTTCGGACATAAAATTATTTGCAATGCTTTTTCTGGATTTGGATTCTTGCTCTAAAAGGCCAGCATGTAAATTGCATTTCGTGAACCCGTCTCCTTTCTTTGATTTTCGTTTTCTGGGGGTTCGTTTTTATAATTTAAACTGTCGACGAATAAGAGTCAACTTTTCTGGCATTTCCTGGTTCCATTGGCCAAGCACAATGAAATTTCATGATAAGCCAGCAAATGAGTTTTCACATTTTCAGAACGTGACTGAGTGCCATGAGTCGCTTTTTTATGTTTTCCTACACTTGCGTAGGGTATATTAACTTTGGTTTTGTACTTGGTTAGCCATTGAATGGAGTAAGTATATTTATATATCAGCAACTTTACCCATTGTTTCAGAGCTGTGCGTCTCAAAAGATGCTACGATATGATGAGCTTATCATATAGATAGGAGTCGGTACAAGATCTCAATGTTTTAGTTCTATATAGACCCTTTTACCTTCCCCTAATCGAGGTCTCTTAACACTTTATCAAATTAGAGCAAGATTTTAGCAGTCCCGATTATGCCAATCCCAATTCTGCTGGCGAAGGAGCAAAGCCATAACCTTCTTTTATGAAACAAAGACTGCAGATCTCGCAAAGCTTAGCTACTTCATTGGGCAAAAAGAGTGAGAGAGCGGCGTGAGGTCGAGTATGAATCGCCAACGATTCTCACATTCACGTGATCGTCTGCTCTCGTCTCTATCCTTATCGATATGCCACAGCACACTCTATTTTATCGCCAGATGCTTTAGAGTATGTAAAATTCGGTCTGGCTGCAGCTAGTTCATCCTATTTGCTTTCCTTTTGTTGCGGCAACTTGGCAGCCAGTCAAACAATGAGAGAATTAGTTTTCATATTTAATTGCCCGGCATGTGGCATTTTGGCTGAAAATTTGAAAAAGTGCAAGCAAATGTCATATTAAATTACACAAAAACTTGCAAGTTGAAATTGAAATTTGCTTGCCAAAAGCCAAAGCCAGAGCCGGAGTCGTTGTCGTTGTCGGAGCCCCAGTACGGCTCAAAAGTCAAACACGAACGGCTCGAGTTGTAAAAGACTTGCCAAGTGCGCTTGGCTTTTGGGAAAAGTTGGCACAAATTAGACCTGGTAAGCGAGTAATGGAGACACCAACATCCGGCGTCTAAGGAATGCTTATTATTTGCATAAATTCAAAAACAGAGCAAACCAAAAGGAAAAGAGAATGAAGGAACTGAAAGAACATAAGGAAAAAATGCAAATTGTGCTGGGCTGGTAAATTTAAGTGTCAGGCAAGAATTCAGTTGTTAAACTCACATTAGGCAGAGTCAGAGGTGGAGGGCAGGCCAGCTCATGGTCATAAAGTAAGTGCCACAGTGGCATTGGCAGCCTTGGTGCTGCCTGCATACGCATTCGCTACTGAAGATGCTACTCATACACCCTGTGGTACCATATCATTTGCTGTTGCTGTTGCTGCTACATTTTATTTTGCTTTTCATGGCTTAATCGAAAGCCGTGCGTGACAGTGGTTAGGGCTAGCTGAAGCACGAACCTGCCAGCTTAGCGTTTTTGTAATTCGAAGACGCAAAGAAAAAAGAAGTCTTTCCACTTGCCACACACAACTTTTCATATTGTTTTGCTGCAATACAGCCATGCCAGTTTCCAATTGCGTTGCCACAGCAGCCAGCTTTCCCTTTGCCATTCGATGTCAATTTAAAGTTTTACGCTTTTTGTATAAGCCGCAAGAAAAAGAACACACATACACATACACATAAAGAATACAAAAAAGTATAACAACAAGCAAACTTTCGTTGCCAAAAACTTTGCGCATTGTTGGAAAACTCTCCGCTTCCCAATTCGCTGTTGTTGCTGTCGGCTAAGCTCGGCATAATCGATTTGCTTTTGCCTTTTCATTTTAATAACTTTTTCATGAGTAAACCAAAAGTACTGCAACAATTACGTGCCGTAAGTGCAAGAGCAGCCAACAGCAACAACAATAGCAATAACAACACTGACTTCGCCTAGCTGAAGTTGCAATTCTTGCCAAACCCCCATTCGCTTGCAACAAACTGGGTTAAACACTTCGCCAGGCTTTCCACCTGAGCTTCCATTTGAGTTTCGCCTTCGTTTTCAACTCTTCCCTTGACATTTGGCGCGGCAACATTGTTTGAGGCTCCCACAGTGCATTCAAGTGGATGTGCCTTCCAACCATAATTGAGGCACGCGCAACGCGCAACACATAAAGGAGCCATGAGTAGTGATTTCTGGCCAAGCATAACGAAACTTTTGGCTCAACTTTTGGTAATTTGGCAAACAAAAGGCTGAAGAAATCCATTCCATTTACAACTCCCAAGTTCATAGCATTTGTAAGAACACTGGCAGATGGTATTATGATTTGAATGTAACATAAAGCATGCGAATGGATTCAATTTATATATACTTTAGCAATGTATACCATATTTTGGCTCTGTATGTCAATTATATGCCAGATTCGAGTGTGAATTATGATTTCTATTTATTTTCAAATGAACTTTCACCACGATATTGACCCATTTGCTACTTGAAATCTGAAAGAATGCTACAGGAGTGCTTTAGCAGTAGTTGCAGATGTCGGAGGCGTATAGGGCTGGCAAGATTGTTCGCCAACGAGTTTGGGTGCATCTCGAGCTTGTAGGCGTATCGGCTGCTGTGGGGGTTAACCTGGTCCCCGACCAGTACAAGTCTCAGGTCGCTTTGGATGGTCGCTCTGGATGCACGACGACCCTTAGCCTGTCGAGCTGACTCCTAGAGGCAGTGCCCCATACCTGGTTGACATAAGTCCAGGTAGGCGTAATAATGGCTTTAATTCACAGAGTCTTGGTTGAAAACTGAAGCTTGCTTGAACGCAGTCAAGCTTTTGGAGTTTCTTAAGGCACTTGGCTTTGACCTCCGAAATCAATAATGTAACACACTTTTCATGGATTATGTAGCATACTTTAAGGAGCGCCATATAAATGCATTCACCGTTTGAATCTTCCTAAGATAACCGTTTAATGGTTTAATTTGTTAATTTGTTTGTTTAATTTGTTGTAAGCTAAACGTACTTAAATTTATGACTTCAATTTCTTGTTCAATTCAATAATCTCATGTTATTTATACCCTTGCAGAGCGAATTATAATATTGTCACGATATTCGTAACGCATAGAAGGAAGCCTCTCCAACCCCACAAAGTATATATATTCTTGATCAGCATGACAAGCCGAATCGATAAAGTCATGTCCGTCTGCCTGTCTCTTTCTATGCGAAGCTGTCTCTCGGTCTTAAAGCTATCGAATTAAGATTTGTTACTATAGAATCCTTTCTTGAACCAAATTTGGTATTTGTGAGTCTTAGAAGAGTTTACGTCTGCTGAACAGAGTTAAATCGGATCATCAAAGTATACATATCATATAGATAAGGAATCAGCTCTTAGTATAGGATTCTTTTTGGTTTTTACTCGAATTTAAGGAAATTTAGAACGCTTAAGTCTTAGAAGCCTCCATGTATGCTGACCGAATTGCGAATTTGACACCGATTTTGACCCACTTGATTTCATCAACTCTTTAAAATACAATTTCTATTATATTATATATATATATATACAAGCAGATAATCGCAATTAAATCAAGGATTCAGAGTTGTCTAATGAAGGAAAATTATTGAGTGTTCAAATGGATCAATTTTAAGTAGATTTCATGAGTTAACAATTAATATATTTATTTATTAATTCGAAAACAGTTTTATATGATTATAAAATCTGCTTAAATATCTTCATCAATTATTGAGAATTTACCTTTTGTATTGTGTATTGAAATATTTCATTCTACTTACCCACAATTTGTTTTTCGCTTGGTAGAGCGCGTGCAGCCACCGTGCAACAACACTGAAAATACAAAAATAATATGTTAAATTAATAATTACGAATACACGTTTAAATAATGTATTTAAATAATTGATTTACAAATGTGCAAACCGCAATGCCCTTGGGTGACGTGAGATGATGATGAGCTTAAATGCATCAAACCAAATAAAACCGCAGCACAAACTATATAAATAAAACTGCCGCTCAATGCGTCACATACATACACTTCTTCGCTATCTCTTTCCCTCTCTCTCTATGTCTCTCTTACACTCTCTGTAAGCCACCTTTACCCATCGTTTTATAATTCAATTGCAGTTGATTAAAAATTAATTTTAAATTAAATGGACGCTCAATGAAATAGCTGGACGCTTTGGAAGCTTTGGTTGTGTATAGCGGGCAGAGATTATCGACATGACATGTCATGCCGGGGGGGAAATTGGGCAAAAAGTTATGTATAATACTAATACATACATATACGAGTACATGAACAAGTTCAAGCGGAAACGGAAGTTGTTGCCAAGTCTGTTGAAATCAATTTTAAAAGTAAACTTGTTACGAAAACACAAAACATTGTGAAAACAACACGAGCAAACGAAAACTAATTGCAGTGCTCATTTGAAGCTTGTTAATGGGCCTTGTTGTTGTTGTAGTTGTTGTTATCGATTATAACATACACACATATACTCACAGATGCCTCATAAGCCACACTCCACATACACACATGCGTCGTTCTCGTCCTTCGGGCTGGCTGCCTTGGTAAAAGTTTTAGAAATTTATTTGCCTCATTTTCCACACATTGTTTGGTCTTTAGGATCTGCGTGTGCGGCTACAGAGTAATTTACCACGATTTCAGCTGCAATTAAAGCTCAGTTATATAATACCAGCTCAACAACTCTCCCCACACCACTACTTTAACACACTAAACTCTAATTAACTGCCCCCCCCCCCCACTCCCTTCTCCACGCTTAGAAAGCTCAGCTAATGGCAATTTATGTGCAATAATTTTGGTTGGAAAAACTTGAAAAGGTTTTTGCATTACCCTCAATTTCCAGCTATTTACAATCTCTCTCTCTCCTTGCTTTCTCTCTTTCTGTCTCTTTGCCACTTGAAATCAACGTTATCAAAGCCATTTAATTACTATTAATCTGCAAAAGTTGTTAAAACCCCATTTAAAAATGTCACCGTAATGAACGTTGATCTGGTCCTGCAGTGTCCTCTTCGGCCTGCTGCAACCTCCTCGTCTCCTTCTCCATCATCTTGCAACTTCAATTTCAGCTGCTTCTTGCTTCCAGCTCCGGCTGTAGCTGCAGCTGGGATGTTAATTAGAAAACTCTTGAAAATTATTAAAAACTTTTGTGCCAGCCCTGGCTGACAGACAGGCAGCCCAAAAGAGATGCCTCAGCTGCCAACTTTTGCTGCACACAAATGTTTTAAGAGAGATAGTTGCAGCTTTTCTTTTTTTTTCTAATTTCTTCATTCTGCCAAGAGTTGAGAACTACTTGTGGCTTTTCGATGGCCTTTGAGATTTACGAGCATAGCTATTATTTTCATTTATGAACTAAAAGTGGAAATATTAGTAAGTCGCAAGGCTATTAATTGAAGGACTTGCAATACGACTACACTGATAAAACAAAATGACAGGTAAATGTGTTGATATTCAATTTAGTAAAACTTACAAATTTGTATATTTTTAATTTTTCATTTATTTTCACTTGTTTTCTTTTTTGAATGGGGCAAATCGTGCAACTGTTTCGAGGGATAGTTAAGACCAACCGATCGTGTTGAAGTTTTTAATTAACCTTTATTTTGGATGATAGTGTAGTTAGTTAGTTAAACTACGTCACTCTAAATTCTATATAGGGAACTATCAAAGAAGGTGTACTAGTTATAGGTTTTGCAACTCAAAGGCTAAACTCAGTTAAATTCAATATGACGGACTTTTTAGTAAAATTAACAATAATTGATTAAATATTTCAAAAACAAAACGAATTTTCATTTTCAAATTTCTATTAAACTGTAGGAAACTCAAAATCCAAGTTTCTCATACCAGATATAAATTTTCAGTTCTATATAATATTCAACTCGCTTACGAATAGCTCAGTCGAGATAAGCCTAAATAGATGTGGTTTCTTCATCATACAAAAAAGATAATTTCAGCTAATTTATAGAATGTTTTATATAATTTCAATTGTAATTGCATTCACTATGAATTGCATATAAATTTATTTTAATTCAAAGAAATTGAAATATTCTAAGATTGAAGAATATAAAGGCACAATTATAGTTTAAGTTTACATTTAATCAACTTCTTTGTATGAAATTTATTTACATTTCATATGAAAATATTTACATTTATCATAGAAAAATCAATAACTCTTAAGGTTTCACACCTTATTTTTGAGATATTCGAACTTAAATGGAGGCAAATCGTTGCATCATCAAAAATAGATAAGCAATTGCAATTACATATTTATCTTTCACTTTATTCACTTCCTTGTTATATTTTTTCAATTTGTATATCAGTTGCATACTCAAGTTCAGTTCAAGGTTAACATATATAATCCAACCCTTTTGTTATGAATATTTCTCACATTTCATTCATCCGTTTAAACGGGCAATAAACATGATGATTATAATCAAAAGATCACACAGTGGTCGAAAAGGCCAATCTGGCGAGAAATAACTTTTTTAAATTATGAATAAAAGAAAAATTAGCCTTTTTCTTATTTTTTTTTTAATTTTTAATATATTTAATTTTGCTTTCATATAAAAAAAATATTTCAGAAAATATATTTAGGTCTTACATTTATACTTTTCATAGTTTTCGCTGCAGTTTACTTGGCTTCCGATTTTCGATACAAATTTTTGAAATTTTAAATGAATTTCTTAGCATTGCTGTTCGGTCAAACTGTCTTTAAATTATTTCAACATTTCTTTGTTGGCACAGTTTCACCAAGAAAGGGGCTCACCTTGCATACAAACTGAAATTTGCAGACCATTTTGACACTTGACATTTCACAAAAGTCAAAAGTTCAATTAACACAAAAAACTGACGGATAAACAAGTTGCGTTCCATTAAAGTTCTGAGTTCGTTAGAATAGACGATCTTCTATCAATGTTAGCTTCTACAACAGATTTTGATAAAAATTTAGTCAATTACTTAAAACTTTTACACAAATGTAACAAATTAATCTAAATCTGTAGCTTTTATCAGGCATTTAACTTGAACTTAGCAATATGGGGAAATATCTCAATGAACACACAAACATACATGTGCAGCTCACAGTTCAACTATCCATAACAAAAATGAAAAATCGATCGAAAATAATATCGCTGGAATATAATCTTTCAAAATATAAAATATCAGCGGAATTCAACACTTTAAATTTATTTTATTTCGACCGTTTCGACCACTGTGAATCGTAACTAATTTGCACATCTTGGCCGTAGATTTGACTGCTGCTGTGACTGCTATATCTATTGTCATGTTTAGTTTCAAAATACACTTAGCATCTTTTATTAGTGCCAATTAGGTGGAATGCTACAAATAACTTGGACGAAGTCACCGCCGAGTGCATTCACAGACGCGACTAAACATATAGATAACTGCTTTGAACCAGATATACATATGTCCGCTAAGCAATTTCGCATTGCGACAATTCGTGTCTGGGTAGCTCGAGCTGAAGTAGAGGCAGAGTATAGAACTAAGGCTGGGGGCTGACATTTAATCTCAGCGTCCGCCCGTGTGGTTAGTCGACATTGTGACCTCAAAGCGAGCGCAAGCATTTGCAAGATCCAAGATGCCGTCTAAGGAAACGCAGATTCAGATCGCTGGCAACTCACTGTCTTCTACTTCTACTAAGCCCCAGCAAGCGGAGGAGTGGGGCAATGGCCTGGAATTTCTCTTCTCGTGCATTTCACTGTCCGTGGGGCTGGGAAACATTTGGCGTTTTCCATACATCGCCTTTCAGAATGGCGGCGGCACCTTTGTGATACCCTATCTCATAGCATTGCTGGTCATTGGTCGTCCAGTTTATTATCTAGAGATTTCTCTGGGTCAGTTCAGTGGGCGTGGTGTGCTGCGTGCCTTCGACGTGGCACCTGTGCTCAAAGGAGTGGCCGCAGGACAAGTGCTAGCCACTACGGCATCCATAACCTATTACTCAAGCATTATGGCGCTAACGCTGCGCTTTCTGGTGGCCTCATTTAGTTCGGTGCTGCCTTGGAGCTACTGTCAGGAGAGCTGGGGCAACGATTGCCATGACGGCAGTGACGCCAACTCCACGGGCAAGATGTCAGCCGCACAGCTGTACTTTGAGTGAGTTGGAAATGGGAATGCATTTGTCCCCACTCAATCACTTGCATATTTTTACTGGCTTTGTTAGACGCGAGATACTGCATGAGCTGCCCAGCATTGAGAATGGCTTGGGCCTGCCCAATCCTCAGCTAGTGGCCTGCCTGGCCTTTGCCTGGCTTGTGATTGGTGCCGTACTCATCCGTGGCATCAAAAGCAGCGGCAAGGCTGCTTATTTTCTTGGCGTTTTCCCCTATGTGGTGCTGTTGGTGCTACTGCTGCGTGCTGTGACATTGCCTGGTGCTTGGGATGGCATTGTGTACTTCTTCAAGCCGCAGTGGAAGGAGCTGCTCAATCCCCTTGTATGGTATGCTGCCGTCACTCAAGTATTCTTCTCGTTGGCCATTTGCTTCGGCACACTCATCACATATGCCAGCTACAACAGCTTCAATAGGAATGTCTACAAGTGGGTTTGCAGGATTTCAGCCTTTTTTATCGTGGTTAGCTTTACCGAATTCTCAATACCCTAGCGACATTGTTATCATCACCACTATGGATTCCTGCTCCTCGATCATTGCGGGCTGCATTACATTTGGCATACTGGGTAATCTGGCCAAACAGACTGGCATCACGGACATTGGCAGCGTCGTCAAGGGCGGTGCTGGCTTGGCCTTCATCTCCTATCCAGAGGCCATTGCCAAATTTGACTATGTGCCACAGGTAAAGTGTCGAGAACATCGTGCCCGTTGGGCGTCCTAAAGCACAACTACCTAAAGATGTTCGCGGTCCTTTTCTTCCTAATGCTCTTTGTACTAGGCATTGGCAGCACGGTTGGCATGGGCTCCTGCATACTGCGAGTCATTCGTGACCATTTTGGGCAAAGGGCAGCACCGAATTGGGCACTGGCTGGCGGTCTGATGATTCTGGGATTTGGCGTTAGCATTATTTATATGACGCCTGGCGGACAATTCATACTAAATCTGGTGGATTTCTATGGTGTATCCTTTACTGCCTTGATTCTGGCTATTGGTGAACTGATAGCGGTAGCCTGGATCTATGGTAAGAGATGTTTAAGACTAACTTATCGAGCTTGCTTAAGGTATAATCCTTTCAGGCGTTAGTCGTTTCTGTGCGGATATTAAGTTCATGATGGGCATTGAGACTGGTTGGTATTGGCGCCTTTGCTGGGCATACATCACCCCAGGACTCATGGCAGCTGTTCTGATCTACACACTCGTGGACATGGCTGCCCTCACGTATAAGGGTGTGCCCTATCCGGAGTTAGCTCACGGTAAGCTCAATCTACGAATGTTTTTTAGCCAAGATTTCTTAGGTTACCTCTCTCTTGACATTCCAACAGTCTTTGGCTACTTCTTGGCGGGCATTGGATTGATACAGTTACCCGGCTGGGCCCTATATGCTATATATAAGCAGCGTAAAAGCCATGGCAGTTTTTGGGAGGTTTGTTATCCTGCTCAGCCACTTGTAGTCCTTATTCTAATAACATCAACACTTTTGTAGAAACTATGTGCCGCTTGCAGACCAGCAGACACTTGGGGACCGGCTCAAACCAAGCTTGAGCTGCATATGGACAGTAAGTAGGACATCAGCCGATGGCTTACTGGGCGCATACGTAATGTTTAGACTAGAATAATGAAATAATTTTGCAATGTCTACAAATAAAATCAGAGACAATGAAATGCCCTTGGTTACTAATAATCTTCTACAGTTAAACAGCTAACAAATTCATTTCCCAAAAGCAACAAAAACAAAAATAATACAACAAACAACAACAGCAAGGATCAGCCAGGAAACTGCAAGTGCAGCCAACTGCAAGCGCTTTTAATTACCCCAGGGTGAAGCTGCTTTGGTATATGCTTTGGACTGGCTCTGGCCATGGCATGTGATGGCATGGCAGTGGAAAAGCCCAATGGGTTCTGTATACACATACATGTTAGTTGTAATGCCAGACATGTGGGCAATGCGGAAATGCGCAAATATCAAATGAAAACCAGCGGGCAAAGCGAGAGAAAAACGGGCAAAATAAAACACCATAAATAAAACATTTTGTGCAGCGCTGTTCTACTCATTTAGAGAGGGCTACAAAGCGAAGAGCCAAGGGGCCAGAGGGCGCAACAACAAATCAAAATAGACGACATGTAGTACATATATGACAAAGTCGCAAAGTAAATATGTATGCAAAAAGCTTGGCAGTAGCACTTGCAAAACAACATGAAAACTCTATGAGTTGCCAGTGCAATGGCTTCAACGTATGACAGCGCATTTATTTACATGTAAGTCTCCATGTATGTGTGTGTATGTATGTGTGTGTGTGTGTGTGTGTGTGTGTGCATCAGTTGTCAAAAAATGACAGTGTTAAATCTTATCCTCTAAACACAATTTCTTTCCCCCGCCGCTACAAAGCGCCCATCTTTCATTTCCCTCGCTCTCGCGAAACAACAAGAGGAGCAAGAAATTGTAGAGTATGCGTTGACTTTGACTGACATGTCGTTAGCGTTAAGTGCGACAGCAACTGTGACTTGCCAGGGCCATATTGCGTGTCCTGGCTATGTCACCGCCCCCATAGTCATGGATCGCACAACGAAATACCAGCCATATTCACATTGAGTTAGTTATTATTATTATTTCTCTTCCAGGTATCATGCCTTAATGATGCCCGTTAATCTTGAGCTTAAGAAAAGGGGCAACGCAATGCTATATCATTATTGGTAATGACTATGCCCTGCCCACTTTGACAACTTTGAGTACTAAGTTTTGGATGGCTGATTGATTAGTCATACACGACATGGCAGCATAATCAAATTACCAGGAGATGAGACAGAACACTCAAATATACGCGAGAAGATGCCTATCTGTTTTCAAACAACAATTAGAGATGAGGAATGGGTGCAGAGAATGGTACAGTTTTCACCTGCAAGGAAGCCGGCCACATTTCTTTGAGAGTTATTAAGAACTTAACCAGCTAGGAATATTTTGACATACATACATATTAGAGCCCTGCACTGGCTACATGAACTCTCGACCAATCAAGATTGTACAAACTTGTATAATCATACAAATGACTACTTTCAGACTACTTTCAAGAGACGTAGACATCCTACAACAATCATTATACCATTCACAGAAAAGAATATGATTGTATATTCATTTTGTTATGAAGTTTGCCGACCATATAAAGTATATATTCTTGATCAGCATGACTAGAGGAGTCGATATAGCTGAGACCATCAGTCTGTCCATTTCAACACAAATATCTCAAAAGTATTTAGAGCTACAAAGCTGAGCTTGCTCTATCTGCACGCTCGTTGAGTACGAGGACAGCTATATCATATAGCTGACATAGAAATAGCTGTTTTAGTATGAACACAGGAGAATAAGGAAAAGAGCATGCCATGTCATGGCACAAGAACATCCATTTTCACTTTTTCCTTCGGCTGGCCGTCAGTTGAAAAGTAACTTTTCTTTGACAGTTTCTTTGCCAAATATTCTTCAACATTGTGCAAAAATTAGATTGTTTAGATCCCAAATGACTTAAATATTGGTTTTAACCCTGCTCGAATGCCTACTTTACTACTTTGCAAACACTAAAACTAGCCTATACTTTCTAGGCATAAGTTGGATAAATTCACCCTGAACCCACAACGATTAGAAATTGCCATCAAAGAAGCAGATTTCGGGCAGCAACCATTTGATGGATAAACACATTCAACTCCAAATTCATACAATTATCTACCACATACCTCGTACCCCCTTTCCCCTGCTCCCATATCTAAGCTCTTAACCTAAACTAGTTCTGGCAGTTGCTGTTGTATTTGACTATACAAAATATGAAACCTCCAACTTCATTTGGCTTATTTTTGGTTTAAAATTGTACAAATATGCCAAAAACTGGATTGCAAAACATATGTAAGTAGTTTTTACTTTATTGGCTGTTGGTAACAACCACAACAACAACAAAAAGGATAACAGCAACAACTAAAGCAGTCATTGAAAAAAAACTTGCCATCATTGCTAGATTTAAAACGTTTATCGTGTTGGCTGCCAGTACAAACATGTAGAGCTCTGCACTGGCTCTCCATTCACAGACAGCACTTGTCTAACCTGTCGTATACTTAACGTCATGTGCTTCAATTTGTGCACTTTCCCAGGCATGTCCAACAAATAAATACATGTGTATTTGTGTATTCGAAACCTGCCATTAGTTGTAGACTTATTTTGAGCTAAATGGCAGTTAAATGGAAGGTAAATGAAATTTAATTGCACTCGTCATTTGGTCAGTGGATCCTATGAATATTATGGTGCGACAGTTGATCGGTATAGAGATGACATACTAAATGTGTGCTCACTTTTGGAAACAACTAAAAATTTATATAGGATCAAAGTAGTTATAGAAGCTTTTTCAATTCGTCTCATAAATGTTGAATAAAACTTCAATTTATGTTCCATAACAACCCCGAAACCTTCCAGGTTTATATTACGTATACGTATTGAATTACCACTGCCCGATAGTGCCGACATTATGCGATTACCAATCCCACTCACTTTTGTTTAGTTAAGAGCTTGTTATTAACAATGTATCACACTTCACTTATAGCTGTCAATTACTGATTAAATCAATATGGCTTTGACATTTGGCCTATAGAAATATTACCCATTCCTATAAGCCACCACTGCCTAAATAGTCTAGACAGCATAAATTTCCGGCAGTCCATACTGTTTCTCCTTCTTCTCAGTCTTTTATTATCTAATTTATGTCATTTACGAGCGTTTGCCGCTTATCAAAGTCACAATAAATTAAAGCAGAGCTCAGCTGTTCTTGCCATCAGCTTCAGCAACATCAGTGTCGGCGTCATCAGGCAAAGCCAATTACGCTTATTACATAATTCAGCAGCAGCAGCCGCAGCAGCAGCAGCCGCCCACGCAAACAATAGATAAACACAACAACCACAACAACAATGAGAAGAGATATGTACGAAAGTAGCTAATACCGCGACAACTGCGACAGAATTGCGAGAAATTCCTGGCATTCTAAAGAAATTGCAAGCTAAGGAAGCAAGGTACGAGGCAAGGTAGGCCAGCCCTGGGGAAGCAGGGAAGCAGGGAATCAGTGAAAGCAAGTAAAGTCAAGCAATTAAGAAGAGTCGCGCCGACTAAAAGCCTTGATAGCTATGGGCAAAACTTTAGACCAAAGTCTTTCATTTGCAGCCAATCCCACTTCCAACTCCAGCTCCAAGCTTCAGCAAACAGCTCCAGCTCTCAAGTCTACACTTAACAAAAAAGTGGTCAGTGTTATAACAGTGCCAGTACGAATGAAACTGATCTTCGAAAGTGAATGCAGTTATTGCTGTTAATATTCAATGCCACCAGTGATGGGAAACTATAATTGTGCTCGGGAACGGGCATGCTGAATGCCACAATGATTGTTTTTTTCTCTGAGTGTAGCTAAGGTTGGGCATACTTCGCATGGTCAGCTCCTGTTGAGTGTTAATATGTCAAGTGGAGGGAGTTAGCTGCTGCTAACTTGTCTTGCCATTGTCTTGTCCTTGTCTTGTCTTATCCTGGTGTCTGTTCCACTTACACATGTACGTCCATATACGAGTATAGCCTGCAACTTCAGGTTTCATTAGCAAATTTGTAACCCAAATGGAATGTGTGAGAGTTACATGCGTGCCTTTGCTTTTCCGACATTCTGACAACATAATGCGGAATGCCAAAAATATTTGCCATGTGTGTGGTGCAGGTGGGTGTGAGATTCCGTGAATGTGCGTGAAAGGAGCCAACATAGCGACAGCGACAGTGAAATCCTATTAAGAAGTTTTCTATCGCAAATTAAAATCTAAATACGCCAACAAAATGATGGCGACGTCTGCGCCACGGGGTAGCCGGCAATGCCAACCCAGCTCCAACCAACAATGGACACGCCCATGCCCACCACCTGGGCTGCAAACTCATTCCCCCCTCCCTGGGGCGTCTGCTTACAGTTTGAATTATAAGCTAGAGTAAATTTAATAAAGGTTGTCCCTAAATACATGCCCAAGCAAAAGACAGACCAAAAAAGACAAAGATGGTTGTCAAGGCAAACGGCAGGAGCGGTTGGCCGGGCCAGAGGCAAGCAGACTACGACAATGTCAAAGAGTTTGGTGCACGCAATGTAGGCGTGGCAGCAACAAAGCACGCCCACCTGCTACAACAATAACAACACGACCAGCGACGGCAAAGTTTTCCATTCTTTTTATACACTTTCAGCGGGGGTTTCAGAAAAATTTCACTGAATTCGCAAAACATTGAAATAGATAGTTAAAATTTATCAATTTTTCTAAATCAACAAGATCAACAAGGCAAACAAATTTGATTCCTAATCTTGTTATGCTGAAAACAGTAATTCATCTAAATAAGTTATACAAATTATTAGGATATTACAAGCAACTTCTTTTAGAGGTTCCCAGGTGCTTCCCTAGATGCTCTCAATACTCAAAACACATTGGCATCGTTGTTGTCTCTTTACATTTACGGCCTAGCATACAAGTTCCCATGCGAGCTTTGATTTTGACTTACTTTCCCTTCACATTTCCAAGAAACCACCATGTACGCCATAAGCTCTTTTTTGTGTGAAAATTTCAGAGCTCGCTCCATCTCACTCTCTTATAACTTGGCCTGTGGGATGTCCATCAGTTAGTCAGTTCATATAGAGAGAGATATATGGCTTTATAAAATATTCAGTATCAAACACATATATTTAAGGGTACACGCGTTTCGGCTATCTAAAGTTTGTCTTACTTTCTTTTTTCTTCTTTTTGCTTGGCCTGGCAAATGGCAAAAGTTTGTTCTTATTCATTTTACTTTATCCCATTGTTGTTGTTGTTATTGTGGCTGTTGTTGCTACTTTAAGCCGTTATTAAATTGTGTGCCCAAGACAGCGGCAGCTACAACAACAACAACAACAACAAGAGCAATTGTCAGCTAAACAAACGATTGTCATTGTCAAGTGTGTGCGTCAACCTTTGAACCTGTCCCTGGCTCCGAAAATTCGAATTCCGTATCCAACTTCGTTTTCGTTTACGCTTACCCCGCCCGACCTACCGCTATGCCGTTGTCTATTTCGATTCGCACTATTCCACCCAAGCCCGGCCCCTCTCCGCCAATTGACTTGTCAAGCGTTTTTGGCTTTTTGTTCCTTTTACATTTTGTTTCCCTTCGAGTCAGAGTCAGTTTAAATTGAATTGTTAATTCGGGCAACCCTTTTTTGACGTCAATGCTGGGCTAAAAAATATTTGGTAAACCTTTTTGCGGGTTTTGTTTTGGCTTTTGTCACCGTTATGCAAACATTTTCCATAGCCATGGACAACAATTGGCATTTGTGTTAGCAATGGGGAACACAGCATCCTGCCACTGCTGCTCCAGCTGCTGCCCGGAGTCAACTGTGGGCATGCCAAAGACACTTAATATACCCGCTAGATGGAACAATGAAACACTGAAATGCCACTGTTCTCTGGCATAACTTCTACTTTTTTGCTTTGCTTTTCCATTTCTATTACTGTGTGGCATTTGCATACTCGCATAGACAGTGGAAAACCGCAGCAAAAATCGTGTTCTGTTGGTTCGTTCGTTCGTTTCCACATTGTTTGCATTTGCTGCTCGATTCGCTGGTTCTCGGCGCATAAATCAAGCGCAAAGCACAAATATTTTTCAAGTGACAACAAATATATAATGACCCCAACCCATTTACCTACCCACTAGCCTGGCCGCCACCATATAACAGAGAATCGAGAACCTGAATCCTGGCTCTTGGCTTGGTGGGGATCTGAATGTTGACGTTAGGTCTGACTGCTTTTATGCCGCATTTACAGTAAACGACTGCACTTCTAAGTACCCTAACTAAGTAGAGAGTTTAATGGCTATATCGTCCAATATAGCAGTTATATATATACTGCTAAGAGTATATAAGCATGTACTTAATTGATTCGATATATCGCTACGCCATCTTCTGTTGATCTATGATGTTGTGCTAATGATCTTCAATGTGCTTCTGTGGCTTTCTTGTTTTACAAACTACCAGAAGTTTCTATGATATTCTAGAAGATTTTTTGGAGTGGCGGTGGAACCTTGATTAAATGTATCGAAAAATACCCTACATACAAATATATAATCTGCTATCGATATCTTTATGTCGATAGAAAGATATCGATATACATTTATCGATAAGTCAAAAAATAGATGTTATATTTTTTATTATATTTATATTTTGAAAACGCAATTGAAAACGATATATACGATAATTTCATATATCGATATACATATATTAATAACCTTATATATATCGATATACATAAATTGACAACTGAATATATCCATAAATATAAGCGATAACTAACTATATCGATATGCAAATATCGATATCTCAATATGTCGATAAGCATTATTGACTACTCAATATATCGATATTTATTGACTACTCAATATATCGATAAACGTATATCCAATGGGTGCAAAAATACAACGAATTTTTATTATCGCTTATACAAGCTTATACAAAACGATATATAGCCCTTGAGCTTCCCTGACCCGTATTAGCTAACAGCAAAACTTTCATACCGATCGGTCCAATAGCTTAGGCGCCTATAAAGGACAAACAGATATATATAGTATATATATATAGTATATACTATAATAAAGATAGATATCTTAAGCCACTGGGAGTTTCACAGTTAGAGCTTTTTATTTTATTATCAACCTATCATGCTGCTCAAGGCGGATAATGGGCGTTGTATGGTTGTTTTTCTTTATTTTTGCTCTTAGTTTTCCAATGATGCTTCTTAAAGATGTTGACCGAAATATTTTAGGAATCTTAACAATTGAGTCTGAAGCAGTTTTCCATACTATATCGGTGCCTATAAGAACTACTATGTACCCTAACCGAACATTTATGTACGCCGCAACAATTGTTTGAGCAAGTTAACCTTGCCGTGCATTTGGAAGAGCATGCAGAGTTCAGGATTTTCATGGCAATGGATTTCCATTTGCGTTTCTATCCTTTTGTCCATGGGATTGTTGTTGAAGTAGCGCTGGTGTTCCACATTTAGAAGCGGCTTGCGCTTTGCTGATTTCGTTTTGATTACGGCAAATTGTTTTTACCCGCAGTCGCCATTGCCGTCTCTATTGCATTTGCCAGTTCTGTTGTTCTTACGATTTCTATAGCCTTTACTTATTGCCAGTGTTCTGTGTTTCGGTTTCTATTTGTTTCTGTGATTTGTGCTGTGGCCTGAGCGCGACCTTATGTTTATTTTGTTTAGTTTTCCGCTCTGTTGATTGTATTTTAGTGAGCTGGAATCGTGGAGTCGTCATAAAAGCGCATTTGTCAAAGGCTCGTCATGGCGGCAAGTCCCTAATTACGCTACCTTTTTGGGCCCCCAAAGGCGAAACCTTAGTTTGGCCCTTGACAAATTCTATGCAAATACAAATGGCGTGCTGTGGACATTTAGACGTCTCCACTCTCTTACTCTCTGAGCCCCCCCACACGAAATATTTATAAATGAGTTTATTTGCAGTGTAATTTGAGGGCAATACAAATGAATGTCGTTATGTAATGGATGATGCTAAAACTAAAGTGGTGCGCCCCGACTTTTGCTCATCCTATCATTAGCAGAAGCAGCAGCAGCACAGCTGCGAGAAAAAACAAAAAAAAATACAACAATAACAAAAAATGTATAGCGAAAAACATGAAAATGCAGTCAACAGTAAAAACTTTTTGCTAGCTGGGGCAATGGCAGCCAACAAAAGAATTCCTCGAGGTCATAGGGAACGTGCGAGTTTTTCAAAATGGCTGCCAAACAATGCGAATGTGCAGTTTACCCGTCCAGCAGCCACTCATTAATCGCATTTTCGTTTTTTACTACCCAATGGCGGCAATTAACAACTTTCTGATGCACAACTTTTTAATGAAATGAATTCATAAAATTTAATATGTACAACGTCAGCAGCACCAAAATGCGCTTAGGGTTTAAAGATGCAACTTCTTGCTGCATGCGTAAGCTGGCAACCCAACTCTGGCTTTAGCTGCAGCTGCAGCTACAGTTTCCAATTTCAATTATGCATCATGCTCGTTTTCCCTACCAACTACTAAACAAATTCTACCTCTCCTGCTTTCTTTCTCTCTCTACCTTTTCTCTTGCTCTCCATCTCTCCATCTCTCTGTAAATGTATATGGTAAATGTAATTGTAAATTTCATTTGGCTGCGTTTGACATTACATCAGAGGTCTGACAGATAAGTTGGCAAGCTGTGTAGCATTTTGCTTTCGCAATTGCCAATAACATATTCAATTTCAATTTTTCTATTGCAAATTCAAATAAATTGCTAAATTATATCACCAGAATCAGAATGGAAGAAAATTTGTAGACTATTTGCAATGCATAGATGATCAGATCTGCTCATATAGAAAAGTTGTCATGATTGGGCGGGCCACTATATCATGTAGCTCCCATATACAAAGCCGATTCAGTGATGCACACTTAGTACTCAGAAGTCACTATAGATGGCGCCAATGTGCGATTACTTAGTATGAAAGTACGATAATGTATTGTTCCTTGTTCCTAGACCTGCTCATATTGCTTTCAGGCTGAGGCGTTCGATTTCTTGTTCTCAAAAATGCTGTTTTGGTTTGCAAAAAGCTCCATTATAATCATATCTTTCTTAATGGTTTCATTTTGGCTTAGTTTCTTCAATTCAATTGACATTTTCTAACCTACCAAAGTGTGACCAGTCTCAGCCAGAGTTGCTATCTATTATAAAGGGCATTGCCGCACAGTGTTGCCATATACTCACAAAATGTTAAAATAAAGTTAAGAAGAAGGTGGCAAAAGGATATCTAAATTATCCTAATGAAAACTCAGCCCTACTTTATGGAGAATAAGTGCCATAGTGCCATAGAATGTCAGCTAAAAATATGTTAAATTTTTGTATTTTCCCTCTTAAACATGTCCATGAACATGACTAAGTGGAATTGGCTCAACTGAATGCAAACATTTGCAATTTGGTTTCTAAACATTGTTCTAGATAATAGAAAGTTTCGGTTTGATGCAAATTGAAAAACTATTCTAGTTTCATTTATTGTGAAAATCCCTTAAAATTGCATTCCCCAAAAACCTACGTCAATGACAACATCAAAATCAGGCTTACCTTTGTCAACGAATGTCATAAATATTTGAACAGGCCTTGCACTGAGTAAAGCTACATAGCCCCGTGTATTGTAATCACTGATCAAACTAGCGAATTGCTAGTGATAACAACAACAACAACAACAATAACAAACAACAAAATTAATAACGCGTAGTTTCAACAAAACTTATGTCATATTCATGGCGTCCTCCCATACAATACAGTAGCGCCAGCACGCACACATGCCACGCCCACATACACAAACACAAACACACACACACACACAAGCTCATATAAAGCTTGTTTCGATTAAACAAGTCCGCTATGAAATATGTATGCAATGACATTGACTCAAAGGACAGCAGAATGATATGCAGAAGGATAACCTGTGTGACAAAAGGTGAATAGAAAAAACTGTGACAGACAGTTGCCTAACCTGTTTTGTACTTGCAACAGCCAGCGGAGGCGAGCACGAGGTGACGGTTGCTAATTAATAACGCTGAAATTGCATAACCCCGAAAACGCAACGCAACGCGAACTGGGGTGGAGAAATGAGTTGGCAATGTTGAAACGTCGCCAGTTGGAAAATGTCAACGCTGTGCATGCAACATGGCCGCCGCTTGAACTGACGCTCAAGGATAATGCACACTCACACTCGCATATACACGCACGCCCATAAAAAGTCACACAAACACTCACAACAATGTGTGTGTGTGTGTGTGTATGTGTGTGTGCAAGCGCTTGCGTAACGTAAAAGTAGCCTTGAACTGCAACCGTGCGCTTTCAATGGATTTGCATTCCACGCTCAATGCACTGGCTACGGCTCCACCCGCACAGTTCCGCTCGCTCTCCACGCTCAAGGTCACGCGACGCCTACAACAGCTAGCAACCACAAATGGGACAGTTTCGGTGTGGAGCGCGGGGTGGCACAGGCATTATATAAACAGGCACAGGCAAAGGATATGGCAAAAGGCAACCGCAACCACAGTCAAAGCGATGTCAGGCGATTGTCGTGAAGCTTCTACTAATTGACACTTGAGGCCGAAGAGGGATACAAAATATGACTAACAGCAATATCAGTCAGTGCCTAAAACTATGCAATGCATTGCAACAAATCTTGTTGAAAGCATTCGCATCCTTGTTTCTCACACTCTGTTCTATGATGTTGCCTTTTTCGCTGCTGTTTTGTCAGGCGGCAAAAGCAAAAACGCAGCAACATGCGATAATAACAGACAAACACGCAGAGAGAAACTTGCAAGCGTACATACAACATATATGATATGAAAGCCAGGTCAAAATGAAGGCGAAATGGTAAAAAAGACAAGCGAATTGGACATAATGACCAAAGGAGCAAAATGAAAATCAAACCAACGGGTTAGTCAGTATATTTGTAGTATGAAATATAACATTTTAAAAGGAGAATGGTTTGGTTTATAGCGCAAAAGCTGAAATTTATATATATTACTTTTAATCTCTCAATTTTAGGGAATTACAAAAGCTCACGCTAAAGGATTAGAAAATTCATAACAGAAAGTCATGATAATCCGAGAAATAATATCATACAATTTTACAATTTATTATAAAAATGTATAGGATACTTTGAAAATTGTAAATAATAGTTCATCTTTACCACAAATCAAGTAATAATTTGTGCATTTATATTAACAATTTTCTTTATTGAAATTTGCGAAGTATTTCTGACGGAGCAGTAAAATTGATTTATTTAAAGTTACTTGTCAATCGATTTAAATTTTCTTTTTCTCTGTTCTAATCAAAATATATATAAATGTGGAGTTTTGGCAACCTTTCTACTTCATGAAGTGAATGTTTTTGCCGAAGTTGACAGTTGCAAGCCATACGGAGCAGACGTGCCAAATATTTGTCCAATAAATGCCCAAAAGTCTTGAACTCAAGCCGGCAAAATCATTCAGTTCTCAACTCTGGAGAAAAACTTAAGCAAAATGTGAAAACTTGTCTGGAAATGATTTGAATTGTTTAGTTAATGTATATATAAAATTGTGGTATAAACATCCTTAAAGCAAATTTCGAATAGTTCGTCAAATGAGACCAAAATCACTTTTTAAATCAAAGACATTATCGATAATTTACGAAAAAAAAACATGTTTAATCGCATGTTTTGAATTCATATTTGTTAGTGGAAGCAACTTATAAACTTAACTTAAACTTAAGAAGGAATTTGCTAAGGGACTTTACATCATTGACTAGATTTTACTCAGTTGCAACTGGTGAAGAAGAGCATTTACTAGAGTGAAAGGTGCACAGTGGTCGATTTGTTAGAAAAATTATTATTTTGCAGAAGATCTTATTAATTATGTATCTTTGTTTCTGTTCATTATGCAAATCGACCTCTGTGCGGTGACAAGAAAGGAGAGCAGGCAAATAGATAAGCTTCATTTGTCATGCTGGACTCATTCATACGCATTCTCTCTCAGACCCTTCGTAGTCGTTGTATATAATACTGATGTAGTAGTGTATGACTACTTTTGACTGAAACTAGTGTAGGTAGTCATTTATATGAAGTGATTGAAGTATTAAAAACATTTATTTTCCGAAGAATGATTCCATTGATTGCAATCAAGCAGACCTGTAGTGTATACCTTCGACTCACAACAGTTACATATCTTTATAGAGGGTATTTGTAAGGTATAGAAAGAAGTATCTTTGACGCTCTAAGGTACATATATTCTTGATCACCCTGGCAAGCCGAGTCAATATAGCCATGTCTGCTGTCCGTCTGTCTGTTTCTATGCGAGAGAGTCTCTCAGTTTTTAAGCTATCTCCCTCATTCACAATCAGACACCTTGAAATTAGAATGTGTATATGAAAGCACAAAGTATTTGAAAGAAATTAGAAAGAAGATGTTTCACTGTCTGTTACTATTGCTGAAGGCAATACTTTTTGCAAGCCTACCCATTCGTTGATGAAATGTTATCAGGATCGGGCTGCTGCTACTTTGTTTTCCTTGCCTTTAACAGTTCTGCAAGAGTTCATAAAGTACAGGTGCGCGAAATTAGCCTTCCTCTGTTGTCTTATTAAAAGTTTGATGTTTGAAATTTCAACTAAAAGAACCCTTTCAAATCACAAGTCATATTCAAAGTGATATTCTCTTTGATCCATACATTTGGTCATACCTGTCGTATGCCTAACATCTTACTGTAAGACTTTTTACCTACCTTAGAGGCATTACTACCACTAATATCAAAGAGCGGCATCAACCAATGTTATAATGAAATAATTCTTTGATATTTTTTAGAATTTTTCAAACCAAGTCATTTTATGTTCTTAACTGAGTTGCCGTAACAAATCACGTAAACGTAAGAATGTTGACAAAAAAAAAGGAGGAATAAGAAACAAACAAACTCATGTGTATGGACTGTGCCTGAACTCCACTACTGTTTGAGTCACTTTCACATCCCTAAGATGGTATAAATTTACTAAATAAAAGACTAAGCAAGATATAATGGTTAGGCTATAATGGAGCTCTTGGCTTATCTTCATTTAAGGCCTACCTAGGCAGAGTTTGTATATGTTTATTTTCATTGCTAAATATATATTTGGACAACCCTCGCTTCTTATACACACAGACACAGTCCAGGAACGTGCAACTGGCTGGCTGGCTGCCCTGCGAGCCATTTAATGCCCTTTCCGTTACTTTCCGTTAACAGCCCCATTCCCGTTTCCTATTCTCTACCTTTTACTTAGCCAAACGCGTTGCTTAGCTTTGGGAGCTCCGCCTGGCATTTGGTTATGCTGGCAGCTCTTTCATTTCATTTCTGCTGCTGCTCTTCGCTCTGGTCCTCGCGCTCATCCTCGTCCTCCTGGTCGTGTGCAAGTTGGCCATAAAAATGGAGTAACATTTATGACCCACATCAGGCGCACACAAACACCAACAAAATTATAGAGAGGCCAAAAAGGGGGGACGACGGCGAGAAGGCTGTATCAAAGCAAAATGCGAGCGTTGCGTGTACTGTCGGACTGGCGGACAGGCGGACTGGCGGCCTAGCGGAGTGTGACTGAGCGTGGGCGTGAATTTGGTGCGGGGGGCGTAGGGTTTGGCGCCTGCAAGCGCAGCTTTCCCAAAGATATTTTATTTGACGGTTATTTCTTTTTCGGCATGTCTCGACCCCTTTCTGCTGGCCATGTTTTGTTATTGCTCCTGCGACATTCGACGTTTACTTCTCGACTCCTGGCGCATATTCTTGTGTCTTTACGCTTTTCTCTTCTTTTCATTTGTTTTCATCTGTTACGTCTATTTGCCACAAAAGCAAATGTTGCTCTTGTTGCTGCCGTTGTTGTTGTTGTTGTTGTTTTTGTGAGCCGTTAAATTGCCGCCGTTGGCTTTTCGCCATGGCCGCCTTCTTCGCCGTAGCCTTTAAAACCATTCACATTTCGCCGCCATTTTCAAGGACAAATATGCGTATACGTATTTTGTTTGCGTGTGAAAAGGTGTGTGTGATTGACTACTGTGTGTGTGTGTGTGTGTGTGTGTGAGGGTCTGATGGCAACAAAGGCTTTGGCACTTGTCACTGTTAACTTACCCTTTCTTTTGCGCCGGCGACTTGTGCAGCCCTTAAGTATGCAACATCTTTTGACTCACATGCAAGCAGAAGCACAGCCAGGAGCGGGTGGGAGCTCGACCCTCCTGAAGAACGATGACGGTGACCCAATTCGCTTTGTTTTTGCGTGTTTATCTTGCAACGTGTGGCGGCTGCTGGTGTAGCCGCCTGTTGTTGTTATTGTTGTTGTTGGCGGTATTATTGCATGCCTTTTCCTACAACTTGCAGGCGCAACTATTTTGCATTTTTTGACCGACTTTGAAAACAAGCAAAAAGCACGCACACATTCACACACAAACACACAGGCCCGTTGAACAGTCACCGTGAATAGTCGTTGTCGCAATGGCCAGTTTTGGCCTGGTCCAAATTCAAACCTTCTTTCTGCTCTTGCTCTTCTGGCATTAAAAAGTTTTAAGCCCGCAGCCCAAAAGTATGCAACGCCAAATTTATTACACTTGTATTTTGGACTTCAGCCGGATGCCTCCGTTCCCAACCTCCTCCGCCAGCGCTCCTTCACCGCCTATGTCTCACTGTTAGTTCTTTTGCCGTATTGTGCTGTAGCTAATTTTGTTACTTTCACTTTGTTAGGCTTTCAACACATGCGTCTGTATGTGTGCGCACGTGTGCGCTGCTTGCATGTGAAGCGCTCATACATATGTATGGGCAGGTATGTATGCGTGTATAAAATATATATTTTTTGTGCGTCGTTCAATTTTCGTTGTAATTCGGGCATTGATTTTTACCTTAATTTCATTCGCACTCAGAACTTTAATTTCCATTTCAATTTGTCGTTCCTTTAATCAGTTTTCTTTACGTTTCTATTTTTGCGCGCGCGTGCTCACATTTTTTAAAACGCTATATGTGTGCGTGTGTCTGTGTGTGTGTATGTGTGTTTTGTGTAATGTTTAAGTATGATATAGCAGTTGTTGCCTATGTGGAATCTTCAGCGCAGCGCACGTCCGCTCGCTACGAATCTTCACACATTTCTGAGCGCGTTTTGGCCGATTCATGAAATGTTTACGTTTGCCTTCGGTACTCACTCAGTCCTTTTCTCACTTTCTCTCTCAACTTGTTCTCTTTCTGTTTGCGAGTGTATGAGAACTTTAAGCGGCGCCAAAATGTCTACGCATAAATAATACGCACGTTTTGATAGAAAAACGCAATTTTTTTCTGCAAAGTAAACGCTTGCAGACATGCACAGGTGATACCATAGACATTCAGGGAATGTGGAGGGTAGTGATGACAGCTGGAGACCCTAGGAAATTTGATATGGAAATATATCTGAGGTGATTTTAAATGGAGTTCATAGATCAAAGACGAGTTTCATAATTTCTTCAATATGTACATACTTTTTGAAGATACTAAGATGAGATTAGAATGCTGCTTATCTGAGATAGTTTTGGTTGACTTTTGCTTACTTTATATATCTAACATATGTGTGTAAGACTCCTACCTATTTTCGCTTGACCTGTGCGTTGATGACCAATCTTCCAGATTGATAGATAGATCTCTAACGACCTTCTTTTTGCATTGTTGTGTTAAATTGTTAACATTCATCCTATCAAATCTGTAAACATTCGTGGAATGTTCGCCTTATTCTGTTTCACAAACATTCCCTAGCTCAAATTACCCAACTTGTCAATTTTAAGAACATTTTCTTTATTCAACTTCTTAGTCATATTCCCTAACTTAATACCCTTTCTTTTAGCACCGCACTGTAAACAAGTCGTTTGAGAGAAAATCCCTAGCAAACAACGAAAGAGTTTGGCTCTTCATGGCAGTATCTCTCGATATTTCTCTAACTAGCTGTTGTTCTCTCTGTGGTCCCGCTCATGCGCATTTGTTGTGAATATATGCTACAACTGTTGGTTGGCTGGTTGCTCTGTGCGCAGTTTCATCACCGTCTTCAGCTTCAGCTTCATCTTCACCTCCACCATCGACATCACATCATCTCTTGACTTGCGTCTCCTGCTGCTGCCGCTTGGCCAGCTACTGCTTCTGCTGCTGCATGCGAAGCACGTGAACTTTTGTGTTTACTTTTTAATTTTCTTGCGGGTGTTGTTGTAGTTGTTATGATGGTTGTTGTTGTTGTTGCTGTTGCTATTTGCCTTTACGCCACACATCATGTTGCCCTGGTTGGCCTGGCCCATTGCCTTTGTTTTTCTTTATCGCATGTGGGACTGTTTGTTTCATTCATATATAGACCAAAGCCAACACATTGTATGGGATTGCTATGCAGAGCAAGTAGAGGAGGAGATGGAGGTGGAGATGGGGGTTCAACTGGAACTATGCAAACTACTTCACTTAGCCAGCGATCGGCAGGTTGAATAGCTTGTGTTTTGTGGTTGTACAGTGTTTTGTTGCTGGTTTTGTGTATGGAAATTGGCGCAAAATATGCCCCAGTTGTATACCCCAAGGCAGTTATATGCTGTGGCTGCCACTCCAGCATCCATTTTTGGGTTGCCTCGCTGCATTTTGGCATATGCTGGCGTGTAATGCAAATTTATCTCCATATATATGTACGTACCATTTGTATCTGTGTCTATGCGCCAGCTGCCATTTTACATTTGTTTGACTAATGTTAAATCATGCATGCTGATTGTCATGTGAATGCACACCATGGTTAGGCGATGCCAATGACGTCAATATCGAAAAGCAAGCAGACCCCACCAATGTACGAGTATATACACATCTTCAATGGCAACTTTATTGGGCGCATTTTGAGCATCAATGTTATTTTGAAGTTACAGTCCTCGATACTGGGATAATGGCAGTGCAAATGTTGTGCTTGCTCATAACTTCGCAGCTCTGAGACAGGAGATATACTACGTGCCTAGCCTCTAGGTTAAAGTCTGGACTTGAATCACAAACGTGCTAACACACGATCAACTCCAGTAAAAATCATGCCTCTGAGTTCAGCCAATGTTATGTGCGGGTGTGTACATATTCAACGTTCACTTTTCACGATTTCAACAAAGCTAATTTCTTTTGGCTTGCCGTTTTGTGAATGTTCGTCTTCATAGCAAGCATTTCGTTCAAGGCAAAATCAAAGAAGGAATTGTGTTTAGCGCGTCAGAGTGTATGAAATTAATAAAACATATATAAAAAATGTACTGCCAGGCAGCCGCTGGCCGAAAAAACAGAGCTAGTTAGAGGAGGAGAAGAAACAATCCCCTGTGGCTCAGCTACTGGTTACTGCTGGTTTTAGGCGAGAGTGAAGAGAAGACTACTTTGTGCCTCTCAAATTACGCGCTGCGTGTTGTTGATATCGACTTGAGAACTGCAAGAGTGCCTAATTTGGTCCTTACTATTGTACCGGCGCTCGCATTAGTTGCGGTGTTGAGTTGCTGTGAGTTGCTGAGTTAAAGACCTTTCTATCGTTTTGCTGGTGCAATGGCATGCTGACATCGTAAGCAGAAAGAGCTATGATAAGCGATAAGTGGAAGAGCGTTGTATCGTTTTGTTACAGATGTCAATGGTAAAGTGCAAGGAGCAATTTCAACATACATACGTATTAGCCACAGAAGTCGCTAGTTGCAACGTTGTTTAACAGATAAGTGCTTCGTCTGGCAGAAGCAAAACCACTCTTGTTTTTATTGGAACTCAAACTACTCAATACCCACGTAACTGCCACAAACACCAGTACTTGACTAGCAGTTGCCATTACTCGATGCAGTTCTTTGATATCGACGTTGAAGCTTTGAGCTTTTGTTCAGTTTCAGCTACACTTGAATCTATTCATGGTAGCGTCGGATATCTAAGTTTGAACTTGGGTTGTCACAAATATACTTGATCGCAAAGCTCTTAAGTTGCAGATCTTAGCATCACAAAAAGAATAATTTATGAAAAAATGTGTTTTTCAGCTGATAAAAAATAGAAAATCCAAGGAAGAACCCTCTGTATCTATTTCCTTGAATTGGACTGTATGGCGTATTCGTTGCAATCATTTGCATTTTGGGCATGTCCAGTAAAAATGTTTGCTCTGTGACTTTGTGTTACATTTGCAACATGTTCTGCTGACCATGCAAATGAAGCTAACGAAAAGCCAGTGGGCTATCAATGAGGCAACTGCAACTGTGCCGCCCCAATTCGAAATATGTATCTATGCATTTTTCGCCAATTATGCTACGACAGCTGAAACGAAACCAAAGGTGGTATCTACATCGGATTTGATTTGAACAAACGAAGTGCACGAAAAAAACACATAAACAAATTCGAAGCCACAAAACAGGTAACAGATAAACTCTCTCCCTCAACCTCTGTTGTATCTGTTGAGTTGGTTCGGAGGAAACTCAAAGTATCCACAGCAACGGAAATGCCAACCGTAACTCATATTCCTGGCAAACTGGCAGGCCAGGCTCTGGATTCGATTATTCCATCTACTACAACCAACTATGGCCATGAGTAATTGCCGCTGTGCATGCTCCACTCCTCCTCCAACTGTCTGTCTGCCTGCCTGTCTCTGTCTCGTTCATCAGCTGTGTTTGTTGTCAGCTTGGGTTGGTTTTAAGCCATTTAACCAGCCAGGGCCAACTTTTGTTCCAAGGTAAACTGTTGATTTCATGTGGCAACTCGATGTTGTTGTCTTTGGTTTTGTTGGCTGCATAGGCTGGGCTGGCATTCCCCCTCTCCATTGTCTGGCACTGAGTATATGGCCCGTTCCGGCCGTATATTAACTGTCCAACCATGTGGAGAGCTTCAGCATATGTGTATGTATGTGTGCGGGTGAGGAAGGATTTTGTGGATGTCTCTTTGATTTCAGCAGCATTGCGGCTTAATAAACGCTTGAAAATGAAGACGATGATGACAAATGTGAACTGATTTGCATGAAAATTATTCTGAAATCCTTTTCAAATTGAGGCTCTTAAGAACAGACCATGACGCCGCTCTAAATCAAAGGCTTAAGAGTCATATTAAGCATTCAGGGGTGGGTGTATATCGAGTTTTACCTAGTTTGCAGCAGCAGCTACTTGGAATAAGAATATAGGAGGTAGAATTAGATCGACTGACTGGCCATGAAGAGGAAAATATAACCTACTTTTGAGTAACTGTAAAATCATCATAACATAATTCAAAGGAAACTGACTTTAACCCGAAATCCGCCCCAGCTCTGTGAAAAGTATGAATATGAACCGTTTGATGACTTTGTAGAGTTTTTTGCAGCTCCCACAATTATGCAGTTTACGGCCCTGGCTTTTTACATTTTTGTATTTTGCCAGCCTTCAGTTTCGACAATCGAATGCAAATTGTATAGCCATGGCCTGACTTTCAAGTGTTAACATAAAACAAAAAAGCAAATTGACACAGTCGCTGGAAAGTATGTTATAAATATGCAGCACACGCACACACACAACAAACATGAAAAGCACAAACACACACACACATATATATATGTACATGCACGTGTCAAGCGGCGGCAGATGGAAAAAGAAAGACAACACATTAGGCTTTCATTCCTTTCATTTTCGCTTTCCACACTGGTTTATTTCCGTGCACAGTCGATAATTTAATGTACACAGAGTCAGGATTAGGGATGAATGGGCATAGGAGTGGGCTTTGTAAATGGGTAAAAGGGATAGTCAAACTTAACCCTTCCTTGTTTGCGGACCAACTAAATTTACACATAAAATGTAGACAAGCTTTCATTTCATTGCACAATTCAGCTCTAAATAGTGGTTTAACAGTTGGGCCTGTTGTTGTTATTTTATGGTTATTATATTGTTGTTGTTGTTGTTGTTGTTTCATTGCGGTCTTGTTTACATATGCTGTCTTTTGTTGTTTATTTGTTTAGATGATATAAAGCAAACCGCAGTTGATAATTAATTGAATTTATGCATTGTATACATTTAGGCGCACACACATTAATTCCATATGCAAATTTATATCAAATCGAAAACTAGTCAAAAAACCACACTAATCCACTGGCAATCGAATTAGGTGTGGTGGAAGTCCCCAACCACGGACACGGCCAACATTTCCGTTGTGCACGTTTTGGGGCCAAGCTGCCATTGAGATTAGCCGCAAGAGCGAAACTTTGTTTTTTGGTTTTGGCTTCTGGAGGTTTGCCTTCGAGGGTTGTCTGACAAGTAATCGACTTGGCCAAGAAAGCAAGTCAATAGCTTCCAATTTTCCATATGTGTGATGCGTCTAAGAGCAGATTTTATAAGGGTATTCATAATTATGAAGGAATCTTGGATCCATTAGAAAGCTGCAGACTTAGGCCCGATTTCACATCTTTCTTTCACCGCTAAGCGCCACTTCAAATTCAATTTTCCTTTCCACTTTTATTGATGATTTTGTTGAATGTTGAATAACATAAAAAACAAAACAACCATATAAAAAACTCATTTGGTATTAACCAGTCTGTAAAATAATATTAAATGGAAGATGTGAAAGCGGTCCTAAGCAGATGTTGCACTAGTATACTTACCACAACTTTTCCAAAGTCCCTCTTACTTACCAGAGCAAAGTGCTCGGTGGTGGTGGTATAGCTGGTCCGGGGTTGGGGTGGGGTGTTACTGGCAGAGATTGTCACTTAAAAATTCCATGCGTGATCGATGCGCAGAGCTTGTGCTTACTGCTTGAATTGAATTTGGATGCTCGCAGGATGCTCTGGCAAAGACATCAACCATCGACGTGGCCTCCTCTGGTACGTAGTCAGCTTTTTACCATCTCTCGTGGGCAAAATTAATGTCAATTTTTATGCCTGATTTATGGCAACGCATTTGCCTGTGTTCGTGTCATGGCCGTCGTCTCGCGTTGGCTTCATTTGAATTCAATTGCTAGCCAAGCACAAATCAGAGGAGAACCAGCGTCACCAGGGGGGCAGAGCAGGCAAAGTAAAAGTAGATGAAGCTGAAACTGAAACTGAAGCGGAATCTGAATCACAGTCTGAAGAATCTTCAGCGCTGATTTCGTGGCAAGTTTTAAAAATAGCAGAAGGCCCTGAGCACGTGACCCGCTAACCCAAAAAGCCGCATCGTGCCGCGCTCAGCACAAACTCAAGTCAAACACAGCTGCCAAAGGGCAATAAAAAATTGACAACGCTAGAAAAGAAGAAGAAGACAATATAAACACAGACGAAAATGAACAACGCCTAAAAGTTTTGCAAAAGTCAAAGCAAATCGGCGACAAGGCCCTAGGCTGTGTGCTGCCTGCCCATCAGTTGACACATTTTTTCACTCTCAGCAAATAATGCCTCTCTAAATTGTAGAATCATTCATTCTTCTTAGAATTCCTTAAACAAATTCTATACTTCAAAATCCAAAACGAAAATCTTTTATAATTCTCAGGGTGTTTGGGTTTTAGCGCCAGAATGGTTTCACGGAAACCTCTAAGCGGGCTAGTCTGTCAGTTTTAGAGTTTTCGAGTTGAAATTTTTACCATAGACTACTTTCTGCTGTCAAATCGTCCAGATCTTACCACAATATCATAAGACTCCCATATAACCGACCTACTCGCAATGAACTCTTGGTATACCAGATTTTTGTTGCTTTTTATGAATTCAACCAAATTTTATAACGTCTTATCAGTCTTAGAAGCTTCGGTTACCCGAAGTTGATTCTACTATATATGATGCGATTCTGTGCCTTAAAGTTCTCCTCGCTCTGCTTATCAAGCTACTGGCGACTTCCAGGACGTGACTCCTGAATGTTAATCGACGGTCCACTGTGAATCCCAAGCATTTCTGTGTAGTCTTGTGGTATAAGAGCTCATCATAGAGGAAGAGCCCCGCATTTGTCTGGGTTCACGGCGATGCTCCACCTGTCCACCCAACTGCCAAACTTCTACAGGTGCTCCATCAGTGGCTGATTAGATGCAGGATACACACCATGAGGTCCCGTTGACCCGCAGTGGAGTTGTCTTGATATGCGTTAAGAGGCTGTATACAGTGGACCCCATCACACTGCCTTGTGGCACACCGGCTCGGATGTGCTTGACGCCAAAGCAGGTTCTATCCTAGACCACTACAAAGGTCCTGTCCTGGAGGAAACTTCGCACAAGTGTATAAAGCTGCAGATTCAGTTTATAGCCTTCAGTTTAAAGACCATCATGCCAGGCAGCCACCACTTACTGCATCCCATGGAAGCCTTCCAGGATGTGGTTGATATTAAATGTTTTAAAATGTTGGCAGTCCAGGCCCAGTTGGCTTTTGAAAAGTTGGCAGATCTGTTGAGAATGCAAGACTCCTCTCCACGATTTTCAAAAATTGAAGTAACAATTGAAATAAATTGCTTACTTATATGTTTTCTGGTTTCTGGTTTGACCCTAATTTATTTATCTTTTTTATTGAAAGTTTTTTTTTATGATAAGTTATAGATATAGCAATAGCATTGGCATCTCTGGTTTTTGGTTGATATCGACTCATTTGGACCAGTAGAAGACGGCTGCAGATAATTGACTCTCTGGAATTTTCGCTGGAAGACGACTCTTAGAACCTTCCGCGTTGCTTGTCCTGCCACATAAACAAAATTGTAAATCTAAGCCAATTTCGAGATTATAATTCTTTATTATTTCTCCGTCAGCACCACAGAATGCATTTAGGGGCTTTGAGTCTTATAGAAATTCTTAAAGGTTTTGTAGAAACCTCCATAGGGAAATGACATGGAAATCTTCACGTCTGCTGATTAAATTTGATTTAGATCGAAAATCTATATCACACAGCTCCCATTCAAATTCATTTTCGCAAAGCAAACAGTGTTGAGGTTGCGCCGTGTGTACGATAGAAAGAGAGGAAACGAGCCTTGATTCGGAATAATACCAGAATGCTTTATCTCTCTCACCCAGAACTTATATTGCAAGGCGCTGTTCTAAGAATGTGTTTGCATACATAAGAGCATCGAAATAGAGACTTCGTTACACTGACCATTGCTGACTTACGAGAAGTAATGCTGGGCCTTCACGACCGTCGACTAGTTTTCCTTCCTTTTTATAGTATACATTTTTACAAGGGTATATAAGCTTCGGCTAAACGAAGTTAGCCTTTCTCTCTTGTTAGAATACATATAACCCAGAGTACTGGTCTTAATTCGTGTCCCACACACACACGCACGATTATTTTGCTAAGTGCATCAGAATGTTTCCGCAACAACAACAATAAAAAAGTGCAGCTGCTGAAACCGCAGTTATATTGCATTTATGCATCATCTAAAGCCTTGGCATGCATTGCTATATCCCAAACACCTGCGGCTGCTACTCAGGCAAATATTAAAGCGCCCCCTGGCGGCAAGTACGGTAAGCGTTACAGTAACGGCAACGGCAGCCATTTCGACTAGGCCGGAAGCGCACTTTGCGCGTGTTGATTTATGGCTTGCGATGGCTTAAAATGTGCCGCATTTGCAGGCCTTTAATGCATTCAAATTGCATTCACAGCTGATGATGAAGATGTCGCCGCTTGCGATAATTACATATTTACGGCACCTTTAAGATCGGAACTTACATTGCGGCTATAGCAGGTAACATACACATGAGCTTGGGGATTGAGGAAAGTACAAATTCCACAATGCTTGGACCACTCTAGCTATATAAATATATATAATGTCTGTTTGTCTGTCTGTTCCTTTATAGGAGGCTAAACTATCATACTGATCGCTTTGAAATTAATATAGCATACTATTCGCCAGGACTATTCTTGTGTCTGGTAAATAAATAAACGAACATTTCAAGAAAGCAATATGCCAACAGAAAACGACTCGCTCTTGCAAAGTCTTCACCAAAACGTGGCAGCAAAAAAGCTAGAAGAAATTTAGAATCCAGAGTAAAAGCAGACCGTTAAGCTACCTCTCAAGCGCATGTATCTGAGAGAGCAATGAGAGACCAGACTGGAAGCTGATAAGCTGCTTCCACGTATTCCAACGCTATCCACCAAATTATGGGTTATATAGGTTAAATGAGGACCATTACCTTGGGTTTACTTAGATAATCTCTGTCTTTTTGGTCTTTCTTCGATTCATCAAATACCTTTCCCACATAGCGGGGTGAATGTAGCTTGAGAAGCTTTTCGGATGCATTCTAGACACGATTCGGCAAGGGTCTCACTGTTATTATTAATTGCACCGAAAAGGTAAGCTTTATCTGCCGTCTAGGATGTCATCTAATGCCCTTTTATAGGAGAAACATATGAAGACTAAATATTCCAGGCTCCCTTTTGGGCAATGTATCATCAATTTGACATCATGTGGATGAATAGGTCTATAAAGGCAATGCCTTTTACAGAGCTGGGCGTCAAGAAAACATAGCCGCTTGCGGCTAAGACAACCATAGGATTAGAAAAAATGAGAGATTATCTTTCTTCTTCTCCAAAAATTATTCTGATATGATGGAAATTCCAGTTCAGCCAGTTTCATGCTTTAGTTGTTGTTGCAATAATATTCGTACAGTAGCGTCCAAAAGCTCTTAGCTTCACATAGTGCGCATCTTAAACATGTTGGTAAGTGTAACTCTATACTGTTTGCCTTTCATTTGCCGTCCACTCGCACAGCTGCACACTTGACAGCCACTTGGCCAGTAATCTCCGACAGTTATGCCACACCACAGACAGCATACCCACGCCCATACGCAGTACCATAATCCATTAAACTAAGCATCCAGCATGAATCCACAATCGTTGCGCCCGCTCCCTTGATGCCGCTGCTACTCTCTTGTTGCTACTGCTGCTTCTGTCGTTGCTCCTGCTGATGCTCCTGCTGCTAAGTGCACTGAAATTAATTTAACGACTTGGCGCACTTCAAAACTACAACAACAATAGCAACAGCAACAGCAACAACAATGCACGCCCACACACATGTGAATGTGAATGTTCCTGTTGCGCGCGCAGTCATCACCATCAGCAGCAGGACGACAGCGACAGCGACAGCAACGACAATGGTAACTTGACCTTGACACGTTCGACGTTCCATGCCTTTGCTGCTCTGCTGCTCCTTGTTATTTTCTCGGCATGTCTCCATTTTTTTTGTGACTTTCGCTTGGCTTACGTAAATTCAATTTTCAGTTTGATGAAAGCAAAGTTTGCTCGCTCTTTCACTCCCTCTATGTGTGTGGGTGTGTAGTTGTGTGTGTGTTTGCATTGCGCCTGCAGGTATGCAATGGCAGTTTGTTCAAGGTAGGGCCCACGGTTGGGCCACATGATTTACACAATCTGCACAGAGCTTGAAATTAAATTCGCCCAAGAGCTGCTCAACTTTTGTCGAAAGGTCAAAATGTTAATGTATTTGAAATGAGGCAAAATGTTGCTTTGGCAAAACCAAAGTAGATGCGAGATAAGGCATACAAAACTTTCCTTTTCCTTTTTTTCCTTGGGAGGTTTGTCTGTGTGTGTGTGTTGTGTTTTACTAAAAGTGGGAAAACTTATTCACGTTCATTCATCTGAACATAGCCGCCAGCTGCTGCGGGCAGCCTACCAAAAACAATGCGAAGTTTGCTTGATTGCGATATAGAACGACCCGACTATGAGGCGCTCTGTAAATCCCAATTCTATATAGAGATTAGAAGCAGAGATGAGAATACTCGGCAAGTCATAGAGCTTTTATACTCTGGATAATATCAGGGAAAGACAGATATGTTCTTTAAGCTACTGTCAGCGCAATATACTTACATAGGACCTACAGTTCCTGTGTTGTCTCTTCACAGAATCTGTAAATGTTGGTCGCCTTTAATACCATGTTTCGTTAAGAAGTCTTGTTAGAATGATTTTAGGTTGTCATTTGAGATTATTATATCAGCCGTGTCTTTGCATCAACTAAATATACTCACTTAATTATAAGCTAAAGAGTATGCAAGGAAATGTGCCTACAAGTGGCCAGGCGCGCCTCAATGTGGGCGTAGGCGTTGCTCCTTCTTGTTCCTGGAACGCCTAATGTGATTTGGCACACGTAACTCAAACAGACACAACACAGAGATGGGCAAATGGGGACGGCCCGTTGCCATCCCCAACCCCCGGTATAGTGCCAGAACCTGAACCTGAACATGAACCTCAACCACAGCCTAACTTTTCCCTGGTAGTGGCCATGGCCATGTGGTGTGTATAACTTTGGCCAAGACCTTGAGCACTGAGGCTCAAGTATACGGAGTCCAGATATCGTTGCTTTTTTATCCGTGAGATAAAGTTGATTACTTTACGTATATTTGGCATAAGCTCTGACACTCAAGTGGTTCATCATTTTGCCAGCCATCGCTTTATTTATTCAGATGACCCCAAAAACTGAGTCGTAAACGCCATTATACATTTATGCGGACCAATTCTTTCTTTATTTGCCTTGATTCGGATCCAGCACACACAGCCATGACTCCGGATCTGTCACACAATCTGTGGCAAAGTTTTGTAGATTTAATAAATAATATTAATGAATATGAAATATAAATTTATTTTATTACCCGCTCCAGCTGAGCAAATAGCTACAATCAGTATTAACGCAGCCAGCACAAAAGTCTTCATGATGATCTGTTTGATTTGAATAGCTTTTTTGTAATGAAACAGATTTCGCAAAAGTCAACACAAAGTGAATAATATATACAAGTTGTTTACTTGCTCTTATCAATCTAATGATTAGCTGCGGGTATTCCACAGAAGAGCGCCCCTGCTTCATCTGCACTGTGGAATGGTAGAGCTAAAAATGTTGAATCTGGACATGCGAGTAATATGCAAATATTTAAACAGATTTGTATGAAACCTATATTGCACAGGTAAGGAAAGGAAGGCCCCAACTTTAATTCATTGAAGGCGGCCAACTCCACTGGGCAGATAGATGGTTGGATGCGACTTCTGTGAAGCAAAGCTTTCTTCTGTGTAAAGCAGGAAAAACCTCACTTAAATTCGTGTTCTGCCTATACGCTAACACGTACAGATTGGAATTGTTGTGATAGCATATATGTGACCGAAGTACCTGCGATTGCGACTAGTCCTTCTCTCTGTCTGCCGAATCTCTCAGGTTTAAAGTTATCGAGCTGGATTAATCACCAAAAGCTTCCTATGTTCACATCGCTGTCGTATAACCGAAGACTTAGTTAGATATGGAAAACTTTTTTTGATTAAAATTACAAATACAAAAATGTGGTTTATATGTATTTGTGTCTTATAAACGTCCTCTTAAGTTAATCTAATATAATCAGGATCGGCCTACTATATCATATAGCTGCCATACAAGTTAGCCTCCCAAAATGGTTCATATTTTATAAACACAGATCAAAGCAGGCTTTGAATTTAAAACGCTGCTTCTCGAAAATGTAAATAAGATTAATATACGACTTATTTTATCTTTGATGTTTGTTTTTATATTAATGACAAAATATCAATTGTTTTATATGGAATTAATTATCATTTATTTATTATTAATTTTACTTATCAATTATTTTGAAATGACAAAAATATCTCAGAGATCGGTTTATACTCTTCAAATACCTATAGTTAGAGCGCTTAGAAAGCCAAGTAGCTCATTATGTATATCTTTTACTTTAGAATCTTTTACTTTTGAATTTGTAGTTCATATTTACGAAACGCTTGCCGAACAGCTAAATTACAAGTTACAAATGAATTTGAATTTCGAACTCGATAACAATATCGACAATTTTGAGTCAAGCAGCAAAAGAACAAAGAAGTGTTGGGAAAGGCGCATTTGGATAAAATTATTTGGAAAGAAGTGACAGTCACTGTGACAGTGATAAGCCAGCTGATTAAGAAACATTTTACAACACTTGAGCTGCTTGCATTTTGTTAATTTTTGTGTTTTATTAAAAAAGCTGGGGATAATATTAAATATTTAAATATAAATTTTAACAGACAACCATGGGTGAAACTGAAACCACAGAGAATCCCTACGACATGGATAGCTCCAGTTTTGATGCAGAAAAATATCTGGAGAGGCTGCTAAAGGTAAGCCGACTCATATATTCTGCTTAATTTCCGTTGTGATTTTCTGGCTTTCCAGGATTGCTCGCTTAAACAGATAATGGACACCGAAACGGCCGTTGTGAAGGACACTCAGACACTGCACTCGGATATGCAAACCTTGGTGTACGAGAACTACAACAAATTCATTTCGGCTACGGACACCATACGGCAGATGAAGAACGACTTCAAGCAGATGGAAACAGATGTCAACTTGCTGATGGCCAAGATGCAGTCAATAACCACGTTCAGCGAGCAAATAACTGGCACACTGCAAGGCACACGATCGCAGCTGTGCCGCCTATCCGAGAAGCATTCGCTATTGAAGCGTTTGCAGTTTCTGTCCACTTTGCCAGCGAAGCTCAAATCGCTGATTGAGGAACAGAACTATGCCCAAGCGGTACAGGACTATCTACATGCCCAGAAGGTATTTGCCCAGTATGGCAGACAGCCCTCTTTTGACGGCATACAGCGGGATTGTAATGCCATTATGGCGGAACTGAAGGAACGATTGCGTAAGGACTTCCAAAGAGCTGGAAATACAGCTCAATCCCTGACAGAAATTGGAGAACTGCTATTGCAGTTGGACGAAAAGACCTCCGACCTAGCTAGCGAGATGCTATCGTGTGCGGGAAAGCGTCTGCATGAACAGATTGTGATGTTGCAGGATCAGACGGAGCGGGATTTGCTGGAGTTTGTGGACATGGGCATAGATGGCTTCCTCAATGATCTGGCCCTGGTGGTGACCTCCTATTTTGATATGTTCGTGGCCAAACACTACGAGCACGAGCGGTGGGTGAGATTTTGAGGTGGATTTAGATGAACTTGAACTGACAAGTGTCCTTGCAGCGATGATTTCCAGGAGAATGCGCTCCATGAACTGAACGTCTTCCTCAACCAAAACATTGATAAGTATCTGACGCTAGTGCAGGATCGCGTGGAATCAGACATTGGCTTTGGTGACACACAGGTAATGCTCAGAGCTTTGGATCGCCTTCACCGACGTCTGCAGGCGATGCGCAACATATGCCGTGGCCTGGAGGTCCAACGCCATACCGTGGACATCATCATTGCTGCAGCCCATCATCTCTGCGATGCCCATGCCAAAAGCCTGAAAGATCACTTTGCCGACAGCCTTAGTTCTGTTCGTCTGTCCCTGGTGTCGGCCAAGAGCGACACAGCTGCCGGGGTGAATCTCACTGATCTCGTCAGCAATCTGTATGTAGGGCTGGTAGAGAAGATGAAGGGCGTGCTGCAAGATCTGCTCATATTCCTGCGCACCGACTGGTCATTCAACATCAAGGCGGAGCACAAGGGCACGCTCTGTGTGGAGGGCATAAGGGAGAATCTGCTCATTGGCTTTCTCCGTCACATATCCAAGATGATGTGTGGATTTGCCGATACCTCTGGCTCCAGCCCGCCCAATCTGCTGCTGGTGCTGTCCAAGACCTGCCTGAACTTGGAGCACCAGGGCGTCCATATACTTGTAAGTATTTGGAATTGGTCTAACCTTTCTGTTTTGATGTTTTACTTTTCCGCAGATTGCTCTTGTAGATGATCTCTACGAGATTGACTCGGAGAACAGCGCCACATTGACGCACGAAACGGAGATTTGTGCCGAGATGCGGGAGACAGCCCAAGCTCTGCTGGATGCCTATGTGCGGCTGCAGGGTTCGAATATCTCACAAATGCTGCGTAAGAGCGTGGAGACGCGCGATTGGCTCAACTGCTTGGAGCCGCGCTCCGTGCGGGCCGTCATGAAGCGGGTGGTGGAGGAGCTGGCCAGCATTGAGACTGTGGTGGCCAGCCTATACGAGACGGGTTTCCGCACCACGGCCAGCAGCGATTCCAGCCGGAAGACGTACTTCAGTAATTTCACCGCCACCAAACCTCAATATCGCTCCAACTGGTCAAACTACACGCCCTCACAGCTGGAGTCGAGCTATGTGTCCAACATACACCGCCTATTCTCTGAGCGTGTGGACATATTCACCTCGGTTGAGTTCTCCAAAACCTCCATTGTGATGGGCATCATCAAGATTGGCCTCAAGGTGAGTGGAGGTGGGATGTAGTGGGATATAGTGTCCATTGGTAACTGCTAATCTCTTACAGACATTGCTGGAGTGCGTGCGACTGCGGACTTTCAGTAAATATGGCCTCCAGCAGATTCAGGTGGATGCCCATTATTTGCAGATGAATCTCTGGCGCTTTGTCAGCGATGAGAAGTAAGGATTCCAAATGTGAAGCTAATGTAATTTAAGTATAACCGTTAGTTTGGCCCGAGGCGGTGGGTGAGCGAGGGAACTTTAGATTCCAGCCATATCAGTTGCATCTCTCTCTGTATTCAGTACGAGGTGTGCTTAAAACGACGTTCGAAGCACTCGTTCTCAAATGAATTGAGTGAAGTCGAATGCGAAATCAAACGAATTGAAATGTGTTTGTAAGCCTGTGTGAGACTAAGTCGCACATCCTTACGAAGAGGCACAAACGTATGTGCCCAAAATCACTAAAAGGCTCGCTCATTCTCCCTTTGCGACCGACCACAGAAAATTTCGAGACATTCGAAATATTTCGGCAATATTTATTAGACGGCATTGGTAGACCCGCTTCTCACATGTTTTCCCAATTTCAAAAGTGGAAATCTTTGGCTGTCTGACAGCTGTTTCGAGTGACGCCTCGCCACTCATCATGAGAGATCCTCAGCTTAGTTCACTAACTTAACTAACTTCGATGCCGAATAACAAATTAAGCTTGAAACAAAATCAAATTGAATATTTATATCCTTTGCAGCCTGGTCAACTTTCTGCTGGATGAGATACTTGGTTCAGCGGTGCATCGCTGCCTGGAGTCGGTGCTGATGGAGCCGAATGCCGTTGAAATTATCTGCGAGCGGGGTTAGTATAAGGACTCATCCATGATGGCCTTCTTCGGTTTATTTTACAACATTCCCGTCTTAATCGCTGCTTAATTTTATTACCCAAAAACAAATGCCAGCCTAAGGAGCTAAATCCATAAATATAAAACACAAACACTTCCAGACTAATATTACTGTGGCGATTGGGGATTCCGTTTTTCTAAGCGGTTGGTTCTGGGCTTAGGCATAAGGTGAACTCTATCGACTCGCTGAGATCACCACCCACCGCTGTCAGGCTCGTGGTGGCGGTGGTCAGCAGTATGTTATTTGTCACTTCGTGAACGCCTTTGTCATCTCCTCCTGCGCTTTGGACACTGCTCAAATTCAAATTCTCATTCATACGTTTGGCTTGCCTTGCCTTGCGCGCCTCCTCGAACTCCTTGGGATGGCATTTCTTGCGATGCGAATGCTTGTTGGCATTTGAATTGAATGTCTTGGGGCAATGGGGGCATTTGTAGAGCACCTCGCCTGTGTGCATGGCCATGTGCTCCTTCAGATTGATGGGCTTCTTGAAGGATTTATTGCAGACACTGCACTCGTGCTTGCGAGCCGACAAATGGACATAACGCTGATGGCTCAGCATGGCACTGCGGTTGGGCGACACCTTGCCGCATATGTTGCAAGTGCACTCCTCGGAGTTCCCGTTGTGCCGCCGCACATGCTTCTTCAGGCTGTATTTGTTCTTGTGCCACGATCCACATATGTCGCACTGCACCTTGGGCTCGGTGACGCCGGCATGCTCCAGCTGGTGACGCTGAAAGGCGGCCCGTCCCCGTATCACCTGGGCGCAGATGTCGCACATGGTGCCATAATCGCCATGAACGGTTTTCACATGCGTGCACAGCAGCGAGACATTTGGAAAGCTGCATGGGTTAAAGGTTTAGGATTGCGTACTCTTGGTTATTATATATTATATATTATATCAGGTCTCACCGTCTCTCGCACAGGTCGCAGGGCACAGTGCGCTCCTTGTGTATGATGCGATGCTGGTCCAATAGATACTGTTTGGTATAACGCCTGGGACAGTGTTCGCAGGCAAAGGTCTTCTCCTCATCGGGCTGGTGCTTGAGTAGCTCATGGTTGCGCAGACACTGTTTGTCCGCAAAACTCTTGCCGCAGAGCCCGCATCTGGAATGGTAAGTAATGGCTTAGATGACGCTTTTGTTAGAAGCAAACAAGACCAGGACTTGGAATGGAATTTGCGTTCCACACTTTACCCACTCACTTAAACTTCTCGGGATTGGCATGACGATCGATGTGATCGGTGAGAAAGGAACGCTTGTAGAACTTCTTGTTGCAACAGATGGCATAACCCTTGCGATGATGCGACTGCAGCATGTGCTTGCACAGCAGCAAAAACGTCTCCTGACCCTCATGGCAAATGTCGCAGGTCAGGGGCATATGCTGGGCTATCTTTGCATCAATCTCAAGCATGGTTTTCTTGTAGTCCGCATAGCGTTTATTCTTTGTAGGGAGTTCCTTAGTATTGGGAATGGCTGCTGCTTTGCGGGGTCGAACTATTCGTTTGGCTGTGGGAGGCTGATCTGTAACAGCTTCTGGATCAGTTTTTTTCTTGGTCGAAGCTCGCGTTTCGCGACGCTCCTGGTCTACTAGTGGCACATTTTTGATATCTTCAGCTCTTCCTCCTCCTTCATTAGCCTCAATGGTGAGCTCTGGCTGAGGCCCCTGATCTGCCTCAGCCAGTTCCACGTCTTGCTGTGCCAACACTTCGTCCAGAAACTGTTCATTGCTAAATGAGGCAGCATCACTGTCATTGTCATCGCCATTGCCATCCTCGCACAATCCACCCTCGAAGATAAATTCATGTTCTTGAAATTGTTCCTGCTTCAACTCATGTGGCTGTTCTGTGAGCGTCTCTGTGTCTGCATTAAGGCTGAGACTGCTGTTGTTCACTTTTTCAGGCTGTTGCTGTTTGCCGCTTTTCTTCAGAGAGAATCTTTCGGTCAATAGGCGATGAGCCTTCTCCACGGCGGCATAGAACTCATGAAAGTCGCTAACTTGTTTCCAGCAGCTCACACAAATCACTGTGGATATGGGATCATCACTCTTTGGCTATGAAAGTAAAAACAGAACCCTTTTGAATGTCGATGCCAAGTTGCAATAAACAATACAAACCTCAAACCAAAAGTATTTGGCCAACACTGTGGCTACGTTTAGGGACAGGCCAAGATCCTCAAATATGTGTATGGTGTCTTCGGCGCTGTTCAGGCACAGTCGGCAAATCATATTCATATTTACAGATTCAATGTAATTTCTTTTATTTATTTGTTATTATAATTTTAGGGTTGATCGACATTTCTGCAAGTGTTACTCTTCACGCAAGTATTTTTATGGGAAAGTCGTGACAATCAGTAGTATCGGTATCGGACACACAAACAATGCTGTGTAACTCATCAAATATGTTGTGTAGGAGTAGTGCTCTATAATAATTGTTGGCGGTACTTTTGAAATTGACAAGCTCAATCTGACGGTCGGTGCCACGGTCCGTTTAACGTTATGTAAACTTGTTAGTCCAATATGAAGATGCTCACCGAAAGCCAAAACTATGAGCTCGAATACAAGAACAAGCTAAATAATAATATGTATGTAAAGAAGGACGAACAGACGCACATGACTATATCGATTCCCCTTGCCACGCTGATCTTTAGTAGAATAAAAGATTGAAATTTTTATGTTTGGAGAATTGGTAATTTTATTTAAGATAAAGTTGAAATATTTTTTTATTAATCATATAGCTAATTTATGTTTGCTTTCTTGTTTGTTGTTGTTGATGATTTCTTTTCTTCATCTTTTATATAAGTAATTACATTTAAAATCACAGCAGTCTTTTAAAAATAGATTTCCTCAATTTGTGGGTTTAATCAACATTTTTGATGCGCACGGAGAGGCCGCAAAATACCTAACATATATATATGTAGATCGTAGATCGTAAAACACAGAACATAACGTAACGTTGCTGTTTCAAAACAAACGAACGAACAAAGTCTCAAATCTACGTACATAATAAAAGTTACATTTTAACGGAATCAAGATATCTTAAAGTTATGTTTTACATATAGCAGAGCAAAAATTGCACACTAACTACAGATTTTGTAATATTAATTATTAAAATAACTATATGTATACGATCTCATATGCGTATTATTGTTGAACAGAATCGTTTCGAATTGCACAATAAAAACATAAACATAACATTAGTTGACCTAGGATAAAAATCATACATATAGCTAGTTACGGTACGGTACATATATATCTAAAAGAAGGGTCTGTATGTATGAAAATTTTTGCTACTGGAATGTATATTAGTTGTTATTTGTTATCCTTTTTTTATATGTATTTTTCACTGCTGTTGTTTCCTTCAAGATTCTGGAAATGACAATTTGAAAACTTTGCCAATTACCAGCAAGTTTTATTATGTATTTTGTCGCGTGCGTGTAATGTATGTATGTATGAAACGAGTATATGCGGATCAGAGAACTGCAAAATCACATTCTAATCATGAGTACAACGAACGCCATTCCTTTTCATAATTGCCTTCAACTTCAACCTCGCCAGAGTTTAGCTTGCTCGACAGTAAAATACCCTATACCTAATCACCGCTACATAATATAGCTCTTGATCTAATTCGGTCAATGATCTTGGGAACGCCCAAAATGTATACAAGCCGAGCTTGGATTGATTTCAATGAAAAGCAATGAAGTTTTCCTACTAAGTGCTTATTCTGAGAAAATCGGTTCTATGGAAGCTATATGATATAGGGGTCCGATTTGAATGCTATGAAATAAAAACATAAAAAGTTCTTAAGACTTCTGAGATATTTGTGTTTAAACGGACAGAGACAGAAGGGCGGACAGAGCTATATAGATCTGATCAAGATTTGTTTCCAGTTCTCTGATGTGGGTGCATTTCAAGACATACGTAGTATATAAGATAAGGTGGTGCATTTGAAGGACTGCAGATATGTTGAAAATGATGAATTATGTATTTTGTTTGAAAATTATGTAACATGCTTTACATACGCATTATGTGCGTATGTATGTCTTGTATGTACAATATAAGGGTATATCGTTTGATTAACTAGCTATATATAAAGTCTGTGCTGTTGAATATCGCGCACAGACAGATATTCATTCAACGTTGATACTACAAAAATTTTGATTAAGTTACTAATTTGAAGAATCGAATCGGTATTGGGAATCCGCTTGGATAAATTGTTGAATAATAATACAAAATAAAAGAGTTAAGGAGGAACTTTGGAAAAAGTTCTCTATCAATTGCTACAAGGGTACACACGGTTATGTATATGGTACATATCGGCTTAGATCACAGCTACGCGAGAGTTTAGGCAAGGCGAGTTGTCATAGGGTTAGGGAAGGGGCAGGGTAAAAATAAGGATTCACACAAACACGCACAGATTGGAGGAGCTCCCGCTCCCGACTTAGCCCGCCACCTGTTGCATGGTGATGGTGCTGATAAGCTGCTGGCATATCTTGCCATACTCAAACTGATCCCCCGAGATGCGTCGCAGCTTAATGCCCTTGCCGGCGCCATGATGATCGCGACTGCGTCCCTCGCACACCTGCAGTTCGATTTGCAGGCCACCGGAATACTCCAGGCTTAGATTGGTCGTAGGCTGCTCCCCACCATAGTTGGAGCTGGAAGCTGTGGCAGCAATGGCTGCTGCCTCACAGCCACCTGGATTTGAACTGGAAGCATTCGAGGCGCTGCTGTGGCGCGACTCGGCTCCACTGTCCTCGGAGCTAATGCTGCCCTTATGCAGTATGAAGCCCTTCGGCGGCATGGTGGAGTCTATGGTTTGCTTGACCATTTCGAGTATGCGCGTGGAATCCAGATTGCAGCATTCATGGGGAAGCGGCACCTCGTAACACATCTCATCAGACATGCGACGGGAATCGCACAGAGAGTCGGGCGTCAGGTGGCCGCATTCAGTGTGATCGCCCATTTCGGAATGTGAGTCGGACTTGAAGCCGGAGCTGGCCGACGGCTCCTGACAGGGCGACAAATTATTCGAGTCGTTGCTCAATGAATCATCGGAGAAGCCCAGTGACTTATCGCTGCCACGCCTGTGAGCCTCGGCGTTGGCAGCATTGGAAGAACAGGCGGCGGAGACTCCACCAACCGCATGATTGGAGCTGGGCTCGCAGTCCAGACTGGCCTTGCGCCCAATGCCCCGCGTTATGGAGGGCATATCGCTGCTGGGCTCTGTGATGATTAGGCCCTAAAATGACGAAGAATAAATGTTTTTAATTAGCAAGCTCGAGGTCAAAGACTATGTATGGACGAAAGTCTCGGGGTATTTCACTAACCTGCAGCGACATTATCGGCGTGTGCGGCTCCAGTGAGTCCTCACTATCGCGACTGTTGTCGGATGACAAGGCCACCAGAGTGATTTCGCTGCCCTGAACATCGGTGAGGCAAATCTGCGGCGTAATGCCGCCCGTGCAGCCAGCATAGGGCGTCCCCGTGCTGATCGTATGACACATTTGACCATTACCATTCTCCTCCTGGATAATGCATAGATTGGGCGAGGCAGGCGGCGTTGGTACCACGCGCACAGGCTGTGCCGGCGATAGATTCAACGGCTTCAGATCGTAGTAAGCTGCCGCAGGCACAAACCAATTGGGTGTGGCATAATCCGATGGCGGCTGATCGCTGCCGCACACATCCATGGACAGATCCAAGGGCTGATTGGAAGTACCTGCCCCCTCGCTGGCTGCCGATGTGCCCCTCGTAATGGAACCGCCAGCGCTTAGGCCGGAAATGCCCTTAGTGATTTGGTGCAGTGGCGAGGAGCCGCCTCCATTCATGCAGGGATTGAATGGACCTGTGCCGGGCAAATAGGGGTTGGGCGAGCAGCTGCCACTAAAGCTGCTGTTGCTGTACACCGGCGACTGGCAGCCACTGCTGTTGTTGGAGTTGTTGTTGGCCCCCAGATTGATGTTGCTGAACTGACCCACCAGCTGCTGCTGGGCCGGGAGTGGCAGCACCAATCCTGCTTGCGCATGGTACTGGTACTGAGGATAGCCGCAGATGGGCTGGCCAAACATTTGCTTGGCGGATGTCAGCGAGGCGTTGACCACACCGGGTGGCAGGTTCAGCGGCGAGACGCTGTAGCTGTGCATGGGCAGCGGCTGATGATGCTGCAAATGGGATTGGTCCAGGTGTCCACCGCTGACGGCAGCTGCTGCCGCGCTGGCGGCATGGGCGGTTAGCCCAAGCTGCGAGGCCAGATCGATAGGTACCACATTCGATGAGATTATCTTATTGGCTATTTCAAAGCTGACGCGCTGCTCCTTCACCAGGCGATCCAGCACCGGCATCAGGCTCTTGATGGCATCAGGCGGAACCTCGATATCATGGCCGCGCCTCAAGGCCAGCTGCAGGCCAGCCGGCTTGGCATGGATGGGCGAGCCTGTCGGAGGGCAAGGATGAGAGCGGCATCGTTAGTGTTATGTGGTGCGCATGGTGGCCAAGATTTGGGAGTGGTGCTATTGCTAGAATTTCGTGAACTCTTACCTGGCAGACTGATCGAATTTTCTAAAAGCGGCGGACTGGGTGCAACCAAAAAGTTTCTCTGTGCAATACCTTTCTGCAGTGATTGGCATTCCTGAAGTGGCCCCTGGAACTGGGACTTGGAACCCTCGGAGGCGCGTCGTACGGGACTGTAGCGTCCTATGGTCGCTAAATGGCAGGCAAATAGAAGAAGCGTATGAAATGGAGAGACATATTAGAGATGGGCTCAAAATAGGGAAAGCACGACAGGATCTGAGCAGGATTCAGGTGGAGGGGGACTGACAAGGAGTAACAGAAATGGCAACACAACCAACTGATAAGTAACGAAAAATTATAAAACTTACCACCCTCCTGCACAGTGGGCAGTTTACAGTGGGCGGCGCGATATGATCGTCGATTGTTCGCCGCCGAATTCGGAGCCACCAATGGCACTGAACCGCCAGCAGCCAAGGGCAGGGAGTGGGGAGATCCCACTCCCATTCCCATGCCAGCGAAGGTGCCATTCGGCGGCGATTGACTCAGCGACTTGAGCGTGGGTGGCAAATAATCGCGATTCATACGAGATTCAACTTCGCGTATTAGCTCGGGGCAAATAACTGGCGATGGGCGTGGCAAGTGGCAGTGGCAGTGGCAAGGATTAAGCGAGCACAGCAGCAGCAGTAGCAGATGCAGGTGCAGTTGTAGTTGCAGCAGGTTACACAATATTCAATTGGGCAATAAACCAAAAATCATTTTATACATAAAACGAAAAGAGAAAGAAAAAGAAATACAAAAAATAAAAAATAATACAAATACAAATTATGAAGTTTAACACTTAATTAATAATTAAATTAAATGTATTAATTAATTAATAATGTTAATAATTAAACTAAATAAACAATTATAAAAAAAAGAAGCCATGCGGTTATAAATTGTAGGCAAAGGGGAAATCCTACTTATGATAAAAGCAATTTAAGTAAAACTCTTTCATAACATTTGAGAAAAGGTGATTGCCAAATCCTTTAGCTTATTGGATATGGAAATCGGCAGTCCGCCTTAATCATCAGTTAGCTTCGTTTTAAAACTCGGAAGGCTATTCGCATCTGCTTTTCTCATTGACTCAGTGTACTTTATGACTCATTGGAGCCTTAATATCTATGGGTTCAAAGCTAACTAAAAACATACCTGGCGGTCTTTCGGTGACGGTAAGCAGACCCGTGCGTCGAGTACGCATATTACCACCGCCGGCAGCACCAGCAGCAACCGGCCCTTGAGCCTGACCGCCGGCTACCACCTGCGTGTGGCCGATATCGCCCGGACTCTGGGTAACAGATAGATCCTCAGTGCAGCCGACCGTGTGACGTTTGACGCAACCGCGCTTTTGCATGTAGCTGTCGAAGCAGAGAGAGGCGATAAGAAAGGAATGACTAGGAGCGTTGTACAGTTTAACCTACCGCTGAATCTCTTCGCTACATTCTTCGCCACAGTTCTCAGGGCAGCATTGGGCGGACGCCTGCTCGTTGAGCGGTGACAGATCCGTGGCCGGGACAGTGCCAGTCCCTGCTCCCATATTGGGGTTCATGTAGTATGCAGCCGGTTCCATTTGCTGAGCCTGGGTAGCAGCACCAGCCGATGCCGTGGCTGGATAAAATATATGCAAATTTGCTCCGCCATCTGATGCACGTCGTCCAAAGGAACCTATGGGTGGTGTAAAGTGAGCAACACAGGAAGAGATTTTACCATCTGGTGATACTCACTGGCGCCCATGACGACTGGTGGCTTGAGGAGATGCTGGTCCTTGATGGTGAGGTTGTGCAGCGGCTGGTTTTGCAGCATGGGCAGATTCATGGGATAGTAGGGCGTAGGCTGGCCAGGGTCATTGCACTGCGGGGGGCACTTGAAGTCGATGGGCGACACATTCGGATTAGCCAGTGCCTGCTCGTGGGCCACATCGCCAGGACCCACAGTATGCCGTCGCGTATTGCCCCCATTGACTCCACCTGCGGTGGCGCTCAGATGCTGCGGATTGACAATGGGCTGGTGAAAATAAATGGGAGGTTAAGGACACCCAAGAAGTAAAACGGCAAATGGAAGGAAGTCACCTCATTCGGCCGTGCCAGACACTCTAGCTCAAAGTCTCCAAACTTTTCCAGATCAACGGTCACATCCGTCCAGCCGAATCCTAGAGCCGAACTGGAGGCATTGGTATTGCTCAAGGGACTGAGCCTATCCAGAGACTCCTGCTTGACGGGCTCGGAGCGATCCACAACGCCTGTGGTGATGCTCGTTTTGCGGGATCTGGAATAGGCCAGGCTGGCATGGTGCTGCAGTCTTTGGTTTTCGCGTCGCTTCTGCTGCAGTTTATCCTGCAGCAGGTTATATATGGCATAGATATTGTCGAAGCGCTGCTCATGAACCGACTGGGCAATCATGTCCGCTGTCAGTCCAGGTAGCTGCAGCATGTGCGTCATCACCACCGAGTCCAGCTGGGGCGGCGAAGACGAGGAGGAAGTGGAAGAGGAGTTGAAGGAATCGGCGCCACTGAGAGAGGTTGTCGAGGCACAGGACGAGGACATCGAGGCGATTCCGCCACTGCTGCCAAAAGGCAAGGCTGCGGCCGCTATTGTTGTATCCTCACCACAGCGTTCCTCATCCTGCAGCTCCGCCTGCCAGTCGCTCAGCCAGCGATGCTTGATGATCTGCCTGATGGTATAACGTCGATCCGGCTCTACCACGAGCATATTGCGTATAAGATGCTCGCACTCTGCATAGGATTATATAGATCAGCTCATATCCTACGGACTCAAGTCTCGCTGTACTCACCCTGCGACATGAAGAATGGTATCCGAAATTTGCCCAACACCACGCAACTTTTTAGCTCCAATATGGTCTTCCCGTCAAAGGGCAAAGCTCCACACACCAGGGCATACAACACTACACCCAGACTCCAGATATCGGACTTGGGTCCATCGTATTCCAAGCCCTGGAAGACCTCGGGTGCAGCATAAGGCGGCGAGCCGCACCAGGTGCGTAAAGGAGACCCCTCCTCGTAGTGGTTGCTAAAGCCAAAGTCGGCGAGCTGCAGGGAAATGTGATTAAACGGATGCTGTTGATTGATGTGAGCCAACTCTCTCACCTTTATGTTCATATCCTTGTCGAGCAGGACATTCTCCGCTTTGAGATCGCGATGCACCACTCCACGGAGATGGCAGTAATGGACAGCTGAGATGAGTTGCGTAAACACTCGAGCCGCCTCCGGCTCTTTCATCCGCCCATTAGCCACCAGATGATCAAAGATCTCGCCGTTCGGAGCATACTCGGTTACCAAATAGATCATCGACTGCGATTCCATGACCTCATATAGGCGGGTTATATGCGGATGCCTCAGCGATTTCAAAATGGAAATCTCGCGAAAGGTCTTGCTCAGATATTCCTCGTTCAGGCATGTCTTGTCAATGATCTTGATGGCCACCTGAGGAAGCAAATTGACAAAAGGCGGAAGAAGGGTTTGTCACGGTTAGTCAACAATGCCGTATTTATCTTTACATTCTGATGCTGCTTTTTCTCCTTCTTATAGTGTTTGCTGATGTTTTTTTTTGGGCGGGGGGGTTTTGGGCGAAGGTGAACGAACGAGTCAAGGCAGAGAGTACAGAGGAGCACCGAATAAGACTGTCAGAGTGACAGGCACGACGCAAGCGAGCTTAGGGGAGAGGGCAGGAGAGGGCTGGAGAGTGCGACACAGTGAAAGACGGAGACAGGGCAACGAAATACAAACTGTGTGGGTTTCGAAGACGAAGAAGCAGAACAATAAAATTAAAGCAAATTCGGACAAACCGAAAATGTAATACTCTTTCAGATATTGGTACAGAAATCGAATATATTTCATAAGAACGTGAGGATATGATAGTGTGATCAAAACGATAGCAAAAATATAAGCAATCCTTATCTACAACATGGATGAATGTATGAAATGTATGTAGAAATCAAATTAAAAAAAACTCTTTGATAGGTTGATTAGGCATTAACGTATCCGATGCATCGATTTTTTCGACGTTAAACATCTATGTTATGCTAAACATCGATAAATTCCACATCTCAATTGTTTTAGATCCCAGATTTTCGTTAGTTTGCTAAAATGAATCAAGAGCCATCTTTCTGGGATCACCACCATATAAAACCCCACTGACGATATTGAAAAGGATATGCCTATTTACTTTAAGTCCAACCCCATTGATGTTTAGGATTCAATGGACAACAGCTACTGTACATTTAGGGCATTGCCTGGCAGCTTTAATAAATACTGAGAGCATCAGCTTCCTCAGAACGAGCTATTTCAGCGGCATCGTTAATTTAAGGTCAGCAACGCAACCAAAAGACAGCCATATAATGTACCCACATAGCATTGACAAAAAGTATTGGAACTAATTTTTGATTTTGTTACGCAAGCAAATACGTATATAACTTTCTAGTTTTAACAAATGATTTGAATCAATACATTGTGATTTCGCTAGGAAAGCATATATATAACTGTTTGTGATATCTTGATATCTTTGTGATATATTGAGTTTGCGTTGATAAAATGCTTTGAATATTGATTGTTTTGATATATATTGTTTAATTTTTTAACAAAAAAGACAGTTTTTGAAAACATCGAAGATCACCGATGTATCGATTTTTATTTTTGGAAACATTGATATCGTCAACATTGATGTTTTGATCTCAGTGGCCATCCCTACATTGACGCACAGGTAAAACGAAAATATGGAGGGCCCTTACACTTTCACACAATGTACTTTTTATGACGTACGCGCACACTAAGAAGCGGTTTTCGAGTAGACAACCTGCAAGTGGGTTCTAAATGTATGAAACATGTATTTATAGAAGATCTCTGTCTTTCGGTCGTTATTCTGACGGCAATGAGTCTTCGTTTTGTTTTAAAATTTTCGTATTTTTTAGGTATAGAAATAAGAAAAAGAAAGCCCGAGCAAGACCGAGTAAACTTGCTTAGTGACTGACTAATTAGGTATCAACGCAAAGGCCAAAACATAAGACTAAGGGCGCTGAAATGTTCCAATAAGACATGTTTTATAGTTAAGATGAGCACTAAGAAGTCGTTTTGGAAAGGTCCTACGGAAAGTTTGTCAGTTTTTTTTTTAAAGATTAAAATATAAATTTTTAATTTAAATTATATTTTGACAAGACAATCATATGCGGAGACAGGCTAAGAAATCCCTTCTGAGGGAGAGGTATATAATATTTAATATTCAAAGAAACGGATTCTCAGACATTCCCAAAAGTTGTAAGACGTTCTGGGGAACACGTTTCTGAGCTGGCACTTATAATTCTCAAAAGATTTTAGCCATAAATGTAGAGAAATGACTGTGACAGTTTATGGTATTGATCGTAATTGAGAAGATGCAATAGGCGTGTGATATTACAGAGACAACTTGCTCCAACAACAATTAGATTTTAATGATTTCAAAGTCACCCAGAGCCGATCCTTTTATACATATAGTGTCTTTCTTAAAAATAAAACATTTTATATAATATGTAATATAAAATTGTCTACAAAAACGTTTAAGGATCACAACTCTATTCACTAAACGAATATTGTTCTTAGAAATTTGTATTTTAATGATAGTTTATAGCCACAATATTTATCGGATTATATATAGTTCCTACTTAGGTGTATAATTTACGAATACGTAGTATAATCAGCTATGAGTTTCTTATTGAATTCGTTACAAACATTGCCATACAGCTGAGAAAACCCTATGCCAGAGATTCATAGAACAAAATGGTATCTTGGTGGGCACGGCTGAGGCGCGAGATGAAGGCTGCCGTCTGGAGCTTTGGCTGAGGGGGTCAGGTGTCGATGGTGGCGGTGATGGTGGCGCACTGTCTGCAACAGAGCAATAGCATCGCCATAGCTATCACCACCAGCAGCGCCATACATGGTGCGCGTGTTCGATTCTGGGTGTGTGTGTGTATGTCTGTGCTGTATGTGTGAAGATGACGACGAGAAAGAGTTTATGCGAAGGGGGGCAAGCAGGCAGCAAGGGGAGAAGCAGGGCAAGACAAAAAACATTCTTTCCTCACGACTTTCGTCGTTTTCGTTGTTGTTGACTGTTTATTTGCTTTTGCGTTTTTTTATTATTTATTTTTTTTTTTTTTGTGCGCAAAAGCATTTAAATAATAATTTAACAAAAAGTGAAATAATTAACAACAAACGAGCGGTATGCCAGTGCCGCTCTCTTGCGAGCTGTCTCTATGCCTCTCAATGACAATGGCATCATCATCATCATCATCATCATCATGAAACATCATCAGCGCACACCGGTTTTTTGATTTCTTGTTGTTTTGTTTAAATTTTTCGAATTATTCGACATTCTGTTTTATGTTTCCTCAGTGTTTTTTGTTCGTGTGCTCTTCTTGAGTTCTTTTGTTGTAATCGATGGCGACAAGCGCCAACACTTTCAATCACATGAAATACAATAAATAAAATAAGAGAGTCTGTTAAATAAAATTTAATGCACGAAGGGAAGAGGACTTTGAACTTGACAAAAAAAAAAATAAATAAATAAGAAAAATTTCAAATTTCTCAAAAATGTTCAATAAAATGTTATGCCAATATAGATAGCACAAGCTAGCTGCAGTGGAGCATGCGGCGTATACGTAATGCATTTTTACGAACGTTATCAAAGCACAACAGAGAGTGACAGAGAGGGAGGGAGAGAGATAGATAGATAGTTGGGTTGAGAGCAGAATGGGGTTTTCTACACGGCAAGTTGAAAATGCATATGAAAGTTTACATAATTAACTGCATGAGCACAAAATTGATTTCAACTGATATTACGCCTTGCAAATGCCAGGGCCACGTGACCTGCCTCAATTAACCAACCAGCAGCTTCATGCCCTTTTTAGTCATGGTAAATATTTAAAAATTAATAAGGGAAGAAAGCTATCTGCGGCTAACCGAAGTTAGCATACCCTTTAATGGCCTTTAAAGCCTTAGAAGTTTACAATAACTTCTTTCTATCCCTTATAAATATAGCAAGAAAAGATTTATATCCTCTGACTCTGAAGGGGCTTAATAATGCCTGGGAAGGTGAATACATAGTTGATGGAAAAATGCCATTGCCCATAGTCTTAGTAGCATTTGACCTTTCTTTCTTAGGCTGACTGAATGACAACCTGCCTGGCTCTGGCTGGCTGGCTGGCTGGCGATGAGCCTCCTCAAGCATTTTGCTCATAAAGCTGAGACATTCAACATTCAAAATAATCGCAGCAAGGCGACCGAGAGACAGAGAGAGACCAGACCAAGCCAGACCCAAGCAACAACAATGTCGCATTTGAAAATCCTTCGGTTGGTTGGGCATAACACAAAAAACAGCCAAGGCAAATGGCACAAAGGTTCTTTGTGATATTGATTTAAAATGGCAAGGTCCAAAGCAGCCATTGATTTCTTATGAGTGCGGGCGCCGCCTGTTACAAAAATGCTATCATACACAATTGGGGTAAATATTTAATAATATATATCAAATATATATTCATGCCTTGTGTGTCCATCCGTCTGTATGAACACCTAGATCTCGGAGACTATAAGAGCTAGAGTCACCAAATTTGGTATATAGACTAACCTGGGGAGGCGTCAGATCAAGTTTGTTTTACAATTTTGCCACGCCCTCTCCCTCCCCTGCAAATCGATAAAGTTTTTATATAGCGCAGATTTACAGATTTGGTTAAAGCTCGGTTTAAATATGTGTAATCATATACCCTTCGGATCTACCGAATTTCATTAAGATCGGATAAGAACTGTAGACAAAATCGCTTTTCCATAAAATGTATTTATAAACATACATATATACACATATTAAATACATACACGCACATCGTGCGTTTATCATTTGCTATGTGATGGGTTGTAAACATGTGTTCACAAAGTTGTCATAAAGAATGTTGCCAGAACATGACATCAACCTTGCTTCTTGGAGCCAAATTGTCTTGTAAATATGTTGCAAGATGCTTACAAACAAGTTGCAGGATGCTAGAAGCAACTTTAGGTTACGTGGAATGGAATTGTATTAACAGCTCATTAAATTAAAGACTCAAAATATCGGGTTTGTCCACAAAAAGTGGTCTGAGTTCGAGTATCTTATAGTCAGAACTCGACTATAGCGTTCTCTTTGGATTTTTTTTCTTCTCTTTAAATTTTATCCTTTGAATTTGAACACTGAAAGGTTGTTGGGTTGTGTTTTGGTTCTGTTTCTCTCTCACTTTTACAATTACAAGTTCCATGTTTTACTTCTTAATGCTTTATGTCTTTTGACTAACTGCCTCAAAACCCTCATCTATTGTGGACAGAGACCGCACGATCTAGGGAGGAAAATTGTCCACACAAAATCTTTCCTATACACACATGTATGTAATGTGTGATATATAGGGCTCCAAATTTGTTGAACGTTAGAGGGATCGGAAAAAGTAAAGTAAAGTAAAAAAGTACCAGAAAGAAAACTAAAATTAAACTAGCAATAGTATTTTCATTTTTATTTTAAATGGAACCAGTTCAGTTTATAATATGAGAATATTATAGTACATCTCCAATCTACTTAAATGCTGCCCTTCCACACAAAACTGTTTTCTCTTTCCAATACTTCGTACTCCCCCCGTAATGTCTCCAATTCCTTGGTATTTTTTACCCCCAGACGCTCCAGCTGAACGTTTAGAGAAATAATCCGCTCCCTCAGGACATTCACCGTATAGAGGCTAAGTCGTTCTGGCTGGAATACGTCCTCCTTTATGGTGCTCACATAATGCCACATGTCCTGCAGCTCACCACGTTTCTCGGCGTTATAGGTTTTCAGCTTCTCGTCCAGCTCGAATTTCAGACGCTCGATTTCATTGATGAGACTCACAATGGCCGTTGAGGTAGTGCTGGGCGGCCTACGCTGGCTTTGACCAGCTCCTTGTACTTGCTCTTTATCCTTGTGCATATCCTCATATTCATCATCATCATCGTCAAGAAAATTGTTGGGATTCAGTTTAACCTGATTGCATTCGAGATATTTCTGCTGGGCCTTGAGCCGCGTCAGCTCACACAGAATGGCAGTCGGTGTGGCTGTTTTCTTCTTTCTTAGTGGCTTCGGTGGCGGTACAGGCGCAGACGGCGGGGCTGCTGCTGCCTTCTGTTTCTGCCCTTGCCTTGGTTCGGCTAAGACTTCGTCTGGCTTCTCCAACATGTGACTGGTTTTGCTGCTGCTACTTTTTGCAGGCAACATTGCACAATGCCACTTGGCAGTCCTTGCAAATCCAGCCATGCCGTTGTTGGTCTTGTTGTTGTTTACACGCGGTAATCAAACGTGTTGCCAGCGCACCCGCTTCACAACCACCTCCGCCTCCACCTCTACAAGCCCACGGCCCACAGCCCTGCCAGCCTCTACCCTCACTGCTGGTGTTTAATCGATATGCGGGACAAGCCCTTCCCTCCAGCTGGATAACTACCAATGCGAGCCAACTTGGGCTGCTGCAACCGCTGCCAACTTTTCTGTATATGAACCCTTGCCGTATTCTCTCCAAAGGGTCAGTAAACTTTATTTGGGTTCAGAGGCAACGATTTAAAATTTTCCAATTGCTCAGTACAACAATGTAAAGGAAAATCGATTGTTATAATTTTCCAGAGCATGGCCTACTTAATTTCCCAACCTGCCCAGTAGGCAGGGAGAGAGAGAAAATGCGGGTGGACGAGGGGTAGAGCGAAAATTAAATGTTTAGGTGAAAATGTTAATTGGTCTGAATGTTTACTCTAATTAAGCAATACCACCCCTAGTTGAACAGCCCTGGGGTTCAAAGCTCTTCAACGTTGGTTTGTTGAAGCAAAATAAAGCAGAATATATTGCTATTATTACTTACTTTTGAAGATATATACGGGTTATATACGGGTTTGATTTTGATATGAAAGTCAAACAATTTCAATGTTTAGAATACAAGAATCACCAGGACCGCACTGAGCCTGTTCAAAAGATACTTTTGCTATTTGCTCACCGTGGCTTAAACTGGGATCCAAATAGCTAATTTTTAGTCAATCTTCCATCGTTAGAAAACCGTAGAATCATGTTTAATGTTTATCTTTATACATAAGCTGATTACTGGTGAAATTGACACTCCGAATTTGATGATCCAAACGAATTTTGCTGTCCCTCGTAGAACTACTAGAAACTATATTCCTATTTATCTTTCGTATTCTAACTCAAACTATATCTTGAATCTCTTCAACTTTAGCTCCGTCAACAACTCCTTCAATTCAAATAAAACATCTTTATTAACGAACTTAGCAGATAGATAATGCGAATCGTCTTTCGTGCACGCCTTTTTTTCCCGTCCTGCGTTTCGCACGTTATGCGGCTGCGTCGCTCGGCCGTTTGGGCGAGTGCTTCTCGCCTGGGGTATGCGTGGCTTGGACCACTTGAACATTCTGCGCATTGTACGGCCACGCCCAGTTATATACAAAAAGAATGTTAAGACTTTGTCAATACATTAAAAACCAACTCAACTGACGAACTCCATAATACAGCAACTACATAACACAGCATTTCAGTGCCATTCACTATTCCAGGGAGGGGCAACTTTCAACCAACTATTGTTATGCTAAGAAGAACTAGGCAAAGCGTTATTTGCTGACAAAGGGGTTCATTCTGCCAAAAGCTCAAGGAGGAGGAAGGCCTTAAAGAGATTCGCTTGATAACAATAGCCAACAACAGGCAAATTTGCAGTTGTTACCAAACCTATTATATTATAATAAAAAACTATGCAAAAGTTATAGAGAAAATTGATTGTCTAGCCGACCTTTGAGAGACTCAAGATAACCCTTGATTATAATATTCTGTGCACCACCGAAGGATTTGTGTCATTTAGATGTTTATGAGCCGGTCATAACTGCTTTGTGGGCTGTAATTCCGGTGTACCAAGATCGTTGATTGGGTCAAGACTTGCGGCTGAATTTTAAAACTGTTATCCGCAACCGATTGAGCTGTCATTTTGTTTATAAATTTAGTATAGATGACAAGACATTGAAAGCAACGCTAGCGAAGTAGTTATTTTTTATGCACCCCCATTAGATGCGTATCAATTCAAATGGTTTGCTGTGAAGAATACCCAAATAAAAAAAAGTCATTTTAAACCCAATATGACCGGACTTCCAAAGATGATGGTCTAGTTATTCTTATGCACCCCCATTATATGGGTATAAATTAAAAGATTTTCCTAAGTTAAGGTCTTCTATATTCAAACCAGAAAGTGGAATACAATATGTAACGTAGATCTATAAAAATGTACATACATATTTCACTAAATATATTTATATAGGTAAATTTCGCGAAGAATGAAATAAATTAATGGGGTCTGGGTTAATTTTCAGTTTATTTCATTTCTTTCTTTTAGATCAGATTTAAAGTGCTTTAAAAATATTTATTTACAAATTTATAAATGTTTACAAATTTCAAAAAATTTATTTACTATCAATTTATTTAGTGACAAGATCAAGATCAGATAACTTAATCAATAATAAGTCTAGACCCTACAGAAAACGTTACTCATGGCATAAATCTCACTTGGAATGAGAAAAATTGTAGTAGTAGAGTAAGAGTAAGAGAGAGAGAGAGAGAGTAATGCCCGTGATTGATTGATTTGCGAATTTCCTTATATATGTATATACTCGTATTAGGCTGGCTTCTTTGTGGCTTGTTTATGTCATATTATTGTTGTGGAAATGTTGTTGCTGTGGCGTTCATGAATCCCTTGATAACATGATTGTTATCATATAAACGCGAACGACGCGAATGTTTATCGAGAGTGTGGACGTTTGTTTGTGTGTGTGTGTGTGTGTATGAACGCGTGTGCTTAGGCAACAACAAAAACATCAATAAGAACATCATAAGGAATAACAAAAACCACAACAACGCAAGACTGGAGCACTGAATTTTTCACTATCGCAGACAGAAGATAAATAAGTCTAACAGAAAAAAACAACGGCTGACCAAAGTGAAACAGACAAGGTGCCCCAAAATTTTACAAATTATTATTTTTATTTAATTTAATTTTTTTTTTTTGTAAATATAAGGCAAGGAATTTAAGGTATGGGTTTACCGCAGTTTTTATACACTTCACATATTTTTGGACAGGTTCTAAAAACTGATCAATCGTTTAAGCCGAATGTACACTGAGGCATGATTTGGTGCTATTGTGGTCAAATAGCAATAGTTTTCTATATGAAGGTACAAAAAAAACATACACTTTGTACGATCAACTTCAGATAAAACGCATCAATGGACGACTGAACACTTTTACTGATTAGCAGCTGATAAATGAGACTCTTGGAAAAATTTGTGTATTCATTAGCACATTTTTTACACAAATTATTTTAATATCAGTTTATTCACTCTATATTTCCTTACAATGAATGATGATCACCAGCATGATCAGCATGAACTGATTCGGGATCCTTAATTAATGATAAAAATCTCTTGTGAATTGCATATTTTTTAAAGATTTTGAAAGATTGTCGTAATGATCAAGTTTATGTAGTCTGTGCTTCTTCATGACATAGTTAGAATAACCCATTGTGCAGCGTATTAAAACCGCAGACGATAGAAAATAAAAAAAAAAAAGTGAAGCAGTCACACTATATATATGTTAACAAAGCTGTGAACGATAACCGCAGCATAGTTAATAAAAAGGTAAATATAAAAAAAATTTGAAACTCATTTTGAAATTTCTTACTAATCTGTGAGTTTCGCACAAACAGCATGTGAGGAGATGTGAGTGTTTCGGTCTGCTGGTCAAGCCATGATGAAGAAGCACATGAAAGTCAAATATTTGGCCAAGATGGTAGCCATGGCAGATTCTGAGAGATCGATCAAGTTTTGGCCGGGCAGTGTCCGGTGTTGGTTTTTGGTTCGCTTGTTTGTTGGCAATTGGATCCCGGCCACTTAATTGCATCAATTGGAGCATTTAATGGACGCTGTTGGTGTTATTAAAACAGTTGCCAAGGCAACGAATGAAACACATGCGGATATATACCCATATACATATGTTTGTATATATAACACGCGCCATAAATTCAATTAAATTTAAAATTGCCAATTAAAGTAAACAAAAAACTTAATAAGACAAACACGTGAAAGCGATCAGACGGAGGGAAAGAATAAGAAAACGAATGATAATGCTGGCCAAAAAAAAAGGGAATAAGAGGTTAAATAAACATTGGCAAGAAGTAAGAATTCATAGACAATGTGACAAGCGTGTTAGTCATTCAAAAGAATGTTATGGGAAATCTTGAATTTGGGCACCAAAAGCAAAAGCAGAGAAATCATATTATAGTTAAGGGCTGCTGATAAACAGGCAAAGATATTTGTTAAACATGTGATTTGACTCTTCTGATATAGAAGGACTTTTGAAGAAAAAGTATACAAACATTTCGAGGAGGTTATTTATGAACATTATGTTCTTTCTTTCTACCATGCATTTGTGTACACAAATATGTATGTATGTGAATAGCCAGAGCAACACGTATCGCAGTTTTCATTCAATGTTTGGGTTTTATAATGAAATAATAGCACGCAAATGTTGTGTGGGTTTCGTCAATTGCAAACATATTTCATACAATTTGACATGCATGTTTGAACTTTAAACCATAGGTGAAATCGGGTTCGGGTTTCCAACGCAGAAATAAACTATGATAAAATTATTCCATTTCCATTATTATTTATAATTTATGTACAACACAATTTGATGTTTATTTCAACCTTATTTTATATTGAAATGTTATACAAAATTCTGATTTTTCCACAAACTATTTATTAATCATTTCCCCTAGGGAAACCATTGCTACAAATGTGCCTGAATGTGATTAATCAGGGCTTTCATACTTCAACATAATTCCAATTAATTTGATATAGTAAATATCGTATGTGTACGGACTACGGACATCTTATCGATATGTTTTTGAGCTACAAGTTTAAACAAACACGGTTCACACAGACACACACACACAATATGTAATCGCCTATGTAGAAAATGAACTTTTGCCATTGCCATTGATAATAATAATTATATTGGCAAATGCGCTTAGCAGATAAGCTAAGCTATAAGGCAATAGTACAAACCAACAAATGTACATATGCATATGTATTTCATCGTGTATATGGTAGGTACACACATATGTGTATGCCTGTATGCATATGCGTATGTATTGCATGCAGCAAGTTGGGAATGCCAAATAAGATAAGTTAAATGCGCTTAAACCTTGAAATTGACAAACAGCTGCGTTCTTTCGCTATCGAAAGAAAGTTATTCGTGACAGTAAAAGAGCCCTGAGCCCGTCTGTGTTTGCAGTTTTGTGTTTGAACCTATTACAAGATCATATAAGTAATGCTGAGGCTTTCTGGTAGGAAACGGAAACAATTTAGCTAATAATTTTTACATTTATTATTATGATTATTTATAAAACAGCAGAAATGGAGGCAAGCTCCCTAAGGTTTTGGTGACTGGTTTCCAATTGCTTATCCTACTTCTGCTTGTACTTGATGGCTACTTATAAAATTAATTTCACTTCACCAACTTCATTTTACATTCAATCAGAATTTTGTATTTATTCTCATCCAATTCCCCTTCATCTTCTCTTATTATTCTGATATACAAACACACCAACTTTCATATACATACCCATGTACGTACATACAACACATTCGCATTTCAAGTAATCTGTTTGTAAGTCAGAGAGACAGAGTAATATCTATCGTACAAAATTTTTAATTTATATATCTTTAAATGTTGTTATAGTACTCCGATCGCTGTATCGATAGTCGATAACTGTAAAGCTGGCAGACAAGTTCACATCGAAACATACGGACAGATAAACAGACAGACAGACAGACGGACATAGGTATATCGACTCGGCTTGTCATGCTGATCAAGAATATATATCGTGACAAAATTATTATACCCTCTGCAAGGGTATAAAAAGGGAAAAACGCTGACAAATTATGAGGAAGAATATGTGCAGTTTACGGTGACAATGCTGTGAGTGAACGCCGGACTAAGGAGTAGTTTGCTCGATTCCGTTCCTCGAATTTCGATGTAAAACACGCACCTCGCTGAAAAAGTCGATGCACCTGACGGTACAAGATCGTCAGTATGGCAGTTTGGAACTATATACATTCAGTGAAGCGTAGCTGAAACTTAACGAAATGGAACCACTTTTGAACAGAATCATTACGGGAACAGAATCATTCAACGAAAGCGATCATGGTCGAAGACAGGTAACCTTACACAAACAACTTCGAAGCCTGGATTGACGCCAAACAAGGTTATGTTGACTCTTTGGTGTGATTAGAAGGGAATTGTTTATTATAAGCTGCTACAACGTGTCGAAATGGTCTGCTTCGATTCTCTACTGTGCACAACTCGACCCTTTGAATAAACCAATAAAGAAGGAGCGACCAGAAATGTCTTCCACCATGGCAATGCTAGGTCATACACATCTTTGATGAGCCGGAGCAAATTGACAGAGCTTGGTTGGGAAATTTGATGCATCCATCGTATAGCCCGGACCTTGCACCCTCTGACTATCATTTGTTTCGGTCTCTGCTCAATGCTCAATGTCGAAGTGATTGTTTTCGGTTCACCAGGTGTAGCTTTATGTTCTTGTAAAAGTGGAGATAGATTCTAAACAAATATAATATTTCTAAATACATTTTCATTTCGTGAATGATTTAAATTTGCGCTCAGCTTTCTGTTCTGGGTGAAATAAAGTACACTTAGAAGTCGTTTTAAAATATTCCTCCTGCAAGTGGGTCAAAATCAAGCTAAAAATTCCAATGTAAATGGGCCAAACAAACAAACATTCACACATTCATTGAGCAAGGCAATCTCTGTTGTCTCCGTCTCCCAGCTATTTGGCAAAGCATGCACGTTCTCCATGACAATGGTGGTAAAAGGAGGAGAGAGGGGAAGCGTATCTTTCATAGGAAAAGGAAATTCGTTGTCTATATGACGAAGCACCAAAAAGAGAACCCAAGCAAGCATGCAACCGCATGCTTTTCGGTGAAAATATCCAGGCATAATTGCAGCTCCAGTCCTTATAGTCTCAAAATTGTAAAATAAATGATATCATAAAATGGTGATTGTACTATATCCTATAGACGTCGTCAGCATGTGACATCTGGCCAATTTTGCTGCCAGCACTTTTGGAACGAACAATCAAATCAGTGATAATTGTCATTATTGACACAACTCCCCTCACGATATCACTGAATATTAGCCATATTCTTGGGTGGGGGTGTAGAGGTACGTGCTAGTTAGTTACTTTCTAGATTTCTTCGCGCTCAACAGTCATTTATTTGGTCTATACATTTGCACTCCCAATACTACTACAACCGCTGCGCATATGTGTATTGTGATAAAATATTAAACGTAATGCTTATTGTTGTTTATTATTACGGTTGTGTCACTTGACAGTCCCAATTAACAGCAACAACTATCAGCTGCCAACTGTCACAGGCAGCTGTGTTGTTTTGCTCTGTTTTAAATCTACGCCCGCTGTCCAGTTGTAGGTGACGGTGACTCAGATCTCCAACTCGAAGCGACTCAACGTATAATCACTATATGCAGCCTTATCCTAAGGCAGCCGCAGAGTGAAAACATGACCAACAGAGAACTTGAATCAGCAAATATATAGGAGTGTTTCAGGTAGATATGAATGCAGGTTTGAAAAAATTACATGCTCAACAAATTCACAAGCAATTTTTAAATCTCAAACAACCGGAAATGCAAAGGGGTACATCTTCAAAAAATAAAAAAAAACCATCCAAAACAAAGCGCAATTGCCCAATTACTTCCTTAAATTTACATTTCAACTCAGACAGAACACACACAGTCGCACGTACACATTCTCGAACCCATTCTCGAACCCATTAGCATGTTTGTTATATGGGAGCAAGGCGAGGCAGCCTCTGGAGAGGGCTCTGACTTGGTCACCCAGGGCGTATGAGCATTTTAAACGCTTACAAATGCTTTTTAATTAGCATCTGTAGTCGCCGTCGACGGTTGCTGACTTTGTTGTCAATTGAAAGCAAACAGCAACAGCAAAACCACCAACAACAACAATCAAACCAACGATCCGATCGCCGCAACTCCGAAATTCGAAGCGTATTGGTTGGAGTGGCAGAAATTCGTATTGTCAATAAGTTGTGCAAATAAATATTATACACAATTTACTTAGTAATAAATAGTACAATCAAAGTATAATAACTAACATCAATTTTAATTAGGAGACCAAAATGCGCAGAAACCTAACGTTTGGCAAAAGCGAAACTTCAATGAATACTACAATAACAGTAAAAGCTAAAAATATATATTATATATGTGTAAATAAATCTATCTAGCGAAAGATAGATCAACCTTGTGATTCGTTGCTTGATTCACGGGGGCGGAAGGAAATGTGGCAAAGTTTTGAAACAAACTTGATCTGAAGCCCTACTAGGGGAGTCCACATACCAAATTTGGTGAATCTAGCTCTTATAGTCTCCGAGATCTAGGTGTTCATAGAATATATTTACTTTATCAGGTTGGAAACGCTTCCTTTTGCCTCTTACATACATTTGCACGAATAAAATATACTCGTTTACTCTATATACAAAACCAACCTAACTTGACCTTATCTGTTCATCAAAACAATGTCTATGTCGATTATCCCATGCAAAGGAAAGTAGCAGTACTACAAGTAGTTGAAAATCGAATTTAGGACGAACGGTTGGTAACAACAAAGAATGATTCAAGCGCGTATTGAGCGTACAGCTGCTAGATCGAAGAAAACGCAGTTACTAATACAGCGTTTTGGAGTTTAATGAAATGGGACAGAAGACACAGAGAAAGTAGAAGAAAACAGGAGAGAAAGCCAAGCCTCTGGTGCCCTTGCAAAAAGCTTTTAAAATGCCGATAACCGTGTTTTGGTTATCATTAAGAAACAAGAAAGTGAATTCTGATAAAGTTGCCTGATTCTGTCTAAATTTGGTCAGCGGACTTGGGGACCTCTTAAACTGACACGTACCAAATTTTCATCAATTCATATAAAAACGAAAAGCCTTTTTGTTACTAAAAGTTCATTCTGAATCGGTAAGTTATATGGCATCTATATGATATAGTGTTCTGATTCTTTAAAACTTAGAGAGACGTTAGCATAGACAGAGAGCCGCAAATTTAGAGAACAGAAAGTGGATTGTTAGAAGCGGGAGAATGGCGGGAAAGGATGAAAAGAAGGAGTTGAGAGGTAGAATAAAAAAACACAGGGAACATAAACAAGAGAGTAAGCAGAGAGGGGGAAGGGAATTCTATTTCCGAAGAGGAACTGATTTATACACACCCAAAGAGAGCTTGGACCATTCTGGATGATACAGCTAGGTTTAATCAATTGTTTTTCAAATTATCTTCAAAATTTGATGACAAACACTATAAGAAAGTAATCCGAGCTTTACAAAAAAAAAAAACTCTAAAATAAGATTATGATCTTATTATCAACATATACATGTACATACCTTGGTTTTAGTGACAATATTCGTTGCCAACTTGACCACAGCAAAATTGCCTTTACCGATGGTCTTCTCCAGCTCATAATAGCCGACGCGCAAAAGTTTATCCACAGATATTTTACTCGTCGATGGCACCTTGTAATTTTGCGGCGTTGATGTTGGTGTTGGTGTGGTGGAGGCCATCGCTGAGTCTGAATCTGAGACTGAGACAGAGACAGAGACCGAGACTGGCTGGCTGGCTGGCTGGCTTTCTCTATTATTCGGTTTCGGTCTGGCTCCCGTTCCCGCTCCGTAATTGGCTAAAGTTGCAGCGTCGACGTCGTCGTTGTCGCAGGAAATTCACTTAAAATGCATTTTCTTTGCCGCTGACTTTTAGCATGGACTTGGAGTTTTGAGTTCATTTGCCATTCATGCCTGCTGGCGGCGCAAACACACACACACACGCACACGCATACAACCATATGCATGTGTAGGGAAGGACACAACACAGTTACAGTTACAGATACGGGTTACAGATACTACATAGATGACGTATTGGCGAGGTAGGACAGCAGCCGTGCCCCGCCAGCAAAATATATTTAATTCGTTTAAAGCCGGCGACAAAGTTCGCCCTCAATTGAATTGCTGCTGCACTTGGCCAGGCCAGGCCAGACCAGAGCCAGTGCAGACAAGGCAAGGCAAGGCGAGGCGTTGGGGTCAATGGCTGCCGCAACCGTAGGGCAGCTGTTTTAGCTTTTGACTGCTGCTGCTGCGTCTCCAACAGTTAAGCCGGCGTTGGGCCATGCCCACGTGGCTAACAGTATGAAGCGCGTGATACACGTTCTCAGTTCCACAATTCACAGCTTTCGGGTTTTCTTTTGATTTCGAGCCAAAAATGATGCCGGGGCTAATGATGTTCTCCTTTCTCGCACTTCTCGTTTCCGATTTCGTTAGCCGTTTATATTTTATTGAGAATTCTCTTCACATGCTAGCTATAGAAATGTTTTTTTCAGTTACCGGACCACGTGCATTTTATCCAATATTATTATTTCTTTTTTGTTGGTCAACTTTTTCTTTGAAAAAAAAAAGGTTTGTTAATGATAATACATAATGTTTATTAAATGCAAAATTTAAAAGTAATTCACATTTGTTTTGTTGAACTGATATAGATATAGAGCCACAATTAGGACTGAGGCTGGGGCAGTGTTAAGTAATAGGAGCAGCCTGGGGGACAATTGGCTAGCATGGTGATGTTAATAGATCATTGGATGCCTCCAAAAGCCAACATTTACTGTCTATCAAATATCTTATCTTAAATGGCTTTAATTTTAGATTCTCTTTGATCTGACTAAGGCGAAAATGTTTCCATTTATCTATATATTTCGGACTTCCAGACAAATTTTGAGAATTTAATCAAATTTATGTTGTTATCAATAAGACTACTTTTGACTAGCAGTGTAAGAAAACATAAAAAGCGTTCTCTTCGCTGGTTTTGTGTTTTTTGTAAGATGATCGCAGTGTTCAAGCTTCAGAGATGAGACTGGTGTTTCTCCATCTCCTTGCTAACTTAATGGGTTTAATGTCCAGCGTCAAGGCCGCCTGGCCCAGACAAGAAGCTTTTACATATACATACATAGGTGTACATACATGAACTGATGATCATGAGTGTGTACGACGGGGCCTGTAGTCTCGAGAACAACTGTTTGTTGCAGCCTCGTCAACAAATTCTTATTGAAATCAATTTAAAGCACATCAAAAAGTATGTGAATATGAGGAAACGCGCTAGCAATACATATGTTTATATGTGTGTGTTTACACCTAGCAAAATTAAAAATTAAGTATTTTATAGTCAGTTCAAGTAGAAACAGTGTTGAAAGTGGCTTGAGTTTAAAAAGACTGCAAGACTCCTCTAATCAAGGGCCATCTTATAATTTTAATGACAGAACCTTTTGAGAATTATAAGTGAAACACTTGTTCAAATTATCTTAATCATGTTTTAAGAGCTTTATTTTGATTTTGGGGAACATAAAAAACCTCTTTTTATACTCGTACTCTTGTAGAGTAAACTGTACACTGCATTCGTGCAAATGTCCGTCTGCTCGTCTGGGTGAACACCTAGATCTCGAGACTATAAGAGCTAGAGTCACCACCCACGTTCAACTCCCACAATTTCAAACCCATTTAGTAGAAAATAGGTTTTCAAAAGTATAAACACATTATTTTTTTGATCAGATAAATTTCATTGCGATCGGATATTTGTGGATGAAATTGCAAAAAAGCATTTTGTATGGAAAAAAGTAACAAACAGAATTGCATACTTTTGAGAGTGTGACATATATTAAATATATGAGTACGAGTAACATTTTAGACGGAATTTTGATTATAGCGTTCTTGTTTTAATTTAGATATCGTAGACAAGTACGCAAGTCTTTAAACGATAATGCTAGAATTTCCATCGGCATTTTTATCTCAGTGTACATATACACATAAATTCTATATACTTTAAGTATTACTAACGTTAATTGAACACTCACACACAAACAAACATACAGCTGTACATATTATAAACAATTTTTCGGTGCGAAAAGAGCAACAGCATCTGTACAACAGCACAAAAGTACGTACGATTGTTAAGTGGCTGCGCTTTTGTCGCTTCTCTCACCATTCGCATTTAATTTGCATATTTTCACAGTTTTTTGAAAATTTCTAACTACACAACAACTTTGTTGTTGTTGTTGTTTATTTATTAATCGCATCCAAAAGAGATACAAAACGTAATTGGGCGCGCAGTGCAAATAGACTGGAAACTTCAACCGCAAATCAAAACTGAATGAATTTCCATAATGGAAACTAAAATCCAGCTTCAGTGGCCGCATTCACATTCCAAGGCATTTATTCCAGGCCGCTTCCAGCACGCACTCGCACACACGCACACGCAAGAGTTGTTGGAAGCGAAGCAGCTGGTAGAAAGACGTCACCAGCCGGAGGTGTGGACCGTATAATGATGCTTCCTGCTGAGCTGCTATGAGCCAGTCATTCAGCAATGGGTGAGACAAGTGGGTGGCGAATAGGTATAGCTAACTTGGAGGTGGCTAACTTAAAAGCGTCAATGGAATTGGGGCGCATTTCGGAGTTTGGTCAAAAGACCGCGAGAGCAAAGTTGAGGTGTAACTGTTGTAAGCAGCAAGATGGGAAGGAGGCTGTCAATATGATAAGCAAGAAATTCGAAGAGAGCGGGAGAGCCTTATAAGAAAGTACAGATGTAAAACGTTAACTACTTTAAGCTAACTTTAAGTTAGGAACAAATCTTCATCTCTCAAAAGATTTATGTCATCGTACAAGTTGGAAAATGGGTACTTATTCAGGTTCCTGTATATATTTACATTACACGATATGATGTTAATCCTGTATACATTTAAGATATAACTTTTATACTATCAAAGTATAGCATTGGATGGTTTTAAATACAAGAGTGGAACGTAGATAAACTTCTATATATAGAACTACAGGGATATGCGCAAATTTTTTGGAAAATGATATTGTTTACGATGTCTAACATCCTTGAAATTGTTTCAATCCCAAAATCCTACTGAAAATCAAAAGATAAATAAGTAAAACAGTTTTTCTTTGATAAGATAAACAAGGCTAGCTACATTATAGTTGAAAAGGACAAAATTCACAAGCGCAAGAGGAAACCAAGCCGAATTTGATCTTCAGAAATAACGGGGAATGTTGTAAATGTTTATAATTTGAAGTACAACATTGTGGCAAGACCTCTACTTGAGCATAGTGATGGTAGATCCAGATGTTAGACATCATTATGCAAGAGACTAATCTCTTGGATTCAGATAGTACATACTGTCTGCCTTACAAATGTGCCCGGCACTGTAAAAACATGTTCTGTTTGTATCTCTGGGGCCTGTGTTTGTGCTGATAAGTAGCCCCCGCTCAGTTGTTGTTGTTGCTGGTACTTTTTAGCAACAACAAAATGACAGCGAAATAAGAAAAGGCAAAAAGCGTTGTTTTTTGTGCTGTTTACTTTAAATTAACAACAACACTAGCACCGTAAGTCGCGCACAACGAATCACAAGCAACAACAAAAGCAAAACAAGTAAAATAAATGAAAGAGCAGAAGAAAAAAAACAATAAAAAAAACAAAAGGCTAGAGAACGCGACTTCGACTTACACACAGCAGCCAAACAGTCAGTCAGACGGACAAGCAGAGAAGGCAAAGAAGCAGACAGCGAGACAACGACAACATCAGTACGGAGAGGGAGGGAGACTACACAGAGGTGGAGAGGCCAAGCGCCAACGCTAACCGTAGCCCCATCGATTGCAAAGGGCAATAGCAGCGGCAGCGGGCGCGTAGGCGGGGGCTCGGGCAGCCAATGTTGCGCTCACGACAGCGTGTGTGAAGGCAAAAAAACGAAAACTTGTCGAGGTCGACACACATACACACACTAGCCTGAGTCTCTCCCTCTCTGCGTCTCTCACTGGCTAGCTGCCACTGCCTGCTGTCGCTCATGCAAAAGAAAGCACAAGCACCTGCAATTGATAACAGAGAGGGGTAGCAGGCGTTTAGCATACGGTTGAAATATGAAAGAAATATCAAAGCGCAAGGTGTCCAATTAGACCACTTGTCTTTGGTGTTGTTGCTGCTGCTGCTCTGGCTGCTGCCTTATTTGCGTTTTACTGGAGTTGCTATGACGTTCGTGGGCCCCCACACACACAATTATACAATGACAACGCGCACACTCACACATACTCGCCTGCAGTCGGAAAACGTCACGACTTCCACAAAGTGGAAATTCGTACGCGTAGTTTCGTGAGGTAAAAAAAAAAACAAGAGATATATGTAGCCACTGCGGCACTCACGCATACATATGTATGCACATAATTGCCATTCATGAATATGTTTTTAGCTTCCGCATGTTGCCACACACACACCGCCACAAAATTTCTATGCTGCCTTCGTAATGGCTGCCTATTGTTGTTGTTGTTTGGGTTTTGTCAATCGAATAAGTACATTATTTATTGTTGTTGCTGCTGGAGCCAGCCTCCAACAGCAGCCGCCGTAGCTGCACAGCAGCAACAACAACAGCACCAGCGACAAATATAAAAGCACACTTATAAATTTATTTAATCTTCGCCTTCTCCGTTTAATTTGAGTTTTAGTGGCTTTAGCTCTACCCGACGCTTACACGCTACGTATCTTTTATTTTATTTTTTATTCATTTGTCGGTGGCTGTGTGCTGCTGCGGGCAAGCGAGATTTCTTTTCACGTTGAATTTATTATAATACATACATCATACATATGTATGTAATTTTTTCTCTTATCACTTTTGTTGTTGCTGTGTTGGTTGGTTGGTGTTTTCTCGCATGCACTGTGAACATTAGCGCGCGTGGGCGTAGACAAGCACTATAAATTTTGCATATACATGCATATATGTATGCATGCACACACATATGTATTATCATATGAATTTGCTTTTCTTTCGGTTATTGGAATATTTTTTTACATATTGCTAAAAAGCTTATTGGACCGCGCACTACCGTTCACTTTTGTTTTTTTTTTTTTTTTGATTTGACAGACTATTCAGCCGAAAACATGTAAATACCCGCACGATATTTAGCACTAAAAAACATCATAATACTACTTCTGCCCTAATATACTAAAAGTCAAATATACCATCTAAAATACCAACTTTAACATTTTAACATAACAGTTATGACCAGCTGCCTTTAGATAACATAATTTAACATTTTGCTCGTGGAGCGGCAGTCTTTGGATAACATTAAGTTAAACATTTACTTAACTTAATATTTTTCCACGATGGCGAGCATTTTCAATTTACGCCATAACAAGAATGGAGTTCAATTTAAAAGCAAAAATATTAGTAAGTATATTAATAATTGCGTCACTGACCACTATTCGGTATTTTACACGATTTAAATTTCAACCGACAACTGTAACAATCAAACTGATGCAGTATTTTCGGTAGTATATACCAAAATTTGAAATTTTACTTTTAAAGACTTCGGTCAGGCTTCTCGGCGCGTGAATGGCTTGAAATACAAAAATTTTCCTCAACCATCTTTGCTTATTTAAACACATTTACTTTTGATTTTAAATATATTAAAATAGCATTCAAATTCGTTTGTTTATGGTGGGTCGCGGTCGAAGAGGTGGGGGAGGCAAGGCCAGTATTTCCTGTACTATTTGGCTAAGCCCTTGGTGGCACATGTAAATTAAAATTTTTGATTACACGTGCTCTTAGGGTGCATTGTAGAACTGAGGCATTGCGCTTTCCATGGGTTATGGGGTGACTTCTCCTTTATTTTTGATCTTCTTATACCTTAAGCATTCAAAATATGGTTGGGGAACATGCTTTGATACTACATTTTTCTATGATTTTTACCAAATAGTCCTGAAAATTTGCATTTCTTTTAAATATGAATATAAACTTTCGGCTCCTTTTCTTCTTAACTGTTTTTGCCAGCGTCCTTGTAAGCCTGGATGTGACCTTTCTCTGCATTGGTCAAGTTTTTTCTGAACCCATTTTTTGGTTCATAATAAAATAGTCGAAAATAACCAAAAACTTCGGTCAACGAGAAATATGAGTTCATATGCCGAAGAAAATGAATAGGACATTCAAGTTGCGAAAAATTGACCCGGATTTTTGCTTAAAATGAGTGTATAAGAAGGCGACGCAACAGCCCCTGTTAAATGCTGTTCGAGTCGTCCGGTTTACTCATTATATCGGTATCAAACGATATTTGGCAGCCTTTGCAATATGCAACACTGATTACTACGATGTTTTGTTAGAATGAATGAAGGCGCGAATATTTGCTTACTTGGCTATCGTAGCTAATCATACATAAATTTTAATTTGATACGGCTTAGGCTATTTAAATACATGTTAATTCTATTTAATATTCTTGGCAAGGCGTGGAATGGAAATCTCACTCTAGCTGGGAAATCTGTATGGATAGGAAATATCGAAATCAATAAATTATAAGCAAAATATAAACCAAGCATATGCTTACACTGCTTAAGTGGTAGCTGAACACATTATTCATCTTCTTCTAATAATACTGTCTAGCCAATAATTTGCGGCAGGTTTTGGGCTTAATTAGTTTGGGCTGCTCGTCCTTTTTCACACGCAAGCGAAGCGTGGGCACTGTCCGAGCCTCATACCAATTTGGATTGACGGCCTTGACCCAACAGTTACCGTTCGCCTGCAACGACGACAGCAATTTTGCAATGCAACCAGTTGTCACCATAATGAACGGGAATGAAGAATTATTGTGCAAGTGAAAATCAAAAAAATTTGTGAAATTGTGCACATAAAAATTTAGTTGTTTATGCTTTGAAGAACATATGTGTAATGAGATTTTTCTAGGCATACAATGTAGAACAGAAGGAAGTGATTTGAATGATTTTCCACTTGCCTACTTGGTTTTAAACGGGAAATCTGATTTTGGAATGGAGAGCAAAGGAACCCACACTGCGCACACACTGGAAAACGCATTCGCATTCAGACCGGCACACATGGCACACGAATCAGAAGTCGTACCTGGAAGTGCTTCAGAAAATGAATGAAACTTACACTTCCAATTGGCCATTGAATTCTACAGCAACCAGCTCCAGCCGTCTAACTGAATGAAACTGGAGCTAAAATTACACAGATTGAGAGTGTGCGTAGGTGGGAGGGAGGATGTCGATGTCACGTGACGTCATTTGAAAGTTTGTATGAGAGAGAGGGAGAAATGTGTGAGCTTGTGTGTGAGTAATTGTGGGGTGTTTGCTGAGCACAAAGCAATGTTGTTACAAGCAAATTAAGCACAGTGGCTCGAATGCTGATTATACGAGAGTGATTTACTTGCTTAATAAGAGATATTTCTTTTGGTAAATTGAATTAGTCCAGCATTTACCCAATTTTCGTATTCTATCCAAATAATTGGCTTTCTCAAGGTCCTCAAAATAGGCTTTTATGTCTTTATTCAACTTTTCTTTAGGTGCCAGTGCGGTCAGTGTGTCAGTGGCAGACAGACCCACTTTGGAGCTCTTTGATAAGCATTCACCTGGTGAAACACATTGGCTTGATTGTTCCTTGGTCTCTGGGGTGGTGTTATAGAGACATGTATTTACTTATATTTTGTCTACGTTAAGAAAATTTATGCAAAAACTTGTTTGGATTGCGAATGAACATCTGCAAACACTGCTTTGAAGTGGTCACATGGTTGCTCTTGGAAAGCATTTTCATGTTAATCCTGATGTTGAGATGCCTACTGGCTGGACTGCAAGATTAAGCTAAGCATATGATATTGGTCATCCCGATCACTGTGTAATTCTGTGTGAATTAAGACTGCTTTGCTTTCCTCGTCAACGTTTGGAATCTGTTCCAAATTAATAATAATGGCACGTTACGTGCATCCAAAATTTTAAATGTACTACTCACATGTCCCGATAAAGCCCATAAAAAAACACATCAAGACTAGGAAAAAAAACAAATTCAAGTTTTACAGTTCATTAACCCATAAAGTACAGCGGAGTAAATTACTCAAAGGCTACATCCCCAGATACGGACTGAGCCGCTGTGATGGCGCGGCGCAGGAGCATGATGAGCGGTGTGGCCAAGCAACTCTCACTGAGCGCTTACCAGCATTTGTTGACGCCGCATTGTCAGCAGCCGGAAACTGTCAGACTAATGCCACGTGCCATACCACAGCGATATCTTGCGCCCTCGATGCCGGAATATTGGCACAACATGTGCAACAAACTGTCGGGCGCGATGCCGCGTATGGCGGTTATGGCCCAGCCGGAACCGAGCAGCCGTAAACTGAATCGCCTGCGCCGGCATCTGATGAAACCGCCCCGACAACAGCAGCCACCGAGCCCCATCTGCATGAGCAGAGCAATGCCAGCCGCTGCTCTGCCACATCTAATGGAAGACTATGCTGTGGTTCAGCGCCAATCTCAACCGCTATGGAGCAGAAGCAGCCGCTCTGTACAGTCGCCCAGAGAGTACACACATCGCGTGCCAATCATTCAAAGGAGTGAGCCTTTTGGCGTCCGTGTAATTCCCGCTAGAGCTTTCAAGGCGGGAGCCAGAACTAGTCCAAGTCGCAGCAGTAGGGCAGCAGCAGCCAGCATGGAGCGGCACAACCAGCAGCTACAACTGCAGATGCAGCTACAGCAGCAACAACAACAGCAGTTTCAGCAGCAGCAGCAACAATTGCAACGTCAGCAACAGCAACAGAAATTGCAGCGACAGCAGCAGCAGCAATTGCAGCTGGAACAGCTACAGCAATTGCAGATGGAACAGCAACAGCAATTGCAGCTGCAACAGCGACAGCAACAGCACTATCAACAAAAGCAACAAGAACAGAAGCAGAATCAGCAGGAACAGCATAACTTGAGAGGAACCTACTGTCCCTTCAACTTTGGCAAGTTTGCTGGCAACTACATTGATAACGATTCCGAATTCGAAGCTGCCAAATATCAGCAACAAAGACAACCAAATCCACCCCAACAACAACAACAGCATCATCCAGCTTCAATTGTTTCCCCAGTGGAATCCAGTCCCATTAGCATTCTCAAGAAGCACTCCCATTTGCAGAGTGATGAACCATACACCTATGCCAAGATTAGGCAACCCAACCGAATGTCTGCTGGTCAGAGCAAGGTGATGCACATCGAACCCACAACAACGACCAATAATGAAGGTAATAGGACGACTACCAAATCAAAATTTAATGTCAGCGATGTCAGCAAATCCAAGACCGCTCCAAATTGCAGCGTTAAGAAGTATCAACTGGAAGAGCAACAACATCAACGAAAGATCAAGGCGAAACAACAGCTACAGGTAGGAAAATTTCAGTCAGGCAAGGATACTTTTAATTTTGGCAAAGTTGCCAGCAATTTAATTGATTGGTTTGATGACTCCGAATCGGAATCATCCATGTACGCGGCTGCCAATGCAATGTCAAAGTCGGAGCACATGCAGCAGCAACAGCAACAACAACAACAACAATTGCAGCAGCAATATTTGCCACAGAAACAGTTGCTATATCAAGTGCCACAAACTCAACCAGTTGGCATTTTGAAGAAACGATCCTCAGCCCCTGGCGAGCTGCATGCACTGCCCAAGGAACCCGAACTCACCAAGGAGCAAAAGAAGTTGGCAAATCGTAGTCAAGTGATTAATGTTCTAGGCGATGCGGAGCTCATGAAAATGGCGGATACTTTGCCCAAGCACGAACCTAGGAAACCGTCGGTAAAGTTTCTGCAACCGCCAGCTCAGAACTTTGAATCTGATAACAACAGCAGCACCGTAACGTTGACTTCCGAGAATGTCACGAGCCCACCAAAGCAAGGCTGTAAGGTAGCGGAAACTAAAAAGTGCAGTCAATTGGACTTGGAAACGCTCAAGCGGCTCTTGCAAACTGACAGCAGACCCTCGTCGGAGGCTCATAAGGGCAAGACATCAACAACATCTCCAGTCAAACACAGATCTAGACAGCTAAATCTGAACCAGCTGTTTAAGGATAAAAAGCTGGAAGGCATCGAGGGTAATCCCGTGTGGGATTCCCTAATGCAGCTAGTTGTGCACATGTGTGATGCAAAGAATGAGTCTGCGGCAATGGAAACTCCCGAATCACGTCTCAGCGCTGGAGCCGGCAAGGGTGAGCGACGCCAGAAGCAATATTCCGTCTATTTGTTGGTTACATCCGATGAAGAGGACGATGCTCCTCCACCTGAGAAACCAAGTAACACTGCATCATCTACAGAATATTCCAAGCATTGTAATGCTGTCTACCAGCAAGAACATCCCAAAACCAAACGTAGGAAAGCCAAGCGACGCTCCCTCAAAAGCCAAGAGGTGCAACACGAAGTCTCCATCACTCCAAATGTGCCGCCTATGCGTCGCCCTTTGCACTGGCCCAAGCCGGATCTATCCAAGCCCCAGTCAGCCAGATCCATGTATCCCAGATCACCATCAAAGGCTGCCTGCAAAATGCGACGCAAACGCTCGGCCAGCTCAGCGCAAGATCGCAGCAGCTGGCTCTGGAATAAGGATAATCAAACGCTGAACGCTCGTGCCCTGAACGAGGCCTACAGTCGCTTGCTGGGGCCGGTGCTGGCAAGCAAAGCGCTACCCCACATATCAACCAGCTCCAAATACGCGGACTTATTGCACAGCTAACATTTACCAGGACACCATTATCCAGTCCAATCGAGCACGCAACACCTCGTCAATAATTACAAACCATAGATAAAGTCTGAGTCTTTGATTGTTCAAGACGAAGCCAAATCTAGACTTTGTACATGGTCTGCAGTTATTAGCGATGTAAGGAGGTACAGGAATGATGTTATCCCATATGCACAGTGAATTATAGTTCATTTACCACCAAAAACATGAATAAAAATAAATTACAATGAAAATTTTAAAACAAGGAAGACGTTTTAAAGGGTTATGATTTTCTTCCTTCCTTAATACAGGGCATCCTTGCACCAGCTCTTCATAATGCCAAGATATGGGGTTACAGAAGAGTGATAGTCAGCACGAACAAAACTTACGTAACTTGTCCAGATAATCCCGTTTCAAGGTCCATTTGCGAAAATCTCTCACTTTGTAACAGGTTCCTGAAAAGCTGGCCAGGCTCCTCTTGGCATTCCCCACAAAATTTTCATATATATTTCACACACGAACAACAAACAATAGCCCAGGACCACATTAGGTCAATGACAGATCTGGACTAATGCTTAGGCTCTTAGGCTGATGAGCGACTTAGATGAACCACAAGCCCAACCGGGCAACAGCCGGAAACTCAAACTTCCGAAAAAATCACATTCACCAGCCACGTATCTGTTCATACGCAACGAGGCAAACCGGAAGAGTACATCAACCGATGAGCCCATATGCTGCAGCAGCAGTCTCGAGTCCATAACACCAAGACACAATGAACGGCCATGGGATTCATCCAACAGCCTGAGAAGTAGAGAGGAGGATCCCTCACATATGCCCAAAGTTGGTTCAGAGAAGTCATACAGCAGCATCACTTCGAGCATTGTGGGCTTGCAGTGGCAGGTGGCGAATCCATTGCGCATCCACGGCGGTGATAACGAGTATTATCCTTATACGACTTTCATCAAGAACCCCATTGTGTTCAAAAGGAAATGTGATTGTGATTGCGACAGTTCACCAGCTCCACCGGTATATGCGGATCAGGGTTATAAAGACGATTCACCAAGACGTTCTGCCCCAGACTACAGAAATGGGCCTTCGGTAAATGAGGATCAGTGTAGTAGAAAATCGGATCGCGAAGCTCCACCACAGAAAGTTGAGCAGCAAACTGATAGAAGAGCCTCAATAGAAAACCGCGATCAGAATAAGGAATATTACGTGGAAAATTGCGAAGAGGCTGAAGGCAGGCGGGAGCCAAGAAGGCAAAGCGAAGAAATGCGCAGAAACAGTCTCAGGGACAAAGGCAAAGATCCCGGCAGACGGAGAAGCAGTAATGTGGGTACCGATCGACAATGCACCTGCGATAACTTAAACCGTCAACAGTCATCGCACTACGCTGAGATCCGCGACTTTAAGCGCGACTTCCACAGACAAAAGAATCCCTTGGTGGTGAGATCTGACACTAATTTGAGTGGTGAATACAGTGGACAGTCGATGGATTGCAAAAAGGAGAAGAAGAAGAGCAAGAAGGACAAAAAGCAAAAGGCCAGCAAGGATGACCGCAATGAGCGCTGCGATGAACCACTCGATGATTATTATTTAAGGCGACGCTCAGCGGCTGCTCAAGAATGCGATGTTCGTAACCATGCCCGTTCGCATCTGAATGGGACAGGCTGCCCGCCACCACCACCACCGCGTCCATGTGGGCAGAGTCGTCGCCGTGAATCAATCTCGCGATCTTCTCGAGGCAGCTGCTCTGCTTGCCCACCGGAAATGTCCACATACTATCAAGCAAATTGCCCCCCGCCGCAGTCAAAAGGCAAAGCAGCTAAGGCTTCATCCAAGAAGAGTAAAAAATCTCGATGCTCCGCATGTGGCAGTGCAGCATCAGTTCATGGGAACCGATCAACCCCTTCGGATTACTTAGAGCGTGATCGGAGTCGGCGAGCACTTTTGAGAAACCCCTTAACCGTCTCCCGATGCTCGGCTGATGGAGATGATCTGCTGCCCCACGAGAGCTTCAGTGATGAATACGTTAGACGAAGGACATGTTGTAAGAAGCAAACGGCATCCCGGCCACGCGGAAAGTCCCGGCGTCAGAGGTGCTCAGACGAGACCCTGATGGAGAGACCTGTGCAGAGTTATCGCTACGCCTGTGCTGAAAACCGACAGTCCGACTGCGAGGAGTCGCCCAGACCTCGGTCTCGCAAGATATGTCCTCATTGCCAGAAGTTCAAAGCTAAGCCCACTCAGTGTCCGCCGCCGAATTGTTCTCCCCCGCCACCAAATTATCCTTCAAACAACTGTCGCCCTGCACCGCCTAAGTGTCCACAGTCCAATCGAACACCTACGCTGGTGCCCAGAAAATGCTGTCCTATGTGCGGTCTGGGCGGCATCATGAAGTGTATGCCTCGTCCTCGTACTAAGTCCATCTTTTCACCCTGCTGTGTTCCAATGGCGAGTCCAAAAAGGGCGATTAAATGTGAAATTTACCCCAAATGTAATCGCGGTACGGAACCGCGATATAAGATCACCATTCGTTGTGCTCCCAAGCCCAAAAACACACGGGAACGCTGTCGAGGTGGCAAACTGACGCTGCCTCGCTATTGTTCATCTTCATTGCCAACGACATCCAGGGCTATGCCGCACAGTAGCAGTAGCAGACCAAGTCCAGGTGGGCTGAGGAATACCCAAGGAGGCTTATCACAAACAAGGCACACCGGATCAAGACCAGGTCAAGGAGGTGGCTTAGCCCAAACGAGGAATACTCAAGGTACATTAACTCAATCAAGGAACACGGGACCAAGACCGAGTCCAGGTTGGTTAACTCATTGAAACATAGAAACATTCCCAACTTCAATCATATGTTGAATCCCTTAGGTTATGTACCTAGGCAACCTGCACCACCCAAGAGAGTCCAACCCTCGTCTGATTCCAGTGATGTTGACTCTGATAATGAGCTGCCCATGACTTCCAGACAGTCTCCCCGTAGAATCATAGAGCCATCTCCCCGTAGAGCTGACTCCTATACAGAAGCCGATGTCTTTTATCGTGGCAGCTTCTTGAGGGTTCGCTCATCTTATGAAAATATGCCTGGACGCCGAACCCAATCCCAGCCCATTCATTTGCAAAAAGGTCAAAGCTTTAGATCAGAGCGATCGCATAAGCCAGAGGCTGTGAGACAAAAGCCGACAATGGTGGTCGCCCCGAACTCTGAATGGCAGAGGGGTAAAGAAAAACCCACGCGACACAGTCGTGGATTCATAGTGCCTGGGAAATTTCCATTGCTTAATCAGTTCCATGGTTGTAACTTTGTGACCAGATCACATTGCATGGACGATCCGGTATATCGGCGGCACCGGACAGGTCATTTTGGCTGGACTTGGCGCAGCTTCCTGTCACCGGTTGGCTACTTTAAACGGCATCAGAATTCCAGGAGTGAAAGCCGATGAAATTCTGATACCCAGCCTGGTTTGCTCTGTCAAATACGAAACTCTGCTGTGCTCTGTAAAATTTCAATATGACACGTTTCGGAATCAGCAAAATTATAGGCCATTACAAGAGCTCACAGGAGCGGAAGTCAGCGGGCAGCGACAATGAAAAGAAATCGATTGAGTGCAGCCGGAAAAAGGACAATGAATGCAGTTCCGATGACAATAGCTGTGCCCCAAGGCAGAAGTCCGTGGGCAGATGCTGCCCCAATAGTAAAGTACCTCGAGAATCTGGCGAAAATATCTATGTTCTGAGAAATTGCGATAAGGTCAAGGATTACGCAATCGTCACGGCACCCTGTCGCAAATGCAATTGTCCTCGCCGACCCGAAGTTAGCCCCATAGAAGACAAGTGCGCCTGCAAATGCGATGCTGAAGCCAAACCATCTAAAGACATGAATGTATCTAAGAAAGCACCACCCGCACCTGCTCCAAAGCCAACCCACAGGTGGCGTCATACTGGCGGCAAATGCGAGGTATGCAAGGTGTGCGGACATGAGAAGCTGAGCAAGAAAACACCTCGTGGTGGCTTTGATGGAATCTGTGAGAACTGCAATGCTAAGCTACAAAGTGTCCTAAATGAATTCAATGCAAAGCAGCGGAGGACATCTAAAGATCAACAAGGACAGCCAGGGCAATCAGGCTGTGCCACAGATTGTCCTTGGCAGCAGGCGCGAGAGCAGCCACCACTACAGCCCTATCAGTGGGACCAAAATTCCATGGGATCATATCAACAACAACAGCAGCAGCAACAGCAATGGTGTCAGCCTTGGCCACAGCAGCCGCAACCATGTCCTCCGTATCCACAGAATATGTCTATGCAGCAGTATCAACAGCCCCAAGTGGGAGATCCCAATGCGCCATTTAATATTGTTGTGCTTCAGGATTGTGACCACAGAACGCTCATTGATCAGTTAACAACTGCTATCAATCGCAACAGCGGGCCACCACCTCCACCAGCAATGTCAGGATATAACCCCAATTTGGGCGGCTATATCGATTACCAATACATCGACCTTAATGAAAAACCCCCGCAGGACTATCGCACGTATGACGACGGATTTGATGGGCAGCCCTATGCGGCGAATGGTAATTTTACATATAAAATTTGTATAAGCTTCCATAACATCCTCTTTACTTGACTTCAGATGCCGATTATAGCACAAATTATGAAATGTTCGATGCTCAGGACAAAGTCGATGCCGCTCAGAGCACTTGTGACATAGCCAGCTGTCCCGCAAAGACTCCCGATTCCAGCTGCGGTTGCACTTGCAATTGCGAGTATTGCAGAAAAAACTGCACTACCAAAGCAAACCTGGCCTTGCTCATTGCCCAGGCTCTAGAGATATTCATATCACGATCCGTGTCCCCGCCTAAGAAGAAGGAAGCCCGAGCCAAAAACAAGAGGCGCAGCACATTGAAGACAAGACCGACTCTCCAAAAGGGAGGCATAGGTATAATCAAGGGCATAAGGAAATCAAAGGTCACATCGAAAGGGCATTCAAAGGGAACTTCAGCGGCACAATCTAGAGGTCCATCGCAGCCACCATCGCAACCGATTTCGCGAACGGAATCAAATTCATCAGCGAAAGCCATTCGTACGAGCTTGTTAAAGCCATCCAGAGGCGGATCGGTGGCATCGTTCTCTTCGTCTGCCTCCCTTGACAGAGTCGCCACTGCTGCCTCATCTAAACGTGCTTCCAGAAGGAATAACGTCAGACCTCGCCATACGTCAGGACATGATAACATCACTGACCTAGATAACACTCGTGGCCGTCGTGGCTCACATCGTCGCTCTTTCCACGATGCCCATGAAAATTCCCCGCCTCTGGCAAATGTCAAATCTTTGACAGAATCGAAAATGTTGTCGAAAACGAACTCGAAATTTTCCTCGAAATCGAAACTATTCATCCTGCCGGACTGCGCTACCAAAGGCTGCAAGGAGGGGTGTGCGGCTCCATGCTCCAAAAAACCGCATGATTGCTCTAGAGGCTGCAAGGCCTGCTGTAGGGGAGCATGCTCGGGCAGGGGAGGAGGTGGTGATGATGCCAGTGGAACTCGTCCCATCAGCCCAAGGCATGCGCGATGTTTTCAAGGGAATGACAACGGCAATGGCGCTCGACATCGAACTTGGAGAGAATTGCTATGTAATTCCTCCGTCAACAACAATGTCGACCAAAAGTCGAAAGATAAGGATAAGGGCGGCGAGACAACCAAAGGCTGCTGTCACAGCGGCAAAGGCTGCACCAGTTGCGGCAACAATCGACGGCAAGGCGGCCAATGCCGCTTGCCCACCAACGGTCTCAGTCCCATTGCCCACTATAGACCCGGAATGCTACAATTTCCGGTCAACTATCTGATGGCCGGCAACTGCTCGCGACGCAGTCTGGTCCGCACAGCGGCAGGAGTAACCTTGCACCAGCGACCCTACGTAGATCTCACTGCCGTGGGCAAAACTGCGGAGCTATATTGCTATCCCACAATGCAGACACACATGCCACATACCCGGCCAAGATATAAACGATGGCTTTGAGCTCTGAACGCGTCTGACGGAATTGTGCATTCTATGGATTGCCTCCGTATATGCCAATCCTATAATGCATAACATCGTTCAGTCGCGTAGTGGCTTATAGTTTTATCCAAATTCACATGTGTTCATCCTCAATCTCAACTCTCATTGCAATAAACCGGATAACAAAATTAGATTTTACGACTTTCACAGGCGAACGGATTTTGCGTACACTTCCACTTCCGTTTCCGGCAGTCGCAGTCCAGGGGCAGTCGATTAACTTCTTAGAGCGGTGCAAATCAAAAGCAAAACAAAATGGGACAAACAATTAACGCCACAGGCGTTTCCTCATCACTAAGGCCATGGCCGGGCACTAAGTCACTAATAACCAACAATATTGAGAGTGAGGATACAAAGGGCTCCTGTACCTCTACCTGTATCTGTATCTGCATCTGTATATGTCCCTCTTCCTACTTTGTTGCTGTCTGTTTCTATTTGAGATTCCAACTTATTCCAACTGAAACGTGTTCGCACAAAGGCCAGCCAGCAGTTTCCTGCACTGGATTTCACACTGATGCTGACGAGCCTCTAATTGCCCCTCTGGCCACATGTCCTGCTGTGAGGACATGCACACAGCCAGCGGAAAATGTTAATTACAACTGCGACGCACTTTTTCCACACAACACCAACACTGCTGCTGACACCGATGCCGCGCTGATGGCTGATGTGTTTTTCCCTCAGCAGGACATCCTTTTCCTTGCTTTTGTTGTTTGCCAACATTTGTTTTTACAATTCTCTCTTGCTGCCGTTATTCGATTCTCTGTTTGTGTACAAAGTACGCGCCTTTACTAGGCTTCCGCTCATCATCATCAGCAACAGCAGCAGCAGCAGTCGCCGCATTGAGATTGAGTTTTAGGTTGGAGTTGGGTTTTGGACTGCAGCAACAGGCTGCGTAGTTAATGCCATCCACATGCCCATGTTCGGGGTATTGTAAACGAGACAGGATGCTTGCTTGCGCTCAGGAAATGCAATTGTCTAGGATCAGCCTGAGATATAGCAAATGTTTGCAAACCGAGCACGATCGAGTTTGTTCACAACAATAACGGGTGCAAAGTAAATACGAATGTGTAGATTTACTTGATAGTTAGGGTCGTAGGTCAACCTCTACTATATGGTAAGTTTAAGGAAGTATATTTGTTCATGATCATCTGTATATAAGTGCATATTATTATTACTCCGATTGGCGGAAACTTCTGATAATTATTTGAATCAGCCAAGCTTTGGTATTGATAGAATGTAATAGTATATCCTCGACTACATTGTAGGACTTCTTAAGCACTTATAACTGTATTTGTGAAACTTTCAATAAATATATAGATATAAATGAACTTTATAAGCTTTCATTTAACTTTATTTCTTCACATACTCCTAATGTATGTATGGTTATTTGTAGGGGCCAAATCTTACAACTGAATTTTTGGGACAGTTATCCCCAAGTGATTGACCTGAAATGTTGCATAAGCGTTTACTTTGGGTGATTCTGCATAGTTGGCTAAATGACGTCATTCCATATTTCGGAATATAAAAGATGGCGTACTAGTTATAGTTTACGAACCCCCATGATATGGTTAAATTAAAATGGTTTGCTGAGAAAAATACGAAAATGTGGTTAGCTAAGTGACAACTTTCTTTAATTCAAAATGGTGGGTTCTTGGTATTTTTATGCACCCCCATGATAAGCAGTGGTAGGCCAGCTCCCATCTATTGTATATAGGAATATGTTCAGAAGCGCCGAAGTGTCTGTTTTTAAGCACACACGCAAAGGCATAAAAGTGCAAACAAGGCATGAAAAAAGGTGCAAACTATGGGAGCTAGGTTTTATAGAATAAGTGAGCATTAAGACGGCGTTTTCAGACAATTTCAACTGCAAGTGAGTTAAAATCGGTGAAAAAATGTATATGCAATGTAATGAAATTCGAAATATCTGCATATATTTTATGTTCAAGTTCCGCATATATATAAATGCAATCGGGAATGATGTCTCTGACTCTCTTAGTGTAGAACAATGAAAGTCGATGCTAAGATACAATGCTTAAACGATCATTCGGGCAATACTGGGCGAAATTTCTATGTTTTATATATCACATTATCTCATAATGTATTGATCGATCATATAATTTACTGATTAAAATCTTGTAATAAATTTAATTAGAATTTTAAGGTCATGAATGTGGCTTAGTAAAGGCGTTCTTATTCATTTTGCAAATAATAATATTTATCAATTTTGAAAAACTATTGTAATTCGTAATAATGTCTACCGGGATCCACCCTAATATGTTCACTATCAGTCTAAGCTTAAGCAATTATAATTAACAATATTAACCTGATCTTCTCTTCTAAAAGACGATATATAAGGTGGTGTGGATGTCTGCAATCCAAACCTGGGGCAGTGTATTCAAGGCTGATATGGATATATAGGTTATATAGGAAATAACCTGGCACTCAATTTTCTACTACAGTATGCTCAGCCTCTGGCCTCTACTCCTAGATATCTATCTTTGAAGATGCCACGATGCCAGCTTTAGCTTCCCCATCACTTACACCTACGTACATACAGTCACACACAGATATTACTATAGTCATTATATATACATTAACGCGATATTCCATTCAATAAGCTTCCCTGGGCTGCCGAGATCTGTTTATTTATACGGGTATCTATATATACTCGTATTTACCTATACAAAAAGTTGTCGCCTTGGTTGAGTTATCTTTTCGTTTATTTTTTCTTTTTTTTTTTCTCTTCTCATTCCCGATAATTTGTGAGCTTTGCTGTTGAACAAGTAAGTAGTAGCAGTTGGTGTTTTACTCGCATTGTTCTTGGTCATGTTGCGGGGGGTTTACTTGGAGAGAAACAAACCATTTACGTGGCACGTTTTGTTGTGAGTTGTTGATGTTGTCTGTCTGTCTGTCGCAGTCTCCACCATCTCCGTTGTCTTCTTAGTTGTCGTTTGTCGCCGTTAATCAGATTCACGGCGCATTTCTTCACTGCGTTCGTTCTTTTTTTTATATTTATTTTCATTGTTATCATTTGAAAATGCCCTAATCCGAATTTATGAAATGAAAGCGGAAGTCTCTGGGTTTTTTTTTTTGTTTTGCTGCGGCTTGTTTCCCATTGTGCACACGGTGCTGGCTCTGGCTGCTCACTGTCTCTAATGTAGTACAATGTAGTTGTACCTCCACGTATTTTTCGGGTTTGTGTTGGCATTCAAAATCTGATATTTTTATGTTTTACGAGCTTGGTTTTCAGCTCTGATTTTATGGTTATTTCGTTACGTTTTCTCGACTGATTGATTTAAATATTTTCGTTTTGATGACTCGGGGGGGAGGGAAAATGGTGTTAATGGGCTTTTTTTATGAAGCACATTAGCATCGGTTTCAGTTGTGCCACAGCACAAAATTTACCCAACTTTTGTACTGAGTCGAAAAGCAAGGCTTTAAGTTAGTTTCGGGAAGTCATTAATAAGCATGTGGGAGATACTGCTAGTAAAATCGTATACTCTCCTCCGTTTCTTCTTAAATCGTACAGCATGTTTTTCAAGAAAACGCTAAAAACTTTATGATGGTCCATGCCACACAATCTGTTTATTGATTTATAGTCCGGGAAAGTGTCAATAAAACATTGCGCACGCCTAGGACCAGTAGCTGCTGTGCTAGGATTAAACATTTCGGGGTATTTCCCCCACACACAGGCAACGACGTGATCATAAAATTGCCTCTCCCCTGTGTGTGCTTTTTAAGGCAATCTGTCTACACCGCCAGCATATGCGATAGGGGGACGTAGATAGTTGAGATGAATGGATGGATGGGAAGGAACCCCGGGAAATATTTGAAAAGTCAGTGGCCATAAATCGTTTAGTCGGGGGTGGAAGATGGCTTTCCACTATAAATAGCAAGACTCGCAACACAACCCACACATGTACACTTATGATAACATTTGATTAGCAGCCAGATGTTGCACTATGGGAACGAATCGAATTGCCAAAGTCAGCCATGGAAAGTTTTTCCCAATTCTTTTCTTATTCTTCTATGCGTTACAAACTATAGGAGATACGAGACTGAAATAGGCAGATCAATTAGACTCTATGACGAAGATGAGAATTAAGCAACTGCGACTGGTTCAAAATCATAGAAAATGTCGTAAATCTTTGCATCTATTGAGGGTCAGGGTACAGGGTAGGGAAAAGTGTGATCGATTGTTAACGTCGAACAATGAAATTTGTGATGTATGATGAATTCTGGATGAATTCCCTTAATTAACATTTGAGCCATATACATGCTCTAAATGTGCCACTGTGCGACAAATAACGAAGACGACGTTGACGTTGGCTCCGAAGCAAGGGTGGGTGACGCTGCTTGTACCGGGAGGGATTCCTCCAAATGGTCTCGCACTATATTTGGAATTTGATATATTTGCGGCACACGCCCCCGAATCAGGACCAGCTGTGCAGCATTAGAAACTCATATATGAAGAATGTTCCCAAACTGAAAATGAAAACTCATTGAAAATGAAATTTATCAACTATTTTGATCTAAAATTCATATTCGATTGTTTGTCAAGCGTACAAACTTCCTCAATAATTTATGCACCAACACAGGTTGCGGATACATTTGTATGTTGTTGTGGTCACCATTCCGTAGAGATCTCTGGCCAAGGCACGTAATTGAAAACAAACAAGTTGCAAAGCTAAACAAATTCAAAGTGTAGGCAAAGGCAATGGGCAATCGAACAAATAATTACCTCACAAACCATACAAAGTCACGTACAATAATATCAGGCACAGTTTCTTAACGATCGCCTAAGCAAACATCCTTTTGGCAATGCCCAAGCCCGCTTCCTGTTCTGATGCTTATCATCACATGAGTATGAATATGTGTGTATGTGTGTGTGGATTTACATTCCTAACTATACAATAGATGATTGCAATTGGATGCACACGGCAGCTGCTTTCGATTTCCATTGATATGTGGACAAGGGTATGTGACGGGACAGGATGGATTAACTGTAACTATTTGGCTGAGACCACAGCAAAGGAAGTGTCTGGTTGACTGTTTTTCTTTAATCAGACATAAGCGCATTCCTAGCCAAATCGGCTCAATGCACTTAGAGAAAATGTCAAGGCAGTTTGCATTATTTGATAGAAAAATTGTTTTAGCAAGTAAAGTTGAATTTCCTAAAATTAAGAAATAAAAAAGCTAACAAAACAGAATACAAATACAAGCAACAACATTTATCAATTATCCGAATATAAACATATCTCCAAATTTGTTAACAAAGTCCACAGTCAAAAGGATACTTTATAATTATGGAGCTGGAAGTAATTGGGAATTGTCATGGCGTTTATTAAAGTTCTTTCAGCACTTTAAGTAGGCACTATACATTTCTCCAAGTGTATCAGTAAATATTGACCCAAGTAAACAGTATTCTACTGCACATCAACTGTGACCATCAGAGCGATCTAGGATCAACGTTCCATACTGCCAGCACAGCCACATATCAATTAGAAAGACGCCGAAATCAATTAGGATGCCAATTAAAAAACTTAATTTATTTGCTCTGCGATGCTGCCAGGCTGATAAAGAAGCCATTAGATGCACTTGAAAACGACAATGAAATCGCCTGCAATTGAAATACGAGCAAGGATCAAAAGCAGGCAGCATGCAGCAGGCAGCACGAACAAACAGACAGACAAAGGTGTAACCTTAACTCGAACCCATATCGATAATTGCGTGGCCCGTTGCAGGCTGCTTAGATAATTTTCCTAAGAACATCTTCAATCCCACGTAGCAGCTGTTGTGCTGCAATTCGAGAGCTATGGGCGGCATCCTGTGTCCTGGGCTCACTCTCAATTTTAGGTGCTTGTAATACGCGTGCCTGAAATACTAATATCAAATATGCAGGGGGGTCGAAACCAAACTCAATATCCTTTGGCTGCTGATTCCAATGAATTCCACAAAGGCGAAAGGCTGCGTAATTCGAGTATTTTTCTTCACGCTTATCCTATGACACGAGATGAAAGGATTCAGGCACTTAACTGACAGTCAGCTAACATATGCATGAGTGTTCGAAAACCTCTGACATATGGTCCTTGTAATGCACGCGTTGGGCTGCGTGATCCTTGAGCTACTGCTGCCAGTTTTGTTGAAAAGGAAGTCGCACCACAAAAGCCCCAAATCTTCGCATATTTAAATGTCTTCAAGCAGCAGCAGAAGCAGCAGCAGCAGGAAAAAGGATTTCCTGTAATTACACAGCCCGAACGTGAACCCGTACCCGAATCGTTTGGATCTAGGAAATTTGTGCTGGCTGCTTAATTAGTCAACACCAAGAAGCCGCAGGTCTCGGTCTCACATTCCATACACAGCCACAGGCAGCACGTGATGGCCACCAAAATTAATGACAATGCGCCTTGAATCGTTTATTAATATGTAGAAATGATATTTGTCGTTTTGGGCGTGAGGTGATAAATTGAGCTGTAGGAAACTCGAAGGAATTTCAATAAATTAGGTGACAACTCATTGATGAAGTATTTAATGGTGTGGCATTATTTATCCGTAGACACAGCTGTAAGATATTGTCAACTATAATTTAGGATCATTTTATAAAGAGAGAAGACTCTTTTATATATTACAAGAATTTGAAAAGGAAATTGTGCTCTGAATTATCAGATTTTGCAAGTTTGAACGGTTTCAAACAACCGATGATCAGAAGAGACTTTTATACCCGAACTGACAGATTGTAGTCATGTAGATGTTTGTAGCAGACAAAAGTGAAGCCTTTCGTTCTTTATCCCACACGATCTCGGTGAGCACAGAATGAAATGAATATGTGCGCGTATATCCAAACTTCAAGTAAAACCGAATATCCGCTAATATTCTTATATCCCATCAGTAACTAATAGTACCCATAAATGACTATGAGTTCCTGATCCCCCAAGTCTCAGAGATTTGACTGAATATTTACATCAAGTAAATGAAAATACCAGCTTTTTTGCATCATATCAGAAGCCAATCCTAGGTGTGAGCGAATAAGAAGATCTATCCATTATAAGAAGTCATATTGACTTTGTTCATGACAGACAAAGATAAGAAATTCGAGTCTTGGCGAATTGGGCTGTGTTTAGCTTAGAGAAGGATGATGTCAAGTCCGTATTCCCATTATAGGGTAATCACTTAGTCCACAAATATGCTCACAACAATTCGAAAACAGCTGACTCGCATTGAGCGGGAGAGAGAGAAGGCCAGAGCAAAGTAACTCGTATGCGCATGCTCAGAGTGCCACACGGAAGATATGGAGAGCTCACCGCACAGTGGTCAAAATGGCAAATCCAGCGAGAAATAATAAATAAATTTTAACATAAAAAAATCAATCTATAGTTTTTATTATGAGTACCATAAGGCAAATTTAAAGATCAACAAATTCTTTAAATATATTTTTAATCAATTTGTATTTAATTTTTGAGCCTTTTTTTAAGCTTTTATCAAGCAAGTAACTTAAACTTAATAATGGCGGTGTTTCCCGCCAAACACGTAGTCACTTTGCCATCAGACAGCTGATAATATCGGTGAAATGTAAAGTATCGATAGAACTTGCACTTATTTCGCGCCAGATTGGCCGTTTCGACCACTGTGCAGCGCTCATTGACTCTCTCTCTCTCAGACAACTGAGAGAGACACCGAGGTAACAAAACTCGCTGCATGGACACGATCGCAATCATTTGAGAACGTGAAGCGCGCGTGTTTAGAAGCAGAGATACAGATACAAAGATACTCAGATATTCGTAACAGTGCGCCAGTTAGACAATACTCACGAGATACAGATATAAGATACAACCTATGTAGCTATAGACATTTGTGCGGCGTGCGGTCAATTGCAGTTGCAAACTGGAATTACCACCCGAAATACCAGCAACAGCAGCAATTTGTGTTAAGTGAAAAACAAAAACTAAAGTAACGAAGCCAAGCCAATTGCAGTAACACCAACAACAACAACAACAGCAGCAGTCAGAAAACTTTCGAAACTTGAGACCAGCGTATATAGAAAAGTAGCTCAGAGCGCGAACTACTACTACAGCTGCTGCTCGTAACTGTGAGACTGTGAGATACATATTTTGCAAATTGTGAAATCCATTTGTATATTATTATCTCTGTATTATTTGTGCTGCAGTGAAAACCTACAAGATACAAAAGAAAGAAGACCTAGAGAACAAGCGAGAGAGTGTGAGAGAGAGAGAGCGGGAAACATAACTAAATAATCAAAGCGAAAGCGAATCGCGCGACAAAAGTGCAATTTCTAAAAAAAAAAACAACAGCGAAAACAACAACGCAAATTTCGCATTCGTAATTTGAACACAGGAAGTTTCCATAAACAAAAGCAAATAAAAGAAATTCATAAACAAATTAAATATATATATCTGTATATATAAATATATATACATATTCGCCGCGCACATATCACAAATACAACGGATGTCGCCAGAGCTCTGTACGTGAATGCTTGCCACAGCCACAGCCGTTTCCTGAGCGCACCTACAAACGCCCCCCGCTGCAGCCAAGACAATACGGATTAACTTTTTTTCTTTTAGCCAAGGTAAGTGTATGGAGTAAGCCCTTGGCCACATATTAAATATATATATATATACACAATCATTAACAACAAATTTTAATAAACGGTATTTTTGTTCCAACGCTTTCATGGCTATTATTAATCTCTTCCAATTCCAAACGTGATCTACGTTCACGGACCACATTAGCTGCCACTTTGGCATTCTGAAGGTTTCATTATTTCTTGCCATAAGTCAAAGCCAAGTTTCAACTTAAAGCATATGTATTGTTTGACACACTGAAAGCCTGAACTCAGACCGAATATCATACCATCATATTGTTGCCCTGTCGATGTTTGTATTTGTCTTCATCATCTTCGTATTTCACTTTGTTGTGACTTGCTAATTGACCTCTAAAAAGGTGCTCCATTATACATAATATACATGTGTACGCACATTGTATATAAACGTTTGTGTATACATATATTTGTACTGCCATCAACTCATACTTAAAGTTTTTTTTATGGCTGAGTGCCCCGCCAGATCATTCAAATTAACATAAACGAAACCTTTTGACGGCGCAAATGGTTTTCTTGAACCAAAAAAAATTAAAAGTGCCAACAGCACAGTAAACTGATGGGAAAAAAGGCATAATTTACACGTTATTGATGGACAAGGTGAGCCCTAACTAATGGTGCCTTGATTTTGCTTAAAGCTGTATATTATCATTATCATTTATAAAAATTGTATATTAAATTTAATCCCAAAGTGTGGTGAATTTTCTGAAAACGGCAGCTTAGTGCTCACCTATACCTGTGACCTGTCTAAACAGCAGTGCCAAAGAGGCCTGAATGAATGAGAACTGTAAGGTCTCTTTTTTACTGGGGTTCGAGTCATACCTTAGGGAAATTGTTCTAAGCTTCCATCAACTATAAGTACCCTAAGTACTATCTATAAATAGGGCAGAGCTTTAATAACTTTTGTGAACACTTCAACTTCCTAGCTCTTATCGTTTGGACTGTGTCTTGTTCTCCAACCAATCATTGTATTAAAGATCTTCATAGACTTGTGTAACAGTGGTCGTTACAAAAGACAATCACATTTTGGCATTGCGTTTGCGAAGATAATGCTTTCCAGAAGGCAAGATCCGAATGCTACTTGTGTATGTATTGCTGCCTCACTTATTGCTTTGCACAAAAGCTATGATTGTGCCAAACACTATCGTATATAGATTTCGTTGTAAGTCTTGGGCAACTATATAACCGCCATAGCATTCCCATTCGTATTTCATTGCATTTTTCTTTCTTGAAAAGTGTTTCAAATTTATGGTGGTTTGCAGTCCTGTTTTCCATTTCGCTTTGACAACACGTTTTCGTTTGAATTTTTGATTACAAAAACTTTTTTCATTTGTTCGGCTTGAATAAGGTCACGCTTTGAAGTTGAAAATTGTAAAGTTCTGACCAAAATAATTGCTCAAATCTTCGTCTATGACTAACAAAAGCAGACTCAGCTTTGGACGGAACGTGCAGCAAGCCATGACCGAGTTAACCAAGCTTAAAAGTCAGAATTGTCAAGAATAAGAACAACAAACTGAAACAGACACAAAAAAAAATAATAAAAACCACAAAGAGAGCCACACAGAAAGGCGACACTTAAAATGCCAAGGCAGCAGCTGCAAAATAGAGATGACTGGCAAAGGAGAGGAAGATAGCAGTTAAAGAAATGCCAGCCAGCCAAGTCCAGGACCAGTTGCCAGTCAGCCCGGACGCCGGATCAAAAGGCAGGCAGAGAGAGAGAGAGAGAGCGTTAAATGCATTTTGGTTGTTCAGTTTTGTTGCCTTTTGTTTGGACCCCGCATATAAAGCGAGCGCATTTTGAGCATTTTATGAATGCGCGCGCATGCGCAATGAGTATGTGTGTCTGCGTATGTGTGTGTTTGTATGGCAGAAGGATATGCGTAATCTTTGCAGCTGCCATATAGAAAACGAAACACACCTGGCCACTAACAACAGCAGCACCATGTTCTTATTCTTAATTAATTTCTGAATCAGCTTACATATAGAATGAAGTGTTGACCCACAAAAAGGAAATGACGAATCACTGACTACAACAAAGCTTGTCCAAACTTCCTAGAGATATAGTCAGCACTCCATGTTATTCTTGTTGATAAGCTTTTGACTTCCTGTTCGCACTTTCAGTCGCAGTACCTGACAAATACTGTCAGTTTATGGCTCGTTAAGGAGACTTTCCTGCCTGCTTATATATATGGCGCGTGTCAAGGGGAGGCCAGTCGCCGTACATCATCATCATCATCGTCATCATCCTCATCTATACTCAAAGGGGGGCTGCTACAGGCTTTGCCTCAATGACCGCGACACGTGTGGGGCGTGAAAAGACACAGAACGACTCATACATCAAAAGTCCATGTACTGACTGCTTCTGGCGTTTTATTTAATTTCCAACTAAACATTTACAAGCAGTCTCAGCTGAACTGAACACATCCCCCCATCACCTCAGCAATCATTCGAAATGCATTTGGCGCCATTTGCTTTATATTTAAACGCATGGCGGCAAAAGTCGTCACACATCCGTCCATCAACTGGGAGCAACGAAATGATGAATGGATGGAAATGGCAACGTATGCAGCTTATACCTATCTGCCCTCCCCTCTCCACCCATTCCTTTCCGCTGCAATCTAGCTATCCCTATGCAGACGTCAGCCAGACTGCTACCATGTACATACTTACATGATTTGTAATATCAGCAAGAGCATACGTCACACCGACAACATTATTGCACAAACGGAATCCGGTTCAGTTGGGCAGGCAGAGGAGGCTGTGCAGGAGACTGGCGAAAAATACATATATATATATATATATATATATATATATGTACATATGTTTATTTTTAACAAAAATTGAACAGATTATCATCTGTCGTCTGCTGCTGCTGCCGCCTGCTGCTGCTGTTGTCGTTATTGTTGCTGTTGTTGTTATTGTATGCACTTGTACTCCGTTGAATGAACAAACAAATGTGCTCGTCGTAAATGAACAAGCGACGGAATTTATTGCCTTGAAATGCAGCCAAGAAATAAAGTTTACAACGCGGCATTTTCTAACAAAATTTGTTAGCTACTTAAAAAGTGAGAATTATAGTATAGCTTGACGATTAGCTACATTTTTCAATTTAATGGCAGGGTTAAAGACTTGATCATATATTTTGCATAAAATATCAGAAATTTGTCAGATACTAAAGGCAGCTTAACTCATTTCATAGGAATTTCAATTGTACAAATTTACTTTTCCAGGAGAATATTTTCATTTGCACACCATATTTGTATCGAGCATCTCTGGTCTCATAATGTATATCAGACGAGCTCAATAGTGCCTTATCCGTTTGCCTCTCAGATTGGCTTACCATATAATAAGGCTGTTGCTTAGATATTGCAGTTGTCGGCAAGGCCTAATCTTTTGTGCATAACAATTAGATTGGTCGATACACATACTGGGACATGTTAGATCTAAAATTTTGTACTTAAAGAAATACTCCAAGTGTTTGTGACGGCTCAAACATATGTCTCTATAGAAACCGCAAATTCACTTAAAATGCAATAATCTCTAGGCTTGTGGAGAATATATTACTGAGGATTATCAATTACTAGTAGTTAGCGTTGTTTTTTTTATATCAAACGGATATCAAATGGATTTCCATACAGTTTTTGACGTGAGTCAAGACAAGTTTTTAAATTTAAAGAATGTTTATTTTCTTTAGAACCTAAAGTTGAGATGAATGCTTTGAAATCTCACAAAAAGGAAATTAAATTATCGAATGAGCTGAGTTAAGTTTTCTCGTAGACTTTTGCTGACCAAAAAAGAAAACGGAAGCAAACTGGCAGAAAATGGACGGCGGCGACCAGAAGCAGAAGATTGGGGCGTAAACACCCGCCAAACAAACTGACAAGACACACACACACATTTACATATGTAGGCATACACATATATGTATATACATACACATGCATATATGTATATCTTTTTGTGGGGAGCAAATTACGCACTTAAAGTGCTCGCCAAATGACAGGAAACGCGTCATTTTTACGAACTTCAAATTACGATTTTACGTTTCGTCGTTTTCCTTCTTTACTTTTTTTGTTGTCTAAAGAAGTACTGTGTGTGTGAGTGTGTGTGTGTGAGGAGCTTGTGTTTACATACATACATAGTAGCTGCTACTAAGTAGCCAAAGCCCCAAAGCCAAGCCAGACACAGTGACAACAAGTGCAAAGTGCAAATGATACAAAGAGCACGCACTTTGCATTTTCAGTCCGAGTGTCACATATGTAATTATATATGCTTCGTGTTTGTCTGTGTGTATGTAATTAAAACCGGCGCATGTATTGCATGCACATTTCCTTTCTGATTGAGAAATATCTGCAATTGTAATACACACATATATACATTTGTATCTGTGTGTGTTTGAGCATTTCCTTGAAAGTGCATCCTGTGCGCAGGCGGAGGCGGATATGTGAGCATTGCGACGACTTCCTGTCATTGACTTCGACTTCGTCAACAGAAGAACCAAATAGTAACAGAAAACCATTTCCTACCCCAGGCGGCTTGGACACGGGCGAACATATGCAGGCGAGAGCCAATAACAACAACAACAATAAGATATTTGCCTGCTGGCGCGTGCTCAACACGAGGTTTTTGAAATCGAATGCCATTGCCCATATTTAGTTCGAATTTGGAGTTCCGAGTTAAAGTTCTCATGTTGACAAAATACATACACGACACGACACGACGCGACACGAATCAATCAGACAGACAACAGTCAAACACAAAACAGGCTGAAACAGTATGTGGGTGGGTGAATGCTCTCATTAACGGAAATGACACAGACACACATACACACACACACACAAGTTCGGAATGAAACATTTTGTATGTCAGCTTATTAGTCAACTGAACAACCCCCATATAGAGTCTTCCAATTTTCAGATGTTGCTGACAGTTCAAATTCCCACTTAAGCTGAAGCTTGAGAATTCCATTTGGCTGTGAGAAACATAAAGCTTTCCGGAATTTTTGTACAAAGCATTCTTCAGCTAAGACTTTTCGAGAATGTTAAGCAAATCTTGAAGTCAAAATGAGACTTTAGCTTTGATCAGCACAATTTCAATGTTTGCCATTTGATATTTTCACAGTCACTCTGGCAGTTACAATTTTGAATTATTAAAGAACTCTGATCTAAAATATGGGGTATTATATGGTTCTGCAAGAGCCTCTACAGAACGCGACGCATCATGAATATTCTAATGAATACATCCGAAGGAGAAGGAACTACAACAGCCTGAATAGCCGGCATATTTGTATTCCTTTGACCTCGAGGCGGCTTTTCCTGTGCAAATACTAACATAGAATAGCTGGGTATGATTTCATATTCTGTTATGCTATGTAGCCCACATAATCAAATTCTGATTTCGGAATTCAAGAGATTTATGGATATGATTTCATATTCTGTTATTAGTCAAATGCTCATTTTAGCATTCATTTGAGTTTGTGTTTGCTTTCTTTGTAATCACCACTTGATAAGCCATCTCACTCAGCAACTGCATAAACTGTTTATCAAATATTAGGATAGGTTAGTTTAGATAAGATTAGAAGCAATCTAGAAACCTATATAGACCGCGCACACATAGCATATGCAAAGTAATATATGTTTTATATTATACACTTCGACAGCTGCAAATGATGATACAAAATCAATGAATATTTATCTTCATATTCAACCAATGCTAGCGGAAGTTGTCAATATTCCACATATAGTTTCTATGCCTCCTGGGTGGCTGCCAAACCGACAGCAACTCCATATGAAATACTAATTAATTACGAAAAGCCCGCTGTGGACCAGACCGCCTGAAGTTTTGCTACAACACTTTCTAGAAGTTCTTTGATCACTGCCCCAAAGTGAAATCTATGGAGTGCAGTGGGGGTCTCCATCATATCGTGTAAAATTGTACATAAAAGCGTCGCCTTAGCCGGCACTTGGAATGTTTTATGGCATCCGCTGCACTGAGTCATCCAGGCCCTGATCGTTGTGACTTTGGATTGACGTGGGTAGTTAGACTCACTGACTTTGCCGTTGGACTGCATTAGTTTGGTCATACCACTGGCGGGAAATGCTCCAATATGTTACATCAATTGTTAAACAGAATGGAATAAACGAGTGGGTGCCCAGATTCATACTTAAATACATTCATATTTGGTGTTTCATATCATTTGCCCAACAATTGAGTTTCGTGGGAAACCTTTTCTTATGCAAACTATATATTCTATATATTTTTTCATCTTTCATCTCTTCTTTGTCATAATTAAAACTGCTGGCTGTAAACTCCTTTTTTGCCATTGGCCTCTACGCACTTCCTTTAAACGGAAATGCCTGAAACGAATTCCGGAAAACTATTAAAGTAGGCAAATAATAAATGGGCAAAAGGCAGCGAGCGAGTGAAGCTCAAAAGGTTGGCTGGTTGAATATAAATCTCAGGCTTCTGTTTCCACTTTATGAGTGAGTGCTTCAACGCCAAACACCATTGACACCTTTTGCGATGAAACAGCGACGGATGTTTCTTCCTGTTGTCTCCCCTGCCCCAGACCCAAGCCCTGCCACCGGTTTGGAGTTCGCATTTTAATTCTGGGTACGGGTACTTGCCGCGTTTTTTTGGTTTTGTTTTGATCGCGAGTTTCGCAGCTGCCTGCTAATTATTTCCGCCGATCGTGGCTATGTTTTGCTTTTGATTTTAATCGTAATCGATGCCATTCCGGTTCTCCGCTTGGGTTTTGGTTTTCTAAACCAACACAATCCAAAATGTGTGCCATTATTTGAATATATATACATATATATATATACATATATGTCAGACTGACTCTGGCAACGTTGTTGTTGATATGGCTATTGCTATTATCGATATGAAAGCGTGTCGTAATGATTATTCAGCGCTTCCTTTCGCGTGCGACCCGCCTCAACGCCCATTTGTGATGGCAACAAGGTCAGATTTAATTTTAAGCTGCAATACCACTAGAAATATGAATATTTTTTAAAAACACAAAACAAAGTAATGGAAAGAGACTATGTATGCCATATGGATGTGTTGCCATAGCCTTCATTCACATTCTTATTATTTATTAAGTAATTTAATCTAAGACTAATGATTAATCTAAGATCCCATAGTCCAAGAGAAGTCTGAGCTTTGCAATGCTCTACCTTAGCGCACCCTCTTTCTGCCAAGATTGTTGCACTTCAGCGCTGTTTGTCACCTGTATAGAAACACTAATAGTTAACTTAATTGCTTATATTTCTTGTTCTACTCTACATGGGGTTTCCCCACTCAATACCCCTCTCTCCCCTACGCCATTAGTTTTGCGCATTGTACGAGTTGAAGCATATGTTTATAATTTGTTTGTGCCGTTTGCGCGATTAAACAATTGCCAGCTTGTGAAAGCATTTCCGTGCCACATCATTCACGCCTATACCCGACTAACCCTCCCCTTAGCCATAGCCATACCCACATAGCCGTAAACGAACCACATCTAATGAGTCACTGACCATTAATCAGTACATTTTGCCAATTTCTGATTGCAGTAAACCGAATCAGGCGATTGTGAAATGCAAGTGGAGGCCAGCTACCCTAAATACGCCGGACGTGTGCCCCCGTTGGATCTGTCGCAGGTCCAAGCCGGTTGCCAGGAGCAACTGCAGCAGCTGTGGGCAGCTAGCAACGCCGCCGCCGCTGCCATGAAGCGTCATCATCCCTACCATGTGCTGGACAAGTGTCGCGGAGGCGTCGCCCTGCTCAGCGATGACAATAACAACAACAGCGTCGTCGCGGCCACAGCCAATGGCCTAAATCTGAGTCTGAATACCAACCTGCAACCCATGGGCTCTGATGGCCTGCCGCTGGATCCACGCGACTGGACCCGAGCCGATGTGTGGAAGTGGCTGATCAACATGGCCGTCTCCGAAGGCCTCGAAGTTACGCCAGAGCTGCCGCAGAAATTCCCTATGAACGGCAAGGCGCTATGTCTGATGAGCCTCGATATGTATCTGTGTCGTGTCCCAGTTGGTGGCAAGATGCTCTATCGTGATTTCCGGGTGCGCTTAGCCCGCGCCATGGCCCTGCTCTCCTAGTTCCGAGTACCGGTATCCCAACTGCCGGCTCAAGTTCAAGCTCTCGAGTGAATTTACCTAACCAGGTTGTAAATACATGCATAGATAGTGTTTAGGATAGTCGCTAAGGCTCTTTGATCGTAAGTCTAGCGTTTAAATGCATTTGGAGAAAACATAGTGGTAGGAAGTGCCGTCCCTGAAATGGAGAAACAATCATCAGGGGTGGAGTTCAAATGCTGTCCTATTAGTCGATTAAGTTAAGCATATGATGAAAATACAATATATAAAATGCAATTTTATGAAAAGAATTTATATTGGCTTTTGTATTTTTTAAGGGAATGTAAAACTGGATGTGTGAAGAACTTGTCATATCAAGATTTTCCAGAGCATTTTACTGTTTGTTGCAGATATTTCGTTGGCGGAATCACTGAACTATTCTTCTATGAAGATCATATAATTGGTCAAATGGAAATATATGGATGTGCCCGACCCCTAGTTTTCCTTCTTTAACCCAAAGTACTATATATAACCTTAACCAGCAAACTTTATGAATATATATACCCACTTAGCTTCTGACTATGACTAATTTATACTATATATACAATCGCTGGCTGCTTTCTAAAACACTTCACGCCTAAATGATTGGCCAAGACAAGACAAGACAAGAGTCATGATAATGTTGTAGTGCCCTTGAGTTTAGGTGCTTTATGTGCTGTTTATGTCTTTCACAATGGTTCCTCAGACATTGGACATGTTGAATTCGTTGCCCAATTAGCACATCATTAAGGTTAAATGAAATGCTCTCGCGCTGCTGTCGATGCTCTTCTCACTCTGATGGCCCCTGCCTGGATTCCCTTTGTTCTGCAGGCGTCTGACTGAGTATCCCAGAGATTCATTCACTCGCTGAAGTGCAATAAACTCTTTGTTATTGTTGGCAAGAAGTTAATGTTAACATTCTGTTTAGGTTCATTTGTTGGACCATAGATCACCCAAGATGTATATTTTTAGACAAGTTTGTGATTTATGTAGTTGAGTGAGGGGTTGCCATGCGGATGGGATTCTTTTTATAAGGAAATAGGTTGGCTAGGGTTGGACCTAAGTAATTATATATGTATCAATTTTAGAGTCAGTTGCTTCCGTTGATCATTGGAAGGGGCTGGTAAGATAATATATAACTCCTACAGGGTTGTATATGATCAAAATAAATTAGATCGTAAAGATATTTTGGATTTCACTGGTCGTTTATAGAATCCCAAAATAATTTAATTTGAGACACTAAGATAATGAATGAGAATGAGGTTTTAAGTAAAAATTGGTAAGCCATTAGATTCCGATCATTCCAGAGATATCATAGTATCTTCTGGTCTTTATAATCTAGATTCCAGAGTATTTAAAAACTCAATAATTTAATCAATACTAGAAGCGATGCCGCTTGATGCGATTGAAGTCGAAACGGAAATACACCCGCTTATATATAAAGTCCCGATATGGATATATAAACCTTGCTTGTTATCAAATAACCCCAAGCACAAAGAAAGCAAAATGTTGTACCTTGGAATCATGATTGGTAAATCTATTATCATAGGTTCCTGATGATTGGGTATGGAAACGCCTGATACAGTCAACTGTAATCCAAACTTAATCCTTTATAAAATTTCCCTATCAAACTAACTCTGAATTCCGAAGCACACAATTGAAGAGATCAAAACTATTTCGGATTGAATAGGTTTCCGCTTCGATAATATATTTTTAGCATTTTGTTTCTGAGCTTAGGAGACTTCAGAATGAGGTCACGAGACTCCCCTACGCAACTCTTTCTTTATAATGTTCAAGCCCAAAAATCGCTGAGCCAAAAATGTTTCATTCATTACGATCTGTAATAGGTCTGCTCATTTTGTTCAACCGTGTGTTTTTCCTCGTTTTTTATTTAGTTTTTTTTTCTTTTTTTTTGCGAACAGTTGAACAATTATGACAACAACAGTAATAACAACAACAACAAATACAGCAACAAAAAACGATAATCAGCATCGGTAGCTAAATAGAACTCATATATGTACGATAGATAGATAGAATAGAGGGAGGTGCGGCGGAATAGGGGCATACAAATTCAAGCGCTTCATCCGCCCGTGCATCCGCTTGTTTCGCTTACGTTTATTTTCTATGAATGAACAGATACAGATACAAATACAAATACAAAATGTATCTGCGCTGCTCTCTTCCTGTATGGCTCATCCAGCTGCTGCTGCTGCTGCTGCTACTGCTGGTGACGCTCCATGTGGCTCTGGCTCTGGCTCATTGTCGCTTTTGTAACTTTGGAACTTTGCATTTAGTGCAGTTTTCATAACAATTTGTCTGCTTTCTGTTTTTAATTCTTTTTAGTTTAAGCATCCGGGATGTAGTTTGTACAGATCGGCCCCACCAAAAAAGGTAAAGGAAGTAAGACAAATGGGCCAGTCAGCCAGTCAGCAACAACAACAACATGAAGTACTTCTACAACAACAACAACAACATGAAGTACTTCTACAACAACAACAACAACAAGTACTTTTGTACCTTTTGCTGATACATAGCTACCTTGTAATACGTAACAGATGTTATGGCCACGACCTCGAGCTCGGCGCATTCAAAAAGACCTGACACATGGACACATGCCACAACCAAAGGCATTTCAAACAGCTGACATGAGGCACAGACACACACACTGAGAGGGAGAGGGGAACATGAACATTTACCTCGTGGTACGATTAGTCAAGAAAAAATTCCAAACAGTTGTGCAAATGTTGAAACAAGTTGAATGAATGCACAAGAAGAGAGAGAGGGAAAACATTTATTCTACTTTTTATTTTAAGAAATTAAGCCTAATATTAAACATTCAACTTAATGAAAGATTAACGAGTACTAGCTACGGGGGCCTTCGACCTCTGTTTCACCTTTTGAAAAACAGGCCTTCGACCTGTTCAACCAAATATATATATAATCACTCCGACAAACATAGAATGAGAATTTAAGCTTAACCAGCTTTGTAAGGCAAACTATCGACCTGGCTTCCCGTAGGAGTCGTAGCTCGTACTCTGTTTTCATTCCTATATTTGAACTATGAAGTCCTTCAGACATGATTGAACTAGATGTTATATCTTTAGACAAAAACATAAACTTCGATCAATAACAAAAGATGGATATAACAGCTTATATTGTCGCGCTGAATAGCATTTAATGTAAATCATACTAATAAGATTGTTAAACTGCTCAAAATTTGGCTCACTCGTAGATACATTTCGTAAAGTTTAATGGGAGCGTTAACCATGAAAGCGAGTTCTTTTTCACGATACATTTACTTTCCTATATTTTCTGTAAATAAAATATATTCATATTATATCTATAACCCACCGGGAAGAACAATTTTTAATGAGATTGAAACCCTTATCAAAAGCCATTGCGTAGTTTAAAAGATCTAAGCGCACAGACAGATAAACAGCGTATTAGTTTAATAATTTGGCATACCCAGCTGATACATAATATGCTGCTTGCCAGTCGCTGCCCGAAAACACAGAGAGAGAGAGAGAGAGGAATAGGAGAGAACCATCACCACAGAGGATGGTTTAATTAGTGAAGAGATTTTATACCTTATAAAGTGAGTCGACATTCAATTGACATAGAAAACTAGCAAGGATCTACAATTTGTTTAAAATTTCAATTGTGTTTGCCTTGAAATTGTACTCAAATTGTAAAACCTTTACACATAAGTTTAGTTATACTCCAAAAAGTAATATTGTTATTTATTTTTGTTATTTATCAGTTGTAGTTTCTTAGATCCAAAATCCAAAATGTTGTCAAAATGCGATTTTCTAAAAAGGTGCATATTATCTTCACTTACTCACGATCATGATCAAAGTGCTATCTCCATTTTTCCAGCATTATTCCTACAAAGGTTTATCAATCGACTAGCGCTGTGTACTTGACCTGTATATCGAAGCTGTGCAAGGATGTAATACAGCCAGCCTGTAGCAATACTTTGGCCGTTGAGCAGGCCATACTGGAGGCTTTAGACGAGTCGCTGTCGCCCCAGGAATATGCCATTAGACAAAAGCAGGCAAAGGAGTTGCTGCTGAAATCACAAGAGAACTTTATGCGGGAATTTAATGTCAAAGAAGCCAATGAGCTTGATCTCGAGGAGCCCTGGTATACCGGTGAGGAGAGCGTGTCCAGCAGCAGCTCACGTGAACCGGTCAGACTTAAGTCGGAGGTGCTTTTGAACCATTATCATGAGGTGTATGAGGCTAAGCCCAAAGAGGTTATCAACAATTGTGAGTCGATCTACAAGTCAATACGTAAGTGGACCATCGACCGTTAGCTATTATTGCAGTGGCAACTGTACTTACTTATGCATTTCTTGTTCCAACAGGAAACATCTTTTATACAATACTCACATTGGCTATGATAGGCTGTTGTGTTTATGTAATGACTGTATGGGGCGATAGCTATTTCCTTTGAGTTTGTCCCAGTCTTCCAGTTTGAGCAGCGATGCCAAATTATCATGCAGTGCAATTGATTTTCTTAGAAAAAATGTAAATCTTGACCAATGGCTTTCAATTCAATCAATCAATCAATCAATCAATAAATCAATTCATTGGCTGGCGAATGCGCTTAGCAAAACAAAACGGCAAACAAATAAGTCATACAAAGACCCGGGAAAATTGAGGAAACGCCGCTTATGTAAAGTAGAATATCCGCCGGCAGGCCAACGACAACGACGACCAAGCCACAAACGGAAGACGAGGTGCGAAAACAATAAAGCGGACGCGGATGAGCAGCCCCGGGACGGAAGTGGAAATCCAGCGACTGTTCCGTCGAACATTTGAACGTTCTGCGGTCACAAGCTGCGTCTTATGACTCTCGTGATGATATTGGGGGCTACGGCTACTGGGCTTAAGCTTTGATAGACATTTTTGCCAATTTCTTAAAATGCTTTCTCAACGCTTTTCCGGCATTACATTTGGATTGTAGGCCAGGGGGCAGGCAATGCATTTCGTGGTCGCGGAAATGACTAAACTAAAAAGCAGTGTGCTGGTTCTGTGTTGCTCCAAGTGGATTTTCTTGTTAATTAAGTTCTCAAGAAGCAGTTGCCGAAAAAGCAGACGCAAAGCGAAACAAACAACAGCGTAAAGGGGGAATGGGGCAAGGGAGGAGGGTCTTCGATTGTGCAATTGAAACTCCAACAGCGGCGGCAACGGCAGCCGCCTTTTTAATTAGTTCATTGGCAGCCGGAGCACTCCAAGTAACCAAAGGGGCAGCAGCAACAGCAGGGCGCGATATTTCCCACGAAACGCTGTCGATGGCCTGGCATGGGGGGTAAGGGTAAACAAATGAAGTGAATCAACAAATATGAAAAAAAAAAAGAGTTTGGAGCCAGAGCCCCAGCCAGTACCAAAAAGCCACACACAATGCCAATGCTCGATTCAACATTCAAATGCGAATGGGTTTGGGTATGAATATGGAAGGGAAGCTGCCACTTGTTGTTGGTTCTCTTGGTGATGTTTGTGTTTGTGTTATTCTACTCTGTTTGTTGTTTGTTGTTTTGTCTTGTTTCGCTTTGGTGGGGGGATAAATGTTAAACATGCTGGTGTATTAACATTGGAATGGGCCATGGTATGTGTTATGCCCCCCTAAATGTACCATGGTCCTGGACTCCGATAATGTAGACAAAACATGTGAAATATGGAAAGGAATGTACGAATCAGAGTAGCATATAAATATGTATTCTTGATCACCATAAGAAAAAGAGTCAATATAGCCATGTCCGTCTGTTTCTGTGCAAACTACTCTCTCAGTTTTAAAGCTATCGAAGCGAATTTTTAAAATGGAATTCTTTCAACAGTAAGATAGAAATCTCTATATCGTATATAAGACTTTGTGTTCTGACTGAATGAGTGATAGATTGATTATGGAAGAACGCCTAGCCTTAACCATAAGAGGTAGGAGACTTAAATTATCATATAAATTTGATTTTGTGGCGTCGTTGAGCACTAAGAAACTCTTTTGAAAGCTCCGCCGGGCAAGTGGGTAAAAATCGAGGTCAAAGCTTATATGAAAATGCATTTATGTGGCTATTTTTCTTTAATATATATCAAAAAGTATGATACAAGTATGCATTTACTGTAACATACTGTAACAACCCACGTGGTTGCAAATTGGAGCTACAGATTCTATGGGAGTGTAAGGAACTTCATCATATATTCGCTTCTATTTGAGATACAGGACTCAAATTTGTCTAAGCTAATGGGATCAGGTAACGTATTATCCATTGAGAAAGGAAAAACCTGGTCGTATCTGAGTGGTTTCTTTACACAGAACAATGAAAGTCGGTATTTAGGTGCATTGGATGGGGCTTCTATATAGGAAAAGGTAACCTGCGCAACATCGACTTAAATCAACCACATTGGACTTGTAAATAATGCAGCTGTCATAGGAACGATCGGTAGATGTAAGCAATATTTAGTTAGGTTTTGAGATTAGTCGATCAACTGCCTACCAGAACCTTTTCAATCACTTAGCTTCATGATATGTAAAAATTGTTGAAATCAGAACATAACATTATATGGCTAAAGAGCTGGCAATATGATGCCACACTGGACCAAAAGAAATAGAAATAAAAAAAAGTTCCACAATCCGTTCATCAAATCCATTCCAAGCAGCAGCAAATTGTGAATGCATTTCTAGCTCAACTAAAACTTGTCTACTATCTGAAAATGTATTATTAATTTTGACCAAATTTCAGTTTATCTGTGCCACCGTCCAATAGCCAAGAAAGAGTTGAATGAAATGTGAACTTCTTATCGAGCGACTAATGCCAGCCAAGCCAAAAGGAAAGTCATTCTAACACGACCCACGCCTATCAAAAGACGCGTCAGTCAGCGCCTTGGTCTGGGTGACTCAGTGCAGCGGATGCCATAAACCATTCCAAGTCCAGCTAAGGCGACGCTTTTATGTACAATTTAAACACGATTTGATTGGAGGCCTGTTGCAATCGAGCTCCAATGCATATCATTAAACATTGCCGATCGAATTGTATCTAGCTGGGATCAGAGAACTCTATAGGAATATATATATATATGTATGGTCTACAAACGATTTTTTCTTTCAAATGTTGCAGAACTTCAGGCGGTCCACAGCGGGAAATATATAATTAATTATTTCATTTCATTTCAAATCAGTTTGGCTCCAAACTGCTGTGGCCACCCATGAGGCCTAGATCGTAGCTGTGGCTCTCTATATTGGCAACTTCCGCCAGCCAGCGTTAGATGGCAATAAAATGTTTAATATTACAAACGAATTCAAGTGCACTTGAAGTTCAGTGGGTTTTCTGTTTCTGTTTCGGTTTCGGTCTCTGTCTCTGTTTCTCACTCCCACGCTCAAATGGAAACTGCCAACCATGAGAAGAGAAAAAGCTATGTGAATTCTGTTTTTCTTTTCTTTCATCTTTTTTTTTCTTTTTTTTTTTGAGAAAATGCCAGGCAAAGACAAAGCACATGAATAGGCGAGCTAGGCAAAGCCAAAGGGAGCAGAGAACTGGAACTGTCGCTGAAGAACATAATATGGGGTATATATTATGCATGAAGAGTGGACAAGCGAGGCAGAATGAGTTCGTGGGAACACATAATGCTTTCTGTGGTGGCTCAGTGAAGTCAAGTGTAAAGAAAAGAAGCCACCTCCTTCACATGCATGGAATTGTAATGAATGCCAAGACAGGCGAGGGCATATCATAGTGCAGATGCATTCCAACTATAGTGTGGGCTGAAATATAAACGATTTATACAACAAATGACAAAATCAAAATTGAATTTTTTGCTTAATTTCGTAACTATTTTGAGAACTGGAATGGGCCAAGGTCTTCAAGTTAAACTATTTTATTAGTTTTTATTAAACTTCTTTGGTGTAATTAAATGATTTAACATATAGCATTCCTTTAAGTTGGAAATCGTATAACAGACCGCAGGAGCACTTGGAATACTTTCTTGCATTGGCGGCTAAGAGAAAGGGCCTAGTATCACCTACTGAATGAATCGATGAAAGTGAATGAATCATATATTTAACTGATCTGCACTCTTGGTTCCCAGCTCGAGTCATTCATTATCTGCCCACTTCAAATAATTCCAAGGACGTAGCCAGAAGGCAATGGAGCTCGTTGCCTTAGATATTGGCTAAACACCTTCTATTTGAATGATTTGCATTTAATACCTCAGTCATCCTTTAGGATGTGGTAGCTTGTGACAAAATTATATGCATACATTCTGACTAAAGAAGTTAAAATAGATGAGGATCATAGAAAAAACAAGAAAGGAACTAGATCAAATCTACAGTGGAGAAGGGGGCTACAGTGGACAAGGGATACAAGACAAATTTTGTTTAATTTGGATGAAAAACGGACAAGTTATGTTACTGGGTTTAATCTGGAATTATCGGTTATTAGCTTTACGTTATAGTTGTCCCACTTTGATCAGATCAAGCCAGCAGACGTGGGGCCTTCTCAAATGTATAAAAAACCGAATTTGGTTTGATTTAAATGAAAAACAGAAAAGTTATGTATGCTGCTAAGTGTTCGGTTATATGGGAGCTATAAGATATAGTTGTCTGATCTGGACGAAACTCGAACTTGCAGACGGACGGACATTGTTATATCGAATCCCCTTGTCATGCTTGTCAAGAATATATATACTTTATATAGTCGGAAACGCTTCTTTCTGTGCATTGCAAACTTCATGACAAAATTAGTAATATTAATTATTTTCAGTGAATGGTATAATGAGTGCTATAACAATACAGACAAACATTCACTACGTGCATAAATTCCGATAGTCTATAATCATGTAAATATGTTCATAACATTCGCAGTTACACATGCTCCTTTCCTTCCCTTCCCTTCCTTCCCTCCTGTGTGGGTGTGTCATCACTTTCAATTTCGTTGGCCAATCTGAGTGACACTTTTGCTTTACTGCCTGTTTGTCACGCCGCCGGCATAGTTGCTATGAAGCAAAAGCAGTCGGGAGGGAGCCAAGTCCACACACCAACAAGGAAGCCTAGACGGATTGACTTTGCTCCTACTTGCCACAGGCGGTGGCGTCGTCAACACGCGCTGTCTGTGCCTTGTCTGCGGCGCTTCCGTTTCCTGCGCATAAATTTTAATGAACTACCAGGCAAAGACGCGGACCAGCCACACATTTACGTAGTATCAATTGAATTGAGAGAAGAAGAGAAATCCCTTTTGGTAATGCAAGTTGTAGGCCTGTCCAGCCTTGACTTTCGACAACAAAGTCATGGACAAATTAGCACAACCTGTTTCAAGCCAAAGAGAAAACAAAAGAAAACCAAATGCTTGGATGGGTGCTTTTACTTGGCTTTCCCGAGCGTAAAATGCTGGCATTCGACAAAAAAAACTAAACTTGGCAACTTGGAAGACGCCCAGCCATACCCATAACCATAGCCATATCCAAAGCCATATCCATAGCAATAGCAGTTGGCCATCGAAACTAGTTTTTCAGGTTCGGCGCATGGCCAGGCCTGTGATAACAACAATTGCAGTTTGCAGTTGGCAATTTTGCAGTTCTCCAGCGGGCGCCTGGCATACTTGAGGATTGCGTTTGGGTGCCTCTGCTTCTGCCTCCCAGTGCCAGTCCGAAGACATTTGTGGAATTTTAATTGCGCAAAAAAAAACGAACGAAGACACTGATGATGATGATGATGAAGATGACGCTGAATGATGTGGGGAGTTAACAGTGAGAATATATCGCGTGATTGTGATAGATATAATGGCATATGAGGCAGAGGGAAGGGCGAGGGCAAAGGCTTACTCTGGTCTCCCTTGATACCATAATTATAATATGTGAGTACGCTATTGCCCTGCCACTGCCTGGTCTTTCTAAGAGTCTAGACTTTGGCCAAAGCAAAAAAAATCAGTGAAGCAGCGAGAAAATCTTACACGCTGCTCGAATTATAAGTCGTCGACATTCTTGCAGTTGGAGCACATCCCAGACCCAAGACCAAGAAAAATGAGACAGCATAAATAAGCAGCAGGCAGGCAGCGAAATAGAATCAACATTTCTATGCCTATGTATTTGTGTGTATCTACTTGTGTAAATTGAAGTTGCAGAAACGTCTGTCTTGGGGTCTCTCTGGTCTCTTGGCATAGTCAGTGGAGCGCGAGGCATTGGGCATACACGGAAGCCATAAGCTGCCTGGAAGATTTCTTTATGCCATGTCTATGCTCAAGTTTCGGTTTCGGCAGTTGTTGGGCTGTTGAACCCCACAACAAAAGGTGGCTGGCCCTGGAATGCACAGAGCATATCACTTGCCCAAGGAGGCATATGATCATAAAAATCAATCGCACACAGCTGCAAAAATATGAATTGCCCATCAAGAGCTTCATCGTCCTTCATGCGTGCAAATCACCGAAAATTACAGGAAGCGCAAGCGCAAAAGCACTTGCCGAAATGATCGAAAATCATTCAATTATGCTTACCTGGGCCCCACAGGCCAAAAGCAGAATCAGCAGACAGCTGTCGTTGCTCTGCATAATGGAGAGGGCGTGTCAATAATTACGTAAGAAAGCCAAGTGGTTTAATCCAAAGGCGCACTTGTTTTTCGTAGTTTTCGTATTTAAGGTCAGTCTTACATTGAATATGTAAGCGGAAATGAGGGCGCTGCCACATGTTGACCTAAAATCAGCTCAAGCAAATGGGACCAAGCCCCCAAGCATTTAAACATAAATTTTAGTCAATTCCCCCTTGCTATTCGACTGCTTGCCATCTACAAATACATATTTACATTTAAATTTAAATACATTGCTCGAAATTGTCTTGGCGCGCGCCCATCGATAAATAAGTGTTGAGCATCTTCGATTTATTACCAAACCATAAAAGTGTTGTGAGTTGCCAAAAGCGATTGCACTTAAACTGGCAAGCATAACTTTTATACAACAGAGACAGTGACTGTTATAATATACTAGCTGTCGCAGCTGATAGTTTTTTATAACTGGCAAGTAACAGTTACACGAACATCGCTCAGCTCTAATACAAAGTTCTTAATACGGCCACACTAGATTTTTTCTGCAAATTTTTAAGCAATTTTGGGTGAATTGCAATATTTTTCATCTAAATGCGCAAAAAGTAAACAAAAAGTGCAATCTCAACAGCTTGAAGCCTGTTTTGCAACATATACTTTAAGCGAGTTGGGGTTCCAAGTGTCACCAGGCCTAATGAGTATCGAGTCATACCTGCAATTCGTCAACACAACCCTAGAGGCGTTTGTCCTAAAAGTCCAAATCTTTGCTGGCGTCGCTTTGAAAACGGCTGTCCAAATACGAAGCGAATTTGAGAGCATCACTGGCAACTGGCACTGGCTCAGCCCCATCGAGTTTACCGATCTGCAAGCCACGTTGCTGAAGGTGCTGCTTGTGCTGCTGCTGGGAACGTGTGTGCTGATTGGTTACTCCTGGTCCGTTTATGGTCAAGTGATCACGGAGAAGTTTGTCAGGCCAAGTGGGTAAACTAATTTACAGTCTAATATGCAGTAGAACTAACAATAATGTTTCACCATTTAGGCACGCTCAAGGAAATCGAGGAGCTTAAATTATCTGTGGCGAAATTGAAGTTGCCCAAGGAGCATTCTCCACGAATTTAAGAAAAGACAACGCTTACAACAACATGTCCAAAATCAAGAAGTTCTTTACCAAAAAGAAGGAGGAGGCGGCTTTCAAGGTGGGTTTTAGTTTCTCCCAAATGATTGGTTTGATTCAGACGATTTGATTGGTCTGCTTCCACAGCTAAAGCTAGGCGGCAGCACCATGGGGGAGGGCCACAAGCTGAATGCACCCAAGCCGGAGGCTCCAACAAGCAGCTCTCGTCGCAAGCATGAAGCCTATATTCCACCCAAACGCAACGAGTTGAGCAATGAGGCTCGCGCTGCCGCAAATGCCGCCTTGTCACGCATTGAAAAGAAGGATTCGCGGGATTTCAACACCTCACTGGCGGCCATCAAGGCGCAGGCAAAACGAGAGCTTGAGGCAGAGCGACGGCAGAAAGAGGAATTGGCCAATGCAGCTGCTAGTTCTACCTCACAGACAAGCACTGCAACCGCTTCTGGTGGCGACAGTCGCAATCTGGCCTGCCAGGGTGTCTTCTTTCGCTGTCCTTTAATTAGCGAAGAGATTTTGCCAAAGAAGGTGTGGAAGATTAAGATTAAGGAGTTCCTCTATCAGCAACTGGAAGGAGATCGCGGCCTGACGGCTTGCCTGATTATACAGAACTGTAATGTGAAGGAGAAAGCAGAGGATTGCATAGCCACGTTGGTAAAGTATCTGGAGAACCTCATCAAGAATCCTGAAGAAGAGAAATTCTGCAAAATACGCATGTCCAACAAGATCTTCAGTGACAAGGTGCGTTATGTGGAGGGAGCCCTGGATGTGCTCTTTGCGGCTGGCTTTGCTCAGGTGCAGATCGATGATGAGCCCTTCCTTTTGTGGACCAAGGACCAAATGGAAGAAGGGGTTGATCTAGCCACACTGGTGGAAGCCTTGAAAAACTCGGAGCCCATACACTTGGAGCTAGATCGCAACATTAAAGTGTTGTTGCCATCGCAAGCGCGTCGCGTTGTCTTGCCAGATGATTTCTATCGCATCTCCCCAGAGGAGATCAAGCGGGAGCAGCAGCTAAGAACGGAGGCCATCGAAAGTTCTCAGATGCTGAAGACCAAGGCGATGCGGGAGCGTGAAGAACAGCGTAATCTGCGAATGTATCGCTATGCCCTAGTCAGGGTGAAGTTTCCCAATGGCCTCTATATACAGGTGAGAAAAACTATGGCAAAGCAGGGACATAACTAACTGGAGTTTCCTTTTATATGATTCCAGGGTACCTTCAATGTGTACGAGAAGATAGCCGATATATTTGAATTTGTACAATCTTGCCTGGCCGATGAGTCATTGGAGTTCAGTTTGGTGGCCAGCAGCGAGGGCAAGTTCAGCGAAGAAGACATGGATAAAACTTTATACGACTGCAAGTGGGTACCATAAGGATCTCTATTGAATACTTTAATGATCCCTTCGCCTCTCTTACAGACTCATTCCAAATATAATGCTGCTTTTCACAGCATCCGCAATAGCAACGCCAGTGGCAGCCGACCTCAATTTTCTAAAAGAGGAACTACTTATGCTGGTCCAGTCCATGTAGGATAGATGAGCAACCGATAACGATAAAGACAGCAAAGCTATTTATACAAAATGTCGCCCTACAGTTTTTCATTGAGCGATCCCTTGATATGATGCATATATAGTATCCCTCCCTTCTCTTTAAGTTATAATGATGTTGTTATTATTTATTGCTTTCTATTCAATTCAAATATAAGCACATGTTTCAAAGTATATTTTGCAAATGAAAATTATATTGTGATTTCTAAAATGTTTCATATCAAGCATATGAGATAACAGCCTATCAACGGGTGCAAAATAACTTGTTCACTCCTTTGGAGTTCATTTTAGTCTCTGCTTCACCCAGCCATCTCTATCACTCGATAGTAAAAATAGTAATGACAGTCAATTTAGCTATATATCCATATTATCTTCTGAGCCCAAAGATTAGTTATGAAGATACCACTTTTATGACCATAATCGACCAAAACCAAACAGATTTTGATTCGAGTAGGGTACATCAAATAGATGGTATAGGTTAAAAGAAATTGGTTATCTTTTTATTAAAATTAAAGCATGAAACCTATTTAATTATTATTATAGTTATAAGAGTTCAAATCATCAATTGATCGAAAATAGGCTATTCTTTTAGGTTTTAGAATATGACACATTTGAATTAATGAATACAATTTACATGCAACTCTATCTTCAAATCCAAAGAGACTAGTTAAAATCAAATTCAACAAACATTTTTTCTTCAAATTAATTGTAAATTCGTTATCCAGTTTCATTAAAATCGAAAAGGTATTTATGAACAGCAAGTAACAAGTATTCATTGTCACTGTTTGCATATTTGGTATTTTCTTAAACAGTCATTTTAGTATTTCATTGCTTCGCCCGTACGGTCACATTGATTAGAACGTAAACAGTTGTGTTATTATTATTTTTATATTGCAGCTAACAAATAAAAATTAGCCAATTCCAAAACCGTTTACAAAATCGTTAAGGAGCTTCAATGTTATAAACAAATGAGTTTAAAGTGAACAACGACGAATTTATTAGTGATATGCAAATTTGGCAAGCAAAGTAAGTGCGCTTAAATTATGATCGAAGGGAATTACTATTGCTATTACAATTCGAATGTCAACCACCGCTACTGCTGGGAAATGTAGTGGGGAGAAATGATTTTTCATCAGCCTGCCAAATCAGAGCACAACAGCTGATACTGATGGTGGCTCTGCCGACGAGGGCAACGCAGCATTCTATCAATAATAATAATAATATAAACATAAGCGGCCTCAATACGACCAGCAGTTTTACACTCAACCCCACCGGCTGAAGCTGAAAGTAAAAATATTATAAAATATTTTGGCCGTCATACTAATAGCTTTAGCCATTTACTGAGCGAACATAAATCGAATATTAAAATCAGGGCAACACACATTTTTTGGACTGTTTGGCTTATAACACAAGGGAACAGGTTCCTCTGAATGCGCAATGCTTTTAATTCGCGGAAGGAATTCGGAATTCGCGGAGGTAAAAAAGTCCCTCGGTCTGATTATCTGTGTCCTGCCTTTTATAGGCGCCAAAACTTCTGAAGTGATCGCCATGAAATTTGTACACTATAATAATATCGTAGCATTGTTTTCATATCATACCAAAAGTTGTCTTCAGTCACGTCCGCTGTGAAATAAAGTTTAATCGAGGATTGTCAATATTGTTTAAGTTGTTATGAAAAAGTTGATTACTGTTTATTTACGCTGGAATTTATATACTAAACTTTAGCTCGATCGTCAATAACAAAGTCAAGTAATGGTTCAAATGCGGTTTCAACAAGCGGCAGAACAACAAGTATTAAGACAAAAGTTTTATAAGACTTAGAAGAATTATTCAAAGATATTTGCTTATATAGATTACTAGTTACTATACCTTATGTAAAAGGTTCCTGATGATTAATATGGAAGACACATATAACGTATAGTATAGTATATGTATTAGCTGACCCGGTAAAAATTTTAAAATATTTCCTTGAGTTGTCTAGAAAAGATTGGCCCTGCCCTTTTAAAAAAATTATCCTATCCACGGCCCTAAATACCAACTTGTATTGTTCTACATTAAGATTGATACTAGTGTGACCAGATTTAGCCCCCTTGGCAACGTTTATAAAATGTTAAAATAAAGTTAAATGGAAGATGAAAGATCGAAACTTAACTTTATCCAAAATATAATACATTCGGCCCTAGAATATGTTAAGCTATAAGAGGCAGCAATAAGGTCGTCATCTTAGTAGTTGGTAAGGTTGTAACAGATTTGAAGAGTGGTATCATAGTATCATTGGCCGCTGATAAGAAAGAGTGAATATTTTCTTCAAAAATAAATAAATATCTCGTAGTTGAACCTCCAACCATAATTACGGATTAGCTCAAACAATAACACGAGCCGGCAATGGCAGATTAACAAGCTCTATTTATGAGTCACGCTTGTCAAAGATATACATAAATATATTCTTATGATGAGTAATTTCCGTCTCGACTCTTCCATATATAATATGGCATGTGTTGAAGCTATTGATTGTGTCCGATTCTGGTGATAATTCATTTTTTATGATGGTTGAGTTGCTGGTTGCGTGCTCATTAACAAGCTCAATTATACAAATGTCTCTGGTAATTTGTTAAGAACTGTTTATTACCAAAAACTTAAACGAAATCAGCCCTTATTGCTGCAACGGGTAGAGGTAGAGGGGTTCTGGGAACTGGGAACAATAAAACTTGTTTTGGTGCACTTCAAGCTGCAGATGTGGGCCAAGCAAATGACACAAACTTAGCAGCCAGGCGAAGGTGAAGCCAAAATCAAACAGGCATCTCTCAGGCAAGAGTTGCGCAAACCCAAAACAAACAAAAAAAACGGCAAAAACGTTTAGATTTAATGAACCAATTTCTGGGCTCGCACTAGGGCCAGGCCAGAGCCGCATTGTCTCTATCGGCGGCGGCATCAGAAAACGGTACAATGTATCCCAAAGTAAACTCTTTAAATTGCTCTCAGGCCAGGCTATTTGGCGTAAATCTCTGAATCGCAAGTTGATCTTGGGAAAAGTAAATAGAAAATGGCCGCAAGGAAAACCTTAATGAATCTTTTTTCGGCTGGCTGCCAAACGGCGGGCTTAAATTAAATTGAATCGAACCGAATCGAAGCGAGCCGCGGCGGTGAGCGAGAGTCCGAGTGTACGATAGCTGTTGGGATTTCGCCTCCCAGACACGACTCGACACGCAGCCAGGCTTAACCCATAAATTGGCCCTGGCCCAGGCATTGTTGCCTCTGCCCGCCGCTGCTGTTGCTGCTTATTATGGCCTGGGATCTAGGCCTTCATTAAACGGCTCGAGTCAGAGCCAGCCAAACGGGCAGGGTCCAGCTTTGGCTTTGGAGAAGCCAGTGCGTGAGATATGCATTATTTATCTAGCGAAATTTTTCTCATTTCTGTTGCCATTGGCGGGGCCACAACTTCCTGGTTGCCGTTGTCTAGCAGCTGCCCCTTCATCATCTGCCGATAGCGCGAATTTTGAATGCTTGTGTAAACGAAATTCTTTGGCTGATATGCTACTTTTGGTCAAGATAGAGTTACTAGAAAGCCAACAGATATTTGGCACAGAGACAGAGACAGTGCAGCAAGCTCTGCTGCACGTGCCCGGAGATTGAGTTTGAGCTTCGGCTTTGACTTCTACTTGGCTTCTCGGTGAGTGATAATGACGACCTCTGGAAGGCAAGGGCGCTGATTGAACGATTGAAAGATCATCACCCGTTGCGGATTGGTGGGCTACTCCTGGTGCATGGTACATGGTGGATTGTTTGTTGGCAAGCTGCAGATGAGATGATGAGGTGCAAATTGTTGCTGCCATGAAATTGCAAATCAACTTCGACTCCCGACTGACTGCATTTCATTCTAAATTGTTTACTCAAACCAAACCCATAAGCGCAGGCAGAAGGAATATTGGCGGCGGCAGCCGCATTTCTGAAATTGCAAATCGAATTTGCCAATTCAACTCCACCAGCCTGTAGCTGATTTGTTTTTGTGGTTGCCACGAACCACACACCACCACCACCAGCAACCGCAACAACATGAATAACAACCGTTTAGGTTGCTCGTGACCCGTCTGCTCTTCGTTCCCTTTCCCAGTTCGCAGTTGCCAGTTTATGACGTTGAAATTTAAGTTGAAATCGGTTAGCAATGAACCGCTCAGAACTCGACCCGGCACGCAAGCGCCGCTCCACCATTTACATACTTTTACATATTTTTCCTTTGCATTTAAACTCTGATCCGAAAACTGGACAGAAATTGGTGAATAGGGTGCTGGGCATAGACATAGACAAACCTTAGATAGCTGAGCAAATTGAAGGAAACGGAAATGCTTCCACAGTGACCAAATTACCCTTGTAATACCCTTACTCAGGGGTTACACAAACATTTGCATAAAGAAACAAAACAAAGTACTCAAAAGTAATTTATGAGACAGTCTTTCTTCACATAGAAATATTCTGGCCTATCAGCACCATCACCGTAAAGGATTTGTATGTCTTTTGAGTTAGGTGATTCGCATTGGCTATCAAGAATGTTCACAGGAAGGGAAGTCAACCCATAGAGAGTATGGAATTTTAGAGTTTATCTGCATCAAGCACGTGTTGCATGTGGAGATAAGACACAAAAGTTAATTTAAGACTCATGTTTAAGTCAGACAGTTGAGAAAACCAATGAAATCTCATCATTTTGATCGACGAAAATGTCAATTGTGACTTTTTTCACTGGCTCGATTGGTTCTTTAAACCTTCCGATATTAATATTACTTTTTGAAATTATGAATTAAAATTAACGTTCTATTATCGCCTCCATCATAAAAGTCGTTTCAACACAGCTTTTTCGTAGTCCAACGATTTGGAATTCACAAGTGCTTCCATCTTTAAAGTCGGTAGGATGGCAATGAACGATGCAAATATCACTGAAAATAGAAATCATGGTGTGAGTCGTTGAGTGAGTATTGCAGTAGCTTGAGTGCCAATAAAACCAAGGAACGTTCTGCTACTGCCAGAGGTATCTAATCGCCTTTGACACCTACAACAAAGCGATACAACGCCCTCCCACTTGCCGCTTATCGTAGTTCTCTTCAAGAGAACGGTCTCTAATTCAGCACTAGTTGACTGAGCTGAATAGCTGCAATTACACTAGTAGCCCCTCTTGCAGTACTCTGATAATCTCTGTTGCATTTCATCTTATTTGAAAGCAGTGTATCTATACTGCGGCTTTGTCTATAAAATCATCTCCCATTTCTTGCCTTTAATTAACACTTTTGATCTTGAGTAAAAACGACAAAGACAAACGACAACTACAATTTGCAATCAAATAAGAACTTCCGGTCAAGTCAGCGTTTTTATGAATGAAAAATCTTGTCTCATCAACAATCCAGACTCATCATCATAGTAGTCACCCTCGTCTTCGGCTTCTACAACTGCATCAGCAATGGATCGTCACGCGCAGCGCTTCATCACTGCGCCAATTAGTGCAATCAAGAGTTTTTCTCCTCCGCCCCTTCAATTCTATGCTTAGCCAGAGGCTACTGTCTTCATTTTCCATAGACAATTGCCAATCGAGTGGAAATCTTGCAAAAGTTCACAGCTTGATAAGATTAATTGAACGCACAATCTCCAACACTACTCCGGCAACCGCAACAGCATCGATTGCGGCTGCTGCGAGACTGCTCCCTCCTTTGGTTGATATTACAACAGCAGTCAATTTCAAATACATTTGCAATTTGTCAAATTTGGTAGCGCAAGATAAATTAATTTCGGCATCGATTTGATCGCTTGTCTCTTTGGCCATTTTGCATCTACACACACAACACACACACACACAAACGCATCCAGCTTCGGACATGGCTTTGGCCATTGTAAATGTGCTTTAATGACCACTGGTCAGCAAATCTCATTTTTTGTCGTCGTGCGCCAAAACTTGCCGTACGGCGACCGGGAGGCTATCCAAGGAGGGACCGGAGCGACCGCCTGCCGCGTTTGGGGAGGCAACTTATGGCCAGTTCTGGTTGCCAAAGACTCGTGTATGCCGGCTGATGCTGGTCGCATGTACCTGCATGAAAATAATGACCACTGTCCACATGGTGTAAAATTAGACATATTTTCCACTCGCTTCTCTGCTGCTGCTGCTGCTTCATCACTTCACCTTTTTGTATTTTCAACACCAAAAAGTTTACATTTGGATTTTCTACAAACTCTGACAAATGACATTACAAATTGTGGGACATTTGTCTAATTAAATCCCCACTGCTCCAATAACGAGAGCTTAGATTACAATCTCACAGCGGTGTGTAATGGCTTTTTGTTTTTGCTTCCTTGAGAGAAGGTGAAGGGTAGAAGAAGGGAAAAGGGGTATGTGCTTGTTTGCAAAAGTTGCAATTTGTTTAAGGGGGGCCTGAATAATGACTTTGGCAAATCCAATGAGGGGGGGGTTTGAAGATAATGCAAATAAATACGTAATCTAAGCATAAACTATCAGAATTTTCTCACCCGTAGAACTCGGACGGGCATTCATTTTTCAAGAAAAGTTTATAGAAGTAAATGGAAGTGTATCTTGTGCGTTCTTAGATGAAAGTCTGGCTACTACCATGTGATGGACGAAATATAAGATAACAATATCAAAGGCTCAGTAATTACGACTTTAACAAACGAATCGATATAACGAAGCTGTTTCAATTTATTGCATAGAATCTCCTGGTATAAGCTACGCCTCATCTATTATATCTTTTGTGGTTGATGCTCGATTTGGATACGAAGCTCGATAAGGGCTACTGCGTGTCCATCGCTAAGCTTAAACCTAGATAGATGCAGGGTATTTTGCTAGTTTGTTCCACTAAGCCAGAAGACAACAGAATCGTTTTCGATTGATGTTCCCAATTCGGATTCTGATTGAGGTTCCTATTGAACTATGCGGCTTCAAAAGTTTTGCCTTTGCTGGTCTTATGGCCTTATCATTAGATATATATTTTATATATTTAACCCATTTGATGCCTGCATAAATGACACCGAAGCGAGCGGAATGAATCCACTTGGTGTTGTTGTTTTTCATAGCACGATTTCAAGTGGAAGTGGAATGCCATTCGTTTTACTTTTCAAATCAAATCGGAAATGAGAACATTTAAAGAAAAACTATGCGAAATTGATTGATATCCAATGGTAGATATATACCTTAAATCCAATTTGATGAAAGCCAACCAAAACAAACTGTAATTAATCAAGTATTAAATGACCAATAGAAGCTTTTTCAGGCACTCTTTGCCAACTCGTTAGAGATCTTTCACCTCCTGTAAATGCTCTCGTTTAAACTTTAAATTCATTTTTGAATCAACGTTTATTCCTTAATTCCATATGGGGGCACAAGTTTCATATGCATTTGAAGTATCTTATATACAATATCTATTCGCATCCGTCGCCGCCTAGTCTGCACCAGCTGCATTTGTGCTTCTGCTGACCAATTAGAAGACCAAGAGAATGGCCACCAATGCAACAACCCCCATCCAAAGGCGACCACAAAACACGAGTAGATACGTACATAAACGAATGACCGACCGCTGCACACACAACTGCAACAACAACGACAACAGTTAACCAGCATCTAATAGAATTAAAGATAATTAAATAAAATAATAACCCGAGCCAAAGATGCTGCCTGCAAACTCAGTGTCCACTGCTGCCACTCGACTCAAATTCAACTTCAACTCAAAATTCAGTTGCTATCAGTTATTTCATTTCACTCAACTTCATTCGCTCAACTGATAAGAACACGTGTTGCTTCATAAGCCATCTCCCTCGCTCCCACTGTGAGGCATTGCAGCAACAGCAGCAGCAACAACAACAACACCTCAGCAGCAGCCCCAAGTCATTCCCCACATCATGGGGTTGCCAGAATGCTATGCAGCTTGTGATGGTAAGCCGAAGCGTACACTGGAAAAAAAATTGAAGTGACAACATTGAGATATTCACAAAACAAAGAGGAAAAGATGAAGTTTCACTGAAACTTAAAAATGGTAAATTTAATTAATCAATTTACCTTTTTGGTTGCTAATTCAACATCTTTAAAAGTGGAGTCCATGGATGAGCTTCAGTTGCCGGCAGTTTTTCAGTACGTAAAACAGATACTGCAGCTCTTGGTACATTTAGAAATTTTTACAAGTGATATAAGTAGCAAATCAAAATGCATAATTAAGTTAATTTTTAGCCGGCTCGAGGTCAAGAAAATGAAATTCTATGACCAAAGCTATATATCAAAATTCACAAATTCATGTATTCCAGCTATCCAAATGTTTCCTATGATATTTCACCTTATATATATCTACCACATATGTATTTCTACCAAACGCCTTCTTTATTTTCTCAGTGTAGTCGTGGCTAACTTCAACTGAGCTGCAGCAAATGTAGCTAAGTTTGCCTTGGTGTGGCAACGACAGCCACCAACGGTCCAATTAGGTTGCCGGCAGCAAGCATGCGCTCTCTTTCCGACAGGCTGACTTAAGGCATTGGCGCTGCTTTATAACACCATGCAGAGGGTATGATAGTTTCGTCATGATGTTTGTAAAGAAGAGAGGAAAGTATCTGTGAACCGATAATATATCTTTGAGCCAAATCCGTTTTACTACGAAAGTAGTCGTTCAATTTTGAGGCAGGCTTCTTTCTCCTTGTAGTGTGCTGGTGTACCAAAGGATTATGGGTTCCAAGAATGCGCTTTTAAGCTCGATTATATGGGGGTTACTCTTATAAGGGTTACTTAAATTAATACCAGTTTGACTTCTTAATACATTTTCCCCATAAACTTTCGAAATCGATTATATCATATACATATCTTCCATAAGAGCTGCTTAACTCAGTATCAGTTGCGCAAAGGAAACTCAGCAAAAGTTTTACTTCAAGGTTCACAGACCCAAACAAAAAGCGGTCAGCTCTTTATATCTTATTTCCTATCTTTTAAGAATAAGCTCTCCTATAAGAGCTACTTAACTCAGTGACAGTTGCCCACAAGCAACCCTGTAATTGAAGGTTCACAAACCGAAACAAAGAGAGGTCAGCTTTCTATATCTCACTTTCTCTCTCAACTTGCAAAGTTAAATAACGGAAAAAACGAAAACAAATTTCTTAGTGCACAAGTTGTCTATCAAACCTAACCTTAATGTGCTGAAAATATTTCAGCAAGGGTATGCATGCGTCGGTTAGTCAAAACGTAGAGCTTCCCTTCTGGCTTTTTATTCGCCAGCGCTGTCGTCGGAGGCTTCCCACTTTGGCTGTGTGAGTCGCAGTCTCAGTCTTCATTCAGTCCGGTTTTGAACGTTGAGCGCGCTTCGTGGATTCGGATTCAGATTCAGATTCAAATTTCAATTGCACTTGAGTCGGAGTTGCGACTGCGCGTATTGTTGTTCTTGCTGTTGGCTGACAAATCCCATAAATATCATTTGTGTGCATGCGAAAATTAAATAGCCGCCAGTCGAATAAAAATAAGCCGACGGCTCAGTGAAATTGTGTGCAAAAAAAAAAAAATTAAAAACAAAAAACAAAAACAGAAATATATAGAACAAAGTAATATATTATAAAGAGCTTAGAGTGAAAAGTGAATTGGAATCATTTTGAAATGTAAGTTAAATAAATACACAGAACTATGTACATATTTGGGATGATCCAGAACTCAGATTTAGGATCAAGATAACAGAGCAATCTTTTCTTGTTGTCGACGAAACGAAAGTGAGTCTTTTTTGTGTGTATTTTCTGCTTCATCGAGACATCGGGCTATTTTTTAAACGAATATATATATACAAGCTCATAATGTTGTGATCTGATTTCGAGCCGGAGAGCTCAACTCAAAAATTCTTATCTCACACACACACATGCACAATTCAAAGATCGTTAAAATTTATGTTCTGAGGGAATTTGTGATGACTGATAAGCAAGAGGAGATGCCCAATGTCTATGCTTGCATGCTCAGCATGTGTTGATTATTCCGAAGAAAATCTGTATGTACATAAATCGGTTTATGTATTTGCCGCTGCTTATAATAGGTAATTCTAGATTCCTATGCTTCATTGGGGATAGAAGGGTGTTCAATATTTAATGGATCTTTCCACTTATCATTCCAAATGTGTCAAATGCCACACGCTTTACATAGATAACGTGAATACTGTTTGTTCATGTGAAATCGGCTTTGGGATTTACCCCCTGTGTTATCAATGTTCATCTGATAACACTTTACCGACTATAAATTGAATATACACTTGAAAGTTCTTGGCAGCATTTGAGAGATGGCAGAATTAATAAGTCTTGCCATAAAAACTTACATCTTACATCGAAATCATGTACAAGTGATTAAATTAATTAATGATATAGACACTGCGCAATAATGTCCACGCACACACTGGGACCCCAGCACCAGTACCAGCACCAGACCAGTCAGAGTCGCAGTCCAGTGCGCCACATGATGCAGCCGCCGCCAGATATCCTATGAGTTGCTAGTGCCGAGGATGGCAGAGCCGCACACAGATCGTTGTCTTAACTTGTCGTACACGATGTCTTATACGTGTAGCAACAATTTATTTCCTTGCTCGATGGCCCGATCGTAGATTTTAGCATCAACTTCAACTCAAAATCAATGATCATCGAAAGTCATAATCATCTTCATCTTCATTATGATCATCATGGCAAAGGCAAAGCTGTTGGATTTGGCTGGGCTATCCTTGGCAATCAATCAAGAAGCACCTGGGACGATGATCAATATTAGCTAAGCCAGCTAAAAATAATATAAGCTTGCTTATTTTTAACTTATGAGTGTCTGAGCTGGATCTTCATCAATTAAGTAGATTATGATGGTTTGGGCTTCGGCAGTTTAATAGCTTACCATAGTATTTATATCAAGTGAATTTGTATTATTATTGCACTATTTCATCCAATGTTTATTTGCACTCAACTTGTACATAAGCTCCCCTAAAGAGTAGCTTCAACTTCAATTTGCCACTACGAGGGCGCTCTTCTAGACTCTCATTATTATTCTAATCATTATTACTCTAATCTAATCCTTGAATCGGTTCGAAAGTGGTTCACCTCTATATTTTAGAAAGCATATGAGATATTAAGCTTAAGCTAGGCTTATTTTCGTAGGTAGTATGGAGCTATACCAATACAAAATCATGCGATATTTGTTAAGTTTTCATTAAAAGACCATACAAAAAATTACGATTTCAATCTTAGACTATTTTAGAACACATTAAAAACGCAAAATTAAGTAAAAGTAATGATCATAAAGTAAAGGAAAGACCAAGAAAGGGGCGATATCAAAAAGATCTGCATAAAAAAATTAATAAATGATTCAAAGATAATGTTGACAAGGCATCAAAGAGAGGTCTGAATGCTTTATATCTAGAATAAAATATGTTTCAAGGTTGTCTATGAAAGTTGCAATATTGTATAGGCTTCAAGCTATACATCAGGCTGAACTAGCTCGCAGCAGTCAACGAAAATCGTATGTGCCTGCATGCTAGCAATTTTATTAGCGTGTGTCTGCGTATCCGAAGTGCATGTCTCGTCATTTCAACCAAAGTAACCTAATGATGCTGGCGCTGTCTTCAAAATCTGAGGTGATATCTGAAATCGATCGCTTCTGTTTGTGATTGTCTGACTTACAAAATTGATAGAGAGAAAAATATAAATAAAACAGAAGCCACGCAAGAGCCAAGGGGCGTACAGAAACACACAACTAGCTGCTAGGCGTCACTTCCCGATACTAGTACTATTCGCTTACCCCCGCCTCTCCCAAGCGTTATCTGTCTGCGTATGCTTTGAGCTTCGAAGAAACGATGAACCGCTTTCTCGTATAACAGCACACTCTCCATTTCTTAGTTAATTTTTTTATATTCTGCTTGTGCCTGCTCACAATGCTTATCAGGCGAGAAAGCAATTGTTTTCATTGGAAAATATAATACATTTTATAGCGATACTATAGCTATACTATAGCTAGTATAGCTATAGCTATACTTAAAATTGATAAAGCATGTGCAAAATTTGTGTTTGCTTTTTGAACATGAGTCAGTTTGTCAGAATCGAACGAACAAAAGTTATAGAAATTATACCCAATGAAATCTTTTACAAACGAAATAAAACTAGCAATAAGAAACAAATTCATTTGGTTCGCACTTTAGTTGTAAACATTTTACGACTCGCGTAATTAGTTTTTATTTAAAGTGCCTTGTTTTTTATAGTAATGCGTTATTGCTGTTGTTGTTGCCTTACACTACTTTACAGATGTTAGTGTTTTGTGTTAACTTTACCTGACACTCGCTCTCCACGAGGATTTCTATTGTTTAATGTGTGCCGCGAGCGGTCTACAAAGATGCCATTAAAAAATTGAAGTAACTGTTTTTCCAACTAATATGTGTGTCCAAAGTGCTAATTGAAGCATCTTCAGACTTAGACTCTCGGCAGCAGCATCTTTTTTTTTTTTGTTTGTGCTGTATTTTTATTTTTCTGGGTTTTCAACACAGAAAACTCACCTGAGTGCAAGAGTCAAAGTTCTTTGGTTTTGTGTGCTTTGTTTATAGTCGTATTTTTGCGCCATCTCTAGCCAGCAGAGAGTTGCCCGAGAGTTGGTAGAGTGCGTTGAGGGGTAGGCAGGAGGGGCAGGTGGATATTGTTACTAACAGCATCTCAACCAAGTCTAAACTGACTGACGACAAGTGTCTAACCACCTCTTTCAAGTAAACTGTCAAAGCCGAGATTGTTGTCCCCTGGGCCATGTTTACAGTCTTCGATGTCGAATTAATTAAACTAACTCTCAACCCAAACAAAATATACATGCGTATGTAATATGTACGTACATATACATACATACATACCCAATATCAAGGCATGCAAGCACCTCAATTTGTACTTTTCAAACGAAAATTTGCCTTCACCTGAAGTTGAAATTGGTCGTAAATGCAAGCTGAAGGGCAGGGGGCTGGGGGCTGCCAGTGAATGGGTCTTCGTTGACTTGGCTAAACTGTGTGTCTGATGACCAGCAACGACCAGCTGCACTCACCAGTTGTCCTTATGTTAGGGCAAGAAAAGGACATAATCGTTGCAATATATTTTGTAAGCTATTCACAGGTTGGGAGTTAGAAGTTTGTGTTAGCTTTTGCTTTGCGTAGGATAGCCAATGAAAGGGAACCAGAAACTCAAATGCTTCCTTTCATTCGAAGTTCAACTACAACATTCAGTAAGCTTGAACGCTTTGTAAAGAAACTGCATTCGAGTCATCGAGAGAGTACACAGATCAACTAACATAGTATGCGGTCTACCTTTAAATATATATGGTTTCGGACAACCTGCATACAAGGAGGAACTTAGACAATCTGTTCTTCTAAACGAGTATATGGTATTCGTGCAAAGTGAAGCCTTTTCGAGTCTATAAAGTATATATATTCTTTATCAGCATCAACAGTGGAGTCAATTTAGCCTTGTCCGCCTATCTGTCCATATGAACACCTAGACCTCGGAGACTATAAGAGCTAGAGTCAACAAATTTGGTGTGTAGACTCCCCTAGGGTCACACAGATCAAGTTTAACATTTTGGCAAGCGCCCTCCCACCACCGCGAATCGATAAAAACCTTAGATTTCCCACAATTTTTTGACGTATTTAATCGAAACTTGGTATGAAAACACTATACACCGATCTGCTGAATTTCATTCAAATCGGATAAGAATTGTATAGAAAATCGCTAAAAACTTTTAAGAACCCCCGACCACAAAAAATTATATACATACATTCATTCATTCATACATATACACAATCAAACATCTTATATAAACAGAGACATCACACAAGAAATACAAACACACATATTATATCATACATACTTGCCATATCATTGCTATAAGCATGAGAGAGAGAGAGAGAGAGAGAGAGAGAGAGAAAGACAGAGAGAGAAACATCATTCTGTTGCTTTGACTCTAACCGAAGGCGAGTCCAGGGAAGGCCCTTTCTTTCAATCACAGAGTATGTAAACTCAATATTATACTCGTAATCGTAGAGTAAGCGAGGGCATTGTATTTATGTAGATATCTGGCTGTCCATTATACAATAAATGGTGAGAACGACTATATATTATAGTCTAAATTTTGTCTATAGCGTTCTTGCTTGTTTGTTCTCGAAATATGAATATGAATTCAAAGCTAAACTTGTAGCTGTAAGAAGAACACTCTGAGGATTTGTTAGTCTTTAGGGCTCTTAGTTTCCTCTGTATCCTATATCTATAATGGATTTCTTGAGGTTTCCATTATAATGCCATTATAATGTCGTCCTATACTCTCTGCAAAGAGTAAGCTCTATTAACTCACACTTTCGACTTATTGTTTTGATATTACATATATTTAGTAAGCGTTTTCCCCTTAACTATTCAATCGTATATGCTTTCCATCAGGTCCATCCATGGCTTGCCTTAATCAACTTTATTTTGGCTCACATTTTAATCTGCACATATCGAATTTAATTTCCTTCAAAGGTGCCCAGAGGTCGGCTCTAACTCGTTCGTGTGTCTAGGTTCATATTCTGGTCCACATGGATGTTGTATGTTGTGTATGTCATGTCCGTGTTCGTGATGTGTCTGTGTGTGTGTTTGGGTGCATTGATTGGAATATTCATTGAATAGTTTTTAAGCTGATTTATATGCTATTGTGTGTGCTGCCTCCGTTGTCGATTTAATAAATATTTAATTTCAACTTTGGCTGCTGACGCTTGCTGCTGCTGCTGCTGGACTGCTAAGTCCACACATAACAGATTCAATCAACAGGAAACCATTCAGGTTGGCAACGTAGCAAGACTAGTGCAGGTTGATGATGATGATGTTGCATTCAGGTATTAATAATAAAGACTCATAAGCCCTGGTCGAGACATCGTAATTTGCAAAATGCGCAATCGCTTCCTATAAATCATGGCAAAGGCAAAAAGCCCTCACCCTGATGTAGCCTGGCAGAGACCTATTCAGATCAAACACAAGCTCAAACACAAGCTCAAACCGGAAAGCGGACATTTTTTGAATGCATCTCAAATGCCATATTTCACCTGGCGAATCATAAAAGCGTTCGCAGCCTTTGTCAGTGTGCACCCATTCACGTGGCTCGGGCAACCGAACTCCAGCAAAAGCCGCACTGCAGCAGACGTCAACTGCTATCAATCTCAGGTGAAACGGAGCCGCGCACTGTGTCCAACTCCAACCGCCCGCTATTAGATGGTCGCCCTCCCTCAATCCTAGGCAGCTCAAAGGAAAGCGCTCGTCGCAATAGATCGCACATTGCAGATAGAGGCGTGCCTGCCACTCCACAGTCATAGGAGAAGCAGCCAAAGAAAACCAAAGAAAGGAAGAAAAATCAAGTCAAGGCGAGTTTTAAGATACCCTATAAAAATTGATTAAGAGACTAATAAATGATATGCTCGTAATGTCATCGTAGTTTTGATGTGTTATTTAGAAAATTAAGAAACAGTTTAAGACAGGAACTACAGTGAAGATTCTCGAGAACTCGTAAAATATCAAGTTTTATATGGTTTGCTAAATTTTATGGGGAAAAAATAATAAATTTGGTCATTTAAATTACCACTTGATTCAGTCACATAAGCTACGTTTCGTTTTCACAGCTTCCACTTAACATTATTTTAACATTTCGAATGCTGTGTGACAAAAAGTGATTGGCACGCTGGCTAGTCTGGTCACTCTTGATTAAAATCAAATGGTTTTCTGTTTCTGAACTCGTGAAACCGAAATTGCGTTTGAAATGGCACATGAAGTGGAAGTTAGCACTTGCCAGAACATGTGAAAAGGGGTCTTAGTATGCTAGGATGCAATTATAAACCATATTGTCGAGTGATCTGATGCAATTTCATCGATTTTATAAAGGAATTAGTTTCGAAATGATTTACAAACTCATATCTTTATCTCATTACATTCTTCATTTCGATAACGAATCTGATTGAAACATAAACCATCAATGAATGCAAATCTGTCACTGACAAAGCTCTAACCAAATTGTGTATACCCTTTACTCGACAGTTGGCACAATAGCAAAGCCAAACAATGCACTGCAATTTCTGCCACAAAAGGATGAACGCAAACGCAACACAGAGCGCGTATGGCGAGCGGAGCAATCGCAATCGCAGTTCGCTTGCAGTCGCAGTCTCCGATTCAACGAGCGCCTTCAGCAGTTGTTATAAATTATAGTGCTGCATGCGGAATGAGTGCCAAGCCAGGCAGGCCTCAGGACTGCGACTGCGACTGGGACTGACACTGAGACTGAGACTCGAGCTATACAGCTGAGAGGCTGTACGACTGGGCGGCTCAAGTTTGTCCGACTATAAAAAAAACAAACCTGCGCGCCCCCGCACGTAGCTTGCTGGTTGTAGTTGGAAAATATTTAACAGTGTACCGCTATAAAATTTGGTATTCCAAGACGCCAAGAAACTCTGGGGTTTGCCGCCTTGCTTGCTCTTCAGTTGGTTGGTTGTGATTGCCATTACCACGTTGTGGGCATGTTGTAAATGCCACAGCGATCGCTAGGCTCTTGGATATTGTCGTTTTGCGTTGCAGTTGCTGTTGTACGTACGTATGTGTGTGTCTTGGCCATATAAACAGAAATAAACCCATGAAAAGCAAAAATGGCGAATTTTTGCATCGCCAGCTGCATTTAGACTGGCGCATCTGACAAATTTACAAAACAGAACAAAAACAAAATGCTACCCACAAGAAGTCCTTCCTTAAAATTCAACTCTGAGAAAAAATAGCACGTTGTGTTTTTTGCTTATTCAACAGTACTTCGAATTTCATTCATATCTTTAATAAATTATGGTTTGCTCTTTGCGATTTCAAAAAGTTATCTTTCGAAAATATGAAAGTCTAAAATTTCAGGCTTTCTTTTTGATTTCAAGTCTTTTTTTTTGGCTTAGAGGGCTCAAGGTCGCTAACAAATATAACAAATTGAATTCTAAAACTCCTAAAAACAAATCTTGTAATATTTGAATGTACGTATTTAACCTTCACGGCCCGTTTTCACATCTTCCTGTTAGCGCTAAATGCCACTTAAAACGCCATTTCATTTTCACAAGTTAATTTATGAAAATAATTTAGTATTAACCAAGTGTGACATTTTTTCAATGAATTTTTCATGTGTTTCCAAATCATAAAATACATTTTTCAACAGTAGAGCTGAGCAAACAACTGTGCTTTATGCAGTGTATAACGAACGAACTTTGGGCTTTGCTAATTCCATATACTGCAACTATATTTGATGAGCAACTGCAGCGTATCCACGCGGTGCGGTGGAAGACGGCACAAACGAACAACAAACAAAGCACCGCAGTTGTCAAGCAGTGACAACAACAATTGCAACAACAATGTCTACGACTCGAAGTCTGTGCTATGCTAATTACTGGACACACCAGCACCAGAGGCAGTGAGGGTCTTTTGCTTTCGGAATCGGCATCGGCAGCCGCCATCCATGTGAACAAAAGGCGCAAACGTTTACGCACACTCCACCAAAACGTAGTTGTCGCATTTGCATTTGCATAAGCAGCCATAAAAACTTACTCGAAAACAACAACAACGTTGGCTGCCGATCGCACTGTTACGGAAAAGATATGTACATACATATGTATGTATATACTAGAGTGGCGTAAAAAGCTAAATTTCGCTTTTAGAAAATGCATTTCGCTAATGCCTTGAAAGGAAAGGGTGATCTTGTATTGCGATATTCCATATTGAATATGGAAAATACATATATATGTTAGGGCAGAGTGCATGGGAAATGTTTGTAAATTCAAGCAAGAAAGTTGATTTCGAGCTAGCACTAGAGCAGGGATGAGCACACACAGACACATGTGAGGGAGAGGGGGAGGAAATACTAAGCTAAGTGACGTTTACACAGAAAAAAGCTTTCTTCGCATGAAAGCAACAGCCGAACATTGTATATTCAACAAGCACGACACGAATTTGGTCTTCAAAACTCCAAATGCTGAAGTGCAAAATCCCTAGCAAATGTCCTTAGATCAACTATAGTCAACACTTGATAAGTAATTGTTAGTAAGAAGTACTGGATTTGTTATTAGATAGTTGTAGTACTCTATTCTACCTCCACGCGCCTCCTCCAATTGGTAACACCAAGTGTTATCAGGGCTTCAGTCATTTGGTCCTTCCAACGTATCCGATTTTCCTCTCTTCCGTTGTCCGCCAACTGCCACATCAAGTACTTTCCGAGGTGGAGTTTGTTCATCTATACGTATGACGTGACCCAGAGAGCGAAGTCTCGTAGTGTTCATTCGCCTGACCACGTCCATGTCGCTATACCACTCATACGTACGCATTCTCATAATGCTATAGGTATAGCCATTGCAAATAATACCGAAGATCTTGTGAAAAATATTCCTGTCGAACACTCCAAGACGAGCTGCATCTGATTGTGTTACTATCCAGGTCTCAGAGCACCGGAAGTATGAGCGTTTTGTGTAGTGTTAGTTTCGTCTGTTGAGAGAGAGCTCTACTATTCAATTGTCTACTGAGCCCATAGTCGCGCCTGTTGGCAAGAAGTATTCGGCGCTTAATCTCCAGGCTGACATTATGAACTCCTTGACAGATTGAAAGTTATAAGTCCCTGCAGTCAGCAGAGGATCAAGACGTCGCGATTCTCTGCTAGAACACCGCTCTAAACTTCGTTTTGCTCATATTTACCGCTAGACCTACTTTGGCTAATTCCCTTTCGAACGCTCCACATCACACTTGTTCCGATCGATGATATCAATATAATGTGGCATATCCAAGAAGCTGGATACATCTGTACGTCAATATTGTGCCCGTCCGATGTACTCCGATATTTTTTATAATGCTCTCCATCAAAAGATGGAAGAGCAGACATGAGAGCGAGTCTGAGACCTCGTTTGGTACTGAAGGCTTTCGGAGAGGTCGTTTCTACTGCTTTAAGGGAGCTGATGGTATTGCTTAACGTCATTCCGCAGAACCGAGTTGTCTTTGCAGAAATACCAAGCTCAGAAATGACGAACATAAGTGTCGATCTCATTTTCATGTCTTTTCTAGAATTTGGAGTAGCGTTAAGATCTGGTCAATGGTGGACTTGCCAGCTATAAAACTGCACTGACAAGGGTCAATCATTGTCTTTGCATGTGGTTTTATCATCTCATACAGTTTGCATGAAAGATAGTGGGTAAGATAGATGGGTGCTATAAAATAGTAGCCCGGAGGTTACCTTCAAACATCGAATCTTCGTACCACATGTCGCATGAACAATATGACAAAAATATCAAGCAGAATCAAAAAAAAAAATAGGCAATTAAAGTTTTGATTTTAAAATATATTTCACACTGAAGACCAAAATGATAAAATTGGAAATGTCTATTCATGAAGTTGAAGAGCTTTTGCTAATTTTACATATAGAAATTTGATTTTCAACTTAGATTCTTCCCATACATCTTGCTTTTGTGAGTTTTCCAAATGAATTTCAAAAACTTCAGTTAAATAAATCAATAGTAGATACAAGTTTTGAAAGTTAAAAATGTTTTAATTGTTATTTGTTACATCTACAGCTCAATTTAAACTCATTTTGCGCAATTGAACAATGTGATGATGACAGTATAATGAACGACTCAATCGCGGCCTGAACATCATTAATCATCCTACCGTTCGTTGTCTCGTCCAATTTTATGAATTGGACTCATCGACCCCGCTTTGTGGAGCTCAACGTATGGGAAATGGAAATCTCCCCGCGCTGAAACTTGACTTTGGTTAGAAAAATTGCACGCCGCCCAATTCTAATTAGAGCCATTCAGCAAGAAGACTCTTGGGAGTTGGGAGTAATGAAAACCAGTTTCCAGTTTCAATTGGAAGCGAGATAGTAGGTGCCTGAGTGTAGATATTGTAATTGAAAATTTCCAAATGTTTATGGAGCAAAACACGAGCTTAAATGTCAATTTACATGTCAGGGCAAAAGTTGTAAGCGCCAGATTTGAACACGAATCGAGAGCTTCTCCTGGACAGCTTTAATGTAAACTTTCGATTTTTTTTCGTTTACATTTTTTTTGGTGGTTTTTTTGTTTGTCCATTTTTGGCTGGCATGTTGTTCAAATACAGAGTCGGAAGGTAGCCAAACCAAATGCAAAAGAAAGACTCCAAGACTCACGATATTTGCGTGCCAAAGCGAAATTGTGTGGAAGTCAATTGGCAGTCACGTTTCCTACAAAGACGACTCCTCCAACCGCCAGCGCTGCCGCTGCTTGGACAAAAGCCAAGGAAGCGCCTAACTTTGGCCAAATTAAATTGTCAGTTGATGGCGAGGATACCTGTGTGTGTGTGTGTGTGGTTTGGGGATTTATTTGGCTATCTAATGAAGAAAAACGATAGAAATTAATTTTCCCAAAAAATGTTTAAGAAACCAAATTTCAAGATTTTCGCATTTTAACAGTGGCGTTGCAATTGAAATCGAAACCGGGTGGCAGCAACAAGTACTTCAAAAATACCCAAACAAAAAAAGACTCCACAATTTTATGGCCATGAAATTTGTGTCCAAAAAGAGAAAAACAATGACAATGACAACGACAACGACAACTGCCTGTTGCAGAAGTAGAAGCAACAGCAGCAACAACTGACAACAAACAGCAACAAACGGCTGTGAGGACAAAACAAAAATCACGAACCCGGAAGCAGTCCCCAATCCCAACTCCAACTCCAGCTCCAGCACTCTGGCTCCCTCCCTCTTGTCCTCGTGTCACATGTGCTGAATGTGCTGGCAATTGCCATTGTTGTTGTCTGCAATTTCTTCATTTTGACCGAAAAAAAAAACAAAACCAAACAGCAACAACAACAACAACAAGAACACCAAGCCGCCCACCGACTCTGGCGAAAGCCTAGAATGAAAATAAAAGAGCCACAAAGAAAAAAAACCGGTCGACTCTGTCGGCGGAGTCCAGGAAATTTGTTCACGCTTGTTGACAATTGTCGTGTAAAGGGCCCCATAAAGAATTTGAAATGCGCAGGAAACATGTTCCTCCATTGGACAGACACCAGACACACTTGGACATTTCGGTTGCACCATTGCTCGGGTGTAAATTACATTAGCGCAAACACACACAACTCTGAGCAGTCAGTTTCGCGTCCAGTCGAGACGGTCGTCGTTCCTCCATTGTCCGGGCTGCTCCGCTGTGCCGACAGTTGGAGCTGCTGTTGCTGCAGTCGTCAAAGTTGCAATCAATCATGTGGCCAGCTTTAAACTAGGAAGAGGCGGACGTTGTACTGGCTGGCTCATAGGCAGTTTAGAATGCCGGCCACATGCAACTACTAAATGGAACCTGTTCGGATTGGTCGTCGTTAGTGCCATAGTTATCAGTGTTAAATCTACAAGATCATTTTCTCTCCCAAACCCATAATTTGTGATTGTTATAAACTCGAACGGCTGGTCAATCTACAACAGAAACAGAAACGTTAACTGTGAGGCACTGGGAGATTCAGTCGGACTTTTAATAGACTCGTCGCCGCACTCTCGCACGCGTTTTGAATTGAAACGTTTCCAATGAGTAGATGGCCTTGTTGTTATTATTGTTGTTGTTGTTGTTGTTGGTAGTTGGTAGTTGGATACTGAATGCTGCTTGCAGTTGGGCGCTACGTTTAGGCGGCTGCCCATCGATCATTTGAAGAGGGCAATATGATTTCCACTTCACTTGAATTCAGCTGTGATGCTTCGTATCTGTATATTCTGCCTTCCCAGAACTTCTACTACAATGTGGCATTTGTTGGTCTAATCTCAAGTGATTTATATTGGTTAAGAGTGGAGAAATTCGCCAACTATGAATCAACTGAAGGAACTAGGGCTGGCGGCTACGTTAGACAAAGAGTATATTTGTACTTCTAAGTGAAGTCCCAAGTTGATTTGTTTTCGGGAAGGACCACTTGCGAACACTTGGACTGTGTGAGACAACATCATTGGAATTCCAGGGGGCGCGAAAGAACGAAAATGTGTTCGTCAATGATACCCAAGAGAAAAATTTAACATTTAAACAGCTCCTCTCCAAATTATGTTATCTCTGCTAAATATATCATCTTGCGCCTTGGTATCTAAGAAATAAAACAGTATCGGATACTACCTCAAAACCAGCGAAAATCTTGCTTTATACCTTACTCTATGGCAGCATATGATGGCATCCAAAGTCTTTTTAATCTTCATTGAACTATCTTCATACTGTCAAATTTTGTAATATTTTGTAAGATTCCAACCCTGTTCTATAGTTAGTCTAGCATTTTAATCCGATTTTACCTTCTTGGTGCTTTTCCCGGAGATATTTTATCCTTTATCGGTCTAACGTACCCAAATACAACCTATCATTTTACTACTTTAAGAAAAAACTAATATATGATCATACTTTTCCCTAGACTTCTTTAGCAAACAGACAAAATTGGAGCCTTACCTCAAATGGATACAAAGATATAGTGAATTTCCTTACATTTCCCTACAAATTTTGCCTCTTATTAGTGCTCAGCTACATCATAAAGTTCAACTAGTATACAAATTTCAGCCTCCTAGATCTTATGGTTTCGTCTCTGCATTGTTTCTCAATCAGTTAGGTCTAGTCTTACCTGTGATTGTCACAGGGCCTACTCTGCTGTTGGCTTAAATCATTGTTTTCCCCAACCCTATTTCTAGTGTCTATGTCTATGGCCATTATCCAGAGCGTCGCTAGCCACGGCAGGGCTCTTCAATATCAAATGAAACGAATCTCAAAAGTGGCGGCACGAAGTGACTTCCAAGACCGCCCGCTCAGATGGATTTGGCCTGTCTTTCATACCCATACCTCATCGATTTTTGCATTGACTTTGACTCAGAGCATTGATTAGTACGAGAAGGCAACCAAATGTGGGTCCTTCAAGTTGGGAATGAAATGAGCATAAACCAAGGCACAGTCTGAGTGCCAAACTAAGCCTCACATACAAGTACAACCTATATACCTAGTAGATCTTTGGTCGACTAGCCAAAAAAAAAAGTTCTTAAAAACGCTTTTCTTATTTTCTTTTCATTTTATTTTGTTGCAGTTGTTTTTGTAGCTATTGTTGTTGTTGTTGTTGTCTACGCGCGCCTATCGCCAACTGTCATCATTTTCAAATTATTTCTCGTTGAATATCTAATCAAGATTCATGCATGATCGCGGCTAAATTGCTTCCAGGCAAGACACATAACCCAGCATAACAATTGCAGCGGCAGCAGCAACAACACCAAAAACAACAACAACAATGGCAGACCTGAGAGGAACGTGGAACGTGCAAGCTCAACCTGGGACTTGAACTGGGACTGGATCTGGTCCTAAGCCAACGTGCCCGAAAGACTGACTTTTGGCAGGCTCCTCCGCCTTCCGCTTTAGCCTGGCTCTTTTTTTGTTTTGTTTTTTAAGTTTGACTTTTATTTTTATTCGCATTGTTTTGCTTGGCAAAGTTAATAGTGTTGTTATTGTAGGCCAATTCCTAGGTTTTATGGTCGGTTCTGGTTTCTGTTTGCTCTGGCGATAGCGATAGGAATTAGCCATATTACAAGACTAACTCAAAAAAGAACAACAAAAAAACAAAAAACTGCAATGAATCAGGCAACGAGTGAATGCGCTTGTAAAATACTCTTATGCTGATGAGCTGTTGCTATTGTTATTGTTGTTGTTGTTGTTGTTGTTGTTACAGATGTACATATGGTGCATATATGAATGCACTTGAACTTTAACTCATCTTTATTTCACTTAATTGAAACTGCAAGCAGCAACTGCACTAGGTAAATATGTACATAATTGAATTACACACACAGCTTGCGCTGTTGGGCGTCAAAAGTCCATTTCGGACTGTCGTACCAGTAGCCAGCCCATTGGGATAAGTATCAGCGGAAACAGGGTGTTGTTTCAAGACAAGTTGACAAAAAAATATACGTTTACAATAGAGTAGTATATATATCTTTTTTTAAACAAACTTTTGGCTTACTGTTATCCTAATTTGCAACTTATAATAAAGGAATATATGCAATATATCGTATAGGAAGAACCTCATCGTATAGGAAGAACCCTGCGCAATTGTTTAACTTCTTCAGGTACTCCTGGAGCACATCAGTGACTAAGTAGATGCAGTCTCCACCCTGGACCACTAAGAAGGTCCTGTCTTGGAGGAAACCATATAGGCATAGACGACGACCCATTGTTGTTGTTTTGCTCTGATCGCTTTGGCAAAAGCTTTTTTTTATCGTCGTTGCCTTGGGTACCGCTACTTGCTCGCTAGATCTTTCGTCTATGTCTTTTACAATTTTGTCATGATTTTATTATGGGTGTATATCTGAGAGTAGATAGTTTCGCTAATTGAAAAAAATTAGGGACAAGCTTTGTCAAAGGCAAAACCTCCGATGCGTCCAGCATGTATGTTCGCAATGCAATGAATCGCAATGCTGCCCTGCCACATCCAACGGCGGCCAAAAGTATCTATTCTGCACTAACTTTACAGCGATTGTCAAGCAAAATCTATGGAAATTTTGTGTGAATTTGACTTTTCAGTAGGGTTCACATGGAATAGAACTGTATATCAAACAAAAAAAAACAAAAAACAAAGAATTTACAATACAAATTTGTAGACAAACTACGAAGTAAATGAAAATAAGTAGATGTTCCGATTACGTAAGACCAATTATTCTAAATACACATTGCAGCCCCACAGCTGATGACATTTTTCAACACTGGATCAGGTGCGCCAATATACTAGAGCGCTGCACGACACATTCACGAGTCATTCATCTTTCGGACTCATTGATTCGAAGCTAAGATGCCATCTAACTCTTCCAAGTCATTTCGACTGAATAATTGACTCCGGCTCTTGAATGAGTGTGCAGACAGTGTGAGTATTGATACTATTGCGTGTAGCACATGATTAGTTCGAGCGAGAAGGGATAATTTTGTGTTTAGTCTGCACTCATTCAGGGCTCTACAACATACAGTGAGGCCAAGGCAAATCGTATCCCGAATATAATTTTAAATTCTATGCCATACTTTTGCTATCTTCAATTGAAAATTATTAAATTAAATGGCACATATTGAACTTTCCCTGTCCCCATCCCCAACGTCCACTTAATTCAATTTGAAATGTTGCTTACCACAAATGGATGGAGTGGTGTCGAGGAGCCACTTAATTGTTATTAACTTTCCGTGTGACATTTGTGACTTTTTGAACGCTTCTGGTGTGAGGCTACCAATTGACGCCCATATGAGGCACAAGCTATGGATACACATGTTCACAGCTAATTGATGACCCAAAAGTGGCCTCGAAATTGTTTTCTATTAGATTTACAGTTGTTTGGTATTGCTACCCCTGTTTGAGGCTACGCCACTGAGAAACAAACAGAGAGAACCAATTCCAATTTCTGTTGACCAACTGAATGGAGGAACCAGAAAATGTGGCATACGAATTTGCCTCCGGCTGACAAGTATGACATTTTTATTTGCCTCTGCGCAGGGGCCTTTTTTTTTGTATTCACAAAAATTTACGACAGGAGCTGGCGGCGGAGCATAGTGTATGGTAACGATCTCGCTGGCTAACCCGTACGTACATATTTCTTCGTACCATTTTGCCACCGCCAACATCCAAGAGCCCATTGAGGTCCATGAAATTATTATCAGACATGCAAATCTTTCTCGCCGTAAATTGATTTTTATGCTGCTGCTGTTGGATGCCACTTGGACAGCAGAAGATACTGGATTGTGTCTGTTCAAATAATAAAACTCATGCCACTATTCCTCCTCTTCTTTACCTTTGCAGCTGGCTGCTACTCGTCTTTGAAGACCATCTTGCTTCATCGCGTTATTGAAATTAGAGCTCGTCTCGGCTAACTAGAGACATCGGCATCTTCCGTTAAACAGGATGGTGCTTGTGTTGAACGGTGTACTGCAGGATGACTGCCCAATGGATACAAACAGCCTGTTCCTGCAGCATCCCGTATACAGAGATTATGCCCAGCAGTTGCATTCCATACAGGCCAAGTCAGTGGGTCCGGTGGGATTGCTGTATGTGGGCCAGCGTGAATTGGCCGCCGCAGCGCCACACGACAAGAACATCAACATCATTGGAGCCGACGATGCCACCACCTGTATTATTGTTGTTGTGAGGCACTCGGGTAAGTTGCCAGCTCATAAATTTGCTTCAGTTGACTCAACTCTAATCCTCATTAAGGTTCTGGCGCCGTTGCATTGGCGCACTTTGATGGCAGCGGCGTGGATGAGGCTGTTTGTACTATGGTGTCTCGGGTGCAGGAACTGGCCCTGGGCTATCCCGAAGGACGCATCGAGTTGCAGCTAATTGGTGGCTACCGAGATTCGCAGGGCTATGGCGAAGATGTCTTTTTCAGCATTATGCGTGAGTGTCGCATGGCAGGATGCCATCTAAATCCACTCAGCTTCTTAACACCTCATCTCCTTCTTCTATTCATTATGCAGAAGCATTCCACAAGCATCATCTTGAAATTGACTTGACGCAGGCCTGCGTGGGTGAACTGAACACAATGCTCCGCGGCGAGATCAATTGCCCAATTATCTATGGCGTGGGCGTGAACATCAAGACGGGTGAGATCTATCCAGCCTCCTTTCCAGACCGAGGACCCGATCGACAATTGCGAGATGCACGCATCTTTATGGGCGCACAATCGGTATGGTGTGAGATCCCCTACTACGTCTTTGACAACCGGCTAACAACTAAATCTCTACCCATCCCAACCAATAGGTGCTCGATGTTTATGACTCCACGCTGGGTATGCTGCGCATAGGCCCTTTCAATTATGATCCATTGCGTGGCGCCGATTTGTGGCTATCCCAGACAGATGACTTTCTGCTGCAGCATTTGTCCTCCAGTCCCGATGTGGAGCGGCCACATTTTGCGTCCCAAGTGCGTTGTACCACCCACGTCTACAGGTTTCCATGACATTCAAGCGTTCTTCTCTTCTTTGCAGATGCGTGCCACCATTCGATTTATCCAGGAGAACCAGTTTCCCGCTGTCACCGTCTTCAGGGACAACCGACCGCGCTATTACAGACGCGACGATGCCACGGGCTGCTGGGTTATGGTTAGATATTAAAGTTTAATTTAGCTTTTAGTTGTTACGCAAGTATGTAGTTGAAAACGTCATGGAGTTTAGAACAGATTAGATTAGAATGGAACAGAACTGAACTGTCACTTTGTCTGTCTATTTCTCAATCTGTCGCAGCAGCGTAAAGAAGCAAATTTGGTGCATGTGTGTGCATGTGCTAATTGTCATTCCGATTTCGTTTATTGTTTCTTTTCGCACGCCCCTACGTCCATGTCTACTATTTTACACCTCTCACCTCTTTTGTGCTCTTAATCGTTGCGCTTTTACTTACAGAGTTTAAATTTAATTGTTCAGTTAATTGTTTTTGGCTGTAATTGATATATATTCTATACAAATATCGAATTACATACATATTTATATATACAAAATCATACATATGCATACCATAACTCTAATCCTAATCCAATTAGCAATTGCAATTCAATATATATTTGATTTAATGCGCTTTGTGTTATTTAGCCGTTGCATTTGTTGTTGTCGTTGTATTTGTACGAGTATCTTAAATTGTCTCTCTCTTCAATTAGATTCAAGATTGAGTTTGGATATAAAACTAAAACACACATATTTGGGACGCGCCTTATAAACGGATCTGAAATAAAAGTGAAATGATAAACATTAACTATGTTTGATTTGATTTGAAAAAAGAAGTGAATATTTAGAGATTCTTAGAAAAAATATATATAAATATATGTATATGTAAACCACATCGTAAACGAAAATTTAAATGCAATCATTTTAGTTTTTAATGTAAACTTGTAATCAAATTGTATGAAATTAAAATGGCTTGGCTATACGTAAAATACATACTTTAAAAATGGTATTTTGTTTTTAATTGATAGATCATAATCTAGAAAGCAAATTTGTAGTAAATCCTTCAATCTGATGCTTATAATTATGCTGTCGGCAAGCACGCAACAAGCTACATATTTAAATGAGCGCATTAATAAAATGTGTATTCTAAATTAAATAAAAGGAACAGTAAAAAGTATCGATAAGTCGATATGAGCGTGTTGATGAAGGTGACTGAACAAAAGCTGCCTGCTATACTGTCACTGTTATTTAGATGACAAAAGTGTGACCATGTAAGAAAAATAATAGTGTCTTTGGCTTAGTGACTGACACAATACGATCAGCAAATATGTTATTTAAGGTTTCTGCTACTCCTTCACGTATCAGAACATGCCCATGTCAAACGATTAAAGAATTAATTGCCACAAAAATGCTAACAGCGACCAAATACATTTAACAGTGCGAACTGATGCTTGTGATGAAGATATTTGCTGATGAACGTACTTTTAAATATTTGTAGAGGTTTTCGGAATCTTAACATCGATAAAAATGAATGTTTATAATGTAAAAAGAAGCAGTCGTAAATTTCATTTTATAACATTAATAAGAGTATTATTAAATGTTTTCTTATAAAATACAACAATTATTAATACAAATTATTACAAATGAAATTTTGATCCAGCCAGGAAGTGTTATATGTATGATAATTTTAGGCAAAGGCAGGTAAGTAATTAAATTTTTTTCTTGATGCAAAGAGTATGAAAACGTTAATTATTAATGCATAAGACATAAGACTATCATATTAATCATTTGATTAACAAAACGAAGCGTGTATAGATTTAAGCGAGCTTAAGCGATGTATTATCGATTTAACATCAATGTTTTCTTACTCCTTCACCCATCAGACCATGCCCATTTTTAATAACATAATAACCAAATACAAAAAAAAAAACAAATACTTTTAATAGAGCGAACTGTTGCTTGTTGATATTTTTTTTATTTTTCTGGTATATTCAGTAACGGTATATTTTGGCATATTATGTTTCTCAAAGTCAGTATATTTCGGCTACCAGCCTGCGGTCACAGTGTACTCTAGTCGTCGTTGTCTTGGGTGGGGGAAAGTGCAAGTGATATTATTTCGATTTAATCCTATTTCGCGTTGAATAATTGCTTTTAATGATATAACTACTCTACAAAACGATTAAAATAATTTGCGCTTGCTGAGCAAGCATTCTTGAGGACTACAAGAGAAATTTAAAAGACTGAAAACCCCACGTCGACGTCGCGCAGCACGTAATTACTCTGTCGTGTATCGCCACTTCGATTTCTAATCACATCTCACTCGAAGACTTTCTTTAAACAAAGTAACACCCCCCCAAAAGAGGAGCGCCCACAGAGACACACATAAAAGTGTGTCAAACCCTAAGAGCCGTCCATTTCTAAGACACAGCAGCAGAAGTCTCTGAAAAAGAACAAATACCTATACATAGGAATCAGTTAGGTGGGGACGTGCGTTATTGTGGGTCACGGAGACAGGGCAGGAGGGCGTTTTTCTTAATATCGCTTTGGACAACGACGACGACAACGTAAGTAGATTAGAATTTCTTAATTGCTGTAATTTTTTTCTTCTATGAAACGATGTGCGTATTCACACTGCACTTAAATATGTATAGTGCAGGTGCGGCAAGAATAGCTTACAGTTACATTCCTTGGAACGTTATCATTCCATTCTCAACAGCGTTGCCGTACTGCACACGAATAATTTGACAAATCCGCCACAATAACGGAATTTTAATTATGTATGTGCATATGCATATAAACCACATATGTACTCCTACCTGCATGTATAAGTATGTATATAGGAGTATGAATGCGTGCATGCATATATATATATATATATATATATATATATATATATATATGCGAATACATAGTGTACAGCTTGCAGCTTAAAACAAAACGCGAAAGACGCGACATTCCTAAAAATTTTGTGACTTGCATATGAAATGATTGTTGAATTTATTCAGCTGTAGCTGTGGGTTGCCTTGCTTTTTCAGCGGATAATAAAAACATGATGAATGGCGGACAACCCGCATTTACAGGAGCTGGGAATGCTGCCGGCACAGCCACTGATTTATATGTCACGCATGTGGACCATGTTGGCCCATATCTTAAGATATCCGGCCAGGCGAATCGGGATGCAGCGCTTTTGGTCAGCAAACGCATTGAGCAACTGTTGCCCACATGCTTTACCATTGATCCCAGTTGGTCCCTAGAGCGTGAGCAGGCATTGCTGATACCGGGCACACTGTGCGTTTACAAGCGGACATATGGCGCTGCTCCGGGAGATGTGGAATATATGCGTACGCGTGTAATTAACGCCAGCAATCAAAGTCCTGTGCAGGTCGATGTGGAGTTTGTTGACTATGGCTACAAACGAAATGTGAGCAGCCATGAGGTGAGTAAAGGAGCCTTGTGTTCGCTTCAGTTATTATATCTTCCCCCGCTCCCACTTTTCACATTTCAGCTTATGTTTTCAAAGCAGCCAAAGCTACTACAGAATGTTCCGATTCTGTGCTCACACTATATAGTCCTGGGCATTTGCGCTGCTTGGGAAAAACCCGAGCTAGATATTGTTAGCCAGCTGATAGTAAATCAGGTGGTCAAGATTGATGTTCATCCCACGAATATCTGTGAACAGAAGTTTGCCAGTGTTCAGTGGAATGATTTTAATTTGAATGATTTTCTAACGCAGCAGAAGCAAATTGGAGTTTCAGCTGGCACCCAATTTATGCTGGAGCACTGCAAGAAACTCTGGAAGGAAGCCACGCAGTCGTCAGTTACCGAGTACAACAACAACAATATACAAAGCAGCAGTCTGAAGTCACCAACGGATCTTGCCAGAGAACAGTTGGCGGCGCGTCGTTCGTTGGCTGCCCGCCTGGAGCAACAGCGACCGGTAACCGCAACGCCGACAAGACCGTTGAATATAGATGCACCAGATTACACGCCCAAAAACATGTCGTTAGCACAGCCGCTGGCCAATTTGGTAAGATATACATTCAACGTGTTCCTGAAAGTTGAACTGATTCTTTAAATGTGTTCATTTTAGACAAATGTCATGCCGCCCTCCGTGCAAGGGCCGCCTGTCCTGGCCACCGCACAGAAAGTTAACTTCGCAGCCAATATTTACAACCGTGCCAATAACTATCCGCCCATTGAGACTGGAGCACCGATGCCCTTTGCGCCAAAGTCTAGTCCCAGGGCAAGTTACAGCTATTACAATGTACGCCTAAACAAGCCCGTCGCACAGCCTCTGCACCTACAGTCAATTATTCCTGCCAAGCAACCCATGAACTACGTTCCGCTGAATTATGCCCCGGCACGATTCAGCCCGCCCCCACAGGCAATGCTGGCAGCACAAAAACAGCAGCACATCATTACCACTCCGGCCTTTAGAACTAGTAGCCTGACAGTGGGCCTTACCTATGATGTCTATGTGAGCTTTGTGGAGAACGGGCCGCATTTGTTTTGGGTGCAGCTGAAGAGCGCCACAAGTGATTTGAATGCCATGATGGGACAGATTGAGCGCATGCGACTGCTGCCGTTCAATCTGCGCCCGGAGGTGGGCACCGCTTGTGTGGCTCGCTTTTCCGAAGATGGCAATTACTACCGGGCTCTGATTAGTGCCGTTCACCCCCAAAGTTTTCGCGTTGTGTACATCGACTATGGCAACTCGGAGGTAGTTGCTCCAAAAAGTGTCTACCAGATACCGCAGGAGCTACTGCAGATCAAGCCATTCGCTTTTCGTTTTGCTCTCGCTGGAGCCAAGGAACTGGGACCCATTGATGAGAGCATGAAGAGGATTTTCAAGAACAAAGCACTTTATATGAACTTCCAGCTGACTGTGATGGTGCCGGAGAGCGTGGGGTCCATGCACACCTGCCAGCTGAATCAGAATGTAAGCCATGTAAATGTAATCTTCAGAAAATTGTGCTTGAATTTCAACCATTTGCGATTGCAGGGAAACAGCATACTGGATCTTCTTGTGAAGCTGAAGAATTCTCGTCAATCGTATGCCAAGGCAGAACAGTTGCAGAACGACGATGCCGTTGAGATACGATATATCGACTCGCCCAGTAATTTTTATGTCCAAAAGGTGGCCAACATCAAGCAGTTTGAGCAGCTTATGGATGAAATGTTTGCCTACTACAATACCAACCAGGTGGTGCCCGAGCAGCTCGTGCTGGGCGCTCCCTGCATAGTGAAATGCGACCAGGAATGGTACCGCGCAGAGATACTACGCGTGGATGAATCCGCCATCATAGTGCGGCATGTGGACTTTGGGTTTGAGCAAAATGTGAAACAGCATCTGATTGGCATGATATCCGAGAAGCATCTGAAGATGCCCCGCCAGGCTATCAAATGCTGTCTGAAAGGATTTGAGAATAGCGAACTTGGACAGGAGAAACTCACCGATCAGTTTGAAATGCTCGCCGAGGAGTCCAACATCAAACGTCGCACGTTCAGTGTCCGTGTGTTCCGCATAGAACCCGATGGCCTCAATGTGGTCAATTTGCTGGCAAAAAATCTCAATGTGATGAAGAAGCTTTACAAGCTATCCATGCCCTTTGAGCAATATTTGTCGCTGGAAAAGGACCAATTCAATACCACTCGGGCCGAGTCGGTGATCTCCGATAAGGGTCTGATTAAGGGAGAGGTTCTCAACTCCACCACTGTGGAGAGCGAAGAACGCATGCGGATACAGAAACCACATCAGCAGCACCCTCAGCCGCCGCAGTCGCGCAACAACAACCCCAAGAATCCCAACGATTGGGACAAGCGCAGCTCTGCCTCAGGTAACTCAAAAGATAACCACAAACGATCGTCATATCAGCCGAAAGTTGATCAACGCAATCTGGACTCGAGCTTCGAAAGCCAGAGCACCAGCAGCTACACCAGCGGCATGAGCTCTCCGCGCAAGGGCAATCGCAGCAAGAGCGTTCGTCTTCAGACGCCGTCGCCTCGTCTGCAGAATGGCAAGCAGGAGGCGGAGGCTAATAAAAATATGTGAGTACTAGAAAACTTTACCAGGCGTCTCTTTTTAATACTTCTCCAGACACGCTAAAACAATGGACATACATTATTAGTATGTATTTATATGAGTTTTCTTTCTCTTTAGACGCCTTAGCAACAACCAATCACCACGCAAGGATAAAGAGCAGCAGCAGCAGCAACAACAGCGAAACCAGACGAATCAGCGCTCCCAAAATGCTCCCCAAGGCTTTGCTCAGAAGCCACAGCGACAAAAGTCCACTTTGGACGGTACAAACAGTTCGAAGCGTTCCAGTGGCGTGGAGAGCGATGCAGCGTCCGCAGACTCTTCGCTGGCAAAGCCTGAGAAATATGTGCCTTTGGATAAACCATATGTTGTACAGGAAATGAAGACGCCCATCAAGGAAGCCGTCAGTCTCTCCTGGTGGGTTTCGCCATTTCAATTTTATGTCTTGCCAAAGTCGGCAGCCGCCAAGTACGACAGCTTGCTTCGTGAGATGAAACAGTTTTATCGTCAGAAACCACACCAACCGCTTCAGCTGAAGGACGGGTCCAGTGTGGTGATCCGCCAGCGCAAGGATAACGCCATTCTGCGTGCCACTGTCAGAGCATGCAACTCCATGATGCGAAAATATCGTGTCTTCTGCGTGGACACAGGTAGTCTCATCACCGTCACCTCGGAGGACATTTGGCAGTTGGAGAAACGTTTTGCTGACTCTCCCCCTCTGGCCATTCGCTGCAGCTTCCAAGGTGTGATCACCAACTACGATCATCTGTACATTGTCGATCGCATGGAGAAGTTTGTTCCACCCAATGCCAAATTAGAATGCGAGTTCCTCTCCAAGCAGCATGACGGCAAAACCAACAGTGGCAGCTCGTACGTGGTCAACATGTTTGTGAATGGAGCCTCATTGCGTGATATGATGGCCAAGGCCCAGATCCTTACCGAGGTGGCACCAGGTGAGTTCCGTCTGCTTGGCCATGTTGCATTTCTCGCATTCTTACTAAAACGCTCATTTGCCATCCTCAGAGGTTCGGGTGAGCCTGCTCGCTGGCCAACAGGTGCGCGGCACATTCACTTCCATTCGGAACCTCACCAACTTTAAGATCAAACTGGATGGCTTTACCAATGTGAGCTTCCTGTGTAGTTACGATGATGCCAAATATGTCAAATCCAACCCGGGCTTGGAGAAGCCATTCAAGGCGTACTATGAGGGCAAATCGTTTGCACTAAATGTGAAGCATGTCTGTGAGAACGATATGTAAGTGAGGGACGGGGCCAGCAAATTTTTATTGGTGATAATTTTAATATACCCTTGCAGAGAGGGTATAGTCTCGCCGTTCAAGTTGACCCCGAGATCGGACGACTATATAATAAGACTCAGATATAACTGATAGAATGCACTCTTATAATACAAGAGAATATTAGGGTTGTTGCAATGTAACAGGCAAAAGGAAGCATCTCCGCCTGGAAATCCAGATTAATGAAAATCTAGATCTTCGAAACTATAAGAGAGAGACTTCAACTTTGGTGTTTTATTATACCCTTGCAGAGAGTATTATAATTTTGATACGATATTTGTATTGTAAGGCATAAAAGACAGAATCTCCTACCTCATAAAGTATATACATTCTTGATCAGCAAGGCAAGCCGTGTCGATGTAGTCATGTCCGTCTGTTTCTATGCGAACTAGTCTCTCAGCTTTAGAGTTATCGAGCTGAAAGTTTTAACATAGACTTCTTTCTGCTGTATGCTGCTCATATGTAAAAACCGTCTAGATCGGACCTCTATATCATAGCTTCCATATAGCCGATCGATTCGGAATGAACTCTTAGTACAGCAAAATCGATTCGGAATGAACTCTTAGTACAGCAAAATTGTTTGTTTTTATCCAAATTGAACAATACAAACTAAGTTGGTATTTATTTTAGGAGGTCCCACGTTCACTGACGAAATTTGACTCAGATCGGACAACTATAACATATAGCTCCCATATAATCGATTTTTCCGGAATGAACACTTTGTAGCATAACTTTTCAGTTTTTCATCCACGTCAAACCAAATTCGGATTGTATCCATTTGAAGAGGCCCCACGTCCACCGACCAGATTTGATCTAGATCAGTTATACATTTACAATTTGAATGGTATATAAGCTTCGGCAAGCCGAAACTAACCTTACTTTCTTCTTAAAGTATACTTTTCTGCGGGGTATGTAAGCCTTCCTCTCTGGATTTTCAAATAACATTTTCGAATTTTCTCATTAATTAGAATTTATCTAAGTCCTGTGATGCCGCTATTCAAGGAAGATCGCAGTGCATTTGTTTGCGCTTATCCTGTAGTTTTGAGTCGGTTTAAGGCCCTCGTGGTGTACACTGCGAAACCGTATCGCATTTATGTTCAGCCATGCGCTATCGAAGCGGATATGAAGCTGCTCCTGAATCATATGTTTGAATTCTATGAGAGCCATGGTGAGTAAAGGAAGGGACAGGTGCTTCAAAGGGATGTGACAATACAGTTTTATATCTTTACTTTAGGAAAACCACTGAAGAAGTTCGAGTTGGGCCACATCTGTGCCGCACACAGCTCCGATGGAAACTGGTACCGGGCTCGCCTGATGAACAAGGTTGCAAACACCACACCACCTCGTGTTGAGGTCTTCTATTTGGACTATGGCAATACTGAAGAAGTGGAGCGCACCAATATAAAGGTGCTGGAGAAACAGTTCTATGTTAACAAGAGTGCATTTGGCGTGGAGATAAACCTGCCACTGGGATTGGGAAAGGCCGCCAACGAGAGCAAGTTGATGTCGCAGTTGACTAAGCTGCTGGAAGATCAACTGGTCACAATTAAGCCGATTGAGGTGCTTCATAATCATGTCATTGCCGATGTATTCCTGGAGAATAAGGTTAGCGTGCTGGATGTCCTTAAGAAGGAGAAGCTGATTTCGGGCAGAGATGTGGATTCAATAAGGAAACAATTGCAGAAAGAAAAACATCAGATATATGAGTTTATCGAGATGGTTGACCTTACATGTGACGATGAAGAAGACAAAGAAAAGGTGTCCAAGGAGGTGCAGCCGAAGGTGCCATCTGTGAGTACGTCGCCGAAAACCAAAAAGGAAAAAAACACAAAGGCTGGCAAGCAGACTGAGAAACTCTTAACTCCTTCTGCTCCCGTGGTTGAGCCCATTGAAGCAGCATCCGCATCTCCAACAGCGCAGACTTTACAAGAATCAGCTCCAAGTGTTACCAAACCGGAAGAAGAAGTTGTACCGTTACCCGCACCCACATCGCAGCAGCAGGAGGATTCGCCTCAAGCGGAGGCCGACGAGTCCCCTTACAAACATTTGCCAACAGTCGTCCTCAGCCATTGCGACAATCCGGCCCACTTCTTTGTGCATCCAATCGATCAGTTGGACAAACTACATCGTCTACAAGAGAATTTGCAAATTGTATCGCCTTCCCTTCCACAACTTATGAATGTGGTCAATGGAGCCGATTGCGTCTCTCTGTACTCTGTGGACAAGATGTGGTATCGTGCGAAGATCACAGATGCAGAGCTCATGGTGCTGCAGTTTATAGACTTTGGAAATACTGATTGCGTCTCTGATACGACGGACGTCAAGGAAAGCATGTGGTCGCACATGGAGCCCTTCTGTCTGCCATTCGCATTACCCATCAGACCTAAGTCTACCGCGGATTGGGTTGATGCTGCGAATGGCATCTTCAACGATTCCTACGCCAAGATCTTAAGATATGAATACCTAACCCAGGGCGATCATCAGACAGCCAGCTTTGTCAATCTATATATCGATGATGTAGATGTGGCCAAGAAGCTGATCGATGATGGCTACGCCAAACCACTGGAGTATGTGGCCAGTGGATGCACCTGCTATATATCGCATGCAAACAGCATCACAGATTTCTACATTCAGCTGGAGCGCGAATCCAAGGCATTGGAGCTTATCGAGATCTATCTGCGCGATGAACAGCAACTGAAGCCGCTCGAGAGCTTCGAGAAGGGCAGGATTGTGGCCGCCCTATTTGAAGACGATGAGTTGTGGTACCGTGCGGAGCTACTCCGTCAACTGCCCGACTCCCGTTACGAGGTGCTATTCATTGATTATGGCAATACTTCCACGACGTCGAAGTGCTGCCTTATCTCTGAGGATTTTGCAAACTTACCGCACCTTTCCAAAAGGTGCTCACTTCAGCTGCCCGAAAACTATTTGGGCTGGTCCGAGGAGGCCGAGTCCAAGTTCTTGGAATTTGCTGGCGAGGGCGAACTGGTGTTTACAACCCAACTTCTAAAACCTGGAAGAACCCACGTGATTCTCGATCTATTGTTAGATGAAGTCAATATTATTGACCAGCTTCTTCCGTTGTGCACGAAAAAGGAGATAAACGAGATGGCCCCAGTTGAAGCAGCCATCCCCAATCCCATCGTCAAGGCCATAATCACCCACGCAGACAGTCCTGCGTCTCTCTATCTGCAGTTTGAGAGGAACAATTCGATTATTGACAGCATTTGCGAGCGGCTTAACGGCGGTTATTTGGAAGAGCAAACCGAACCCGCCAAGGTGGGTGACCTGTGCGTGACCCAATTTGCGGAGGATAAGGAATTCTATCGTGCCCGCATTTTGGAGGTGAAGGAAAATAAACAGTATCGTGTCCACTTCCTCGACTATGGAAATCAGGCATTAGTGGATAAACATTATTTGCTACCCAAGGAGCTCGAGCACATACCGCCCATTGCAGAGCTTCATGCTTTGGAGTCGTGTGCCAACTTTGAGAAGCACCCGGTGCTGGCACGCAAGGCATTGGATGCCCTCCTGGACAGCTGCAATGGTGAGGTGGCCGTTGAGATTATCAACAAAGAGGCGAACCCACCCGTCGTTAGACTTAAGACTCGGAACAACAACGATCTAAACATCTTTGATCAAGTGCAAAAGCTGCTAGATTCTGAGCTGAAGCTCGTGGAGAAGTCAAGCCTGAACCGCAACACCGAATGCGTCATTTCATATGGAAATTCTCCAAAGAGCTTCTTCGTGCAGCTTAAAAAGAACTCGACGCAACTGGATATGATTGTGAAGACCTTGCATGGCATAAAGATTGGGCAATTGCACAAGATCGATAGGCCCGAGAAGAGTCTGATGGGCGTGTGCTATTCTCCCGAGGATGATTGCCACTATCGTTGCTGCGTCAAAAATGTGCTTGCTGACGGCTTGGAGGTATTCATTGTGGATTATGGTAATACAATTGTTACGACACAGGTTTACCAGCTTCCTGAAGAGATTTCGGCGATTCCGCCGTTGGCCATGCATTGCCAGCTGAGTGAAATACCCCAGGATGTGCCAGATGGGAAACTTGAGGAAGCTTTTGCTGGCCTGCTGGAGCAGCACTTTGGGGAAATCTACGAGATCACTAGCACCCTGAAGGAGGATGATGTCCAAGTGCAATCCGTCGAGCTACATATCAACTACAATAACTTTGCCCATGAACTGGCCAGCACTGTGGCCGGAGTGGAGAAGCCCGTCGAAGCCGTGCTCCACAATTGCATTATAGTGCAATACGATGATCCCAAATCCTTCTACATCCAAATAGAAGAGGAGATGCCTGCTCTAGAAGAAATCACAGATAAGCTGCTCGATGCCGAGCAGAATTTGCCGCCGTTCACTGATCTGAATGTGGGCGCCCTGTGTGTGGCCCAGTTTCCCGAGGATGAAGTCTTCTATCGGGCTGAGATTGTCAAGATCTTGGACGAAGGGAAATGTGAGGTGCATTTTATTGACTTTGGCAACAATTCGGTCACTCAGCAATTCCGCCAACTGCCCGAGGATCTGGCCAAGCCGTCACGCTACAGCAAGCACTGCGAACTGGAGAGCGCAACCACAGCTAAGTGTGATGTCGCCCAGCTGCAGGCCTTCATAGACACACGATTCTCAGAGACATTCCAGGTCGAGATTCTGACTACCAAAGGCGGCGACCAGCAAACCCCCCAGACTCACGTCGTGCGTCTGTTTTACCAGAACACAAACATAAGCGAGAAGCTAAGATCGCAAGATAAGTAGGAAAATTGTGTGGGATTGGGAATAGATCTATAAGAACGAAACATACACACACACACACACACACACACACACACACACATCTCAAGATTGCAATATAGGCGAAAAGATTGTGATTAGTCTTGGCTAAAATAAACACATCCGTTGTATTATCCATAGTTTAAGCGAACAAGTTCAACTTATTCAAGGAGATGGAAAATCTCATTGTTTTCATTTTCTAGCCAAGAAACCTGCTTCATTGATTTTTCTCGGAAAACCAAATGAATGCGTATTTTAATTTCAAATAAACACAAAAAAATTAAAAAAAAAAAAAACGACCAGAAAAATCGAACAAAAAAAAACGAAAAATATAAAAAAAGTCTCCAAAAACAAACGAAAAATTGCCAAAAAAAATAAAAAAAGCAATAAATGGTAAAATTTAGGTAAAAAAAAGAAAAAGATAACGAATAATTGTAATTAATTTTTTAATGGAAATGGCAAAGGACGATGAATTATTGCTCAACTGTTTGTAAACAATATTATATTATAATTACAACAAATTAAGGTGAACTGCGTAGAATTTTCATTAAAATGTTTTGCTTTTTTTTTTGCTTGCACAACTTTTGTTTTCTTTTAAGTCAATAATTAACCCTGCTCTTAATTAACGAACTGAACAAATCATATTTAATTTTTGAAATTTGATTTCATATATAAATGATGTTTTGATAAGCAAAAAAAAAAGAGAGAAAAGTATAAAACAATTAAAACCGGAAGCAAAGACTAATGGAAGAAACATAACCTTTACTCACGATGTCATATTTTTCTACTATGTATTTCTTTTTCATGTTGTAAACGAAGAAAATAAATGAAAGCGTAATCAAATCTGTTTCATTCATTTGTTGGGGCGAAGTTGCTTGTGGGAGGGAGTGTGTGTTTATGAAAACTGAACGGTCCTGAATACCTAGATCTCAGAGACTATAAGTCACAAAATTTGCTATGTAGACTCCCCTAGTGTACATGCAGAACAAATTTGTGTTCGAATTTTGCCACAATGCAAATATGGATTACAGTTGTGTGTTTGTAATTACAAGAGAGACTAGATTTGCATATGTATGTACAGCCCAATGTAATACATAACATATACATACATTGAATAGGTTCGGGGTTATTTCGCGGGCGTACAAACTTTAGTTATAGCACATTAACATTGCCTAACTGGAAAGAATGTAATCCCCTTCTACCAAGGCATACAGATTGAGTTCGATTGTTAAGTGTATTTTTTAGCTGTCCTTCAATTTATAGAAGTGTTGATAAGAAAAGTGTCAGTAGAGATTTACTGTCTATATAAATGTGATATGGATTAGGCGCTTCTTTTATCAATGACTGTTTTCAGAGTGACTTTTGCGGTGTCTTGTTTGAGGCGCTGATAAAATAATAAAAACAAGAGAGGAAGGGTAACTACGGGTAACCGCAGCTTATATACCCTTGCAGATCCGGTTGAAATTCGGTCAGCATATGTGGAGGCTTCTGAGACTGACACGTTCCAAACTTGGCTTACTTCGGATAAAAAACAACAACAAATCTGTCGGTTGGTAATATGAGAGCTATAGGATATAGTGATCCGATGTGGATCAACATTGATCAGCAGACGTGGAGGCTTGTAAGACTGATATGTACAAAATTTGGTTCAATGTTGTTAAAAAAAGAACCAATTTTGATGTACTAAGAGTTCATTCCGAATCGGTCGGTTATATGGGAGCTATATGATATAGTAGGCCGATCTGGAAGATTTTGAAATATGAACAGCTTTCTGCAAAAAGAAGTCAATGAACGTCTCTTGTTTTCCCTAATTCTTTTCTCCGGCTTCTCTCTTGTTTTCTAGACCACTTCATGTCGTGCTCTTCCTCTATTCTTCCACTTCCACTTCCCACAATTTTTGTTCGGTAACAGCATTTCTCTTCTCTCGCTTCTTTTTCTGTACTCTCTCACTTTCCTTTCGCCCTATTTTGTCTTCGTCATCTGTTTTTTGTTATTCCTATCTGAGACTAGACAAAAAATGTGTAGAATAAATCCTCTACTCGCGGCGGACGTACCACAAAAGAGGCAGCGAAAACAGAGCAAGAAACGGTAAAAAAAAACATGGCGCCAGCCTCAGCAACACAACATATGCAAATAAAATATGAAAGCAACATGTATATATACATACCTACATCAAGGATTTGTAAACTTCATCAAGGCGATGCAATCACACCAAACACAGTTCGTAAAATTGGTCCCCAACGAGGGATAATTGGGATTGTCATGTGTATGTGTGTGAGCGAGTAGTTGAAAACGGGCGTGTAATATGCAAAATACGCGTGTTCTGTAAACGAAATTGGGAGACACAATTGTAATATCAATACGGCTATCCGAAAATAGACCCGAAATATAAAAATAATTGCAATATCTGATACGATATTTGCGCGACCACGACGTATTGAACAGAGCTCACGCTCTGTCACGCTCACGTGTTTGGAAAAACTAGGTTATGTATATCGACTAAAGTATCGGAATCAACATTCATATTCATTTTAAATCAATCAATCAATCGATTATAAATGCCACGATTAATTGTGATACACGATCCATTTGCAAGGAACTGCGAACGAGCAATTGAACATAATCAAATAAATATGTTGGTAAGATCAATTTTTAACTATTACCATTATTATTTATTATTTTTGAAAGAAATTTTTTTGCACATGTTCTGAAAAAATCACATAAATATATGAATGCACACATGTGAATGTGTTTAGGTTATGTCGGATCGCCAAGATGAACTAGACAATAACACAGTGAACTAATCGGAAGACTGTTTCTTAGTTGTGTATTATTGCAAGTGAAAATAATGAAAAAATATGTGGGTAAGACCATTTTTTAACTTTTGCCATTATTATGTAGTATTTTTGAAAGAAATTTGATTGGAAAGCTACTGAAAATGTGTGCATGAAAAAAATCACATTTTCAATGCACACATGGGAATGTGTGTGTGTGTGTGTGTGTGTGTGTTATGTTGGGACGGCAAGATGGCTGCTAGAAAGAACGAAAATTGAAAAAGACAAGAAATATTCGCATAAAATTTTCATTTGAAAAATATTTTTATGGCTGTGTATATCTTTAAGTGAAAATATCCAAACAAATATATTGGTAAGAACATTTTGCAATTCTTATATCTATTAGAATTTTCTGTAATCTGGTAAATGAATTGAAAAAAAAGCAGGAAGGCTTTTGTATTAACATTCATTTGTAAGCAAACCCGTCGATAATATATAAACGCAACGAATAGTTACGAAACGAGTCTGATATTCAACGAATTTCGCTTTAATTATAAATTTTGTTGGACATTTTCTGAAGAAAAAGCGTGCATGAAACCAAATCGTATATGCATGTGTGTCCTTGTGTTGGTGTTACGTCGTGTCAAGATGACAATGACAGAATTTTCTAGAGCTTTGGTTCACATATAAAACGCACACGTGCATGCATGTATCGATGCTTATACATATATGTATGTACTTATGTATATAACTAGTGTATATATATATATAGTTTGCATCTTGTTTCTTGCAGGTTACCATGTATAACGAAATGAAGAACGGCGGACAGCCCGCTTATGCAGAATTTGAGAATGATGCCGGCACCGGCACAGCCACTGATTTATATATCATGCGTGTGGACCACGTTGGTCCATATCTTAAGATATTTGGCCACGCGAATCGGGATGCAGGGCTAATGTTAAGCAAACGCATTGAGGCGCTGCTGCCCACATGCTTCGCCATCGATCCCAAGTGGTCCCGAGAGCGTGAGCAGGCATTACTGATACCGGGCACACTATGCGTTTACAAAGCAGGTGATGATGTGGAATATATGCGTGCGCGTGTAATTAAAGCCACAAATGAAAGTCCTGTGCAGGTCGAATTGGAGTTTATTGATTATGGCTACATACGCACTGTGAGCAGCCGTGAGGTGAGCGGGAGTTGATTTCTCTGGCTTCAGACAACAAGAGTTTTTACTGTCCATTTCAGCTAATGTTTTCAAAGTATCCAAAGCTACTGCAGAATATTCCGATTCTCTGCTCACACTTTATAGTCCTGGGTATTTGCGCTAGTTGGAAAGAGGCCGAGATAGATTTAGTTCGCCAGCTGATAGTAAACAAGGTGGTCGAGATTGAAGTTCATCCCACGAATATCTGTGAACAGAAGTTTGCCAGTGTGTACTGGAATGGTTTTAAATTAAATGATTTTCTGGTAGAGCAGATGCGAATTGGGGCGCCAATTACCACTTCAATGATGATAGAGCACTGCGAGAAACTCTGGAAGGGCATCAAGCAATCTCCAGTTACCGAGCATATACAAAGCGAGGTCTGCCAGTCAACATCAGATCTCGCTAGAGGACAGTTGGTTGCTCGTCGTTCACTGGCTGCCCGTCTTGTTCCACACGAAAACATAACCTTAACGCCGCCAAGACCGTTGAATATATATGCTAAAGTATCGCAGCCACTGGACAATTTGGTAAGATATGTAATCAAGGTTTTCTTGAAATTTCAACTGATACAATCAAATGTCTTCGTTTAGACAAATGACATGCCATCCTCCGTGCAAGTGCCACCTGTCCTGGCCAACGTTGAGAAGGATATGTTGGCCAACGATGCTACTGCTGCAGCCACTATTCGCGCCAACAAGTATCCGCCCATTGGTTCTGAAGCGCCGCAGTTGGTGATGGCAGCGCATCAAGAGCAGCAGGCGGCGTTTAAAACTGCAAACCTTGAAGTGGGAACTACCTTTAATGTTTATGTGACCTATGTGGAGAATGGGCCGCACTTATTTTGGGTGCAGCTGAAAAGTGCTATCAATGATCTAGACACCATGATGCAAAAGATTCGGCTCATGCCACTAAAGCCGCTTAAAGTCCCTCCTAAGGTGGGCACCTATTGCCTGGCTAGCTCTTCGGAAATGGACGAACGCTACCGGGTTCTGATCAGTGACGTTTACGGCCAAAAATTTCGCATTGTGTACATAGATAACGGCAACTCGCAAATAGTTGCTCAAAACAATCTCTACGAGATACCACAGGAGCTGCTGGAGATCCAGCCATTCGCTTTTCGTTTTGCCCTCGCTGGTGTCAAGAAACTTGGACTCATTAATGACACCTTGAAGACTATATTTAAGAATGCAACACTGCATAAAAACTTCAAACTGACTGTGCAGGCTCCGGAGAGTGTTGCGTCTGAAAACACTAACCAAGTGACTCAGAATGTAAGTGATATAAATTCAGTCCATGAAAATTGTGCTTAAGCCACATACATATCTTGCATTTTCAATTGCAGGATCTGCTGGATCTCCTAGTAAAACTAAAGAGCCGCCAATCTTATCCCAAGGAGGATAAGTTGCAGAACGGCGATGCCGTTCAGATACGACATATCGACTCGCCCAGTAACTTTTATGTCCAAAAAGTGGCCAACATCAAGAAGTTTGAGCAGCTTATGGATGAAATGATTGCCTACTACAATACCAACCAGGTGGCGCCCGAGCAGCTCGTGCTGGGTGCTCCCTGCATCGTGAAATGCGGCCAGGAATGGTATCGCGCGGAGATACTAAGCGTGGATGAATCCGCCATCATAGTGCGGCATGTGGACTTTGGGTTTGAGCAAAATGTGAAACATCATCTAATAGGCATGATATCCGAGAAGCATCTGAAGATGCCCCGACAGGCCATTAAGTGCTCTCTTAAGGAATTTGAGGACGACCAGCTTGGGCACGAGGGCGTCAACATTTTGAAAATGCTCACCGAAAAACGAACCTTCACTGTCAGTATGTTGCGCGTAGAACCCGATGGCCTCAATGTGGTCAATCTGATTACACAGCATCTCAATATCATGAAGCAACTTCTAAAGCTATGCGTGCCGCAGAAACAATATCAGTCGGTGGTATGCCATAAGGGTATATGTAAGGGAGAGGTTCTCAACGCCACCGCCACCACTGTAAAGAGCGAAGACCGCATGCAGAAACCACAGCAGCAGGAATCTCAATCGCCGCAGTCGTCCAACAACTCTAAGAATCCAAATGTCCATGAGAACGATACGTAAGTTGGTCTTCAATTCGATTTATGTGGTCTTACGAAAACAGTCAACGTGATTTCATCATGCCTATGCAGAGTGTATTATAATTGTGTCATAATATTTGTATCTCATAGAAGCAAGCATTCCCGACCCCATGAAGTATATATATTCTTGATCAGCATGGCATGCCTAATCGATATACACCTGTCCATCTGTTTCCCTGCAAACTAATCTCTCAGTTTTAAAGCTACCAAGCTGAATTTATTCAAAGGCTTCTATATCACATAGTTTTCACATTCGATTTAGAATGAACTCTCACAGCAAGCAAATCGAAGTAAATTTGGTTTGAGATGTTTGAGATGATGTTTTAGAACCTATAAGACCAATATCCATTACCGATATTTGATAAGGATCGGGTTACTTAGTTTTAATTTCTTTTTATAATCCTGCAATGGTATGTAAGCTTCGAATACTCGAAGTTAGCTTTCCTATTTTGCTTTAAACTTATATATCCCAATTTTCGTATTCTTTAGAAGTTCTGTAAAAGAAGACCGAGTTCACGTCCTCACTTATTCTGTAATGTTGAGTCAGTTTAAGGCCCACGTGGTGTACACAGCGAGCCCGTATCGCATTTATGTGCAGCCAAGCACAATCGAAGCCGATATGAAGTTGCTCCTGAAGTATATGTCTGATTTTTATCAGAGCAATGGTGAGTAAAGGAGGGGATTGGTACTTCAAGGGGATGTGACAATACAATTTTACATCTTTACTTTAGGAAAACCACTGAAGGAGTTCAAGCTGGGCTACATCTGTGCCGCGCACAGCTCCGATGGTAACTGGTACCGGGCTCGTCTGATGAACAAGGTTGCGAACACCACTCCACCTCGTGTTGAGGTATTTTACCCAGACTATGGCAATGTTGAAGAAGTGGAGACAACCGATATAAAAATATTGGAGTACAAATTTTATGGGAAGAACTGTGCATATGCAGTGGAGATAAATATGCCAGTGGGTAAGGTCTCCAACGAGAGTAAGATGATGTCGCACTTGACTCAGCTGCTGGAAGATCACCTGGTCACTATAAGACCAATTGAGGTGATTAAAAATCATATAATTGCTGATGTATACCTCGAGAACAATGTCAGCGTGCTTGATGTCCTCCAAGAGAAGATGCTAATTACAGGCAGAGACGTGGATTCTATGAGGAAACAACTGCAGAAAAAAGAACATCAGAAATACGAGTTTATCGAGATGGTTGACCTTACATGTGACGATGAAGAAGACAAAGAAGGACTGCCCATGGCGGTGGATGAGACGGTGACTTCTGTGAATACTTCTTTCAAAACCAAGGTTGAGTCTATTCGTGCAGACTCAGTATCTCCACCAGAGCAGATTTTACTAGAATTAGCGCCAAATGTTGCCAAACCGGAAGAAGAAGCTCTACCGTTACCCGTACCCACATCGCAGCAGCATGAGGATACGCCGGAAGCAGAGGCCGACGCGTCCCCTTACAAACATTTGCCAACAGCCGTCCTCAGCCATTGCGACAATCCGGCCCACTTCTTTGTGCATCCAATCGATCTGTTGGACCAACTACATCAACTACAAGAGGATCTGCAAACTGTATCGCCTTCCCTTCCACATCTTAAGAAGGTGGTCACTGGAGCCGATTGCACATATCTTTTCTCTGTGGACAAGATGTGGTATCGTGCCAAGATCATAGATGCAGAGCTCATGATGCTTATGCAGATTGACTTTGGATATACTGATTGCGTCTCTGATACGACGGACGTCAAGGAAAGCATGTGGTCGCACATGGAACCCTTCTGTCTGCCATTCGCATTACCCATCAGACCCAAGTCTACTGCGGATTGGGTGGATGCTGCCAACGGAATCTTCGACGAATCCTACTCCAAGATCTTAAGATATGAATACCTAACCCAGGGCGATCATCAGACACCCAGCTTTGTCAATCTATATATCGATGATGTGGATGTGGCCAAGAAGCTTATCGATGATGGCTACGCCAAACCACTGGAGTATGTGGCCAGTGGATGCACCTGTTATATATCGCATGCAAACAGCATCACAGATTTCTACATTCAACTGGAGCGCGACTCCATGGCCTTGGAGCGTATCGAGATCTATCTGCGCGATGAACAGCAACTGAAGCCACTCGAGAGCTTCGAGAAGGGCAGGATTGTGGCCGCCCTATTTGAAGACGATGAGTTGTGGTACCGTGCGGAACTACTCCGTCAACTGCCCGACTCCCGTTACGAGGTGCTATTCATTGATTACGGCAATACTTCCACGACGTCGAAGTGCTGCCTTATCTCTGAGGATTTTGCAAACTTACCGCACCTTTCCAAAAGGTGCTCACTTCAGCTGCCCGAAAACTATTTGGGCTGGTCCGAGGAGGCCGAGTCCAAGTTCTTGGAATTTGCTGGCGAGGGCGAACTGGTGTTTACAACCCAACTTCTAAAACCTGGAAGAACCCACGTGATTCTCGATCTATTGTTAGATGAAGTCAATATTATTGACCAGCTTCTTCCGTTGTGCACGAAAAAGGAGATAAACGAGATGGCCCCAGTTGAAGCAGCCATCCCCAATCCCATCGTCAAGGCCATAATCACCCACGCAGACAGTCCTGCGTCTCTCTATCTGCAGTTTGAGAGGAACAATTCGATTATTGACAGCATTTGCGAGCGGCTTAACGGCGGTTATTTGGAAGAGCAAACCGAACCCGCCAAGGTGGGTGACCTGTGCGTGACCCAATTTGCGGAGGATAAGGAATTCTATCGTGCCCGCATTTTGGAGGTGAAGGAAAATAAACAGTATCGCGTCCACTTCCTCGACTATGGAAATCAGGCATTAGTGGATAAACATTATGTGCTACCCAAGGAGCTCGAGCACATACCGCCCATTGCAGAGCTTCATGCTTTGGAGTCGTGTGCCAACTTTGAGAAGCACCCGGTGCTGGCATGCAAGGCATTGGATGCCCTCCTGGACAGCTGCAATGGTGAGGTGGCCGTTGAGGTTATCAACAAAGAGGCGAACCCACCCGTCGTTAGACTTAAGACCTGGACCAACAACAATCTGACCATCTTTGATCAGGTGCAAAAGCTGCTAGATTCTCAGCTGAAGAACAGCATTCTGAAGGAGGATCATGTAGAAGTGCAACCCAGTGACCTTCATAAGGAAAGCAATTACATTGCCCATGAAGTGGCCAACACTGTAGCCGAGTCGAAGTGGCCCGTCGGAGTCATGATCCAAAATTGCATCATTGTGCATTATAATGATCCCAAATCCTTTTACATTCAATTAGAAGAGGATATACCTGCTATTGACAAAATCGCAGATGCGCTTCTGGATGCCGAGGAGAATCTACCACCTTTCACGGATCTGAAAGTGGGCGCACTGTGTGCCGCGGAGTTCCCGGATGATGGATGTTACTATCGAGCGATCATTGTTAAGGTCCTGAAAGCTGGAAAATGTGAAGTGCACTACATAGATTTTGGGAACAACGCAGTCACTCACCTATTCCGCCATTTGCCCGATGATCTGGCCAAGCTACCACGCTACTCCAAGCATTGCGAACTGGAGCCCGCCTTGGCAGCGAATGTTGATCCGACCGCTCTAAAAACCTACATCAATGAACGCTCAACAGACGTATTTGAGGTAGAGCTTCTGTCTACCAAAGGCGGCGATAAGAACACACCCACGACTCGAGTCGTTCGTGTTTACATTTAGGACACATGCAGATTTCATGAAAGAATTAAAAAAAGAAGAAATTTTGATTATTCATGTCCAATATATCCAATATATATCCAAATATCTTTAAGAACACTAAACTATATATTTAAAATACATAATAAAAATGCCCTATCGTCTGGGACACAAAATGGTTGTTGCATAATGTTACTTGTCCGGTGAGTGGGGTTGTACATATTTCTGGCGAACTCTCAGTCGTGGTGGCTCAATTAATGAAGACTTCATTCAGACTCAGGTGGACAATCATCGATCGCATCATTCGTTAACATTCGATTGCTAATTAAATGAGTGGCGAACCGAAATGTGAAATACAACAACAAGCATCAACAAATCCAAAATTGAGCTGTCAAAAAACCAAATCGAATCACGCAAACAACATTTCAATTCTCAAATCAAAATCCGATTCCAGGCAATATCAAGCAGTTTCCATTTCCATTGTTATCACTACTTAGCACTGCAGCTGGAGAGCATGCGGCGAGTGTGAGTGTTCGGCAGGGGGACAAGTATGTAAGTATGAATATGAATTTCTCCATGTTTTTAGTTTTCTCTTTAGTTCACAGCCCAGCCCAGCCGTGCATTATCGTCTCGTCTGTGCCCGTGTTCGTGTAGTGTCTGTGTGCGAGTGTTCGGATCGTCTGTGTTTTATCAACAATTCGGCTTCTCGGCCAGCACTCGCGTTCGTCCGAACGTTTGTTCTACGATCTCTGATGCCCATGTCGCCTGCCAAATAAAAAAAAATTGCTTTAATACAAAGTTTGCGGCTGAATTGAACGGTTCCGGTGACGTTAATGCTCCGTATTTTCGGTCGATCTCGATCTCGATCTTATGTTAATTGAAATTCATCAGCAAAATATTACATCCACATATTTAACTAAGAAAACACCAGTTAAAATTTAGTGTTAGTGAAGATATTGAATGTGTTTAACAAAATTTTAAAATTTAGTGAATATGTTTTGCATTGATTGTCACAACAGTCAGAGACAGAAAGGATAACACATATTAAATGGAATATATCACAGCACTTGGATTATCTAAAAGGTAAGCCCCTAAGAAGATTGTAAATTGAAAGAGTTTTGTCCAAACTTATCTAGTTTAAGGAATATTTTATAGATTGGTTTTAAGAAAGTTGTTGTCAAAGATTTTAAGTTTGACATTTTAAGGCATTTTGTAAAATTTCAAAAATATATAAAATTCGATTGTCATCGTAGCCTTATTTTCCCGAAAAAACTTTAATATATAATATTAAAATATTTTAAATATTAAATTATATGTTAAATATAAATATAAATTATATATTAATATAAATTGAAACGCAGATCTTACAACATCGAAATCTTGAGCCTGATTACATTTTTCTAATGCCATCAAGGGTTATCATTTGGGTGTAGATTACACAATAACTATACATAATGGGTGTTTATTTATTTCACTTAATCTAGACACTTAGCATTGAAAGACATAATAATATAATAATATAGTACATATATACATAGTTTTTCTGTGACAATAGGGCATGCGGCAAATGCATATAAGATCGCACAGTGTGCCGCATAATGAGAAAAATAATACGTTAAATTGATTTAAATTGAATGAAGAGACAGAGCCAGAGCTGCAAGTGTCATACAACAGCTACATACAACAACAACAACAACTACATATTTGTATGAAATGCGTGTGGACTTGCATGTGTGTGTGTTTTATCTATATAGTATATGTGCTTAAAGAATTGTAGAGGGAAGGTCTACTTGTATGCAGTGTAATTACCTTTCCAGTGCTTTATGATTCTTATCAAGGCAATGGAGCCAAGTCTTTACAGGTGCCACATGTCTATAAGAGCTCATACATATATATATGTACAGAAATGTCATAAACCTTTGATCTTAAATATAGTAAAATTGTCGTGGAACAGTTCAAAAACCTGCAATTGGAGTAGTTCGACTATATGATACATAACATTGCCTAGTGATAAGACACTCGAAGTACTTAACCTTATTGTAACAGAATCTAGCTTAATAAATCACAGCAAATCAATATGAAATATGCCTAAACAGTGCTACACTTTTCCAGCTCAACACAAAGTAATCTAGACAAAGACTTTGTTTGTGGTAACACGAGTCAGTACTGCATTTGTGGCATGTACAAGTTCTACAAATGCAAAGATCCGATCCTAGGCATTGGTTAGATTACAATAGGGCAATAGTAGTGTGTGTGTGTCATATAAAAATAAACAGATTCCCTAAAGAATGTAAAGAAAGTTTTTGAAGGAAACTGAACTCCAGGTGGACTTGACTGCCTGTCTAACCTAGAGAAGCACATGTAAGTCTAGTTTTTCTGTGGTTTCCTTAAATTTTGGCCTTAGGTCGAAGTTAGTGAAAAACATTGATTGTTTTTCGCCATCTGTAATCTTTTAGAGTCCGTTGGACAAAGTTATTAGGGTAAGAACTCATTGTATGACAGAGTGGAATTTTTTAAAGTTTTTCCGTTTCTATCAGAAATATGTATATGTTATAGTCTTCCGATATACATTTTCTTAGCTGTCTGTTTCTATGAAGCTGTCGACTTGTAATTTTCGCCCTAGGCTTCCAACATATAGCTTCTATATAAAGACATATTAATGAAAACTTTGTACAATAGATGGCGCTAATACAATTTAATATAATTAATATAATATCTCTTTGCTCTGTCTCACTCACTCACAAACTGATTTCTTGGAATACGAATGTGTTGTATGTATATAAATGTATGTGTGTATCTGCACCAGATATGTGTGGGTGATTAGAAAGAAGATTGCTTCGCTGCTTATTGCTACTACTGAAGAAAATCCGTTTTAGACTTCGACATTTTCTTTCCTTTTATAGTTTATAGTTCCGAAGTTAGCCTTCCTCTCTTGGCTTTCATCAACCTTTCTTCCGATTTGATCAACACAAATATTAAGAGCATGAATGAACTAATAAAAGATATTCAATTGTGCAATTTTCCAACAGATTTCGAATCATATTACAAAATATTGTTATGTTTGTGTTAGTTGGGGCAATTCGGGTTTATATTGTTTTTTTTTTATGCTGCTTGTTTATGCCGTTGTGGTGCATTTTAATAAAGAAGAAGAATTCTATTAAAGTTTTCTTTTCTTCACAAAATTATAATTATAAATTTTCAAAATTTAAAAAAATGTGTTTCTTATGTGAAGAATTATATACCTGAGTCTGAAAATCAACTGGCCTCTGAAAGTGTACATATGTGACAATATTATTTTGAAGAATTTCATAAATCTTACTATATTTATTGATATATGAGTTCGAGAAATGCTTTAACAACCAAATGTGAATTATTTTAAAATTTTCTTGTTAAAAATTTCTTAGGAACATGTGATGTTACTTTTAATTTTCCAGATCACATTGGAACGTTTTTTTGACTGTTCGGAAACATTTAATTGGAAGATCTAGGTTTCGTTCTCTGCGTCCATTTTTGTTATCGGGTGGTCACCCTGGTATTTATATTGAGTTTGAGGCTGAGCTACAAAATCAAACCCCACATGACCAATTGGCAATGGTCACTCAAGTTTTTTATGCTGTTCTGTTCAGTTTCTTTTGTTTTTCCCTTGGGGTGGAAGAATGTGCTCGTATGCTTGATTGTATTTAATTGAAATAAATGGGCAACGTTTTTATTGCTTTGGCCGTTTCATTTGTTGCCGTTGTTGCTGCTGCTATTGTTGTTGTTAATATTTTCAATTAATTTCTGTTGCTGTTTTTCTTTTTTTCAATTTTCGACTGTATTTTTTTGTCTTGGGTGTAAAATTTTGAAATGAATGTGAACCAAAAATGATGTCAAGACGAGAAGCTCACAATCAGTCGTCTGATAAGGGAGACTTCAAATATACACTTGAGTTGGGTCTACGATAAGATTTCCCTCTGCGAAAGTTGCTCAACAGTAAGCAGCTACACTGTGTAATTAAGATATTTAAAAAGAGAACTGTTATGATGTTGATGTACGCGCAAGATACATCACATAATGTATATAAGTTTGTTGATTCATCACAAAGTCTAAACAAATAAATCTTTGGCATATGAGACAAAAAATATACTGAATAAATCTTCCAAGACCACTCAGCACACCTGTTGAGGGGGTTGCCCAGGCAGACAACACACTCTACTCATACATTTACACAGACATACATACAAATGCAATCTCTATATGTATACATCTATCTTTGACGCCCACAAAGTGTGACAGGAACTATCACAAGAGCACATAAATCCATTCACAAATGTTTAGAATGTTATTAAAATATTTGAAACTAATTTAAAGTTATTTCTTTTGCTCTGTTTTAAAAGATTTAGGACTTATAACATGCATGTATTTGTGTGTATATACATATGTAAATCTATTTCATTTATAGCCCATAATCGCTGGCAGGCCAGGCGTCTTGATATCCGCTTTTGAATTCTGACATGGCGACATGCATATAAATAATTTCCCATTCATATTTATCATTGGACAGGCTGTAATCCATTGTCCGACACATTTCGGCACCGACATTTCCACTCCCACTAGCCGTAATCAATGCCCTGCTCTAGCTGTATGTATGTAGCCCGTTTCTGCCACCCCATTCGCATTTCCCCATTTCCCATTTTCCATTGTTTGTCTGCTTTGCTACCGCCTCTTGATTGAGCCTAATATAAGTATAAATAAATATTGAACAAATGCGGCCAAAGTGTAAAACGAATAAATTCCGGGTGCCGCGTCCCCATATACAATGCCACAATGCATGGGGGCCCATGGCCCACCTAGCTGTACAAATAAGGCCGATTCCGATTTTGAATCCGTTACGGCGATTAGGGGAGAATGGGTTGAGGCCGTGGCCGTGCTTGTCCGTTCTTTCTGTGTGTTTGATCTGTTTTATAGCTTTGAGTGGCTTTTTTCATTTGTGTCTTCCTAACATTTAGCCCTTTTTTATTGCCAATTCTTTAGAATTTAAGCCCAACAAATGTTGGACAAGAACCCTCCGCAGTGTCTTCCACTCTTGCTCCATATCGAAACGAATTATGAAAAACGTAAACCGAGAAGTATGTATAAGAATGTCTTCGCAGGCATCTCTGCCATAAGTTTACAGTTGGTGGCTCGGTATGTGTTTTGGTTTTGCTTTTATTTTCTGCTTAAAATTTAATTTATATTTTCCAAAAAGATATATATATATATATGCACATATGTGTATATATTTATAGGCAGACATTGTTGTGGTCGGTCGCCTGTCAGTCGCAATCTAGAATGTGTGGAAATCGCTTCAATTTTGCTGATTTTGCAGCCGTCTCTAATGACAGAGGTAGCCAGCCATAAGTAGTACAAAACAGTGCCTGCGATATGTATGCTAATTAGACAAGTGTGGGAAATAGTATTTGCTTGCCTAGCACTGTAGCTGAACCTTATGGATGGTAAGGATCAGCAAAGCTTTAAAGGGAGGCCCATTAGTTGGTGTTGACATAGATAGATCACGCAAGTAGATCGGCATACTTTTGATGGTTTTACAAATTTATGAAAAGTTAAGATAAAAAGTGGGCGTTGGTTTATGGCTAGAAATGAATTCTAGAAATGTTAGTCCAAACTGGATTGCCCATAAATATGATTTAGATGGGGGTGAACTCGCATTTACTTAGCTAAGCATGCTTAGAAGAAAGCTCAAAGTATACATAAAGATAGATAAATTTACACTTTTATTAAACATCAACAAATCTGTCTAAGCGGGAGGTATATAAGGATACATTTTGTATGATTTTAGGCTTGTTGAAGTTGAAAAGTGGCTGGAGCCATACATATTTCTTCGATATCCTCCGCCTGGCTACGCCCTTTCAGCAAAAACTTGTAGTTTTTCTAATTTCTTTCTGCCATTCCATCCTCTGCTATTGTTGGAAATTTCAAATTTGTCTAGAATTTTATAAAGTCTATAAAAGATAAATAATAAAGAAAAAAATGGTTAGAATTTTCGTTTCAAATAATAACGAGCTCTTCTCTTCTAACTTCTTACTTCTAACATTGTTTATAATAAATCTTTTAAGCAAACTTTTGCACCAGATCTGAGAAGTTTTCTCTCTCTCACTGTATCTCACATACGTTGCACACCTAACATATTTTGACTCGTCTTCAAATGAACTGAAGCAGATAAATTTTTGGGCATAGTCCAAGTCACTTGTTGTCGTAGAGGCTCTCCCCTGCATTTGTTCAGTCCCCTTTGCTATGAATGGCCTTTGCTATTATTGGCCAATGAATCATTGGGAAAGAGTTAAAGCAATAATCTTGAATGAATGTGTCGAAATTTATTGTTAATTTACAAAATAGTATTATTGATTATATTAACATTTTTTTGCTTCCTGCTAATTTTGTGGCCAACAGCAATACCTTATCGGCCACTGTAGGTAAGACAAAAGCCTCGCTGTATTTGCTTTGACTTGAAATGTCTTATTGTGTCACTTAGGAGAGCTCAATGTGATTTTGCCATGGTCATACATCATTCGTACTGGTAAGTGCTGGGCAAATAGGTCAAAATCAGGTGAATAAATAAACATTCAGTCAATTCATCCATAAACACAATGGCCCTGCATTCCTGTTCTGTAAGTGATAGCAATGCATTTTTTAAAGCAATATGCGCCTCAGTCTAAACAAGATACCTGAAGACCAACTGCACTGCACTGTAATTACGTTGAATGTCACTGGTACGTGTATATCGCTAAACATTAATTTGCAAAAACCTAAGTAGTAGAAAAAAAAACAACGAATACCCAACAATTTCTTTTCATTGCCAGTTGGGCGATAAGTTAAACATTTTAGTCATATATATTTAAGCAACACAAAGGGTGTCAATTTTCAGTTTTCACAACAAAAGTAAATCACGCAATCCCACAACTGTTTTGTAAATGGGAAACTGATATACAGCTGGTGAATATCCATAGTCCAGAATCGGTATAGCATGTGCCAATTCTACCTATATATACCTACGAGTAATTGCATTTCCACAGATCGTGACTAAAAAATATAAACAAAGGCGTCGAAATATGCTGGCTCTTCACATTATTGGTATCAAGTTATCATTAATGGAAATCTTGATTAATTTCTCTCCTTCTCTGGTTTTCTGGCCATTAATCAATTTACAGTTCCAATTGTTTACGACCTCAATATTTTGGCAAATTGAGCAGCCAAGTGCTTTTGTGTTTTGACACGCTTACGTTTTCCATATCGAATGTGTTCGCAAGAAGACAGCGGCCATAAAAGCATGCTTTTACGATTCTAAGCAATATCTATATGATTTATTGGGCCACACATACACACAGACACACACACACACCACACTTCTTCAACCACCCACCGACTTTCGGCCGTTTGATGTTGTATCATATGATAAGATATAGGCAGAAAAGAGAAAGAAATTCCCATAAAATTAAGAAATTCTTCAAAGAAGAGTTGCCAAAGCCAGGGCGTTCTTTTTGTTGTAGGTTTTCTTTACTAGAAAAATAAAGTTCTTCAGAATCGAGAAACACGGTTGAATATCCTTAAACTGAGCTGCTGTAAATTTGTAAGCAAGGAATTTAAGTTTTATAAAGCTTATTCTTAATCAGCATGACCATGTCCGGATGTATGACGGATGTACTGACGGATGTACACTAAAAAACAAAATGTTGAAAAACTACTCAATTTAGTAGAAAACTTAAGATTTGCATTCCTAATAGTATGGTAATTCAATTGGTTTCAAACCCCTTGGGCTCGTTTTAGGAAGCTTCTGGGGTCACGTCAAGAACATTTTGGGATCATATCAATAATGGTTTGGTATCGATATAAGAACACTTATGAACCTTAAAGGCCTGCAAAAAATAACATTTTGGTCAAATTTGCATAACTGTTTCGTCTCAATCTTGATAAAACATAGAATTTAGGGGATAGTATACTATATCATATAGAAATTTGCTTGCAACTCTTGTGAAGTTTCAAAACGAGTAATGAATTCACATAAATAGAACTTTAGAACAATTTATACTAAGAAAACATAAATATTTTTCATGTTTCTTCTAACCTTTTCTTATCCCCTGAATTACACATTTATCCCTTTTATTTATTTTAAATTGCAGCCCTTCTATATCAAATGCATAGATGCAAAGACAAGATGAATCTCCTTACACTCCCTGACTGTGACTTAACACAGATCAAATTTTCCCAAAATGACTTCTTAGTGCTTAAAATCTAACTTAAGTATGCCTTATTCATGCTTTCTTGATCGAACAGCTTCATTGAGGGGGTGCAGTTGTTTTAACAAAGTCTCTCTGTCTCTGTGTCAAACAATGTCAAAGCAATGTCAACAGTGTTAAGAGCTTTAGAGTTGAAATTTTTATCAATTGTTGCTTAGGTTGCCACGCCACCTATCAAAAAATAGACGATATAAAACCCCAAATATTTTATAGAAACTTCAATATACTTTCTTCGTTTTTGTTTGTTTTATCTAAGACTTCTTATAACATTTGTATAACAACAATATTTCTTCCTAGTGTACAATCAGCCTAAGATGTGACTGTGTTAGATAAATTAACTTGGAATTTCTACAATTGAATGAGTCAGCCGGCAGAAATTAGCACTTGATAAGTTGAGTAAGTTCCGTATAAGTTGACGAATTCTAAAACTTCTAAATTCTTCTGATACGTATAGTCCGCCCAGTCATGCCAACTAAGCTTTTAGATAGCATTATACCATGAGATGACAGTACAATAAGTGCATACCCAACCTTTTGACACTGATTGTAGTCAGTTTTTGTGATGTCAAATGTACACATTACGCATACGCCACTGAGCCCAATAGTTGACCTACACATCAAATGCATGCAATGTGTGTGTGTTGTGTTGTGAGCATCTTTTGTTGTGGTTGACTTTCCACAACTAATTCCAATTGGCGATTCAAGGTGGGAGGGGGGCTAAACACTTGGTTGGGATATACGCTTGATTGAATACATTGAATAAACCACCCCCAGCCTGGTCATAACAATTGCCAGTGGGAACAACATGAACAGCATGTAAGGCTACATCAACCCGAAAACGAACCCGAACCCGGCGAGTGCGAGTGCGAGGGCGATCCACAATGGCACGGCAATGATCTTGTACAATAATTTGTTAATTCGAAAATAATCGTTTGTTTTTGGGGTGTGTTGGGGGGGCTTTGCAAAAACATATATTTAGTTTTATTTATTATTTTAGCTCTCAATCAAGAAAATAAACACTTGCAAGCTGCTAAAACGATTTATCTGTGTGCGGTTTAGGTTGTGTGATGTATTTGCTTGGGAAGTCTTTAGTTCCGATCGACGATATCGTAAATTACGGATATAAAACTGAGATATTATCGTTTCTATTTTCAGAGCATGGAACTATATTGGCTGCTATTGGCAATTGTCTGTACACAACACAGTTTGAATGCGATGTTAGCCTTTGGTTTTGCCAATAATCAGGATGAACGCAAGTGCAAATATGCTAGAATTGAGAAATTATTGCGCATACGCTGCTTTGACATGGACCTCAAGGAGGTGCCGCAGAACCTTAAGACATCGGTGGAGGTGAGTAATGATCTATGGTTGACATAAATACAAATACGAATAAGATATGCAGATGCATTGTCTGGGGTCAATTTGTGGCAATAAATTCAAATAACACAGAGACAAACAGCATAATTTCATACACTCAGGAAAATAATTGAATTAGTACTGAAGTGTGGGATCATGGGGATGCATAAAACATGACTGGACGCCATATCTGCTTACGCAATTTGGTTGAAACTCCGACGAACATTTTAAACTGAAAGCATGGATCGTTATAAGCTGCATCTTGACACACAATCAGATCTTCAAAGTTGAAATTATTTCAGTTCTACATTTGGGACTACGTTTTTCCCCAAGTGCACACACTTCCAATATATGTATCCAGCATTCCAGTGGCAGTGCCAGTGCCACTTCCAACCACAGCCCAAGCTCAATTGAGCTTAATTAAAGCATAAAGAAGTTGAGTTTAAGCATTGGCATATATATGAAATTGAATAAAATCATATGAGTAGCAGTGTACTGCCCATTACCCTCCACCCTCCACCCTCTACCCTAATTTGAACATTCATTTCCCATGCCATGCTTGTTTGAATTCACAGTTAATTTCCTGTTCAATTTACAGGTTCTGGACTTATCGTACAATCGCATTAGGAAGCTCAAAAGTGGCTCATTTCAAAGATACACCGATGTTAAGTTTTTAATGCTCTATGAGAATATGATCTTATCTGTGGAGCCCGGCACCTTTGCGTCGCTCACCTCACTGCAGGTAAGTGCAAGCTCGTTCACACCAGCAACATCTAATTAAGTGTGCACGAATTGCAATTAACTTGTTGAAATGCAACTCATTGCTTATCCTATTGCATCCATCCATCCACAGGAAGTTGATCTATCGTATAATGGCTTGACAACAATACCCATGGAACTGTTCCAGCTACCCAGACTACGCAATCTCTATATAGACAGCAATGAGCTTACAACTCTGACTGCTGATTTGAAGTCACTGGAGAAGCCCATACGAGCTCCCTTGGAATATTTGAATGTGGCCAATTGTGAGCTGCAAGATATACCCGATCTGGGCATATTGCCAAGTAAGTATCTTATATCTTATATAGCAAATCTGATCGGAGTCTAGCAAATGATTCTAATTTCTTATCCAAAAACAGACCTGTGGCAACTGAATGCCTCGATGAATCCATTGAACAACTTTGACATCGACAAAATGGCAAATTTGTGCCATTTAAGAGTCATCGATCTGACAAAAACGCAGATCAGCCAGTGCAGCTGCCAGCAAGTCACCAATCATCTAATGACGATGGGCGCCAATCCAAAGTTCGTCCCCGTCTGCATGGGTGAGTGGGGGGGGGGCATGGGGGAAACGCACGGAAGCGTGCGGCATCTGCTAATTTTGGCACATGACCAACTTTCCAACTTTCCATTTTCAGAGGCTCTCGACAACGGCGAGTGTCCACTGCCCTATAATCGCACCGTAGACTCGGACACATTCCGCAGTTGCCAGACGTCGGCGGAACTGGCACAGACCAAGAGTCTTTGGCTCTTTGCCGGCGTCTGTTTTGGTTCTGGCTTTGCCGTACTGCTGGGTAAGTCTCTTGCTCTCGCTTCCCTCTGCCGCACACTTATCCCTCATCCGCCCAAAGTAATCTTGTGCTATTGCACTTTCTTGTCACCTCCACAGTGATCTGGTACTGCATATATCGATGGCGCAAAAATCGGGCCAAGCGACGGCTCCAGCAAGCTGCCCAGAATCGCAAACGATTTGTGATCTCGCCGCGCAACACGACCAATCGTCGGCCTGAGGATGAACCCCTGCACTGTGATACTGCCTGACATGCAACTGCCTGATCCATAGCAGTTACAATTGTGGTCTTTAGTTAATTAGTTTATTAGGGGCTTGTGCCCAGTTATTTATTGTCTATGCCTAAGTCTGGTTTTAGGAAAATCAACTTAGCCACCAAATTGCCATGAACGTGTACCAAAAATGTAAATGCCTTTGCTCAAACGTCACAAATTTCAACGTTTGCTTTAGAATTTAGTCGTAGATTTTACATTTTAGCTACTTATAGAGAATTTTGAGCTATTCGAAATGTGCCGTAGTACATACATATAAGAACTAACAACGAATGTTAAGCCCTCCAGATGAAATGCGTTTTTATAAACATGACAGGAATATATCAATATATCAACAAGAATCAATTGGTTTTATTTGTGTGTGCAATATTTTTACGTGACACTGGGAATTTGGGGACACTGGCTTCGGATAACGGAAGCTTCACACCCTTGCAGATTCGGCTGAAATTCGGTCAGCATATGGAGGCTTCTAAGACTGACACGTTCCAAATTTGGTTTAATTCGGATAAAAGACCAAAACAAATCCAGTTCATTCCGAATCGGTTGGTAATATGGGAACTATATGCTATAGTGATCAATTTGTATACAAAACAACCAATTTTGCTGTACTAAGAGTTCATTCCGAATCGGTCGGTTATATAGGAGCTATATAATATAGTGATCAGATCTGCACGATGTTGACATATGTGCAGCTTACAGCAGTCAATGGTAAAAATTTCAACTCTGGCTCCAAAACTGAGAGACTAGTTCACATAGAAACAGATGGACAGACAGACGGGCATGGCTGTATTGACTCGGCTTGTTATGCTGATATATAATTTATGGGGTCGGAGATGTTTTCTTTTATACGTTACAAATATCGTGACAAAATTGGAATAATACCCTCTGCAAGGGTATAATAACAAAACGGCCTAACAGGGGACTATACCATATAATTGTTTATTTTTAACAGTCGCCTTAAATTTGAATTAAGTGCGGCTGCGGTTCAATTAGCCAACTCTTTAACCGTCTTGGAGCGTTACCCGTTTAGACAGCCTAAACAGACACCCATCATTTCATACAGCATGCATAACCGCTTCCGAGTGCGAACGGTTGAAATGTGCCACACTAGAGGGAGCTTAGTGCTTATAGCAAGTACAGCCACCCAGGGACAACTCGTTTTGGCTGCGAACGGTTCAGCCAGTCAACGGTAGGTGGCGCGCTAGTGCCCAACCGTTTGATACAGCATATACACCAACCCATGCAGTATCGCTTCGATTATATTGCATTTATATTGAAAATGTGTAACTTAAGTAAAAACAAATAAATAAATATTAAACTACAAGAATATACCAAGAGTAATACAATTTGTCTCAATTAATGTCTAATTATTAAAAATATTTTATAAATTAAGCTTTCAGTATAGGTGTTTTCAAATTTTCAAACCTCAGAGATAATTATGTGAACGAGACTAAACTACACTGGAATCACACAGAACTATTTTTCATGGTGGGTCTTCAGAAGAGGCTCTCTTTCTTAATATATAATGAACATATTATTGGTTTAAATGAAACATAATGATATTTGGACTAGAAACTACTAATTGTATATTTACTCTTCAGATTTGGGAAACATTTGTCCTGAAAAAGTAATGTTGGATCGTAACATATAGATAGTGTCAAAAAAACAAGACCCATTTGCATTCTGAAAGCATGATTTGAATGATAAAGTGATCTGTTGTGACCGATCACATGCTGATGATCAGCAATACACCTATCAAAACATACCTTATGTAGTCATTTATTAACAAAACTTTCACTTAGTATGAGCTGAATAGCTTCATCTGTACCTTAGACTGTTGATATCGGATGAAAGTGCTGTGAATTTACCTAAGCTGTAATTTTTTGTGTTCCTTAAAACTATCTTTAAGAGGTTTGCACTTCGATTTCTTGTTTAAATATCAGATTTGTTTTCTTAAACATCACAAAGCAAGAGCAAGAGAAAGTGCAGTCGCTGCTGCGTAGATTAAAAGAACAATGCGAACTGTGTGTTTAGTCCGTATTATCTGACACATTCATTTATCTGTTATTGACAATGGCCATATCAACTGGCAACTAGAACAATGCAAGCAGCAAGAAAGACTTGTTGCATTTGTATGGTAATTTTTGAATAATTTGAGATTAGCTGAGATTCTGGCTGCAAGCAGACGCTTTGCTTCAAAAGTTATTGTTTGGCGCTTTTAAAAGTTTCGCTCTTATATTACAAATATATACGAGTAATATGTGAGTACATATGGAATAGCAGAGAGTACCAGAGAGCGAGCGCCAATCTGCATTTGCTTATGTTTTTGAATTTCGCACCTTTGGGGAAGCGGGAGCTCCTTCTCTCTCTCACTCTCTGCTGCTCTGCCGGTCCAGCTATAGCCGGCGAACTGCTCAAAAGAGGAACAAGTTGAATAACAGATATGAAATTCTAGCAAGCAAACGTGTATAATGCAAAAATTCACGTTGGCGCCTTCCTCTTCAGGCAGCACCACAGCATAATACTACATCACCAACACCACCACCAACACCACCACCAACACCACCACCACCAGCATTTGTGGTTGGTCGCGACGGCAGCGGCAGAGGACTATGGGCAACAACTATTATTCTTTGGGCAATATTTGCTATATTCTAATTACACATTCCTAATACATCTGATGAGAGAAAAGAAAAGCAATTTTTTTGTTGTCAAACATTTCTGCTTTAGTTTTTAAAATCTGGTCCTTTTTAAAAGGTTTTCTTCCAGTCTCGAGTGATGATCAAAAGTGCAAGGAAACCGACGAATTTTGACTTGAAGATGTTATGATCGAAGCAAGCAATTCAAATCAGATGACATCAGCTCTGAAAACTCCAAGCCTATAGGAATGTTACAAAAAACTCTTGAGATTCAGACATTTTCATATGTATTATTAATAATAGCTTCCCTTTTAAGCTTCCCTTTTATGAGGTCTTACGAAAAGTTCAACGGATATTAGAGGCGTAGTAAATTTTTAAATATCGACGGTTTCAAATGTCTCATCAATCAGGAGGCGCGTTGTCTAACTCTCAAAATCTCAAAAAGGAAGCAAATTAACAGTTATTAAACGTTTTCTCTCGCTTCTTACAAAGGTACAGATCCAGATCCCCCATAGAAAACTGCAAGTCCAGAAGAAATACTTTTCCTTTTGCGTTTTTTTTTAAATCATGGAACGTAATTCCGCATTTTTAACTAAAACCACTTATAAACGCGGTTTTCTAAACGAAGTTCTTTTTATCAGCACTCTCAAAATGTCTTTCTCAACAATTTTGACCGAAATCCAACTATCTCTGGCCCATAGCGAAATGTAGCGACTGGCTCACCCGCAGCCCGCTGCCAGCTGAGGCATATTTATTTTGCCCACGGACTACACCAAACGCCAACATCGTTGTCGTCGCACTTTTCATTCCGGTAGATTCAGTTACTCGTCGTCGCTCGTGGTAGGCACAACAGGCCCCCTTAAGAATCGTTCTCTTTATCCTCTCCGTGTTTGTGTGTGTGTTTTGTGAAAGCTCAACGGGCACGCCCCAACCACCCCCCACAGAGTAGACCAAGAATTTCAACGCGAAGGATTCGTTTTTTGTGCGTTTAAACGCGTGTGTGAAAAGTTTTTAAAGAAAACTCAAACAAAATGAGCAGTAAGTTTGCCAATGAAAAGCGGAAAGAAAGTGCAGCCGCAGCCAACTAATGAAAAGGAGTGTGGCTGGCCGTGGCCCTTGTGTGTGCGTGTGCAACTATGCATGGCTAATGGCTAAAATAAAATTGATAAAAAATAAAAAATAGTAGTACAACCTGCAGCAAGTTCAGGTGGCGCCTTGAAAGCCTTTAACTAAAATTTATAATATCTTTTGCTGGCTTTAAATAATTATGAATAATTGTCAAAATATTATTAGAAATCAAATATATAAATCAAAATTGCACACATTTCTCATATTTCACAATGCAAACGCTTTTCGAGCGCTGTCGCTGGAGGAGATAGCAGTTGATGCTGAATCAAAAACTGAATTGAAAAAAAAAACTAGCAGGCGGGCATAAATTTGCATATGAGGGTTTATTTTGTTATTCAGCATAGATTACTACTTAGTTGGCAATTAGTAATGTTGTCGTTGCTTTGAAGCGCACGACAAACGAGGCGACGACGACGACAACGACGACGACCTTTACTGACCTTCACAGCCTGCATGCGGCTATGTGTGCGTGTGTTGGGTGTGCGAGTGAGCGTGTGTGTGTGCAGAACATTTAGATTTCTTTTGATTTCAGAAAGCGCATTGGAATTTGTGTTGTTTGTTTATGAAAAAGAATGTTGAGACCGACCTGCCGCCTGCAGCTGATAACGGCATGAGCGTGACGAAAGCTTGTTATGAAACATAGAACTGAGGCTCAAAGAGAAATTGAATGTGGTAAGGGAGAGGGTTTTGAAGTTGCAGTTATTAGTTGTAGTTGCTAAGCTCACTCTCTCTCTCGAGGCAGGGTCAGTTTTTATGTGACTTTGGCCTTCATATTGATTTTTGTTACCACAGCTGATGCTGACTTATTTAGCGCCAGTCTATTATCAGCTTCGGTTGCAGTTCATTTCCGCATCAAATTCCATTCAGATTAGATTTGCAATTTCACACGCCTTGGCTGAGCATTTAGTACACAGATCATTCATGTTTGAAATGCACAAATAGACTAAGTCTAAGTATATATGGAAGCTGCCTAAGCTATTTATAGACCATCATTGACACGCCGTACATATATACAAATTATGGTTAGCTGGCGACAGGCGCTAACAATTTTCACAATATTCACAATTTTATTATTTTAATTTTTCAAAAATATATGCATACCTACATATATACATATACATATACATATATATTTGATTCACTGAAAACTTTTCCACACATATACTTAGAGAAATATATCTCTTGGGTTTTTTGGGAAGCCCATAAGCATTTCCCGCAAACGCCCACCCACCATTAAAAGTCTGCGTGAATTTTACGCCCGCATTAATCATTTGTGTTCAATTCTGCAGCTGTGCCCATAGGAGGCATCCACTACATCATTAGCATCTTCAGATTCATCTCCAGCCAGCAGCAATTTCAGCTGCTTGCTGTGTTCCACCACACTGATTCAATTTCTAAAAATGTATCTGCTGGTTGCAACCGCCACCAGCAGCAGCAGCAGCAGCATCAGCATCTCTGAATTGTTGTCGCTATACAATTTCATTTCACATTTTCACATTTTTCTTGGCTATTTTTAGTGTCCTGCTCTTTCATTGCCTGACACACACAGTCTAGCTAAAGAATACATACAAAGATACACGTACGCACAGATATACGGATGGAGGAGAAGGCCAAGCAAGAAATTAGCGTTTCCACATATACGAGTTTATACCTAGACATATGTGTATATTCCCGCAGAACTCGTTTAGGGTTTGGGATTGCTTTGCATTGAGGCTTTGGCATTTTGCAGCAAAGCCCATTGCCGGTCCGCATGTCGTCATTCCTTGGCCATTCGCCGGTTTTGGCTGCATCTGCATTCAATGCGGCGTTCAGTGCACTTGGCGAGACTTTGACTTTTCGCGTTGGAGCGTTGACAGTTTTGACATTGCAAACGGGTTTCTTTCCTTATGTACCATTCACAAAATGGTATATTAATTTGATCAGGAAGTTTGCAACGCACAGAAGGAAGCGTATCCGATCAGCATGACAAGAGGATTCGATAGAACCATATCCGTCTGTCCTTCCGTCTGTTTGAACACACAGAACTCAGAAGTCTTAAAAGTTACAGAGCTGAAATGCTGCCAGATGCTTCTTTTGTCTGCACGCTGGCTAAGTTCGAGTTTCATACAGATCGGACAACTATATCATATAGCTTCCCCTATAACCGATAGTTCCAGGAGCATAGGAGCATAACTTTTCTGTTTTTCATCCAAATCAAAGTAAATTCGTCTTGTATCCTAACTATCCACTGTAGTCCCATGCCCGCCAGCCAGATTTGATCTAGTTCGATCATATATTTGCAAAGTGAATGGTATATAGGCTTCGCCAAGCCCAAGCTACCCTTCCTTTCTTATTTTTTTATTTTTATTTTTATTTGTTGGCTTGTTCAATGTCTTCAATGATTCAGGTTCTTTGTCATTACCCTAGAAGATGCAGTCGTGGCTTCAATTAAATGAAGTCTGGATATTCTTCATACCAAATCTCTGACATTTACATATGAAGTTTGTAGATTTAAAGGTTTAAAGTAGACTGAAGACTAGACTGAAGAACTTAAGCTCTGAAATGCGATTCGCTGTTTAATAAATAAATAATTGATCACATAAATAAATAATAATATCTTGTCTTACATTTTGTAACTCAACAGAAACTCTAAAACTTAAATGAAAGCAATTCATGAGCATTATTAGATTATATGATTTGAAACGGAAAAAAGTTCAGATATCAGAAAACCCGTCTAGGTAGGTCTGCCCCATATTACCTCTAGCAAAGAATCTATTAGCTTATTTTATGATTTTTGGATTTTGGATTTGGAAATTGTACAATTGGTTTACGTGGAAGAATAAGGATGGTTTGGAGAACTAGATGTCATCGCGATCATTTTCCTGGAAAAGCGGCAGAGGGTGACTTCTCTTAACGACCAACATGTTCAAAGTCTGTTTGTTCGGTCCTATAAATTGAAGTGCTTACACATTTATCAGTCTCTTGAGATGTCCGTGACACTCGCCCATTACTCTGTTATTCATATATTTTCTTCATATTTATTTTGTTAATGAACATTTTTTATTAGAAATTAAATTTAACTCAATAATCGATTCCTATCCCAATGTTTTTTTTTGCTTGTTTAAATTATATTATAAAATTAAATTACATTAAACGTTCTGATACTATAATTGGCCATCCAACCCACTCCCACTACGCTAACCCACTGAGCTCGGTTCATCATCGTGATCAAATGGTGGCGGTTTTGCTTCAATGAATATTTGACGCTTTTGTACCGCCGCCTTTCGCCTCCAGCTTTGCCCCCCAGACCATGCACGCACGACCTTTATTTTATACTCATGCCTTTTGTTGGCAAGTTTATCAGCTTTATTGTGTTCTTGTCATACGTAGCTGATAAAAAAAACTCTGAGCAGGGTAAGTTTGTGCGCGACTGCGCAGCTCTCTGCTCATTATCAACATTGAGCTTTCGCCATCATGTGTGAGAGGAGGGACTTGAAATGAAGAGAAATACTTCAGTTAAGAGAATAAAACTACACAGCAAACAATTCCGGGTGATGTTTGGCATTTAGCTGTCAAATAAATTGCTAATCTATTTCTAAATATAAATATATTTTAAGTATATTTTTTAAGACAAGTGTCGGTGCCAAAATAATTCGTATTGTCTTTATTGTGTGACAGTTTCAACAGTTGCTTCTCACATTTATCTGCAAATGTGTTGTTTATTTAATTTAAATCGAAATTTATGACGTCTCTGTTCAAAATCCGAGTAAATTCTTTTGATGATTTTTTGTTATTATTCTCATATATATTGTATTCTTTTAATTATTTGTGAATGTTGTTTTTGGTTTTTCTTATTCACACATCCGGTAAGTCAGAAGTTATTAAAACCATTCTAGTTTCGTTCAGTAAATGATTTCATTTTTATTTTAGGCACAGCGAATCATTGCATACGAAAAAAAAGAAAAAAAAATGAAAGATAAAAGATTGAAAGGCATCAACAAAGATATACATATGTATATCCGAAGTCGCATCTGCTGCCCACCCACTCATGCACAAAACATACACACATGCACGCATTGTTAATCCGTCAGATACATTTGTAAATGACAGCGTCACCTGGCGGAGAGTAGAAAAAACCTGTGACTGCTGCTGCTGCTGCTGAAGCCCCAAAAAGCTGAAATCGATGCCGATATGTGAATTGTGAATGCAGATGCAGGGGCAGCGCAAGCATTTTTTAATGCCGCACTCGCACTTTGTAGCCCGCCTGTGCCTGTGCCCGCCTGTGCCAGTGCCATATGTTTGCAATCCAACCGTATCCGCATCCGTGTTCATGCCACAGAAGGTAGTTGTTGTACAATAATAATTCATCAATTCTTCTGCTACTTCTATATATTTACTTGTATAAACGCTTTCCCAATACCATTCTGGTGCCGCTTGCTAATGCCAAAAGAAAAACCCTTTACATATACACGTATCTGCCTTAAACAGATAGACAAAGGTCTCAATATTGAACTAATCCTGACTTAACACAACTAAAGTTAGTTCCAAAAATGTACAAAGAAATCACAATTTGATGGTAGAATTAAAATTACATAATAATTGTTAAACAATTTGTCAATAATACAATTGGAAAAATAAATTCTTTTTCATTTCTGATACTCGAATTTATTGATTTTTATAATTTTTTTTCTTTCCAACAAAATGCATGACTTAATTTAATTTAAATTAATAAATTAATTATTTCTTAACTATTTATAAAATATTATTTAATTATATTTATTTTATAACCCAAGCTGATATAATATAATGTAAATACAATGAAAAATGTACTGAATCGTTAATCAAAAGACTTATTAATGAAAAACAAGAGAGGAAGACCAACTTCCCGTACCCCAAGCTTATAACCCCTTGCAAAACTATAAAGAGGAAAGAAAACTTAGTAGTCTAAAACGTATTTTCTTCAGCTGTAGCGATAGGCAGCGAAGCAATGTTCTTTCCAATTACCTTCAAATATTTTGTGCAGGCATTCTAATATACCAACCCATATACCTATACTCATATACATGTACATACATACAACACATTCATATTCCAAGATATCTGTTTGAGAGTAAGAGAGACAGAGGAGATGCTAGCACAAATAGCACTGTTTGGCTGGCAAATACACTGTTGCTAGCGCCATCTACTGCTCAAAGTTTTCATTTATATGTCTTCATCTTAATGATTTCCGAGTTTTACATTACAAGTCCACATATTCAAAACTGGGAGAGTATTTCGCATAGAAACAGACGGACAGACATTCAGGTGGACAAACGGTGGACGGACAAGGCTATATTTACTCAATTCGTCATGCTGATCAAGAATATATATATTTAATGAGGTCGAAGATGCAAAATATTTTTAGAAAGTTCAGGATGTGTTGCTTAAATTTAAATAAAAATAAAAATGAACGAAGCAAAATATCCTTAGAAAGTGTTGGAAATGTTTTTTATTTTCATTAACAAATTTAATTTCAAATTTATCGAACAACTTTTGTAAAGTTTGTATATATTATAATCTTTCTTATACTCAAACTAATTCATTTAAACCATTCGTCTACCATGACCATATTATACATACTCATCTATATATAATATCTATATATAACTTTTTTCCAACTAATTGCCAACAACGCAGATGTGCTTCAAAAATTTTAACACCCTGCATAAAATGAGATTATAGGTTTACCATGAAATTGGCAATGTATGGAGAGAAGTATTCTTATAAAGTACATGCACATTATTGAACGTAAGGTTGAGCTGAGACGACTTATAAAGGCCATTCGCTAGTCGTTTTTAATAAACAATCTAAGTCAGTACTGGGCCAAAAGAGATGTCATGGTACCTAAAATATGTTTAGCTGATAATGTGCTCTCTGCAGATGTATTTTGATTCAGTCAATTGATATCATAATGCCTTGATTTCAGAATAATTAAAAAATTCTGTATAGCTTTATTTCCATGTTTCGTATAAATGTCCTTCTGTGCCAAAGTGCTTAGGGTAAAACCATTTCGGCCTTGTCAATCTTGCTTTTAATTTTATGGGTTCTTATTTATATTTTCTTTTTATTTTTGCAGTTTGCCTCTTATTAGAATTTTGTTCTTTTTGCCAAGCAAACAAAATCAGCCCAAATGGGGCGCAATAGTAGTGCCCCGGTCCGCGCCCGCGCCCGAGACTCTTGCCTTTGCCTTTTGCCAAAAACAAGCTGCATGCGATTGCCGCGTGCCATGCCGCTTTTCGCCTGACGCCCACGCCCACACGCCTTTTTCTGACGCAGATTCGCACACAAACACGCACACATTTCCAATTTTTGTTATATTTGAATATGTTCCATATGAAAAATTCGAAAAAATTCGCAAAACCAGAGACAGAGAATAAAATGCTTGTTTATTTATAATCTATAACTTGCCGCAACGAAATTCTCTGCCGAACTAATAAAAAATGATTGCCAACTGCTGCAGCGAAGCGCGCATTGTACCCTATGTACTGTACTACTATATATCTTTTGTGACTTTGTATCCATATTGTACAATATGTTTTTGCAACTGCCATCTTTCTGTTTCGCCGTCTCTTCCTAATGCAGAGTTCGCGTGGGTGACGTTGACGACAAATGACACGTACTCGCTGGGCGCCCTGGTGCTGGCACATTCACTGAAGAGGGCGGGCACTGCTCACCAGCTGGCTGTGTTGGTCACGCCCACCGTTTCGGAGGCGATGCGAGACAGACTGAAGGGCGTATATAATGTTGTACAAGAGGTGAATGTTCTCGACTCACAGGATGCGGCAAATCTGGCATTACTCTCCAGACCCGAACTCGGCGTGACCTTCACAAAGTTGCACTGCTGGCGTCTCGTGCAGTTCGAAAAGTGCGTCTTCCTCGATGCTGATACCTTGGTAAGTTTATTAATGTAGAACATTATGATCAATAACTAACGGTACAACTATCTAATCTGGGATTAGGTATTGCAAAACTGCGACGAGCTCTTTGAACGCGAGGAACTCTCTGCCGCTCCAGATGTCAGCTGGCCGGATTGCTTTAATTCCGGCGTCTTTGTGTTCAAACCCAACGTGGACACATTTGGCAAAATCACAGAGTTTGCTGTAAGCCACGGCAGTTTCGATGGCGGCGATCAGGGACTATTGAATCAATTCTTTGCCGATTGGGCAACAGCCGATATCAAGAAGCATTTGCCATTCGTCTACAATGTGACAGCCTATGCTTCGTATTGCTATCTGCCTGCTTTCAAACAGTAAGTTGCCTTTATCACACTCTTCTCCATATCGAGAACCTAGGGAACTCTTTTCTTATATCCTTATCATTTTCTATTCAATCCTCAGATTCAGAGATAAAATAAAGATTTTGCATTTTGCTGGCAAATTGAAGCCCTGGCTGATACAATTCAACTCTGAGACAAAGACAGCCGCCGTATCAGCCGATTATGCCCATGCCCAGGACCTCATACAGCTCTGGTGGAACATCTTCTGTGATAGCGTGCATCAGTGCCTCACTGACAACATGGTAAGTCGACTCTAAGAACACCTTCTCTCCACCTCTTTTCCAGTTACAGTTACAGTTACACGTTACGAGTTACTCTTGTTCGATTCGTCTAAAAATAATGAATATCTAAACTAATATCTATCTAACCAAGTCTGTTGTTCTAACCAAAAACAACTGTTTGCTGCTCCCTTCCCCCATTTCTGCTTCTCGTATATTTTCTCGTATCTTTGTGCTACGCAAGCAAACGCAAGGAACTGCGCCTAGTAGTAAGCCTGAAATTGATAGCTCTAAAACGTTTAACGCCGAGGTAAGATGATATTTTTGGAGCATTTAGCTATTTCTATTAGCTAGAAAACCAACGCACAACCAAACATAGACGTAGATAAATATAGCACCAAGAAACCCACACATCATGATAGAGGCTGAACGCCGTATGGTCACTGTAAATATCCGTGCAATATGACTTACACACACATATATAGATATATAGATATATATAAATATTTAACTTATTTAATGCATTATCCAGATCATGAGTAATATATATATGTGTGTGTGTGTGTGTTAATGTTTTGATTGCAAAGTAAATAATAAACAATGAGAAAACTTTGCATTGATTAACGCGACTTTGCGCTTAATTCTTGACCTCATTTAAATTTAAAGTTATATTTTTCGCACTCATATTGATTTTTTTTTTGTATTTTTTTTGTATATCTTCATCTTACTTTTGCCTACATTACTTTTTCGATTTGTCTTTTTCTTTTATATTTACTTTTTTTTGGTCTATTAGCAGCCACGCCTCAAATGACCTCTTTTCAGACAGACATTCTTAAATGGTTTTTGTTCTTCTTATTTTCTTTACTTCAAGTGTGTTGCTGTGTATGTGTGTGTATTGACTTTGTGTGAGTGTTCTTTTTGTTTTCTAATTTGCATCGATTTGGCCAGAAGCCAATGGTATGTTTAGCGTGCGGCATCAATAAATTGAAATGATCCAAATGGGCATACAAATTAAGATAGCGATAGAGTCTACAATATGGCATTTAAATCATTAGCTACAACGTCAATGATAATTCCAATCTTATACTAAACATTGCATTTGGCATTATATATAAACAAGCATTCTGTTTAAACAACATACAAGATCATTTTATAATTTTGCTTTTGGCAGACACACACAGTTGTTAGATCTGGAAGATTTCATTTATTGAAATTATTTATTCTTTCCTGTAGCTCAGATTGTATTAGATGTTACCAAGATTTACTTTAATATAACTCTGAACTCATAAATAAATGGTGATTTGGCAGTTCTCTGATAAAGATAGATGCCATAGATCGGAGTCAGAACTGCATTAAGCAAGTGTTTTCGACCCCATAAAGCAGCGATGGACAGCCACACAGGCTCCCAGAGCTCTTTTTCTCTGTCACAATAGAAAGATATGCAGCTACTCAATTAGCTTACAAAGCTGAATACAAAATTAAGAAACAAAAAAAGTCTCCGCACTTAAAACATGTTAAAAATATATATAGAAATAGGCTGAGTTACATAAACCCTCTGACTTACTGCGAACTTCCATAAGTACATAGAAAGTAAACTTTGAAAAATTAATAAATGAATGCCAATGAATTAGTCAATAATTTCTTTCAGTGTACATTTGGGCTGTGTTGGGCTCGCATATTTGTTGTGGATGTTGTTGTAGTGCTCCAGATTGAAAATTTATTGCCCACCGCTGCCATAAAGTATATCAGACCTGACCCTGTTCCACTGCTAAAAGTAAAAGTAAATCGAATTGGAATTTCACTTTTACTTCGAAACGTTTGGGTTTTCCAAAGTTATGTCCGAATCTTGCTGTGGCGCCAGTGGACAGAACGAGCCAGAACGATGAACATCGACGAATCCAAGTGGATTCAACCCACGCGCATTGTTATACTCATACTCTAGTAGAGTAAACGAGTATATTATATTCGTGCAAATGTATGTAACAGGCAAAAGGAAGCGTCTAATACCCTATTATGTATATTCTTGATGAGCACTAAAAGCCGAGTCGATATAGCTATGTCCATCTGTCCACCAGTATGAACATCTCGGAGACTTTCAGAGCTAGAAAGAAAAAGCAATGTTTTTTCACACTTTTGAGTGTGTCGAATATTGAATAAATGCTGAGTACGAGTAGTTGAAACTTTTGAACAAAATATTCTTAAATAAATTTACACTTGAGGTATATCAATTAGCACTTAAGACTCTTCCTAATGAATTAGAAATTGACATAAGAATATATGTCTGGTCAAAAGTACACACAATAACGAGAGAATACTGTATTAGTTTTGATTCCGCAAGCTACAAGGCTAAACCGCATATTTCAATTGGATTCGGGCATGGCCAACATCAATCAAAAAGTAAACACCCTGATGCAAGTGGAAGCGAAAACGCAAACAGGCCTGCATATGTTCTCGATGAGACCAGAGATCAGCTTTCTTACTTGTTTAACCTGCACTTAGCTTATATTCTCTTTGAGTAAAGCGTGAAGATATTTGTTGAGAATAGAAATTATTGAATCGAAAAGCGTAAAGAATATCGTTTAAAAAAAGTTAGCACGAAGTAAGTTTTGTAGTTGATACTTTAAAAAGTATATGAAAATTTCAAGATTTGTAACAAATTTCCTAAATTAGCAGTTCAAATTTGAATATTGTATTCATATTTTGATTGTGCTTGCCTTTGCTCTCTAAAATGAATTCAAGTTTTGCCTTGGAGTTTATTTGCAAACCTCACAATTTTCAGTTGGAAAAAGCAACTGAATATGGAATCCGACATTTCTTTCCCAATGGAAATTTTGGCCCAGTCTGCATTTATAAATCTAGGAATATAAACATTTCTTTTGTTTTTCTTTTATTTTCTTTTGTTTGTCAATTGTCTGCGTATTTCTATTTACTTTCTGTTACTGTTTAAGTTATTCCCTCTTTTTGTACAATTTTATTACTTTATTTGTTTATTTTGCTTATTTTTCAACTTTTACTTTTCTATGTTGCGCATTTTGTAAATTATACAACTCTGCATATGCATATTTTGATTTTTTGGATTCGAAACGTATTTAACATTCAATCACAATCAACATCAGTGCCTTTGCCTAAACATAAAGCACGCAAGCAGAAGCCATTATGAATATCGAAATGATACGGAATGTTATCATCAGCAATTATCACAATATGAGCAGCCGCAACATTATGTGCCGCCTGTGCGAGAATATCGTGATCCTTGGGCAGATTACTATGAGAATCTGGAGCAGAATGAAACGCAAGCAGAGCCAGAGCGGCAGCCTGAATCGCATGCGAATGCATTTGAACATGAAAGACGCATGCAGGATGAGAGGATAGCAGCAGCAGACAGTCAATATCAGAGCCATGGCGATGCATGCAGCAGCGGCGAGTGTCCAAGACCCAGCATGACACCACCACCATCACCAAGTCCACAACCAACACCACCAACTCCATCTCAAGCGCCACAACAAACCACTGCCAAAGCCAAAGTAACTGCCGAGACCTCCATGTCAATAGATGTAAATAGCAATGAATTGTGCGCACACCAAACCGAATTTCCCAATACCAATACCGCGTCCGTCTCCACATCCTCGTATCCGCCTCTTCACACATATCCAAATACTGAACACGCCAGCCACAGTCAAGAACACGACATTGTCCAACCTGATGCTGTTGCAGATTCAGAGGCAGCTGAGATGCCTGAGGTAACAAAAAATCAAATGGGCAACTGAGCAGCGCACACACATCCACATCCAAGCACCGACCCACACAATCCTAATCCTACTCCACAACTTGATAGCCATGGCGTGCATAGTACGAATGTGGTGTGATGGTGATAATGTAATCTCATCGTTTTCGTTTTCGTTTTGGTAGCAACCCGTCTGTGTTTGAGTTTCCTTCTTCGTCTTTTGTCTAGTTTAGCCAACTATTGCATATTCATATTCCTGGTGAGCGTACAAAAGCAGGCATTTGCATGTCCTTCAGTGTCAGTCAACACGTTGTTGTCCTTGTGAATAAGTCGTGTTACCCTTATCGTCATTGTCATCTTCATCGTCGCCATCGGCAGCATCATCATAATCATCATTGTCATCACGTCGTCATCGTGGCTCTGGTTGAAACTGCTACTGCCTGATAACTGCATTTGCTGGTTTTATTATTAGTTAAAAGTGTTTGCGCGTAATCACATTAAGCATTCGCAGAGCAAACAAAAGCACATCCGCACTTAATACTGGCATACATGTACATATAAGTGCCATTATTGGACCAGAGAGGTATAATCCAACGAGGGTATGTCAAAGAGTCTGCACAGGAAAACTTAATTTGGTCTGATTTCAAGGCATTCTGAAAGATTCCAGGGAAATACTACTAAGGTCGACTCTGACTGCGGAAATAAGTTAATGAAAGGCCACTTTCTTATCTACACCATGTATATCGATTGACAGCAGTAATTTAATCTGTCCAATCTAATACATTTTATGAATACTTATTGACATACCCTCGCAGCACAAAGCCAGCATGAAGGCAAACGGCTTGCCATCAGGCTGTTGTTGTTATTGCTTATCATGCTTACTTACCATTCTCCTTGCACATTCACACATCCACATCCACTGCTCGCCTTGGTCTGCACACACACACACACACTCATACATGCTGCTGCCTAGCCACTGGATGCCCTGTCCTGGTCCCTGGCCCCGCCCCTGTTCCTTAACGCCACATAGTAATCTGCCCACAATGCTGTCGAAACACAAGCGGTTTGTTCTTGTCGGAGAAAATGTAGCTGTGAGAGCACCAACAGCAAATAGCACAAGTCCCCAAGCACATGCAGTTGCAGTTGCCGTTGCCGTTGTTGCACTTGATTTATGCTTCGAGCTGCACTTTGTTGTCATATTAATCATACGCCACGTTGCCTGCATATATAGAATCGTAACATTTACAATGTCTCACATAGATGTAAGCTAATAAATGTCTGTGCATGCGTGCCATATGTAGTGCATGTGTATATATATGTTAAATGTTTGTGTTCCCCCGCCAAGATTGACAGACAATTGCTAAACATTTGTGTTGCCTACTTTCAGGCTGGCTTGGCTGGCGCCTTGGCCCAGTTGCGCATTGGAGTGCAGCGTACGCCCGAACAGGAGCACTACGAGAATTTGATGCGCCGTCAATGCTGGGAATCTGGACAGATTGACTATTCGGGCGCCGATTCATTTGACAACATCTGGAAGAAAATCTCACAGACGCTGGAGTCCAAGCCCGATAAGGAGACGGAAGAAACTGGTAGCTCATAGAAAAACAAAATCAAAACAAAACAAAATCGTTCGTTATACGTCGTTTGGTTTGCCTTTTACGTTCACCCACAGGACACTGATTCAGAGAGACACGCACACACGCACACATGCACACAGACACGCACATAGACACAGAGCCACTCCATATGGAGGCTGTGCAGATATCAATGTCAATGACAAATTGTAATTGAAATTGGCATTTCTCTGACTGTTTCAATTTAACCACAAATTAGACAGAAGTGCGCCCAAGTGTCTTATATGTCATGCAATTATTTTTCCTACTCTGCCAACCATACACACACACACTCATACCCATCTACATATAGCCCCACTTGCACTCGAGCAATGGCCTTGTTATGAGCAAAGAGGCAAACATAAAGTACGCACAGAAATGAAATTTTAATTAAGTTTTCAAATTAAACTTTTTTGCACTCATTGCTGTCGTTGCTCTCAACGTTACACATCGCATCGTTGCATATGTATTTGGGTGTATGTGTGTGTGTGAACGACACACTTAGCATAGTCTCTCCCCCCCCACTTGGAAACCTTTCACACACACACACTTGCACCCACATTTTTACACTTCATTGTATTTTAATTGAAAATTTTGTACTTTGCCCTCTTGTGTTTACCGATTTGTGGCATTGACTTTTTAGCTCATCTGCATCAGAATTCATTGTAGCATATGAACCACGAACCCTTATCCACAACCCTGCCCCCTCTCTCCACCCCCCCTTCAACAATGTTTCTTTTATGAAATAAAAACAGTGCCAATGTGTGTATATAAACGAAATGCACAGAAATTCTATGATAAAATAAAATATAAAACTAAACTAGCCAACATTTTGTGCCATTTTTGTTACTGATGTGTGTGTGTGTGTGTGTGTGTGTGTATCTGTGCATGTTTGAGCGTAAAATTATATGCTATTGCTCATACATTTTACTACTCATGTCCTTGTACATGTCCCTACAATGCGAGTCGAACGTAAATAATTACCTAGAGCGTTTTACAGCAAAAATTTATATTTTTCTAAATCTATGTATGTTATAATTTACATTGAAATATTGTCCTAATATTTATTCAATAACAACAACACAAAACAAAGAGAAAACAACAACATATCCAAACACAAGCAAAATGTTTTGATTACTGAAAATATGTTTCAAATGTGCATTTTTATTTCTACTTATAAGTTTGTTTTCCTTTTGGGTTGAATTCTCAGAGTTCATTTATAAAACCTTTCTCCAAATATATGTCCTCTGAGAAATCGGTTCCACTTATACACTTGGGTATTAATTTGTGGTGTTTATTTATATTATATTTTTCAGTTGTTTATTTTTAAGTCATTTATTTTTCACAGCCATCACAATACAATTACAACATTTTCAAGCACTATACTAGTTCAAACATAAGCCATATATAGTTAGGAGTTGTTCTACACCATCAATATATCAATTATTTAAGTTCACATCTTAGCCATAAGGAAAGACATCTTGCAAAATTCAACACAATTCAGCTTCAATTTGAATTTCAATTCATCAGCATACTCATTCGCATTGCCTTTATGTCACCGTTTGTAGTTGTTGCAATTATAAATTGTCGGTGAGCTAAATCGTATCAACCCAACCGCATTTTCCAGATACTGATATCGATAACGATAACGATAACGATAATACACTAAGCTATAACCAATTGCTAACTAAAACCGCAATCGAGCTGCTACAGCAAACTGAAACGCCAATATCTTGGAATGTGACGCCGAAGTCGTCAACGTTGCCCGCTTCCAGTCCAAGTTCAAGTTCGACTGTTGGGCATGAGTCCCCTTCCAGCACGTACCTCAGCCTCAGCCCCAGCCCCAGTCCCAGCTCGCCAAACGCAGCAACTAACAAAGTTCCGATTAAGACAAATGCACAGTCATCTGCTGCCAACTCCGCATCCGTGCCCGTCTCTGTCCCTCAGCAGGCATCAGCGAGTCATAGTCAGAGTCAACCTCAAGCCCAACCGACGCCACAACCGCAACGTGTCCAGCATATCACGCAGAGTCCTGGCGCCACCTCAAAGGCCAGCCGTCAAAGGGCGTTGCGCAAGTTCAAATAGCAATTACTGAAGCTTCTGATGCACTACAGCTGCCTGCCGCATCTGGCGGCCAGGCCCATCCTGCTGGAAGTGCAACTGGAGCCCGAACCCGTGCACGTCTAAGGAAACTAAGTATAAGAAACTGATACCTGTCAATGAAAGCCGTGAGAAAGCCATGAGTACAATGAACGCTGTAAAAATTGCTTAGAAATTTGCTTAAAATCCGCCAGCTGCGCCTTAATAGAGAAACCAATTCAATTGGCAACACCGTAGTATGTTTTAGGATAATTGAAAAAGGAAACAATAATGAAGCTAATACTGCAAGTGCTTGATTCGCCATGCAACGCTACTAATCCTTTGATGGTACACGCAAAAAAAAACACAATGGAGAATTTGGTCAATTATTCGATTATTACTCAATTACGTACACATTTACTCACATGTTATACCACACTTTATTCCACAATCCACAATCCACAAACCAACCACCACAAACACTAACCTACACGAACGACCCGAAGAGCTGTTGACTTCTGCGGACATTGAGGATGGCAAGGTCGAGTTCGACAAGGCCACTGGCGCCAGCACCAAGTATAAGCTGATCGAGGGTGGTTACGAGGTGATTACCACCACTCCGCAACCGAATGGCACTGTTAAGACTCAGGTGAGGACCTTCTGGGATCCCAAGCCCGTTAGCGAGGAGGATCTGGCCAAGGAGCAGGCGAACAAGAAGCTCATCAAGACGCGTTTGGGCAAGGAGATCCGCATTGATGAGAGAACAACCATGCTGACCCGCGCCATCGAGGGTGGCTATGAAGAGGTCTACACTACCATCAATGAGGACGGCACCCGCAGCATGCGCACAAAGACCTTCTACGATTCTGTGCCCACGGAAATCAATGAGAACACCAACACGAAGATCAACAAGACCAAGAAGAATGTGACGCGCAAGTCATCCGTGGACTCCACCGACTCTACGGAATCGTCGCGCCGCGTTGTCCAGAAGGTGCAGCAGCAGAAGAACGTTGTCCAGAATGTCAACGATCAGCAGTCGAACTATCGCGAGGATACCACCATCGAGGAGACGCGTCGCGTGACCCAGAACATCGAGATCACGGAAAACAATCGCACTGTGCGTAAGAACTCGCTGCAGGAGCAGAGCATCAAGGCGGTTACCTCTTCCGAGGGCGGTAAGAAGCAGAAGAAGAAGCCCAAGTCGTCGGCTCCACCACCACCTGCTGACTTTGTGCAGAATGATACCACCACTGTGGCATCGAAGCGTGTGCCCGGTGGTGTGGAGTATACCTACTCAACGGAACTGGAATCTGGCAAGACCATCACCACATCCAAGACGGTGTACGAAGAGGAGGAGGTCGAGCTGACTGAGGAGGAGATCAGGCAGTACAAGAAGACTCTCAAGGATGCCGAGAAGCACAAGAATGTGACCACCACCAAGAAGCTGAAGTCCGAATCAGGCACCAAGAAGATTGTGCCCTCTGAGAATCCAGGAGATGTCACGACCGTGGAGACCATCAAGATCGAAGGCGGCACCGAATACCACTACACCACAGTCACCGCCGAGGGTATTGTGAAGAAGGCCGTTAAGACCGTGTTCGATCCTGTGCCCAGCTCAAAGTCAAACCCCGATGACACCGACGAGGAGGAGATCATTGAAGAATACGAGGAGGAGATCATTGAGCCCGGCGAGAAGAACGTAAAGACAATTGAGACAGTCCGACAGCTGCCCCATAAGTTTGAAGGTACAAAACTATTTCCTAATCTATAGAAGCACTCTGCTATGTTAAACATCTTCTAATTTCTCCACAGAGGAAGTGACCATCACCCATGAGAAGAAGGAGAAGAAGGTAAAGAAGTCCATGGTCATAAGCCAGTAGAGTTCGAGTTTGATTGCACGGCGCCTCAACACACATACACCAACACACAAACAGACAACCCAAACACACACACACGCACTCGCTAGCTTTTTATCCAAATTTGCTGAATTGATAAAAATATATATATGCATATATATTTGTCTGATCGGCTCGAAATTATGTAAAACAAAATTATTAAAACGCCTAACATAATGTTGGAAACTTTTGCAAAATATTTCAGCGCCCAGTTCAGATAGAGATAGTTGTCAGTGGTCTTTGTACGCTTCTCGTAAGCTTTGTTCTGAATTATTTTGGCAGCTATTTATTGCCCTGATGCAGGTAGAGAAGAGTTTTGTAAATGTTTTATACCCCAACGAATATTGTATTAAATTTATCAACAATTTGCAGATTGCATCTAACTAACGTATGACTTTGTATTACACTTTTGTTCATCAATAAAATTATTTGAGTTACCAAAATGAAATTTAGTTGCGCTTTGTTTTCTTCTTCAATTGCCGGGAAGTCTGCGACTTGGGTGTGCGGCAGAGGAAGCACAGAGCCAGAATGGGCAGCAGGATGGCACTTATAACGATGCCTGCGATGTCGAACATATAGAACTGATACCACGGCAAATCCACTCCTGCGGCTACCAAATGGGGAGCTCCACGATGCTGAATGACATAATCAATCCAATACATAGCCGTGTCCATTGCACTGAGCGGGCGATCACGGAAGATCCGAGACGCCCTTTCCATATTTGCCTTATACTTTGGATTTTCCAGCAGTTCGAGGAGTGACCAACGCAGCTGTTCCTCTGAGATTGTGCGATAGTCGAGGCCGAGGGCATAGCCTTCTGCTTTTCCCTTATTTATGTTAAAATGTTGATCCGAGTAAACAGGCATGCCCAGCATAGGAACACCGTCGTGTACTGCCTCTTGGGTCCCAAAGAGACCACCGTGGGCAATAAACACCTTCACATTCGGATGAGCCAATACATCGCGTTGCGGTAACCATTTTTCAACTTTCACATTGGCTGGCAGATTGGGAAGTTTATCGTCCTCGAACTTCCAAAGAATGCGTTGCTTTAGACCATTAAATACATTTAGGAACATCTTTAGTTTCTCCGGAGGAAGATCAGCACTGCGAACTTGGGAGCCTTAAAAGACAATAATATTGTTTGAAGTAATTGATCGTGACGACAGACTCTGCAGACTCACCCAAGCTGAAGTAGATAGCTCCATGTGTAGCTCCATCCAAGAAATTTTTCAAGCCTTCAGGCAGCGGCTTGGGTGGCTTAATGTGAAGTCCGCCCACTGGTATAATGTTAAATGAAGTGGGTTGCGCAGTCATCAGCGGAAAATAGTTGTTGGCCAATAACACGGATATGTTTCGTTCTAATTGCTTAATTGTGGGCACCTCATCCAAAACATTGGCAAAATGCTTTCTCAAAATAACGTCCTGTTGCGGATAATGTATGAATTCTCTAATAAGATCGTCAGCAGCACTGATGAATACATTATTAATGCGTTCCCATAACGACATACGATCCGTATAGGGCATGTAGCTTTGTGGAACGTAAGACCAGGGTGAGATGATACCCAACATTTGACTGAAGTAGCTGGAAAAGCCAAAGGTTGACACCGTAATGATTGGTATTTGGTAGAGATGACCTAGAATTAGAGCTCCCTCATTAAAGAATTGCTCCGCCAGAAGCAAATCATATTTTCCAATCTTATTTTTGTCGTCAATCAAAGCTTTCACTTCGGGCTGTTCAAAGGCGAAATTCGTACTTCGCTCACCCAAAACGGAGGCCATTCTCATGATAGTAAGCGTAGAAACATCGGTCATGTCCAGGATTGACTTTGTTTTTGTGAGCTCGATGACTGTGTATGAGAAACACTTTAAGTACAAACATTTGATAGCCGAGAATACGCTTTGGCTACTTACTTTCTGGCCAAAAGTTATACTGTGGTAAGAGAACTTCTGTGTAGTTTGGACCCAAGTTTTCTTTGGCCAATGAAAAAGTTGTTATGAAAGTCACTTCATGACCACGTTTGATCAGTTCCCTGATAAGGGCACTTGTCATTATGAAATGACTGCTACCAGGAAAGAAGAACGCTGCCAGTATTCGGGATCCAGCCCCGAACTCAATATTCTGAAGAACCAGCAGGCTTAACAGTACGACTCCTATGGTACATTTCAATTGCTAAAATAAAGAAGAAAACGTTAGAAATCAATTTAATAAAATGTTGTGTGTTTGAGCCTTAGAAACTTGTTTTGTTTTGCTTTAGAAACTTGGTTTTGTTTTAACTACTAATTATGTAGAATACTCAATTAATTTACATACCATGTTGAGATTTTGTATACCCGTCGAGCTTTCCTCTTTAGGTTAAATTTCAAGAGAGCAAAGCGTAGTTTCACAGAATTCGGAGACAACTTGTTCGGCAAGTAAACGAAATATAAAGATACTCGTATGTTGTGAAGTTTGCCTGGTAGAATTTCACTGGGGACTCTTGCGCTTAATCATGAAAACAATAACACAACGAGCTACAGATACGATTAGTATAAAATTAATTCCACACGCGAGCTGCACGGCATTGATTTAGAGCGTGCTGACGAAATTATAGACTTCGACTGACTTTAGCTTCTATAGAGTTCGCTGGACATAGCCGCTCCTCGTTATCGCCTGAGCTGTTTCGCTCTTTTGAGTGTAAGAAGCTAAAGGCACTCTCTCTCTCTCTCGAGATAGAGTCGGTAAAAAAGGTTAAACAAATAGAAAACCATTTTGCCTTTTGGCCTTTCCATCCCAGAGCATGTGGTTTCCCCACAAGCGGGTTGGCCTACGGCTAAATGACAACTGACAAAAAGATAGCTAAAAGTATAGTTTCAGAGAACTCAGAAAGCGTGATCTGCAGAGCGATGAATTTTGCATATAAGGGCTGTTATAATTTAAATTTTATGCAAAAAGGTTTATTTAAATATCAGCATATACACACGTTTCTGCCATTAAGAATTTGAGGAAAGGGTAAAACAGCGCCAACTCAGAGTGGATTATAAAAAATTTACATTTGCATTTATATATATGTACATACATTAGTTCTTCTTAGCCTTGGTTGCTTTTTGATAAGTCTGAGGCTTGGATTTGCGACAGACCAAGCACACAGCCACAATGGGTAGTAAAATAGCAGCTAATCCAATGGCAGCAATATCAAACAGATAAAACTGATACCACGGCAAATCCACTCCTGCGGCTACCAAATGGGGAGCTCCACGATGCTGAATGACATAATCAATCCAATACATAGCCGTGTCCATTGCACTGAGCGGGCGATCACGGAAGATCCGAGACGCCCTTTCCATATTGGCCTTATACTTTGGATTTTCCAGCAGTTCGAGGAGTGACCAACGCAGCTGTTCCTCTGAGATTGTGCGATAGTCGAGGCCGAGGGCATAGCCTTCTGCTTTTCCCTTATTAATGTTTAAATGCTGATCCGAGTAAACAGGCATGCCCAGCATAGGAACACCATTGTGTACCGCCTCTTGGGTACCAAAGAGACCGCCATGAGCAATGAATACCCTGACATTTGGATGAGCCAATATATCGCCTTGAGGCAACCATTTCTGAACTTTCACATTGGCTGGCAGATTGGGAAGTTTATCGTCCTCGAACTTCCATAGAATGCGTTGCTTTAGGCCATTAAATACATTGAGGAACATCTTTAGCTTCTCCGGAGGAAGATCAGCACTGCGAACTTGGGTGCCTGATAAGGGATTGCAAAATTAAGTACAATTAATCTTGATTTTAGATTCTACACACTCACCCAAGTTGAAGTAGACAGCTCCATGAGTAGCTCCATCCAAAAATTTCTGCAAATCTTCGGGCAGCGGCTTGGGTGGCTTGATATGCAGACCGCCCACTGGGATGACATTAAATGATGTGGGTGCCGGTGTCAGTAAGGGCATATAATTGTTTGCCAATAACACGGATATGTTTCGTTCCAATTGCTTAATTGTGGGCACTTCATCCAAAACATTGGCAAAATGCTTTCTCAAAATAGCATTGTGTTCCGGGTAATATGAGAACTCCCTGATAAGATCATCAGCGCCACTGATGAATACATTATTAATGCGTTCCCATAAGGACATACGATCCGTAAGGGGCATAAAACCATGCGGAACGTATGACCAGGGTGAGATAATACCCAACATTTGACTAAAGTAGTTGGCATAGCCAAAGGTTGACGCCGTGATGATTGGTATTTGGTAGAGATGACCTAGAATTAGAGCTCCCTCGTTAAAGAATTGCTCCGCCAGAAGCAAATCATATTTTCCAATCTTATTTTTGTCGTCAATCAAAGCTTTCACTTCGGGCTGTTCAAAGGCGAAATCTGTGCTATGTGCTCCCATCACGTGCATCATTCTAATGAATGTTATTGTTGGGACATCTGTCATGTCCAATATGGTCTTTGTGTTGGACATTTCAATTACTGCATATAAGAGTTAATAAGCATTTAATTCAAATTGTGTAAATCGAACTTACACTCAGGCCAAATATCATATTGGGCCAAAAGAACTTCTTTGTAGTTTGTACCCAAGTTTTCCTTGGCCAATGAAAATGGTGTGATGAAGGTTACATCGTGACCACGTTTGACTAACTCTCTGATAATAGCGTTCGTCATCATAAAATGACTTTTGCCCGGAAAGAAAAATGCGGCTAGAATTCGAGATCCGGAGCCCAAATCCATTTGCTGAAAGGCCAAAAGGCCCAACAGTAAAATATGCCAGCCAAACTTCGATTGCTGGAATGAGTACAAAATGAGATAATAATAATACAGGAGAAGTGAAGTGCCTCATTTTACTGATAGTGTAAAAACAAGGAAGTAAGCTCGCACATTATCAATAGCCACTGCTTTTATTGATGTAATTCAAGGAATATTTAAAGGTTGAAGTGAACGTTGTCATTTGCTAAAATCTTTCCTGAATGAATTTCATCAGATTAAGCCCCTTTTTTTTATTATCAGACTATCATCAGCTTCATAGGTATTATATATATATATTTTTACTCGTAGTTTCAATACAAACCATGAATTTGCTTGTCGTCGACCTGACCTGATGAGCACGACTGAGACACTAACAGATGCGAATAGGTTCTTGAACTTGTTTTCTAAAAGTAGGTGAAACCTGTCCACACAGCTGCCTGCGTTGTTCGTTAAGTTTTTATTAATGCCGTGTAACTGAGAGATAGAGAGAGCTATGATTGCGTAAAAACTATATGATTAGATTGCATTAGTAAACATGCTTAAGAGTTGCTGCAGTTAGTATTGTTTATTAATAATTTTAATTGAATTGCATTTTGTTGGGGTCTTAAGTTGCTATTGAGATTAGTGTCTTTTGGGTTTTGTATGCCTCTTGCCGCTGCCCATGAGCAGTCGTATGACGATGAGTAGGAGCAGCAAGCCACCTAAGCCAATAGTTCCCATAAAGGCTATAACATCGAGTAGATAAAACTGGAACCAGCTCAGTTCCAGACCTGCCGAGCGCATATGGGGAGCTCCCTTGTGTCGCATAACATACTCAATCCAGTAGACGGCACTCTTGCGTGCCTCCATGGGACGATCACGAAAGATGCGTGACACGAGCTGCACATTCTCTTTATAGGTTGTGTTGTAGATCAGCTGCATTAGAGAGTCTGTGAGAGTTTCCTTGGTAATGGATTGAAAGTGCAGGCTAATGGCATAGCCTCCCAGGACAGCCTTGTTAATGTTCAGATGCTGCAACCGGAGAAGCATTACTTTGGGGAACCCCCTTCAAATCTAGCGTATTTACCTGATCACAGTAGAATGGAATGCCCAGCATGGGCACCGCATAGTGCACGCCCTCCTGCGTGCCGAATAGCCCACCATGCGTGATGAACACCTTCACATTGGGATGTGCCAGGATATCCGCCTGGGGCAACCATTTTCGAATCATCACATTCGCTGGCAATTGGCCAATGCTTTCATCCTCGAATTTCCACAGAACACGTTGCTTCAGTGAGGCAAAGACCTTTAAAAACAGGCGAAGCATTGCCTCTGGCATATCCTTACTCTGCACATTGCTGCCTAAGCTAAAGAAAATGGCACCATCTGTGGCCCCATCCAAAAAACTTTGCATGTCCTGGGGCAGCGCCTTGGGCGGATAGATATGCATGCCGCCCACAGGCACCATGGCATCCACAGTGGGACGTGCCGTGGTCAGTGGTGCGTGACTGTTGAGCAACATGACTGAGATTTGCCGTTCCATGTGCCTGACCTTTGGCACCTCAGCTGGTGGGATAGCAAACACAAAGAGAAGCTAAAACAATTCAAACTTAATTGATTCTAGTGACTCACCCAGCTCACTGCCAAAATACTTCTTCGTTATGTCATCCATTTTGGGAAAATAGTTTAGCAGCCGATCCCAATCCTCATACAGTGATGCGTAAGTGTTTTGGACGCGTTCCATGAATGTCATCCGATCGGTGAAGGGCAAAAAGCCATGTGGAACAAATGACCAGGGTGTAATTAGACCCATCATCTGACTCATGTGGTTCTCATAGCCCAATGTGCTGGTCGTTACAATGGGTATGTTGTATTTGTATGCCAGGGCCAGGAAGGCTTCCTGATAGAACTGTTCAGCCAACAACAGATCAAATACACCCGCCGTCTCCTTGGCGTGGATCAAAGCCTGAACTTTGGGCTGTCGTAGAGCGTGCTCGGTGGTTTTGAGACCAATTATTTCCAACATCTTCAGAAAATCAGAGTTGGTCATGCGGGTCAGCTCGAACAGATGCTGAGCACCAAAGTTAAGCTTCACTATAGTTCAGGGCAATGATAAATGTAAGTCAAAGATAAGATATGCATTTTAACCGACCTACCATCATGCCAGAAATCGTAGACGGGCTCTATCAGTATCTCGGTATAATTGCTACCTAGTTTTTGTTGTTCCAAGGAGAAGGCAGCTATCATGGTTACGCGATGACCACTCTCTATGAGCTCCCTTATCAGAGCCGTGTGCATCATGTAGTGGCTCTTACCTGAAAATGTTATTCGAACTCGTTGGATTTCCACGAAGTACTTTTGAGCGCCAAAACTTTACCTGGGAATGCATAGACAGCTAAAATATTAGCTGCATCCACTGCTTTGGGACTGGGCATAGCAGCCACAAGGCAAACCAATGATAAGAGTTTCAATTGGTTTATAAGCATGACGGTTTCAATTCGGAATAGTTTTCTTTTTTGCAAGTCACCCCACAACAGCTGTCGCTATAAATCAAAATCATTTCCAATTATTTAAGTTCGAATAAATCAAAAACAAATTCTGATAATAAACCCAGCAAACATTTTTGTAGGTGAAAATAGGAATGCAAGTCCAGCGTTTCTTCAAGTGGAAAGGATAGGACAGTAAAGGATGATAAAAGCGGGTTCACCGGGAAGTAGAATAAATATTTTGTTGTTTACTTTTCAGCTTAATTTGTTGTTCTTTTCCTTGCGATGGTTTAATAATTATGCTTTTTTCCAGTGGGATTTGAGCCTAGGTTACCAGACTTATCTGTCGCAATCATCTGTCTTACTTTTATGCCAAAAATAGCATCTCATAAAAACTACCTATCACTACTATCATCAGGAAGTCTAAAAAGACCTCCAAATCCATCTCCATATCGTTTTCTTTACAATAAATTTTATAAAGATTCAAAAACATTGGGAGGGTAAGCATGTAGATATGTAGGTATGTAGAGACTTTTTCATGTACTCTGGATGATATTCTTATCTCGCATGCGAATCACTTTGCTTGCATACAGAAAAAGTGCATCTCTTTCCGGTGGCAGATAAGAATGCATAGGGAAGGCCCACCACATCAGATTTTGTATTAAGAAATGTTTGCATTGCTTCGACACGTGCCACATAATGTTCAGCATCTACAATGTTGTAACCTTACATGATTCTTAATGCGTAGATTCTTGATTAAAAAGGTTTTATTCCACACCACAAAGAACAAGTTAAGCAAATTTATTTATTTTTTATTCTTATTTTTGAATAATTATGTATAATTATGTCTCGCGTGATTGATGTTTGCGTGTTTTTATTAAAACCGAGGAAAAAACTGTATTATTAACGTATATTCGGGAGCTCGCGTGCTTTGTGTTTGCATACGTCTGATCAGTAACTGAGACTCAAGCTGGACTGTCCGGATCGTTGTAAAGAATTGGCTTATAAGCAACTATTACTTACAGTTGAGGATGCTTTGGCAAAGCTTTTGCTGACATTCAAACTTTGCCAAGCAAACACTCAAGGGGGCAAGAATACGAGGGCTGCCTTTTAAATTTTCAGCCTAGGTCACTTTTAGTGTGAACAGCTCCGAGTTTCCAATACAATTGAAAAGTTTGGTATTTTCGAGTACAAATGCAGTCCAAACTTTTAGTTTTATTGTAGTTTTTATGAAAAGTGCGACGATAAGGATTTTCGGAATACTGTCGATGAAGCTCCATCTTTTATCATTATGAAACGTAGGTACAATAGGTTGAGTACCATTCGTCCTTTGCCGATGGGCGAGTTTCGTGAGTGTCGTCCACCAACAATTGTTGTGCCAGAAACAAGGGATGCTCTGCGAGAACTGCCTATGCTAGATCATCAATTATTATTATTTTTTTTTTTTTGGCAGGTTTCTTTATTTACAATCTGTCCTATGTGTGGACAATCAGTAAATTGTACGGAATTTCCATTATCAATTACAGTACATTAACTTTTGTCGTGTTGTTGAGGAGGGGTGATAAGTAGATGAGGGGGTAAGGTGGTGAGGGGGTGAGGGGATGAGGGGAGTTCAGCGTCCACGATGAGGCAGATCCAGCGGGTGGTGCCTTTTGAGTCTCCGGATGGTGGTGCTGTTGTCCAAGGGAAACGACCTTTGGGAAAAGTGGGTTTCGGACACGAGGAGGATGTCCACATGGTTGGTCTTGATACAAGAGATCATCATATGACATACCGTTAGTTGGCGACATATTTGGGCTTTATAGGAACCAGCAAACCATTTAATATCACAAAACATTTGGCCGACAGAAAGATTGGTTCTCATTGGATACAAATGGATCAAAATTTGAGCATCACCAGCAAAAAACTCAATTGGTCAATTGGTACGAAGAAATGTTGATGAAATACAGCCACGGTGTTTAAAAATAACAGCTGGCAAATCATGAATCTATGCATCGAGTTAAATCCAACAAAAGTTGATCGCAGACGAATCACTTAAGAGCAAATGGTCACCTGTGTTTTCTTCAAAACCGGAAAATGTAGAAGTATCACCTTTAAAGTGGGGAAAGTGTTTCGAAAATTGGTTTTAACGCATGCAAATGTATATTTACCTTCATTGAGAATATTCGGAAAAACTGAAAGGCGACCTTCGTCGTAGCATCGTATTCAAAACAAATTCAATAAACTTGAATTCTGTATACTCAAAACGTATTTATTTTGTGTTGTTTGATTTGAATTTATCGATCGATAAGCATAAATACAATTTGTAGTATTAGATAATATTATATGTATTTATATATAAATTATATTTAATTATATAATATAACATATGTTAGACCTTTACTTGCTAGCAAACCACTTTAAAGTTCAATGTACATCATAAGATATAAAGTTTTTGTTTTGCTTTTGCGTAATTCTTATTTTTGTCTTTATACAAAAATCACATTCGATTTAAATTTATAACTCGTGTGCATTAAATTTTTGTGTCATTAAATATTTAAGTGTTACTTGTTGATTTAAGCAATTAACAAACTCATTCAGCTTGAGAGTATGTTTCGAGTACATACTGAAGGAATGTATGTACGTAGTTATGTCTATGTGGTTGTAAGTAATTTAAATTTCAATTACAACGTTATGCACAGGAAGATGCTCGCAAGGATACTCACATCAAGCATAGTTTGTGTGGCGAGCAGGTGGCGTGGTTAGTGTACGGGGTTGGGTTCGGGGTTGGGTTCGGGCATTACTTAGTCACTTAGTTGCCTTAGTCTAGGCCTTAAATCTAATGGGCTTAAGTGAAATTCAATTTATTGTACGTATGCAGGGCAGGATCAGGCAGGACAGCAGGGTAGCAGGGTAGCGAAGCATTCCCGGCTAATTGTGGCTTATGATAAATAGTGTTCGTGTTCCCAGCTAGCAGCTGGCAGCCGCAAATGTTGCACATTTGATGGCCTCACACATTTGCAGCTCGTGCAGACGACCCATTGCCCATATGGCCCAACATATAGGGTGGGTCTCGTATGATATATATACACTGTACATAGTACTCTGTACGTATATGCATTTTATGTGCCGACTCACTCGTTTCCTTCGTGTGGCTTTTGCAGAAAACAAAAAGTAAACAGGAAAGAAAACCAACATGAGCTATGATAAATATTTTGCTCATAACTAATACGCTCCGTGGCCTGGGAGGACGACGGGTGCTGGTGCTGATGCTGTTGCTGCATGGGTGACTGTGGCACGTGCCTGGAATTAGCCTTAGATATACTTGGATACGTAGCGCTTCTGGACGAGCCTGCCGGCCTTTTTCTTCAGTATGGTGAAGCGTATTAACTGCTAATCACTGAAGTGCGGCGACTGCGGCGGCATGCGTGGGTAGAGCTGAAAGGATGGCAAGGAGCATGTTTAGATAGCGGAACCTTGTTAATCTGGTTACTGTTACTCACTCCCAGCAGATTACGTGGCACGTAGCCCTCCTCGTCCGCAGCATTTCGTGCCCACCACCATTCGTTCTCGGCATCATCCCCTTTCCGCAGCACGATCAGCGGCTCGTTAACGTGGAATGAGAGCTCGTCATTGTTTTGGGCCTCGTAGGAGAATACAGCGTAGACATCGCCATTGTGCAGGATTCCCAGTTTCTCCTGAACACCTGGAGACATACATGAGTTAATTATGGCTAACTACAGGAATTGAGTGTCTACAATACTTACTGTACAAATACTCGGAGCAGCCGTCAAACCCCTCTTCATCCTCCTCGCACTTTTCTGCAGGTGTCTCGTGATCAGATAGCGTGGAGGCAAACAAACAGGCACCACTCTCCACCAGGAACTTAACCATCGATAGATTGTTGCAGCTGGCGGCACAATGTAGCGGCGTCCAGCCATCCGAGTCCTGGGCATTCACATCGCAACCAAATTCCACAAGGAATCTATAAGGATTAAAATAACATATCAGATATTCCCCTGAAGCTGCTTTCATTTACTTACTTGACGATGTCAAAGTGTCCCGCACAAATGGCATTGTGTAGAGCTGTGATGCCTTCATCATTCGCCGCACTGGGATTGGCCACTTGCATAGCCGTTTTCTTCACCAGCTCCAGTTCTCCCTCTAAGCTGGCATCCAGGAGCAGGGCCAGAGGATCAAAGCTAACTCTTCTCGCCAGCTTGGGTTTGCTAGCAGTGCGTTCTTTGATGCTGCTGTTCGTTGTTGTTGTCGTTGTTGTTGTCGTTGGCGCTGCCATTGTGGTCATTGTCTCCGGCTGCTGCATGCGATCAGTTTCATCCACGCTGGAGCTCGACTGCGAGTTGCTGTCGGGCGAGTGCTGAGGCGAAGGATCAGGTGACAACTTGGCCATCTCTGAATGCTGCTGACGTACTTGTTGAGTTTGTGCTTCCGGCTTACGCATGACCTGAAACTGGCTGGGCTTGGAATTATTCACCCCCATGCCACCAAGGTTACCTCCAACCTGGCTGGACTTGAGACGTGGCTGCTCGAATAGCGGCTGTTTGCGTATGGTCAGCGGCTTCGCCTTGATGGGCAAATTGTCATTGATGTTCAGCGACTGTAGGCCAAAGGTGGCTTGAACTTGACTTGTCTTGGCTGATGCTGGTGCTGGTGCTGATGTGGAGCTTGTCTCTACTGTTGATGGCTGTGTTTGCTCCGTGGGTGACATTTTGCTGGGCTTGGGCGGCAGTGCAGGTCGCGGATCTGTTACCACATTGGGCGCCACTCTATTTACTTTGGGACTGTAGGTGATCATTTTGGGAATGGCACTACTGCCGCTGGAGACAGAAGTGGGCGCCACGCTGCTAATGGGCTTGCGAGGAGGCACTGCCAAGTTACCCAAGCCCGCCTGCACTTGAGCCGGCAGGGATTTCGGCTTGAGCAGTTGGCTCTCCGTCTGGCTGGATGTGGTTCCGGTGCTGGCGTTAGACACGGCCATGGCCACGGATTTGCTGACCGCACCCAGGGGCATGCTGTGTACCGTCAATTGCTGTTGCGTATTGCGCTCCAGCAGCGTTTCGCTTGTTACAGCAATCTCGTTTTTCTTTTGCGCTGGGGAGGCGGATGGTGGCTCTAGCGATTCCTTCAATGCTGGGAAAGTTGCCTGCTGGTTGAGCTTACTTATTAAAGCCGAGGCGGTATTGTTGCTGCCAATGCTTTTGGGTATTTTGCTGGTGGGAGCTGTTGGAGGTGGGGAAGTGGTTGTTGAGGAAGCTGCCGCTGCCGCTGCAGCAGCTGCTGCAGCTGCGGCTGCCGCCGCCGCTTCTCTATCCCTCTTCTTGGGCCCCACTTCCGCATAAATGTGAGTCGTACTGTCCATGGCCTCCGTTTGCGCCTGCTTGCGCTGCTCCGCCTCCGTCTTAGTGGGAGCAGCTCCACCAGCCGCCCTCAGCAACTTCTTGGCCAACTTGGACTCGTCACTTTCGCTGCTCTGGCTTTGGCTCTGACTCTGGCCACCAGCTGGCGCTGAGCCGGCAAAGAAGCCACTCCCAGGCGTCATCTTAACATGGGCCAAGTCCTGAATGAGCTGATTCTGCTGATTTGTGTTGGCCGTGGCCGCCGCATGCTTCAGCATATTGCCTGCACTCAGGTAGTTGGCCGTCGATGTGATGGTCGACTTTTGTGGCGTATGAATGAAAGGCTCTACGGCTGCCACATTGCCTCGTGCACGACCAGCTACAGCGGCAGCTGCTGCAGCTGCCAGCTGATTGACCTGCTTCTGCAACAATTGTTGCTTCAGGGCAGCCACGCCCCCGTGCTTGGATAAATTCGAAACGGGGGCCGGCGGCTGTTGATAGGCGACGTTTTGTTGCTGCTGCTGCTGTTGTGCCGCCGGCTGTTGCTGCTGTTGATGTTGTTGCTGATGCTGCTGGTGATGGGTGTTGGCCTGCTTTTTGCGCTGCAAGCGAGTCTGTAGCTCGTAAATTCTCTGATCCACCGAGCGCAGCTCCGCCTGACGCTGCTGCAGTGCCTCTCGTTGCATATGCAATCGCGCATCCTGCTGTAGCGACAACTGGTTACGGTACTGCGAATGGCATAAGAACAGGAGTAAAGGCAGGAAATCAGCATCATCACTTCAATTAGTGTTGCTTTTTGTTTGCACTTACCATCAGTTCGCGTCGCAGCTTTTCCAGCTCCCGCGATGCCTGCGGAGGCAAGGACTGGGCCACGCCATTACCTGCCGCTGCCAGCAGATTGACCGGACACCGTCGGTCGCGTCGCAGCTCCTCTAGTTGTCGCGTCAATGCCTCCACTTTGGCCACTGCCAGACTTAGCTCCTTCTCCTTCTCGCTGAACAGCGCGCGAATCGAGTCCAAGTCATTACCTAAGCACAAAAGTTAAACGGATTAGAAATGCCATAACTCAAACAGCGCGCTAAAATTTCCTCCGTCCGCCTCTAATGAGGTTAAAGCCATTTTGGAAACTAATTGCTCTGGGCGAACCAAGGCGACCAGTCTATATAATGTATAAAGAAGGCGTGGTCCCATAACTATTGAAGTTTGGAAGCGAACGCGAGCTGGGGCAAATGGGGCTTACCGCTTAAAAAGGACTAGGAATGATTTACTTGAAAGCTTTTGAGATTGCTTAAAACTTTTTCACACACACACAAATATTGTAGGTGGAATATTAAGAGATTACCTTAATCCCAACGAGAAACTAGCACAGAACATTGAGAAAGTAAGTTGAGAAAATGAAACAGTTGCGCTGAGTAAAAGAAAATTCAGCTGACAAAAACTGTTTAGAGAGGAGTGCATATATAGTTTTTAGGAACTAAAGAAACTAAATTTATTTAATGAAACATATCTCTAAATTTAAGATGTACACAAGCTTGTGTTCATCAAGGCCATGCTAAAACAGTTCAGGACCTATGACATGCATTTGTGGGAAGCTGCTAGCTTCTTCAATCTCAAAACTTTGGAAAGATTTCAAGCATTTGGGGAGGATATAATCGACATAATCAAATGTTCTTTGTAAAGTGACATTTCATTTTTCCATTTGAAATCTTCCATATAACATTATTTTAACATTTCGAATGCTGTTTAACAAAAGCTGGTTGGCACGCGTGCTAATCTGGTCACACTGGCTAATACCAAATGGATTTCATATGTTTGTTGTTTCTGAAGCATAGAAGGAAGCATCTCCGATCCTATATATATATTCTTAAGGTTCTACAAGCTTCGGGTATCCGAAGTAAGCATTCGTCTCTTATTTAATGTTCAAGGTCGTCAATGGAAGTGAAAGGAGCATGAGATTCCAGGTGCGTCTTTTGAAATTAAAAATTTCTATTGTGGCACGTGAAAAGTAAAAATTAACTTGTGAAATTTAAATTGCGCTTGAAGTTTAAGCTGAAGTGGCAGTTAGTGCTAACAGAACGATGTGAAAACGGCCAGTCGTCTAGTCATTTATCATATAAGTTTCAAAATGTAATCGTTTGAGTATGAATTATGAATTTCTAGACACAGATGATATATTTAAAATTTAGTTTCACATCTTCCCGCTTAAGACTAAACTGTACTGTACTTTGACAGTTACAGCGAAGGCAAAGTGAAGCTTAGCTTAGCTTACAGAGAAGATGTGAAAAAAGCCCTCAGTCTATCAGGGAATATTGATTCATAAAATAGTCTTTCCCATTCCTCTTCAGGTTGCTTCAACCATTTTCAAAGTTCAACTTTAAAATTGTACTTACAAAACTCTTGAATTTGTACCCAAACGGTGTTTTCTTTCCTACATTCTCAAGTAAAAGTTTTCCGTCTTGTCCTTTACGTGTGGACAAAGTGTTTGGGAATAATTAAAATATCATTTTTAGTGGCTGCGAGAGATTGTACATAAACTTTCCACATGTTTTCCATGTCGCTGGCAATCCTTTTCGCATACATTAACTATTTTATAATCGTTTGCATATTTTCGTAATTCCATGTCAACACGGTTTAGCATGCCGGCTGTTGAGTCCAGGATAGCCTTTAGACCTTTTTGTGCCGCCATGAGATTCCTGTCTAAACTAATTATGACCACAATAAGGCCAAATCTCATTAACATAATGGTCATGTGTGTGTGTGTGTGTGTGTTTGTGTGTGAAGGGGCTTACACCGCCAATGCCAAACATTAACATCACCATCTTTGGCAGCCAAGCTCAAGAGGGGGCCCACAGGCAATCATAAGGACAACAAAGTGGCACACAAACATAAATTAAATCCTCACACGCACAGCCAACCATGGACATAGACATGGATATGGGTATGAAGTGGCAGCGTTGCCCATTGCCGCCACTCAACACGGTTTTAACACATGTTAATCCCAGGCCCAGCTCACACGCCCCGCTTTTGAGCCAAAGCGATGTTGAGCGGCGAGGGGCGCGGGCAACGAGCTCGAGAGGCTCATGGTAGACATGCGGTGCCTTACTCAATTGGACTCATAGCCTAACCCAGCCGTGTTAACCGTAAAGCCCTATCTGGACATGCTGCACTTGTCAGAGGAGTGGAGCGGAGGGGCGGAGGGATTGCCTCTGCTGCATACTCACTCAGCGTAACATTGTAGGTCTTCTGCAGGTCCACTTGACCCCGTAAGGCTCGCAGCCGTCGCAGTTTTGTCTCCTGTGCCTCCACACGCTCCCTCAGACGTCGCAAACGTTCGCCCTCGGCACTGGCCACCGCGCTGCGCACCTCCTGCGATTTGAGGAAGCGCAAACGCTGCTCCTTAGTGGCCAGCAGCTGGTGCTGGCTGTCGATTTGCTGTTGCTGTCTCAGTGCCATCGCCCTCAGTTCGGCTGACGTCAGCCTGCTGGGCACCTGGAATTGGAATGAATAGGATTAGCTGGATTAGTATGGCAGCATAGGTGGGCGTACGTGTGGACAGATCGTTAGAGATGCAGTCAGAGATAAGCAAGGTGTCGACGTCCTCTCGTCGATGGTGTCAAAGTGAAAATGAAATTTCACAATTTATAATCGTAATCTTAAGCGTAAACTTTCAAGTCAACTTGCCGTTGCCGTTGCCGTTGTGGTCACGGTCATGGCCGGCTGGCTCCTCCGACTCCGGCTTAGACTTTGACCATAAATCAAGTTATGTTTGTGTGTGTGAAAAATGAAAGCTAATTTGCTGACTTTTTTCATACATTTCGGTGACAAGAGACAAGAGAAAGGAACCCTCAGATAAATAGATTAAGCCTGTGCCATGTCCCAAACTTCTCCACACAAACACAAACACACACAAAGCGCTACTTACATTGAGCTTGGGCTCCGATGTCACCACTCGAGTGGGACTGAGACTGCTGCCCGGTGCGGCGGCGGCGGATGACGATGATAATGATGCCCTCGAAGCGGGCATCATTGAGGCGGGTGGCATTTTCGGCAGGCTGCCCGAAACGGGTCGGCACACGCAGGTTAACATTGAGTATTCAAATCGGAATTTAGATATATTCGTATTTTATGTTGATTTCTTTTTTTTTTAACACGTTGTTGTTGCTGTCGTTGTTGGTTGGTTTTCTTTGGTAGTTTTTCCTTTTCGTTTGCTTTCTTTGTGTACTTAAAAATGCACTTGCTTTTGGTGTTATTCACGGGGCACGGGGCACGGGGCACTGTGAGCGCACGTATGTGAGTTTCGGCTCAATGCAGAACGCTGTCCTTGGTCCTTTGCATGCAACTTTGATGCTGTTAGTGTTGATGACGTTGTTGGTGTTGTTGTCGCCTGACTGCAGCAGCAAATTTGTTTTTATTGTTCAAGAAGAAATATAACGATGCGAGACGGTTCGGGCCATTGGTCGGCTGCTGCTGCCGCCTCTGTTGCCTCTACTGTTGCTGCTGTTGTTGCTGTTGGTAATGATGATGGCGATGATGGTGATGGTGTTGATGATGGTTGGTGACGACGCTGGCTTCTACTGCACCATAGACTCAAAACCAGCTGGCGCCTTTGCCTTGTATTCGTTAATGGATTTTCAATTCAGTGCCTGATTGAAAGCATACTTTGTATGCATGTGTATGTGTGTGTGTGAGTGTGTATCGTTGTGTCGGTGTGTATGCGTGGGTGTTTGGCTTTGTTGTAGTTGTTGGGTTGTCATTGGTAACGGGACAGTGCCAACAGCTAACAGCCCAACAAGCCTACAGCCAACAGCCGTGACAATAACATCGCTCGACGGGGCGGCAATCACAAGTACCAGCAACAACAGCAACAACAACTAACAGCCACAGCAATAACAACAACCACAGTTAAAGCCATAGTTGCGTGTATATAACCGCTCGTCGCACTTACAGTTACAAGAGTCAGCAACAAAAGAGGGCAACACATATACATATAGTAGGGGGAGTTAAAAACACAACTAGTAGCAAAACGGGAAGGAAACGAAACCCGACCACCGGCGTACACCAACTGAGTGGCCGGCGACCACCACCCACAAAAGCAAGCAGTTGCCACACCCACCCACCCACACACCCACACACACACACACAGACACACACAAAGCTAAACATTGAGCAAACAATGAAATGTCGTCATGTTGCCAAATGGAAAAGGAATACGACTACTGTGACTCTGAGTCTCAGCTGAGTAGTATGAACGTTGACGGTGACTGTGACTGGGACAACTGGCAATGTTTGAAGCTAGCGCCAGACTCACTGCCATGAATGTGAATGTGGAATATGGATGTGTCTCCTGCGCGACATGTCAACAGCTGTCAACGCTACACAATTGGCTTCAGTCACACTATGGCAGGCGGCAGTCACCAATGCAGCGCAACCCCTTTACCCCTTAACTCTTGGTACCTCCCCTCCCACCAGCAAAAGTGAACCCAAAGCCCCAGTTCCAACCGCAGAGACCCCAAAGTCCCACACAGAAGCTTCAATTTAGATGCCGAGCAATGCAGACAACGCTGATCAATGGCCGCCACAGCGCAATTGCATTTGCAGAGCGTGAGTTGAGGAAACAGAAGCAGCCAGAGGCAGAAGACAGAGCTATATATGGAGCCAGGGCCATGAGCTGATTTACCATTGCGCACACAATCTCAATTTATTGCGTCTTTTATGGGTAATATAAAAATATATATACGCAAGTATATGGATGCAAGTATGTATATAAAATCAAGGGACAGATACGAGTACAAAAAAAAAGCCACTGAATAAAAATTGTACAATATTAAAATCGAACAATGGTAAAAATCTCAAGGAAATTGCCAAAGGGTCTGGAAAGGGTGGAAGACCGAAAGTAATTTTCGCGGAAACATTCTTCCACATTGACTTTCGAATTACATATATGCATATGCATCTGGTTGTATAAATAAGATACTTAAACCTAAATATGTAATGCCTTTATAAGTACGAACAAATTGCATAAAGGCAAAACTTAATACATTTGTGGTTCCGAAAGGAATCAACGATAACTTGAATGAATTGAGCACAATTTTCGTCAGAAATTGATCAAAAGAATGAAAGTGTTTGCTTCAAGCATTCTGTTCTTACATTAGAAATTTTTATATAATTTTGATATAAAAAAGCTTAGCACTCAAGTCCTATTAATTAATGTCAGCATTAATCGTCCATCTTACAATTTTGGCGCTAAGCCCTTTGGCAAGTGTAAGTGAGAGGAAGATAAAGCCAAAATATTACGGCTTCTTGAAATTCGAAATGAAGAATTCATTGCAAAATTGAGAATTGATTCTAGATTTTTACTCCAATTCCAGATTTATGTTCTTAAATTAAGACTTGAAATAAGTGGAACATTTTCCAGATAACAACACAAATTTACGAAAATTTCAATGGAAACCAAAGCTTGCATAACTTTCAAAGAAAAACAGCAGCTAAGGTTAGTTATTTTAAAATACAATTTATCATATTTAAATATAGATAAAATCTTACAAATATGATATTAGACTAAAGCTCTTTTTCACATCTTCCCATTACCACAAACTACCATTTCATTTGACACTTCAAACGCAATTTAGTTTTCACATGTTCACTATAAGCCTTGATTTTAGTGTCACCTCGTTTAACTTTTTCACACTTCAAGAGCCAATTCAGAACCTTTCTTCATCTGACAATGCCCTTTTTCGTTTGAAATGACAAAAAAAACGCACCAGATAAAGCCTTTTTGACTTGCATTGGCGATTTTGAATTTGGCGCATAGCAACAAGATGAAAATACACAACAAAAATAATACTCAACTACATGAAATTCATTTTGTATTTTACCAGTGTGACCAGCTTTGGTCACACAGCCTTGGAAATGTTAAAATATTGTTAAAAGTAAGATGTAAGAATGAAAACGTAATCCAGTACAGCCTTTTTCTACTGCTCAAAAATCGTCTTCAGCAACTGCCAGAGCGCTTCACTTTTGGTTCTCCCCTCCTTTTGTCTTTTAGTTAATCTGATTAAACTGGGAAGTCTTATACACTGGCTGAAAATTAATTAACGACCAAAGTCTACAAGTCCATAATCTATACATAATTTCAATGGACCTGCTCGAATGTCAGAATCCAAGCATTCTGTGCACACAGTCTGATAATTAATCAGCTGCACTTGCAGTGCGTTCAAAGATAATTAATTTAAGAAGATTTGCATAGCAACTCAATGCACCCACCCATGCCAGAACTTCCATTATCTACTCAGAGCATTAATCCACTGGCAGCCAACCCTTCCCTTGTTGAGAATATTTGAAACTTATAGTAAAGTTTGTACGAGAAACAACAACTTTTACCAAAGCATTGAAACCACAAGTAGCGGTAACGTCTATTGCACAATCGAAGTTGAGGCAAATATTTTCGCCGAATATTTTCCAATTAACAAAGTTTGTCATAATAACTCGCTGGAATGTTCGGCATGTAACGAGCAATGTGCTTCACATTTTTCCAGCCATTTATAGGCAATGATGATCAGGGCCATGGAGAGGCGGGGGCACCAGCAGAAGCACAAGCACAAGCAGCATGAGTCCTTTCTTTTCTTGTTGCCAAAAAGAATTTCAAACATTTTTGCTGGCGTAGCGCACAAAAAACGCAACTATTTATGTTGCATAGCGTGGGTGCAGGCAGGAGGAGATATTGGGTAGGGTAGGGGGGAGGTAATAGTAGCAAGAGAAAAAGAGGTGGCAGCCAATATAATTGTACATTGAAAGACGTCTTCGTGCGACTTCGTGGCTAACATTGTGTATAGTTGTTGTTGTTGATGTTGTAATTGTTGCTGTTGCTTGTGAGCAACAAGCATTTTATTGATTTTAGCCCTTTTAGTGCCTAAGGGATAAATGCAGAGGCATGGTGCAGGGGCCGTGGCAGAGACGAAGCGGGGTATTAGGCGACATCGCGTGCTCGCACGTTTATTGCTAATTTTTGTTTTAACTTTTTTTCCCAATGCTTTTTGTCGTTTGTTTCTCTCTATCTCTCTCTCTTTCCCGCACTCGCCCTATTTTCTAATATCGTCCTGCTGGCTGGTTTCTGGTCCTTGATCCTTGACAGTAGTTCTGGGCACGTCGTTGCTGCACATTTTGAAATCGATTACAAACAGGATATGCACTACGGAAGCGTGTTTTATGGCAGCGTCCAAAGCGATTAGCCCCGTGACAGAGAGCTGTCGTGCAGTTCCCTTCTCCCTCCCACCGCTCCCTCATGGCATGCCTGTCAAGAATTGTGCGAGTATTGCGTGGGGCTGTTTAGCTTTCTCTGTACTGCTTAGCCAGTGCTGTCCGCCTTTGTGGCATTTTGTATTTTAATTAATTTGCCTGACATTGGACAGCAGGCGTCAGGCGAGCGGGGAAAGCTTTACATGATCCTGGACAGGCCATCAACAGCACCACCAGCGGCAGCAAAAGCACTAGCCACAGCCGCAACGGCAAAAGTTGAGCCACAGAGTTTGCCTCGAGAATGTTGGCAAAGCAACTTTTGGCAATTTGTGTGCAGCGATGGAAGACGAATGCCAGCAAGGACACTGGTATTGGTATTGGTGGTAGTGGCATCTACCTGCAGTCCTTAAATGCTCATGCCAAATGCCAATGCGACATAGGCCCCCTCCACATCGCATCACACCACATGAGCTGAAAGTTTGCCTCAGTTCAGTTAGTTACTGGAGCACACATTAGTGGCACTTTGGTGCTGCTGCTGCTACTGCTGCTGATGCTCCTTTTCAATATGCTGTGGCAAACGGCTTGTTCCAAGTGGTTTCAGTTGCGAGTGGCGAGAACTTTTGCCCACTCATGTGAGTGAGGGAAAAGGAAACAAAACGCTGCTCTGACAGTAGTGGTGGGGACTTAAGTCGTCGCTCACGCGAAGCTTCTCACTTTTGGCAGCTTTGAAATGCTTGACGTTTTGTTGATGATGTCCTTCTGCCAATTTCCAGAAGTTGTTCCTGGTGATGCCTCAGCCGCTGCCGCCTACCGTGCGGTTGCGGTTAGTTTGGGGTTTGCTTGGGGTTTCGGCCTCGGTTTCGGAGTTTTTCGTCCAGAGCCCAATACGTTGCGTTGTAATTTAACTGACCAGCATTCGTGCCGACGCTGTGCCTTCATTTCTTTTTCTGCCATTTCAGTTTTGGTCAGAGCCCCAGCCGCCGCCGGACGATTTCGTGCCAAACGCTTAACACTCAACAAAGTTGAGAGTTGAAGCAATTTTCCGCAAGAGTAATTAAAGCTCAACGTTTGTACCCATACGATACATACATATAGGCGACTGGCTGACCTGTTTGCTTTTAAATGAGCGAAAATTGGGCGAGTTCGTTCAAGGGCGTAAAATTGAAATGGCCATTTGAATTGGAAAGGTGGATCAAATATAGAGAGCTTTTTCGTCTCACTGGCTAATGAATATAATGCAGATATTTGTGAAAGAAGTCAGCAAAGTTAAAAATAGGGCTGCAGTGAGGTTTCAGCAGTGCCAGAAATGAAGTGGACAATGATATATTCGTTCCTTTTTCTTATTTTCTATGGAATCCTATCTAATATGAAGGGAATTTTCATTACTTTATATGAGAAGCATCTTCAATGTCTATGACCAAATTGGAAATATGTATTTTGCTGATTGAGTAGATATTTTGCTGATTTTCAATATAAGCAGGGGGATTCCATATCAAAATAGGGGCAAAACGATTGAACGATTGATCGGAAATGGGAACAGGCCCGATATATAACTGCTGATATTCTAAATAGTTCAAAATTTAGGCACTCTTTTAAAAAGTTTTATATATTCAGGGAAATGTCACTCCACAACAAGTTGATAATACACAAATAAACTGTCGAGCAATCTGGAAGTACGCTCTCACTTTGAGAAGATCCATGTTCTTCAAGTTTTGAGGAAAATCACAAGCGTTCGCCTTACTCAGCGCAATTCAACTCTGTACAATTATTTATACATTGAACTCATTGAAGATGAGCTAAATTATGTGAAAAGGATAATCACCCCAAACAAAGCAGCAGATGTTTTACTAGCACTCTTAAAGTGATTAGCAAAATATGTTCATAGTTTTTCAAAATTTTCGAGAATTAACACGCACATCTTGGTAAGCTACATCAGAACTTATGATAGCAATATATATTTGAACTCAACTGAAAGGTTTCGTCGATGATAACTGGTAACACTCTGGCAGAAATCTTGACCACGCTCTTGGTATAACAACGGCTAAGAGAGTTGTGTTTCAGGCTTTAACGATGAGTGTTGCACAAATGTTGATGTTCAACAAGGTACCAGTATGTTGATTGAGAATGAAGGAGAAACTACTTGTACATTTTAAGCTGAAGTCTGTCGTAGTTACTTATTTAACTTAACTCAAAAGCTTTTCTTTATTAAATTCATAACTATATTATCACACATATATGTTTACTTGAAGCATATTCATGGCCACTCAATCGTTCTACAATCATATGTGTTAATTAACCCAATTCTCAGCCTTTTACCCACATAAGTCCATCATCTACCGCAAAAAAAAAGAAGGTTATTGTCATTGACATTGTTTTAAATTGATTAAGTGTCCCGGAATCCGGAGATCAGAAATATTTTCGCAATTGTTTTACATTTTAATTGTTTGGCTATTTGAAATTTTAATTTAATGCTTTATTGAATTTATCAGTTGGCTGGAAGCATTTTCGTCGTGCTGCCCATTGGCTACTGCTGTTGTTATTTAATAATTGATGTAAAAATAATAAACAAATTGTAACATAAAATGTACACGGCAACTGTGAAAGCAATTGATTCAACATGAGCAACAAAATGTAAATAAAATGAACAGAACAGCAGCAGCAGCAGACATAGCTCGAAAAGCAAACAAACAACGAAAAGAAAAAATGTATAAAAGAATAATGTTTCACGGAGCGTATGCGCATTAAAAATGTACGCACATTTTTTAAGCGCGGATTATGCTGACCAAGAAATGGTCAGGATTGGTCTGGTCTGGTCAGGTCAGGTCAGGTCAGGGCAGGCAGCAACAGCAGCAGCAAATTGATGCAATAAATCAGAAATTAAATTTTAAATTGGTAAAAAAAAAAAATAACAAATACGCTGAAATGTTTGTTGGCTGTGAAGGCGCTGCTGATTGTCTGCAAATAATAGTTCAATTTCTTGAACATTAATTATGGAGGAGCTGCTGCCTCTTAGGCATACTTGTCAGTCGCCAATTTTGCACTCATGAAAAATTTCAAATATTTCGAAATTTAATATAAAGATAATTGATATAAAAATGTTTTGTTTTTGGAACTTTTTTTTAAACTATATTTGGGGTTCATTTTAGCTTTTCTTTCTTATTATTGAATATGTAGTTGCTAAGAATTTCTCCATTTCATACATTTTGTTGTTGCTCTAGGCCAAAATTTGAATTTCTAAAAAGGCAGCATAAAAGATTGAGCTGCTTACTAAATCTTTGAAATTTTTTCTCTAATTTTAGACGATTTTTGAAAATCTATTCAAGCATATATGTTACTAGTTTTTAGAGAAATTTCTTATCTGTTTTTCAAATTCAATTTTGTTTGAATTTCCAAATTTGCAGCGCATTATTCACTTTCTGAGTGTAGCAATATTAGCCTGCATATTTGAGTCTTCTGAGTTGATGGGAGCTTACTGACTGACGCAAGCTTCATAACGTGTGAGTCCGAGTCCGAGTCTGAGTCTGACTTTGACCAACTGACCGTCGCCGTCGCTTCCACACAGCTGTGTTGGGACTCATGCTCATTTTTGTCTGAAATGTTTTGTTGAAACTTTTTACAGTTGTAATTATTATAAATAAATGAAGCGCAATTTGGTAAACGGACGTTGCCTTTTTGTAGATGATGTTATTTCATTTGCTGTAGGCGTGCCTGTGGGGTCAGCCCCGGCCTTCTGAATGTCGAGCAGTTGCTCAAGTTGTCCTTGATTCGTTCGTTCGTTCGGTCGTGTGTGCTTGTCTGTGTGAGTGTTTGTGCCGGTCTGTTTATTATTAACTTGAATGACGCCCAAAATTTGTTCATTTCCAGAGCTGTCAGAACATTTTGGAAAAGGAGTTACACAGATCGACCCAAACAGTATGCGTGACACTCACTAAAATTAGACATCACACACACACACAAACACAAACACATGACTCGAAATTGGAAATGGAAATGAGCATAGTATGTGCCAGCTTAAATGTAAATGTAAATGTTAAACCCTCTCTGCATGACAATTATTCACAACTGTTTGCTGCTGAAGTTGTTTCTCATTTCGATTTCATTGCGACGTGGTCAAATCTGAACGAAATTCTGATTCTGGTAAGTTTTCCAGATTCACTTTCATTCGAATTGCTTGGTGGCCATTTAATGTGCTGCGTAATGTTTTATAAATTATGCAAAGTGGGCTATTAAAATTTATTGCCTGCCAGTATGGCACAAAATAACTTTCTGATTACAGATAAAAATCGTTAAGGATATACGTATTTTTTAATGGCTTTTGTCAAAGCGATTTCAAATCCACAAAGAGTTCAGCGAATCAGTAGTTGCCATGCATAGTTCTATGTGAATGTTTTTTATTAAATTACTAAGTCGAAAGTTGAGATTGCAATCTGGTCTGCTGGCTGCTGGAAGCTTTGATAAGTTTTCATTGAATTTGTTAGTTCCGCATTGCAAATGATGAGGCACAGGCAGACAGCATCAGCAGCGCCACAGTGGAGACAATAAAACACCAGAAAGTCACAGACAAAATAGACAACAGAATGGCAAACAAGAATTTCTATTTCTATTTCAATTTTGTTTGTTCTAAATTTTCTATATTTTGTCTGCAACTTAATAAGTAAGAAAAATTTTGTATTTAGCAGGCTCGAGGTTTATGAATCATAGTTTATTTAAAATAACCTTCAGCTATGAGTCTTCATTTTAGTTGGTGGCTTAATGTATAAGCTTGAAAGGCTTCAAAAGGCTTGAAAAGTCAAATCGTTTCCACTAGTCTGTTCAAGGTCGTTGGGCTCTTTTAATTGGCTTATATGTAGACTAAGGCTTTTGCATTGCATTAAGTTTGAAACATCCTGTCTTATTCAAAATAATGTTGCACAATTTCCACAAACTAATCGTCTAGGCTCACATAAATAACCTTAGTCCTTAACTTTCTCAACTGTCATCTACTTCATCTACTCTTCATTTACTGTACTTAACCATGCTTTTACCTTCAGGTTATATTAATTATTGACTCAGGCATCCGCATGTTGACAACTTTTGGCCAACATTTGGGTAAATGTGTGAAAGCAATCATCCAAAGAACAACAATGATAGTAAATGTTTTGTCTGCCGCTTGATTAAAACAACATTTACGCAACGATTTGCAAAAAGAAACCAATTCCAAGCGAACAAAAGTCAAATAGCTTAAGGGCAATCCAACAATCCAGGGCCAAGCAAGAGGATAAAGTGGATGAGAAAGCTCAGGCGCAGGCGACAGGCAGACAGAGCCACATAAAGACATGAATTAAACTCTTCAGTTGCAGCCCAAGGCAGCGACAGTAAGTAACAATGCCCTGGCAAGGGCATTTATTGTAATTTGAAATCAATCAATATCACGCATACGCCCCATAAAAGACACCCGCATGGTACTTGTATTTACTTTCGCCAAGGGAAAAGAAAGTAAAGCAAGGCACACAAAATCACGTCCATGTCCTCACCTCTTCAACTATGTATATAGCCACACAGATTTTGCTCCCTCTGCCTCTGCCTTGGCCCCTATCCACAACAAACTCTCGCTCTTGGCTGGCAATCAACTTCTTCCGTTTAATACTTATTTAATTAAGTTAATGTAGTTAAATCTTCTTAAGCAAATATTTCCATCTGTTGCGAAAACGAGGCGAAGCGGCAGTGGCTGTCCAACACAATGCAAAGATAAAACGGTCAGCCCACAGCCCAGCCTGCCACTTCCTTGCCAGCACCAGCTCTTCAGCTACTCGAGTTGCAGAACCAGAACCAGGCCAAGTCAAAAGGCGCACACAAAAGGCATTCACTAAGTAGACGTTTTTTTTTTTTTTTTGGTGGAAAACTTTTTCATCGACGAAGACGACAGATTTGCGACATCAGCGCAAGGTCCAGCCACACAGAGTGAAACCACACAGAGATGGGAGAATGGGGTGCTGTTGGCGCTGACACTGGCTACTGACCAGGCCAGGACGAGCGAGTCATTAATATTAAGTAATCGTGAAGGATGCTCTCTGGTGTATAATACGCTGGGCCGTACCAAAATCCAGCCCAGCTTAGCCCAACTCATGCGAAGCTAACCAACCTGTGCATTGAAGTTCATGAACCCTCTCATTGGCCGACCGACCGACCGTGAGCATTGTGTGGTGTGGATTGGGATTGACCATGAGTGTCGACTGAGGTCGTAAATTCCACTCCACGCTGCACGGCAAAGGCCAAGCAAACAGCCTACTGGCTGCCGCCTACTTTCAATGTCTCACAATGGACAGATTAGTGAAGTGCTAAGAGCAAATGAGCTCTCTCAAACACACGCACACACACACACACAGGGGACAAGGAAACGTAATGGAGTGCGTGTGTTTGGGTGGTACAAAATGTTAGGGTGGTATAAAATGTTGTGACTTTGCAAATGCTAAGTAGATCATCTATTATATTAAGTAGTAATATTGTATTGTTCGATAAGTCAATCGATTAATGTGATTAATCGAATGTGAAAGTTGCACAATTACAATAATGAAGGTGCAATCATCGCAATTGGGATAGCGTCTGCCTATCTTTATACCAAGAACCAAGCTTATTATCCTTCAATAAGTTGGCCATGACAAAAAAATACACTTATTTGCCTGTAGATTTGTAATAATAATGAAATATTTCACGCTATAGCAATTTGTATAATCCATTATAAGCTGATGTCTTGGAGGCGAGTACAGTGAATGGATGAATGGACAGCCCAATACTAACGTAGTCCACAGGGACATTTCTAAGTATTTGCTGCTTGTTGGCAGCCAACAAATTTTAGCTGCTGCCAACACAATGTTGGGTCATCGTCTCTGTTCGTCTCACTAACCATATAAAAAATAATTCTGGCCAACGATTTTGACGAAGGCCAAACTTTCAATGCAGTTTAGAAATATAATAGAGTAATTGGGATTCCGAAACAGAGTCCTACTATCTTGTAAAGAACTTGAAATTCATCTTTCTGTTCTCTGTTAAATTAATCATTCAAGTTTTTGAAGTTCTCAAGATGAATAAAAGAACGGCTCTGAGTTCAAGTCATAACTTCAGAAGAAAAAACTATTGTCAAAACATAAACATCAGACAAATGATGTCATCTTGTCAATTACAAGTCGGCTATGAAAAGTGCATTATTTTCCAATATTGTTAATTAAAAAACATATTTATAGTTTTAATGTGTTTTAAGGTTAACCTTATATACCCGTGCAGAACTATTAAAAAGGAGGGAAAACTAAGTAGCCCGATCATTATAACATTTCGTCAACAAACGTGTATGATTCTAAAACGTTTTTCCTTGAGAAGTGACAATAGGCAGCGAAGCAAACTTCATTATATTTTCCTTTGAATTCTTTGTATATGCATAAAGACGTTCTGATGTACAAATATAAAAATACAATGTAAACTTTGAAGTGAGTGAGAAGTGAAGTGAACGGAGCATTCTGTTATTTGTTTTCACCTTTCTCTCTGTCTCACCCGCACACACACACCAGACAGCGCTCATACTATTTGATCAGCAACAGCAAATTTGCTAGCGCCATCTATCGCACAGTGTACATTCTACATCTGTGTTTAGATGGCAGGCCATATGATACAATGATCCCATCTTGACGATCTTGCAGCTCACAGCAGAAATAAGTCTATGGTCGACAGACAGATAGACGGACATCGCTATATCGACTCGCCTGTTTACGTTACTTTCTTCTATGCATTACAAATATCGTGACAAAGTTATAACACCCTCTGCAAGGGCGAAAAACCCGGTAATAGATATCTTATTTTTAAGCCACAATAAATTGATATATGTAGAAGGTCTTAACCTTTAACCTTTCTCAATATTCTATTACGAGCATACTGAGTATTATATTTCAAAATGAAGCAATTTAAAAGTTGCTTTGTGCTTTGCGAACTTTTTTGTGTGAAAATTGTCTAAAATTAATGAGCCAAAGATATTTGTGTGTACATTTTTAACGACTTTTTTGGGCCTCGGCCAATGCATGTTGAAACTCATTTAATGTAATTTCTAGCACCTTTTCAACCCCCTCCAAATCCCACATTCTTGACCGAAATTCAAATTAAACCAACATGCTGCTGGTGCTGGTGCTGGTGCTTGTCGTGATCCTCGCATCTCGTCCTACTCCTACCCTTTTTTGCTGACCTGCTTGAGGGGCTCGCATTCCTTCGGGCTTAAAATGCACATTAAGCTTAATTAACAAATTCATGTACGTGAAGGAGACGTGCCCGCAAATGGGCTGCCATGTGAATGGATAGATGGATATCACACATCACAGCTAATGGACAACATTTAGGATTAAGTTGGCCGAAAATACAGCGAAGAGGCCAACAACTTTATGTATGCAAGCCTTTGTTCCCAACTAACGAGAAGAGTAGAGCAACAATTTTCAAATAGTTTTCACTTTTGATTAAAACGTTGCACACAAAATTGCCTGCGGTGGACCAGGATGAACAGCAGGAGAGGCAGAAGCAGCAGAAGCAGAATAGTTACCAACGATTGTGCAAATGTAAATAGAATTGCGGCAGCTTTGGGTAAACATTGCTGCCGGCTACCTGCCACCTGGCTGGACAATCCCTCCACTGGACATGGTTGTCGCACACTTAACAAATTAAAATCCCACAACTTTTGCTAGGCTCACGGGAGGAGATGGAGATAGCGGCGGGATATGAGTATATTGCAGTGTGTAAACTGCAGCTGTAGCTGGCAAGTGGGCGTGAATCGCGTTGCTAAGCAGCGAGTAAATGCAAATGCAATGTATAAATGGCAAGGGCAAGTGGCAGTTCAGGTTGCGTGTTGTTATCCTTTCTGTATCTTTATTAAAATTCGCAGGAGCATGGGCTATGGGGGGATGTGGGGAGGTAGGGCGTGCGCCTTTTCAATGCCCATAAAGGAAGTGCTTGAACAAAGCATAACTTATGCAGCAGATGTAACCAAGAGGCGGCCACAGCACATGACCTATGTATGATCTGGCCTCCACCATCCACATGCAACCCCAATCCCAACCTGTACGCAGTAGGCAGCAGGGAAACAAAAGATGCCGCGGATGTGGGATGTGAAATGTGGAATGAACAGGTAGATAGGCAGAGAGTCCTTGCCCTGGGCTAAGCCAAGTTTTGCAGATTGCAGTTGGCCAACGGGGCGTATGAGCGCTAAATAAGTGCGCTTCTCTGCGGGAAGAAGCTGCATGCAAAAAAAAATATGAAATTGCGCTCATTAAGCAAATTCAGGACAGCCAAGCCAAGCCGTAGGTTGGGGCAGGCCGTGGGTGTGGGTAACTGAGGCAGTCTAGTCATTTATTTCAGATATTGCAATGTGCGCGGCACTCGAAACGTCAGCGTCAGCCGTGAAGAGGTGTAAAAGGAGAGGCAACAAATCCGCACAAATTGCAGCCGCAGCGGGAGGCGCTGAAGCGGTTGATGTCGCGGTGCTACATTATTGATTTAAATGTCATAAACACCCAAAAGTAGCACACAAACACAGTAACACACACACCACACAAACACAGATGGAGACCGGCACACAAGCACACGGCAAGTGGCACATCCGAAAGATACTTTGAATGTTTTAGAAGATACCCCAAGCGGAAGCAAAGCCAAGAAAAACAAACACAGCCAAACACGGAGGGCCCATCATTTGGGTGCCTACTACTGTTCCCCCCCATCCCGTCCCGGCTTTGCCATAAAGGTGTGTGGGTGTCACATTAATGTGTGTAATATGCCACACACGTAGACAACTATTAACTGAAATGGAGAAGCCAGCCAAGATGGAACATAGGCAGACAGCACACATTGAAGCTCTGACTATGTGGGGTTCCCGGGTGGAGGGCCTTACAATGGATCACTCGACAGAAAAAATAGAAGGAAAGCTGAGCGGCTTTGTCATTTGTAACAGATGCGGGCCCAGCACACAATTGACTTCACCGCCGGAATAATGCGAAAGCGGTAGCCAAATGTTCAGATTCCTACTCCGAACTCTGAACTTCGTAATTCCAACCGGCTGCCTGGCAATGCTTTTGTCACTCGCGCCCGTTCGCTTACTTCGCCGTAATTGCGGCCAGAGATAAGCGCTTTATTACCGATTCACTGGCTTTTATCGCATTTTAATAACTCACGAAATGCGGCAGCGGCATTCAGTGACAACGACCCACAGGCAAAAGCGCAGCCCCCAAAATACGCGTACAATCAAGCAACGCACAAATTTACGTCGAATTATATTTACGTTAAATTTACGTTTACGTCGACTTGCTTACGTCGCGTTACGTTTATGTACGCGTACACGTTGCCGCTATAGATCGCGTTCTGCCTTGGCGTTACGTTAGCGTTCGACGTAGTGTCGCGTCCGCAAGCCAATGCACAACTGAAACCGTTAGCGAAGAAACAGCTGGATCTATATGGCAAAAACAGAACTGAACCCCACGGCGGCTGCTGCTGCTTTGAATGTTGTGGCCAACTGGCCAAATGTCTGCCGAATCACACGAGTGCCGCGAATGCCGATGCGTTGCAAACGTCGTGGCATAGCGAAGCGGCTGACGAAGTTGTTTCCAGCCGAAGTACTGTGGAGCCGACAGGCATTGCAGCTGTTGGTTGAATAACTGGGTGGTGGTTGGGCGCATTGGGGTGGCGCTGGTATCAGTCGTGGAGCTACAACAAGGTTCGGGTCGTCTTGCCCACTTGCATTGGTAAAAATGCTAAAGATGCGGCACGGAAATGCGTGCGTGGCTTTCGTTGCACAGTGATTTCTTGAGCTCGAATATATTGTGAATTTTATGTTTGATACAAAGTCATTTTCCTGAAATCATATTCATCTAAACGAGAGTTGGTTAATCATAGATGAAGTGTACATTTGTAAGCTGTTAGAAATGTGTGAATTCTGATATTTCAGGGCAATGAAAGGATCAACAACAACCTAACATTCTTCGAGAAAATGGACAATAAAGAACGATTTTTTCTTTCAAAGTTATGACTCGAAATATCCGTTTTATAAACACACAAGCTTTAACTTCAGCCATGAGTATAATCTGACAAAGGGACAGTACCCACGCCAAAGATCGATTTGTCCTACTTCTATAATTTTATTAAACATTTTTAGCAGCTTTAAGTTTATATTAACTCATCACTTTTATATTCTTGCCACTTTTCGTCTCTTAGGCTCCCTTCGTAGCCTTCATAGTTTGTTTTTTCAGTTTTATTACTCCGAAAACTGTCAATTTGAAGAGATTTCTACCGATCCATATCATTCACCTTATCTTCTGCCAGCACTATAATGTCTTGCCTTATCTAAATCATTATTTTATATCACTTTTACTTATCTGTCTGCTATTAAATATACAATCAGATTTTGATATTTTGAAATTTTTTCCGGGGGTTTCAGTTTGGGACCGTTAAGTGGTCTCAAATGGCTTATTTTTTTACAGTCTCTATTGTTGATTAAAAAATCCACTTAATAAAAGATAATAAATAATAAATAGCTTTCTCTACTGGATTAGCTCAAAGCCAAACCATATATATATAATATATAATTCAAACCAACTGCTCGATGTTAAGTGCTTTCAGTTTGTACAATTTATACGAATTGTTATCAACTTTATCAAGTAGACATACAAATTTTGATGCATTTCCTCACAAATCTATGGAATTTGCAATCAAATTAGGCCTGCTCAAGTACAAAACCGATGAAAAACGTTCGGATTGAAAGCAATCTCCGATGCACTGGTTGCAGTTTTCAGATAGTTAGTTGCTAAAGTCAAAAACTTAGGCAGAGTTACTTGGCTGGCAATAAAATTTTGTACCCCACTGTGTAATTGGATAACTTTTCAGCTAGTATCAACGCTGCTCCTGTTTTGCTGCTGTGCAAATTAGCCTCTTGCTGTTCTCTGCCTCAGCTTCGTCAAGTCCTGTTATGCAGATGGCTGAGGTTGATTGTGTGCGTGAGTGTGATTGTGTTTATATCGTATGCCTCTAGAGCAGCGACTGCGACTTGGCTGTGCATCAAAATCATTGCCGACTTTTGTGCGCAAATATTTACGCTGCTGCTGATGCTGCTGTTGCGACTGCGGGGCTTGTCACTCCGCACCTCTTCTTCCCGGCACAGGCACTGGCTACAAAGGACAAAAGCATGCGTCTAACTTCTAACGACGACGACAACAACCTGTCACGCTGACAGCTGAGACTGAGACACAACAACGCTGCGTTTATGTGTGTGTGTGTACATAATGCGAATGCGACATTAGCTCGTCGTCAGGTCAGCTTCTGCGTCAGTTACTTAAACAAAGGGACACAGAAAGAGGTACAGAGAGAGAGACAGAGAGAGAGAGGGGGGTAGGGCTACATACACGTACAAATGCAGGAGACTCCACATGAGCTGCCAGTGGCAGTAAACAGTAAAAACAGAATCCCAGGCTGGCTCGGTAATGGCCTCTAAACAAAAGGCTGCTGCCCCCCTGTTTGACTTTGACAAGCGCGTTCTTTTTTCTCCACGGGAATGCCATTGGCGCCCTGCCCTCGTATGCTTGTGCATGTGTGTCGAGTGTACATATGTCTTTTTGCAAATTAATTTATAAACACAATTGACATTGAGCTCAAATGTAAATATGCCGCTGAGAATGGTTGCCTTGCATTAAAATTTCAAGCGGCTCTCAGTCACATCTGCACGGCAAACCCCCCTATTACACACTCTCATTGTGTATGTGTGCGTGAGAGGTTGTGTTTGTCTTTTGCCATGGTTTTTGGCATTTATTTTGCACAGAGCTCGCATTGGGGGAACAGCAAATAGCACAGCTACAACAGATGGGCACGCAAGCTGACGTTGCACTTAAAGAAATAAGCCAGCAAATATTGTACGACATATTGTACATACAAATGCATAAGTGAACAGTGTACGTACATGTGTGTAATAGTATTTCAAAATATGTATGCGACACAAATGCCAGTGGGTTATGGAAGCACAAAAGTTGGCAATGGTTTTTCATGAAATACCAAATGGCTACACTGGGCGTATGAGTAGCTTATGCAACAGTTAGTCAGTCTTAGGTAAAGGTTGTTTAAACACGGAAGATTCTCTATAGTGGTGGCCACATATGGACTAGGTTGATATTGAAAGACATGGTGGAACAGGTGTACTTACTGAAGTTTTCCAAGATTGCTTTTAATCTAGGTTCAAGGTTCATTTCCTACATCTATTGTTGGTGCTAAGGCCCAGATTTGTTTATTATCATCTGATCTGGACCGTCTTACAGTAGGCGACTTCTCCTCAAACTTGTGCAAGAATTGCAAGGTTCTGAATTCGATCATTCACCAGTTTTATGCTTTTCATTCATGCCATCTTACTGCTCACCCCTGCTCGCGTGATTGATGGATTGATGGATGGTCTGCATTATCTCAGTTGTGCACACGTCTGGCGGAGTCCACGTTAGAGACATCTGACTTCTAGGTCTGCTCAACTCAAGGCAGGTTCCTAAATATGGCAATCCAACCAGCTGAATTGATGTCACTAGGAATAGCCTTGAATATAAGGGTCTTAGCAAACATATTCAAGTGTCAAACGAAGTTTCGCCAAGTATTACGACAGCTTTACTTCCGAAGCGGTTATTAACTCTCCAATGTTCCTTAAAAACTTTTACCATAGAGGAAGTCCCAAACAACAACTATGAAAGTAACAATAAGTGCAACAGGGAGCAACTTTATTACTAAATACAGTCATAAACATTCGTATGTTTCACACCATGAAATTGTGTCGTTGTATGTGTGTGTCTGTGTCTGTGCAAGGCATTTGCTTGCTATGGAAACAACAATAACAATGTCTGAGGCCAAAAGTAAAACAACCTGTCGTTGACTTTCAAACTGATTTGCAATTTTATAAAAGAACTTGCCATGCACATAGAAAGTCGGTTGAAATTTGGTAAGATTGAGTGAGTTGGTAGGTTGGGGAGAGGGGATGAATGAAGACAGTCCCCTGCACGCAGAGACATGCACCAGGAAGCAACAACAAAAAGAAGCCAACCCACCAACCAACTTACAAAATGCCGACAAAAAATGCTTTTGTTTGGCCATTGTAAAGGTGTGTATGAGTGTTCCCCCTTTTCCTGCGCTTGCCTCAGCTGACAAAAAATTGCTGACTGACTAACTGACTGGCTGACATTTTGGGCTTTCAACGCACCGTCGCCGGCTTTGGACTTGCTTTTTGACCTTTTCGTAAGCAAAATTTTCAAACTCATTTACATAACAATTATCTGTGCTGGCTTTCGAGGCGTAGTTTACAACGCAACAATCCTGGCGACAAAGCCACCTACATACATACTCCTGCTCTCCTCCTTTGCGTTCCAGCCACAAAATTTATGAGCTCAAGGGAAGAGGGAACCAAGCCAACTAACCAAGAATTTTTGGTAATACTTTAAAGAACTTTGGTATATGTATGTGTGTTTGTTGTTGTCTTAGTTGTTGCAAAACATTTTCATTTTCCAGACAATTTTGCCGGTTTGTATTCTCTATGATGTAGACTTTCGATTGCCTTCTCATCTCCAACCGTTAAGAATGCGTTTCATAGGCGAGTTGAAGATGGTAAATTTTTAATTTTAATTCTCAGTTTAATTTATTAATTTTATCCGAATTTTATGTAAACAAAATGTTTTCTTTCAGACCTCTTACAGGTGACACTTAACTATAGCCAAACTTTCTTCCAAACTATCATAAATATGAGGCATTGGCAGGGGCTCTACTATCATCATATATGTATGTGCATACATGTATGTATAACCCATATCCAACCCACACACTTGCCTGGCGCCACCTGCCGGCAGTTGCAGTGACAGTTTTATTTAGATTGCTTTGCATTTGACTTTATGTGCTTTTATCCGCCAACAGTTCCAGTTGTTCCCCCCTTCAAGCCCCAGCACACACTTGCTCTACGCTTTCATTATGTGTCAGTTGCAATTTCTTGATTGCCAGTCCGACCCCAAAGTCATGGCCAACTGTCATGGCTGTACTTTAAAATGTTTGTGCTATTTTATACTTATGCATGCATATACGAGTATTAGCCAGGGCACTTACAATTTCATCCAAACTGTTCGTGGGCTCCTTCATACCATGACGTTAGAGATTCATCCAATCTGCAAATGACAAAAGCAAAAAGAGAAAAAAAAATACACATGGTGAATAAAAATTGCACAAAAAGCAAAATCAGCTAACAAACAAACAATCATTAGATATGCCAACTGGCTGAAGAACAGGAGCAAGAGCAATAACATATGAACAGGTTGGCAAATAACACAGGCATACTAGATGTGTATGTGTGTGTGTATGTGTGTGTGTGCGTTTTGCAAATATATTTAGCCAGACCACACAATTTAAATTTGTATTTCACATTTTTGCTTTTTTTCCAACGTTTTCTTTTCATATGTGAGCTTCGCTTTGTTATTATTACAGTAAAGGGAGAGTTTAGGTATGCTTCTCGTCAGTGGAACAGTGGAAGCTCTAAATTACATCTAACATAAAATTGAAATTTTATACAAAATCGTTATAAGGTTACTCTTTTGGGAAGTCCCACGTTTAATGGTGTGCTACTGAGTTTTTAGTTCAAAAGCGTCTGCTTTTACACAATTTTTGTTCCTAAAAACTAGGGGTTGGATTATAGCGAATGGGTACATGTGGCAACTATAAAAAATGTTGCCTAGGTCTATTTATAGCCTGAGCATTGTCAACTATATATTTTGTATCTTACTGACCTGACATCTGGTATACAAAAAGCATATGACTCAACCGATGCGTGTGATCTTGTATATCTTTTTCAAATATCTCTCTTAAGGTTGTATGGTGTTTCAGTGTAGATATCTCATCAGTCACAAGTGTGTATTAGATTTATTTTCATGTGGCTTGTATCTCATTTATATTTGCTTATATGCTAAATAGATTTTCTGAAATAGATTTTCAGAAAGCACACTTTCTGTAGAAACACAGGAATAACGCAATCTTCATGCAAGAAGGACCTATTTCAATGTGATTGGAATGTAAAGTCAACATTCCTACTTGTTTCATAGTTTCATTTGTCCAGCTCTCTTCGAGCTGAGGTGCTTACACATTCATTTCTTCAAATCTGTAGAGATCTCCGTGAAACCCCGCCTAGAATCTTAATAAAGGAAGACTTTTAAGGCAGCATATTCAAAATAGAGCTGAATGTGATTCCATTTGCTGTTTCCAATATTTGAAGGCTCCAACAACCCAAAGTGTATAGTGTCTTCATCCTGATGACGGTAGAAAATTGCATTGTGTTGTACGTGCCAATTGAAAAGTTTTGAATGCTGGAAAGTACAATTTCCACTGTCACTTTACCAGTAACAAAACGTGTGTGTGTCTGTATGTGTGTGGGCGCCAATGCGTCTCTGTGTGTGTATCTGTGGTTCTGCTAACAATGCAAATTCTTACACATACATTCAGACTTTGGTCGTGCAGTCTTATCAATTTCAAGCCAGTTGCCGTAAAAATATTAAAAAAAATTGCCCTACGTCTACCCCAAAATAAAACCGCCATCACATCATCACATATCCCAGCCTTAGCCCCAAGCTGTACACACACACACACACACACACACACACCCACACATACACTTTATTTGACTTATTTAGTTGAATACAAAAAAGTTGCTCCCTTCTTACACAAACATTTGGCAGAGCAAAAAAGAATTCCTTATTAAAATGTTGGCAGAGTCGTACCTTCTTCTTTTTCTTTTGCCATTTTTCTAGACTTTTTCTACGACTTCTTCTGGTTCTGGTTCTGTTCTGTTCTTTTTTTTAAGTTGATTGCCACATAAATTTCATGTAATCTAATAAAATTTGAATTGTCGTCGTTGGCAGCAGCAGCAGCAGCCGCAGCAGCGGAAATGTTCAGACAAAAACACCCACACACGCACACACACATACATAACCTCATTGGTATACCCCTAACCTTCCCATTTCCCTGGGAAACCAAAGACAGTGTCTCTTTTTTTGCTTTGCACATTGCAACAGCTTCTTCCAGTTGCTTCTGCTTTCATTTTTAATCTACACTCTACAAGCTGTTCAATCCAAATCTACTAGCTATATGCCACTCTCCTTCTCGCTCTCGCTCTCTCTCTTTCTGCGCCAATGTGGTGATGAAGTTTCAACTTTGAACGAGCGATAAGCTAATCAAATTAATTCAACTTAAAACTTGGCAAAGCGAATTTGCAACAAATTAATGTTATTTCATGGCTTCTTAAACTTGACACTGTGGTCTCCGGCTCCGGCTGCCATTCCACACCCCTCCAATCCATACACAGACAGTGCCTCTGCTCACTTTTCGTCTCACTTCAAAGTAATTCATTTCTGATTGGAAGTTTCCTGTCAGCAATTTTACTTTTTCTTCTACATTTTTCCTTCGTTTTTGTTGGCAAAAGTGAAAAGTTTTCTGCATGGCTTAAAGTGTGGCCGGTTTGGGGATGTCAAGCGGTGCCGGGAGGTATAAGTGTGCCAGTTCTGTGCATTTATGGATATATGTATACACTTGTAGTCTCTTCTGAATGTAGCGATGCGTCTGAGATGCTTTTGAGCTGATGCCGCTGCCGCTGCCGCTGCCATAGCCACCTCTCCCTCATCGCTGTTGCCAAACAACTAAACAATAAAGTTGAAAATTCACTCGAGAGGAGAGCATGAAATGTTGTTTACTTCTTTGTATTGCTATTTCGGGGGGTGGAAAGGGGTGCCTTTGTTGTTGATCGGAATCTCATGAGGCAGAAAGTCGATCGAAGGAGTTTGGGCGCATGTGTGCGTGGGCGTGTGTGTGTGGACATGCAAATTGTGAGGTTACCCGCATTTTGTTGCCCCACAGAGATATTTTGTTATTTGAAAAGTTTTCTGTTGACTCAAAAAGCTCTTTGGGTATACTCTTAATGGCCATAGCAAGTTAATCAGGGTAGAAGATAATTTGCCAAAAAAAATTTGCAAAGCATATGACCTCGCATGGCATATGGCCAAGACGAGTATTTACCCAAAGGGAGTACACGCACAGAAATATGCGGATGGTATGTGTGTGTCTACTAGAGATTCCCAAATGAAAGCTTGCAAAGTGTGGGCTTATGAGAATAGAAGAATGTTTTAAAGATAAAGTTATGGAAACATTTTGATATTTACAAAGCAAATAAGTGATTCAAAGGCGACTATAAAAAAAAACGAGAACAGTGCTATTATCAGCAACGCGTCGTATGAGTAATAAGCATTATCACCTCAAAAAAATTATTGAAAACTGGAAAGTTTGTATCATATTTGTATATAGTAAAGCTAGAAGTCTTATATCAAGATGAATAATTGTGCTGTAGGGGGAGATTTTGACATTTTCATAGGCAAACATTTCAATTTATGGATTCATTTGGACATTATTTTAAGAGGATAGAGGAAAAATTCATGGAATACTAGATTTGAGGAGCAGCATATGTTGAAATGTCATTGGTTTCAAATCTCGGAGCACTCAGCACTTAAAACACCTCAATAACGCTTCTAAAAGAAAATCAATCTATTAGCCGTTGAGTTTTTCTTATCTTCATTCCTAGATACTCAAACGAACCTATAAAGTCAAGTGTTAACACATTAATATCTCCAAATCTCTCAACTTTTCTGTGACATCCCCCGAAGTGTTCAAATCGACAGTATTTCTAAAGCGGGGTCACTCAAAAGTGGTTCATATGACTGATAGCATTGTTTGATACCTAAACGACTTGGCAAATGAAGATGCAAGTGCCTGCAAATAATCCCTTATATATATATATATATATCCCATATATTTTTTTGAAATCAGTTATCGAAAGAATCATATCTAATTATATATAATTTGCATTTTTAAATGATAACCAGGCAACATCCTGATCGCTCTATTCTTCGTTCTACTAACGATTTTGTTGATGATGATGACCTTCTTCTAGATATCTCTGAGGCAGATGTACATACCCTAAATTTGATTGGCTGATATCCTACTGAAACCAAAATTCTTTGTAAAATGAAGTCTTGTTTTCAAGGACATATGGCTGGCCTTGGTCTTTAGATTGCTGGCGTTTTCCTGGAAGTGTGGTTGGAAAGTCAACTTTCACGCCCAAATACTTATGAATCATGTTATGGCTAACAGAATATACTGGGACAAATATCTTCAAGGAATTTTTAAGAAATTCTTGCCCATTCTCATATGAATTACTTCGCCCTATAAGCAGAGAGATATAAAATATAATCTCAGTCCATTTTAATATATGGAGTATAAATGTATCTCGAAAAGATAGCTCCATTTTAGACTCCTTAAAGCATTCTGTTCCTTTATGAAATCTGTGTAGGCTTTGGTTGCCACTTAAAATTTGTGGGCTATAAAAGCTCAAAAGAAAATCAATTATTTTATAATTTTCCGCTCCCAGCTGGAGACGGCTAGAACAGTTTGCTTGCTTTACTAATCTCAGTTTTTTATTTTCTGATATTTATTTAGTTTACAAATTTACAAAATATTTTAATATTTTCGTTTTAAAATTTTACAAACAAAATTAATTTAATCCAGATGCATAGTAAAAGTTTTTGGATAGATTCAACTTTCAGTTGAAAGCCAATTGTTGAGCCCAGCAGCATACACAGTTTCCCCACACCACCTCCCCCATGCACACACACACTTGGCAATTTACTGGAATGCAGTTTGCATGTTTGATGACAGCTTCAAAATGTTTTGTAAAGCGCATAAAATAAAAAAGTAGAACTTCATATATAGAAAAAAAGTCGATGAATCTTTCATTTTGCTGTGATTTCCCGGTTCAGCTGTTGGGCTTACTTGGCTTCCTCCTGTTCGCTTGGCTGACAACCGTCCATATGCCAGCCAGCACCCACAGCGTGGCAGTTACCTTTACCGCGTTACCAACTGGTAAACGTGTCGAATGCATAAAAATCAAAATTCACAAAACATCTACATGCATGCTGAACAAAAAAAAAATCTGCGGAATTGCCAAACTGCATGGCAAAGTTTAACGAAACGTGGAAATACAAATTTTTTCACACAAACGAAATATAAATTCTTGCTTTTGGGCTTAACGAAATGAAAATGCTCTTGATAACTTTTGAAGGGACCCAGCAAAGGAGAGAATATATATATGAGTTATGAAATACTTTTTTGATATTCTATACTCAATTTGGAGTGCCAATTTCGGGAAGGAATATATATAGATTGATGCCGTTATATGTCAAATAGCAAAGGCAAATGCGAACTAAGAGAGATATATGTTAATATGAAAAGTGAGCACAGGCTCAAGCTCAACAATGCGTTTCTTGTCTTCAATGTAATTTAGCTATGGCTTCCAAAGTAAAGCCATTAAAGTCATTGAACGTACAGGCTCCCAGGCTCGCAAGGCTAAGCAACAACTAAGGCTGCAGACAGAGTGCACGCGGTTACGCAGCTGAAGACAAGGGCGAAGGCTGAACCCGAATTACATGCACTGCGGTCAAGCTGATGAGTGTGCATAGTGGAAGAGATTAACAATGTATTCGTTATCAAATGAGAGAAGTTCTTTCAGGACTCTATGGCATTGAAGTTTTGATGTCTTCTTCGTCTTTGCCTGAACACGTCCCAGAGAGTCCACATATTTTGTTCTGCAGAGCTTCTTGGCTACAGTTTTGCCATCGTCTTAGATTAAGCCTTAGATCTTGTTGTAGTTTAAAGTTTACTTTTATATAATTGCAATACTAATTCAAATCGTAAATCGATCAAGTTGTATAGATGTTTTTTCACTTTGCTTCCGAATAAACTATTAATAACAAGTTTGATTTGGCTTGATTTGAATAAGGCTTTTTACAGTATATGTATTCGTACTATAAGGTCATATGTTATACTCTGCAGGAAGGGTATTTAAATGCAATTCCGCAATCACCAAATTGGAAAGCATTGCTCTTCCATTTGCAATTATCGATTCAGTTCAAAACGCCAAAAAAAAAAAATAATCTCAATAGTCACAAACTTAATTAATCGGTCGCATGCAATTATAGCACTCGCATGTGAATATATCATTTAATTATAAATTTGACATTGACTAAATGTAAAACTGAAACCATAAGGGTAGCATTTCGCTATTACGATTTGGCCACCCTCAAAAACCACAACAAATACACCAACAAAAGCTCTAAACCCAACCGCATTCAAATATTGTTTTGAAAAATGCCAACAATTTGTAATTACAATTGTTTAACCTTTTGTTGGCAATAAAACAATAATGATAATGATACGATTGCGACCTAAAAACACACACACTCTCTTGCACCTGCCGACAATAATATATAGATATATTCTAATTTAGAGTCGATTCGCTCTGCAATGTTTTTGGGTGTTGATTAAGTATTTGCATAGCTGGCATTTTATTGTTACGTGACTACGAGAGTGGCGTGGTGGTACATAGCCGGGGTGGCGAGGAAGATAACCAAAATGTGCACATATCAAATTCCAATTGCAATGCCATTTCCGCTGCTGTTTTCAGAGTTTTGCATAAATTAACCAAAAAACTGTGCAAGCCGCAAAATGAATGCAATTTTAATGAGAATAAATGTTGAAAATCAAATCTAGAAAATTGAATTTTGAAACTAAACACCGAAGGAGACGGTGACAAAGAGAGAGACAGAGAGAGAGGGTGAGAGTGGCAAGAAAATTTGTTGTTGTTGTTTGGCATTGGCCTGCGGCAGTGTGGCTACGCCCCGAAATTGCTGTTGATAGCGAGTAAACACGTGTTTGCCCTTTGGGTGTGAAACACATGGCAAAATGTGCAAGCTTTACATATATTGCAATAACAACAACAACAACTACAACAACAACAATAACAGCAACAGCAATAGGGCTTGCAGGTATGCTGGCAGCTAACAAAACTAATTAAAATATCGAATGCCTCTTTGCTTCGAACTAAAACCAAAACTCTCATGCACAGCATGAGCAAGTGGTTATGGATCCATATAATAGGCATATAACACGTTCCAAACACCGTCTCGATAATGCATTGCAGTATAAATGTACATATATTGTTGTACGCCGTACACTTAGAGAAAAGCACTGACATGGAATTGGCAACACATTATTAGTTAAAGTTTGTTTATCTGATAAAAGAAAGTTAACACTAAAATATACTAAAATACAACACAAGATGTGATTGTTTGAAAACCATTATGTGGTCTCGGTCTAGGTTGAGCAAATGTGCAAGAAACTGCAAGATCACCGTTTATTTATTCATGAGTTCGGTGAACACCTACATTTGGCATTCACTTTTCGTCATTGTCTCAAACTTCATCAGAATAAGCCAGTGTGTAGTCTCTGAGAGGCAGAGGATTCCTCTTTTTACTGTTAAATGAAACCAGCAGTAACCAGTTGCCGATACATGGGCATGGGCATGTTATTCCATTTCACCGTTTTCAAACGACATAAGCTCGCCAATGAAATATACTGGGCGGAATTAAGTCGCCTTCCCTTTCACCTTCTTGCGCTCCCCATCATCATAAACTCTCACGCGCTCACAAGCATTCGTTTTAATTTGGCCTTGACAGGAAACGTTTGCTACGAAGACGTACATTTACGAAATGGCAAGTAGCACGAAGCTAACTTCGTTGAAATGGTGAGATAAGAACGTCGAATTTGTAGGCACACATTAATTTACATTGGTTGAGCGCAGAGGCATAATATTTTCGGGGGTTAACCGCGTATTAGCGCGTTCGCAATCACAATTCGCAATTCTCTGGTGCAAGTTTTGCAGTAGGACTGTGGAATTAGAGCACATAAAACATATTGAATACTTGCACAGATGATATATATTATGAATAATAGAATGTTTTCTGCATACGTTTTTTTTTAATATCTTTTTTTTTTGTAAATTCTAGCTTTACATTTCTTGGCAATTTTGATAGGCAAATATTGAAATATTTGTGGTCTTTTCGGGACTTTCTGAGCCCATGAAAATGATATAAACTATCATGAAAATAAGATTTACTTAAAGTTAATGCCTAACTATTTGATTCTGCATTTGAGATGACAAATAATAACAAATAAATAGACCGATTATATTCGAGAGATAACTTTAAAAAAGGTTGTAAGCATTCTTTGTAAGTGTAAAATGAAATATTCTGAATACTTTTTTATCGGATTTCTTAGAGCCGTTGGCTTTCCATAACTGTATTTTTAGGTTTTAGTTGTGTTTGATTTGAGTTTTCCAAGTGTAAGTATGTGTGAGTCCGAAACAATAACTCGTATTCGCATTGGCATTGGCATTGTGTTCTTGTTTCTGTTTCTGTATCGGCTCGCTGTCAGGGGCATGTCAATTATTTGCGTGTTAAGCAAGCGGTCAAAGAAACAAAACGAGTGGAGGATGGGGAGGGGGAGGGGTAAGAAGGAAATGGGGGGAAATGGCAAATGGAAATGGCAGGAAGACGACAAAAACTTGTGGCCTGGAGAATCAGATACATAATTAGCAGAGTTTGCAGGAAGCTATTTGTTTTAAGCACTTCACTGAAATGTTGTCTGCACCCGCCACTGACCCCCCTCTCTTCCATTTCACTGTAGCCTGTCATTAAATAGGATTCATAACAGCCTGGCGGCTAGCTCTGCATTAAGTTGGTTGTTGTTCTTCTTGTTGTTGTGGAAAACCCCATAAATCAATACACACTGACAGCTTTGTCAATGAATCAATGGCAATGGAATGGCAATGGCCATGACTGCATGAGGTAGAGCTAATGTTGGTTGAGGAGGGAAGGTGGAGGTGGGGAGACTTGCCTCCTCATTTCGTTTCGCTTCGATTACTCCGAGGTCATCAATAAATAGGCTGCAGTGTGCCCTCCTCCACCTCCTTCAAAACGCTTTTCTATTTCAACGCGTTTGCTAAAAAGGAAAATTTGAAAAGCATTCGCCTTGCTGCCGCATTTCATTTATGTTTCCGCTTTTCCCGGTTGTTTTTTTGCAAAGATTGTTTTCTTTTTTTTCTACTTTGCCTTTCAATCGAAAAATATGCCAAATTTGTGGCAATTTGTTCAATTACTCTGGCCCAGCATCAACATCGATTTGCTTTATTAAAAAAGTGAAGCCCAACAAATAGAAAAAGAGGCAAAAACTGGAAGCGCCCAACCACGCGCCACGTCAGTGTCAGCGGGCTATCATCATTCAGCATTTTACATTGTAAGCAAATTTAGCATGAAAACATTTTCAATTTAATTAAAAAAACAAAACCCTGTTTCATTTTTGGGGTAATGTTTTTTTTTTTGACGGGGAAACTCGGAGTTCCTTCCATAGCCAGCTAAGCCAAAAAATGTTATCCATGCTCAATTTACAAAACGAAAAACAAATAAGTCAAATTGTTTGCAAATGAAATATAATAAAATGTAGAAGCTCACTGACAGATGGAAAATAGTTGTTCGGCCTGAAGTTAGCTGGAATGCAACATTTGGCTGTGACAGCCTCATCAGCCTTGTCATTGAGAAGAGTATTTCATTAGGCCATTAAAATTTGTTTGATAAACTTGAGAAAAACTTTTTGCTGAAGTAAATTTAAGAATGATTGAATTTGTATTTCAAATGGCTGCTGAGAAAACAAAACCCAACTTCATTTGCGCTCACTCACGACCTTGAGCCCGCTAACCCTAACAGTTACAAATATCTCATGTCGATAAAAATAAATTTCAGAATTCATATTTACGATAATTCAATTTTCACATTTGATTTGCAAAACTAACAAACTGTCTATGTAACTTTGCGATCAATTTTAGTATCATATAGAAGCAATTGTTTCCTAAAAAGAAACTACTAAATCCTTTGTACACTTCACATATTATTTATAAGCTTCGTCTCTTTTGGAATAAATCAAACATTATCATATATTAAGGTTGTAGCAGCTGGAAGCTATGGAATGCCCATACTCTCATGCCCCGCCCCCATGTTCACTCAGAAATCAGCAGTAAATTATAATTTTCCGTCCAAGTTGTCACTTACATTAGTAATCGCCTGCTAAAACTAGCATAAATGTTGCATGATGTACATAAATGCTGCTGTCACCTAGTTGCTCACTCGCTACTCCTCCTCCTGATCCAGCCCATGGCCACCTTTCCATTAGCAGACAATAAAATATGTAAATGCCCGCAAATAAATCGCAAGCGACATTTGACAAGCAAAAGCAAACCAAGAGCCAAAATCGCTCAACATCCGCGTAATGCGAAAAGGTAACAGACAAATCCATCAGTGGACGACAACAGCCAGCAGACGACATCAACCAGAACCAAAAACCGAGCCAAGCGAGACCCACAAATGCCTCTCCAACTTCCGCTCCCACAGCCCGGCCCCCGGTCCCTGTCCTGGCCATCATTTGCACCGCCGCCCCAAAATGATGAGTTGCGATTACACACATAAATACGCAATTCGCTTAAGTACGCAGCTCTCGAGAGTTTCGCGTTCAATGTTCCGCCGCGAGCACCCCGCACAGCCGGAACATTCACCGGAATGCTCCCGCCAGCCAATCACACGCCCACGCATATTTGCAATTCAATGTGAGGGGGCGCCACTGAAGAGGCACACATACGCATGGAGACAGACAACAATGGCAACAATAATGCGGATTGATGAAGCGTGAAGGATTTGAGGCAATTGCCAGGAGAGGATTGCTCTGCATATCGCCAGTGTGCACACATTTTGTTTGGGAGCCCGTCAACATGCCAACCTCAGTCTCCGCCTTCAATTGGGTGGTCTTAGGTCATTCAAACAAACAAACATACGGCTGTAACCACGGTGCGTATCGGTATCGCTCAGCGTTAAAACAGCACACAGCCAAGGGATTAAATACAAGCTCATATTTGGGTCAAATGTAATTCCCATGAAATGGGGGCAATATGCACACATACATATGCATATGCATACTGCATAGGAACTCAGGGATTTTAATTTTAAATAAGTGTATAATTTTAATGACATTTAAATTAGCAAATGATATATTATTAAGGCCTATTTGGGTCGCATATAAAGAGGCTTATAACGTACGCATGTATTCCCCCTACCTGTTTAGTGGACTTTACCCGATAATAGTGCATAAGGAGTGGGGGCGAAACAAATGTAGATATATCGATGGATGCAAATGCTGCAGTAATCGCTTCCGTTTTTATACCATTCACGAAATAGTAGATTAACTTTTTCAGAAAGTTTTCCACGCACTGAAGGTTTTTGAAAATTTTATAGAACAAATTTCTAGATTTTTGTTACCCTGATGGACAATTTCTACTGAAGTTATATATCATGTGATCTATATCATCCTCAGGATGAGTCCTGGGCAGCCTTCTATGACGTCTTGGATGCGGTCGTCCCCGTCTTCTAGTGAGCTTACGACGAACGTTGTTCGTGCGATTGTCACGTCTGTCGAGTTACCTTGTCGATAGATGTTACATCTCTTTCGACCTCCTTGGTGCGGATTAGCCAATCTGCACCGGTAATCCTCCTCAGGATGCAAGCCTGCACTACTCTGACCCGGTTAAGTTGGGAGCGAGCTGCGACACCATATATTTGTATGGCATATCTCCAGATTGGTTCCAGGATCACCTTGTGTATTCATATTCATGTTGCTGCTGAATTCTCAAACTTTCTAGCGTCCTCTTTCATTTTCCTCAATGTCAATAATTCTGGCATTGTCAAAATCAGCTGTATGTTCCAATTTCGTAATGTGCTTCGCTAAGGCCATTGCAAGCATTGAATTTTTATAACATTCACAAAAAATGTGAATTTTGTCATGAAGTTTGCAACGCACAAAAGGACTATATAATATAGGGTATATATATATCCTTGACAGAACGACAGGGGCATTCGATACGTCCCTCCGTCTGCTTAAATTCTTGTTTACATTCACTTTGGTGGCTCCCGTAAGAGCACCCGTGCAAATCCTGTTGAAATAGCCATGGAGTCTCCCCTTGCAAATATCATAATACAATTTCAATGTCCACTGCAGAAATATAAAACAGAGCAAAAAAAAAACTATAAAAAAAATAAATAAACAAACGAAAAACTTAACTAAAATGCTTTGTCAGGGAAAATGAATGTCGCACAAAAACCCGGGGGCGTTTGAATTGAATTTAGGGCGTGGCACGGAGCCAACTCTTTTTGCACTAAGTGTGGCGGGATAATCCGAGCAAACGAAACTTTGAATCTGTAGCCAAACATAAAATAAAAGTCAAATAAAAAGCAAAAGCAAAAGCAAAACCATGCGAAAACAAAATCTGAAGATGATCTGATGGGGGCAGGGCCAAGAAGTGGAGGAAAGTGGTGGTGGCCAAATGTGTGTCTGGAATAAACATATTTTGCCCCCTTAAGCAGTTGGCAAACATAAATATCTGCAAAGCGCATTTAAGCCGCGCCACACAATAAAAAATAAAATAAAATAAAATAAAAACTAAGCGAAAATTTGAAAATGGGGGCAGCACAAAGGCAAAGACATAATAATAATAAATATTCAGTTCAGTTTTCGTTCAGGTTTATATTTTTTTCTGTTGCTTTTGCTTTTTTTAAGAAGCGCATGAATGAAACTGTGATATGAATGAATATAAAAGCGGGCTCTGACACAAAAAAAAAAAACTCAACAACGCCCACACATACCCACCCACATACACTCCACACACACACAGGCATTGCACTGATGCTGATGTGGCTGTGTTGGTGTGCCTCGCCCGCAAGTAAGTTAACCAAATCCGAATGAACAGGGATTTGCATTCATAAAATATATCGCATGCGAGCAGAAGAGCAGCAGGAGCAGCAGCAGAAAGCGAAGGCTTCTCCCTGCCTAGTCCGTTCTCTTTCTCTCGCTCCAAATGCGAATGCGGCGCCTGCAGGTATTGCTAGCAAATAATGGAGGCCAAATGGCGTCTCCTTTGTGTGTGGGTGGGTGGGAGGTATAGTGCGTGCGTGTGTGCTTGCGAATTATGCAAATCGCAAGCATGAAAAACAAATATTAAACTTTTCATAAAAGATTCAAAAATTAAATAAAATTTTACAAAAGACATAAAAACCAAACGGTTACGAGACCTCAAAAGCGTACAGGCTGCGTGAGTGTGCGTGTGTGTGTGTGTGTGTGTGTGTGTGTGTGTGTGTGTGTGTGTAAGCTGTGTATGTGACAGGGCCTGGTCCTTGTTATATGCCTGACAAACAATCAAGCGGTAAGCGGATCGTGCACAACCCTGACCGGACGCCCGTTCCCCCTTGGACACAAAACATAAATATGCATATATTATTTATATAGAAAGCTCGCATAATAATTGTACTTACATATGTATGCACATTGTACCTACGTACACTTAGAAAAAAAACTTCTGATCCGTTTCAGGCTGTTTAGGTAACTTCCTCAAGTGTCATTTGAGGTCGAAAGATTGACAATACAAACAATCGATTAGTTGCATCTCATAAAATGCACCACCTTTTCATGTTGCAAGTGGCGAAAATTTATAATTTTCTCTGAGTGCATATAAGTGTGTGCCCCTTTTTCCCAATGAAAGTTGGAAATCCACTCGAAAAAAGCGAAAAATAAGCAAACAAGTAAAACTTTTATTTAGCAAAAAAGTGCGCGCGGACATTAGACAGAAATGTGCATGGGGACATTGTGTGAGGACATGGGTGTGAGCCAAGAGGGAGGCGGAAGCCTACTGGGTGCGGCCCCTTGCACGTGTGTGTCTGCGCAACTAGTTGTAAGCCCAGCCAAGCCTGGCTAGGCTAGGCTAGGACAGGCCAGGCCCATTTCATTTATATTTCAGTTGGAACTGGAACTGGTCCAAAAAGTCAAAAGCCAACGCACACACACTCCGTGCGCTTTATGGAGCAGCTCTCCAGGGTAAGGCGCGTGTTAAATAAAATCACGCACGCTTCGTTTAAGCATGGAAAAGTGGAAAACATAGCTAGCTATAGCTATGTCACCACTCTGATACGGACTGCTTTGAAACGCAAAAACAAATTAAAACGTACTGTCAACTTTGTGAACGGACGCAGAGTCAGAATCAGAGTCATAGACAGAGTCAGAGTCAGAGTCACCCTGATTTTCAGCAAGTTGCGAAATTCAAATATGGGAAAGTCTTTGCAGAGCTCCCACTCTGACTGTGACTGACTGAGGTCTCAGCCTACGGACAAACATTGAAATTGACTGTACAAATAGTTTGTTTGTTTGCTCTGTTTGCCAGATTTCGAAGCCAACATTTTGCAGCTGAAAATGCTTTTAGAATTAGTATTGTGTATATGATGAGAATGCTTTAAACGGGAGCTAAGGATTCCTCAAGCTTTGGTTTCTACTTTAACATTGCTCACTTAAGTCAGGCATATACAATTTGCATTGCTTCTTATAAAATGGACATATCCGGCCATTAAATAGAGAGAGAGCATTAAATACAAATTAGAAAGCAGTTTATTAGATGTACACAAAATTAGGAAATGGTCCGTCGGAGTGACCTAAAACAAGTGTCTATAGATTTGCATTTATAATTATCAACTGTTTGAAATGGATGCCTGTTAAATGGAATTGCTCGCACTCTGTGATTACTACTAAAACTGCAGTTTCAACTAACAATTTTACTGAAATTGCCTAAGTAAATATTCACAAGTTTCTAAACAAGTAAAAACGTTGACTAGTTCTATTCACATATAGTCTATCTACATATATTCTTCTTATATACTTTTCTAAGCTTGAGAGTTCGCATCGATCTCTTTTGGTTTAAGTTAGTTACTTATATATTAACTTATATATTATAACTTTGCAACTGCTTCGATGAAAGCTTTTCATTATACAAACGCATTTTCTTACAAATCCATACAAAATTGTCCCCATTGTCAACCACCTTCATATCGAAACGGCCAGAAGTTTGAAAAGTTCCAAATTTTTAAGAGCTGTTTTAAAACTTGGAAGTACGCCTTTAAAATGATTGAAAGTCGGTCCGAAATTTAGTACATAGGAGATGAATATAAAGTCCAAAATGTCCAAAAAGAAGCAAACACGGAAAGTATTCATAAAATGAGAACTCCCTCAATGCTGAACCAAGGCAAAGCTACTTCTTCCTCGCATACATCTAATATACGCTTGATTTTTGAAAAAACAACATATCCTTCCTCCGTTCGTAGGTGAAGACCATTACTTAGGTCATCTCAATGGTTTCGAATTAGTTTGCCAGATGCCTTAGATGAACATCTACTAGGTTGGATTTAGTTAACTACGCCAACTACGAAAACTTCCTCCAGCTTTGAGCCATTTCTTCGAATCTAACTGCTAAAAAAAGGCACACCAACTCCTACATAGATCAAGATGTATGTACAATATGATAAAGTTTTCACGAGTTCATTAAACGACTCTTTTGACGTCATAAACGAATCGTACACACACACACACACACACACTGTACACTCCGTACCCATTCAATACAAGCACACACCTTTAACGGAGCGTGATGAATGTTTGAAACAAAAGTGTTACTGACCTCACATTACATGTAAAAACGTTTAATAAAACAAAAAACATGCTGCCAAAAAAATACAATTTTCAAGCAGGGGTCATGCAACATGTAGGGGAAGACGTGGAAGGTACAAGCAACCACCAAACCCAGCCAAGCTCGGGGCTCAAAGTTCGCCATTGGTCGTGGTCGTCGCTTCACTTTTCACACTTTTCGTTTTCGTTGCGACTGCGACTGCGAGTGCGACTGCGCGCAAGCCCAGGCATTGGAATTTCTAAAAAACTACACAGAGATACTGATACACACAGATGCAGATACATACAGACGCTATTTAGCTGCCTCCTAAGAGTTGTGCTGACATTCCTGGTTGCCAAGGCAACCCAAACTCATCGTGTGTTGTGGTCGTTGGCGTTGCTCGATCGCTGTTGGCTTAGGAATGCAGCATTGCCGTCGTCACAGGCGCAACTACTCAAAAAAATGGAAAAAAGCCAATGAAAACAAAAAAAAACTGGCCATGTTGCTTTTTTTACGGCTTGAATTCGAAACACGGCTTGGTGAACAACATGTTTTCAAGCCAAGAGGGAGCAGTGAGAGAGAGGGTGCGGGGGCAGCGCAACGAGATCGTTTGGCTTTTCAATTGGAAATGGAATGACTATGGGCTGGCTGAGTCGAAGAGCTGGGAGCTGGGAGCTGGAGCTGCTACTGCCAACTGGGAGCTGTGTGTGTGGGTTTCGGGCTTGGTTTGGGCCTTGTATATGTTTGGGGATGCTATTGTGGAGTGGTTGTTGTTTGGTTGGAACCGAAAACCGGAATGTGGCTCATTCAGTGAAAAGACGACGACGACGACGACGAAACAGAGCCAGCCAGCACAGACATTGCCACAGAGGCAGTGGCAGAGCCGCCAGAGCGTTTGTCGTAGTCGTAACTTGAGGCTGGGGCCGGCAATCTATGAAACGTTTGTTGTTGTTGCTGTTGCTTGTTGTTTTTCTGGTTTGGCATTCGCGCTCAATTGCGCCAGATTTGCGTTTCATTGTTGTTGTTGTTGTTGTAGCTGATCGAATGTAAGTATTCAAGCTAACGTTTATGTTGCTTGCTGTCGTTATTGCTGTTGCTGTTGTCGTTGTCGTCGTTAATGCTGTTATTGTTGCGTATGGCCACGCTTCATTTCATGGCAGTTTTAAAGAGGCAAAGGCCCCAAAATGTCGCTAATATACATACAAACATGCACATGTACATATATAATGCACACACATGTATGAACACAGACTCGCTGACACCGACGCCCGGCGTACAGTTGCAGCTTGAAATTGGAGACATGGTCAGCAACCCAACCAACCAACCAACCCAGCTAGCCAGAGCCAGAGCCGGAGCCAGAGCCAGCGCCGCCCCATCTGTTTGCCTCTGCCTTGCTTCTGCTTGAAGAAGAAAATTCACACACAATGCCAAAGCTGGGGCCATCTTATGATGGCTGAGCCAGCAGCAGCAGGGGGTGGTGGCTGGAGGCAGACGACGGGCGGGCAGTAAAATGATGGCGTGTGGAAAAAGAATCACGTTTATACCGTTTTGTACTGATTTTTCATTATCATCAGCAGCAGCTTCATCATGTTGTTGTTGTTGTTGCTGTTGTTGTTGGTTTGGTTGGCTGTTTGTTTCTGCTCTACTCTTTGCTTCGACGCCGTTGCCGTTGCCCGTTGCCCGTTGCCTTGTCTTGTCTTGTTTTTCAAGTGCAATTTTGAAATGCTCAATTGTCGTTATTGTTGCTGTTGTTGTTGGGCATTTCTTTCACAGATATACACATGCACACTCACTCACACACAGGTATACACTCACACAGTTACAGCTGTTGGCCACGCTCATTAAATATTTTCGCTTGTACCATCCCAATCCCAATCCCAACCCAAACCCAAGCCAACTTCAAGTTCGCCTCACCTTGTCTGCACCTTGCTGTTTGTTTTTGTTGTAGTTGCTGTTGTTGCTGTTGTTGCTGCTGCTGCTATGCTGTCGCCGTTTAATTGCACTTTAATAACTTCTTCCACTTATTTGACTTCTTTCTGTTGGCTTTTTATCACGCTTTAACTATTTTGCATTCTTTTAGATGTTGCCTTTGGCTTGTTTTTATTACATTTTTATATATTTTTGCTTTTGTAATTAATTGAATACACAAAATAAACACACAGAGAAAGAAAGAGCTCACACATGCATACCTATATGTATATACACTCACACTCACACTCACGCACACGCACACGCAGCGTTTTCAATTTCGTTGTCGGAGTCGGAGATGCCACTTCTTGGGAAAACACGTCCGCAGACAGGTAAACGCGCAAAGCAACTGACGCCGCCGCTGGAGTCGAAGTCTCAGCTACGGCTTCACGCTCACGCTCACTTTGGGCCATACTCAGCACGGTCATATGGCCATCTCTTTCGATCACTTTGGCCAACATGCTGTCATCTTGCTTGCCCTGTGGCACTTGTCGTTCGTTTGATCAGCAAAAATACGTTACAAAATTTGAATTTCTTACCTGGGACGCGTTGTGGCTGGCTCTCGCACATTCTCTCGCTCTCTGAGCATGGACATTCCAGGTTGTCTTCTGTTTGCTTGGTTATTACCTGTCGTTATCTCTATCTCCCCTCTTCAGCGCAGTTGCGATTGTCTGTGAGCCGTTGAGTGCTTGGAAATTAGCTGACTGCTCACAAAGCCAAATCATTGTGTGGGTGAATGTGTCTATGTTGTGTATGGGTGTGTGTGTGTGTAAGTAAACATGCGCAGCTGTAGCCATACCAACCGCCTTTACACATTGCACGATTTGTTATTTGTAGTACATATATGTATATATGTTGTTATAAGTTGGATGATAATAATGATGAGTATGCAGGATTTTAAGGCTCTGACTCTGACTCTGCATACCCTTTGACAGGAAGCTAAGTCGAAAACATATAAGTTCAGTAAAAATGCTTACTTAAGATGGTAAGCATTGAAAATTTTAGTTATATTATCTCACTATCATTGATAACACAGTCAAATATTTTGTATAAAAACCTTTGAACTTGTGGGCGATTAGTTTTCCTTACGAAAAGTCGGTGTTAAATCATCTATGTTATCTATATTATATATATAGCCGTATGGATTAGAGTTATGAAAAGTAGTGTATTTAGTGTTCAGCATCAAAATAGTTTAGTAAATATTTTCATATATATTTATACCCTTCCAGAGGGTATTATAGTTTTGTCACGATAGAAGGAAGCATATCCGACCCCATAAAGTATATATATCCTTGATCAGCATGACAAGCCGAGGCGATATCCATATCCGTCTGTGCGTCTGTTTGTATGCAAACTAGTCTCTCAGTTTTAAAGCTATCGACTTGCTATCGACTTCTTTAAACTCGAAGCTCATATGTAAAAATCGTCAACTTTTACTACAGCAAAATTGGTAGTGTTTTTTTTTTTATCATAACTGAACCAAATTTGTTTAAGAAGCAGCTACGTCTGCTGACCAAAGTTGATGCAGATCGGACCACCTTATCATTTTGCTCCCGTATAACTGAAAGATTCAGAATAAACTTTTAGCATACCAGATTTTTTTTGTTTTTTTTTTTTTTTATCAGAATTAAACCAAATTTAGTGGCCGTCTTATAACCCTCTACGTATGCTGACCGAATTTCAGCTGAATCTGCAAGGGTATGCCAGCTTCGGTTACCCGTAGTTAGCCTCTCTTTCTGGTTTCATAGAGTATCCATTTAATGGTTTCTTTCATATTAATAAAATATCAACATAATTGCAAAATTACAGTTGATTTTCATTAAAAACGACTGAAATTCAATTCCATCTGCGGATTTCCCAGCACTGTTTCAATATGAAATCTAGATGGCGCCACCATGTTTTAGTCAAGGTATAAACCATATTGTTAAGTCACGGTTTGAGTATCATTGAACAATGTTATAAATTTACAGTTTTAGGCCATCTCCCTTATATAGTGCTTTATATATGAATAGACTTACTGTATGTTATAGTATGTGAGAACATATATCTCAGCGTTATTAATTTTTCTACGTTTCGAACTCGCAAGTCGTTGTGGCAGCGCATCCGCATCTTAAAAGCCGCCGAAAGCCGTAAACTCAAGGAGGCGGGCTAAAATTGATTAAGAGCAACTTACTCCTTTGCTGCTGGTGCCTGGATTTTGGCTCTCAAAGATGCATTAACCTGTGAAATTACATAAAACCACACATATACATGCACATATATGGCTAAGCCATACATATATAAACCGCTAATAACCAGCGGCAGCAACATTTTTCGACAGCAAATACGTCATAAAAACGATTTAACAACCGAATAAGCAACCGCAAAATTTGAATGGCAGCACGTCTCGCACTCTCTAAAAGGAAATGAAGCCGCCGAGGCGCGTAAAACAAAAACACACACAAAAACAAAAAAAAAAAAAAACAACGACTTTGCGCAGGCCCAGGAAAGCCGCATATTTTGGCACTACGTCCTCATCTGCTATGGTTTCGGAGCCTGCAAAGCCAATGGCATTTTTATGGCCCATCAGCAGGCATCTAATACCGGCAATTAAAATAAACGGCAGAAAAGCTGCCCCACAGCCTCGAAGGCATTTTTGAAGTGGATTGAGCTGGTGAATGTGGACTACTCCAGCGTCCAAGAGCGGGTTAAATGGGATGGCTCTGACTCAAACTTTCATCGAAAAGAAAATGTTCGTTTAATGAAATTTTTATTCAATCAGCGCAGCAGCTAGACTTTTATGGCGAGACTATCTAAGTTCTTACAAGTACCCTGCTGCCCCCCTTCACAAAGACACGCACTCTCCAAGCATAGCCAAAAGTCGATAGACAGCCTCCATTTGTTGGCCAAACATAGAGGGGATGGAAATGGGGTGGAGTGGGGCAACAGTGTGAAGTATGAAGAACCTGTTGAGTTGAATTTATGATGAAGTGGATGCGGCTGCGGCTGCGGCAGTGCCTTGCTTTGCTTTTTGTCTTACAGCCGCAATTTATCTTTCACTCTTTGAGGGGCGGCGCAAATCTTGAAGTTGAGTGTGAATGTTGAAATTTGGGTAGCAGAAAATTGATTTAGGGTTAGATTGCTTGGCTGAAAAAGATGAATGGTTGAATTTTATTTAACCAGTCTGAAATTGTAATACAATTCTAGACACGCTGCTATTTTTAGTTCGAGCTGCTAAAGGGTGTCTCAAAATGCCTGATTTATATATTTGCTGTTCAGCCATCTATTATGGTTTACCTAATTTAGGATGGAAGCTCATGAATATCATCAGGGGGAGACCCACATCTATGATTCTTGAATTGTTACCACATATGCTCCCTTATCTCCACTCTAGAGCGCCTGGGGCTGCAATTAAGAAGCCCAAGAAGATGATGATGATGATGACAAAACAGAGCTGCGGCTTTTCCCACAACAAAATTCATATATAAAGCAACCAAAAGCACCACAGACAGTTACATTTCCTTTTTGCTTTTCTCATTAAAGTTGGCTCAGTCTCAGTCTTTCAATTAATTTTTGGAACGACAAGGGCGGTACTGTGGGGCTTGTGCCTGGATGCCTTGGATATGCTGTGGACAGGTACAGGTGCGCATTATATTAGCATAGATTAGGTAGATTAAAGTTGAGATTTAGCCATTTGGCCAGATTCCGTCGTATCTCGCCTTGCGGTGGTTAATTAAAAAGTTGTTTTTTTTTGCCACAAAAATTAACATAAATTCAATTTAAGCAAAATCTGCCTAAATGAATTTCTTTCTAATTGACTCTGACACCTGAGCAAGTAATGCCAACAATTGTGCAAAGCTTAACTTGCCTTAAAAGGGCACTCGAAGCCACGTTTACTTTGGGGGCTCCCAAACAATGTGGCTTCTTTTTTATCTGCCCAATATTGATCGCATTTTCACACCAAACGGCGTGAGAATGTCAAAAACAAAACAAAAAAAAACAAAAACAACAACAAGAGAAAAATTACAACGCCCTAAAAGGATAGGGGAAGTCTCGAGGGTTGACGGTTTTTTTTTTTTGGTTTTCCTGCTTTTCCGCTTTTCTGCCTTGCCATTTGGGTCAAGTCAAATCAATTGACAGCTTTTCGACCGCCGCACACAAACACAAACACAAAGAAAACAACAACACCAACAACGACCTCAACTGGTAGGCATGCCGCTCTATAAATAAATCATAGCTTATGATAATATGCCACACAGACACAAATCCACACACACACACACACACACACATATACGCACATGCGAATAACAGCAGCATGATAAGATATATATGTATATGCCATGTTAGCCATTTTCACACGTGCAACCGCTCGCTCGACACCTTTTGACATTTTTGCTTTGTTTTGTTTGTTTATTGTGGCTTGAGTTTCTACTTAGCTTTCATCTTTGCATGCTTTCCCCTTCTGGCCTTGCTTTCCCCGCACCCTTTAAGTATTTTCAACATCATACTTAATATAAAACCTGACATATGGCCAAGGGATTGCAGACTGCCACACGCTGTACATGGCGTATGCGCAATATTTGGTGGCCATTTGACATTTTGCTGTGATTAATTGCAGTTGGCAATCGGTAAATGCATTTTGTTGGTTTTTTTGATAATGTTGTAGCTGTTGCTGTTGTTGTTGTTGTTGTTATTTAAATGCAATTGCCAAATGAGTGTATTGTCAAATTGTTTGCCAAATTCAATTAGATAAATAATTATATAAAACGCTTATATTTATTAGGTTTACATCTGCCCACAATTATAATAATATGAAATATAAAATGTTTAGGCCCAAAACTTTGACCTTTACAAATGGTTTTAATTGTAATTTTGAATTTGAATTGATTGTTTGTTTACGTAATCAGTTGCACTCTTGTATGGAAGTCTGTAAACAAATATGTTTACAGAAATCACATTGTTTTGGGCATATTTATAGTATTTGTACTAAATTCCATAAACAATTCCCATGAATATAATTATTTTCTTTGAATCTGTTTAAAATGATTAAATTGTGTTAAAGTTTTGAGAATGTGCAGTTAATATAGTCTCATTTATTGGAAAATTAGTCATACAAATATGCCTCTAGCCTTATTGAATCTGACTCATTTTCTTAGCGGAATGAAAACCTGCTATTGTTCATCAAAGAGCTACAACATTTGTACAACATTTGTAAGGTCTAAATCTATTGCAGCTGCCCAACCACATATAGCTTCTCTCTCCCTCTCAACTGTCTGAGATGACTTATGATCTTATTATTTCATTTGCCGATAATTCATATGAGGATTGTTCCAGAAGTTAATAGTCTATCATAGAAACTATCTTGATTTATCATAACTAACTTATTTTCAAACATGAAATGGAAGGCTAACTTAGGGTACCCTTGCAGTAAGCGGATGACTGACACGTTCCCAATTTGGTTTAAATCGGTACACTAAGAGTTCATTTCGTTCATCCATTCATTATCTGATATAGTGATCCGATGTGGATAGACTTTGCTCAGCAGACGTAGAGGCTTCTTAAACTGACATTTGCCTAATTTGGTTCAATTTGGATAAAAAAAAACAACTCATTTTGCAGTACGAATCAGTCGGTTACATGGGAACTGTATGATATAGTGGTCCAATCTGGACGAATGTCACATATAAGCAGCTTACAGCAGAAAGAAGTCGATGGGAAAAATCTGTAGCTCTAAAGCTGAGAAACTACTTCGTATAGAAACAGACAGACAGACGGACGTGGCTATATCGACTCGGCTTGTCATGCTGATCAATAATATATATATATATATATTTTATGGGGTCGTAGATGTCTCCTTCTATGCGTTATAAATATTGTCATAAAATTATAATACCCTCTGCAAGGGTATAAAGATAGAAATATATTTTAGAGCAGTTTGCTGGTCGATCACATTCTCCATCAATTTGTGCGTAAATAGATATTTCTCTCTTCTCTTTCTTTTCATCATCTCCCTATCTTTTCTTTGAGTTCTATCAACTCTCTCTGTATCTCCTGTCCTGAGATTGTCTTGTCTTCTGCGAGGTATTTTTTAATGGAAAAATTATAATAATATATATGTAAATGTGATACAGAAATTCAGACTTTAATATAACTTGACAGTGACAGCAATGAAGTTTTATTCCTCCGACGAAGTCATTGATGTTATACTAAGTATCCTATGGACATTCTGGGATCGATCCATTTGTTAACAAATCTATAAAGGACAAATCTGATTCTTATTTATATAGAAATTCTTATTTATTAAGATAAATTCAAGATTTTGAAATAAATTTTGTAAATTTGAAATAAAATATATATATTGTATTGTTAGTCTCTAATCATATGTATATACAAATCTAATCGGTTTTTCTCTAATAGTATTTATATGCCAGCTAAATCAGTAGAAGAGAATGCTCATATTATCTATATTTTAGCACAGTTCAAAAGGCATTGCGGCCATATTTATGAGCAATGGGTAAATCCCCCCTAGGCCAGAGATCGGCCCACTAATAAAGTGTCGTATAATACAAGTATAAATAATGCTTGTCTGTCAGCGTTTTGACTCATAAACAGGCCAAGCTAAATACAAAAAACAAAAAAACAGAGAAGAACGAATATCAAATAAAACCAAAAGCTGACTGCAAATATTTATAGGAAAAAACACGCGCATAAACAAAAAAGAAGTCGACTTGGTGTTGAAATTGGCGCAAGTAAAGGCTGGGTAGGGGGCAGGTTAAGAGCCAAGTACGTAACTGCAACTGGATGCTGAGACAATGAAAAGGCTATAAACTGTACAACATACAATGGCAGAAGCAATAAACAAGCAACCAAAGTCGAAAAGCAAAAAGGCAAACACATAACATTCTACCAAAAGGAAAACGAAAAAGCTTTCGTCGATGACGTTGCCATTGATTGTGAGAGTTGCATAAAGTGCCAAGCTTTTCTATGTCGTCACAGGCGAAAGCACAACGTGTGCGTGTATCTGTGTGTGTGTATGTGTGTGTGAGGGGGAAACCTTCGGAAAATGTTGAACGAACGAGTTCAAACACTCGACGGCGCTCGCATGGATCGGACGCGAATGCGGAGCACAGAAATCAAGGCAAATACAGCCGGCTAACGACAATTTCAAAAACGCTCGTCGGCATTTGAAAAACGCGCAAAATACACGGCCCCAAATACATTTCATGAAATATTTTTTGAACCATAATACCCTTTCGAGTGGAAAATGTGTTTCGGCTGCTAAAAATAGCAAAATATAAAAGAAAGCAAAAGAAAAGTGTACAAAAAGTGCAGATATTTATATCCAGCAGTGCAAGTATATAGAGTGTATGTAAAACAAATTATTTTGTGAGTTTTCATAATTTCCTGCTGTGTTTGGTGGCACAAATTATCGACCAAATACATTAGGTGAAAGCAAAAGTTGCACTGAGGCAGCATAAACTTACCTGTGTTATTCTTGTTGTTGTTCATATAAATGGTATATTGACCAACAACTCAAGCAAGTCAACAAAACCATTTGCAAAATATTTGCTTAGAAAACCAAAGCCAAAGTCAAAATCAAGGAAGCGGCAGCAAAAGGAAACAGGTACCGCTCCTGGTGCCGGTGTCTACAAAACGTAAGGTTTGTTTTGATTAATTAATAGCCTAAATACCTAAATAGCTCTGGCTCTGTCATATAATACATGAGCCACATACAAAGCAAGTCTTTAGATTTGGGAGCCTTAAAAACTGTGGTGCGTCGTAGCAGTTTTGGGACGTTTTCTGTTTGTTTACATTGTGAAGGCGTTTACCCTTTGATTCCTTGTTGTTTACTTTCTGATCGTTTCATTCGCTTTTCCATTCCCTTTTCACAGCAAAATCCATTTGCTGATTTTGGGGATAATCAGGCAAAGCCGAAGCCGTAAAAAGTAAGGCGTCACCCATACGCACTGTGGCCCAGTCCTTGGCGTTTGCCTGAGCATTAAATATTCAACCATGACTTTTCGCATCTGAGTTTTATTGCAATCTTGTGTCGTTTGTTTTATTCCCCAGCAATGGCAAATTCCAAGGCAATGGAAATGCCAAAATATATATAAAATACCCAAATAACAACAAACATTTGGAAATGATTATTTGTGTTGTAAAGAGAGAAAAAACGTTAAGCAATTCATTGGGGTGCCATAAAGCATTTGGCCCTTATCTTGTCATTGGAAAAAAATAGCTAAATTACAATCTACTCGTGGAGATGTGGCACAAGATAAATGTATTTTAAAGTACATGAAAAATGTCGGTCATGAAATTTAGGAGATGAAATAAAAAGTAAAAGAATTAAATGGACATGACTTATAGAATATATATCTGCTCCATTTGTTGAATATAAAATGCTTCAACAAATGATATTAGAAGCTCCTGTAAGAACAGGGCAAGAATCTACATTGGATGTTCTCCAATACAAAATACAATTTCAATTTAGAGGATAACTGAGTATTAAGTTAATACGTTTCGGTAGAATAAAAGGTTTAAAAAACTGACTTCTCAGTTGAAACCGTCTACCATACGCACCCTCGTTTGTATATCCAAACTGAAAACAGGCAAATATTCCTTCGCTTCCCTACACCTGTAGCACCTTTTGTTGCTAAACCACTGCACACTGTCATTGAAAAAATACTGCAAACATCCAATCTATATTCATTCTTCCCCAACAGCCATCCTTGCCACTTCAGAGCCACCTGAAAGGCTATTTACCCATCAATTCTCCAACGAAGAATGTCATCCTCAATGATATTCTCATCATCAGCGGCCGAGGATTTCCCAATTCACCTGTCTGGTCTGTTCGCTTGCCTAATCAAAGCCTGGCCATTCAGATATCTAATTCTAGGTATCTCAAAATCGACATAGCAAACACAACCACAACTGACAAATTGCTGCATTGCGGCTCATTCCCATTCGGACCGCTCAATGGCTCAGTTTTCAGTTGTTTTTCCTGTCTGCCAATTAAGCTAAAACGTCTATTTGTTGTCGGCACGCGACACAGCCACGCCCACGCAATGCCCAAGGGAGGAAAAGGAGGAGGAGGAGCGGCATGTAAAGTGGAGGAGCAGCTGCATTGCTTTAATGGCAAATCATATTTGCCCAACTAATACCATTAGAGTCGGGGTTGTGACCGAAACATGAAAGCCACAAATAATTGTCAGGGCTTAATGAAATTCGTAGCATGCTTTTAGGCAACGTGGAACTCCCCGAGGCTCTTGATGCAAAGCTCAAAAACTGTAAATTCAATTAAAAGCTGCATGGCTAAAAACAAGAGAGGTTCCATATGTACACATACAGCAAGAGAAGGAGTACCTGGAGAGGTAAACAATTTAAGAGGCAGGGCAGGGGCTGGGGTTACGGATGGATAGGCACTAAAAGCCTGTACGTAGTACCTGACAGCCACTCAGAGCATATGACATGAGGACATGGGCCAGAAAGATGAGTTGGGTCCGGGTCGCGGCATTGTGAGCCCCAAAATGCAAGCCAACCTCCCTCAAAATGTTGTTTGTAGTTTCCCTGTAGTTGACACTGTTGGCTGTTTTTGTCATTGTTGCTTCAACTCCTGGCCACCGACTACACCCGCACCACTACCAACTGTCGACTCCTTTCTACTTTATCCTCGGGCGCGGCAGTATTTTGTGTCAAGCCTCATGTATTCTTTACCCCACTTGCAGCTATGTATGGAACAGCACTAACATAACATTGTCTGAGGGACGTGAAAATGTGAAAAGGCAATCGTGGGTGCAGAGGGTGGAGACGGTGTAGAGGGTGGTGTGGAATGTCCAGTACAAAATATTTCTACAAGCACAATGCTTTGCAAGTAGAGACAAGAATAAGGATAGTTGCTCCTAAATGTGTAGCTTAAATGCAGGAAATGAACAAAGCTTATCCTTACGATTTTGAACTCATACTCTGGCTGCAAATGAAAATGCCAAGAGCTACCCGTTTTCAACTTTGCAAGTGAAACTTTAGCAACTTTAACCGACATTATCTGGGTCCGCTTGTTTGTTCTTCTTTAGAAACGCTCAACGAATTTACTTTTAGTACAAAAGTTGCGTCGCACCGCTACTTTTTCCAATGGATCATGATAATGGATATTCTTTTACTGTCCAACTTCCCGGATACGTTTACAAGACAAAGATACAAAAGGGACTAACACATATAGAGAGAAACAGAGACAGAAGAGATTGCCTTTCTCAAAGATCTTCTCTACAGTATGTAGGTCACTGCTGCCTGCTGGTTGGGCTATTTTCATAGGACTTTTGACCTCGATTTTTACCCAGTTGCAGGTGGAATATTCTTTAGTTTTCACCCAAGTTATAACATGTAATTTCTATGAAAATGTTAACCATCTTGCTCTCATGATTATGGGTTATGTGCTGCCCAATCGGTCAGGACAATGAGTTATATATAAATATATATATATAATTTATTTAGGGATCCATATCTTAAAGAGAAACTTATCAATTAAATAAGTAAATTCATTAAAAAAGTGTTTCCTTTAATTTAAACTTCTGTGGCTCACTCAAGCATCTTTTGAGCCTCTGATCCTTATCACTTTGCCTGCTTATAAAGACAATACGTTGGCATAAAAGCCAAAGCCACACGAATTAATGAAATGCTCCTTAAGAAAAGAGACAAACAAACAAAAGCAAACCAAACAAAGCACCAAATACCAAAAAAAATGTGTTGTCAAGTATGTGAAATCAAATTCAACCAAAAGAGAAAAAAAATGAACTCTCAACAAGTGTGCGACACATGCTCGTTGTATTGATTGGAAGAGGAAGGGCCAGAGGCTAGAGAGGCACACAGATAGACATAAACACACGCAATCATGGCACATTATGAGCGGCAACAAAGACATTAAGAAAATCCCTAAATTCTTCCAATTTATATGCTGCCAATATTGTTTGAAAAATACCAAAAAGAATTGACTTTAGTTAATTATGATGCACAGACACACACACATACAGCCAAGCGAAGCTCACACACATCAAAGCAGCGGAGACAACACCAGCAGGATATTGGTTGATCAGACTTGGGATGATGTGCTTAGGGGGCCCAGGCATGCCGTTTATCCTGTCAAAAACTAAATGAAGTGAATTTTTGTGTAAACATCTGTGCCTGCGGCAGCTAACAGAAGCAGGAGATGTAGAAGCAGCAGCCAGAGCCAGAGCAGCAGCTTGAATTCGAAATTGGAAATAACAAGCAATTGCCGAACGCCCCAAAGTATGATGCTTAAAATATACAAAGGACGAGCAGCAGCAGTAAAGGTAACAAGCAAATACACACATAAAGATGTCTGTATGTGTGTGTGTGTGTGCGTGTATATACAAGCAGGCAACACACATGTCTGTATTGGCGTCATAATCATCATAAAAGACGTTAAGTTTCAGCTAAGCAGACACAATTTCGCGCCATTTTCTGTTGCTTGCGTGTATATGTGTGTCTGTGTGTGTGTGTGTGTGCAAATAGAGGGCGTGTTTGTGAGTGTGTCAAGAAATGTAAACGCCATAATTTGCCCTTGAGCTCGAATTGTGCAACGATTTGGAAAATCTTTCACAAAAATAAAATCTAAAACAGCTTTGGCTTTGGGCCTCCCAGTTTCCTGCTGTTCATCCTGTCCTCTCCTAAGCCAACACCACTGCCCCTGCCACTGCTACTGCTACTTGGAGCAGGCATCGATTTATTGAACAATAACTTTAAATACCCAGCTTATCTGATTTTATATATGTATACCAGGGGAGGAAGGAAACACTGTTGTTGATACTTGCTTTAGGGCAGGAAATCAATGCTGAAAACAAAGGCTTAGAAGCAGCTAAAGCTGAACTGAAGTTTGGAAATATAGATAGAGAGAAACAAGGGGATAAGAGGAAAATAAGAATGCCAGTGCTCTGTATATGCATTGGAAATCTGTGAGAACAGGTAAACAGTATGAGTAAGATACGAATACGAATAGATACAATACGAATTCCATTCCAGTCATCAAACGTCAATATCCTCAAGAACAAAGAGCTGCCCGTCAAATGTTTTGAGTTCGTATATATGCGAGCTCAATAATAATCTGATAATCGTAAGCTGAATATAATAAAATATGACAATTTAAAAACCTAAACCAGATTTCACGAGAATCGTGTGGTAATTTCTTGACTTTTTGCATAAGGGAAATTAATTTCGTTCAACTGAACATTCCATTTCCCAATATAAGAAAGAATCCATTAAAAACATACAGCACGCTCTTTTAGAATCATACGGAATGCCTTTTTGATTTGATCATTTTGTTATTATGTCACAAAAGCAATAAACAAAATCGAAAATATGTGCTCAATACACACATATAAAACCATAAACATATATATATATATATATATATATTTGGCTAAGCATGTCGTTGAACCAACAAAACAACAACAAATTTATGATATTTCTAAATATTTATTTGCTACACCAATAAAAAGAAGAAAAATCTTCCACCTAGTCTGCGTTGTCTTAAAAGTAAATGCTTTATAATTTATTTAAGCATTCGCATTTGTTTTCATTAAAAAGCAAAGAAAATATGAAAAACATCAAGAAGCAACAAATTTAATATGGACAGTAAGAAATGTCCCTGTTGGTCTACGTGGCGGCTGCATAATAAAAGTTTTTAATGTTTCATGCTGTTGACAAACATCTGTTGAGCATAATGATAATAATGAAGATTATGATGGAATTTACCAATGGAAACGACCAAAACCGCCACGTAAACAAGTAAGAGATAACGAGGGAAAGAAACAGAGAGGGAGAGAGAGAAAGAGTGAGAGAGTGCGAAAAGGTGTATCTAAACATACTCTAACCTTTTGTGTCATAAAAGGCAACATGTGCTTGCTCACACTCTCATCTGTAGGCCAGTTCAGTTCAGAATCAGGCCGCTGACTGCATGCAACAGGTGTGAGTGATAACAGGGTGGTTAGCTTTGGCCTTGAAAACACCCACAATAACAAGAGGAACAACGGACGGAACCAGCGACAAGCTCAAAGCACAATGTCAGCTCACAAAGAGGGTTCCAATATAAAAAAGGGTACATTGAACAACGAGTAACATGGCAATGGACATGAACATGAACATGAACATGCAAAAGAAAGCCCATCAAACGCACACACTTGCACACGCACACCGGCTCAGTGTAGCTGTAGCTGTCAAAGGAAGAACTAAAGCGAAAACTTTAAGGAAGGGAAAACTGAGATAAAGAAGTATTGAAGATACATATATGAATTTAATATGACTAAGTCTGAAGATCCTGGAGGAATGCCTCATTAACATTGAGTCATGATTCTGGAATATTTTCAATAATGATTGTCATCCATGGTGATGTTTGAGAGTCTTGGAGTTTTTCAGTATCCAGAATGAACGTGGCCTAATTAAGCACGTTTTCCAGTTCGGATCTTAAGTGAAACTATCATGTTAGGCTATAAGGTGTTGTCATACTCTGTAGCCACAAATATACTGTTCTCCATGTCGTCTCACCGATTGATTAAGCTCATAATTATAAGGCACATATGTTTATATATCATGTGACTAAGTCTCAGCAATGCTTTCAGCTGAATCTTAACAACTTCTGCATAAGTTGTTGTGGGGAAGAGTAGCTATCCTTGGCTAATTGAAGCTTGGATACATTTCTTAAGACTTAACTAAGTAACTTAATTAAGGCTATGTAGAAATGACAGCAATTACCCAGCCAAACATATGCCAGCACGTTTCAATATCGCATTAGCATTGACCATTTGCTCAGCAGCTGGAGTAGAGGTGACAGCTTGGGGAAAATAGAAGCAAGCTTCATAACGCACGATCCGCACACACTCATGAAACTGGCCATACTCCATTCGGCGACGGGCAGAAGCAGAACGTGGTAATGGTTGTGACATAGTCCTGGAACAGCACAGCGCTGGCTTTGGGTACATAGCTAGGGCATACTTGCCTGCACTGTCCAAGCCCCAGTGGCAGATGGAAATGTGACAGCAGACTACGGATGCTCCTTGCTTTCCTGCTTATAAATATTTATAAATATGAATTTTCCAAACAATGATGGCCGACAATTGATAAAGCAAGAGTTCATATCCATGCAAGGGAAGCATCAAGAAGATGCAACACGCCAACTCCAACAAAAATGTGGCATAAATAAGAGCAGAATAAAAGCAAAATAAAAGCAATTGCAAAAAACGAGAAATGAAAGAGGAGAAAGAAAGAGTACAGATTTAAAGTAGATGATGTAATTGTAGTAATTCAATTCAATGTCAAAACGCATCTACATGAAACATTTTCTGAACTATTTCTTGTTGGCATTATTTTCGACATCGAGAGAGATTATGATGATTATGGGGCATAAATGAAAATTGAATAGCTTCCAAACTCAGCCCAATTTTCATACTGAGAAGCTCATTGTAGAAGTTTCATCATGATATGCTGAAGAGGGACCCATAGGCAGAGACAGCTATTTCAAATCTGCTCGTTTTTCAGATCATTAACACTGCCAAAAATAAGTCCTCCAATACTCTACACATACTTTGAATGATGAGTTTGTAATACCTACAGCAAGGATGTATAGTGAAAACCATAATAATCGGTAACTCTGTGTATATATAAAGATGTCTGCATAAGTATATACTTAGTATATAATAAGTACCTTGCATTAGCAACTACGTCTTCGTTTTTACACTTATATAAGATGATAAACTTATATATATATATATGAACATATTGTATTTACACTTTTCATTCAAAAGCGACATGGCGACAGGCCAACAACAGGTAGACATTGAAAGGGGCAGGTGTCACAGCCACAGCAACAGCAACAACAACAGCTGCAGCAGCCACTCCATTGCTGATCCACTCGAAGCTGCATTGCCATCATCATCAGGCCATCACCACAGGCCCCATAGTACAAGCAATAGCTGGCGACACTTTTATCGGCTTTTGTTGTGGGTTTATCGTGGCACATTTGGGGTGCTGATAGCATAAGTTGCTTGGAATCAAGCGCAGCTGTTATGATTTTCCTGGCGCACGTACACCCATAGAGGTGGTCTGATTAACGGCGTCAAATATGTGTTATTAATATCAGGCGGATATTGTGGCAGATAATGTGGCGTAAAAATGGGAATATTAATTAAATGCAGCCAAAAGAAAGGTCAGTAAGTTGCTCGACAGCTCATTATGGGCACAATCAATGGCCAATCCGAGTGAATGTGTAAGCTGCTAGGCCATTGTTGGGCAATTAGAGAGAAACACAAGACACAGACATACACATACACACACACACACACTTATTTAGATAGAGTTGACATGGCCAATGTTTGTGTTGTTGTTAGACGAGAGCCTGCGGCATGAATTGAATGCAAACAAGCCAAGCCTTGGCCTGGCCAAATAGAAACGCTAACAGGAGAAGACCAAATGAAAGCCACATGCCCTTTACATACCCCCGCACAGGATTTGTTGACAATGGGCATTGAACGTGGCACCGACAACGACGTCTTCATCTGTGTGGCACGCAGTTTCATGCACGACTGAATAGGTCAGCTGGAGGTTGGAGTCAAAGGCAGCAGCCAGCTTATCCTTTGTACCCTTTTTTTGCAATGCATCGCTGGATTTTGTGGGAGCAAATCAAGCGTAAAGTCACATGGAAGGGTTCCTTCTTAGGGTTTCGGTATCCCATAGACATCTGTTTCCCTAACATGACCGTTAAATTTCATGTACCATACCATAGCCTAGGTCTTATCTAACTTACAATTCTTGTTTATTGAATGCGTATACGTAATGCGTAGCGTATACGATGCGTTAGCCGCGTGAAAACAAACAAAAAAACTTAAGCTATATTTGCTTTCAACTCGTAACCCAGTTTTTTTGAGGGCCATGAGTAGGGTCTCGCAAAGGGTAATCATCATTGTCATTCATAGTCCGCGTCAGCGTCATTATCACATTTCGCTCTCGCACGGGTCAGGTCAAATAGGGCGCATAATTAATTATTTATGTTTTAATCATTCCGAAAGTTAATTACACAGCTGGCGAACCAGATGAGGTCCCGTTCTTTATTTTCATTTCTTTTTTTAATATTTTGCAGCTTGCAAGGTGACAGGCGACCCAAATTTCACTTGGGAGCACTGCCAGTGGCAGCGCCAACGTCGCAAATGGTTGGCAAAATTACACTTTGGTCATAATTTCATTATGCAATGGCCACGGTGAAAGGCAGAGTAGTACGAATCGTCTCTAAATGGATTACAAATGCGATTTGATTAATGTCCGGCAAGGCCTCCGGCATGTAACTTACATCTAAGGCTGGCCGCGTGCCTTAGACCATCCTGTGGACGAACCACAACAAACTAATTCAAGTTAACATCAGGAAGCTCCATGAATTTTTATCATTTACAAGAGCCTTTGTAATTTTGATATCATCAAAAATATATTTTAAGTGCCCTAGCAGAATATGCCCCTCAGAGAAGACATGGGCCACGTATAACACATTACGCAAGCCAACCTCTACTTCCGCGGCCCATTGTCTCCATATTCCCATTTGCCTTTTGCTTGACAAATTCAATTTGATTTCCATCTTAGCCTCACCCAAGGCCTGGGCAATTTGCTTAAAGCCCGTTGAGAAATGGATTTCATTTCATTTCGTGACGCTGCGTTGCGTTGCCCTGCGCTAAGGACTTGGATTCGGTTGCTCATGATATTGCACGACCTACGCATGGGCATTGCCTGCAAATGGCAATTAGTGTCAATTAGACAGCAGGAGCAGGACGCCAGTTTTCAAGTTGCCACTGACTTGTCGAGTTGTCTTGGCTGCAGTTTTCCATTAAGCGAAAGCGGCAGCCCACTTTCCGCTTGTCTGCTACTTGTTTGTGTTCCTTCCGTAATTCCAGTTTGTGTTTGCTGCACACTTTCAGTTGTGCAACATTCAGCTGCCGCCACCTTAAACTTTTCCGGCTTAGCGTCCGCACACTGGTCAAGAAAATCTCTAGAGCTACTTTATTTACATCGTTAATTGTGAAATGTTTAGATGAGCAAGGAAATTCCATTTTATATTCCATTCATACGCCAAAGATTCAGACGAAACGAAAGCTGATTATGATGATGATGCAAGAAACAAAGCAGCACAGACGAAGCACAAAGCAATTTATATTTAGAATATAAGAAATACGTGATTAAATCGACACAGCTCACAAGCTCATACATAGATAGACATATGTATGTATATACAAGCAGTGTTGACATGCGATAGAGCACTCAAGAGACCTGGTGAAAGTGTTGCTGCTGATGAGGCAATAGCAATTTTATAAACACAAAGAAAGTTGCATATAAAAATATACTCGAATGCGTAAGAAAATGCTGGAATAAAGTTTAGAAGCAAACTTTGACTTTCATTGGCTTCATTTATATTTAAAACCTTCACAAAAGCGGAGACCATAGTGTCGTTGAAAATATGGTTTATTCTTTTCTTTCTCAAACGGCTTCCCTTGATGTTGGCAACTCAAAGAAGGAAGCACTTTTGGCTGTATTACGTCCTCATATATAAATACTTCACCACTCAAATAGGTGGAATCGAGTTAACCTTGTCCACTTTTGCAAACTGTTGCACTTGTTTGAAAAACGAAACCTAATTCTGCTGCTTTTATATGTATCAAATTTCTTAGTATAGGAAAAAAATGCCATTAAATTATAGGATTTTGAAGCTACCAATTCCCAAGTGGTTCTAGCACCAGAATAATAAAGGGCAAGCTGTAAAAATGAGGAGTTGCTATCTATGCAGCAACTCAACTCAACATAATTGAACTAACTGATGAATGCTATTGCCTTGACATAAATAAAAAATAAATATTCAGATTTAATCTCAGATCATGAAAACACGTGCTGAAAGTGAAATAAAGCAGTTTATTTATGATCTAGGATTAAAACTGCATAGACTTATACTTGATTTCAGAGTCAAGTTTTAACAACAATTCAGGCTTGATTTAACTATTACACTGAAATGTCGTACTTATATTAAATATTTAAGTATTCTCAAAAATAACGACTTTCGAAATATCATAGATAGTCCAAATCGTGCTTTACTTAATAAACATTTTTGTAATTGTTTTTTTAAATTCTGGAAATGTAAGAAACTTTCTTGAAATAGGAATTTCTTAAGCTGATAATGTATTTTCTTGAATCAAGAATCGTTTATCTAAGTGTAACAATTGCAATTTGCAGGTTTCTGTTGCTTATCGCTATAAAAACACTATCTACCCTGAGAAAACTTAGCCAGATAAAAGTATTGATAGCTATATTTTTTAAGAAAATCATAAAAATGCTGAAAATAACATTTGTAAGCAGAAGAGTAAGATTTGGTGATAAAGCAATATTTCATCACTTTAGGATAAAATTGTTTACGTTTCGAATTCTACTATCTTATTATAGGATGTTTAGACATTTCATTTATATTTCTTTCAAAGAATTTTTAGTGCATTAAATAATATATATTATGGCTTCATAACTAGCAGTAGAAATTGCCTGATATTAAAAGACATGTTTCCTTCTTAAAGTATAACTCCAACCCAGGAACAAAACTGCAATTTGAATCCTCATTCATTCAGTGTGCCCGGCATCCAAGTCGATAGCAACTTTGAAAATTTATACAAAATTATATTATATTTATTCCATTTACTTTGCTAATTTTAAAATGTTGATCGATCTAACATAAAATTTGAGGTGTTAGTGGCTTAGTTGATATAACTCCTATCCTAGCTTTCCTTACGAATGTAATTTACTCAAATATCTAAATCTCTGCCATTTATATATGTACAAAGTATATGTATATGTATATGTATCACTCACCACTCGGTGTGGCCAATTCCCTAGCCCTAGCCCAAACATCTCTCTTACCCCATCGCATTCGTATGCATGATTTCTTTCGCCATTTCGTGGACCACTGCGAGCGCAGTTTGTCCACATTGTGACCCAGTTTTCCTTCTTTCTTTTTTCGGGTTGGACGCATGAAAAGTGAAACACGTTAAAAATAAATTGTTAGCAAAGATGAATGGGAGGGACGCGGGGGAGGGGCACGTGAAAAGGCGAAAGCAAACCAAAAATAAACCGACGCAAACTAAGCAAAAGGAATTTATGTTTAATGACCGAAAAGTGAAATGAAAAATCACACAGCAAATTATGTTGCATGTAGTTACAAATCTGTTGGCGAATTTGCTTTGCTTTTCAGCCTCCATGTATGTTTGTATTTCATTTTACGTTAAATGCGCCTCTTTCTTGTTTGCCGTGGACTATTTTTATACCAAGTTGTAGTTTGGCCAAAAGCAACTTGTCATGAAAATATCTCAAAAATGTCTCGTTTTGATTTCAATTTATTTAGATGCTTTTTGCATTTTCGTTTTTCATTTATTTACAGCCGCACACCGCAAGTCTCAGTTTAGGAATTATGCACCACTATAATCACCATAATCAACAACAACAACAACAACCGCAACAACAACAACAACAACACATAAAAATCAACAGTAACAACAACCACAATTCGAAATGCGTAGTGCACAAAAATAGAGAAAAATAGATTTGAAATTCGAATTTCATTTGACAGAACGAAAACAAGCAATCCGAGCACAAGAACAAATCGCACTACATATAAACATACTATATAAGTCTAAGTCCAGTGTGCCAGTGAAGGATAAAGCAAAATGGTTGACGATATATCGCCCATGCATCATCGCATGCAAAAGAAGACGCGCAGCGCCTCCATCTGTGCCACGGGCGCCAGCATCGAGACTGTCATCCACAATATGCCCTCCGCCTCTGGCAGTGCCACGCCAGAGGGCGGTACCCCTGGCTACAGACGTCGCCGGCCGGCCACTCGTTCCCAGAGTGCTCGCATCACCTCTGGCGCTAGATCGGTGAGTATCACTGACTATATTGTGCTATATAGATGCTTGTTTTGTTAAGTATATTTTGCAAATACATATACGTAGTCTAGCAATAGTAGTTTCATTGCAGCTGCACATTTTCTTTTTTGTATCTTCGGGCCAACACTTTGTGTAATTGAAGTTTTTGGCAAGCAGCCAGTAATGGGTTCGAGGCCCCATAGCATTAGAGCGGGTCAATGAACTTAATGCTAAATGTGACGAAATTCTGTTTGGCAGTTGTCTAATGCAGGAGGAGCGTCATCTAAAACTCTTTCAACGAAAACACAAGCCAATCCGAATTCGTAAATGTCACCAAAATATAATTTTCACTTGGTCTTAGGTCTCTTGTTTTTCTGTGAAATAATTAGTTTAAATAAACATTGATAAGAGATTTTCCAGTGATTTTATGACATCTACGTCTTATTCCTGAGATTTACAAGAACTGTAATGGAAATACATATAGCAAAACACCCATATATTCGAACTTACATTTGCCTTTGAAAACGGTATCTTGATGTACATTGCACAGTACAATCAAGTGGCCTGCAACAACACCTGGCCATGGGCTCATTACTCGCGAAATCCAACCAGCCGAGGAGGACCGCAGTCTCATGGAAAACAGGAAAACAGATACGCGGACTCGGTCGCTCAGAAAAACGAGACCATACGCAATTAACGTTATCTACGTGCTAGATACGTTAGTACAACTCTCTTTTGGAGAGTTATTTAAGAAGATTAGTTAATAGAGATCATTATAGGAAGAACAAAGGACATGCAAGGCATAATTAGAGTTACAATTTTGAAGAGAAAGTGGGACAAAGTTTCTAGTATGTAGTTCTATGAGGGATGGAGAAATTAATTTGGCTTAGCAAGGTCGGAGAATCTACGTTACCATTACTTAGCTTATGTAAAACGCATTTCTTAGGTTTTCTATAAAATAGGGGTTGATTAAAAGAGGCCTATTTGAACACGAAGGCAAACTGCTTAAGTTTTTTTTGAACACATTAAATGCAGTCCTCGTAAGTCTTATACAAAGGCGAAGTTTGCAGTAGTTTAGTTGTATAAGGTTGATGGAATTCATTGACTATCGTTTTATAAAACCAAGAGCATCCCCTCACTGCCTTGTTAGATAACAAACAAGGATTCAATTGTGATGGCCAAGGAGAGATCTACACAGTTATAGTTGAAAAGTAACTTCATTTGTAATATTTGCCAATAATTTACTTGCAGAATGATTCTTGCTACCGAGCTACTCTGATGGTTTAATGAAAATATTGTAAGGCGGCTTCTCAAACCGCGTTTTTCAGGAACCTGCAATATAAAAGCCTTGGTGATGTCAATTGCTGCATATCAAGCGGTTTTTGCACTGACTGTCACAGTTTGATTGCAATATTATGCGAACCACATGCTGGAAGTTGAATCTATTAAATCAGTTACGTCCATTGCTGATTGGGGAAGCACATTCGAGCAGTCGTACAAACTAGCCACCACATTCGCTATGATCTGACACTTAAATCACATATGCAAATTGTAAAGTGTATCTCAAGTCAGCTAGCCATAATGAAAGAATGTTTTCAGAAAACTTCCTGGAAAAATCGTAGCCTCAAGCTCAAAACTAGGCTGGATTATCTTTACACAAATTGATTTTTCTCAATGAAAATAAATTGCAGACTTGAACACTCCCCGGTTCAATTTTGTTGGCTCAAACTTTTATGGCCCGTTTAAGTGTGTGTGTGTTTGTGTGTGTGTGTGTGGGGGGGTTTGTTTCGTTTTAATGCCAAAAAATTCCGAATGTCCATTTGCCAAACAGAAATTAAAACCCGTGCGGGCTTTGAAGGCGAGACGGAATGCGACCGGTTTGATTTTCTCAAGGAGCTGAGCTCGTGGATAAGCTTCGAGCCTCTACAACACGAAATATGAGATAAGAGAGCTATGTATGTTTGCATGTGTGTGTATAAGCGCAAAAACTAAATAGCAATAGAAGAGATTAGACAACATTAAGCAAATATAAAGGAGGGATTTGACAAGCACCATAAAATGTACATACCAAGATGTTGAACTTGATACAACTTTAAACGAAATGCTTAGCTATAACTATCAGTGGTCGATTCCTCACTCAACAAATTTAAATTTCCAAATGTTACGCGAGTTAGTTTTTCGCCATTTACAATGCGGAAGTGGGCGGTGCAAGGAAACAAGGAACCTCCAAGTATTATGTCTTATAGTCTCACCTATAAACACAACTGAAGGAACTGTAATTACGAACATTTTCCCTCAACTACGCCTCTGTCTGGCGTGCCACATCCTTGTTTGCTGCGTCCAGTGAAAAGTCGGAACTCGATTGCGTTTCCGCATAAATTTCCTGCATATGAAAACACAATCGCGTGCATTTTTATGTGTTTAATTCGCAGCTTGTAATTTGTGTGTTGTGCTCGAGTGCACACTCGAACTTCCACTTCAATGATTAATTGCTTAGCCAAAAAGGGGGGCAATAAAGAAATATACACATGTGTTTGTCATTGCATGCAAAATGCATAGGCAAAGGCAAAAGCAAAGGCTGAAACTGTAAAGCAATCAAGCGTCCGGCTCCCTGAGATTGATCAACACGCTGTGTGTGGCCACTAGAGACGGGCTTATGGCACCCATCATGGTGTTGACCAGAGTATGCTGGTGTCGCTCACTCATTGGGGCATCCTCAAGCAGATCCATTCGAATACTCAGCTGGTCCAGGCGTGCGTTTCGCGCTTCGATGCTATCGGCCAATCCCTCGGAAACGGCCCGCACCACAGATGGAGTAGCCCCCGGTGCTTGGGCGGCCATTTTGGCAAAGCGCTGGGCACAGCGACTCTTTTGGGCACTCGAGATATAATCGCTGCCAACTTTTTCGACCGATTTCTCGCCGGTCTCGCGACGACTTGATGGCAGCAATTCGCGACACTTTGGCGGCGGACGCAGGCACTTGCAATAGCTGAGATTGTGCGTAAGATATTCCTCGAACTCCTCGCAGGGAGCCAGAAATTGCTGATACTTCTCTAGAGTGGGCAGATCCAAGGGGTCCAGCATGCGGGCGGCGCAGTCCAGCTTGAGGTGGCCGCTGAAGAAGTAATTGAACAGCTCATCCACCAAATCAATAAAGAACTTGATGGGCTTGTGAAAGGCGTCGCCCATAATGAACGGTGTTTCAGCATCCAAGTCCAGTAACTTCACCTCCTCACGAAATTCTAAAAGTAGCGGACGCAACGCCACAACAGCATTACGCAGCGCCTTGTTCGAAGCGAAAAGGATCTGATAGTAGACATTATACTTGTTGATAATCAGCTCGTCTGGTTCTATAGAGTATATCTGTGGGCATTTGCAGGAAGTGTCCACCTGCATGGAAATCATATATCGCTGCGTCAGATGCCAAAGCTTTTCCGCTGTCATGCGCTGCAGTTCCATCTCCTTCTGCCACATCTTGAAATAGTTGCGATAGTACTCATCGATCTCCAACAGCAGGCTCACAATCGCGCCCTCAGTTACATCCTGATGGGCAGTGCCCAAAGATGGCACTATGAAGCTAGCATTGGCCGTCGCGGGGTCCGAATCTAGCTGCGTTACGACAACGGTTATGGTCTGAGGATATCTGGACATGATTGAGCTATGATTCTTTTAAACGAAAAGGAAGTTTATTTAGACGGAATGTGAGTGTTTGAGTGTTGTTTTTAAATGACTTTTCGGGATGATAAACCCTTATAAAATCTAATATACGAAATTTATTTCCATTGCAACTAGATCGAGAGTAATTTGGTGAAATTTGAAGTTGAACTTTTTAGGAAATCTGAGCATGAGCGTGCGATTGCAAATTTGTACTATAATTTTGTATTTTGCTTTCAATCCATATCAAAATCTGGTACTTACTGCAATTGTCTCAGATATATGATAATTATTTTCTTGTCTTACTTTTTCTTTATAAAGATGTGGAATTAGTTATGTCAGATATCAAAAGTCCGCAGTATTCTATGTGGATCTAAGAGTATTTTTACAATTTGTACACAAATTTTACTCTCGATATTTTAAAAGCTAGCCAACAATGTGTTCCACAGAAGCTTAGAAGTATTGAAGTATTGAAATTGGTAAGCTATGATGCTCCACTATGGAACTGACTATGGGACACATTATATAATCTTCTAGTTCTAAATGCCCTCATTTAGTGTACCTCCGTCTCTTTCCGATACAGAATAGAAATTGTTTTAAGATATTTCTACCAAACTACGACTCTTGTTTTCCATTTAAAACGTAACGGCAGTGGACCACCTTCCCACTCTTATGCCATTGATTTCATCCTAATCTTTGCCAGCTCCTCTGATTGTCGAGAGTGTGAATTGAATTATGTGCTGATGCTGGCCAAATTCAATTTCTAATGCCTTCATACTGGCTGACAAAGCAGCCGCCATGTGACATACGCTGCGTATGAGTAACGTTGAGTGCCAGCTTCATTTTGCTGTCGATATTATTAGCGTGCTTTTGAATGTGACAAAAAACGTTGCGTTGTGGAAACGAAGTCAGAGTTGATGCCGGTGTTGGGTCCTTGAATATGTGCACTTTTTTGTCTAGCTAAATATACGAGTGCTGCGTATGTATGTGTGTGTTTTGATGGCAAGCTGGTAATTTATAGAGAAAAACTCCAAGTCGACAGCCATGTTTCACACACATGCTGCAAAAGGCGTTTGGGGCGTGGCAAACGTCGCATAATGAGGAAAAAACAAAACAAAACACAAGGCGAAGAGTAAGACTACAAAATGAAATGACTTTTGTTTACCATGAAAAGGCAGGAGGTAGGGCGCTAACGTTGGCATTTCTAAGCGACAACAGGCAAAGCAAAAACTTCGAGTCACTGTCAATTTCATAATAAGTTTGCAATAATGGCGCACAGAGTCGGAGACAGCAAAAAGTTTAATGAAAGAGCAGACGACAGAACAAGGTTGTGAATTACTCGCACAACATGTGCGGAGGAAAGCAAAGCTAGGAGAAGGAGAAAGACCTAACAGTTTCCCATACAAAAGTTAAAGCTAATAAGGTTTTAGCTAAAAATTAATTTATTTAAGCAAGTCAGGCTATACTCGCACTCCTGGGTGTCAACACACGTGTCCGCAGGGACTAATTGGAGCATTAAATGCCCATAAATTGAAGACAAGTAACAACATCACGGCCTGTCGGCCATAGAATCCGCCTTGCCGCAAGCAGGAAGTAATTAATTTCCCTTGCAGAAAGGCGTCCGAGCGCACTAAACATCCAGCTTAGCGAGCGGTTGGGGGGCCGACTTTGACCAGCCAAGCTGCATCCGACTCCTCCGACAATAGAGCCAAATAAATATCCATGCAGCAATATTTGATTAAGCTCCAGCGTTGTGGACGTTAAGTAGACCGTGCCAAGAACAGCAATTACGGGTCACGAGAGTCCTGAATCATATATATACATGTGTGTGTCTCTGTGTGTGTATGTTAGTTGTGGCCACCATAAAAAGCGCAAAGAACGGCCACTAAATAAACAGCTAAAGCAAACGTTTATACTGACAGCTCACAGCTCTAATGGCCGCCCACTCAGGCACGGCCAGGGGCGGCTCTAGCTCAAGCAGCTCTGGCAGCTATGGCAGCTTGGCTTTTTCTCTGACTGGCTAAACTCTCAACGTGCCCCAAATCCATTCTCACTTGACAGCTGCTGACGAAGCCACAGCCACATAACAAAAAAACAGAAACGAAACGAAACGAAATGCTTCCGGCGTGCAATGTGAGCGGACAAGCAATCCGTATAGCAATAGGCATAGAAATATGTATGTATATGTGGAATATGACGGAAGCTGCTAACAAAGTTGGACAGTTTGCATGCCATAAACGTAAGGCAACTGCAAAAGCAAAAGCTGAAACGCCAACTGGCATGTCAGCTGGAGTAGGAGAAGGCACAGGAGCAGCAGTAGGAGCCGGTGCTGACACCACGACAGGTGTTTAAATTAGTTTTCGCCACTGACATCCCACCATTGCTGTCGCTGTCGTCGTGGTCGTGGTCGTCGATGTCTTCCACACGCTTCCGACCGACCCTGTCGCTCACTTATCCCCCCTGCAAGTCAATGAGACAAGTTCTTGAAGGATTTGGGCCGTTAGAGGAGACGTGCACGAAAAAACTTTAGCTGCCGCTAAACAAACGCACAGCTGATTGCAGTTTGAAGTGTCATGCCTCAAGTGTGAAAGGTAAAGTGGCTGTGTGCTCTGAATTTGCCCTTTGCCGGATCCCATTTAACCTTGGGGGCCTCATGAATATGTAAATCCCTTGAACTGTTTTGATCAGCGCCAATCGCTGCCTCTAGACGGCCGCTAGGAAAGTGAACAACTTGGCAAATCAGCTGATAAATTATGGCGCTACTTAAAAGCTAATCTTATGGTGGGTAAGGAGGAGACGATGATGTTGACATTGGCGATGGCGTTGGCTATGCAGTCGCCCAGAGACAACTCAAACAAACTAATGCAATTTGATTTGTGTTCGACTTTATTGCAACCGAGAAATGCAATTTAATTTTTTGCTCAATTGCCAAAGGACAAGTCTGTCTACGTTTGTCCATAAATCAAAGCTACTAACCTTGACATATGCTCCGTTTCCTACGTAGCACAAGGCGATGGGTGATGGATAATGGCTGTTGAGGTAGGTATCATGACGATGACGATGTGACATATGATGCACTTGAGAGATAGTTTGTTTACAATGAAAGGAGTTGCTTTTATTTAGAGAAATTGAGATAGAAAGTTAATGAATACGCTGGAAATTTTGACTGGAGAGGAAGAATATGTTTATTATATCCAAATATTTTCTTCGAAGCCCGCGTCCATATGAATATGTAAGATAGAAAAAGAGAGAATGCCTATTAGGTGGCCTGTTATGGAAAGATCTCATGCTCTCTTTTGTCACCGCTCACCCTCGCTCTCTGACAATCGTCGTCCCACAACTACACCTCGTCTGAAAGCCATCTCTCACGACTGTTCACTTCAATGACTAATTGTTATACAATACGCAGATGGTTAATTAAGTAAGCAAGTATGAGAGGACCACAATTTACTGTTGACTGGCAACTAAAACGAGTCATTCCGAATCAATGTTGTAGGTTTCCAACGTTGCACAATCATGACTGGTCGATAGTGAATGTATTCATTGCAGAGGTCTTTTAATTATAACTTTATATTAAGTATACGTACAATTTGTATGTTCATGTAATTATCACACGCGACGATCGTGATTCGAGTTCTTTTGGAAAGCAAACTGTAAGCAAAAATGTAACTAATATTGACCAATATTCTATTCCATTCTCATATAACTACTATTTCTTCTTCCTCTGGCCCAGTCCGTGTGCTTGAAATGCATTGAATTTATCTCTTAAGTATTAATCCGTACTAATCCGCTGTCCGTCTCTCCTCACTCTCAGGTACGGCAGCGTACAAAAGCCCAACAGCAGCAACAACAACAGCACACGCTCCAAGAGACGCGTTCCTACTGCACCAGTGAGCCGCGTTTAAGCGAGACTGAAACACCGCCGCAGCGGCGTAAACTTTCACAGCGTCGCCCACAGCCACACGGTAAGTAATGTGCTCGGACTTGATTCCTGGCTAATATCTTAAAGCCCATAAGTTAAGCTTCAAGTGTCCGCCACGCCATTTGATGGCCAATGAAGCCATCAAAAAGTGTGGCCGCAACAAATTAGCCAAGTGCTCCCAAGCTCAATAAACCGAGGCTCTCTGCCAAATTGCTTGCGCAGCTTGAGCCAACACTAAAAGTTTGTCGCGTTGTAAAACTGTCCATAAATGGTTTAGTGGACTCGACGGGAAATATCTTGATGCCATTTGAAAACGGGCAGAGATGTAATTGTGACAACCCACTGAGTTGGGAAACTGTTATGCCAACGCCACCTTGCTATTAATAGTTTTTCCAATAATGTTGATTCAATTAACACTGTGTTGGGCGATCATTGAACTTAACCGTTGACCCACTTCTTCAGCCACACATCAAAATTAAACGACAGAAAATTATGACAATATACACGGTTAGAACTGCGGCTTTGGGTCCAGCCATCTGTCCAACAGAGGCATCAAAGCCGCCAAATGCAAACAACAGCAGCAGAATCTTGACATTTCCTTTATAAAACTCTACAGGATGTTTATGGAAAAGTTTAAATTAACTTGAAGTTGCAGTGGCTCTGGCATTAATGCCTCCATTTAAACTTAAGCTTATGGTTTAATTCTAACAAGGCTTCTATCATTGTTCAAATCCACAGGACATAGAAAATCCAACGCCTTTCTGGACGTGCCCACCATGAACATGCATCACCTGCGCGTCAACGACGACGACGAGGATGTAGACAGGCTGCGAACCTTCAGCGCATCTAAAGGAGGTGAGTCCAAAGCCCCCCCTTGCAGCATCAGCAAGGGCAAACAATAGCTTAAAGGGCCATTTGCTATATACGTAAACGTAATTGAAAATCAAATCTTCAAACTGCCTTAAGGGCTAGATGCCAGGGACTAGAAACTCATATGGCAATAAGGACCTAAGCCAAGGGCGCTGCAGGCATTATACAAGTCAGGGAACATGCTATTAGGCATGAAATTATAGTTTTGCTCAAACAGACACACGCATGGTTATTGAAAATCTCAAAAGGCTGTTATTATGTAAAAGCTATATACATTCACATGTGGCATTTAATGCTCGTCAAGTTGGAATCATAGATAATAGTATATATGTATACTATACAATCATAGATAATAGTATATATGTATCTGTGTCTATACATTCACATGTAATCTTTTGTGCTCTATTTTTGTGTCACGTTATTGTTACATATACGCACTGTGGGCCAAGCGAAACCCGATATGGGCCAAGCTTACAGACTCAAGTTAGTGTCCCTATAATGGTGTGGGTGTAGTTGTGTGTGTGTGTGTGTGTGTGTGTGGGCTGTCTTGCATATATGCACGTCAACTTTAAGTACGTGTTTAAGCCAGCCCACAAGGACTTGAACACGAACACTTAACCAGATATGACACCCAAACTAGCTACACAGGGCCAGCCAAGGCAAGGAAGGCAAGGCAAGGCAAGCATATGTAAGCATTAGATGATGTTGATGTTCATGAAGCAACGAACATACACACTGTCTCTCCATCGACATGGACATGCTACCACTGTCTATGCTGCCAATACCCTAGGAAACCAGAACATAGTATGTTTGGGTAAGAGTTCTTAGATTTTTATAGAAATTCAGGGCCAGTTAGATTAGGTTGTATGTTGTTCATCAGCCATGAAAATCTATGATTTATTTGTGATTTATTGGCATCGAATGATGCAATAAGTTAACTGAAAAACATATTTAAACATATTAAAATACTCTAAAAAACAGGATAGAGAGCGGAAAAAGACACGAATGATGAACGAACAACACGGTTATTGTAGTGCAAGAGCTTGAATAGCTTAGTATATAGCTGTGTATGATGGGATGAGAACAAAGCGTTGTGGTGAGAATAGGAACATATTCGAGATGCAAATGAGTCTCTTGAAGAGAGCGCTCTGAGTGCCGAGTTATAGTTGAAGTTACTCTTTAGTTAGCTTGCATACATATTGAGGGCAATTTACCAGTGGATGAAATTATATTTATATAAATATATACAGAATTGATTGATATAAGATCTATATGAAACAATATAACAACATGTGAAATCCAAACAGTAGAGTTTTACTATTCCGCCATTTTCGGAAGTTCGCCATATTGGATTTACACTTAGTTAACCATATGTTCGGATTCTTCTCAGCAAACTCAGATGCCCATATCATGTGTGGGTGTGAAAATATAACTAGTACGGCAGGTAGTCCGCCATATTGAATCAAGAATATCGTCACTCAGTAGAAGTCAGTCCGCCCTCTTAGGTCGCCCGCCATATAAGATTTACAATGACATCACTTTTCTAACTACACATACAAGTGAAGTGAAATAGAAGCTAGTATTCAATTAAGAGTGATTCAGCTTCATATTGATCTGCAACTCTCACAACCATAGATATATACATAGTTGGATTTCCTCCTAGATACTTATAGTTTCCATCAACGATACTGAAGCATAATATCCTCATTAGGACACTAGATGGCCATCAGCTACAACAACCATTCAATGATTTCTCTCATTACGCTTCCATAATCATAGAATGTTTACATACCTTTAATACCTTATCCAGAGTATCAAAGTTTCTATGCGCAAAGTTTGTCCTTCTTCTTCTTCTTTGTCCTTCTTCTTCTTAACTTGCAGCTGTTAGTTTCCTGCTCTAAATTGTCAGCCGGGGAGAAGTTTGTACAGAAGATGCCAGCAGGACAGCCTGAGACTGATACTTGGTTTGTGTTTTGGGCATGGGAGTGGGGTGGGGAGGTGTACATGTTTTAAATGGCAAATGAAACGCAGTGCATATTAAAATTCAATGAAGTGTCTGCGTTTACTCAACTAAATTGCTTTCGAATACAAGACAGAGGCCTTGTATGTGTAGCCTGTGGTTGGATTCAAAGTGGAGCCTGCAAGTGGATGTGTTTGTGTATGGATGCGAATGTGTGTCTTGTGGCTGCGCTTGCCTTCTCAGTGCCGGCTCGAGAGTCGTGTGCGCACATTTAATTAAACTTAATACGCTGCCGACGCTGCCAATTCTGGCACGATTCCTGTACCCAACCATAAACAACAATTATGTTTGCTGTTTTACAAAAACAAATGCATATACGAACGGTAGAAAAGTGAATTTCATTTTGAGGCCACGCTAACAGACAGCAGACATTTATTCAATCACTTGGACATTGGACAGGCAACAGGCAACAGGCAGCGGGCAGCGGGCAGCGGGCTGACTGTTTGGAATGACTGGCCAAAGTGATTAATTGAAACGCACACGCCAGTGTCAGTCAGTCATCGACGTGCGCCAATGTAGCGCCATGAATGAAATTTTCATTTTTATACAAAAAATCGAAGCAGCCGCAATGCAATGCAAACACAAGTACATAAATGGGTGTGTGTGTGTGTGTGTGTGACGATTGTCCTGCGAGTGCGATGCGCAATGCATATGGCGAACGATGAGCTGATGAGACGCCCACTGTGTAAATTGAATTATACCCTTAATTGAATGAATGATGGCAATGCCAATGCCACCCAATTCAGCGCTGAGCTGCTGCCTCAGTGCTGCCTGAGTGCTGCCATGGAAGCAAACAAAATGCCAATGCTCTTGAACAACCATGAATATCATTGGTTTGGTTTTAAGTGATTTATTTATTCAACCAACACATACATATACATATTTGCTCGTTGTAAAAACATACATAGAACAAATGCTTTAAAATGTAGCAAATTAATAAAATATTTCCTTAAAAGCCAATTAATTATTTTGTAGTTATATATATGAGATTTTATATAGTAAAGAGACTTTCTTATAGACAATCAAGCTCCAACGAGGAAATGTGATAAAAATTACGCTCTTAGATCTTCTCAATAAAGTAAGGTTTCATTCTCCATAAGATAGGATTGGGATTGGGAAGATAAACAGAATGTGTTCTCTCATCTTCTTGGTAGCTTTATTTTAACATTGTGGTTATATATAGTGCAACACCCTAACAATGGCTGGCAAACTGGGATACATTTGGTCACACTGGCAACATAAGCCTGTGTTTATTTAAAATTAAATTTAATGTTAAATTTGTAAAATGTTCAGTTTTCGTGAATTTAAGAATGTTCAATTCAACTGCTGCTTGTGGACCAAAAATAGTCTCATAAGAACAACAAATCTGACGCCGTAACGTAGAGGTTGTGATAGATGTGAGAGGTAGCGAGAGGTAAAGGTGAGGTCACATGGAGGTGAGGTAACACCAGGGTCTGGGGACTAAAATGAATGAATCGGCAATTATCGGTATAGAAAATGGTTAAAAATCAAAGTGGAGAAGAAAACTCCGAGATATGGTTCATAATGTTTCTAAGGGATTCTATATAAAACTCCCGACTATTCATATAGTGCAATTATTTATACGAAAAGATGAAATAATTACCAAGTAGATAAGTCTATCAAATGATTTATACAAGAGCATCACATTCATCTTGAACGTCTCAAAAAGAAGGTGTAGTGGCATTTATTGGGTTGGAAAATAAGGCTGGCCTGGCGCATAGACTATGTTTCGTTTTCACATCTTCCATTTAACATTGGAATATGTGAAAACCAGCCGTAGTTTGCTTATCGACAAAACTTATACTAAGTTATCAGATAGAAAGATAGACTGTCTGTTAAGTCGGCCAGTCAAAGCCAAAATTCATAGAACACCGTCAAACCCTTAGTGTTGTCAATTCAAAGGTTGAACTAACTGTATTTCACACAACTTCCTTGGGCCACAGCAAAGTCTTCAGTTATATAAACAGAAGATTGACAGGAACTGGGATGAAAATTCTATATTTGAGCATCCAAAAGCCATTGATATCATTGAAAGATTGAAAGAACTCAATCAATTTTTCTCTTTTCTGAGTATGCACATAAAAAAAGCAAGTTATGTTAAGATATTAGAGTTCCACGTGGCTGAAAACCTTGAAAATGCCTTCATTAAAATTTGCATATGGTTTTGCTTAAGCCTGAAACATGTGCAAAATCTCGTGCAGCACTCGCTGAACTTTAAATCAATCAGCGGCGAAGATTTTCAAACTAATTTCATGAAACAGTTATTCTTCATTGAAACAAAACATACAAACACACACACAGTTGCCCATAGCACGCTCTCAAATGCAAACCAAATGGACATCAACGACGTATGAAAGAAAAACAATTAATTCTTTTGGTCCAATCTCTGTGGCCGTTGATGGAGATGAATATGCCCAAGCAATGAGAAAATGAAAAATCTATCTCTGAAGTTGAAACAAAATTGTTTAAATTATATACATATCTGTATCTGGTGTGAGCATAAGCAGTTCCAAGCACTGACTACCTTTTGTTTTGGCTGTTTTACTTGCCAAAAATAAATATGAGCTCGAACCTCCTCCATTGTGTACAATAGAACAAAAGCCTCGAGTATTCAAAAATATGTATATACACTACTCGGATTGTGTTAAAGGCCACATTTTATTGCTGGTCGTTTGCACCTTTTCAAAAATAAATAATTGTTTCCCACGCGCCATATGAAATCATTTTTGGAATCGCAACAAGTATTTTATACGTTTATAACGCCTTTATGGATTTCCAATGATGACGGCCGGTGCACAAAAATGGAACATTTCAAATTCAAAGTTCGAAATTCTAAATTGGAAAGCCATAATAAATTTTCACATTTCACATATTGTACATTGTATGTATTTATGTGTGTGTGTGCGCGCCACGATTTTATAGTCTCAAAATTTTTAGAGCCGTTTTTGCAATTAAATTCAATTTGCACAATTAATGACCGCAGAGGAGGAGATGGCTGCGGGGCTAAATGCAAAAGGCGAAGTATGAAAAATCTCGGCCAAATTTACATTTATTTATTTCGTATGACAGCGAATTGCAATAAAGCAGGCCATAAATCTATTTATGTCATTTTAAACGTACACAAAACATACTCCTACTTACATAAACAGACATCAGCTGAATACATATATCGTAGACATGCAAGTTCTTAGCCCCCTGGCTAATCCCTGGCATTACAATTCTGACAATGTGCAGGCGGCTACAGCGGTTATTCACTTTTAACTTGCTCCCGCTGAGGAGGCAGCTGGGAAAACTTTATGCAACATTTATATATACAGATGAATTTTCAAAAAATTTCTTCTAACATTTTGTAATTGTTTATAAATGTCCTTTTATTTATAATCATATTTGAAATTTTAGTGAGAGGTATAAATATTATGCAACAAGCTATCTGATCTCATGAATGAGGTGAATTTGTGTTCAACATTCGGTCTACATTCAATATCAGCTAAATAATGAAGATTTTCAGTTTTCATAAATTTACAAATTTGCTATTATTATTTTGCTATGAAAGAAAAATATCTTTCTAGTGGAACTTGGCGTTTTCAATTTCTATAATATTTTGTTTCTATCATATCTGTTTGTGTGGCAAAGTGGGAAAATGAGTATTCAAGAAAATATTGATGAAGGTCAATTAAATTTGCCATCAATATTGTCTCTGGGGTGCCGCCTCTTCAGCCTTCTTCTCCTCAAGGGGTAGAGAATAGCTCTAGCTAAAGGATTAGGGTGTTCCTGTCAAGTCTGTCAAACAATTTTTCGTTACTGTTGAGTTTAGCTCATCTCCTACTTGTCTGACACCCAGGTCCTTATGAAGAGTAATTTGATGGAGTGTCTTATTTTGAATAACTTGTATTCTTCTAAGTTGGGTTTTGGAACACGATCCCTATATTGGTAGGGCGTATCTGAAGACAGGTGCAACCCCTGCTTGTATATCATCAACTTGTTTTGTAAAGCCAGCCTAGCTTCTCTATTTTGCCCTTTATTGTTAAGTTAATCGCTGGCACATGCTGCCTATAAGTGAGCTTCTTGTCAAGGTGGACTCCAAGGTAGCAGTGCTAGTCCTTGCATGTGATCCGATTGAATAAAAAGAATGAAACTCACAGGCCCAACATTAACAAGTAAGAAAGCCATAGTTAATATGCCGACTATAAGATACTCGTACTCTTTATTTACTTTATATTCGGTAAACTCGAAAGTATGCAAAACTTGATATGTCTCAAAAAAGGAGTCTAACTCTAGCTCTTATAGTCTCCGAGATCTAGGTGTGCATATGGGCGGACAGACGGCCATTTGCACGAATACAATATACTCGCTTACTCTACAAGAGTGCGTGTATAAAAATCCAACACAAAGTATGTATAATTGCACTAGCAAGAGAGAAGTACACCAATACACTAACAGCTTTCAGACCGCTTCTCGTTGCTCGGTAATATTCAACAGGAAACATCGCCATATGACTCCATGCAACTGAACTATATACAAAGTTTCAACATACAAATTCGTTGATAAATATGACATGAAAAACGGACCAAGGCAATTTATGTATTTATTTTCTGTATTTTATTTTTAAACAATTTTCGCAAGAACAAAGTGAACCACTTAAAACTTATAGGAACATACTGCAAAATGAAATGTTAATGTCTCTTTAATAACTTAATATTCTCAAAAATACTATATACATACTTTTAAACATTTAAAATATACAAAGTATTCAGCCAGACGATGATATTGTAAACACTCGTATATAAAATGGGGACAAGACTCGCATACAGATTCATTGCATTGCGCTGACATTCAGAAGGCAACCCTGCCACAATGAGAAATGATCAGAATTTTGAAAAATTATGAAGCAATTCAAAATTATTGCCAGCTAATTGGGAGGGCTTAGATCGATTTTGAAATTCTGGTCATTCCATTTTGCAATTATGAAACAATTTAAAATTATTAGATCAGAATTTGCCAGCCAAATGGGCAACCTAAGATCGATTTTTAAGCTGTGGCCGTTCAATTTTGCATGCAAATGGCTAGAACGTATGAAAATTGCAAATGGAAATGGTAGCATGTTTCCATTATTGCCAGTAACCGCAAAACGAGCCGCGCACAAAAGACAGATTAACTATTGTTGTGATTGCAGCTGTTGTTGTTGCTGTTGTTGTTGCCTGTGGGACAAAACAATCCGTTTTGCCAGCACCAACAGTGTGCGGGTTATAAGCAATCAGTCGTTGTATATTGCACATACGCCGCGTGGCCATAAACTGGCGTTGCATTAGGAATATGAAATGAAAACTGCGGATTTTCCAATACTTTTGTGTATTCGTATTTTGGCAGGCATCATCAATCGTGGCGATTCCTTCAGGCGGCGTCGCTCTCGCAGCAACAGCCTGGCCCCATCCAGTCCCATGCATCCGCGCAGCGGTGTGGGCGGCCTCGGTGGCAGTGCTGGCGTTGGCGGTGGCAGCAGCTTGGGTCTGGGCTCTGGCTACACGGGCGGCGGTAACACCAACGGTTTTGGCAGCAATCATGCCCAGGAGAATCATCAGCCAGTGGATTTTTATCGTGTGGAGATGCTGGGCTCAGCGGGCGTGGGCAAACAGGCGTTGGTCTCACAATTCCGCACCTCCGACTGCATCAATGCCTACGATGGACCAGGTAAGAGTTTCAGACTCAAGCAATATCAATTTAAAATTTGATTATTATTTTTATTACACAATCCGCAGAAAGCGATGAAGCCGAGCAGAATATTTCCATCATACTAAATGGCACCGAGTCGGAGCTGAAATTTCTCAAAGGCAGCACCGAGAGCAAGGTGAGCCTTCCCAAAGGTCATTCATTTGTCAAGCAGAGTCAACACAAGGGCATTAGGCGCTTCCGGGACGAGCATGTGTTGTTTACTCTGTTTGGGCCCGTAATTGTTGTTAGATATTTCACTATTAACTCTACACGCACCTGTCACCCTCACCCCTACTGCCGTTGGCATCTGAACTCCACCCGCCGCCACTGGCAGCTGTTGGAGCAAGACAAATGAGCTTGTCAGGCATCCGAGATTGGTGCCCAAAGCCACTAGAATGGTACGGATTCATGTTAGGGCTTAACTAGACCAATGCGATTTGCAAAACTCGACGAGCATAAATTGCACACAAAGTGAATTAATTACGACTACAAAATGATTGTGCGAAATACGAGTGAGCCGTGACCATAGGGAGCAATGAAGCGCTCAATCCAGCAGCCACCTGGTCTTGGTCTGGTCACAAGTTTCCACAGCTAATTAAAATACAAATGCACTTTATGAACTTTCCCATTTTGGCACAAAAGCAAATTGCGGAAACAGTTGATAAATTAGCTGGCAAAATGAATGGACAAGGAACTCACAGTTTCCACTGCGTTGGGCTGCTGGAATTGCAGGCGGGAAGTGGTGGGTGTAGTTTGAGGCAACCACTGGCTTAAGTAGCTGAATACAGTAAGTAGCTGGTCAAGTAGTTGCATTTTCGAGTGCGGTTAATTATGAAGAATTTTGTGCAACCGCTTTTGACTGGGGAGAAGTAGGGTTTCTTATTATGAAATACTTAACGTTTGTATGTACGACTTATTGTTGTATTTTGGAGTGGAAATGTAAAACTTAACAAAGTCCTATGAAGTGTTGCATACATAGCATAAGATTGAGTCCCAATCGAACCTAACTTGTGTTGAAAATTTTAGTCTTCGTAGCAATAATTTCGCTTTGGGCAAAACCAATGAACAAATGCATGTGAGTGCAAACTAATTGAGACAAAGAGAAAGCGTCAGAGAGAGAGATAACGAACACAACCCTACAACAAACAAACCGAAAGAGGGAAAGCATAGGAAACTGTCATCCTAATTATGCATTCGGCAACTGATTACTTCTGAGTCGAGTCGTCTTTTACATGAGGGCGTGCTTGTGCATCGGCATATAAGGTCACCTTCCTTATGGCAGCTATATGATGTAGAGACCCCATTAAGACCATATATTAATTTTAAGGAACCATTTAGCGTATGATATCATTTTGGAACCGCTTGCCTTAATAAGAATTAACTTTCGTAGACTCCCTTTTTAGGGTCCATCGTTCTTATAGCAGCCCTATGGCAATCTAATCAGCTCACTTTTATGCACCACATTACTTGGAGGATAAACTTATAGAACAAATTTATATATGCTAGCTTCAAAGCTTAAGTTCATATTAGGCATTACGTAAATGGGTGCCGGCTCGAGGTCAAGAAAATAGAAATAATTGAGTTGACAACTCCAGGCCAAACAGAGCAGTCGTGTAGAAGCTTGCCCTGAAGACGGTTGCCAATGCGCAGCCGAAATATATTATAATAAAAACTCAATTAAGTCTTCTTCTTGACCTCGAGCCGGCAAAAAGCAAACTTACTTAGTAAAAAGGTCGCCAAAATCACACATCATTAGGGATTACGTTTAAGAGGTCTTTCCTGTGACAAATATGATGTAATATGATATAAGTTCGATTGCATAGCTTCATATCTCGGTTAATAGATCGCTTAGACCCAGATGTCTAGAAATATGAAAAACGATAATATCAAGATTGCTCGTTCTACCTATCTGGTCAAAAATGCTTATTCAACAATGCTTTACAAATATATATAACCCTACCCTTTGCCGGTTGCCCTGCAGGTAGGGTTATGGCCAACAAGAAAAACATGACCATGCAATCGAAATGCCAAATTGCTGGCCAAATGCCAAATGGACAATGAAATGGTGGGGGGGGGAGCACCACAGCATGGGACTTGCCTGTCTGGCTCTGCCACGGTTAGCAAACAATAATGAGTAAAATAATTATACTAGTCGAGGGCGATGATTACGATTGTAAGGGGCTGCCGACACTCGCCCCACACACACACACACACACACACACACGTACGTTTCACATCAAAGTGGCGTTGACAAACAAAAGGAAATGGCCACAATTTATCCAGAAGGCGACGGCATATTAAAGTAAAGCGTTCATGGAAAAGTTGAAAGTTGAAGAACACGAATAGTAAATTGCTGAGAAGCGGTGAACTTTTATAGAAAACTACACAATCATACACACATTCGCATATTTTCCACGCATACACATGCACACATATAAAAAGACACTCATATATACGCTGCAAAAAGGCAGACATTGGCCAACGTGCTGTGCATTTTGCAATCGTAAATTCTGCTGCCAAATGTGCCGGATGTGTCTGGCGTTACTTCATGGACGTGGATGTTGTTTCTTTTTTTGGCCACAAAATGCCAGTGCCAAAATAATGCAACCTCACTTCCGCCACGCCCACCAAACGTTTGGCGCCCCCACCATTTTTGTGTGTTTGGGCAGAAGCAGAATTCTTGAGGTAATCAAATAGAGGCAACTTTGAGCTCTCCTTTGGGTGTGTTTGAGTTTCTGGGGTGTGTCTATAGTTTGGTTTTTGTAAATGTGTTGTTAGTTTTGCCATTTACACAGCTCATGTACAATTTAAACAGAGGACTAGAGATGTCCTTTTGATGCAGTTTAAACAGAACAATATGAACTATTTTGATGCAGTCTGATACATCACACACAAGGCCAAAGAAAAACTAAATTGAATTAAGGATTTGTTGTCTTCAGAGAGCAGAGGCATCTCTGGACAGTTTAAATCAATGAGAATTCTACAGACATGTTTACCTCAGAAATAAAACTTAAAATCTGAAATATTTTCTTTAAGCTATATATTAAAGAAACCGCGATGTTATATTACCTGGCTCAGACATCGGCAGAGTTGGCTCATTAAAAGTCGTTTGCCTTCCAAGTTTCTGCTTTCTCAACTCAACAACTTTTGCACGGCTCTTTATTGCACAAAGTGGCCATTATTTTAATTTTTACGAGCTCAAAAATGCAAAATTGCAAGCTAACCTCATCCTGCTCTTGTCGGCCACGCCCACCACCGTAACAACAGCAGCAGCAGCAGCGGTACAAAAACGCAACTGCAATAAAAACAAGGCCTTAAACATTTTTTTTTGTTAGCCACCACGAAAGGTGATTGGAGTTGAGTGGGCGACGGGTGAGGGCGAAGTTCTTGAAGTTGTTAACTTGTTGAATTACTGGAGAACTTTTGCTCAAGTTACTTGACTTCGTTTGTGTTGGTTATCTTTCATTTGCAGGACGAACTGGAGGAGGCCGATGCATTTTTGGTTGTCTACTCTTGCATTGACAAGGAGTCGTTTACACGAGCCAAGCAAATCCTATCGCGGCTGCAGGATATGGATCTGTTGCGCTATCGCCCCATCATACTGGTGGCCAACAAAATTGATTTGGCCCGATCACGCGCCGTTTCCGCCCAAGGTAAGATGCACACACACACACACCTTTGCCATTGACCGTTAATAACGTTTGCATAGCCAATTAATGGGCGGCATGCGTGACTTTTGGCCATTTCGTATAACCACTCCCTCTTCTTCTGGTTGCACCCTTGCAGATGGCAAATGCTTGGCCTGCACCTTTGGAGCCAAATTCATTGAGGTTTCGGTGGGCATTAACCACAACTGTGACGAGCTCTTGGCTGGCACTCTCACCCAGATACGGCTGAAGAAGGACCAAAACTTATTACAGGTATGTATATCTATGTACATCTTTACATCACACAGGAGTGTGTGGAATCTGCTAGGATTTTGTTTATTTAATTGATAGATAGGCCTAGACTTCATCCGGTTCTAGTTAGTTTGACTCGTCTATCTATGTATCTGTATCTATGTATCTGTATCCAAACTGTCACCATCAGAGCTGCCTTCTATGTAATCTGTTCTATGTAATCAATGTAAATCACTCGCTTCCACAGCTTAATCCGAAAAAATCAAAAGATAAGCCTAAATTAAAAGAAAACAAACACGTAGAGACTGTAGAAACTGATAAATGTTTGACTGATCTTAAAGCTGACGATGTGGTAAGTAATGCCGAGTATTGTATAATGAACAAAACCCCTCCCCCCAACCATATGCCATTGTAAATGTAACTCTAAATATTGTTGTTGTCCCTTCTGTACCCCTCCTTTTGGAATATAAACGTTTGCATGAAATGTTTAAAATCTGCCAACTGTTAATGGAAATTCCTAACTTTCTGTCACGGGCGTAGCCTGGAATAGCTAATATCATTTCATATATAAAGTTTTTCACTTTAATTAAATTCCTATTTCGTCTTTCAATGTCTTATAAGTGAATTTATAAGTGAAACAATAGTCATATGTGCTAAAGGTCACTGGTTATCGGGAAACAAGCATCCCTCTGACCAGCCAAGGCTAACGTTAGGGGAAATCTGTTATATGCCAATTGCTGTTTCATAGTGAGAAGCGGCTTAAATTTGGCCTTCCGTCTTACTTCAACATAAAAATGAGCCTCGCCAAGAAACAGTCGACGTATCTCAACTCACTTTGAGCTTTCTAAATAAAAAACAATTTCATCTAGAGGGGTTGCAGGGGTTGCAGCGCCGAAAACTGTCAGCGGATTGGTGTGCTTCTCTATTCTGATGCTCTGCTCGAAAATACTTACAAAATCGTCGATCCCACAGCGCTATGGCTGATGAACCCTAAACTACAGTAAAATAATAATCGGCAGCTCTATCCTGAGGCGTCTTCTCTCATTCCAAGCCACTGCACTGCATTTGGAAATGGAAAATGTAACAAAACGGGGCAAAATAAGTAAAAGAACTAAAGAACTAATATAAAAGTTATCAAGAGAACGGGGTTGCAATTAGTCAAAAGGGATGGGAAAAAGTTAGGACGAGACTCTAATACGATGAAAATATTGAAACACCAATGAAGTACATTGATAACTGCACTAGACCAAATATCAGGGCTGCCTCCCAGACATTAGCAGAGTCCCCATGCTCATAAATAGAGGGATATTAATAACAGGGCGAAGGTCCACAAATGTTCATTTATTCATTCATAAATTGGTCCTTTAAAGGTTAATTCGTTCCCCAATAATTAGTAACTTTTAATGGTTCCTGTCTATACTTTGAAGACAAAGTCCGCCAAAGTTCTAATACGACACCAATGCTGCCTGGCTAGGCCTATGATTCTTACCCAACATCTACTACACATAACATCATCTTTCTATATTTCAACAAGCCCCTTTAAAAGGCCACCATAAAACAACTGTTTAGTTGTATTTTAATCATTTGTCAAAGACTATGTCATCTTTTGAATTTTTGCCAATTTCTCCCCAAAAAAAAGCAATGCATATTCCAAAAACTATTTCTGTGCAGTTGCCAATAATATGTATTCATATTCTATGAAAATGAAAAGAAAATGGAAAAGGAAAAGGAAATGTTGTCAAGAGTCTGCAACATAGAAAGCTGCCAAACTGCTTCTTCCTCCTCCTCTGTTTGCTTGACTGTTTGTTATTTGTTATAGTTATTTGTTGTTGTTGTTATTGTTGTTGCTATCTCAAGACAAACCAACTACCACCCACCCCCCTTAGACAATACCCTCCTTTGAATAACCACATGAAAAATGCAAAATTCAATTGGCGCCCAAAACGCCAAAAGCATTGCCAAGAATGAAACTTTGGTATAAAACGTAACGATAGACAATGCCAAAAATATAATATAAGAAAGGCAGAAAGATCCTTGCTTGCCTGCTCCAATTCCAATTCCGATTCCGACACCTAATAAAGCGACAAGTGTCAAAAACAAAATAAATAAAAATATATAAAACTAACACAGATAAAATACAATCGATTTCAGGGCCCGCGGGATGGCAGCTCACCGGCTCATTGGTATAAGAGTCGCAGCGTGATGTTGGCCAGCATGAAGGCGCGACAGATGCTTACTTGGATTCTGGGAAAAGAGGACTCCAAGTTCAAGCACTGCGAGAATTTGCAAGTGCTCTAAATTAAATGCATTTTGAGCAACTGGCCCCAAGCAAAAAGTAAAACACCAAAGGAAGTGCTTAGCAAATAGTATATATAAATATTTATTTGGAGTTGTTCAAAATTTCGCCATTGCTTTGTCGTTATTTTCAGTATAAAGTGTGTAGTTAAAGCTCAAGTTTTATGCTTTATGTGTAAAATTATACAGATATCAGAGAGTATTAGATTCAAGTCTATAAGGTTGCAAATACACAGAGTAGCGGGTAGTTAGAAGTAAGTCTAGTCTGAACGCCTTAAATACATGAGATACATCATGCTGCACTTTTTTGAGGTTTTTGTTGGCTCTCGATGCCGCGTTTAGATTGTTCACAATAATAGTGATAAAAATGTTTTTAAAATCGATCTATAAAGAATTAAAACTTAAGTTAGTTGGACCAGAAATCTATTTAATGATTTTCAGAGTGATTTATAGTCTCTTTAAAATTTACGTGTCATTACTTCAAGCAAAGCTGCAACTCTTCTTGGAATCGAACCAATTTGAACTCAAATATCCGACCTTTTTTTCCACTTATAACTGAACCTGTTGTAGCTGAATATTAACAAGAACCGAACTGGTATTTCGAATTGCGCAACTTTGTGCATATTTTTTCGATGATTTGGAAATTATAATACCTTCTACAGAACTACACAAATTTTTAGGAAGCGCACCCGGCGGATTTCGCTGCTGAAGTTTAACAGGGAAAAAAACGAGTTGAGGTAGAAGGCAATAGGCAAGTATTAGTTTTTATTGAAAAATGTTGGAGACAATCCATGATAGGACACAGTGCCCGAAATACTCTAAATGACCGACACTTTGGAAAGATCTGTGCTAATTTAACACCAAGTGAATTTAAAGTGAACATTTTTCTGGAATATAAAAAGATCAAAAATAAATAGAAAAAAACTGTCAGATTTTTGTTAAATATCTTTAAATAAGATTTCTTTTAAATTATAGGGCTTAAATACAATGTTTATATGTTCAAAGTCTATTAAAGAAATCACATTTGCTAAGTAAACAGTATGAGAAGCAGCTCACTTAGTTGTTCAGTACAAATTATTAACATATAGTGTCTATATGTCATACTCACCAACATATAATCTATTTATATAGACTCTATATAGAAACTGAATCTAATATTCACTAAAACTTGTGTTACTTTACATGTAAAGCATATAAAGCAAAGCAACAGCGAAATGTACAACACACTCCTATATATGTATAAAAGGTAATGTTGTATATATATTGTATATCTATTTAAAATTACATATATATAAGTATGTATGCATATATAATGCGAAGTAGCTCCACACAAATCGGAAATAGTCGTAAATGTGTTTCATTCTCTTGAGAATTAGTTAAGCATTTTTCCAGTTAACTGATTTGTGTGCGGCCTTCATCTTTAACCAAGCCCAGAACCAGAACCGGAACCAAAGGAACATAATCGTTTAAGTGCAATCAGATGTGTGCGCTGCTCATCTAATATGTAAACAGTGGTTTCGAAGTTTCGATTTTACCGCTATACACACACACATACATACACACTTACCTGGCCAATATGCGTGTCGGTCTAACTGTAAACAACAATTTGCATATGCAATTTCAAATTTGAAACCAAAGCCTGATAATCAAAAGTTAAATCAAATTTAAAGTAAAACAAGTAGATGCTAGAAGCAGCCATCTATTCAAAAGGCAAGGGAAACTTAATGGAACCAAAAACAACAACAAAAGCAAACCCTACTTATGTACTTACTCTAACCTAAATGAACTTGCTGGTATGGAACTTTTCAAAAGCCGTTAACGAGCAAGAGAGCAAAAGTAAACTTTCATCATAAGCTGGCCTAGCTAAAGATTAACAAACTATTTACAAAATATTTATATGCAAATTTTTCATTTCGTTCTTCCCATAAACTATGGTAAATGTAAAACGGTTTTTTTACACATACAATTTATATATGTGTATGGGACTACATAACTATACTTAAAGAAATATATATATATATGTAGATGTTTGTATGTTTGATGTATGTTTGTAACTAAATAATATATGCAGCAACAGTAACAGCGGCAGCTGAGCTACTAAATACTAGTCAAAACTTTGTGCAAAGCTCAACAGATACATATATAATAGATACAAATAAAAAACTTACTTGTAACTTTAATTTCTAAGGGAAATCTTACAGGTTTTTTTTTTGGCGATTTATGATAAAATCAAGAATTTAGATATTTAAGAATTTAAAAAAAAAAAAAAACAATTAAAACATTGATGGGCGGGCTTTGATTGGCAAACTCTTTGTTTCAGAACAAAAGTGAGAAATGGGAAGCAACTTTGTTAACGAGCATACAGACAGCATAGAGAAACTGACGAGAGGACCATGATCCACTCTGAAGTCACTATTGCTGCGGTGCTTTCACTTCGAAATGCACTGTACAATTCAAAGTGCTTACCGAATTTCCGCAAAAGCTTGGGATCGTGAGTCTCTTGTCGCTGTCAGTTTCTATATACGTACAACAAATGTGTGTTAAAGCTTAGTCAAACAAAATCTAAATACAGAACCACACTTATTATATTGTGTGCTAAAGCTTAATCAAAGATAAACTAAGTTCAGAGCAAACCTATGCGTCTTTTCTTAGGCTAAAAGCAGAGTGCACGCGGTGAGACGAAGGCGAAGCTCTGCAGCAGAAATGTGTGAACGCTTGAATGTGTGCATAGAATTTGGCTGCAGCTTCGCCTCTGCCTGCACTCTGTTAGCAGCCTTAGACATTCACTCATCGCGGAGCAAAATCAGTTAAGCAGAAGAGCAATTGCTAAACGAAAAAATATCCTCACTGTGTGCTAAGCGATTTTACTACTCTCCTAATGTTTAAGGTGAACCTTGGGCCTTTCCATCACTGACTTTAAATGTTCAGATTTATGTAATTCTAAACGTATTTATAGATGTTTATTTATATACCATATTATTTGTGTCTTCCTTACTCAAAATATATTCATGCATATAGAAAACTGAGTGTGTGTTTTAGTCTTAGATATCAAAAGGAAATTGAGTGTAAAGAAAATCAAACAAAAACCAAACCAAAAGTAAAATTAAAACAATAATATTACTAGCAAGATGTTGTATGTGTGTATATGAAATTATCCAATAATAATAAATACACCAAATAAATAAATAGATTAATCACTTGTGTATATTTTGACCAGACACAAGCCCTACTTCTACCATCTAAAAAGTCTAATAAAGCATATAAATACATATAAAAATTTCAGCGTTTGTTTAACTTAATTCAGCGAGTAACATGAGTTCCTCATTTAAGGTTTGTAATTACATAGTATTTTTAAAGAGTTAGAGGTATAAAACGACATGACAATGTTTTGTATAAAATGAACACTAATGGACACGGATATGACCTGAATCACCTTAAAGTAAATAACTATATAACATCTGAGGCTGTTAGCCAAACTGTTGCTGTTGCGGATTCTTGACTTGTTTGGAAATTGCAGCACGATAACGAAATAGTGGACGAAAAACATTAATTTCAGCCAATTCCATATCATCGGCAGCCTCGTCATAAGCCAGCTCCTCCAAAGCACGCCTCAATCTATTCAATGTGCGCTCATATCTATAGATTTTCTCGAGAGCCTCCACCTGACTGGCATTATCAATTTGCAATGCACTACTCTCTGTGCTCTGACTCAGTCTTTGGTTCTCATCTGGCGTTTGTAGGGTTTCGGCTTCGATGATATTTAGACGCTCTTGAGGATAGGTGCAAACCACTTTCAGCGTTAAAAAGCAGGCAAGGAATTGCAAGATTTGCTGTTATAAAAAGTAAGTATGATTAGATATAAATCTACTAATTGGCTTTGTCTTTTCTAAACTCACCTTATTATACAGCATTTTGTGAGTTTTTTTGGAATCTGTGTTCTGTGTTTGATGGTTTTCAAGCTGATGGCAACGCAACCACTGCAAGTTGATAAGTGTGATTGCAATGAGTTGGGGCATCGCATTTTATACACTTGACTAGTAATTGTTTTGACCAATTTGAAACTTGCTCTAATTAGCACCTGATCTGGTTCTAATTTCTCGAAATGCTCGTATTGTTTATGCACATGTAAAACCCACTGCAAGTGTAATGCCATATTTTCAGATAATTAGCACCTCATCGTTGAAAATAAGAGCATTTTCCGTATACAAAAGGAAGTCTGTCATGTGCTGGAAGTGTGTGCTGCCCTGTAGCTGAAACTGTATCTGTATCCAAACGTACCTAGAATTGATTTATTGTCACAGCAAATATATGTGACTAATATCTTTTGTTCATCCGGTCGCGTGTCACATGGAATAATTAACTCATGATCACAGCGGGGAACCTAAAAAGGCGGTATAAACTGGTGATTTAGATAAACAATTACTTATATTTTACTTGACAACTAGCTGATATGATAAATAACATGATCCAGTGTGACTCCAAGATTTTTTTTAAGCATTTCTAATACAGTGTATTTGTTTTGTAGAATATTGCGTTTCAATTTGAAAGTCCCTCAATTCTTGTGTTTTCTATTGGCAGGCGCTTCTTTTTATCTAATATTTTGAATGTAGCTACATTTCATTTTCAATTTCATGATTTAACTATTTAAATTTCCACTTTTCATGTAATTTTACGGTTTTCCTCATTTTCTTCTTCGAATATCTTTTATTTAAATAATAATTCAAATATGAACAATTTGGCGCCAAAACTACGGTATGAGGATATATCGCGACGGCTGTAAAAGGTATTTTTAGTATTTTTTTAATTGCGATAGATTAGTTGACGATATTTGGCGTTGAGATGCATGTAATCGATATTCCGATTTTTATGCAATTTGCAAACAAATCAAAAAAAGAAATGTAATGAGAATGAGAATGAAAAGCTATTAAAATAGGTATTGATCTTGATAGTATATATGCACCATAGCCAAGCATGGAAAGCAGCTGTGTTTTTATTGATGTTTATATTTCTGTAAACATATTGTTATATGCTGTTTGAATATAACGGCTATATCGTATGGATGTACATAATGTAACAAATATCGTTAGCCATATACATATATATTCGTATTAAGTATTGTATAACATATCGATTGTATTAATTGTATGGTAAGATATCGATGGGAGGAGAACCGATAGAGATATTGGCGAAGAAGCAGACTGAATTACTTCGATTAAATAAACAAAGAATTCTAAGTTGAAACTGAAGTGCACTATTGCTGTTTCCAATGGGAGTTGAATTTCATTGAATTTATGCACCATAGCCAAACATACAAAGCAATATTTTCAGCCGTGTTTTTATTTATGTTTATATATCTTACCCTATTCTTACCCCTATTATTTACATACATATATTGTACATATTTGTTAATTATCATCTAACTAGCTTTTATTTCTTGTGTCGCTCCAAATTACGACCGCGCTCAAGCAGATCGCGAAAAGTCTTGACATCATGCCTGGGTATTTGATCTCGATACCTCTGCTCCATTAGACCATAGATGAAATCCAACTCCGTGGGCTCGTCGTGGCGACCCTCCGGCAATTTGGACAGCATTGCCCGCTGCTTGCAGACGAATGTATCGATAGCCTCTCGTTGCTCTTGCCTAGTGCTAAATATATCCATGTAGACTTGATAGGCAGGCTTGGTGGGAGAGAAGTGATCGCGGAGCAACTGCAAAGCGCCTTCCCAGTTCTTGGCCTCGCGTTTCACACCCTTCCACCAAATAACTGCTGCTCCGTAAAACAACAGCGAGATTCCCTTCAAAGCGTCCTTATCGCTGATGCCTTCAACCTCCTTGTAGGCCTCCACAGCCGTTATGAATGCGTTCACTGCATCACAATCCCGTTGCCCGCCAAAACGCACTGGGCAATTGCTAAAGCTGCCCTTCGATGTCTCTTCCTCTTTAGCAGGCGCCAAAGCTTTTATAGTTTCGATGAGTATTTGAAATTGTTCATCCGACAGCTGAGTCATGTTAACCGTGAGCAGTTTTCGAAAAAAATAAGAAACGAACTGTATGGTGAGCTACCATCAACTGACAACAGTTTCTTGTCAGCTCAGCTTTTTCTCATTGTGAAATGTTGTAGAGCAAAAGCTTTGCTCTTTCGCGTTCGAATTCGAAAAACCGGCATTTGGATTATTTGTTGTTATTATTCGCTTTCGATTTTGTTTTGACTATTTTTTTATATGCCTATATGTATAACATACATATGCATTTGTAGAATGTATGTAGAAATATGTGATGATACCGTCAGGAAACCCCCTTGTCTAGGTACATTTGTATTACACATTTAAATTAAATTGCTAAGTCTATATATATATAAAATATATATATATATATATAAGATAAGAAAGAAGAGTAAACTCATAAGCCATATGGGTACCTGTTTCGCATAGCAGTCCGCATTCAATGGATAAATCTATTAAATCTATTAATATCATTCTTGGGTTTTTTTTTTTATGAAAAGTATCAACATCAAAAGCCATTCTATATTTAATTACGTATTGTTTGTAAACGAAACGATTTTCCCAATGCGGGTTTTTCTTTGAAATCCAGTTCTCATTCGCATACAATTTTGTTCAATATGTGACTTAATCTATAGGGGCAGTTCCTAAGTTAGCTAGTTATTAATTCCGAGCTATGGATATATATATTTATTTATTCACAAATGACGTTAGTTTCGCCCACAGATTTTTATCAATTTCACAACTGCACGAATTCCCAGAACTCATTACACATACTGATATGTATATGATATTGAATTTCATGCTACCAGACATATATGTATACATGTATATTAGTGCAGGAAATGGTGCAGACATTCTTTAACTGTTATCAGATATATAATAGATATGAACACGAACATTTCTTTTTAATTGCTCAGTAAACTAACATGAAATTGAGTCACACAGAAATCCCAACCACAAATGCACGCCAGTTCATACTCACCCTTCTCTCTTTGGCTCATCAGCTTTTTCGAAGTTGAATTTCACAACGATTTTGCTATAAAAGCTGTGTAAATAGCGGAATACTTCAGTCTTCAACGACCAGAGAAAACAGCAACATTCGCCTCTAACGAATTGGCTTTGTTCGCTGTTCCAACTACAACTACAACAAACCACACATTTAAAATTTACCAACACCAGCAAAATGGCCCAAACCATACAGATGACAAATGAGCAGCTGCGTGAGCTCATCGAAGCCGTACGCGTTTCTGCCGTGAATGCCGCGGGTGCTGCCGCTAGCGGTGCTGCCGTTGACTCCAAGACCAAGGGCAGTTTCAGTGCCTGCAATCACAGATACGGCGGCCATCGCAGTCACGATGAAGTCGAGGAGTTCATCACCAACGTTGTGACCTACAAGGAACTGGAGAGCATTAGCGATGAGAACGCCCTCAAAGGGCTGTCGCTATTGTTCTATGGTCTGGCCTCCACCTGGTGGCAGGGCGTGCGGCGGGAGGCCCACACCTGGAACGACGCCATCGCACTCATCCGCGAGCATTTTTCGCCCACCAAACCCGCCTATCAGGTCTACCTGGAGTTCTTTGAGAAGAAACAAGCCGAGGAGACGCCCATCGACACATTTGTCGTGGTGAAGCGCGCACTGCTCGCCCAGCTGCCCGAAGGTCGCCACGACGAGGAGACTCAGCTGGACTTTGTGTATGGTCTGTTGAACATCAAATACCGCAAGCACATCAGCCGTCAAAACATACAAACCTTCAAAGATCTGCTGGAGCAGGGCCGCATTATTGAGCACAACAACCAAGAGGATGATGCTGCCAAAACTGGTCTCCGAGCCGGCGAAAGACGCGTCATACGCTGTACCCATTGCAACTTCCGCGGGCACACGTACGAGGATTGCCGTAAGCGCCGCCGGGAGGCCAACAACACCAACAATGAAGAAGACTAAAAAGCAAAAGCTACAAATTCTTGGAAGGGGCATGACATCATCAACATCGAAAGCACAATTATGTCACCGCCACCCCCTTCCAACCTTCTTATAATACCATCAAAATCACAACAATGTGCTTACTCAGCCGCGCTGGCCAACACTACTGCGAGAGGCAACAACAACAACACCAGAGATTGCTATAACAAAAAAGCCAGAGAGCGCAGCCAACAACAACAGCAGCAGCAGATAGTAGCTAGCTCTCAACAGCTTTTAGTTTAAGCCCATTTCATCGACATTCTCTCTCAATCGCAGTAACAGTGAAGTGCCGGCAAGCTGGGTGGAGGACATACACACATAAACACTCTTCGCTGCCCCAAACTGGCGGCTTCTTGGCTGTGAACGCCACCATTTAAGAGGACTCTCTCTTGTTCAATTGAACACAAGCTACAAAGCAAAACTTGAGCACGCCGCATATAATGTGAAGGAAATTGGCTTTACGCATTTCGTCAACCTTGAACTTGGATGCATTGCAGCAGCAGGCTCAGCATATGGTTGATATGTGGCTTAGAAAGCCGCTTGCGGTTTTCTTAGCTCATAAAATCATTGCTGCTCTTGCTCTACCATAGATTCAAGAGCTCAGATGTTGCGTTGGCTAATTTCCGGATCATTGCGAAAAACCAACCAGCTGCCTTAGTCTTGTGCCTGCGCAGAGTGGTTCCAATGCAAATGTGCTAACAAGTGGAAGACTTCGGGTATTCCTGTCTTGTTGGATGCGTCTGTGTTGCTACTGCCACTGCGTCCAGGTCCTTGACCAAGGCGGCACAAACCCCCCGCCGGAGTGAATATGCCTGTCCAGCTACTTTTGTGCGTTCCAAGCGTAGTCCAAAGGTGCAAATTACACTTTGGATGCAGTTTCGGCTGCGCCCTTCTTGAGAATCTGCTGCCATTTGTGATATGCGCTTGTTTCTTGCACGATAGGAGTTGCGGCAGGCGTGCACCGGCAACAACTTTATAACTTTCCAATCGGAAACAAACTCTATGGATCACATTGCACTACGATGGCTGTCGATTCGCCATTCGTGCAATTGGCACACCAAATTGATGCAGCCGCGGTATGGGCCAACTCTGGGCTCCCCTGCGCACTTCATTCGACTGGTACGCCTAGTTCCAAAAACACTAGCGGCTTAGGATTCGTAGCTGCACAGCCCTTCCAGCTTGCTTGCGACTCTCCTAAACCCATCACATTGTCAGTCCAGCATCCAGTGCAGAGTCAGTAGGTGCGGCCATCCAAACACAATTTTCACAGAATTACGTTTGTGGCAGCGTGGCAACACTCAGAGAGCGTGCCAAACAGATGTGTAGTTGTAGTTGGGACTTTTTGTCCCTTTGCAATTATGCAAGTAGCCTACAGATGACCACTATTAGCTGCGATGGGCATGAATATCATAAATTTTTGTAAATAAAATTAAGACTGATTCCTAGAATAAATGAACAACATCAGTAATTAGGAAAAAACCCAAACCTAAGCATTGTTTTTATTTCAATTCTTTTCAGATTTCTTGGAGGCTTTTAGTTGCCGTCAGAGAAAAAAATGCAAATATTTCAGCCGGTATATCGAATACCTTGCAAAATTTAAATTGCATATCAAAATTTGGAAAACTCGCATAGACGCTCTCAAAACAGACATACGAAATTGCTTTGGATTACATTTGGATCTATAATTAGTTTTCTGTACTAAGTATTCAATCCGAATCTCGATCCGGAAATAAATTACTGATTTAAATCCCTTTTGATAAAATGAAACTAAGTTCTAAGAGTTCATTCTGGAAAAGTCGGTTCTTTGGAAGCTATATGGATAAGTGGAATGATCCGGATTCAAGATTATCAGCTGCCTTAAATAACCTGAATCTGGTGTGATTCCAATGCAAAACACACTAGTTTTCTACTAAAAACACAAAAGTGGGCGGTGGCTTTGTTTCGCTCCAACTACTCTAACAAATGGGCGTGGCATAGGGAATTTATAAAGTCCATAAATAGAATATTAGTATTCAAACTTGAATTTTCTATATTCTCTATATAAACTGTATATAGTGAGCAGGTTCTCTGAAAATCCGAAATAAAAGCCTATTTGTTGTTATAGTTTGCGATGTTCAAAATCAATATATCGCCAGTGTATATTTATATTGTTATCGCCATTAACGTTGCTGAAAATATCGTAATGTATACAAAAATCGCATTGTAGTCACAGTCAATCATCGATATGTAAAATATATATCGATTATGATGAGTTCGATTTAAGTGCTGACCAGCACTGCCTTCAGAATCATTTGCGTCGGCTTAATTCGTGTGAATATTTGTAGAATTTAGCGAACTTTTGCGATTGCTCCTTGCTGAAATGTGATTTTACGCAGCTTTGAGCCGTCAGCTATTGTCCAAATATGTTTTCCCAGGCACAAGGATGACGGTTGTCATTATTTGCAGGTTGCTGGCAAGCGTGTTCTGTGCCGATGCTGTTGTTGTTATTGTGAAATTGCCTTGGGAGTCTCAACCGCAGACCTAGACCTAAAGGAACAACAACGATGACCACAAGCAGCGAAGATGTGCTGCTGCAGATGGGCGAGGTGCGCTACAAGAAGGGCGATGGCACGCTCTACGTGATGAACGAGCGGGTGGCTTGGATGGCCGAACATCGGGACACAGTGACTGTCTCGCATCGCTATGCGGACATAAAAAGTATACTTCGATTTCCATAGGCATCTGCGGCTCAGAGGAACTAATGCTTCCTTATACCTCGCAGCCCAAAAGATTTCGCCAGAGGGCAAGCCCAAGGTGCAGCTGCAGGTGGTGTTGCACGATGGCAACACTTCCACGTTCCATTTTGTGAATCGCCAAGGCCAGCCGGCAATGTTGGCCGATCGTGATAAAGTCAAGGAGCTACTGCAGCAGTTGCTGCCAAACTTTAAGCGGAAGGTGGACAAGGATCTGGAGGATAAGAACCGCATACTAGTTGAGAATCCCAATCTGCTGCAGCTATACAAGGACTTGGTCATCACAAAAGTGCTCACCAGTGACGAGTTCTGGGCCACACATGCTAAAGATCATGCTCTCAAAAAGATGGGTAAAGCCCAGGATATCGGTGAGTTCTTCTCGTTGCCATTAGTAGAGTCTGCTGCCAGTTTGCTCATGGCCATATTTTCGCAGGTGTATCCGGGGCTTTCTTGGCCGACATCAAGCCTCAAACAGATGGCTGCAATGGCCTCAAGTATAACCTCACCTCTGATGTCATCCACTGCATTTTCAAGACATATCCCGCCGTAAAGCGCAAGCACATGGAGAACGTTCCCGCCAAAATGCCAGAGTCAGAATTCTGGACAAAGTTTTTCCAGTCGCATTATTTTCATCGCGATCGTATTACAGCCGGTACCAAGGACATCTTCACTGAGTGCGGAAAGATAGACGATCAGGCTCTGAAGTCGGCCGTCCAGCAGGGCTCCGGCGACCCTCTACTTGATTTGAAGAAGTTTGAGGATGTGCCGTTGGAGGAGGGTTTTGGAAGCGTGGCCGGTGACCGCAACGTAGTCAACAGCGGCAACATTGTCCACCAGAATATGATTAAGCGCTTCAATCAGCATTCCATTATGGTGCTCAAGACGTGTGCCAATGTGAATGCACCGCCCTCCGCATCCATGACTAATGGCACTAACATGGCAAATGGACCACTTGGGCAAGCCGGCCACTCAAATGGTCTCGGCCTTAACAATGGCAAGGCTGGCACCAAACATCCTTCGAACAATGTAGACACAACAGATGAGCCGCAAACGAAGAAGCAACGACTTATCGAAAAGATACACTACGAAGATCTGGGTGAACCCCAAGCCGACGTTGATGAAGATCCTGTCGGTCCCAGCACAAGCAAAGCCAAGCAATTTGAACTGTCCAAAGTCGAACGCTACCTTAATGGTCCCATCCAAAGTAGCATGAGCGACAACAACAACGATAGCATAAGCCTGGATGAGGTGCACTACAAGCTGGTTCGCCAAATGGAATCCTGGCTTAATAGGAGTACACCTCGCGGCGTCATCTGCTCCAAGGCAGCGGTCAATGCCCTGGGCGAACTGAGCCCCGGCGGTTCCCTTATGCGCGGCTTCCAGGAACAGTCGGCGGGACGTGAGTTTTGTGGAAACAAAAGTTCCACACGAAATATGATAAATAATCAATTCCATTACAGAACTGGTGCCCAAGGATTTCCAACGCGACCTGCGTCACTTGTATTTGGCCTTGCTGGAGCTGCTAAAACACTTTTGGAACTGTTTTCCGCCCACCACCGACGAACTGGAGGCAAAATTGCAGCGCATGCAGGAAACGCTGCAGCGCTTTAAAATGGCCAAACTAGTGCCTTTTGAGGTGAGCAATCATTTGGGTTTCATCTTATAGTATTTCCCAAATGTAATTATATTCCTTCTCTGCTCCTGCACAGAATCGTGCCATGCACGAGCTCTCGCCATTGCGTTCCTCGCTGACCCAGCACATGAATCTGCTGCTGCGCACCGCCAATTCCAAATTTGCCACCTGGAAGGAGCGCAAGCTGCGCAACAACAGATAGCAATCGCTGCATCATCCCCTGTCCCAACACGGGCACGATCCAGATAAGCGTTTGCCACTCACCTCAAATCATATTATTATCGATTAGGAGTACTCATAGGCGCCCCAGAGCGTATTTGGAATAAAACATTATTTACAAGCTCTTAAGAAATGAGGCTATTATAATTGTGTCACGACATACTCGTAGAAGAAAACGTCTCCGTGCCATAGCAGTGCTATGTGCGAATACTCAGCCGGAGTTCTCTTTCACAACCCAGCGTACGCCTTTAGGTCAATTTGCAGATCCATTTATCAACTCATACCATTCACAAAATACACATTCGTTCAAGGGTATGTAAGCTTCGAATATCCGAAGTCATTATTTACCTATACTTTTGTCCCGTTTCCAACTGTTCCTAGAACACGTACCCAGGTGACTGATCGTGACTGCGGTTAAATCCAATTGTGGTTATTTTTGGCTACGCTGTGTAAAATTAGCGCACCCAAAATCGACGCTACCTATAAAAGTTATAAAAAAGGTCGGCGGCCGCTTTAGTCAGTAGCGATTCCAGTTCCAGTAAGCGACAGTTTCATTGTGGAGAATGATCTTCATTGTCTCCTGCCTGTGTCTTGTAAGTCCATTGCTGCTGCTGTGCCTATTAAGCAGTTGTCATGGCACACTGATCTACCAGACAAACTCGGAATTTGGTGTAAGTTGCTAAGCAGTCTAAAGCCAGGCAGAGCAAAGTGTAACACCCACATTTAAATAGATCTTCATGGCCATATCGGTGCCCATAAGCTTGCCGCATCGCAATGTCTTTCTTTCCTACAATTACGAATTCAATTACTATCAACCGGAACATATTTATAAATATCCGCCCATATTGGTAAGCAGTTGGATTTGTCCGTCTCCATAAAAGTATCTGATCTTTAAACCAGGCGGGAGACTTTGAGGATAGCTATTTAACCTATCCCACGACAGGACGTGAGGCAAGTTCTGGTCAAAGCCAAAATACTACGGCAGATACAAGAAGGAACACAAATGGTTCCATCGAAGGTGAACAGGCAAAAGAGCATCGAAAAAGCAAGCCTCGTGGTGGACGCTCCATGCCCATAATGAGTCGCACGGCTTTCTACTTCATGCTGAAGGATAAGTTGCATAAGTATGTATGAGTAGATGATTAAGCCATTCCTGCAGGCATTTGGAACACTCAGAAGTGACTGCGATTTTAGGAAGAGAGTTAAAAGAGATAAGAACACGGAAGTACATCGGATCACTAAGTATATACTCGTATGTACATATTATTCATACAGATAGAGGCTGCATCTCATAAAAGCATTTGCTACGACAATGTCTATGAGTATAAATATATGCTTAGTGCTAGAATGTAACTTTCAGATTCCTTTTAACTGTACCTCCGGTTTCAGAAGTGAATCTGAACCACAAAAAGATTCTGCTCTTACTCGATATAAGCCGTTTGCTGATCTATTTATATTTTTATTTGTTTCATTTATATTTAACAATTTCCTGGCAGATCTGGCTATGAGGCTGAGGCCTGTCTGCTACGTTTGATTTGTGAAGCAAATGCCTCAACATTGGGCGAAGTCAATGGACTTTTGGGCAACATAGTGCATATCATATTCACGTAAGTGGGGTGGGGTGGGGTGCGAATACGTGCAAGAAATATGAAATAATATGCAAAGATAGAGATAGTATGAGTTCTGCTTATCTAAGACATCAATGTATATGGAGAAGCAATTGAGTATGTGTTGCACATTGTCGACGTCACGATGCTCGCTCACTCTCTTTAATGAACAACGGATCTGCGTTACCTTTAGTCTTTGACTTTCTTTCACGCTCATAAAACTACTACAAGAGAGATATTTTACGCACGCGCTGGAAACGTTGAAAGCCACATAGAAAGCTTTATAAAATATGTACGGCCTTCCAGTTCTGTGAATCACCTGCCTAACGCTCGAATCCCACTTAATTTCATTGCAGTCCCAGCAGCTCTAAATATGAATACTTGCCAGATATCTTTTACCAGGCCGAGGCGGATGGTCGAAGAGATCAATGCTTAGGTTATGCCAGTGATTGTCAGGAAAATGTCTTGGATCTGATCTCAACACCTTTGAATGAAATTCTCAATGAAATGATTAAAACCAAATAAACTAAAGTCAAAGTCATTCAGTTGGCTTTTGTAAAGTTCGAACTGCATCAAACCAATTCAATGACCCACATACTACACAGCTGTCTCAGAAGCTATCTGAATTTTAATTAGCAACTACCTTCGCTGTCTTTTGAGTCATATTTCATCGTAGTTCATGGCTGAATGGAGCGTCAGTTCTAGTTCTAGCGCGCTATTATAAGTCTGTAATTTTAAAGTCCGCGCAAGTGTGAAGTTTATTTTTGTTAAACACAATAGTTAAGGACATGAAGCTAACAACAGAAGCCAGTCTTTGGCTATGCCTGCTCTGCCTTTTCTGTGGTCAACAAATGGTCAAAGCCGCCCTGCTCTATACTACAAATTCGGAATATGGTGTAACTATCTGGAAAATCTCTCCATGTGCGACGCTAAGCTGATTTCTTTTCATTAGATCTTCATGGCCATATCCGTGCCTTTGATTTTGCCGCATCGTAATGTGTTTATATCGTACAACTACGAATTCAATTACTACCAGCCCGAGCATGTCTATAAATATCCACCCATATTGGTAAGCCAAGATAAATTGTGGTTCGTGTCTTGAGTCCTTTGTTCAGCTGCAGTTTTCCCCACATACAGATGGGTGACTATGCTGACAGCTACTTGACGTATCCCACCCAGAGTGAAGTTGTGGACAGTAGCGCTCCCAGACATTGCCATAACTGCACAGTGGCCGAGCATGGTAATTCGACCACATCAGCAACGGTGAAGTCATCTAAAAAGAAAACCAAAACGACTACAACAACATCGCCTAGTAATGGCCGTGAAAAGCGAGCCTTGTCCATGTCGCTGATGAACCGGAGAGTATTCTATATAATGCTGAGGGATAAATTGCAGAGGTATGAACTAGTATCTAGTGGATAGCCATCAAGAATACAATAGTCGATATGCAGGCATAAGGATACCTATACTCAGCGTTTATTTCACGAAGGAGTAGATTGTATGAGTATGTGAGTATGATGTTTAGTGAGGTGTCCAATAAGGCTGGTACCACATGGATTATGGTGTTTCGTTACACATCTTAAACTTAACATTACTTTAACACTTTAAAATGTTTCCAATGCTGTGTGACAAAAAACTGGTTAGCACGTGGACTCGTCTGGTGGCACTGGCTTGTACCAACTGATTCTCTTAATGTGCGCTAAATTTGAAATAGTCAATTAAAGTGAAAAAGGGCATTGCGAGAACCTAACTGTAAATGTAGAATTAGAAATTCCATTTAAGGCAAGGGCCAACGCCTAAATGTGAAAACCAAAACCCAATTTCGTTTGACTGTTAGATAAAGTGTCTGTTAGTGCCAACAATATGAAAATGGGCCTAAAAGTAGGCTACACTACACAATACAACATCTATTTGTCATTTAAATGTTGCCTATAATGATTATCTAATCGTTTTTAAATTTCATAGATCAAAATTCATAGATCATATAATTTCAATTTCAATTAAATATTTAAAAAATTATGGATGATGTAGGATTTTATTGATATGCGAGGGCGGCAGGCAACCTCACTCAAGGGCAAACTTCAGATTTAAGTCATCTAGGTCATCTAGGTGTTCAATGGAATGACAGACGGACATAGCTGCAGCTGGATCGATTGCCTGGTGATCCTGATCTCTGGTGTCGCAAACACTTGCTATCGACTGTTCGAATTGAACTCTCTTTGAAAGATCTTTTCTCTTAGCCTTGTTGTTCTTAAAACCGATAACATTTTGGAATTAAAACGCCACAGACTAATTCTTAAATCAATTTAGTGTAATTACGATCTTGATTTGACTTTCGTGGAGTCTTTAAACTATATTAAACGAAAAGTATTACCATGGATCTGAATGCCTAAAAAGGACGCCAATCAGCGGACACCTTTGACATCACAGCAGTTCGAGAATTAAAGTCAAAGCAAAAGATTGATCCCAAAACTGATGCTGCCGTGTAAGATCAGTGTTAAAGCAAGGTCTCAAATACTGAATGAATGACAACTATCAGGATAGCTTTGTTCTTTGGAAACTTTTCTCAACTCTTGACAACACCTCCAAAGATGATGTTGGAAAGTCGAGTGTTGAAACTGCGCGCAGAAAATTGAAAACATCGAAAACATTTTGGTATATTTTGGTTAGATTAGTTACAAAAGTATGACAGACGAAAACATTTGAAACCCGCCTTTTCCATGCATACCTGCAAACCACACTTCGTGGACAGCTAAAGTGTATCATCGATCATTTACATCAGCATGCTTTTCTGATGGAATTTTCTCCTCTAGTTACAAATATACTGTAAATCTGCTATATCCTATTACAGAACTGGCTATCCAGCTGAGGCCTGTCTGCTGCGTTTGATTTGCGAAACGAATGCATCCACTTTAGGTGAAGTCAATGGCTTCTTGGGCAGCATAATACACATCATATTCACGTAAGTCATGCACTAATATAACATATAAGACTGAAATATAATCCCACATCACCGTAATTTTTTCACAGTCCCAGCAGTTCTAGGGATGAGCACTTGCCCCAAGAATACTACCAGGCCGAGGCGCATGGTCGCCAGCATCAAGATTGTGCACATTATGCTAAAAATTGCACTGAGAATGTCTTGGATTTAATATCAGCACCTGTGGAGCAATTATTGAATGATATTTCAAGCAGTCGGGGTAGAAAATAAACTGAATTAGAGAAGTACTTGAACTACATTTGTAATTATTCATATGCATTGCTGTTCTGCTGGAAGTGCTGGGGGGAGGTTTGTTTAGTTTAACAATTAGCATAAGCATCATCAGCTTCTGGCCAGCACTTGGTTTGGTACTTGCTGTTGGTTAAAGATTCAACTACCTCGCTCAGTGTCCAGTTGACTACCAAACTTGGCGGAGTTTCGTAAAATGCGCTTAAACCCAAAGTTGACTTTTCTCTTCGGCCTGTGGGCAATGCTCTTGTGGCATTTAAGACCAAGTGCTGCCTATATTGCCTTTACATCATCTAGTACATACGGCGTAAGTTGTGATTTTGCATTATATATGCTGAAATATGGCAACCTCTGCATCTTTCATCTGCAGATATTTGTGGCCCTGGCTGTGCCACTAGAGCTGCCGCATCGTAATGTTTTTGTGTCCTATAATTTCGAAGCGAATTACAACTTACCCACTAATTGGGGTCTCTTCTCCATATTTGTAAGTGCCCGCCCAACATTAGATTTGTTAGCGGCTATAAAACGACGCATTCACATGAAATTAACACAAATTTAATAGCACAATTAACAAGTTTTTGCTCTTGAGGTTCTCCGCATGCGTTTGCCAAAGCAAATAGACAGGCGGCAGATATGGAATTTGGTTCTTGGAGTTTATTTAAAAATATTTTTAGAAAAATGGTCCAATCGAATCATCTGAATCATTGGAGGTCGAATCAATGGAAGTGGAACCGGAATCAGCTCGTAAGATGATGCGTGATCAAGAATCAGCCTTAGGCCAGAATTATACTTCACTGGAGCAGGAGGAACAAGAGAGACAGACTAATATGGAGGAAGAAGTAGAGGGCAGTGCCGAACAGGAGGAGTTGGCCACAAAGACTCCTATACAAAAGCGTGAGACTCGTGCTTTGCTCAGTCGCTCAAATATCTATCATATCTTAATGGACAAGTTCAGCAGGTTAGTTGTTGAAGAATGATTTAAATTTTAATTAAATATAGATATATATGCAGCTAGATTTGCGGATAGGAATGTGTGCGATTTGAGAGGGATGACGTTTGAGAGGGTTTTCTTTGTTTCAAGTACACAGAAAGTGTTGCAAAGAAATCAAGAAGATCATCAACTGTTTCCAGACCTTCCCAGTATCATAAATGACCAGTTGGTGTTAATTTGTAGTTTCCTTTGTTAACTTCTAGAAGCGGCTTCCATGGCGAGTCCTGTTTGCTGCGTTTGATTTGCGAGACAAGTGCCTCCGAGTTGGGTGAAGTCAATGGCGTCCTGGGCAGTTTAATTCATGTGCTATTCAGGTGAGAGTTCTAGAGAAATATTACAAATTCAAACCTCAATATAATATCGTTTATAGTCCCAGCACTTCGGAAGCAGAGGAGCTGCCGCTGCGGTTCTATCAGGCGGAGCTAGATGGCTGGCACGATCATTGTCATTTCTATGAGCGAAATTGTGGCGAAAGTCTGTTGCAATTAATATCCGAACCTTTTGAACAGATCGTGCAACGTATTGAACGCAATGAAATGTAGCAAGTTACTAAATATATCTCTTTTTAAAGACAGTTGAATTCTAACCGATTTGACCTGATTTGGAAGTGCCATTTGTTATTGATGCTGCTTTCCTCACTTTTCAATTAGCAACTTTCACTTATAGAAACAAAAAGCTTGAAATTTCAATAGCTTCTAATTGGTTGAACATCGCCTGCTGTTCGAAGTGGTCTCAGTTTCAAACTGTTGTGAGATTGGTTTTCAGTTGTTTGTAAAAAGTGCTGGGAGATGCAACGTTCAAGAGACTCCACCATGGGCCTGGTCTCATTTATATTAGCCATATCCCTACTTCAGGTTTTAGATGTTAGAGTACAAGCTGCATTTGTCTGGAATACAGGAGGCAACGCTGCGGTGAGTTAGGACCAACGGCTGCTGATCTACTTGAAATCTCTTAAAACATAAACTGCCCTTTGCCAGATGTTTGTAGCCATTGCTGTGCCTATAGATCTACAGCAAAACAATGTCTTCATGAGTTACAATTTTGAAGCTAATTATAACCTGCCCAAAACTTGGCGAGAGAAGGCGCCTATCTTTGTAAGTTCAGTGAAAAGGGAAATATGGACTTGAAATTCCTAGCTATTTGCTTTCAGCACCATTCCCATGGTGAAACCAATGATCTGAATTATGATTATCATCACGAGGACGATTTTGATGACTATTACGAGGATGATGACAGTGGACATAAACATCATCATCATAATTTGCCAGGCAATGGCAACAAGAAGAAAAAGAAGAAGAAGCAGAAGAAACCCAAGACAAAGCCGAAGCATAAGAAGAAGCCTAAGCATAAGCCTGCAAAGGATGATGCGGATTACAAGGACTTCTTTGAAGGTTTCCCCTTGAATGGAGATGGTGAACCCATTTCCAGACAACAACATCCTTATTCTCTGCTCTCTCGCACCAAATTCTATGAGATCCTCAAACACAAATTTGTCCAGTAAGTAGTTCGAATTCAAAGGATTTCACAATTGATGAACTTTTCCCTTCCCTTCAGTCATGGTTTTGGAAATGAGGATCATTGCCTGTTGCGTCTCATCTGCGAGGCGAACAGCTCCCAGCTGGCGGATCTAAATGGCGTTTTGGGTAGTCTGATGCATGTCATGTTCAGTCCCAGCAGCTCCAAAAATGAGGACCTACCCAAACGCTACTACCAAGCGGAATTGAAGGGTCAACGCAATGAATGTGCCAGCTATCACAGGCTATGTTCTAGAAGTGTGCTGGATTTAATCACACGTCCGTTAACTGACTATATAAAAAATAAATCCTTAGCTTGACTTGGCTGTAGTTAACCTAAGAGCTTTTCATGAACATTTTTAGAGCTGGCCATGAGCAGGTCTTCATATAAGAACGCGCCTCCTGGCACTTCTTGTTGTTGCGCTGCCAGATTGCCGAGGGGCAGGTCTTCATCAGACGTGAATAGGCACAGAGGCTGTAGAAGAGGGCATGTCTATCGCAGGCATCACTTTGGCTACTCAACTGGGTCAACTCTTGGTATTTGCTGTGCACCAAGTTTGAGCAGCTGGCAAAATTCGTGGCATATGCATCAACAAGTTCCTGATTGGTAAACGCTCGTTGCAGCATCGGTCGCACGTGGGTCAGATTTAAATGGCTGCCCTGCAAGGCAGAGGTTGCATTGAATATACAAGCTAGGCGGCACTGGAATACGTTTAATAAACAGTAAATAAACCAGAGAGTAAAGCTCAGACTCTACTTACACTTGGCTGCACTCCAGAGTTGGCACACTCACTGCTGTAGACACCCCAGTTGGGCATAGGGGCAGGACAGCAGATTTGAACATTCTGGCAATGCAGTTGAAGATTAAACTGGTTCGGTTATTTAATTGACTTGATCTATATAGAGTCTCACCTGTACAGATTTGGGTGCTGCCTTGCATTTGGCTGCACTCAAAGGTGCTGCCAGAGACACCAGCAGCAGGAGCAACTTCACCCACATTGTGCGAGCACAGAAATGACAATGGCAAATGACACATAATAATTTCATGTCATGTGGCCGCTGCATGTGGCTGTGATATATCAAGTGGTAATGCAAACATCATGTTTCTAATGAAGATTACATAATGATTACATGACACGTGATGCAACTGACTGGAGTTGGTTGTTCGGGGAATTGTTTAATCAGGGCCAGAGTGTGGGTTTGAATGCCACATATTCATCTGCTGATTGAAATGGCAAGTTGGTTTAGTTGTTGGTAGAAATTCACAAAAATAGTGAGGACTTTAATGGAGGAAAGTTGCAAGCTATTTCAAAAGGTACATCAAAGCGAAGCTTCCCAGTACGTACGTACTTAACGGCGATGGTAAGCCAGAGTCCACTGTTGATCCCAAACATGATGAAATCCTCATTAAATTGGAAGACAACTAAAGTCCAGACTAAAATAGACGAAAGGTTCACCCAACATTCTTTTAATGCTCAATCCAAAGATGATAATGTTCTTCCGACCAGAATGGAGGAAAGTTTCAATTCTCTTAGTGAGGTGGATGCTACGAGATGATAAATATGCAGATGACTCAAAACATTGTAGACTTAGTAAACCATTATTTATAAATTGAAAATAAAATCGACTTTTCTAAATTCTTTAAGCACATCTTCACGGTCAACCAATGTATTCGCTTCTGACTGCATTTTTGATGCTTCTGTGGCTTTTTAGCGACACAGGGCTCAGCCAAATGCTCACTGAAATAAGTAAGAAGGATATGGAATGCATCAACATGGCTAATACCAGAGCCTTGGATATGTGCTGCGGCAGGTTCATGATGGCCAACATGATATTCAAGGGCAGCAATTGCAGCCGCTACATCTTCAATTATGGAAATGTAGGTTAAACGGCATTTAGAAATATCTAAATATTATAGAAGTATGCATTCTTTGCAGTGCCGCTATGAATGCCTGTTCAAGCATTGGAATCTGCTCGACACGGACAACAATCTGAACAGTAGCCAACTGGATGCGATGATCAGCATTCTCTATGGCAATGAAAGGGATTTGAAGAGTTATGGCCAGGCTTTGATGCTTGCCTACGATGAATGTAATAAGTTGACCGCCCTCTACGGTGATTTTGCCATTATTCAATATGCCCTCAATGAGGATCAGCTTCGCTTGAACAAGAGTTGCCTGCCGCATGCCATGCTGTATGCCCAATGTGCGGCGGCCTATTTGAAGTGTCCAAAACGTTTTTGGTTGGACACAAATGAATGCAATGAACTCAATAGGGTGGTCAGTGAGTGCCAGCTCACGATAACCAGATTGATGGTACATGAAGAAGAGCCTGATGAAGATGCAGCCAGTCAGCCAAGACAGCTGTTGGTCACTTATACATTTTTGCTAGCGATGATCCTTTGTAAGTGGATGCTTTGGTAGTCTTTTGATGATGAAGATGGATACTATATTTTTATATGTATAAAATTCTATGTATATTTGTAGTCAAATTTTAGTAAATTTTAATATGGTGATATGGTTGATTTGTTACTCTAAGGGTTCTTTAACTGAATTCCAAAAAAAAGTAGTTCATATTCTATTGGTTCATTTGCGGCTTGACTGGCTGCTGGACAAGACAGCAATGTTTTTGTAGGTCAATCATATCGATGTGAACATGAGTAAAAGTTATATCATTTGCGTGCTTGATTCCATTATTTTGGTTTTCCTAATTTTGCCATTGAAACTGCTGGACAGTAAAATTAGTTCAACCAAATTTGAAATCTACCATCGCAGACGCTTTAATTGCAACCAGTCTGACAAAACTGTCTACAAGCCGTAGACTTTGTACCAATCTTCTAAATACGCCTGATGACTGACCAAATCTGTACTCATCTGGCTGACTTCTAGTTCTCAAATGCTCACGTAAGGGTTATAGTCAAAACGTGGATTTAATTAATCGCCGACGATTTCAGCGGCGGGAATTTAATAGGCTGCGCTCCATTAAATAAAAAGCTCAACCAGATTGTATATATAGCACCAGCGTTACAGAGCTTTGGCCCAAACCATACAATATGCTGCCCAGGTGTAAAGCGCTGGACCTTACTTATGTTCAGTTTTGGGTTTTCCTGTTGGTCATTTTTTTGGCCAGCCCTATGGAGGCGGAGGAAAATGTCAATTGCAAAATGCCTGTGGATATGAAAGTGAGTGTACGATCCACACAATCGATGGAGATTCCTATATGACTGAATGTTCACAGGACTTGAAGGACTGCTGCGCCACTCCCACAGTGAATTTCGAGGCCTACAGAGGCAAGTGTGGCAAGTATATGCCCAATAGTGTCCTTAGAATTTCGCCAGTAAGTCAGCCCTATGATTGAAATGATAATTGAAGAGTTCATCTAAACCAATACATTCCATTCCAGTGCATGTACGAGTGCATTTATAATGTGAGCGGTATCTTTACTGGAGATGACTACAATATCAACGTGGAGAACACTAGATCTTTGTTGAAAAGGACTTTGGGCAACAATCCGACCTTTGCTGATATCGTTCTTGAAGGATTTCAGAACTGTACAGGCTCAGTGGATGAGATGAAAAGGGTTGCCAAGAGGCGACAACGATTGAATTTTCCCGCTGGTGTCGAGAGATGCTCATCCATTCCTATACTGTTCACCACGTGTGCCCACAAGTACACGCTTTCTCATTGTCCCACAGCCAGTTGGTCATCCAGCCCAGCTTGTGAGGAGGCACGTCAATACAATATGCATTGTCAATGGGGTCGTGGTGTGGCGCGAACATAAGCTCGCCGACGGTTACGGCTGAGGGATTCATCTGTGTATCCAAATAAACGTTCAAGTACATACGATACGTCGCTGATCTGTACTATAATTTACTAAATAGCCTACGGTTCGGGTATATTAAGCTGCATATATTATTGTAAATTAAGAAGATGGCCAAACTTCCGGTCACCGTAATCCCATATAAAGGTGAATACGAAACCCCGGCAGATGACATAGACGCTTACAATGCAAAGCTGGCTATCTCTGGTGTTCATTTCTATATCGGCTGTTCTGGCCGCTGAGTCGGATTGCAATGAAAGACCTGATATGTTTGTAAGTAAAATTGCCAATTGAAATTGAAAAACCAAAACATTGGTATAGTTGAAATAATTTGGCTTTCCTCCATTTGCAGGCCTTAAAAAACTGCTGCAAGACACCACCACTAAACCTGACCAAGTATCAGCAGCAATGTGCCCAATATTTGATCAATGGTGCCCATATAGCACCCGTAAGAGGCCACATCTTTGCCTTGCTTAGCCAATCCTGTCATGCCCAATTTCTGTTTCTTTCAGTGCACCTTCGAGTGTGTGCTCAATGCAGCCAAAGCATTGAATGACACCACTCTGGTAATGGATAAAGTGGTGACAATGTTGCATAATGTCTTTCAGGGTGATCAACAATTTGTAGACATTTATGCGGAAGGTTATCGCAATTGTTCCACCCAAAGAGAGGACATGATAAGGACACTAAAACGCCGCCGGTTGCTCTTACGAGGAAAATGCACATCCATAGCTGTGATGTATTCCATATGTGCCCACAGATACACGTACATCAACTGTCCAGAGGGCAGTTGGAGTAATACCAGCTCTTGCAATAAGGCCAAAGAGTTTACCATTAAATGCGAGCTGGGCAGTACAAAGGGAAGGCGTGGATGAAGATGAAGGAGTTGCATCTATTTGTATATAAACCAACTCTCGGGGGGTTTTTGGGGAGCACTGTGAAATAAATGCACGAAATACTAATGTAGTTTTGAACTGTTTTATTTGTTGTTTTTTGGTACTGGATGCTCAATCGATTCGGTGGGAACGCAACACTCTGCGCACACGATTCACTTTTTCTTCAGTTGCGGCCTTTGTTGTCGAAAAACATACTTTACTTCGCACGCACCTCCGCTCAGACTGCTCGGAGTGAACAGACAACTAGCTGCATTGAACGGACAGATTTTTCATCCCGTTTTATCTGGCTGCTATGGATTATCGAGTCAGATGAAAATATTGTACAATCCAAGTTAGTATTATGTTCTTACTCGTATAAACATATATATTTCGTAAAGTAAGTCATACAATGCAAATCATACGAACACATTTGATAGACTGCTTCATCTCGAAGCTTAAGCGATGAAGTGCGGCTCATCTTCCATTTCTTCCGACTCTCTGTTCTCACAATCCCGCTCTGCGCATGTCTCATCTTCTTCCTGCTGTGACTCAAATCGAGCTGTTGGAAACACTCAGGGCATTATTCCTTGGACATCGTGTGTATTATTATTCTGTACTACTCACTTAATTTCTCCAGATTTAGGCCCAACCGCTGAGCTTGCTGCATTATCGCTTTCAACAGCAAGTTCACATCCACTTGTCCATCTTTCTCCGCATAACTGAACGATACAACTTGCTGCTCATCACCTTGACTTGAGCAGGACATCTCCACGTCATGATCATCCAAATCTGCCTATTTCGAAATATATTGAAAACAATGTTATGATATTGCTGATGTCGCTAACAATTACATACCTGATCTGTTTCCACCACAAAATCCTTGAAAGCGGCATGTGCTCCATTGAAAATCAACAGACAGCTAATGAGAATTAAGTATGACATGTCGTTTGCAGATCCAATTCTATTACGATCTACGTGCGCTGAATGTCTTCAATGGACTATGCGTATTGCCAACAAAACCCAAACAACTGCGATCAGCCCCAAATCAGGCCGCAAAATCATATTTGTCATGGCCTATTAGCTAAACACTCAGGGGCATAGACTGTCCGCAACGCAATTACAATGTTTATACTTTACATTTAAACTAATTATAATTATTTATTACCTATACCAACATAGAACTACATATGTACTTATAATATTTAGTTGATGTTTTGATGAATCAACAACAATTTAGCTCATGGGCAACGGCACATGGGGCAGGGGATTACATTGTTCGGCAAATTGCTTGGCCACATTGCAGAGGCGCTCATTCTTCCACATTTTGCTGGGACAGTTGAGGAAGGTTTCCGCATTCACGCAACTATAGATCATGCCAGCAAATGGTGAACAGCCCTGGGGCAGGGATTGGTATGACTCAATGTTGGCCGCTCTCATGTGACCCTTAACTGGCAATGAAAATCAAAATGTTAGCAAAGAAAAGAACTATCAAATCGAGAATTCGATCTTACTATTTCCCAGACAGGCTTCAAAAGAACGCAAGATATTGGGCACAATGTCCGCATCCCTGCGATGTACATTTTGTTGCAGAAATTGTCGCACCTTATCGATTTGTATTTGACCATTGACCAAGGCGCCAGTTTCACGATAAATACAATCCGGATAGCACTGCATGATGTAGTATGAAAGTGATGCAAAAAGATAAATGTATTAATCCAAGTATCATATGTCATGTCCTTCATTTCCTTACCAGATGAGCATATGCCGGATATTTTTCATTAGCCGATTTCAGCTGATTTACATGCCTGTGGCATTTTTGTGGCACATCCCCAAGATTGATTTCCGGCGTGCGGCAACAGGAATTGACGTCCTGCCATCCAACACAATCGCTTAATGATTAATTCCATGATTAAATGCACTTTTACTTACGAAATTGTTGAAACTCGGCGGCGCTGAACAGTTGTAAACGGCACGTGCTTGGCCCTGATTCCTGTTCTGGGATTGGATCTGGGCGTAACCCAAACTCATTATCCCAAGCGGCAGCTGCATGTAAATAAATGAAAAATGAGATTCAAAATAAAGCATCTGAAAGTTACTTACCAATAATGTGGCACATTTGTACATTTTTATCGAACCGAATGCTGTAACTGACCCCAAAATGTGGATTGAAATGATGTGCGCGCTTAAAGCCCGGGCCTTATATAGCCAACTCTTTTTTGGAACAAATGAGCTCGTAATAATGAAAATAATGAAAATAACAAATATTTGGTTCAATGCGTCGGTTGAAGGTGACAAACAGCAATCTGGATGATTCAAGCTGATATGGGAGTGTGGGTGAAAGCCAAAGGCCTGGTCAAGCTGCTCAAGCGTAACAAGAATTTGGGGAAATACCAGAAGCATTTAGCCAGATAAAGACAACAACCTGTGACCTATGACTAAACATGAAATTAGAGTGGACAATGGATAGAGAGAGCCAACATCATCTAATCTTCACCAGCATAGAAAGTGTATAAGCCATTGTTTACTCTTTGGCTACAGGCTAATTAGCAATGCATGTAATTAATGACAGACTGAGGCTGAGACCGAGACGGAGACAGAGTCCCGGTGACTTGAAAGAGGAAATCTAGAGCTTAACCACAACTGAGAAAAGGCGTACACACACACACACACTCAACGAGGCCAAATATCCATGCTGTCATTCATGTAAGTATATATACCCAGCAAACATATTTGAATATGAGCAGCATAGACCAGCAAGTGTCGTCCAAGATCTTGTAACTGACTTTTATTAATGTGAACAGAAGTGGCCTTTGCAGTTGTCATCGAAGAAGTGACCTCTGATATCGAAAAGTGCATTACCATCTTATTTCGTAAGAAACTAAACCAAGCCTGCGATATCATTGGAAGTGATTCTCTTAGGTTTTTCATACAAATGGTTTCTAATAGTTTTACAGCAATGACTTCAGAAAGTATCCCGGGATAATTCCAAAAATATTTTGTAGCCAAAGTGTGGATCAGAAGGAAAAGGGCTCATGACTCGCCAATAAATCAAGAGTTTCTACTGTCTTAGTAAATCCAACCCATATCTTTATTCATATTTTACTCAAATTACGTCATAGCGCCATATACCATATAGTCTTATACTTAACTATAATCCTCACTTCACAGAGACTTCTCATCATGGCCAAACATCTCTCAAATGTTAACAGGGTATGCATAAATAATGAAACTGTGTGTGCTTTCCTTATGTGCGTGTGTGCGTGTGTGCTTGTGTGTTTCCCTGTGCTCACTTGGCTAATGGGTGGATCCTTGGCGGTGTCTCGCTTTTTGTGTTGGCTCCTTTGTTCGCATCTTTGTCACATTAACAGCGTCTTTCCTTCTTATAAGCCTCATGATGATTTTGGGCCTCAACTGGTTTTATTTGTCACATTAAAGTGCACTTGATTAAATATTCACTGAATGAAAACGGCACAAAAGCTGAGTTGTTAAGGTTTCCCAGAAAATGGCAGAATTAAAAGAGAAAACAAACGTAGGGAAAACACATTCATAAATACAAATCACTTTGGCAAAACTTGGCTTAAAATGATTGAAGGGAAATCACTATGTTAAGTCGATAAGCTGTGCTCTTGCCCAACAATGGCCCATGCATGTCCTTGGCAGGACACAATGCAACAAAAATCAAAAGAAGAGCTAAATCAATAAGTTAACTCTTTTGGATAGTTTTCTTTTCATGGCAAACCAACAGGGGAAATTGAAAAACTTTTTCGCTATTTGTCTTGGGCTCGGCATCAAAATGTTTTCACCCGAGCTTGACGAATCTTTGAACGAGCAGGCAAAAAGAAAACGAACGGAAAATGAGAAAAATACTTTAAATGGCGTGTGACATTAAATTTGCAGGCGACATGGCATGATAAAGAGGATGCAGGACACTGAACATGTCTTTGCTCTTGGCATTGAGAATGAAATACGAGGGCGAGTACAGGCGAAAGAGCATTTTTTAAAAATTGGAATTTAAATGCGTTTGAGTGGCAGTCGACATTAGCATTTGTTTGAAGCGTTCCCGGCAAATCAAAACTGTCTACGCATACTGCTGTTCCTGCTGCTGCTGCTGCTCCTGCTGCTGCTGCTGTTATTCCCCCTCAATTGTGAATGTGTCACACACACACATACCACCCATGCCACAGCTGCCGCTTAAATGTTTATCATTGTATTATTAAACATCTCGCAAATAAAGCATTCATATTTATATATATTTGAGTTAGGGTTTGCATCAGGGGTTTGCTTGGCTTTGTTTTTTCTACAATTTAATTTTGGGCTTTTTCCAGGAATTCCTGCAGCAGTGACAGCACGGATTCAAAGCCCTCCAGCACCTGTCGCATATTGACATTTTAATAAATGTCAGCAAAGGCCTGAGCAGCACTTGAGTTTAATTTGATTAGCTGCGTGTTGTTAGGCATGTTTTGATGTTGATTTTGTGTTTTCCCTTTTTTTTTTTAGGAAATTCACAATTAATATTTTATATATTGGCAACTTCAAACGACTGCAACTACAAAACTTTTACTAAATTTCTGTCTGTATCGAAATCAAATTACATCTCTCATTGCCCATGGCCTGTAGCAAAAGCAACCTAAGCAAACACATCCCATCCTGCTTCCTGTCAAAAGCACAAAATTGTCGGTAAACATGCTGGCAAATATTTACATTAATCAAATAGGCCGATTTTAAAGCCTTCAGCATAAAAATTGCATTTATCCCTATCCCACGCAGGGATTACTTAGTCCAGAAGAAAAAGGGTGGGTGGATATAACATTGGACACATATGCACACCTGTTGCCAGAATAACGGCAAGGCTGAAGCATTCCACAGAGCTGTGTGGAACGTAGCTGTCGCTTTCATAGTAGGCGGGCGAGCTTTTGTGGATTGCAACATTTCCCGCCATTTTGCCGAAGCCAAAGAGGGTGTCGTATGGATGAATGCAGGTGGGAATGGGTATTGCATGCAAAACAACAGCCACAAGTGGTCTGGCTAAATTCTATGAATTCTGTTTATGCTATTTCTATGGCAGTTTCATAATTTATTTAAATTGTATTGAGAATGAAATAGAAATACTGAGGTTGATTACAAAATTTGCATTTTCACATTAATTCCCTTTCGAAGGCATTAAGCAATATTATTGGAAATTTATAAATTTAATTCATTATAGTATATCACATTTATATCTCAATCGCTGCACTTGCTATATAGCTTCTTCTTGGAATTAAGAAAGGAAGGTTTAAATATTATTTAATAATAATTCTAATTATACAAATTTTTTTAGGAAATACAAACACATCGACAACGCTGAAAGAATGCAGTTATGCTAGTATAGGGGCTTGGATAAAGATGGGAATTTTATTTTCGAATTTTCCCGGAATTTTAAAGTAAAAATTTGGAAAAAAATGCAAATTTTCTTAATTCAAAAAAATGTACTGTCAAAGCTAATAATTTAAAAGTAAACCAGTATAATAGTTAATAATAATGAATAGATACATTAATTAAGTTTCAAACGACGTAAAGCATTTTTAAATCGGTTATGTCAATCTCGAGTTATGATCAGAAACGCAAGCTCACCTCTGATAATAAGCTATAAAAAAAAACTAGATTTGAAGAAATTCTTAAAAAAAAAGTTTCGACATAGAACAAATTTTTAAAGTAGTTTTTTCTCAACTGGGTGTAAAAAATTGAATTTTGTTACCTAGTTCTAATCTGCAGCTAAATCATTCAAATCGACCCAGTGTGTAACGCCACGATTCGCAGCCAGTCGTCGGCTGACTGGGTCAATATAGGTTAACTGTCACAGGGATGTATGATCAAAACAACAACAAGTTTGTATTGGAATCGTAGCCCTATTATACTTATTTTATATTATTTGTATCAAATAATTGGTATCAAAAATGTAATATTGCACCCACTGTTAATTTTCACTTAAGTTTCACATACAAATTGCTCTTCAAATTGCTTCAACTCCAATTCGGCGCTATGAGTGTTCCGGACACTCATTGTCATATTTGACACTCATTTGATGATATTTCTTGAATAAGCAGCCTGTTCTTGACTAGGTGATCCGCTAGGCTGTTTTCCTTTTAGCAACGATCCGCTAGCATGTCTCAGCAGCGATTCGTCGCCGCGATTGTTCATTCGAAAGCTTTGCCTTAACAGCGGCTGCTATTAACATTTAGGTTCCACTCCGGCCACAGAAGCGCAAGTATATTTTGGATTGTCATTGGCCAAAAGCGCGAAGTCGTTATTCTGGACGAGGACCGTTCGTGTTGTCCGGAAATATTTGAAAAACGCCGGAAGCGCTTGTGACTGTGTGTTGAAAAGTGTTTTTGAAAAAATTTAAATATATCAAATAGAACATAAAAATAAAATCTCATAATAATCCAAAAAATTTAACGAACACATTGTACACAAATATTTCATATATTATTTTTTATAAGCAACAACAAAAATTGAGTGCAATTTATGATTATTTTTATTAAAAATTCCAAGCATTGTGGCAGCCACAAGTCAAAGCCAATGGCCCGCAATTGGTGCAGGGCCTGTTAGAGTGAGAGTGTGAGTGCGGTTGTTGTTATGTCTATGGCAAATAATCCTACATAAAAATGCGAATATAAACGCAAACTGTGTGTGTGTGTGTTTGTGTTTATGGATGGGTGTGTCAATAACCAAGGCGACAACAATAATATAAGCAACAACAATGTTGAAACTTAAACATAATCATTTTGGAGCTTAGAAGGCGTTAAACACATTTAAGCCATAGCAAATAAATGTCCTCTAACCAGTTGTCTAAGGATAAAGGACAAAGAACCTTAACACAAACGCAAGCTGCGGTCAGCCTACAAATCTAGAACTGGAGGAGCTGCTTCATAAACAAACAGAAAAAAAACCGGAGACCCATCCAAAGCACAAACTCTTCAAAAATTCGCACTATATGTGAGAGGTATGTGTGGCTTAAAAAATAATAAAAGTGGGAAATGGAAAATACAACAGCAACAAAAGCAACTTGGGGTTAATTAAAATACCAGAGCTAACTCAATACACACCCATACACACTGACACACAACTAGAAAACAATGTGCAGCATGGCAGCAGGGCAAAGTTGATAATGAAAAAGAGGATTGGCTTGGATTGGCTTCGATAGGTGCATTGTTTCCTATTGACCCTCCTACCCCCCACCCCAGTGTGTAATATCGATTCCAACCACTTCAAATCAAATACCGACACTCTTCTCTCCTCTGAAACATAGGCTGGCGCAAAACTGAAACTGGAATCCCTTCTGCTGCTCTGTAGTCCACTTCCTAGAAAACTTGTTGCCTACTTTCAGGCTTGTGCCCCGTTTATATTTATACGAACCGAACTATTTTCATGCATAAATCTCTGTGCAAATCTCTCACATATTTGCCAAAACTTGCATAGCATTAAACCACCATTTTATTGAGCCAATAAATAACAGATTTAGCACACACCGGTTTCACTTCTTACTCAACATGCTCGTTTCTTATCACGAAAGACTTTTATGGATTTATGTGAGAACATTCCACATTCCATTTCCAAAAAAAATAAACCAAGGGCTGTTAGAATACAAAAAGATCTCTCACGTAGCTGCAATGCGTGTGCCATTTGAAGCTGCACGTGCCAAAGCCGGATACGGAAGGCCGCTAAAAGCGAAACAATAAAACGCCACACTTGTTGGCACTTGTTTGAGTATTTCTCCGTATAGACTTCACCCGGAGGTCTTCAATTTATATATGTGCTGACTTAAGCATTAAAATGAACGCTTGCCGGAAATGGAAATGGAGGTGCCTGCGAATTATGACGTTTGTCTAGACTTGGACTTGGTTGTTTATTCTGAGCTAAAAGGAAGTCAGACTCAGCCTTAGACCTTAGCATAGAATCACCTTCCACTTGAGAACATTTACTGGTCCTTTTAAATGGCTTGAAAAATATTGGTTTGCCTATTGAAATCTTTTATTGTCAGCATATAAAATATAAAGCTGATATGCAGAATTAAGCAATATGAAAATCATTTTTATTTTGAAATCATTAAATGATTTTCAAGTCCAATCATAAAGTTTTGTTAAGGATTTCAGTATAGATGATATTTTACTTAGAGTTATTCTGAATTTATGCAGAATAATTCCACTCAGATCATGCACGAACTCGAAGTCAGAGTAGAGTGGAGTTCATTTAACTTTTTAAAATGAATCGTAAACGGGAACGGGCCTGATAAGTTATGTAATTACAAAAATTCAATAAAATTTGTATATATATATATATATATTCCGACTTATTGTACTGCAATTAAGGTAGCCAGGCGTGAAACCCATGCCCAAAAGCCCAACCACCGCCTATTTGAAAACTCGCAGATTTGCAATTACTGATTATGCACACAAAATTATTATATAGAAATTCATTTGATTCCATTGATAAAAGGTAATTCAAAATACAGCAAATTCATTTCGTACGTGCTTGCTTATATATTTAACGAAATCAAATTAAATTTGACTGAATTTTACAGAATATGTATGTATTATCATAAATTATCCTATGCAAATATAAATATTTTGTTTTTTATAAATTATTTTATGAAAATATGAATATTTTATTTATGCTTCACTTATTCGTTTCCCGTTCTTTTCATAGATAAAACAAGTAAGAACGCTTTAGTCAGTTGGGATGTTCTTATACAATATGTTTTTTACGGTTTTGTCTACAATTATTATCCGATCTTTAAACTCGGCAAATCGGTAGACTATGTGCTTATACATAGACAAATCGAGTTATAACGAAATGCGTTAAGATTTGTGGAAGATATAAAGTTTTGCGGGTTGCGGTGGCGGTAGGGGGTGTGGCAAAATCTAAAAACAAACTTGATCTGACGCCCCTCAAGGGGAGTCTACATACCAAATTGGGACCTTCTAGCTCGTACAGTCTCCGAGATCTAGGTGTTCATATGGACGGACAGACAGACGGACGGACAAACGGACATGGCTAGATTGTCTCGGCTGTTGATGCTGATCAAGAATACATATATACTTTATGGGGTCTTCTGCCTGTTACATACATTTGCACGAATACGTTTACTCTATTAGAGTACGAGTATAACAAGTAAGAATGCTATAGTTGATATGAAGACTATAAGATACTCGTACTCAGCAGTTATTTAATATTCGACAAACTCAAAAGTATGCAACACTTTTAGATTTTTTTCAATTGTTGTAAGGGCGGGGTCCTCTCATAAAAAATGTTTTTTTTTACGATTTTGTCTACAATTATTTATCGATCGTATTGAAATTTGACAACTCGGTAGATTATGTGCTTATAAAGCGAGTTTCAAATAAATGTTACATAAATTGTGGGAGATATAAGGTTTTTATCGATTTGCGGGGGGCTTGAGGCTCGTGTAGTCTCCGAGATCTTACAGACGGACATGGCTAAATCGAGTCGGCTGTTGATGAAGATCAAGAATATATATACTTTAGGGATCGGAAATGCTTCCTTTAGCGTGTTTTATACATTTCCATGAATACAATATATATAGTATACGCTAGATTCGTAAATTACAATTACTAATAAGTTTAAATTTATACAAATGTGACCTACATTGTAGGGCGATCGAATAGAGAACTGCATTTTGTGATTGAAAACACCTAAAAGATGATAAAATCCAAAAAAATATGGCTTTGGGTTCAACAAATGTTATTTGCATGTGTGTATAAATTCAACGTTCAGATCTCACCATTTCAATGAAGCTACATTCGTACTGCTGTTTAAAGAAAACAGAGAGAGGGGAGGAGGAGAACAAAAGTGGCCTCCTTCGCTTCCAAACAGCATCTACCACACGTTCATCCCAATTGAGCATTTGTCAATGCGGAATAGGCAATTGGTTACTGCTGATTTGAGGCGAGAATACAGAGAGGATTCCTCTGTTTCTCTCAAATTACGCCCTGGCTAATTGAAGTCTTAGGCAAAAACAAAAATGAATGCAAAATATATTGTCGTTCACTGAACTCAAGAGTAGACTGTGATTTTGCAGATTCTTTGTCGCAGGCCCATTTTCCGCTTTACATTTCCCGCACTAAAACTACTACAATATAATAGCATCAGCAATGAGCTTTTGTTGCACTCGGCTTATCCTTGCCTTTGTGTGTGTCCTTTATTCCTTCAATCAACTCTAATGCAAAACTGATTAAGTATTCTTTACACTGCATGCGGCTTTGCCTTTGCGTTGTTCATTTTCATTTTGTTTTGTGCACACGGCGTATGCGTCATTTGCATTAACACTGTGCCGTCTGGCAGTGTCCCATGAATTTTTAAATGTGCCAACGGCCCATTGTTTTCTATATATATATTATTATTTCTTTTACCGCTTTTGCATATAAAATTTAATGAGCTACCATAATGACACGGGCAGAGAGAGAGAAAGAGAGAAGTTTTAAAAATAGCTTGGTTGATTGCTCGCTTTTTCTGTTGCCGCTTTTCGCGTAAGTAATAATGGAATATTATAAAGAGCTAGCATAAATTCAGCACCGGGTAGTGCTCATCCTTGATTTTCCTTTGATTTTCTATGGCATTTGACATTCTGGAGCAACACAGCAAGCGGCAGCTATTCAATTTGTGTGCAGTGTAAAGAGAGAAACAGAGCGTTAAATACGCATACAATGCTCCAAACCCAGACTGAGACTCAAGTGCCATTATTATTATATTGTATTTTCAATTCTCAAAAGAAATCCTTAGCGATTGCAAAATAAAAAGACAAAAAGAACGAAAGCATTTATAAGCATTAGAGCAGCCGGGAAATTGCAGACATCAACACAACCAACCGCACTTACTACACATGGAACCACCAACACCCAGCCACATCCTCGCATTTGCAGCCATTTCTTCTTCCCTCTTTGTTTTTGTGTATGTCACCAGCGCCTTTGGCAAATCCATTGTGTGCAATCGTACGAGATTAGATACAATCTTCTATAATAGCATACATACGGCAGGCAATGGAGAAGAGAGTGGCCTGCAGCCAGGGGGACGCAGACGGAAGCGGCAGCCAAATAAGGAAACAATGTATACATGAGCACCCTGCAAACATTATCCTGCGGTGATGTAGCCTATTCTATGTACTTGTGAAATGCATAATATTTATGTTCTACCTCGTCTATCGTCTAAATCTATGCCAGTTTTTGTGAAACGCCATTCCTCAGTCTTCAGTCACGTCTTGAGGAATTAACCTTTCTTTGGATTCCTATTGAAGCTGTAACTATCAATAGAGAGAAGCGTTTAGCAGGAAAATTCGTAAAGTTTACTTTGATGCCTTTAAAATATAGTCCGCCTAGTAGAGTTCATATGGTTCGCCTCTCTATTAATGACACTATTGATCCGCCTCGTCTTCTTGCAATGTTAAGTTCCCGGATTTCCTAATACAAACAGATTTACCATTCCAATTTAAGCAACTGCAGTTTCCTAGTAAGGCCTTTTTTTGCTTTGGTCGCAGAGTCAAACTTTCAACGTAGCTGACTTAGATTTGAGCAGACAAAATAAGTAGGTTTGTTTAATCTCAGGAAAAACAGCTGTAAACATTGTATATAAACACACTTTGTAAAATATTCGAATAATTAAAGAACAATACATAATTAATCGCTCATTATCATGGCTATATGAGCTCGCTTCCCCAGGAATACGTTTAAAGAAATAATCTGAATAATAGTAAAAACTGCATAAAAAGACAGACTATTCCAGGTCATGCTCTGCAGATCTTGTTTCCGTTCCATAACATAGAGACACATCGGTCGGCATAGAAGACCTTACCGCGCATGCGATTTGACTTCAAAACCCCAATAAAGTAATTTTTCATTTAGCAGCAGCAAAAGATAGCTGAAGTCTACAAAAAATAACACTTGAAGTTTGGCAGGAAACGAGTTATTGAAGCTAGAGGTTGACTCTACATATGTTTGCTTCATAACTCCACTTTAGGTTTGACTACCTCATCATTGCTGGTATGGCTGAAACAGTTCATTCATAAAGCATTGTGTATTTTATTGGCATCATTTTCATTTGTAATTCTCTGGAGAGGTACATAGCCGATTGCAAAGAAGCATCCGACCCACCGGCAAACTGGCCTCATTTGATTAAACTGATAGAAAAAACTTCAAAATGTTTGGAGGGCAAGCAAAAGCACACACACACACACACACACACTTGGCAGATCAGAAAACCACACATACTTGCTGCCCCATTTTGTGTGCATTTTATTTTGTCCATCTTCATTTGTCACGGTCTGTCTATGTCCTTTTCTGTTTCTTCACATTTTTCGCTTGCCTTGCGGCGATTTGGGTAATGTGCTTTTTATATTTGCGTTGATTTGGCCAAGCTGAAAATATTTTATGACAGTTGTGGAGGACGGACATTCGTCAAGTTGCATGCCCATAAATGAGATTTGGCCAGCGGAGCTGTCAAAATATATTTGTATTTGGGCAAATGGAATTTGTGTGCAATTTGTATGGGAGAGTGTATGGGCATATATATTTTTTACGCTCCTTTGTTTTGTTGGCTTTTGTCTAATTGAAATCAAATATGCAATTAGCAAGGCATAATTTAGGCCCGCTGGACTCAGGCGTGCTGACATCCTTTGCCAGGACAGGGACAGGGACATTATTTATGGAGCAATTAGATGCTTGAGATTCATATTTTTTTGAGATTCTGTTGTTTTCATCGTCTGTAAAATTGTGGACAGGACAAATTAAATTGTTGCTTTTGTTTGTTCTTGTTTCTTGTTGGCTTTGGTTGTGTTGTTCTTTCTTTTTTGCTTTGCCAACACAATTGTGCGAGTAAATTGCAAAGAGGCGTAGGCTGAGGGCGTGGTTTTCTGTATATGCAATAATTCACAAAGTAACTAATGAATGCCCTGGGCTTTATTTGTAAGCCTTCAGGCCAGTGGAGGAATAATCAACACTCGTTTGCCAGCCTTTGGTTTTATGCCTCGCTAATTTACGAGTTAGGCGGCATGAAACAATAACAAACAAAAGCACAAAAGACAGAAGAGCACAAAGCAGAAGTCAATGAATTGTATGTACAGTGAGATGTGAAAGTATTGCACTACAAAGAATGAGTAATTTGTACTTTTCTGTGGTTACTTCATAGCTTGATAGCTTTTCATATTAGTTGTATAGTTTTAGTTTCTATACATAAAAATGGTCTGTGTGTTTGTTTCTATGTTTGTCTGACTGTTTTTTTAGAGGAGAGTAAGCTAATAGAACGATTAAAAAAAAATGTATATCATTATCTTTATATACAATCTGTCCTATTATGTGGACAATCAGTATATTGTATGGCGTTTTTACATTGGCAATTAGAGTACATTAACTTGTGTCGAGTTGTTGAGGCGGGGTGAAAGTAGGTGAGGTGGTGAGGGGGTGAGTTGGTGAAGGGATGAGGGGTTGAGGGGAGTTCACAGCGTCCTGGTACACACAATTGACAGGGACGAGGACGAGCACAAACAATCACAACACATTCATATATATATACAACACGGAACACCCAGCCCAAGCGCGGGGATCGAACCCGCGACCGCTGTTGATCTCCTGACGTCAAAAGTTTGAGCCTTAGACGCCAGCGCCAACACCAGCGGCATATAGAACGATTGAGATGAAAGTTTTACAGTATACTTATTTCGGCCTGGGAGAGATAAATTACTTTTCTGTTTTTAGAAAATGCGCTTAAAAAAGTGAAAATTAAAGTAAATGGTAGAGATCTGAATATTTAACTATAAACCAGGGAATTAGGTTAAATAGAAAGCTAAGCATATGTGAAATATTACAATATTTCTTTTAAAAACTTTATGCCAACAACAAAGCTCAATCACGGTCTACAACAGAAGCTTGAAACAACAGTGCTGGTAGATAATCTAGAAGCCGACCATGACTATAAACCATTCGAATAGCTACCTCTCAAGAGCGTGTACTTGAAACAGTTAAGCCACGAGAGGCCACACTAGAAGCCTCTCGTGCGGAGGCAACATAAAGATAAGCTGCTTTCAAGTATTTCATTGATATCAACATTGATATCTTTTGAGTTTAAACAGACTCAGTTTCCAGTGCGACTGGCATGTGGTTTGACGATAAATAAGGCACAGGAGCAATCGTTAAAAATATGTGGTCTTAACTCTTCATAGCCTGTTGTCCAGAAACCATCAGACTTATACTTGTGTGCGCGAAAAAGAAAATAACAAAAAATACCTCTTCTTCTCTCTTCCGTGAAAAAAAAATAACCCTGGCGAGGCATTCTCTCTTTTAACTTGCCCATAAGCTCTCCCAAAGAACGCCTCCAACTCCGATTTGCCACTATGAGCGCTCTCTTTTAGACATCACCACATAGCTCATCTACTCAGTTTTATTATATCAAATTAAGCCTCTCGAAAGACTCAATATTATTATGTATATCTTACTCATCGGAAAAGCCACAAACTCTGTTTTTCAAAAATTAGTAAGCCACTTCCGCTTTTGTTTCACATTTGAACTTAGAGGTTCACTAACATTCTGCACCCAGTGTGCTGCCATCCATATCAGCATACATATTTATTATCTGGTTAAGTCTGTAAGTTTATATGTGTGAGTCTCTGTGAGTGTGTGTTTGCGTGTATGTGTGGGTTATGTGCCCGCTTTTATGCTATGCATTAATGTAACGATGCATCATTTATGCCATTTATTATCAGCACATAAATGCGAGATTTTTAGCCGCCTGACGCTGACTTGTCTTTGAAGGCTAAGGGTTGCCATGCCACTCCCTCCCATACCGACTCGTGGTCCCGCTTCTGCTTCAGCTTCTGCCTCCCTCTGGCAGTGTTGGCGTTTCTAATTTCCATTATAACATTTTGGGTGCCGACCTTGACTTGCTGGCGCTTCCCTTTGACTTTTTGTTCATAGACATGGATGCTCCCGGCAGGCAGCACGCTCTGAAATGGCCCAAGCCACAGAATCAAAATGAGAAACATGCCAGCCACAATCAGTGTATTCATACTCATAGTATCTCCCCTGCCTGCCTTTGATGGTTTATTTTTTGCAAAAGCTAATGAATTTTTATGGCTCCACCTATTACGCCTTGCTTAAGTTCTGGCCATGTAAATAGAGCAGACCTTGCTTTGGCCTGTGAGCAACTTAAAGCCGAGGCTGAAATTTGCCTTAGCTGAATTTATGGCTCTTTAAACCGCGACCAACGGCAACAATGTTGGTTAGAAAAAAACGCTGCGGCTTGGAGGCAACGCAATTAACACACACGCGTGCTCGCGCACACATACACACACGTAAGAGATTGCCACAAGCTGCGGCTGTGGGTGGGGGTGTGGGTGTGGGTGTCGATGCATCAGGTTAGGAAACATCGCAATACAGACAGACCCAAGCCTGCTCCTGCTCCTGCTCCTGACCAAGCAATGTCAGTTGTGGCAAGCACGCACCCGTTCAATTCACAACCCACTCCTGGATTATTCAGGTCACATGTGAACGACAATCGAATCTGTGTGTATGTGTATGGAATGTTGCGGCTTGAATACTTGGAAGTGTTTTTCCTGCAAAGCATCAAAGCCAACATGAGAACTGAGAGGACACATGCCCATACAAAAGTCGGTGTAATTATTTTCACTAAATAAAAAACCAGAAGAAGCTAAAGAATGGTGTGTGAGGGGTGTCAAAGATTTTGACATTTTCATGTGCGAACACTGCAATTTATAACTGCATTTGTTCAGCTTTTCGCAAAGGATACAGAAAAAATTCAATGGCAACTGGATGAGGAGCATATTAAGGGTTCAAATATCGCCAGTTTCGCAGTGAATTTTGTATACCTTCAAGAACACCTTAACAAATAAAATAATTAAATACTAATTGAACTTTTTCTCTATCTTTGTACAAATGTGCAAAGTGCATCTATAAAATGAAGTGTTCACTGACTTTTTCCCCCTTAAAAATTTACCTATATGACCTTTCAAAAAATTAGCTAAAAGAAAATTTCAAATGCAAGAAACAAAAGACTACTTCGGGTACCCGAACCTTATATAGCCTTGCACAACTATAGAAAGCAAAGAAAACTTAGTAGTCGAAATAGTATTTCATTCGGCTGTAGAAATAGGCAGCGAAGCAATCTTCCTTTTAATTATTTTCAAATATTTTGTACGGGCAATACATTTGTATGCCTTTATATGGGAACTATATGTTATAGTGGTGGGATCTTCATGATCTTCATCATGAGCAGCTTACAGCACAAATATGAAAATTATAACTCGATACCTTAAAAAGTGAGAGACTAGTTCGCATAGAAACAAAAGATCAGACAGACAGACGGGCATGGCTATATCTACTCGGCTTGTTATGCTCATAAGGAATATATATACTTTATGGGGTCGGAGAAGTGTCCTTCTAAGGGGTACAAATATCGTGGCAAAACTTTAATACCCTCTGAAAGGGTATAAAAATATGGTGGCATAAATAGTTTTGTATGCCTTATTAATATCATACTATCAATGACTTGTTGACTGGCTGACGAACAACGCAGAGCCCAAGCTATAAGTCTGAGAGTTCTGAAATTTCTAAAGATGTTTGCCTATATGACATAGGTGCCTACTAAGACGGAATACTCAATCCGAAATGTGTCAAAATAGCGGTTAAAGCTTACCTAGGAATACTCTTATTTGATGCCCGTAGAGTAGGCTACAAAATGTATATACTTACTTACTCCTATACTACATATCTTCCGCAGAAACTGCTAAGAAAAACTGTAGTATATTTTTAAATACAATGAGGCAACAACAAAGCCGCGCAGACAAAAATGTGTTTGTGTTTTTTTGTGTTTAGGTTTTTCTGTTTTGTTGACAAAAAATATAGTTTTCGTTTGTGTATTTCAACTGAATACTGGGATAATTTCCAGAGCAGTATCCTCTGAGAAAACTAAACAAATTTAGCCATGAATTGAAGGGTTCACATATAAAAATATCAAGATCTCTATCTCTCCATAGGAAAATTATGTATATGTAATATAAAATATATGTATGTATGTATGTATATAGAAAAATTGAACAGAAAAACATTTTAAATAACTTTAAAATTTATTCTAACAAACGTCTATTATTTTATTCATATGCATAACAAAATTGTATCCTTTTTGATCTTTGGGTTTACAACTGTTTGTGAAAGCAGTTCTATATTCTACGTTGTTCATTTAATTCTTAGAAAACTCTTAGCCAAATCGGTTTAACTTAGCATTAAGAGATTTTTCTGGCTTGTGCCTACTTTGCCAGAGATTTGTATTTAAGTCTTCCCTTTCTTCATTAGCTTGGCACCATGGCATCAAACGTAATTCGGCATCGGCAGCATCCGCAGCAACAACAGCAATGAGCGAGCACAATATAAAACCCATATCTTTGATCGATGCCGGCGATCCAGTGTCCCCAAACAGCAGTACCCTCGCCCTCGATGGGCTTAATCTGGGCGACACTAATCTACTCGTGGAGGTGCAATGTAGACTACAGGAGCACATTGAGGCAACGACCTATGGTAACTCTAGCGAGCATTGCCTTACACAGTTTGACTCCATATTGTGCTGGCCGCGCACAGCACGTGGCACTTTGGCCGTGCTGCAGTGCATGGACGAACTACAAGGCATCCACTACGATAGCAGCAGTAAGTATAGTTCAGGAATAAGCGCTGGCAGTTGGCCTCTGTTAACCTGGTGCCCGTTCCTGTTCCTGTTCCCGTGCAGAGAACGCGACGCGCTTTTGTCATGCCAACGGCACCTGGGAAAAGTACACCAACTATGATGCCTGCGCCCATTTGCCAGCAGAGACGCAGCTCTTGCCGGAGTTCCAGACCATTGTGGAGCTGCCCACCATAATCTATTACATTGGCTATACCATCAGTCTGGTCTCGCTCACGTTGGCGCTGATTGTTTTCGCCTACTTCAAGTGAGTTGTAGTCGCTACAAAGCCCCGCCACCTTTCGCATTTATTTTCAATTGCCTCCTTCCAACGTTTGCCATCCTCTTCATCTCCAGAGAGCTGCGTTGCCTGCGCAACACCATCCATGCCAATTTATTCTTCACCTACATTATGTCGGCTTTGTTCTGGATACTTCTGTTGTCGGTGCAGGTGAGATGGTTCTGGATGCGGATGTGGTTGTATTGTAGTTTCCTGTTTGTCTTTGTTCCGATGTTTTTGATGTCGATGTTCACTTGTTGATGACGTGCTCCTTTCATCCATGTTTCTCCACCATTTGCCAGATCTCGATACGCACCGGTGTGGGCAGCTGCATTGGCCTAATCACACTGTTTCATTTCTTTACGCTGACCAACTTCTTTTGGATGCTGGTCGAGGGATTGTATCTGTACATGCTGGTGGTGAAGACCTTCTCCGGAGATAATATACGCTTCAATATCTATGCCTCCATTGGCTGGGGTAAGTGGAGATTGTCTGACATTTTGACAGGCCATAAGCCAGGCAATTAACTAAGCCCACCTGCTGTTATCCATCAGGTGGTCCGGCTCTGTTTGTTATCACTTGGGCGGTGGCCAAAGGTCTCACAGTTACATACAATAGCAGCGAGAAGGTAAGGTCCTGGATGTAAGACTCTTCAAACAAGTACATATAAGTTTCATTTGCGGCTTAGTATGACATCCATTGCCCCTGGATGGAGGAAACCAATGTGGATTGGATATTCCAGGGTCCCGTTTGTGCGGTGCTCATCATCAATTTGACATTCCTGCTGCGCATCATGTGGGTGAGTGGGTCAAGGAAAGCAAATCACATACCATCAGGATTGACATGTTTCATGCTTTGTAAACAACATTTCCTCCCGCCCATCATCAGGTGCTCATCACCAAGCTGCGCTCGGCCAACACCGTGGAAACGCGTCAGTATCGCAAGGCAGCCAAGGCGCTGCTTGTGCTAATCCCACTCTTCGGCATTACCTATCTAGTTGTGCTGGCTGGTCCTTCAGAGTCGGGCGTCATGGGTCACATGTTTGCTGTGCTGCGCGCCTTCTTGTTAAGCACACAGGTAAACACGCTTTCAACTCTCTTCTCAATTGATTGCCTCACATATTAATGCAATCATTATATTTCAAACAGGGCTTCTTCGTATCGGTCTTCTATTGCTTCTTCAACTCGGAGGTGCGCAATGCACTGCGGCATCACATCTCCACCTGGCGGGACACGCGCAACATACAGCTCAACCAAAACCGACGGTGCGTGGCGTAAACAACTTTCGCAACCAGCGGCATCAGAATTAATAATGTCGTCCGTCCTCCATGCACTTTAATTGATGAAACTCGTTATTAATAATGTCATTATTGTTGTTGTCTTTTTGGCTTTGTTTTTGTTTTTCTGGCAACTCATCAGCTACACAACAAAAAGTTTCACCAAGGGCGGAGGCTCACCACGCGCCGAGAGTATGCGGTAAGTGCCAAGGATGATGCTTTTAAAACTGAATTTTTTAATAATTTAAAGACTCATTTTAAAGTAAGTAGCAATTTAAATTTATTTCTCTAATTCTTTATTATTAAATTTAATTTTGTTTAGAAACAATTTACGATTATTTAAGGCGCTTTCTATGGAAAGAGTGACACAAGATGGTCGCTTAACTTTTTGGAATAAACCATGAAAGCAGTTATGGTGTTCACAATGTCGACCAGTTTGGGCATTTGTGCAAATCCACATTCCTATTAACATCTGTCTACGAATTGTATGTCGACATGCCCCATCTAGATTTGTGGTCCATAAAATGTTGGTTTAAATGCAAAAACCCATAATAGTAAAAAAGGCTTAGGTGATTTGTTGTTGTAAGTTTTGGTTTAGTGACAAAATATAGTCTAAATTTCAGTGGAAGAAAGTAAAATGCAAAGAAAAACCCAAAATATACTAAAAGATTATAGATACTTATGGTTTATTCTTTACATTTGCATTTGCATTTTTGCCTTAGGAATATGGAATTGGAAAAGTTGCTCTAGTGTTAATGTTCACTAATGCTCGATATTGTGAACACCCTAAGTGATTTACCTATATTTAATTATAATTTCATACAATATTCTTAGCTTATTCAAATGGTTTAATTTCCAGCCTAACCTATAAGCTACTTTCATGTCCTTAGTTGAATTGATTTTTATTGAGCTGCTTGAAATAAATTAAGGCTACGCAAGTTGCCTTAACTTTACACTTTTTGCTGCTTATATACTATACTATTACATTGCCAGCCCTCTTACCAGCTATTATGGACGCGGCAAGCGTGAATCGTGTGTCAGCTCGGCCACCACCACAACCCTTGTGGGCCAACATGTACCATTGGCTCTGCATCGTGGCTCGAACACTGCGTTGCACATGCTGCCGCCTGCGACAGGCTACAACAGCAGCCAGCTTAGCGTCATGCCCCGGGCCATAAGTCCACTGATGAAGGTAAGTCAAGTTACGAGTGCGGTTGGAACTTGAGTTAGCCGGCTAATTGCTAATCTCTAATGGCTTACAGCAAGGACTCGAAGAGAACTCCGTGTAAACCAAAGGCAAGCCCCAACTCAACCCCAGCTTAAATGTCATTTCCCTGGCTTATAAGTGTCAAACAGCCTAACTATCTACCAACTACCAGTACCCATGCAATGTGATTCGTTGGCGAATTCAAATTTGTGGTTCTGTTGTTTTAAGATCGTTCTGTTATGGTATTTCTAGTGAAGATTTTAGCAAAGGCAAGGCAAGCATCTTAAGAGACTGAACTTTGATTTTAATTTATGTACGATATGATTTCCAAAATAAATGAAGATTGCAAAGAACGCTATGTTAACTATATAGTATTAACTGTAATGTAATATGTTAAATATATGTATATGTGTATGTAAGCACCTAGTTAAATGAAATGTAACCAAGTACCAGGCCCACACAAGCTAAGCAACAATATGAATACTCAACATTTTAACTGTTTGATGTCGTAAAATGTCTAATATGGCTGAGTAACCACCGCTCTCTCTCTCTCTCTCGCTCTCTCTTAAAAAAAAATAAGTGTTTGCAATGCAATGCAACAGGCAATACCTTAAATAAATTATCCATTTACTTGAATGTACAAAACATTTGCTTGTTTCTTGTTCTATTTCTTTGGATTAGCATTACTTTAGAGCAGGTTTTCTACTTTGGAGCCATTTCAGTGAACATAATGAGACAAATGGAATCTAAAGTTGACAAAATAAATCCAATTCACAGTGTATTTATGTTAAGGATGTGCGATATGGAGCCATGTTGAATATTTTGTGAAACACAAAGTTTGCCAAACACAAAGAAAGGGCCAATGGTGTCAACAGAATGGAATCTGCCAGATAATTGCACAATCACCGTTTATTCCTGAGCTCAGTGAACGCCTACATTTTGCATTCACTTTCTTCTTTGCCAATAACTTCAAAGTCGACAGGGAGAATCCTTTCTTTAAAATCGCCTCAAACCTCAACCTCAACCTAACCAGCTGCTTATACCGCATTGAGAAACTCTCAATTAGGATGGACGTGTGGTTGTTAGGCTGTTAGGAGGCAAAGACGACAATTTTTATTCTCCTCCTCCCCTCTCAGCGTATTCGGGCAGGGACTGCGTATGAGTACATTTTGTGTAAGTATGTTAGTATGTGTATATATAGCCAGATCCTTTTGTGTGACTATTTTCTATAAAGTCTTTTGACAGTACTCCATTTTAAAGCGTCGGATATGCTAACATACGGCCTTTGTCTTTGTTCTTACTATATATAGTAGTGCAGCCCTAATGTTTTGAGTATTTATAAGTGTTCAGCAATTTTCTTGCCTTATTTTCCTGGTCGAGCCATTAAAATGAGCTACAATTTTTCATATGCAATATCTATACTGCCACATGCCATATTTGCCACTTGCCTCCCCTATTGTGTGCTGAAAATAACTTGAGCTGGCTCTTTCTTTTTTTTTGACTGTCAAGCTCATAATTAATATCAATTTTCCGTTCATAATGAAAAATGCGTTCGTTGACCAAAGCAAATTGGGCGTTAATTGTGTCCAGCTTAAGTGAGTTAAATGGGTTAATTGACCCAGGTTAAAGCAAGGTAGGGAATATTTTCATTTATTGTTTAATAACTTTGTCGTTAGCAGATTTAACGGCTTAGATATGGCTTAGACTGGTATTCACTTGAATGACAAAATGAAGAGAAAATGAGAAGTTTTAAAGCTCTGCCCATACATATGCTCCTTTTGTTTAATCATTTATATCCTTGTTATCTGGGTGAGGTGGTGATCCGATTTAAGAAAATCTAAGAATAAAATTGTCCAAAAAGTGCGCGATTCAGGCCAAAACCAAGCTTCACAGTTGTTCACAATTTGTCGGTTGTCGTTTTTTATTTCTGTCATATCTGTTTGTGTAGAAAACTGTGAAGATGTGTTTTGATAATCTTTTTGGGCACAAATGAGTATTCAAGAAAAGATTGATGAAGGTCTATGAAATTTGACATCAATACTGTCCCTAGCAAAAGGATTAGGGTGCTCCTCAAGCCTGTCAAAATGTTTTTTAGTTGAGTTTAGTTCATCTACACTTGTCTGACAACCAGGTCCTTGTGGAGAGTGCTGTTGCTCACATACAACGGGGAGCCACAAATTTGACGGAGTGTCTTATTTTGAAGAACCTGTATTCTTCTAAGGTGGGTTTTGGAACAGGATTCCCATATTGGGAGTGCCAGTACTTGAGAGCGAGTCCTTGAGAGCGATCGGGGTGCCCAATATGGGCAGAGTGTATGTGCCATTGCAGCAGATTTCTCCGCGCTGATTATACAGCACCTTTTGGCCCATGTAGCCACCGAATCTGCTATTTCTCCCAGCTTGTTAACAGCCTCGTCATGTGTTTTGTGATGTGACATAATTGCTTCTTCTCATTATAAAAACTGGGGTAACACCAAGAATGATCTGGGCTCCTTTCAATAACGTTTTGGTATCAAGTCAAAAACACTTATGAACCTTAGTGCTTCTTGAAAAAGAAAATATTGGGCTCATTTGCAGAACAGTTTGATGACATTTTCAGAACGTTTTATGTCATTTGAAGAACCGTTTATTCTCATTTTCAAAACATTTTGGTCACATTTTGTTTGTTCTCAATCTAATTAACACCACTAATATAACCGCCTCCCCAAAACGCACAACCCCACATAGACCCAAAAAAAACCAAGATAGATTCTCCAGTTCGGTCCAAACTTAATTGGAATACAAGAATATCCTTTTTTTTTGTAGTGTATAACAAAAAACCATTGCATCCAGCACGGCGTCATAAAAATGCATAGCCCAGACGCAATAAAACTACAAACACTTATAAATATTCCATGGAACAGACGTCGTAAAAGCGGTTAAAAAATAAGAGAGATATGCAAAAGCATAAAACACAAAGATTGGAATATAAATGTATATATCCAACTGGCTTTGTCAACATGCATAAATGTTTAATGTGCGCAAAATATGCACAGAATGCTTTTCATTTAGCTGGCAAAACAACACACATTTCATATGCAGGGATTTTAACCGGATGTGGATATGAAGAGAAAACTTGGCCATAAATATAAAACATGAACGTGATTGCACTAAAAGTTGATGTTGATGAGGCCCCGCTCAACGTACTTGCCCTAATTGAAATGCTTAACAAAGTGAGAGTCAGGTGTCAAGAGTCAAAGTTCAAAGTAACTAACGTGTGTTACTGTGTTTCCAAGTGGCTTGGCTTTGGCTTTCAGTTCGTTTTGTTGGCAGTTGAAAAATTAAATTAAATCGAATCAAAGTGGAGTTTGTGCAAATTGATTCCAAGTACAGGAAACGCCCAAGCAACGGATATTAACATGACGCACATTTCCGCTTGCTGACTTGATGAAGTGCACAACTTTTGCACTTATACTTTAATTCACTTCACATTTCACAAACACACAGGCAGACACACTCGCACACTCGCACATCAAGTAGATGTTGTTGCCACCTTCCAGTGCCAAAACTCGCACTCTTGATAAACTTTTAACTGCGCGGCAAAGATAACCACATAAAGTGGCTGTGGGGAAGTCATAGAAAACACACGCAGCATAAACAAGCGGAATCACAATCGCAATCCCAAGTGAAAATGAGGAGCCACAAAAATGCCAACGCAATTGTAACATTTTAATTAACCAAATTGTGTGCCTAAAACTCCACCGCCAACAATTCCAAGTGCGCATGAAATTAAACTCAATTAAAAGTCGTTTAGGCGCTCCAGCTGGATGCTGTTCCTACTGCATGGCAATTCACACAAAAAGGGCTGCCTCTGGACAAAAAGACTTTCGCTTTAATTAGCTGGCGCTTGAAGTGCGAAATTTAAGGCGCCGCATAATCAAAGGAAAAGTGCCAACGTTAAATGCCTTAACAAGTCTTCTGGCCAACTGGCAGCAAAACAGCGCCAACAACTGAAATGACGTTGAAGGTCAAACGAGCGACGTGATAAATAAATTGACGTTGCCAACGAAAAGTGTTGCGTCCGCGTGCCACAAACAAAGGCCAACCAACAGCAAACATTCGGCTGATGTTCCTGGAAACTTAATCAACTGTTCGCCAGGCCAAAATACACTCACCAGAAAACTGTTTTGAAATAAGGAGCTGAAGCAAAACCAAAGCACCGCAAGACTGTTTAAATGAATTAAATGAATGGAACTTAAGCATAAGTGAAATAAGAGCAATTTTGGGTACGAAGAGGATGCGTTAATATAAAGCTGGAACGCAGTCCATTTATTGCAATTAGTTGCCTTCTTCGCGAATACTCTGATCACTTTAAAACAAATGAATACTAAACCTAAGTGTCAGTTAAAAGTTTTCACAGAACATTCATGCCACAGACCTGTTGCTCCTGAGTTCAACGCCAGCAACGACGTCCGTTAGCATCACGTTCAACGAGCGCTTACTAAATATGTTTTATCTTTTCGAAATTTAAAGCATAAACACACAGGCACTATATATTCTTCAAAAACACAATTAGGGTGGACGCGTTGGTGATGCGGAGGCAGTAGCCGGCTGCCTGTGTGTTTGTACGCATGTGTGTCTCATGTATGTACGTACGCCCTTGGCACTTGCCTTGGTTTCTTATTTCTTTATCTCCATCTCTCTTTCAATTTTGTATTTCAGACAATTGCAAACTTATACCCAATCGCTTTCATATTTTGCCTGTAGCAATTTAACGACAGACGTTTTCAGCTTCGTTAAAATGACGAGACATACATTTCGGATATGCAAACATATGCAAATAATTATAGCTAATTTCACGTCTCTGATTCATACCTACATAAATGTTGTACTCAATGAGTATGAATGGTCGATGAGAAGAATCATAAGGCACCCCGAAAACTCTGGTACAATTATATAAGGTGGTATAACAGCCTGAGTATAACCAGTCTATGAATGAATTTGTGGGACATCTGTGTTAGACACCTTCTATATCATACCATGGAATGATTCTATTTGCAATCTTGGCTCCTTTCACCGCTCTCGCTCTCTGGAAAAATTCAGTTAACAAATGTTTTATGAGAGCAAACAGAAGTCGGTAATGTATGTTAAGTGAGACCATTCCCTCCTACTGAATGTAGTATGATTACTAATCGGTTTGCTGAAGCAATCATGTATATGAATATACAATGTCGTATCCGCATTAGAATTCTACATAAAATGTTTCACATTTATTTAAAACTTCATAAATTCTTACAAAATCCTTTTTAGAAATTGTGTAGAATTTCTTTGCAAGAACTGATGGTATTAACGATTCGGCTTTAATTAAAACTGTGCACCTTTCCATAGCTGTTGCTCTTGTCGTTCCAACTATTGGCATTCTATATCCATAAATTGTGGCTGCATTGGGTGACGGTTGCAGAGAAACACATACATATTCATGTCAGCCCAGAGGCCCCCCAAAAGGTATGCTGTGATTTATGCGATGCTGCCTTTTGCTGTTTTGCAAATCTATTTTAATTATATATCTACAACATGCGTATAAGCTTATATTATATTCATATACGCATCAAATGGTACACGGTAGCTCTCAGCCATTTCTCAGACAGCTCTCTCACTCTCTTAGGCATCAAATTAATTCCATCCGACGTGGTTAACGCTTGACTAGCTTCAACTCAAAAAGGAAAAAAAAGAGAAATGAAAATCAACAACTGCCGCTCGCCGCAGGATGTATATATGTTGGTCGCCTGCTTGGCGGCCTCCAGTTCCCACAACAGGAACTCCAACTCCAACTCTGCTTCCGTTTTAGGCTCCAGGCTCCCCGAGGCGCTGCTCGTATTATGGCTAATTAAATATTTGCTATCTGGGCTGGCTAACGGAGCCTGTCATTGTTGCCAGCGATTACTGGCGGAAACTTTGCGTGAACTAAAGTTTTGGAAAACTTAAAGCTGCCATCGCCGTCCCTTCTCAGCTACTCCTGTCGCTGCTGCTGACAACTTGAAGCGTTGCCTGTAAACGTTTAAAAAACAATTTCCGCCGGCTGCCAATGAAACGTGTCATTCGCCACGCCCTTTCTTTCTCTCTAGTGCCCTTTGCCTTAATCTATGCAAATGCAGAAGACGAAGCTGCAAATCTCCAACTATGCGCGGGTCACGTTTTTCTAGTTCCTTCGAGGCATGAACTACAGGATGCTGCTAGTCCTACTATAATTGGGTTTTGTCAAATAAGCAGACTGTTTCGATTCCTTGGGCATTGTCTGTGTGCTTTGCTTACTAATTTCTATGACTGACTGTTAATACTTGCTATAAGTTATCTTATTTTGCTAAAAATACAAACATTTTCGCTTCCTAACGTGCTAAGTTCTTCAAGCTTATGTAGTGATTCCTCTTCCTGTTCAGCTTCAATAAAAATCAATCAAAATGCTGTGCGAAGTGCTTGACATTTCACGTCCCTTTATGTTCGCTTAATTGATTGCTTCTGTTGGCAGCGACAACAACAACAACAACAGAAAATGTATCAAATCTAAGCAAGCAAATTAAGCTGGCTTAAAGTGCAATATTAAGCTGTAAATGCAATTGACCACAAACATAATTCAAACACTCAAACAGGACAAAGCGGCAGGATATACATATTAATGTGCTAATTATTGACACATAATTATGTCATTAAATACTGAATATGGAAAGCTATAGCCGATTAGGCAAGTGCATTCCTTTCCGTGTCTGTGTCACTTAGAGATCATATATTAAATATTTAAAGGACACATTTTTGGGATCTGTGCAGTTTCTTTCAATATTTGACCTCAAAGGCGATAAACAAGACAACTAACTGAACATATATGGTATATCAGCTCAGAAAACTGGATATAATACTCACAGTCATCTGAAGATTCTAACAGAAATCCTCAGCAAACGTTCTTGAACTTTTGTATTTTCCGAGTATTAACTTTCAATACAAAACCGCGTCTGTATACTAGCATTTCTTAAAGGAAGCCATTAAAAGCAGAATTTCGTGAATTTCGTGTGCTCATTAAACTTTATTTTTTGCGTAAGAAAACCATCACCGACACCAAGGAAGGCTAGACTCTGCACCAACAACTTCAATGGTTAAAAAGTGGCTTACTGAGTCCCATTGTGGCCGTCACAACACAAATTACGCCGAACGTCAAAAGAAGTCATAATTCCAGAAATCGTCAATAAGATTCTTGGAATAAAATTAAACGATTGGATAAAGAGGTAGCTGAAACTGTAGGTCTGAAAACTGAGTAGGTAGATCACATTTAACATGAAAAAGCAATTGCTCAGACTCGTCTATAAGAGTCTGTGTTGTCACCATATGAAGAATCCATAAATCTGTATTACGAACTACTACCTCATCCAGCATATTCTTCACACTTAGCTCCTTCTGACTATTTCCTGTTGCCAAAACCTGAAGAAATGGCTGGGACATAAGAGATTTGGATCAAATGAAAAGGTCATCAATGACACCAACAGCTATTTTGAGGTTCTTGAGAAAACTTATTATATGAAAGGAATAAACAAATTGAAGCAACTCTTGCCAAAGCTTATCGAGCTAAAAGTAGACTACGTTGAAACATTTTTCTTTCTATTTTCGTATAATTTAAAATATTGGGTCACAGTTACACATTGAGCCCAAAATGAAAGCCGCAGCAACTCGGGCCTTAGGCTTACATTGAGAAATAAAATTCTCATTTAAACGAAATTAATTTCCCTTAGGAGAAAATGCAAGTACTAATCAAACGCCCCTCTTATGCAAAATAATTCATAAAATAATTCATTTCCCGAATTATAAGTTAGCAAGTAAGTTAACGAACTAGGCTGAAATACTTAGAAGCTATCATAAAATATTTAAGAACTATAACTAAGACTCTAATTAGGTTGACTTTCCAGTCTTTTTGAACTAGTGACACGGAATAATGATTCCATACGATTTGAATTTCTTCAGAATCAACTATAATTTGATCTTTTAACCAATATTCCTTAAAATTTACTCAAAACCGTATGCAAACCATTTGTGGCTATGCATTGTGCACTTGCAAGTTCATCTGCTTCTCAATTCCTATGAAATTTGAAAGTAAAGTATACACTTTGCCACTCAACCCAACTTTCACATTCATTTATTCAAATTTCACAACTGCTTCGATGACATTTTTGCTTCAGTGGCTGCGGTTACATTAGCAGCTTAATACACATACATATGTACATATACAGATACATATGTGTATATATGTGTATATATAATCATACGCCAGCTACACCTTTTTGATGACAGCTAAGGGAATGCATCACATTACAGAAACCCTGCACAGTTAAGGATTCTGTTGCGGCTGCGTAAGGTTCAAGAAAATATTGATTTTCAAGTCAGGGCTGTGGGCGTGGAATTGCTTTTATGTTCTTATTTTTCTGCTAATTGGCTTATAAATAATGTATGAATGTTTGTTTTTTTTTTTAGAGCCAGCAAGTCAGCGGGTCACAAATAAACATTGGACATACAATTTGAAGCCTCTCACCCGGATATGTATGCCGGAAAGATGGTTTTTGCTATTTCTGGTTTACCTTTTGCACCCTTACACATGTTGGGGGGGCAGGTTTACAAAATGTCTTTATAAAAACCTTGCGGGTAACCTGAGTAAATGGCTTGTGGATATGTTTTTGCAACATTTTCTAATACCAACATGGGTTTAAAGTTATGCTTTATGTTTGGCTGGCCACTTAATTGGTTTTTGCAGCATGTGGATAGAACTTTTTGGCAAGGCCTTGGACCACAGACACATGCCAGTGGACGCTGGGCACTTTGACATCATCTTTGGTTGAACTGTTTGACACTTTCTACCCAATGGCCCAAAACTGCTGGCAAGAAAAAAGGTAAAGGAGTGTGGCTTAAAACTTCTAACCAGCTGGCCACATTTCTCTCTGTCGTCTTTCTTTTCCTGTCTATATCTGCCTTTGGCTGAGGAAGTTTTTTGGGTTACTTCGCAAACTTAATTTATAAGCATCAAAAGATACGAAGTGTGTTGCTGTACGCAATTTCCGGTTTCCAATTCGCAGCATTTACCTTTTGTTTTATTCATTGGGCCACCACACCCCTCACCTCACCGCCATTTAAAATTTTCTATACCAAAGAAATGCAGATACAAAAATACTTGTACTGTAGCTTCAACTTTAATCAAGTTTTTATACCCTACACACTTGCTCAGGGGCAGAGCTGAGTTCAAGAGGATGTTTGTTGAGACTTAGCAATTGTTTTCATTTGAAATCAATTTCATCTATGTAATATAATTTGCCAATCTGATGAAACAGCTGTCAAGCCAAAATATTTATCAAGCAAGAGGAGCAATAATATTTTGTCTGTTCTCATCAGACAAATCAAGAATATACATTTAGTTCATGCCTTACAAACTTCATAGCAAAACCATAATATCCTTCCTTCTGTAGAGTATAAAAAGTTTTGCCACCCGAAATCAACAAGTGTTGTTCGTTTGTTTAAGCAACGCGTCAACTTCAGGACTTGCCTTTCCTTTTGACACACGTTGAAAAGTTTCAATTTTCTCCTTTCATAACCCACGTAAAGACCAATGCTTCTGGGAGTCTTTGTATATGCCCTTGGAAACGTTTTCTTAATTCAATGAAAGCTGTTCTTAACTCAACGCTCGCTGATGCTGATGCTAATGGCAAATAATGCAATTTAAATTTGGTTCTTAAAAGCATTTGCGTGGAAATTTCATGCTCAATTAGTGGAAAGCAGCATGACTTCAAAGCTGCGTCCAAAAGTCTTGCCAATCCTTTTGGACTGGCCAAAGGCAAATATCAACTGCAATCATTAAATGTGTCTGCGAAATTGAAATGTTGCTATTGCCAAGCCCTTAACGACGATCAGGGATAATAAGTATAAAGACAAGCTATAGCTATTGTTGGGAAGCCATTAGTACAGGTGTGGCTGCCATTGACAGCAACAGGAACAGCAGCAGGATGCCTGAATGCCAGGCGGGTAACAATTTGAGCTGTCTGAGCACCTGAATCTTAAAGCGGATTGCTGTGTGACAGTCCCTAAAAAGGTAAGCACTTATTTTGGTGTTTTTTCTTCTCCCTTTTTTTATGGTTGTTGCTGTGGGTCATTTAAGTGGCTTGTTGTTGTTATTATTGTGGGAGTCAGACCCAGACTCGACGACGATTTAATTGCAACACATTTACCACAAGCCAGGGACCACTAGGCGTATACGTACTACAGTTTGTGACTTTCTTTGCTTAATGATTCCAAACGACCCAAAATAAACTCTTTAAAAATTAAAAAGGTTCCACAAAATTTCAAGATTATTAACAATTCGTATATGTATTAATTTCAGCTAAGTAATTTCTCTGCATAATCCATTTAAGCGTTTGATTATGCTTTCAAATGTTCAGCAATTTCTCACTCTGCATTTCATGTGGAAACATCTCTCTCTGCCTTTGTGCAATTGAGCATGCTAAAAGCAAGAACAATAACAATATGAGTTCTTTTAATGGTGTCAAGGAATTCGACACCTCTTACGCATAGCATTTACCAGAATAAGCGATTTTCCATGTTGAATGTTCGATGCGCATTTAATTTGAACGAGGGTCGCACAATAAGTAAAAGGATTTTGATTCAAGACGCTAATTCAGCAAGTCAGTCAACCAATTTTTGTAATTTTTCTATATAATCAAGAACTAAAAACTGAATCCTAGTTTTCCCACTAAGAACGGTGGTGTATTAATAACTTAGCATTAAATACGAACAATTAATTTTCAAAGGTCTACTTAATAGTGACTTTATATGCTTCTTATGATTCAATATAAATCAATTTGTCGCCACTTGGATATTTGGATATTTGAATCAGTTTGAAGCGAGCAGCCAACACTAAATGCATTTTTATCCCTGTTTGGTAGATTTCTCTGTCCACATTTTAAGCTAGCTTTAGCTTCAAGGGAACCCACTGACCTTGGCGAACTTACTTCAGAACCTTTTTGTGCCTGCAATATTTCCAAGAAAGCGGTGTCACGCGCATTTATCACGAAAAAGGAGAAGATTCAATTGCAACTGAAGATAATTAAACATCGTTGGCTAAAGTTTCCACAATCTCACTGGTCATAACATAGAGGTTGGATATAGAAGTCTCATGTATAAAACACATATCTACATAACATATTGCAGTTGAATCAACCAGTTGTATATACAATTTTGTTTTATTTTCGGTAAGAATTCCATGTTCATTGGTTAAGTGGAATATTTATACATCGGCCCTCGAATGCTTTCAATTTTATTCACAAATTGACAGTTGCGCAGTCGGAAAAGTCGTTTCATATTTCCAATTACAATATTCATGGAAATTCTTCACACTCGCATGCATGGAAATTGTAATCGTGGCATATGCAAAAGCCATACATTTAAACAGAATTTATATTCCGAAACCATTTGCGCGACCACCAGCAGCTCCAGTTACATTTGCAGTTACGCCAGCCATATCAACTACATGGCGAATCCGATTTTATTGTCGCCTTTGATTTTAACAACAACAACAAATAACAATAACAACAATAAATAGGAGAATTTTCATCATGCTGCCAATATACAATCAACATTCTAAACATCAATCCAACATTGTGAAATTGATTCCATTATGATGATGCTGCTCCTGCTCCTACTGCTGCTGCTTCCATTGCTGTTTGCTCTAACTGCTCCTGCTTCTGCTTCTGGACAACACCCCTCGCAGCGTCGTTCTGAACTCTTTCGCGTCCCACTGCATCGTATTCCCTCTGCGCGTCATCGCTTCGAGCAGTTTGGCATACGAATGGAGCGACTGCGTATAAAGTATAGTGCCAGTCCAGGAAAGGGTGGAGGAGATGGCAAGGGAAATTTGAGAAGCGAGCCGCTGAGCAACTATTTGGACGCCCAATACTTTGGAGCCATCTCCATTGGCACGCCGCCGCAATCGTTCAAGGTGATCTTTGATACGGGCTCCGCCAATCTATGGGTGCCCTCGGCCACATGTTCTCGCAGGTCATTGTCCTGCCAGATCCACAATCGCTACAATGCCAAAAAGTCGAGCAGTCATCAAGCGAATGGCAACCCCTTTGCCATATATTATGGCTCGGGCAGCCTCTCTGGTTTCTTGTCCAAGGATACGGTTCGTGTGGCTGGGCTAGAGGTACGGGATCAGACATTTGCGGAGGCCACTCATATGCCAGGACCCATCTTCTTGGCAGCCAAGTTCGATGGCATTTTCGGTTTGGCCTATCACAGCATATCGATGCAGCGCATCAAGCCACCCTTTTATGCCATGATGGAGCAGGGCCTTCTAACCCAACCCGTGTTCAGTGTGTTTCTCAATAGGGAGCTGAGTGCACGCGAGGGCGGAGCTCTCTTCTTTGGTGGCTCCAATCCACAGTATTATAGGGGCAATTTTACTTATGTGCCGGTATCTCGTCGTGCCTACTGGCAGGTCAAGATGGAGGAGGCCACTCTTAGAGATCTGCATCTGTGCCAGCAAGGCTGTGAAGTTATAATCGATACGGGCACATCATTTCTGGCTCTGCCTTATGACTTGGCCATGCTTATCAATGAATCTATAGGTGGCACACCCACCTCCTATGGTCAGTTTTCCATACCCTGCGAGCAAGTGCCACATTTGCCGGCATTGAACTTTCGTCTGGGTGGCCGCCAGTTCCAGTTGGAGGGACATGACTATGTATTCACAGATGTATTCAGCGATCATGCCGTTTGCGCCTCAGCCTTCATAGCCGTCGATTTGCCCTCACCGAAGGGTCCACTCTGGATACTGGGCGATGTGTTTCTAGGCAAATATTATACGGAATTCGATATGGGCAATCACCGCATTGGCTTCGCCGATGCCAAAAAATGAAAGAGGACTAGGATGTTGTGGGGTGTGGGCAAAGATTGAATTTTGTACTTCTTATTAAAGAGAACTTTGTGGTTGCCATAGTGGTGGGTAAATGTCTGAAATTCAAAAGGAAAGTGGATGATGGAAGTACGCAGGTGGGATGCCATGGCTATTTTTAGACACGTGTGGGATACTCGCCCTGTGAAAACAAGCTTTTGAAAAATCAAAACAACGCTTTATTATTTTATTACCTGCTCCAACTGTATCGTATCCTGCCAGCCAACACATCCACCGTCCACCTGCTGGGAAACTGCTCCCCAAAAAGGAAATCAAATGAAATGCTGCGTGGGCGGAAGTTAATCAAAAATCGCTGGCAGCCAGACCAGACCAGACCAGACCAGACATCTGCTGTTGTAATTGATTCTCAAATAAGAAAACAATGTCCTTAAGACTCTGAATGTCCTTGGACACTGCTCTTGGTCTAACACGCAAATTGTGTGTTATGAAAAAAGTAAAAAAAAAAATAAATAGCCTTAAAATTTTACGACTAACAGAAAGCTCCAGTTTGCATTTGAATTTCATTTGTTTGGTTTGGTGGCTCACATTCGCGCAGCCTTGAGCTGAGTGCTGTCCATGTCCTGTATGTGTTCCCTACATACATATGTTGAGAACGAATATGTCCTGCGGTTGCTGCGGGTTTTTACGAGCTGGCTGCAAATTTTTAGTTAGAAATATACACGAGCATTGTAAGCATTGCCTTTTTGCCTTTTGGCTTTTATGTGCACGCTTCGTTTGCGTTTGACTTTTCTTTTTTTTTTGAGGGCCACCGCCGCACTCTACTCTCATTGACCTTTTGCCTTTGCTTTGAATGGCAATAAGACTCACCAACTTACATGCTCTTTATTGCAGAGCTTACCAGCAACTTCTTTTGGCCTTTTTATAGCCCATCTCAAGCTCCAACTTAAATCCTTCTTACTCGCTTTGTGGCTTTAAAAACTGTTGATTTAGCTGGTCTTAGAGTTGACTTTCCCACATAACCTTTTTGGTACCGTGTATGCAAATTTAAGAGAGAGAGCTGGCTGTGAACTAAAGAATGGGTAGAATGAATTGGAATACCGAATGTTGAAATTTGAATAATCTAAGAAATTTGAACAGATTAAGTTTTGCTTTTATTCCTAGAAAATGCTAAGGCGTTTATGCCATTAGGTTTTGTTTAGAGAGAAAACAAGAAAACCTATCGCATGAAAGACTAAGTCAATTATATCAAAAGCGTAGGCCATTTTTAGCTTTATTAGGATCAATCGCTTTGTACATTGCAAAGTTTAGTATTTTCTGTGAAAAACTTACACATAACTTTTTGTTGTTCGATCGTTTTTTATATAGTTTTCTTAACTTGAAAACTTCATACATGGCAAGAAATTCAAATTCCATTATGAATTATCTTCGATATTCATTATCAAGACAAGAGTGTGACGATCAGCCCACTTTGAATTATAACGATCCCCATCCTTTCGTCATTTTGGTAGAACAAGTTGAGTCACGCTCCTTCTTTCCCCAAGTATGAGGGTCGTCCAAAAACGGTAGCTTGGCCAGAAGCAATTTTTGCTATGCGTGAACTGATTATACCAGAACATCATATGTATGACATACCATTGCATTTATCAGACTGGATTATATGGATATGGATTATCATACGTTTAATATAACATTTGATGTTTGGACGACAGGAAGATTTTATCCATTTTATACACTGTACAACTTTAAATCGGCCAGAAAAGGTGCGAGTCAATTAAGGCTAAGCAGTGTTGATGAGACATAGACACCAGAACAGGTTGTGTATCATGAATATATACTTTCATTTCCATTCTAACATGAGATAAATCATGACTATGAATTTAATTTAAATAGAATATTTAAATCTAAATTCCACTATGATAAAAGGCAGATCTTAGTATTAAAATTGGAGTCAATACAATTGTCAAGCAAAGAATCGCTTGGAGTTCATAAAAGCGACCTAAAGGTGCTGCGACTTGCCTTTAAATTAAATTCGAGAAGTCTCGACTGTATTTCTGTTTCTAAACTTCCAAAACTACAACCTCATTCCCAGGGTAATCCTTTCAATCAGCACATTCACCAGTTCTATCCTATCCCAAAGCATTTCTAAGTAGTCTTAGTTTACTCAAATAATCCATAATGACAGGCCTTAACATTTTCGAACATCAACATCTAACAGAACAGCCTGTTTGGCATACACTCTTGACTTTGAGAGGCAAAAAAGGCTTTATTTGCCAGGCAAATCGCTTTAGTATATTTAAAATGTTAAGTCTCTGCCTGACAGACGGGGGGTAAGGCTTTGTAAACAATATTAACAACAACAATAACTAAATCAATTTAGCATCGTGCAATCAATACCTATGGCAACAACAAAGGCTACCACACCACGCTTGGGATAATGGCAGCAAGAGGAACTGTTGCAGCATTTGCGCAAAGTGGCGCCAGGGATTTGCGCAACCGGGGGAACAACAGCAACACCAGCAACAACTACAACTCTAAAGGCAGGGAAAATGAAAGTGTCAACAGATTTGCCATTGCCAGCTCTTAAAGTGGTTTCATCCTTTAAATATCTATCACACACATCAGGCGACAGAAAATCTAAATAGAAACCACTTCGCATACATTTAGGCGTTGGACGAAAGCAGCTGAAACTTACATATTGCATACATATTTACTTCCATTACTCACGCATGTAAAACTCATTGTAATATTTATATTTATATATATATATGAAGCCTTCTAAGAATCAAGAATGTTTTTTACAGTGATTGAATTATAACAAATGTATCAATCGGGGGTGTTACGGATACCTCTACAGATCTGGATACCTTTTTACGGCAATAGAAGAAAAATGCAAGGGATATCATATTCAAAGAAAAATTTCACTATAAGGTTGATAAGAAATCTATATGTTTTGTTTCTGATCACCAACACAATTAAACATGTCAAAGCCGCATAATATTTTCATATGCAGTGGACATGATAACATCATCATTAAATATAATTAACTTTTAACTATATATATGTATGTATATATATATATATATATAAGGCCTGCTCGGTTATTTGGTACATTTTTGAACAAAAATTCTTTCTTTATTCAAAATCAATTTCAATCAAATCCAGGCTATACGATGGATGCATCAAAACTTTCCCTTCAAGCTCCGTCAATTTGTTCCGGGTCATCTTCGCCGTCCATCCAGGCTTTGGAGTCATTTGTGGAATGCCAGCTGCTTTTGTCCATGCTGGATTGCGTTTGATATTCTCGTCGTTAATCCATTTTACGGTCAATGAAATTTCTTTGCCATTTGATTGCTGGTTATTCCCAGTGCTATCTCCTGAAATCATCTTGCTCTATCGGTTGCAAAATACCATCGACTTTTCCAGTGTCAGGCCGACCGTGCGAGGTGCATCTCTTACATAGAAATTTCTAGAAGGGAATTGAGCAAACCACTCACATCATTCTGACCGTGAACTGCACACATTTTTCAGTAAGTTTTCATATTCAAATCAGTATAACTTTTAACACGATCAACCTGAAATGTCACCTTTAAAATAAGTTTTCGGTTGACACAATCAAACAAATCATATATCTGTTGCCAGATATATTGACACCAACACCATCTAGTGACAAAAAAAACAGCGAAGACTTTTTATATGACCTATTATTTACTATCGTGTATCATGCATTACACCCCAGTTAAATTCCTATGTTAACATATAGCCTCTTCGCTTTTGTTTCGAGGTTGGAATTGTTAAAAAAAAAGTTAACGAATTGCATTCCACTTCGACTTGGTGTTAGTGATACAGCATTTACATATCGTGTTTATTACTTTAAAGTTTTTATCGCCTACTATTACTATTAATAATAAAACGCCAACACAAACAACTTTCAACCAAACTGTCATCACTGAGTGATTTCGCATTCCCAGGAATAACGCATGTTCGACGCAGAAAGCTGCATCAACACTCTAGCTTTTTCTCCAGATCTTTCTCTGGTCGCTCTCCCATTTTGCCTGAAGGCAGAGAAAAATTGTTATCATTATCTTTACATACAATCTGTCCTATTATGTGGACAATCAGTATATTGTATGGAATTTACATTAGCAACTACAGTACATTGACTTGTGTGTCGAGTTGTTGAGGGGTTGAGGGGAGTTCAGCGTCCTGGTACACACAATTGACAGGGACGAGGACGAGCACAAACAATCACAACACATACATATATATATACAACACGGAACACCCAGCCTAAGCGCGGGGATCGAACCCGCGACCGCTGTTGATCTCCTGACGTCAAAAGTTTGAGCCTTTAGACGCCAGCGCCAACACCAGCGGCTCCTGAAGGCAGAGACTGAAAAAAAAACAATCGATTTCCAACAAGTTTGGATCCACAACAGCTACGAGCGTTACTCATTGCTCATGATGACGACTGAAAAAGAAGAGGAACAAAACCTTAGATCCTAACGTGGCGAATGAGACCGCTCCCGGCCATTACAGTCTGCACAGCGCCAGCTTCACATAAGGAAATTAACTTAACCAAGTCACTCCAGAAACTTTAGCTGGGACATGGCTTAAGTCCCTCTAACACTCCGTCTCCTTTTAACACAAACAAAATTATAAATAGAAAACACTTTCAAGACTATGATCGCTCAAACATAAACCCATTTCTGTTCCTATTTTAGTGAATTGAAGTGTTTATGATTGTTACAGTAATAAAAGCACACGCGGCCCTTTTTTAAAGGACACTCAATAATAATTCAAGCATTGAAAATCGAATTGTAGCTGTGGCGCGTTAAAGGCTGCGGCGATTCGAATGAATGAAAAAACTCAGGCGAAAAACATGGCAAACATCAAACGAGGGCTCTTCCCCCAAAAAACTGAAATGAAATTGTTGCCATGGTCGCCAGACTACGAGTATGGCTGATAAAAGTGTAATTGGTCAAACAGCTTAAATCTTATATATATATATAATTTATACATATATATGTTGTTGAGTGTCCCCCACTTACCAACTTGCTCATTTATGACAAAAGTGGCCTGGTGGAGATAACACGATAAGCGTTACAAAAGGGACGAAGATGAGGGCGGAGGAACCTGCTGCTGACATCAACAGCCAACAGAATTAAATCATTCGATAAGATTATGCATATACTTTTGCGTCAGCAACATTGTCCTCCTGCTGGTGGTTGTGCTCGTCCCCGTCCTGCTTAATGCTGCTTCATGCCCATCGTGGCCAAAAGATTTCTATGCAAATTTATTTGCCTTGGTTTTTGTTGTTATTAAATTTTTGGTTGGCTACCAAAGAGCATGGCTAATGATATACAAAACCCCAAGCACTGGGCTAATGAGTCAATAAGGCAATTCTCATTTTTTGGCTGTCAGGACAACAGAGGCACCTAGAGAATGGCCTCGTCCTCTGCCATATATACTTAGCAAGTTATTATGCCACTTAATTACTTTAATATGAGCAAAGGAATGTTATGGGCAGGCAGGAAAACTGTAACTGGGACAGGAAAGCTTTTACCATTTGCTGTTTTAAGCTATTCGACGCCTGTGGTCTGTTATGTTAGACATTTTGACAGCAACAAAGGAATGAGGGATATAACCTTGTACAGGAAGGATATGAAAAGACACAGACATGGACATTGAAAACCTGCCCATCGACCTGCCATCCTGGTGGCCACCTGACTTTTACGCAGCAAATGTCAATTAGTTTTGAGGCAATTTCAATTAAGGATCTGTTTGTTTCTTGCGTGTGTGTGTGTCCTGGACAGCCTACATGCTCGATTGTTTGCAATTGCAATTTGATAATTAAGTAGAGTGCATATGTTGTCCTTCAACTGATATTCCTTAAAGGAAGGTGCCCTTCAAAAACTTGCCAAATCAACTTGTTGTTGTTCTTTTTGCTTCATATCAAAATATACTTGTACTTACAAGGCGAATGGCGAAACATAATGTTTAGCATCATTTATCAAATATCCTTTGCGTCTGTGTATAGGACAAACATTAATCTAAGCTGGAGTGTAGCGAGGGTTGCCCGAAAACTTAAAACCTCCACAGGAATTTGAGGCATATTCGTTGTTTGTCAAACGTATAAATTTGTTGACCCAACCTCGCTTATGCCACTCGCTTGGAACGCCATATATTTTATCTTAAGTAAGGTTCTGCCTGGTATTTGTTGTTTGCCTCTTTACTTGTGTACCCGCATTCAAGCCGCTTTAATGTCAGTCCAAAAGTTTCCACTTTCAAGGACAAACACGCACACATACTTATTCACACATACGTGCTAACATCCTTCGCTCATTTGCTAGTCATTTTCTAATAATCCACCATTTTGGTAGCCACTTTAACAACTGTCAAGCATTTGCCTTCTTATTTCTTAACATTTTACATTACTCATACGACCCGTTTTCCTACGAAGCGGCATAAGCGTTCGATTTGCCACGGCAAACGTGACAACGTTGACATCTACTTTTTTCCACTTTTAAAGTCTAAAGAAGCTCTCTCTATATTAAGCAAACTCTAATGTTAGTTATCAAAAGGTAAAGCTCACATTGCACATACGCACTGTTGATTAGATGAAGCTACGTTTCGTATAACAACCATTTACTTAATGGGTAATTAACTGATACAATTACTGTATATATATGTATATATATGTAAATATAAGTTTAAGGTGTTTGCATAGCCTTTTGTAAGCCTTGAAGCAGCTGTTATTTGCCTTCGAGCTGCCTATCCCTGCTCCACATTCATGCTGCGGCTGTGACATGCATACCAATTAAGCAATTTTAGGGTCTGCCTTTAAAATTCGGAAAATTCACTTACACAGCCAAAAGGCACACGGCACACGCACAACAGATGCTCTCATGCAGCTTAATATGGATTTGGGTGGAAAATTCTGCATAATAAAGCTAATCAGGCGCATGCCGTCGGTATTAGTGTGAAATTTTTGGATTTTTGGATTTGAATTTTCGAATGCGTGGCGCAATTTCAGCTTGAACAGTTTACTGACAGCTTAACAGCCAGCAGCCTTTAACGTATTTGCATATTCATTCAACATTCAGCAGTCAGAAGCAAGTAACTGCAAATTCGGCTTCCCTCCTCCCTTCTGCCGATGCCCTTGTGTAAATGTAAATGAAGTGCATGCAACGAGTACAGCTGTTTCGCAGTCAGCTCTTGAGTTCAGTTCTGGCTCAAAGGCATCTGTCAAACGCCAGCCCCAACCAATTACATAGCAACACAAAAGCTAATTGTGGGGTTCCCACTTTGGGAACGAAGTCAGCAGCCTGCAGATAGAAGTTTCGACACATATGTCCAGGCAGTGGGTTAACCACATGGTGAACTGTAACTTGAATACACAGCAGCACCATAGAATGGCCTTGGTCTGTGTTAGCAAAGATGTGTAGGCTTGCGTTTGCTGAGTTTGCGAGTGTCTCTTTGCCTGTGTCAGTTTTGTTTTTGCAGGTGACAGCCAAAAAAGTTTTTTGGCGCCCCGTTGTTAAAAGAGCAAAACACCAATTTTAGTTGTTTGTACGCGGCTCAGAATCCACCAACTGGAAATTGCCAGCGCAGATTTATATCAAATGGAGAAAGTTATCTCAAACGTTTGGATGGTGAAATAAAATTGCCAAGGCACAAAGAGAATTCTGAATATGGATTTTTACGTGTAGCTAATTGAAGTGAAAGGGAGATATATTGGCTTAGATTTATATTTAGTTGAGGTGCCATCACATAGCCATCACCAGCTTCATCCTTTTATTGTTGTGAAGCAAACACTGAAATGGGGGCCCATATAAATACTTAGCCCCACGTTGGCCATGGCAACAACTGAATTGTGTACTTTGAGAGAACTTTCAAGATGGGAGAGTAGATATTATCCAGATGATAAGCCTAAGTCAATCAAGAATATACAGATTTACATGCATTATTTGATTAGGAAAATAATTATTCATTGTTAAACCAAAGAATCTTTAATTCAAACCATATTCGGCCGCTTTTATGTCTTTGTAAAGTGGCATTTATTGAGCAGGAGAGTAGGGCTGGCCTTGCACAAGGATTACGTTCCTTTTCACATTTTTTCACAACATTATTTTAACATTTCCAATGCAGTCCAATCCCGCATGCTAATCTGTCAATAGAAGTGAAAGGGGCATTTCCAGGTTCGTTTATAGTGTCAAATGATATGAAAAAGGGCATTGCCGGATGTGTAAAGTTCAATTGTGGCACATGAAATGTAAAATTATGCCTGCATTTCAAATGGCAGTGAAAACGGCGATAAGTCTGTTAACAACAAAATAATATCAATATATGCAACAGCTTAGAGAAGGGTTAGAATAAAAAGCTTTGATTTTTCTCCAATATTAACAAAAATAGAATTCTCACTTTATGTAAGATCTTAAAATTTAGCTATTTAATAAGAACTCAAGCTGATCGATTCTTTTGCTTAACCCCAATGCAAATTTTTAATGGTTGACCACCATCACAGACCATTGGATGCCACTTGAAAATTCACTTGCAGCTGAGCAAATTCAAATCAAGCAAGTGTCACGATGGTCCTGGTTTGATTTATGCGCTCTGCAGTTTTGACAAAGTGTTTGCCATTCGACATTCACATCCATCTGCATTGAAAGTGCCACTTCAGCAGGAGTCCGGTTTGAGAGTCAGTCAGACAGGAGAAGAGGCACCAACAACAGCAAGTTGGAGATGTAGAAGGAGCTGCTTCCGCTTTGTGGCATTCGCATTGCTTATTGCCCATTGTTGCCCATGCTTGGAGTCCATAAAAGTTGCTCGTGCATGGCCATGGAATGTACTGCGTACATACATATATAGGAATGCGAATGCGAATGTGAATGCGAATGTGAATGGTAATGGCTATATCCCTTGCGACTTTGCTTTCGAGCTGAATTATGTTGTGCACACAAACATGAAGTTGCTCTTTTTTAGTATAATTTTTTTTTTTACCTGTGCTGGAGCAAGAGCACGGCGGCACGCAGGAAGGATACAAGAAAATGGAAGCCAGCCGCTGGGCAATTGAAGTTAAGTTGCTGCTTGGGAACCACAACTACATTGTTATCCTATCAACAAATAAGACATGGCAGCCGCCACCAACTTTTGGCAGGATAACAAAAGAAAATTCTTTAAAATTGTTTCAAGAGAAATTTAAAAATTTCTCTTCAAACAGCCGAAACTATGAAGAGTCCTTGGGAGCAGCCTTAAGAATGAAAGTTAGAAGAAGTTAATTATAATCTTTGCAAAGCAGAAAGTTAGTAAAAACTGGACTCATTCTCGTGCTGTAACTTTCAAAGGATATTGCAATTAAGAACTCATTTATTTTAAATAACCAAATTTTTTGTTGCAGCTCGTTTTTAATCAATTGCAAATGCCAATGAATAATCATGACCCCCGAAGTTTATCCGCTTAGCAATGAATAATGCAAATTATGGATTAAATTTGAAAACAATTAAAATGGGCATACACTCAGCAAAAACTTAGACCAAGTTATATAAGGGCTGAAATTTTAAAATTAATAAGCGAAGTAAGGAGATGAAAGAAAGTACCAAAAATTGCTTCTATCGACTAGGCTTTTTATGCAGATCAAGAATGTATGTGTTTTATGGTATCATAGGCGTTTTCAGGTGTCTTGATGAATTATAATACATAGTCAATCTCGACCTTTCGTGAATGTACAACTTTTATATTTGTACACATGATTATATAATATGAAATTGGAATGAATGGTCTTACTTGCCATTCATTATAATACTTTGTTGCTCTCATTCAACATTTAATAAAAGAAAGCTCAGCTCAAGCAACAATTAGTAGTTCTTATTGCAGTACTCGGGAGAGAGCGACTATATTAAAGGAAGCACTGCCCATTTTGAGCCAAAGTTATTGCCAGCGAACGCGTCTTTTGGAGTGGGTATATACACAATGGTAGGGGATGGTATAAATTATTAACAGGTATAAGGTCTCAAATACAGGCAAACATATCAGATAAGCCTTTTCAGGCCTCTTACACCTTTTTAACCAAAGCATTTGATAGTGTTAATCATCTGATGCTTCTTCGCAGTAATCTCCTGCTGTCTGAAATGACCTGCCACAAGCTTTAAAATTCTCAAAAGTCAGATAAACAGCATCTGTTATAGCAGAACATCAATCAGATGAGTAAGTGGAGATCCGCTAACTTTTACAATCTTCAATCATAATAAGTTCAGATATTGCATCTCCCAATATTGCATCTCCCTTTATTGGCACTGATGAACTAGATCGCGCCTCTTCCATTAATGATTTATGTGTTCTATTTGCCCACAACTAAAATTTCAGCTGAAAAGCCTTTATGTATCACTCTCACGTTCAATGCTTGAGTACTGTTTCTGCGTCTGGAGTCCCCAGTATTAGATCACATAGAATCTGTTCAAAAATAATTTCTGTTATTTGCTCTTCGCGGTCTTAAGTGAAATCCAAAGTTGCAACTTTCATTCTACTACAGCTGGCTGATGTTTGTGTTTAGTTTTATCAATGGGACAATTGATTCTCCTGAACTTTTTGCTCGCCTAAACTTTAATATTCCCAGTAGCCCCTAGTGAATTTTTTGTCCTCAAATTTTGAGAGCCACCAGACTTTCCCTTAGCTCTCTGTACAACGATGTATATCCAGTCATTAGTGGGTCATCCTAAGCTACTTAATGTATCTGCATATCTGGTCACCTAAATGCATTTAAAACTAGCCCCATCGAGCCGGAGTTTCAGGCAATGCCTGGATTGTTACCCAGTCTATACTTTAGTCTTTATATGAAAAGTTGAAGGCAATTACAAATTGCGATTAACTTGACAGAACAATGAAAATTAACTAACTAAAAACAAATAATTTTCCAAACAAAACACATTGGCGTTTGTTTCTCTGAGTGCGCATTCATCATTGTCAATGGCTAATGAAAGCTTAAGCACAGTTTTCACTTTAAAGGCTTTAGCTGGATGCGGAAAATATGCATGAAAATGCGAATATTTTCCAACACCACGGACACATCACTTACTCGTAAATCCAGGCCGGGGCATGCACGCTTGTGAAATATCAGAGGCATCCATCCGGCCACGCCCTTCACCATACACTGGGGAGTTTATTTGTTTACTTGCCTGACTGCAGCACAACTCCTCTGTGCTCTCCTGTACGCTCTCATCGTGAACAAAACTCTATCGTTGCCCTGTCGAGCTGCATGGCAATTCCCCTGATGAGCCGGGCAACTTTTAATTTGTAAAATTTGTTCACAAAACTTTTTCACTTTCTGTTCGTTGTGTTTTATCGCATATGCTATGTTTACCATGTTGTCATAGTTGTTGTTAGTGTTTTTTGTTGCTGTTCTTAGTCAACTTTCTTGGAAAACTGAAAAGTGTCTGTTAAACATTTCCTTGGTGTTAAATATGGGCAACTATTTAGCATATGTAGGAGCATTGTTGGCTGGAAGCTTATAAACTACTGCTGGCATTGCCAATAAAAAGGAATAATGTCAAGAAATAAATAACTGGAAAATCTTTGAACTGAATGCCAATTCCCCAAATTCATCAAGGCAGCAGTCAGGGTCAGAGTCAGAGTCAGGCAATCACATCAACTCCCTGGTTAGATTTCATCACCTAGTTTCGCCCACATGTCATTAAGCCAGCTTTCTAGATGACCAACCAAGTCAATAATAAATGATGCAAATGGTGCAGGCAAACTCACCGCCCCCACAATATATGTTATAGACTGGCTTACACGACCCACTTCAAAGAGCCACTGAAGCGAATGCGGCCCAAACTGACAAACAGAAACCTAAAACATATACTAAGCTGCCCAAAATACAAATCTGAAGGCGAATGTGTTGAAAATGTTTGATGCGAAAATCCGCAGAGATTTCCATATGCTAAGTATGTATGTATGTATGCATGTATTTGTGTGGAAGCAACTTTATTTACAAATTGCGTGCAAAATTCCAAGCAATTGATGTTATTGTCTGGCTTGTTGATGTTTCTTTGGCAGCCATCTAGCCCAAGCCCAAACCCATCTATCTGTCTGTGTTTTCAACGACCCGCATTTAGTTCCAGGGCAGCGACAGCTGAGTATCTATATCTGTGGCTCCTGTGGCGCCTAATGCTGTTGCCATTTAAGCTAGCTGTAAAATATCTGAGGCAATCACCATGATGAAGCGGTTGCCCTCAAACGCACAATGAAGTGTTTTGAGCAATAAAAATGGTCTGCAGTTTCCGCTTTTGAATATTAAAAAAGGAAAAAAGGAATTCAGCGGCAGCACAAATTGAAATATTTGACAGTCTTCCTTTGGCTTACCTCGGCTCACGTAGTGCATGTATTTAAGCCATCTTTGCTTGAGCCTAAGCCGGGGCACATGTGCTGCGGCATAAGCCTGGTCGTCGTCTCCTTAAACAAATTCATTTTAAATTAAGCCAAGGAAAGCAGCATTTTGTCATTGGGTAGAGCCTGGCTCAGCCATTTGTGTCATTTGTTGTGTATTCCATGGGCTTCCAAAATTTATGCTAAACACACAAAAATAGAATGTAAACACTTGAAATTGAATTTTAATAACAAAGCAAAGTAAAGGCAAAGGCACAGGCAAGGACACCGGCAAAGTCAAAAGCAAATCAAATGAAATATTTAATGAGACATTAATACGCAGCAAAGGCATTTCTAATTAATTCACAGTGTGCCTACAACATTTTGCCAGTTATAAATAAATATTTGGCAGTGGCACAAAGACACACGGCTGCCGGATGCCTGAGCAACAGAGGCGCACGCAAAGGTAAACTTCAGACCTGGGCTCCTTGCTAATATTTGAATACATATTAAAACCGAGGCGGCCTTCATTTTAAATGCAAATCAATTCAATTCAAGTACAAACAGCAAATACCAATAGCAAAATCAAGCAAATCAATATGTTCACATCCTGATCCTGATGGCAACAGGCTGTTGCTGTTCATCTTGCTTGAAATTGGCCAAGTGCTGTCAATTCTCTTTTACTCTTTCTCTTTTGACCTCGTTACAAAACTGCACCCTATAGACAAATTCAACCTGTATATATTTTTATATATAGTATAAGTATATCGATCTGGCAATTCATGCTACTTTATTAAATTAAAATGCCTTGCAGCCTCTGTGGGGTATACACAATGTGCAACTTTGACCTTTGCTGTTAGTATGTTTGTTTACCTTATAAATGTTTGAGAAAAGTTGCACACTATATGTATATGCTCGTCGAAACTTGGCATATCAATGAGAATATAAATTAACTAGCAATTTCAAACAGCGTTCTGCGGATTGCAGCTGCAATGAATATTTTTTCCAATAAATGCACGAACACTATAAATATTTTGTCAAAATTTAAGAAAGAAACTTTGACCTAGATTTTGACCCACTGGTGGTTCCTACATGTGTCTAAAAGTAGCTACTGCGATAGTCCTTTTATAACATCCTTAGAAGTTTTGAAGCCAAATTTTGAACCATTTGCATAAATTCAAACTTGTATGAACATTTCAGCCTCGCTGCGTTTATAGTAGTTGCTCCAAAATCGATCAGTCAGTCACTTACAACAAAGATTGTGATGCCTTGGATAACTATTAAATGATATCCAGATTTATTCAAACATAAGATTTGCAAAGATTAATATAGTTGAATAAAATCTTAGGAATAAAAGCTTAGGGGCAAAACTTTTCTGTTTTTCTTCAAAATCAACCCAAATTCGGTTTGTATCTGTTTGAGGACTCGCCACGCCCACTGTCCTCATCTGATCAAGAACATATAGCTACCATTTAAACGATTGTTCCAGAATGACTTTTCTGTTTTTCATCCAAATCAAACCAAATGCGGCTTTTATCCATTTAAGGCGGCCCCACGCCCGCCCACCAGATTTGATCTAGATCAGCTATACATTTACAATGTTAATAGTATATAAGCTTCGGCAAGCTGAAGCTAGTCTTCCTTTCTTGTTTTATCACTGCATTATTCATATGCAACAAACAATGCCCTTTCGCACTTTCATGTGTTTTCCCAGCAGCACTTTTGTTATGCTCTGCTTGTTTTAAAGCTTTCAAAATGTTCATTTCATATCCAAAAAGTCAAAAATGTATATAAAATAAATATTAAGATAGAAGTTAAACTCATCCCTTTCTCCCCTACAAAGGGCATGTGAAAGCTTGCCCCATGCAGTTGCCATTTTTCGATAAGCATACATAATGTAAAATGCAGCAGCTGAACACAAAAAGGGCTGCCAGTAGCATCAGCAGCAGCAGCAGCATCAGCAGGCAAACAATGTTCATACGAGTATATATATGCTATGCCAGCTACTATGTACTTTGTGTTACGTTTATTATGGTCTTATCCTGTGCAACGGGGGGGGCCAAACAATAAAGATATAATTTAGAGTATGTGAAATGCGGGTATTCAGCCACAGTAAAGACAACTTAAATTAATTGCCCCAGCATAGTAGTCGAAAGCAGCCACAATCACAATGACAACTAAATTGTCTGCCAAAATATATATGAATAGTACAGAAACATATATGCAAACATAGCAAGTCTTAGCAACAGTATTTCTCTCCCATTTTGCATACAAATTCTCTTTACTAATTGCTCAGTTGCATGAAAATGAAAATGAAAATTATATTTTATACATAACATTTATATCACAAGCAACTGTATCATTTTGTATAAATAAGTGCTTGAACATCATATATATGCAAACATATATATACACTCAGAGAAAATAGTTCTAAATAATGGTTAGCTTAAAGAAATATATTTATAGAAAGTAAAAGTCCCAAGGCTAAAGCAAAAAATGTATACAATTTTTTTCGGTCCTGTAAACATTTTTGATCCGATATTAATCGTTTTTGCTGTTGAACGATAGTTTTTATGAAAAGATTCTGAATTGTCCATAGCTTCTAGCTCAGCTTCAAATCAGAAGAATTTTGGGTATTGAAGCAGCTGACTTGAAGCTACTTGGATTCACATGAAAAAACGATTGAAATCGGGTTGAAAATGAGAAAAATAATCTAAAGTTAACTTATTCTTTGGTTTATTACCTATTGATATTTAGAATCGCCTGTATGAGAAGATTTGTACATATAAAGTAAAATACCTTATTTTCCTAGCTTCTCAGTTTCTAAAACAAAGGAAATGTTAACCAACATTATTGGTTTGCTTGCTTAAAAAAGTAAATAAAACTGGCAGTGCTTCGGAGTGCTTCATCAAGAATGTCTCAATGATTAACAATTCATCAATTATAAGCAACCCCTCTGGCTATTGGCACTGAATTTCCACTGTATTTCTTGTCCATCTTCAGCCGTCAGCTAGCAATGCTAACAACTCCAACCATCAGTGTTCACCTTACTTCATCAGCAAATTGGTTCAGAAATCGAAATCGCTACCGATGGTCAAATTGTTCAGTTTCTCGTTATACCATTCGCAACCCAAAGAAGGAAACTTTTCCCACCATATGATTTAATATAAATATTACTCATATTTTAATTTTTTTGATTTTATTCAAGTGTATTCATGTTTCTGAGCGCTTTATAACGAAATCCAAAACATGTGCAGACGTGCACAACTTGTAATTGTTTATTAGCAGCCGAGCGCAATTGGGCCTCCTCTGTCTTCCATTTGATTACAGCTTTTGTCAAATCGCAAACACACGAGGATGTAGATGAGCAGCCACTTAAGAAACTGCCACAAGTATTTCACTCATGTGTAGAGCAGCTACTGAAACTGAAACTGAGACTGAATGTGAATGAATGGCAAATAAGCTGAGCAGGAATTTAAGCGCAGGACAAGACATGACATTTGTGTCCACTCAGAAACTCATGCAATATTTATATAACAAGAATTGAAGCGAGTGCAAGAGAAGCGAAAATAAAGAAAGCAAAAGGCAGACGACAAACGACAATTTCTGCCCTTTGATATGCAAGTTGTAGAAAAAGGAAAAGAAAAAGAAGGAGCACTTTTCACTGTTAAATTAAAGCAAGAATCGCCGAGCTACTCGCATTGTAGTGGAATATGAAGCTGGCTGTGGCCAGCTGAAAAAGTGCCTCAACAACAACGCTTTAATTTAAAGCATGAATTGCACAATGAATAACTGACAATGAGAGGGAGGCGAAGGGAAAGAACGGACATGCCCGCCCACTAATTTATGCATGCCTGGTAGTTTATGCATTTCAAAACTCCGTCCCCCCCTCCCTAGTTGCATGCAAACCGTTTATAGAGCTGCTCATATTTCGTGGCACGAGCTCAAAAAGTGGGACATAAATTTAGTTAAATTTTCAAATAATTTAATATAGCTAAAAGGGGAAATATAAATAACCAGCAAGTAAACGATATCTAGCACAGCAACCACCTCAACCACAAATTCCGCTTGGCCCAAGTACGCCCAAACAATAGGGCGTAACTTTCACTGCAGTATACATTTTAGAGCAGCAGTCCATAGATTTCACTACAAAAATTTAATGAAAATCTTCAATCGATCTCCAACTGACAATTCATAATTAATTAGAAAATTTAATTTGTCATTGGATTGGGATTCTTTTGAACATCGAAATTATTGTGTGTTGGGAGGCCATCCAGGAGCCAAAGAAAATGTAGAATATTGGCAGCTTCCGCTAGCAGGACTTGGAAATTAATTTTGATTATAGACGTTTCAAGAAAGCGATGAAATGAAATAATGAAATTTAACTAAATTTTTTTAAGTTAACTTGAAAATGGCCTGAGATTTGCATCATGCTTTACTTTCATTGAAAGTGAGCGGGCAACTCCTCGTTCTTTTTTCCGTCTTCGCGATTCTTGTCGCTCGTTATGCGGCTGCGCCCCTCGGCCGATTGGGAGCTCATAGCCTGGGCTTCGCTCGTAGCAAGCCCCGTGGCTTGGTATCGTGGGTCCACTTGAACGTGCAACGCATTGTACATCAACGTCCCGATAAAATCCACACACGCACTCATCTCTCCGCCAGAGTTTAATCTTGCAGTTTTGCAGCAAAGCTCCGCAATGTTCATTCATTTGCATTTGCGTTGTGGGATGTGGAGCTAGAGCCAACAGCAACAGCTTGATGCTTTAAGTTCATAACTACAGATGCGTATGCGTAGCTTAAAGCCTCGGACTTGCTAAGCTGCTTATTCGCAAATGTATGTATGTACGTATGTATGTGTGTGTGTAAGCGAGGGTGTGGGCGAATGCGTGTTGATTGGGACTATTTGGTACCAACATAAATATGTATTATCTGAAGGTAAACGTAGTCATTGTTCTCTATTGTTTGGCACGTTTCGCATATATCGTTTTATCTTCATTGACTGCCAAAACAAAGACACACACATACACACATAGTTGACTAACAAAAAGCAACAAGGCAGAAAACAGTAAAACAGGAAGCTGACTATTGACAGGAATTCAAAGGATAGTAAACAAGCTCTGATGGCAGTGATGATGGTGCAGTGGAAAGACATTCAATTTTTAAGTTTGTTGAGCTTGACTTAAGTGCAAGTTTTAATAGAGAAAGTTGTTAATATAAATAAAAGTATTAGCTATAAACAAATTGTGAAAAAATAAAGAAAATTAAAAAAATAATAATAATTTATTTGAAATATTTAAAAGTAAAAGGTTAAAACTAAAATTTATCTCTCTTCTTGGCCTACCGAACCAGAATATATTAAAAGCAAAATTACTTAAATTTCACCAATCCAATTGCGTTCTAATCTCTTCCACCCCAAGACATACATATAAGAATAAATTTCAAATGAGAATCACATTCTTATCTCATAGAATCCTTAAAGAAAACAATGATTCCCAAGCAGAACTTTTTACTTTGCATAAGCCATAAGTTAAGCAATGAACTCACATTATTTATACATTTCACCGGATTAGCCATCTCGCACATCGCTTGCTAAACTTGATTACCTTTCACACCCGAGGTGTCCAGGTGTTGAATGTGTAAACAACTCGGCTAATGCTTAACCCATATCCTATTCCCAAATGCCTCCCTCAACTGCCAGCTTCAATACATGACCATGACAATTATAATGCTCCATGTCTGTCTGGGCCGTCGACGTCGCCTGCGTTTCACAATGCCAGACTGTTTGGTTCGCACATTTACCAAATTAACCTGGGTTAGTTTAAGCAGCTTGCGTGTTTGACAGTCATCTACACATGGTGGCCCACCGCCAGACAATCCCGCACCTGCGTCCTTAACCACACTGTCAAATGCTGTAGCTGTAACCGTAGCATATCTATAGGCGCTAAACAAATACACATTGCCGGTATGTTATCTCTCGTGTGTCACGTTCCCAGCCCAAAAACATCCGCTGCTGCGACTGGCATGTATCGCTTTAGCATGGAAATGACTTCATTTTTGGTTGCCCAAAATATATGTATATATGCATGTGCTTTTTTGTATATGTATTTGTGACCTTTATACATTCAAGAGAAATCTGTTTATTTACATTGAACAATCAAATGGTTATTATTTGATGTTTGCATATGATAATATATTCGATTCAATTTCAGTTTTAATAGACACTCGCAGGTCGCATTAAATTCAATTGGCAGCCATATAATAATTGTTTATTTAATATGGAAATGCTGGCTATAGTCGTGCACTGAGAGAAAATAAATATTAACTTTTAATTCATTTAGAAAAACATTTCAAATTAGTTTTAAATTTCACTACTCATATGCTCAGTATCTCATATGACCTCCATTTGGTTATCAGAAAATGTAATTTGTAATTCTCTACTTCCTGTGTATCACCATGGATATACCTAACTATATCTAGCAGAATTCAACTGCAACCATTACCAATTACGGCTATATTATGCCAATTTGGCCTTTCCTCTTGTGGCAATTTAAAGTGTAACCATAGCTTGGTAGCCGTATACTGCAGCTGCAACTGCCACTGTAGCTGCATATGATTCCTCTAACATTTGACTCCACCTGCTTCACGTGTGCTGTCAACTGTTGTTAGCAGGCACTCGGTGGCCATAATGTGTGTGCGAACGATGGCAACAGCACAAGTGGAAGACTATAGCATACTTTTCAGCTTCAGCTGCTGCCAAGTGTAAAGCTTGCTCACATTTTGCGGTTGTAGTTGTTCTCGTACGGCGTACTTTTCAAAATGGCAACTGCTGCCATCTTGCCACCTTTCGTTCCCATTATCAACCCACTCCCTTGCGGTAACCAACGTAAAAACCAAGAAGCTGATAATGATGATGACTCAACATTTGCTAAATCAATTTCGTCCCACGCGTTTGGGCATGTGCGTGTTTGGGTTTGTATTTTTGTGGGCGTGACATTTGTGAGCATAAAGTTGAATTAGCTCACAGGCATAACGATAGCATAATATGTTCGGCTTTGAAATCGCATTAGTTTAAAAGGTTGGCAATTTGAACTTATAGAAATTTTCAGTATTTTGAGAGCATTTAAATTGGTTTAATATGAGAAGTTAACGAGCATAAGGTGATAAATGGTTAACTAAGTTAACTCAGCCAACAACATAGTCTAATTTTAGCAAGATATACTTTAGTCAGCAATCTATCCACCAAAGCCTTCAGTCATTTTTCTTAGCTATAACTTCTTCATTTAACCAAAGTGTTTCATTGTTCAAGTTCGAAATTATATAAGCAAAATAACTTGTAGCGCAGTTTATATAGTTTTGTTGAATTTTTGTACCATAAGCAAGGGCAAGAGGCAAAAACCCCTACAACTCGGGTTTCACCATAAATTTGACTAATATTAATATCGATGATATTGAACCCCCCCTTGCATACATTAGCATAGAAAACAGTATAAACATGCTCTCTGCCAAAGCTGCTCGAAACGTTTGCAGGCAGTCCAAATTGTCCCTAGCCGCGCGGTTCACTGTTGTCATTGCGTTAGCTGACATCCAGATCGCTACAGTGTCCCCAATTGCATGTAAATAATATGGGGGTCTGACGACTTACTGTCCAGTTTCTATCTTTGAGTATATCCGACAGGTTTTCATAACACCAAAGGTTGGAAGTGGAACTCAGCTACTGCCTAAAACTTGGTGCAATACATTTGCTTTGTTGGAACGAAAAATGTTTGATGGAAGTATTGGGCCTAATGCCTAATTCATCGGATACGACAGTATTTAGTCCCGTCATATATTTTACGACCGAAACATATACTATTACACATATTGAAAAAATACTTTATTTTTTTATGTTAGTCATATAATACTCAGAGCGATAACTTTTCAAAGCATCCTTGAATCTCAAATTTATTGTTTTCAATATTGACAGACTGACAATCTTTTTCAAAATTGATGCTTTTTGCTTACATACATACATACATGCACACATACATATGTATTTCTGTTCTGCTTGCTTGGGGCCTGTGTCAAATGAAGCAGATAAAACTGCTGCCTGCTTTCAGGCGTTGCCACTAATGAGCCGCAACTGACGTTTGCTTTTGATTATACTCTAGGCTTGTTTGGTTAATTATGCGCGCTGAACGGGCGATTCTCATTACCACATCATCATTTGTGACATCACTATGACTTTGGATCGTCGCTGCCCTAAAAATGTTTGTGAATTCCAGTTTTACATTATTTGCATTTTCCGCTGAGCTGTTCGCCAAACAAACCCCTCTTACTCGCCCTGCAACAGAGTGCGGATTGAAAAAACTAGCACAGTTATTGCCACACAATCTCGATGAGCAAATATTTGCTATGTGGACAAAAAGTACTCGTACATACACCAGAAAGTTATATTATATAAGAATTTTGTTGGTGTTGATTTCAGGAAGCATTGAATTAAAAATTAACAAAACAATAAAAAAGAATGGAAGCTTTTAGTTGCGAGGGTATGACAAAAAGTTAGTAGAAATACGCTTGATTTCGATAGAAGCTCATTAAAGGCTCTATTTCAGCGATAGCCTCCCTTTTCTCACACTTGTCTTTCTATCGTCTTCTTCGCATTTTTCTTTCCAGCAGAATGTTGCTGTGCTGTTTACTCATTTGATTTCGTCCCATGATATCGTCCAATTAGGTCTAATCTTCTCTTCTCAAACTGCATCTTTTATTATAAAAAATGTCTGTCACTATTCGATATTACTATACTGTACAAATTTCAATGAGAATGGTCATAAAGGGCATAAGGCAAGCATACATATAGAAAAACAGACAGACAAGTACAAACTGTGTTATAATATAGAATTAACTGATATACCATCGTATTTACGCTTCACTTAAGCGACTGAATGCCTCAGGCTTTTAAAGGCGATATATAATTTTACTTGAAAAATGTACGAAGATGTGGCGAGATAATATATGCAAGTGAAATCAGAATTAAGGCCAGGAATTTCCATAATAAATTTATAAAAAAAAAATGGCAAGGGACATAATAAATGTACATAGAGCGCTATTTGCCATTTGTCCTGGACCAAACATTAAGACGGCAACGGCCATTTAAGCAGCTGAATGCCAATTGAACACAAAAACACACACGCGCGCACACATATATGGGATGGAAACGCAGCAAATAAGCAGAAAGTAGACGACATTGCAAAATATGAAATATGATGTCAGGTTCCTAAGGTGGTGGTGGTGTATCCTCTCAATGGGTATAAATAGTTTGATTTACTGCTCCGCCGGCTCTTGCAACAGCAGCAGAAGCGGCAGCAAAAACTAGACACTGGAAAAATGCTACGCAAAAACGTCCAAGGACATTGAAGCCCTTCCTCTTTATATGAAAGTGTGGAAAGAAGCTCTACTGCGTGCCTGTTCTGGGACTGGCATCCATGTGTGTTGATAGAGAGTGCTTCTCGATCAATTATGTTGTTTTAGTCCCTACAGCTGCCATGTAAACAAGACCAGAACGTGCCATTAATTAGTTTCGCGAAAAACATCACAGTTGGACTGGAATTGAAATGAAAATAAAGATGAACTTAGAAGATAACAAAAATGACAAGAATGGCTTATGGTTACTTTATGGCCACGTGCAGCAGCAATTTCTGGCTTAGGTAATAAGATGAATCAAACAGTAGATATAATAGAAATAATGTTGGCTTTTTTGATAGTTTTAATTAAATTTATAAAAAAATAATAAATATTTTCCTGGGTTTGATTAAGCCTTCTTTTTTATTCACTAATCTGAATTTTACACGAAAAATAATAAAATTTTGTATGTAAGAATGTTGACATTAAGCTAACTATATTTTCGTATTCTTCTTAGCAAACCTTTTTCATTGATAACCATATTATGGGGGTGTGTAAAAAATAAATGGTGCGCCATCTTTGGTAGACCGCCATATTATATATAGAATGATGCATTGTCATTCAAAGTAACCGTGTATGTAAAATTTCAGAGCGATTTGTGGATAACATTCAGTTTTCAGATTTGTCCCATACAAACATACATACATACAAGGGCGTAGCGAGCTTTATCCGAAGGGGGGCACCATCAATATCTCTACCATTAGTCAACTTTATAAAGAATAAAGAATTTATACTGAATTTCGGGTTGTACCATAAACACCAAAATGAAGCCTTTATTTGAACTAATCGTTTTCTTATAGTGCTCCAATCTGGTCGATTATGTTATAATGGGGTTTGCCAATCTGTAAACATTTGTGTGCCTTTGTACGAGGATTCAGGAAAAGTTTAATGGCTTTTTTTTTTTTGAGGGGATTGTGAAGATTAAACAAAAGAGCCAGTTGCTCGCTGCGACTTTTGCAACCGTCGCTATTTCAATATTTAATTTGCCTAATTGTTCTTATATGAAAATGTCAAAGTCTCTAGAGTTTTCTATGACAGCCCCAATTATTAGATTACTGCAGTAAGAAGCTGGTGAAAGTTACAGCACCATAGCCTTAACATTTATAAAAGGGTTTATATAGACCCTGTTCTTTCTAGTCGTCTTACCATGATAATTTTGAATCGCAATATATAGGCTATAAAGGAATTATGATTTTTACATATATGCAATCATATAATCTCGCTATTTAACACTTTAGTTCTCTTAAGTTCTCTAAAGGAATGGAAGCCGATATGACAAGGCACTTAGGTTATCTTCATACTAGTTAAAGCAGGGCTTGCCAGTCATAGCCACAGATCGCATGTGTAGCTGTTTAGAGCATTAGAGCAAGTGTTCCCTGATCTAGTCATGATCCTTATAAGTAGTTGTAGTTTCATACTAACTTTAACAGGATCGTCCGAAAAATGGTCAAATCATTAACTTTGTGTTACTCCTCATATACTCTCCCGTCTCTCTGTAGGATGGCCACAATGTATTTAACAACCTGGTGCCAAGGAAATAAAAGCTTAAACTGGCCAACTATTAGCTAGAAAAATGACCATGAAAATGATAGCCAATGAGTTGGCGCCTGTGCTCCATTACCCCCACATACGCAGTATATATGAAACATTGGCTGACTTTTACAACTCAGTAAAATCGCATTAAACCGGCAATTTACGCACACACGGATGTTAAACTTTCTTGCGAACGAGCTGTGGCTTGGCTCTGGTTCCCGTGTTGGTGGTGATTTGGCAGCCTGGCAGCTTGGTTGTCATTTATGACGTGCCAAAATGTAAAATATCCGAAATCATATAGCCATAAAATCCCACATATTAAGGGCCATAAAATTACGTACATTGCTGAAAACTTGAGTCCAAGAGGAGGCACACACTGGCAGGAATTTTCACACTTACTCGTTTATGTACTGCATTTATTGTTGGGCTGTTTGATTTCCTTTTCTTTTTCGGTTTCCGTTTTTCATTTATGGAAAACTAAGTTAGCTTGCATACACAGTTATGTATACCAGTGTAGTATGTATGTATATGGGGTGAGTGTATGTATAATATAACATTATCGCAAATATCGACAATTTTTAATGTGTAGTCTCAATAATGATCTCGTGCGTATCCAGATCGGGCACCGAAAACTTCATCGGCAAATAGTCATCGGGCTGCATATGCGACATTTGATTAACCTCAAGCTGGGCACGTTCATGGTCCTCATGGCACTTGCCCTCATGCTTTTCGTAGTCTGCAAAAGTCTCGAAAATATTCCGACACACCATGCACTCGAAGAAACTCCTGGAAATGGTCAGGTTCGTTTGAATTCAGTTAATGGTTACTTTAAAAGATTCAAATACTTACGGTTTCTGTTCGGTCTCGAGCCGCTCCCGCGCCAAATCGCTTGCCTGTCGTATAGCTCTGGGCACGTCCACATCGACGCCCTCCTTGATGTGCGACTGCAGATGGCGTTTGAAGTTGGACAGCTGGGTAAACCCTTTTTCACAGTAGTTGCACTGATAGGGCTTGGCATTGAGATGGCCCAGCTTATGCTTCTTGAGGTTTACCAGCTGAGAAAAGTAACGGCCACAACGCTGGCAGCGGAACGGCTTCTCGCCGGTGTGTGTCATTTTGTGGCGCTTCATGTTGCTCTGCTGGGTGAACGATTTGTTACAAAAATTGCACTGATACGGACGTTCGCCACTGTGGACGGCATAGTGCCGCTGCAGATTGACGGCCTGGGCGAAGGCCTTGGTGCATATGTTGCACACAAAGGGCCGCACATCGTTGTGCACTTTCATGTGGCGGTCCAGGTTGCCGCTGTTGCAGAAGCTCTTCGCACACAACTTGCATTCATAGGTAGTTTTGTTGTGGTTGTGCACCTCCTGGCGATGTAATGTCTGGTCTCGTTTGCTCTTGAACGTCTGCATGCATGTGGAAGAGTAAAGTTGTCTTAGTTTTATGCAAAATATCCAACAGAAACACACTTACTCGGTCACAACGTTTGCAGCTAAACTGATGGACCACGGTGTCTGCAAATTCTACCTCGACGCCTGCCATTACGCTCCGCTACAACATCGAATCGATGCGGGTGTGTGTGCTAAATAGTTAATAACAATAATTAACAAGGCTGGGCGCAGTACAACTTTCTGAAAACTTACTTTTAATAGTTAATTGTTCTCGCGTCTCCAAAAAAAAGTCATATGGTGTTAATGTAGTGTGGCCGTATTCTACGCTGCGATATATCGATTACACGATATAATTTGAATATGACAATATTAATTTCACAATTGATTCAACGATTTAATAAATTACAAATAATTGTCTTATAACAATAATAATTTTATTTATTTAACGCATTGTAGCCAAATAGCAATATGGCAATCGAAAGCAACGATATTTGACGGAAATATCGACTCAATACAAGCTGCCAGAACATCGTTATTATAAAAATTATCCGTGAATTTGAATTTTCTTGAGTGTTAAGAAATAAAAGCACTTATATTTTAATTTATTAATGACAGGATTATATATTTCTGTGATTTTATTATTCAGTCTCGTAGCGAAATTTATCAAACATCAACCATCGATAGCTGCTAATAATAATCGATTATGATAGAAACTTCATCGCTAGTGTTGGATAACGCGCGACACCTAATGTCGTGTTGAGCAACAATGAAACTATTAGTTTATTAGACTCTGCCTAAATGCAGATTAAAAGTTAACTATTATCCAAGTCTGAAGAAACTACAGCCAAAGGATTAACATCGTTAGACGGCTGGAACGAACTGCCAACGCAGCAAAGAACCTCAACTTGTTGCCGTTCCTGTGTATGAGTGAATCCCCTGAGTCCAAGCACAAGCACAATGGCCACCTACTCCAATCCGCACTGGCTACTGTCCCACATACGCAATTCTTTCATCTCCACGGACGACACCGCCATGTGTGAGACCGTGATGCTGAGCGATGATATGCCTAAGCACTATCTGAAGAAATATATTGCCGTCCATGCACAGGCTGCAGGACCGGGTGCGCAGCAGCGGAAGCCGCTGGGTAAGAACACGGATAGTAGCACACCGACACCGCGGCCGCCGCTCCAACATATGATGGCTCCTAGAAATGTTGATCCGCCCCTACGAGACATAGACTTTATCTGCTATCCGGGCCTGGATCTGAGCGATGACGAAGACCTGGACACGTCCACGCATTCATTTGACATCCAAATGTATCCCGAGGTGGGCGCTCATCGGTTTCGCTCAAACACAGCCCAAAAATTGGAGAAACTGGACATCGCCAAGCGAAAGGCAGCGCGAATCAAGACCATCAACTACAACGGTGAGGTGTTGCCACCCGAGAGCAAGGATTTCTTTGTGCGCAAGGAGGTGCCCGAAAGTACAGGTAAAAATAAAACCGCAAAGCCGCCAACAGCAGAGAATGCAGAAAAAGACAAGAATAACGACACGACCAGTGATAAAAAGAGCAGCGAGGACGAACTCTCCGACGAGGGTGTGCAAAGCATGCTGACGGCGCAGCTGGCCAAGAGCCCCAAGCAGACACAGAATCGTTTTATAGAGTACGCCCGATTCGATGGCACCTCCCAGGTGGGAATGCAGACGAAGCGCATCAATGTGTATCTGAATATGCTACCAGAGCCGGATCGCAACTATCCGTTGAAGATTTGTGCGCTCTCCACTGCCAAGATCTTTGAAGTGATTGGTCTGGTGTGCTACAAAACAACCATACAGTATCCGGACGTGACGCTCAAATCAGTGCAGCACTACGCCCTTTATATGACCGAGGACAACGACGACATGGAGGACTTTCCGCCGCTAGACAATCGTGAGCCTTGTTCTAAGTTTGGGTTCTCCCATCTTACACTGGCAGAACGACGTCCCCTGGCGCCGGTCACTCGGATCGACTACCACGGTCAATTCGGCACCAAGTCCATGACCTCCGAGGAGGACAAGGCCGCTCTGGCGGATGCAGCCGTTCATGCGCTGCAAAATATCAATCTGAATGGTGATCTAAACGATCCCGGAGGTGGAGACACAGGGGACGACCAGGTGGAAGAGTACGAGAAGCGGTTGCTCAATCACAACGACATGCTGGAAGCGCCCATGCATCGCACCTTCCGTGTGAGCATCATCGACAAGCGTGTCTTTAAGTGCGACGTCATCCTGGGTGTCTCCGGCGAGAGGATCGAGATCGACCAGCATAAAAACAACAAGTTTTGGGTACAGAAGAAATCCCTCTGCATTCCCATTGAGTTAGTGGCGCACTGCGAGATCCTGGAACGTAGGCAGCTAAAGGCAATGCTGCGCATCTGGCGAAAATCCAACGCGTCCTCATCCAGCATGTCCACAGCCTGCACATCGGCTCCAATTACTACCAGCGTCACGAGCCTCTACACGGGCAACGGCAGCCCAAATGCTGCCGTCGCCCACTCCCCCGGCAGTCCTGACCAATATGGCACAAGCAGCTTCTTCAGCGGCAGCAGTCACCCATCGAACATTCGCTTCAGACACCATGACTTCGGCACGGATGTCCACACGGCGGAGCAGATACATAATAAGCTCAACTGCATCCTGGAGATGCGTTCCAGCGAAATTCGGCGTGAGTTCCTCCATCAGCGCGAACGCAAACTTGAGAAGCAGCTGCCCAAGAAAAAACTGAAGTTTTTCTAGGACGTTGTCCGTATGCTGTTCCCAGCTGTTAGAAGAAGTGCTTAGCACTTTGTCGCCAGCCAAGCCTCCAGGTGGGTATGGGCATGAGCAGCAGGGGGAGGAGCATACGTTATATTAGTTGCTAACTAAAGAATGTGTTACACATGTTTAAATAGCTCATAAGTATTTATTGAAACAAACAAACACACACACAAACTTAACTGAAAAAAACAATCCTAAATGCAAAAATAAACAACTGAATCAAAGTTCACATCCACAGCATTTGATAGTAACCGGAAAATGGAAAGCTTATTGGGGGAATCGATTAACGCCTATAGCTATTTGATACGTATATGCCACCTATATGATATAGCCCGATTAGGGCGAAGTCAATATATTTTAGCGGTTCATGTAAAAGGGAATTTTCCTCAATTCTAACTAAATAATTGCTGTAGGTCCCCACTTGAGCAAGCACATTCCCACAGAATACCCGCGTCACATTGTTAAAATAACGATCAGTCCAGGAACACCTCGAAATGTGATCCGGTTGTGACGATTTTGTGCACAACATCCGCCTGAACTTTTCAAAGAAAAGAATAGTGGCTCCTCTTTACTATCTTTTTGGCAGAAATGTAGAGAAGATTTGCAATCGATTTTCTGGTGATAGGCTCTCACCCTATATGATATCCTATTTAAGTGGATTGTAGATATTGCAATTATATAATGTAATAAGTAGTTTCAATTCCATCTGGCCAGATTTAAACCAATTACCAGTTTGGTGCAATAAGAAAAATTTGTAAAAGTTTCATATCCAAAATCTAAAAGCTAAGATACAGATAAACGGTTAATCTGACGTGTCTATATATCAGTGGTAGGAAAGCTCCTATCTTTTCAGTAGCGTTCGCCAAGCTAATATCTACGTATAGCTCTTCGTTTGGCTTCGGCAATCCGCAAACATGCAAACAAAACGTCACCCAAAGTATCTGTTTCTAAGCACGTAAATGCAAACTGTGATCGTATTTTGAACCGATCACTGGTGTACAGGATTAAGGTCGGCAACTACACAAAAATTAAATGGATTCGCCAAAGCATTTTCGTCTGTTGCTTTTCAGTGCAAAGCGTTAGCTGCGTGTCGGTTTCTTCGCTATATTATAAATAAATTAATAATCCTGATTAAGTCTATAAGAGGATCCTTAATAATTTTTAAAGTAATAATAATAACAAGGCATATTTTTAGTTTCAAAAATTCTGTAAATTAAAAACGAGCTGTTCCTGCTGCATAGCGCCGCTCATCGAATTTCAACTAAATGAATTAATTTGAATTATATTTCAATTCAGCTTTCAAAGTTCAACGTTGAAATTGCGATAGAAATGACAACATACATTGACACTGAAAGTTTGCCTTCAGCCACAGCCTTTATTGCTTTCGCTGTATCTCCCTCTCTCCTCTCTCTCTCTATGTCTCTATCAAATCCGACGACTTCCGCATTTTGTATTGTGTTTGCGCGATTTTGGTGCGTTTTGCTAGCGTTTTTTCGCGGGCATTTTTATTTCCGTTCGGCGCTTGGCGCTCGCTCTCGCTCTGGCTGACATTGCAACTTGCTGTAATTGTAATCAAAGTGCAATTAATCTAAATGAAAAACACCAGACGCTGCCGGGCCGGGTATAACGGTTGTTGTTGTTGTTGTTGTTAATATTATTTTCATTGTATTTCTAAGTCGTTTGATTTGTGTTTGTATTTATTTATAGTTTTACAATGTCAGCAAAGTCGATGCTGATGTCGATGTCAATGAATGTCTGAGGTTGCAAATTCATATTAACAGCTGTTTTTAGCAAAGAGTAAATATGCCGTTAGAGCTTACAATAGAATAGCAAAAACAACAACAGCAATAACAATTATTGTCTGCAAGTCATGCAATTTGTATTATTCTAAGGCCAAGGACTGCGTTCAGAAAATCACGCCAAAAAATCGCGACTAGAGAACAACGATTGACATTTGAGGTCGAGCGCGATGGCAAAGCTAATGATCATCATTATTGGTGATAATGATAATGACGATGATGATGCTAGGCGTAACCAAATAAAGGCAACAAATAACATTTGTGAACAATCAAAACTTCCAACGAAATGCTTTATATACTTGTGAATCATTATATAAAACAAGAAAGGAAGGTTAGCTTCGACTTGCCAAAGCTTATATAGCATTCACATTTCAAATATATAAAAACGGTGTAATATAACTAAACATTTCTTACACTTATTTCGTTCATAGCTTCACGTAGCAACTGCAAGACGCGATATTTAGGGCTCATTCGGCAAGAACAATGGACAGCAGTATTTTGGAATTTACTTCTTTACCTCTCGAACAAGCGGTTTTTCTCGAGATTGTCAAGGCGCTATTGCATGCCGTACACGTTCCACACCACGATATGAAGGGCAAATTGGTGACTTTGCCGTCCAAATTGAATCCAATCCAATTTTAAACTCAATCAGCGTGCATATATAAAGAGCATCTGGTGGCTCTTAAGTCTTTTGAGATCTCGGAGTTGAAACACACGAACGGTCAGACAGACGGACGGACATAGCTTTATCGAATTCCTTAGTCATGCTGATCAGGAATATATATACTAAATATGGTCAGATATGCAAACTTCATGACAAAATCCGTGTACATTCAAATTTTTTGTGAATGGTATAAAAATAGCTGTGAATAACAAAGTCAAGTTTGGAGCAAACTTGAAAATTTATGTGTTATGATAATAAGACCACACTTCCAAATGAATAATAGTTGATGAAGCAGATTTATTAAAACATATTTTGAATGAAAGTGAAACATGAATGATTCTAATATCACATAATATCACATACAAATATATAATTTTCAGAAGTATTTGCTAGCTTTGGCAAACATATGGCCAAAATTAAGAAAATTCATCTCTATCTCAAACATTTTCTTCTTATGCAGCTGCCTCTACGTCGAGGGAATAATTGTGTGCTGCTAACGTTAAACCTTTTCATTTTCAATTTCATGCATGTAAATGATAAAATAACAAATAAACTATATATACATATAGTTGACTCTGTGACTCTCACACCTAACATTTTCAGAGTTCAAATGATTTATGCGTAAATCAAATAGCCTTGACAGAAACTGCAAATAGCCAACAATACTCGTACTCGAACAGATACAGAAACAGATACAGAAATTCAACCTCAATCTCAAACCCATTGCTCTTTTAAGCTTCGCATGCAATTTGTCAAATGTTTGGCTATTTGGTTTGTGGCACATTTTGAATAGAATTTATTATCGGCAAGTGTGGCCGACGAGAAGGCGACAAATTACCTTCAATTTTTGTTATTTCATTTGTTTCATTTATTTGTTAATGAACTAATTTTCGTTGTTGTGTAGAACATTTCGCTCTAGGTCTTGGTTTGAGATTGTTTATCAGCTAATTTACCTAAGTGTGCCCGAGCATGACATGTAGGCCTAGGCTTGTGTGGGTCTCTTTTTTTTTTTTTTGAGTTTATAACAAGGATGTGAGATTACAGCTGAACGAGACAATTGTCATTGCAGTTGTTGTTGTTGTTGTTGTTGTTATACAAAGCTCATTGAAAGTCAATAAATGCATTAAAAATTAATTAAAAATACAACAGCAATGACCTTGACATTGAAATCGATTGACAGACAGAGAGACTATAGCAACAACAACAACATAAAAGTTCACATATGTATATTTAACCTAGTAGTACATACATACATATGTATGAAAGCAGCCAGTGTTTGGAGGCGAGGCGCTGGGAGAGCACTTTAAAGGTGGGCGGGGCAAGAAGCTTGGCACGCATGTGAGCGGATTTTCACTACCAACGCTGCAAATTTGCAAAAACAACAACAACAAAAAGTGAGCGGTCGCCGTTGTCAATTTATCAATTGCATAAAATAATAGGCCTAGGCGCATAATTTAATGTCGCCTTTGCTTTTTGTGAAGGCCAAAGCTGGGTAGATTTCGCTCGTTTTTTGTTTTTTTTTGTTATTCTAAGTGTGTGTTATATAGCATATATATGCAGATTAATCACGATGCAGCCGCAGTAACCAAAGCCACTCATAAAGCATTGTTGTGCATGTGTCACGCAACTGGACATTCGAATTATTTGTATGATTCCGATGCTACCGATATGACTATCACCAGAATCAGTTCAACAGTTCAACATACATACATGCTTGCTTTGGTGCTGTACAAAAAAAAAGTCATCTCAAGACTACTACAATCCAGCGTCATGTTACTCTACTTTGAGAGTGTTTTGTTTGCGATGAAAATGAAAAGTTGAGCGTATAAGGGATGTCATGGAAATATATCAAATATAATATATATATGTCGCTCAGTTAAAATTCCATGGAGGTAAAGCGAAAAATATCTAGAAATATGTACACTAAGAAAACAAATCGTTCAAAATCACTACAAAATCAATATTTTCGTTCTCAATAATGCGGTAATCCCCGTAATCTATTTCAGATCGGGCTTTTATTCTCAATTCTCGAACGCTATGAGATCGAACGTTTTGGAACTTCAATTCAATTCAAGAACGCTTTCGAGCTTCAGCATTCTGAAAAACGAAAAAGATGTTCTCATTTTCATAAAAAATGTTGAACAGAATCATGAACGCTGTTAATAAATATGGCCAACAACGACATGCTGCAAATTCAACCAAAATTTGACTGATTTTGGAAGGTCGTTTTCTCTTTGTTTGAAAGAACATTCTATTTTTCTTTACAAAACAGAATAATCTCTTTTCTATCTTTTGTCTGTTCAGTAAAAATAACATAAAGTACCAAATTATTGCTTGATTTATTAAAGAAATATTCCTTCTATCAAAATTGGAAACCTATTTTTAAGTCGATTTAGCATATACACAGTTTGGAGGTAAATCTTAAAGTTGACTGCGCTATCCTTTTGCTGAAACATAAATGGTGTTAAATAACCAATTCTTTAGCTTTAATTAAAATCTATTAAATATTTTGTTGCAGAAATATTAGGCAGCAGAAATATTATTCTGTTCTGGGTGTTTGTTCTAGATACAGCCTGAAGTTAATGACCCGAAAACCAGAACAGCAAAATAACCAGAACTGATGGGCTCATTGACTCTGCATCTAAGATCGCAACTCTAACCTAAATATATTATATAAGCCAATCTAATTTAATAAATTCAATGAAGATTCAAAAGATATATTCTACACACATTCATTCAATCACAAGCTAATTGATAATTGGTATTAGTATTATATCAGACTTCTCTTCCGTCGTTTACAAGTTCATTAAATTTTATTTTCATTTACATTATTGACATCTTTCAAATATTTCCAAATACTTCCGTTCCGTTTATAAAGGCACGCAACAATTTCGCTTGCAATTAGAATTTTAATAGCTTTATAACAGAACAAACAAACACCTTCGATGTCGGCAAGCTTTTATAATAATAATGATTTTCCTACATATTTTTCCTCACCGTAATTAACGTGCCTAAAATACTCTAAAACAAAAATATGTTAACTATAATTGAAACATTATCATTCAATGCATATTAATATTGCTGATTTTCAGCCACAGTTTCCATTCTGATTATTACGCAACATTGTGGTGCATATATATATATATATATACATTTTTGTTCACTAACAAAGTACGGGCGGTAAATGTTAACTGTTAACAGCTTGAAGTGCTTTTCCAAATGTGCCTTACATTATTTGCCATGTAGTTTTCATTATGACCATAAAATTGTGCACATACCAAGACCAACCCACACACACGGGGGGCTCAGCCAAAGTCATAGCCAAAGCCTCAGTCTCTGCCAGTGCGTTCACGCACCAAAAGATCAAGTCTGTGGTGAGGCTTAGGCATAGATTCAGACAGTTTTGGCCATTCACAAAACGTTTGGCGTTCTGAAAATGTGATTTTAATTGCACAACAATTTCGATATTTGGGCCTTGCGACCCAGCAGCACCAAGCCCAGAGGCCTAGAGTTTTCAGTTTGAGTTTTGGGTTCTCGCCTTTGGACATTTATAACCCAGTTCTGTCGCCAGCAATTGAGAGACGGAGAGCTGGATGGAGGGAGAGAGATATAGACAACATAAATGTATGCCGAACTTTAATTAAAAAGCATGCGTTAAAAATAAATAAAAGTTATGCTTTAAAAGAATTATAAAGTAATCAGAAAGCATAACCAAGTTGGGCAAGACGCATCTTAAATACTCTAAAATAAATAGTAAATTAAATATTTCTTTAAAATAATAATGCAGATTTAAGTTAAATTTCACTGAGAATATAAGCGTATATACATACAGATAGATATATGTTTGTCTGCCTCTCTCTTTCCTTTCCTTCTCTTCGTCTGCAAACTTCACAGGAAAGTTAAGCAAGCATTCCTCTCTGTAAGGGCATGTATAAAGTATTGGAGGTCAACTGGAGTCAAGCAACCCATTGTCGCTTGCGGACTCCGGATTTGCAGGCTACAGACAACCTGTTCAACATCGCGATCGACGGCTTCCTGGCCTGGCTCAAAACAGCCTTTTTGATTATTATACAATAAATTGTGCTGCGCCTGCCAAGGTTGGCCAGGGCCAGGCTTCATTAATGAAGTGCCGAAACTTGGGCTACACTTGCAAGTTGCAAGAGGGAACTGGTTTATGTGGATGCCACTTGAAACACCGATACAGGTGGTGATTGCATACTTTTTTTTTTGTTTAACTTGCAGCGCAGACAACAGGCAGGCTCAGCTTGACTCTGGGCCTGTCGCCGAATGAAGGTTGCATTGCCCTTGACTGAAGACAAAGGACTGAAGCCTGAAACTTAATGCCGAACCTGTTTCTTGATGTCCAGCCGATAGCGTTTGTCCGACAAAAAGGTTCTGGAATTATGCAATTCACTCGCTGGCAGAGGTGTTCTCATGACCCAGTTTTCAGACCACAGTCACAGCCACAGTCTGGCCATGTAATTAGGGACGCGTAAATCTCTTCGACAACGTGCATCATTTATCCATTCAAACAAAGCACCAGCTTAATGCGTGGACATGCACATATGCATTTATTATAAGTATTTTAAATTAAGGACTCACGTTATAGAATCGTAACTACAGAAAATTGAATTATTAAAAAGGAGATAATGAAGTTTTATGAGGATGGTCATCTTGCTTAGCGTTAAGAATAATTTCATATTTTGGAATGGATTCTTAAATATCTTTTATGTTATGTTTATAAAATCTAACATGTTTGAAAATTGCAAACTATATATTATTTTATCCTCATTTTATAATTTCCAGAGTAGGTTGCTTTCAAGCGCTCCCAAACTTAGCAAAGAGAAAAAAAAGTAAAAAAAAGACAATTTTCCCTAAGATTTCAGATTTAAAGTCGACAGCTACGACAGCTAGAAGATATTGTTGTTTGGTCAAGTTAAAATTTGGCCAGCAGACGCTGACGTGAATTGTTTCAAAACGGGTTGGTTTTATGGTAGATATAAGATATATTGTTCCGAATTGGCAGATTTTGGCATATTATAAATTTACAACAAACAAAGTCTATGGTGAAGATCTATAAAATACAGAGTGTTTCATATAGAAAAAGTTAGCCACAGAAGTTTATGAGTCTCGAACTATCATACTGACCAAGATAACACACTCTATGGAGCTTGGAGCTCCTTCTTTCTGAAAGGGTATACAAAAATTAAGTTCATGAAATATTCTGAGTAAAGCTTGTCAATGATACAAAAAAAAATCAAATAAAACATAAATTAACATTTTTGAAAATTGGAAAATGTATTAAAATTATGGTAATTTCAGTTATATATTCTCAATAAAAATCAAAATTAGCTACTGAAGCTACAAGTATATGGCCGGAAAAGGCGAAATCATCCAAATCCACATAGGACAGGCGGGTGTTCAAATAGCGAATGCATGCTGGGAACTATATTGTCTGGAGCATGGCATCTTTTCAAATGGTCGGCTCATGCAGAAGCCTTGCGATGACTCATTTCTTACCTTTTTCGAGTTTACCAGCCAACAGTCATGCGTGCAGCCGCGGCTGGTCATGATTGACACAGAGCCAACAGTGATAGGTTTGTTCTTGTACAAATTAATAGGAAGAGCTAACAGTTTCTAATGTCTACATTTTTTTTTTTAACAATTTTTAGATGAAATACGAGCTGGAGCCTATCGGAACCTCTTCCATCCGGATACCCTGATAACGGGCAAAGATGACAGTGGCAGCAACTTTGCCCGTGGCTATAATTTGATGGCCAGTGAGCTCTTGGATCGTGCAATGAATGCCATTCGACGCGTGGCAGATCGATGTCGGAGTCTGCGTGGATTTCTGGTCTTTCGTGCCATTGGTGGCGGCACTGGTTCTGGTTTGGGCACGCGGATAATGGAGAAATTGGTAGAAGATTTTGGAAAGAAGATGACAGTTGTTGAATTCCTTGTATATCCCTCGCCTTCGTATGTTATAAGAGTTGTGTGAGATTCATGATTTTCATTGCTCTTCTGACCTATAGAATCTCACCAGTGATTGTGGAGCCTTACAATGCTCTGCTGGCCACCCACTTCTCAATGGACTGTGCCGATGTCTCATTCATTGTTGACAATGAAGCGCTTTATGATATTTGTGCAAACACTCTCAATGTACCAGCCCCGACTTATACAAATTTGAATCGCATCATTGGCCAGCTGGTGGCAGGATTCACGGCATCGCAGCGGTTCTCTGGACAGTCTAGTGTTAGTTTTCAGGAGCTGCAAACCAATCTGGTTCCCTATCCACGTATCCACTATCCTTTGATCAATTATGCACCATTGGTTCCCATATCGCATTCACAGTTCGTGAACATGTCGACGGCCCAGTTGACCAGTCAATGCTTCCAAATGAGCAACCAAATGGTCCGCTGCAATCCAGCCCATGGCAAATACATGGCCTGTGTGCTTTTGTATCGCGGTGACATTGCGCCCAACGAGATAAATACGGCCCTGGAGAACATTAAGCAAACGAAATCATTTCGTTTCGTCGACTGGTCACCAACAGGCTTTAAGATCGGCGTAAGTAGCATGCCGCCAGTGTATGTGCCGGGTGGCGATCTTGCACCAACCAGCCGCGCCTGCGTGGCCATCTCAAATAACACGAATATTCGTATTGCCTGGTGCCGATTGGTCAACAAATTTGATAAACTCTACCAGCGACGAGCCTTTGTCTATCACTATGTGGGCGAGGGTCTCGAGGAGGGAAACTTCAGCGAGGCATCAGAGAATATTTGCCAGCTGGTGCATGATTACCTCGAGGTGGACGCCTCGGGACGCAGCTCCGCACGAGACTCTGACCAGGACCCAGAAATCGATGAGGGATGAAGACAATGATATTTGCTTGTTTTATGTGTGAGAGCGCATCCGTATAAACAAACTAATGGACCTATGATCAAACAAACACAAACTCCTATGTATGTTTGTGAATAGCAAGAGCAAACGTATCTACTATGGCAAATGTTGAATGCGTTTCGTAAACTATACCAATATATTTTTTACATAATGAATAAAATTGAATTTACAACAAAAAGTTCGAATCCTGAACCAAATTTAGGAACCCACAGATGAAACTTGGTTCGAAGCATAGATGAACTGGAGTCTCCGGAAAAGTTTTTGGTGTGTGTATTACCGATATCTATCTACGACCTTCCATAGACTGTCAACAGAAGGACAAACCACATCAGCAATTAGAGTGTAAAGAGACAACAAACAATCAGACAACCAACTGAAATAGCAACAACATTAACAATAATGTGCGCTGATCATAAGCAGATCGTCAATAGGCTACATACGAGATGACCCTGAACGCATTGAGCACAAATGTGGGCATAGCGAAAAATTAAAAAAAAAAAAATAGAGAAAAACTTAAAAAAAAGTGTGTGCAAAAAGTAAATAAACGTTAAATAAAAGCAAATAAATGCGTGAACAATGCAAAAGCACAAACAACAATCACAATGCGACCACAACAACAAGAAGGCAAAGATAAGCATGAATAAGTGGCTTTTAGCGGCATTTGAAGTTTTTAGCCTTTTTTTCTTTGCTTTGTTGGGGCAGGGGCTACCTGTAACTAGAGGGTAGAGGTAAGTGTCTAAGGTCTGGAGGCCGGATCTGCCACAAAACATATAAATCTGATGGCTACTTCCTAGTTGTATTTATTTGAACATTGTACGGCAATCGCATGTATAAGATAGATTAATCTCTGATTGACACGCCTTTATTCTTGCTGAGGCAAACAAATTCGTAATATTTTTTATTAAATTTTGCATTGAAATTTGCTACCAAAAAAAACTAGCTTTTGGGCTTGTTGCCATTCAGTGGCTCAGTGTGTTAGTGTGTCTTTTACCGCAAGGTCACCATTATTTTACCATTGTTTGTTTCAAGTTGCAAGTTTTTTTTCATTATTATATGTTATTGTTTTTGTTTTTGCTTTTTTTTCTCTCAATATTTTAAAATCATAATTTACTTGTTGGCAAATCAAATTGTGTGACTACTCGAAATCGTATCGAAATCGAAAATAAATGAAATGCCTGTCGTCAATTGGCAATTAATGGACACTTGATGGCCAGTTGACCTTAACGAATTCGTCAAAACACAAAAAACCCATATTAAGTATACGCCTCAGTGTGGCCGAGTTGACTTTAGTGTTCTACCATGCCGACAAATATGAAATAAAATTGTAGTAATTGGATTGCTTAAACATATGCAATTGTTTTATAAGTTCATCAGTCCACTTTTGCTCTGCCAGCTGATGCAATGCATTGACGAATAGCGAACACAATATTGCCGCGCTAAGGAGATTAGAATATGCGGAATACTATATGCATATTGCATGTTCCAAGCAGACATATGTAAGCAAAAAGAAACCAACAATGAGCTAGAATTGCCACAGCTGATGCAATGTGGCAGTTGCAAATTGCACTTGAACTTGCACTTGGCATGCAAATTACCGCCAAAGCCTGAAAGTGCTCTTGTCTTGCCTGATGACTTGTTGAGTCAAATAGAAGTTCAAGTATATAATATGAAGATGTATAAAAAGCAATTTGATTTGTAAGAAACTAATGGCTTGTTAAGATGGGAGAGGAAAACTTTATAGGAAAATTTACTTCATAATTTTGTTAGTTTTAGTTTCATTTTGTTTGGGAGCGAAATTGCAACTAATCTCATTCTTACAAATCCTACGCTTATATATTTTAGCGTGCTTACAGCTTTAGGAGCTTACATTCGAGGCGGTAACAGCACATGTTGTTGAAGAAGATCTTTCTAGGCAGGTCTTGAAGTGCATGTGCCTTTGCTGGTAGAAAGGTGAAGGCATTTGGATATCAGATATCATATTTGACTTTCAAGTGGTCATAAAATGTTTATTTTATGTGCGGTTTATTGTACTTGTGTATATTCAATGATCGTGTGTGACCACGTGTATGTTTGTCTAATGGTTTATAAATTCTTTTTAATTATTCACTTTCTCATGTGACTTTTGGCAGCGTTGTTATGATGTTATTCTATTATGTACCCTATTATGCCGGCGAATCGGATCTTAGGACTTGCAACTTGTGATTGCCAATTGCTCCTACTTCTTTTCTCTGCGAATGTGCGAACGTGTGTTGCCGTTCGCTCGCACTCATTTGCAGGCATACACCTCCAGCTGCGCAGCTGCAAGCTTAACTTATGCCTGGCTTACCGCAAGGTCTTGAGATCAGTGTGTAAATTAGAAGAACGGAAGTGTAAGAACATAAGATTAAATTACAAATTGAAATTTAAATAAAGATTTGAGCCACTCACACCGATTAAAAGGAAAGGAAAAGGCTTGATGCTATTACTACGTGTTTGCCGCAATTCACGTCAATTCACAGCTGACTTACAGCTTCAAATTTAAGTAAAACTTTGCTCTTTAAAAATTGCATCAATTCAAATTGAACAAATTTCTAGGCCTAGTGAATGTCATTAAACTTAGAGAATACATCTTACACAACATTATAATGTCCACTTAAGCTTATCCTAGTCATTGCATTAGCCAACTATTTAGTTGAAGGATCACTTAGAATCAACTTTCCAAACGCCATCCCATAAACGGAACTGATCAAAGCTACGAGCAAGACCATTAGGCTATGCACGTTCTCTCAAATCTATTCTGTAACCCTCAAAAAAGCAAAAACAGCAAAAAGAAAAAAAAAAACTAAATTGTCATACGTTTGCCAACTGCATTTCCTACTTCCCCCATAGATAAATTATCAAACATGCTGGACTCGCATGCTGCATGCACACTGTGGAGTAATTTGTTTGGCGAGCGGCAAATTGTATGCAACGAGGTCGCAGTTAGCGTCAGCGGCAACAACAACGAAAATACAAAATTCGCAAAAAATCAAATAAAACACTTTCCCAATTTTTTTTTTTTTTTGTGCAAAACACGTTGCGTATGAGCAATGTGCGGGACCACTCAATGCAAACGAGCAAAAGGAAAATTGAAAGCATCTTGTGTGTGTGGTGGATGTGTTTGTGTATGTGTTAATGTCTGTATCGTGCTAGAACACTTTATAAGAACACTAAAACATATATGCATTTATACAATTTTCATGTGCGTATGGTATGGTATATATATATATATATATATTTATGTATATAAAACAGGCTGACAAATGTGCATTGAGCGTTTGTTGTTGTTGCCAACGCAACAAGTTTCGTATGCGTTGCTGCTGCCTGCTGTTGCTGTTGCTGTTGTTGCCAATAATTTGTGCTGTTGACGTTGCCGTTGCCGTTGCTGCTACCGACGCACAGTGCAGCGATTGTATAGAAAATTACACCAAAATTAGTAACTAATTTATTTCTTGGCCGATCTTAGCACTATTGATAGTAAAATAGCAGAATAGCCAAAACTCTCTTTAATTCAGAGAAAGCTCTATTAAACTTATGAATTTACTTAGTATAGTTTTAATTGTGATCCGCAGTTCATTGTGAAATTGCATTCATGTAGAAGCATGTAACCACAATACGAACATTTCCAAAAGATTTGGAATGTGTAAATACTTAAATGGATAGGTTCATTCGAGTAAAATTCAACAGCTACTCGATTGAGTTCATTCTTGGAGTTTTTGAGGGTTAAACTAAAGCGGCTTGGGATTACTGTGAGATGATGTGAAACCGTCTGCATATCAACAATTCCTTGAATTTTTCCTATATTCTGTAAAAAACAAGATGTACAAATAAAGCCACAAATTGAAGTGTTGTTCGCACATGTAACACCCCCTATATATCTTTCTTTAGGATCGAGTTTAGTCGTTGTTCTACAAATCGTGAAATTTATTTTAATACAGAATGTTTCGGGATGTTTTATATTTCGTGAATGTAGACACAACATGTTTAAAATGTAACAGGAATAACTAAAATTTTTCTATCAACAGCAACTCAAGTGAGAAAGCTAGTGAAAATCCTTGATGGTTTGTCGTCTAACCCATATGTATTAGAAGTCCAAAGGGTATCTGCCTATATGACCGCAGAAAATAACAAAATTTAAACAAAAAAATGAAGCTTGACTGACTTTCGGATTCATATTGAGAGTTGCTTATATTAGCCGATATACTTCTAAGAATTTGTATATATTTTTTTAGATATGAAAGCTTGAAATCTGCGGTGAGTGAAGAACTTTATTTGCTCGTGAGGTTAAGCTCATATGCATTAAAAGTCTGTAGAAGCTGGGCAAATATTACAGTTGAAACAGGCAACTCATCATCAGCTATCTCTCAGTTTTAAAGCCATCATCGAGCTGAAATTTTGGTCATAGACAACTTTCTACTGAAATCTGATTATATATACAAAATCGTAAGCCAAAATTTTCTGTTTTTCATAAGTATTAAATTTGGTATGCATCAGTTTTAGAGGCCTCTACGTCTACTGAACAATCTTGATCCAGATGGGGCAGCTATTTCTTGTTAAAATAGAATTAAGTTTCGGGCAGCCCTACCTTGTTTAATTGTAAGGACATTTGTAACAAACGTACAATAAATGGCATCGGGAAATTTGGCCAAGAAATGGCGTTCAAGTAAAGCCCACGCTTCTATTTATACCATGATATCAAAAATGAACAACATTATTGGACTATTCCAATTCCAAGCAAAAGTTTATAACGATCGCTGCACTGTGCGACGCTGTTGTCGCTGGCTCTCGTGCTCCGTGCTGTTTTTTTGTTATTGTTATTGTTGTTGTTGTTATCGTGCGTACTTGGGGTGGCTTTTTGCTGTTGTTGCTGCTGTTCAATAACGCTCAACTGTCGTGCTGCCCGCTGTCGCTGTCGCTGTCGACGCTGCTGCCGCCGGCCCGGCCGCCGCCGCCGCCGCCTGGCTTGGTCTGTAAATGTGTGAGAAATAAAAATTAAACGAAAGCAAGCAGAGGGTATTTAACCGACCTCAAATCAATTTGCAATTTCAGTCTATCTCCGCGTTGCAGCGTTGCATGAACTCTCGTTAAGCGTAATCGAAACTCAAGCTCGTTAAAGGTGTAAAATAAACAAAAAGGTGTTTAGTTAAACATCAACAAACTTGTTAAAACGGAACTAATTAAATAGTTAAATTAAAACGGGCAACAACAACTGAAGAAATTCCCAAGCGCCAGCAAATTTTGTTAATTCTTTTATTTATTTAATTCGCCCATCAACAATTGTTGTCAACAACATTAAAATAAACATTAACCTGCTGCGCCTGCATTTGCGTTTTATATTATTTAACGTTTATCAAATTGTGTCAAGCGCGGCCTAGAAAAAGAAATAAAAAACAAAATAAAACTTCCCTAAGAAATACCAAAATTCCAAGCACGTTGCAGACAACAATAACAACAGCAACAACAACAACGACATCATTTGCTGCGAATTACGCAAAGCAACACCAATAGCTAGAAGCAGCAGCAGCGGAGGTGACAGAGACGGAGACGGAGACGGACGTTCAATGAACGTCGGCCAAGTTACACAAATGCAATACCAATTCCAAATCCCACATTGAATGCAGCGCAGCCACAGCCAACTCCACAAAGTTTGCTCCAAAAGCTGAACTTGAAAATAAAAAAAGTGAAAGTGAAATTGAAATTGAAATTGAGTTAGAAAAAAAGAGAAAGAGACTGAGGATTGAGGATTGAGATTGAGAGCAAAAAGCTAGCGCGAAACCGAAACAGTTGAAATTAAAAAAATATATCCATAACGTTTAAGGAAGTATCTGCTGCATCTGCTGGAGTACATTAGCAGGACTCAGAGCAAGGATACTTTTTGTTAATTTTTCCCAAAAGAAATTGTAAAAATGAGCGAACAGCTGACCCCGTTAAAAGTGGAAGTGGAGCACTCGCAGGATCAGCAATCTCGTTCGGGCACTGCTCCTGCCACTTATGAGGTAAAGGCCCCCCATGCCGGTGAGCAGGGTCACATCTTTTTAGTCAGTGCCGTGCCAGCTCCACCCATACTAACAGCTGTGCCTATCATGAAGCCAAAGGACAGTCAAGCCATCTCTTTGGTCGAAGCAGAGGAGGAGGAGCAGCCCTGCTGCAGCTCTGGACCAGCGTCGCCCTCGCAGGCGGTGGTCCCTCTATCCACATCGCTGCCCTCGAAACTGCTGCGTTTTCATGCCAAACGCTCAGCCCAGGCACTGCTGCATCAAATGGAGTCATTGGATTCACAATTTGGCAGCACCACCTCCGAGGATGCCTTGCCCAGTGCTCCACCTATGTCACCAACGTCTTCGCCACCACTGTCGCCATCAGATCAGCAGCTCGTGGATGTGGGCATGGGCTCCTCTATAGGTGATTCAGAGGAATCCGAGGAGGATGATGAGCTGAAGCCCTTAGCTGTGGATAATCATATCATGCATGAGGTGGAACTACCAGTAGAGCACCAAACAACCCCGCCAGCCGTGCTGAGCGAGGCGAATCTGGAAAAGTTCCGCAAACATCAAATAGACAACATTTACTTGCATCCCAACTTCAATCTGATCCCTCACCGCCACCAGCAGTGGCGCCCGCCAATTCGCCAGTGCCAGAGCCAAAGCGTGTTCATCGATCTTTTCTCACCATGAAGAAGGAGGTGGAGGAACGGGAAAACCAGGCGCCCAGTGCACCATTAGCCAACGTACCCAATGAGATCGACACGCTGGACCCGTCGCTGGTACCCAGCGAGGAGTTAGCCGCGGAGATAGCCGATGCCGTTGAGTTCTATTTCTCCAACGAGAGCATACTCAAGGATGCCTTCCTGCTGAAGCATGTGCGACGCAACAAGGAGGGATTCGTTAGCCTCAAACTGGTGTCCAGCTTTAAGCGGGTACGTCAGCTTACCAGAGAGTGGAAGGTGGTCGGCGATGCAGTGCGTCGCAAGTCTAAGAAGATTGAGCTGAACGATGTGGGCACCAAAGTGCGTCGCCTGGACCCGCTGCCCAACTTCGATGAGACAATGCCATCGCGTACTATAGTGGCCTGTGATCTGCCACTGGATAAACTCAGCATCGAAAAGGTATCCGATCTGTTCTCCAAGTGTGGTGAGATTGCGCTCATCCGCATCCTTAAGCCAGGCATGGCCATTCCGGTGGATGTGCGCCAGTTCATGAACAAATATCCAGAGCTGCAACAGAAAGAATGCGCCCTGGTGGAGTACTTGGAATCCTCGTCGGCTCGCGAGGCACGCCATCTCAGTGGACCCTTCCAGGTGTATGAAATGGTGGCCCCGAAGAAAAAGACGGGCAAAAAGGCGGCCGTCATCCAACTGGCAGCTCCCGTTGCGCGCATGGTGGAGAACTATCGCTTCTACAGCGACGCCAACTGCGAGAGAACTCGAGGCGGCAGCTTCTCTGGCCATGAGGCAGCACCTGATCTGCGCTTCAGACTCAAACGCAACAACTCTGACTTCCAGCCGAGTTTTTATCAGCAATATCAGCCAGTGCCAACAACAGCTTCACCTCATCATTACCATCAACATGGACATCATCAGCAGGGCTATCAGCAGCCAGCCTATCAGCCTAGGGGCAGTATTGGTGGAGTTGGACAGGAATCTGCACCGGGTTTTTACGGCTATGGCCCCAGGCGCTACAGCAACGCATCCACCGTTGCTGCAGAGCCCTCAACCTCGCCCTCTGCTGCCCTAGGAGGCAGCAGCATACCAAGTAATCCCATTAATCCGGTGAGCAGTCTACAGCGACGCCTCTCTAACTGCTCCGACCAGAACTACGGCCTCGAGGCTGGCTCGGGTTCGCGTCGAGCCAGTAACTGCTCCGAGACGACTGCCCCACAACGTCGCGACTCCAACTGTTCCGAGAGCTGCCCCTGTGCCAGGCGTGTGTCCGACTTTGGTCAGAGCCAGACAGATACCGCCTATCGCAAGAGCTCTGTCTGCTCCAATGGCAGCTGCCCAGGCAGTGGCGAGCGCCGCTACTCCAATGGCTCCATGCAATTCGAGCGCAGCTTCTCAAATGCCAGCGATGGCAATGGATTCTATCGTCGTCCCTCCAACGATTTCAACTTGGAGCGCGATGCCGATCAGCTGGTGGGCGGTGGCGGAGGAGGCTACCAGGTGTGGCCACGTCGGTACTCCAACAACTTCCAGCAGGTGAGCAACAAACTGGCCGCCTACGACAATGCGCAGTATATTGGAGGACGTCGCATCTCAACTGATTCTGGCTATGATCGACGCTACTCCTTTGGCTCTGAGGGTTTTGAAGGTAGTCCTCGTTCGAGAACTGGCAGCTTTTTGAGCAACTATGATGGTCAGCCACGTTCCAGAACTGGCAGTTTCCTGGACGGGTCCCCACGTTCTCGATCCGGTTCCTTTGCCCAGCGTGCTGCCGAGAGTTTGGTTCGCACACCCATTGGACCGGATGGCAGCAAGGGATTCGGCCAACGTGCCCGTAAGTTTGGACAAACTATCTCACCAGTAAACTAGTGGAAAGTAAGTGCTGCAGCAGGATTAGGTAATAATTACCTGGGGGATTTTGTTAATTAATTTTTAGTGGAACTCTTGTTGAAATCGTTTTGTGAAATTTATGGCTGTATTCTGTGATGTCTGTCCACATCCTTGTTATCTATATATGTATACTGTACACAGCACTCCAAGTTCCAAGTTTGTGTCAATTGTGTCAATATCAAACCGTATCCCTTGGTCCTTAGCATATGGAAATGTGTAGTAGAGAACGTTTTAGATTTTATACAGAAGGCATAACGAATTTGTAGAACATAAGCTTATAAAGGGGAAAGATGATATGGCATTACGTATTCTCAGATATTTACATATATATTCTATATAGTATTAACTTTTATTTATATAGATCATGCGTTCATGCAAAATCACAACGACAAACACTGCCCAAATAGATTTATAAAGTGAAAGAGATTCTTACAAGATTACGTTTGGAGTTTTAGCTTAGAAATTTGTATAAGTTTAATAAATATATTTGATTTCCACTTTCCTAGCTTAGGATGGAAAATCACTAAAATGCTCTTGGCTCCCTGATCTAGTTTGAGAGACCTTAAGAACGATGTGAGTGAAAAGCGTTGATTGTTTTCAGTAACTCAAAGAAATTGTTCAATTAAAATTACCAAATATTTCTGATTTGGCATTAAACTGATCTAAAAGTCAAAGGCATATTAGAAGCTTTTCATGCAAACTCTGGGAATTTCCCATTTAATTATGATTGCAAAAACTTTTGAGAATAGTTTTGATTGAATATGTTCACATTCCCATCAGGCAGCAATATGAAAAGTTGCCAGAATTTTTTTTGATCATGGATTATGATACATATTTAAATGCAGTTTCAAAATGGGTTCTATATAGAACATACGATAGATTAGAGTTAGTATTTTATTTCATTTATATTGGTTTCACTAATTGTTATGTCTTTATTTGTATCTAATAATTGTCCATAATATAACTTACAATGTTTTCCCATTACATTTACACATATATTTATAAAAGCCATATGATTGATCCTTAATAAAATAATCCCATAAAAAATGTTTAATTAAATCTAGGAAACCCAACTATGTAAATCAACAATTAAAATTTAATGGCTGCCATAAAAAAAAAAACACAAAATAACAAAATGTGGCCATAGTTTCAGTTACAGGCACTGAGTAGGAGTGCAGTAGGTGCGCCACAGTGCACTAATTAGAGTCTCAGGTTAATAGTTTATACTTGAAATTAAGAGCTTAGGCAATGCCATATTGTCTTCCATGAAAACCAACTATTAAACAGAACAAGGTTTCAATTGCTTACAAAAATTTACTAAGACTTGACTGCTTGAGAAATACGTTTTATTATAAAAAAAACAACTACAACTGTTGACTGCTTTGATTATAAAACTATATTAGAAAGTTCATTCTTGGACATTATAAAATTTGAGCAGAAAAAAACTATCTTATATTGTCACAAAACCAAAATTAGTTATTCTAACGCCTCTTCAAGTCTTCTCAAAGATATTTAATAAAAAGTACAAACTATTGTTCTCAGCAAAATTTTGATAGATAAGCTATTTCTGAAGTAGTCATCTTAGGAAATTTATTCCTTTTATTTAAATGTGCAATTAAAACCCTGAAATCTTCCAAAAATAGAAGAAAAGTTTGCATCGTATTGATCATGACTTCTGCATTAACAAGGCAAGTTAATATCAAATTTTACACTGCAAAACTAATAAAGAGAATTACCATTATTTTTATTTAATTACTAAATTACATACATATTTTTTAGCAATTTTATTTTTAGTTAGAATTCAATACAAAAAAAAATATACAAAATTTTAAACTTTTACATACAAAAATGGAAATCTGCTGAACCATAAATGTGGTAAAACTAACACATAAATAAAAATAGTCGGCAACTATAGATTTTCGATGACTTTGCTATATTTTTTATTTGATTTTACTATATTTTACATATCAAATGTGTACCTTAAGCACAGTGTATATATACACACCTTTCCTACCAATTTCTTTAAAACTCTGATTGTCATTTGCCCTGCCAATGCAGAAGTCAACTTCTTCCAGATATTTACAAAATATTTGCCAAATTTTCAAAATTCATCATTGATAAAAGTTTATTGCTAAAAGAAAAGTTATATTATTATCAATGAGTCAAATTAAAAAAATAAATTTACATTCATTAAATTTTTTAAATAAATGAAAAGCCTCTAGAAAACCCTCAAATTAGGCAAATATTTTATAAAAATTAAAATATGATTATGACCTTAACCTGAAGTGAAGCCGAGTGTTGAAGCCTCATAAAATGTTATATTTTTATTTACTAATTATATGTATGCCTATTAGTTAGCTTAATTATGGTCAATTACAATTTCAACATGAATATAAAAACTTGGTTGTACTCCGAAATATTTGAGTAAACAGCAGACGGAAAGCTGGAGAGAATAAAAATATTTTTCATTTTTAGCTTATAATTTATATAATTATCATATATAACTTCATGTTTAAATATTTAAAAAACAACATATATATAATTTGTATTAAACATGTTAACAAATAAACAATAATATATACATATATATATATATTTTAAATCACATTATTATTATATCTTATTTAGTTTCTCAGCTTTGGGAAAGCTCTAATTGTTAGCTTAAGTAAATGATGTTGTAATATTTTTTTCCAAAACTGTAAGTGAATACGAGTGCCTATTAAATATTTTGTAAAAATACTTACTACAACTACAATTTCAACAATGAACTTGAAAAAAGTGGTCTATGTTGGGACTCTAACCATTAACTGTCTGAAATTTATCTTTTTTTTTGCTAAATCATTGCAAAAAATACGCATTGCGTAAGACAAAAGTAAAAAAAAACCAAGCCAATTGAAACCGAAATTGCTGCTCAAGTGTTGCCACTCAAGAATCGAATCGAAGGTAACTAGGCCAACGAAATATATAGTAAAAGAAAAAAACTACTACCTCAGTGACAGGCTGAGAGGCTGACAAACAGACAGACAGACAGACACATTGACTCCCGCATGTGAAAGCAAAGGCCGCAAAAAAAATGAATTTTTATTAATTTGCAAACGCGAATTGTACATTTGCAAACATTATTTTTTCATCATAAAGTGACACGAACAACGAATTCAAAGATTCAAAGACAAAAAGCGAAGCTTAAATACTCTAATACCACACCACCTTGAAAATCTAGAAAATGTAGAAATCCCGAAAAGATTGACTAACATTATGAAAAGTTAAAAATGTCCACCTTAAATTACAACTTTATATAAATTGCCTTAAATAATAAATTGCAATTGCAATAAATTTTTTTCTTCGAGAAGAATCCTTAGTTAAAACCTTATTAAATAATGATTATTTATTTTCATATTAACATTAATTTTTAATTATCCAAAATTGAAACTCCATTTTATGTGCAGCAAACTTTGCTTTAAAATGAATGTGCTCTCCGCCGAGGGGCAACAAAACAAAAGCAACAAACGCGTGACGCATGCGCAGCCGCCTGCGGTTCATAATTGTTCATAAAGCGGCCGTTAGCATTGTTATTGCTGCTGTTGTTGTTGGTATTGTTATTGGCTGGTTTCAGCCTCTTTATAGATATTTTTTGCTGATTTTTTTGGAGCTTAAACTTATAACCAAATCGTGGCCGTGCGTGTGTGAGGTTCCAAGGTATTTTTCGTGCAATTTTGTTGCTTTTTTGATATATTTTTTGTACATTTTTGCGCACACGCACCGCCCACTCCGCTAGGTAAGCCCAAACTGTAAACTTGTTTTCATATGCCTGTCCCCATAGTGGACGCTGAACTAATTGTTGCACATTTTTCACCGCGTGGGCAAAAGGAGCCAATCGCTAAAAAATAAACGAAAGATCTTAACCACAACATTACTTAGCCTGCCGCCTAGCTAGGGGCCAGCCAATGTATAGTTTGTGCGTGAGGCCTTGCATAACTTTCATTGGATCGCACACAGTGTGCAATTTTATTTTGTATGTAGCTGACAATTTGAGGTTTGAGGCAGGCTTTATACTCTAAGTGTAATTTACTTCCTGCTGAATGATTTCTGTTTGGAATTATTCCTTAAATTTAATGCTAATTGCATGCAAACAGGAACCGCAAATTAAGAAAATGAAAGCAAAATTTGTATCGCCTGCTAAATGAGTAACCGGTTTTCTCAATCAGCCAAAAATTCGGCATCCTAAAGTCAAGTAACAGCTCATTAAACGTAAGCACAGAGGGTTGTCTCGGGTTCGAGTTCATTTCAAAACAGAAATGCATTATTTATAAGCATTGTAAATTACAAATAACAAACAGAAATCACATAAAATACGTGGCCAGTGGCAGTCAGCTGCTGCTGTCGAAGATGACAATGACATAATCTCCAAGCTCAAGTTTAAACTGAAATTGAAGTTGTATTGCATTGCTGTGCATTGAACTGGGCGCGGGATCGGTAGCTGCTACTCATCACATCACCACAGCAGAGTTCTCAGCTCCAAATTGTATGCGAAAGTTGTTAAACAGCAGCAGCCACAGCCACAGCCACAGCCACTTGGGGCGAATCTTGAGGCTGACTGACCTTAACCAGCTCGACACTTTTGGCAAGCCATCATCATCATCGGCATCATCGGCATCATCATCATCATTATCCTTGAGCTGGCTAAAAATGTCTCAAAGTAGCCGAGCGAATGTCACCGAACATTTCAATGAAACTGCAATGTTCGAGAATTCTCTGTTGCTCTTTGTAGAACGTGTCGCCGTGTCTACTCTCAGGCGTTGCACAGACCTTGACCGTCATTTCATATAACACTAAGAATTCGATCTGCAGCCTTACACACACGACGTATACGCAATAACAACGCTTCCGGCACTCACCAAAAAAGATAGCTCCTTTACGCCAAGTCATCTTCAAGTTCAAAATGCTACAAAAAATATATATATGTATATATAAATAAAAGTAACCTTAGTTTCGCTTAAATCGTACTTGAGAGTACGCTAGAAATTTCCGCAAAAAAAACTAAAAACAAACCAATATATTTAAACATTAACATTGCCAGTCATGTACTCAGTTGTTGATCAACTGATCAAAATGCGTTATTGTAAATCCGCAGCCCAAAACTCAAATGAAATGTTGTGGCAGCTGTGCCTGTGCGTGTATTATTAGTTTCGATTGCATAAACAACAACATTAACAACAACAGCTGAAATGATGCCCCCACCAAAGCTGACCTCAACACGTTCTCTGTCGCTGTTGAAACAAAAATAAAGAAAATTAACAAACAAAATCGAGAAATATAATAAATTGTAAATTTACAATGACAAGAATTATTAGCATATTCAAGTGCGTTTCAACGTATACGTTATCATTATCATAAACAATTTAATTTAATTTCGAAGGCATTAATTTGAACTGCACCTGCAGTGGATGCTTGCATACTTTTAGGCGCTGCTGTTAAACTTCATTTTTCATATTTAAAGAAAGTGTTTAATATGGTCAGCCTAAAAGTAGGCAACACTTTCGTAAGGGCAAACTATGAATTATTTGTGTCTGCAATGAAAATGATTTTCAGCTTGAGTGTATATGTATGAGTATTAAATAAGATATATAGAATTAGTAAGAGTAAACTGAAAGTAATGTCATCTACGACGGACTAGGTATTGCACTTTGTAGCGAACTATCAAAGAAACGACTAAGCACTTGATAAATGTCGATGATTTTTGGCCAATGCTGAAGTAGTTTGTGTAAGAAATTCGATTAAACTTTAGCAGTGCTGTAGTACGCGCTTTGTTCCAGCATTAGCTGAATATGTTAGAGGATAATTTAATGGCTACTAGATAATGCCATCACTCAGCAAGCGCTTTTGATTCACTTTTTCGCTATGTACAATAGGGTGTACCTGTGGATCTATAAATTTAAGTGTTTACATATTCATTTCTCCACTTCTCCAGAGATTTAAACAAAATGTGGTAAAAAGAAAAGTTTGGAAATTTCTGAAGCTGAAGCTGGGAAAGTGTGAGTAGCAACAAGAGCGAGGTAGACCAAGTCATTCATCTTGAGTATCCTCTTCCTGAACAGGCAATGATTAGAAGGTTCTGTGTCCCCTTCCACAAGAGACTGCAGGCAGCCCGAATTCACTATGAATGGTTGGATTTTCCATCACAACAAAAGTCATTTGCAAAAAAAAAAAATTGTTTAAATTAAATTATAAGTTTACTATGTAATTATAAATACATTACAGGCTCTCAGTGTATTGCTAAGGCAAACAAACTGCAGGATGCTTTAGTCGCGACACACTGACGACAGTTAGGAATTCCTTTTGCCTGTGCCTTTACCAAGTCACCTACACGGAATGACATAGCCGGCATTCCCCGCTAGTGGCTGGCGCCAAAAGGCTAACACTAATTACCCTGGCCCCACTTAATGACGGCTGTTAGGAAAATGTTGTGGGGAACCCAAGACAGGAAACGATGGCACCGAAACCGGGGGGAAAATCATATGTGGGTATAGTTTCAGTTTCGCTGCATTGCCCACTTAGTTGCCACATCATAGTCTAATAATAAAAGCTAATTAAGCATTATTGTGACAACACCTGTAAGTTATTCCTGCTCCATCCACCAATTCAAACACTTTCCCAACAATAAATTGCCGTTAAATGTCACTAATAAGCGTACACTAAGAGATAAAGAGCCACAGAGATCTTCCTTCTACTACGAATTCTAATTAATTTATGATTTTCCTCACCGCATTTATCTCACTCAGATGGCGTCGAGGATGTCGAGGCGCCCAACAACGTTGTACGACTATGTCGCGAGCCCAAATGAGTTGTTGTAGTTGGTGTTTGGTGATGTTGTTCTTGTTGTTGTTGATTCCTAAAAAAATGTGATGCAGATGTTGCATGGGGGCGATGGATACATGTTGTGGTTGCGGTATTTAGTGTTAGGGCAACGGCAACTCATGTTTATGTTAATGTTTGTCTTGGCCATTTATCATATTTTCGGAAAGATGGCAAGAGCTGTCACATATTAGGGATTAGGTGACTTAAAAATTAAGCTAAGCATGCCAATGGTATTAGCTTTGGGATTTAGGAAAATAAGCAAAAAGTGCAGGTATGCTTGACGAGGATAAGTACAAATGTATGTCAAAAAGTATTCAAATCATATCGAAACTAGTTGAGTGATAAATAAATATCATAATAGTTAAAAATAGTGCCATCTTTCAATAGGCCGCCGATTGCGACACCGGAGATTCAGATTACACAGGCAATAAAAGCGGTCAAGTCTTCTGTTTGGGCGACGCTTTTGCACCAAGTGAATCAAAATTCAGCAGTTTTCCATCACAATTCTGATGAGCTGTAAATCTATACTTTTTAAAGGGAATCTTGTATTAAAAAGGGGAAGTTTAGTTTTAACTAACATATATTCTTGATCAGCATGACAAGGGGAATCGATATAACGGCAGTACGGCAGTCCGTCTGTTTCAGCCGCAAGATCTCAGATGTCTTAAAAGCTATGAAGCTGAAATGCTACCAGATGGTTCTTTTGTCTGCACGATGGTTGAGTTCAAGATTCATCTAGATCGGGCCACTATGTCATATAGCTCCCATATAACCGATTCTTCCGGAATGAACACTTAGTGCCATTTCTTCTTTGTCTTCTTCCAAATAAAACCAATTTCGGTTTGTATCTGTTTGAGGACGCCCCACGCTCACTGGCAAATTTGATTTATATTGGAAAACTATAAAATGTAACTAATATATATATGTATTTACTATGTGAAGCTAGCCTTCCTTTCTTGTTTGATTATAAAAAATAGTATTTGTCCGGAATCTAGTTCAAATGTATGTATGGGTGAGAAATATCCCGCTTCGCTCAAGAAAAGTTCAAAGTCCACTCCCATGTTTTTACCCTTGCTTCGGCTTAAGACGGAGCAATGTCTATAATGCTCTGATTTATTTGGTTCAAAATGCTTAAATAAATTGAATAAATATGAGTAGAAATGCAATAGAGTTGAGCTTATGAGTGCCAATGAGTGTCTGGAAGAGAGCGCATAGTGTTGAATTGGAGTTGAAGTTACTCTTTATCTTATGCAAATGAATGCTATAACTAATATTAAGACTATTGTTTGCAAACAGTGTCTATTCTTAATATTTACAATTTTCAATTGTTATTTTATAGACATATACTACCATACTGCCGATGCACCCTTTCCCCCCACTGACATCTCATTTGGCAAAACCGCTTTCTTGGAAATTAATTAAAACATATGCTCATCACTTTGTCCCATAAATCTGCCAGGCACAATTATCAGTTTCAATTTGTGCGTAAAACTGTTTGATATCACAGAGAGTCAGACAGACAGACAGAAGCAGACAATCAGACAGACAACAACAACTAGTACGTTGTCAGCCCAGGCCAATTAGTAGCCACCCTAGATACTCACTTAACAAGGAGGCTTGGGGTTGTGGTTGCGCTTACAGCACACACACTGCCCCTCCACTTGAGGCAATTTGCCGCCACTTGAGTGGGGCAGCGGGTAGCATTTGGAATCTGTGGCATGACTTGTGGTTGCAGCTCATTAAAATGCCGCCGCAATTGTAGCAAAAAACAGTGTAAAAGTCAAAGGGAAATTAAGCAAAGCGCTCTGTTTGATTTCTGTTTTGGAACAGTATATGTATCCGTATCTCGATCTTCCAGCTCCATCGATGCGTTGAGGTGGCAACATCAGGCTGGCAACATGCACAGACACCAGCCATGGCATTTCCACGACCATTTTCATGTCAACTGTTGGGCACTTGAGTAATTACGTGAAATTAATTGCCCAGAGCTGTCGTGGCTCACATTGTCTGCTAATTTTTTCGTATTATATTTTTGGAGCCAAGAAATTTCCATTTAATTGTCTCCATCAGCACGTGATTCCACACATTGATGCTCTGCCTATAAAACAAAAAAACAAAAAAGAAGAGAAGAAGCCCCACTTCCATGCTGCCAAATAAAAAAGCATGAACATAAAGAAAAGTATTAAAACAGCAAAAAAAAAAAGCAAGCAAACACCCTGCTGGGCCCCCGCATTATGATTTAAGCTGCATGTTTTGTAAATATCTAATTTGATAATTGGTTGTAATTTATGCGTTTTGTCTGGTTGTACAAAACCCATTAAATATGCCATAAGTGACGCCTTTTACGCGTTTTGGTTTTGGTTTTGGTTTCTGTCGTGTTTTTTCTTGGAACTCAGAAAGAGGAACTCCGAACCCGAAACGAGCGAGCGAGCACACACACATTTAATTAATATGCAGTTCTTTCTCTTTTTTAATTATTATTTATATCTGTCAGTTCATAAGATGTTGGCTCTATATATATATATATGTGTGTGTGTGTGTGTGCCTTAGGAAAGAGTCTTCAGGGAAGTTTTTTATGAATGAAATGAAATGCATGTGCCCTGTTTAATGATTATACTTAATGTTGCTACCGTTTGGGGAAGGATAATGAAATTGAAGAACTAATAGTGAAGCTGAACCATTGGGTAAGTAGATAAAGAAAAGTAGATATGTAAATACACAAATGAGAAGTCCAAAAATATGAAGATGAAATGATACAAATTCAGCAGGAACATTTAAAGGAAGTGTAAATGATTTATGTCTAAGTCAGTGGGCGTGGGATGGATACGAACCGAATTTGGTTTTATTTGGTTGAAAAACAAAGAAGTTAGGCCTCTAAGTGTTTATTCCAGAACAATATAATATAATATGAGATAATTGTCCGATATGGATCAAGCGTAAACTTAACCAGCGTGCAGACAAAAGAAGCATCTGGTAAAAATCTCAGCTCTGTAGCTTTGAAGACTTTTGATGATCAAGACAGATGATTAAGATTTTCATCTGTGCGTTACAAGCTTCCAGACAAAACTAATATACTATTTTGTGAATGTTATAATGAGAGAGGCCAAACCGTTGAGCAACGAGACAAGATGAGCTGCTTCCACGGGTTCCACTGATGTTATGAGAAATGTCTTTTGAACTTAAACAAACTCACTGATCAATGCAAATCGCATTTGCTATGACGATAAACAAGGCACAGGGGCAAGCGCTGCAAGTACCTGCTTTACGTGACCTGCTCTCGGATTGGCAATCCATCATTTATACGTTATGGAGTCTACTATGCCTCCAGGAATTGCCTTTAACCTCATCATCCCCACCTTGGCCTTGCATAATTTTATCAGTTACATCAGAATCAATTTCAATGGCAATTGCAATTATAATTTCTTCTATTTCATTTCCAAATCAAATTCACTGGCAAAGTGGTAAATTAGCATCTCAAATTTCCTGACCTATTAGTTTGTCACACACAAATTAGGCTCCAAATCGGAGTCAAGGCAAACAAACAGCCCAACAAATGAATCATGCTAAAATTTCACTTCAAAGAGTTCAATGCACGCCCAATGCTTGCGCTCTCTAACACTTCTTGAGTGTTCTGCACCTTTGACGTAATCGGAAACCCAAAACAAGATGAGTCAATGTCGTGGGAGTGTCAATCCACTAAATACAGATGTTGCGCCTTGCGGTGATTCCTCAGCTAGACAACCGCAGACCCCGACTCCGACTCCGACTTGGATGCATCATTAGACGAATGCGTTGACAAAAAAAGGGACGAACTGAGCGACGACAAAAAAAAAAACGAAGGAAAGGAGGAAAAACTGTGACTGGAACTCGGATTCACCACCACCGCCACTCCACGTCCACGCGACTGCGGCCTGGCCGTGATTTATGTTGCGTGCGCCTGACAAACACTTGAGAAGACCAAGTGATGATTTATAATGAAGATGCATGCTTGGATATTAATTAAATTCTGACACGGTTGTGCTTCATTTAACGTTAAATGGCGGAGTGTAGAGGCGAGTGGAAGCGGAGTTCAAGTCGTCGAGAGGCATTGGGTGAGAGGAGGTGCCTGATCTTGCTTTGAACTTATGCAATGGTTTGGCCAAAAAGGTCTTGCGGCCGGACAACAAATTGGTAATTGATTTGAAATGCCAAGTGCCAACTGTCTCATTCGCCTACCGCTCGTCCTCATCCTCGTCCTATCTCTGGCAGTGGCAGCGGAATTTAAAATATGGCAAGCAATAGTCGAATATTCATTAAGCGCAATTATGAAAATTAAGTTGTCATTTTGATTTTGAATGCCGCGGCATGCGGCATAAGGCATACGGCATGCGGCATTCAGCTCATAAGCGTAAACTCATTAAATTAAATCAAACCGACAAGCCAGCCGGGCCAAATGCCTAAATGGATGAGCATCGGCTTGTCCACGTCCCCCATGCAACCCTCCACTTGCCTCTATCGGGGGGCTGTCGCCTGTGGCCTGGTGGTGCCTGCTGCCTGCTGCCCCTATGGTTTAGGCGACTAATTAACGTGTTTTCACATATTTTGTTCAAATTGTGCATGAATAATGAAGACATTATCGCATTTGTGGTGCGCCGACACCCTGTATGAGGGATGTGGAATTGGCCAACAGCCAATTGGAAACTAGCATGCCAAAAGAAATGGGAGATACGGGAGAACCAACACCAACACAGCCATAGTCAATTTCTTATGCTCCCTTTACTTGTACCACGAGCTGCATTTCGCCATTCCCTGCGGAGGAATCATTTTTTTGTTGCTCTTTTTTGTTGACTGAATTATGTGTTAATAATTTCGAATTAATGAACGTTTTAACTGGCACAGCCATGGCTTCTAAATGTTCATTAAAGAGAAATACGTTTTACCACTTGAAGTAATAGAAAGATTGTCAGAAGAATGAAGTTCCTCAAAAATATTTCTAAAATTGAGAATTGGTGTTATTTAGCAAACTGCTAAAGAGCTTACAATTACATATCATATCATAACAGGTACGACCCAACCAAATACATGTGAAAACTGAGAGCAAAACGGGCAACAATAATAATGAGTTCTTAACTTCCTCCAACACCTTATAGTTCTAGTTTACCCGGCGTTGCCCGGGCTCTTTTCTATTTCTTTTTCAAATTCACTTCGCAAATGTAAAGAAAAGTGTATGTTGAATTTGTGTAGATGTATGCAACAGGACATAATTAAACGTCCATATATTTTTGATCAGCTTCAATAGCTGACTTATCTCTGTTCGTCCGTGTGTCCGTAGGAGCATACACAGACACAGAGGCGCATACGCAGGCACACAAAATCTGAACAGCATTTATAGGAAGCTGTTACTTTGCCGGCAACGACAAAAAGTAGCTCGCTAGTATTGCTGGTGTGTATGTGTATGTGTATGTGTATGGCAGCGAACGATTCGTATTCTATTCCTTCGTATGTGTTGTTGTTTAGTGATTTTGTTATTGTTGTTTTTCTTGTAAGAGCATCTCTCATCTGATAAAAAATCTGTCAGTCCAATAGTTTAGGCGCCAAGAAAGACCATAAAACCTTTGACCTCCATTGTAAGCCACTTGCAGTATCACTATTGCACGCCTAGGCCATGAACTATACCTTCTGTTTCAGCTTCCTACCTACCAGTCAGTCAGTGGACAGTCAGTCAGGACAAAACACTTATGTATATAGATTGATATCGTATTCCTTTCTGAAGCTGCAAATCATTAGAAGCCAATAAATCTCCCACAATTTTTGACACATTTCATTTTAATTTTATTGAATTATTTATAAACACATTATCTAGATATCGGGGAAATGTTAGTGTAGACTAATAAGAAACTCACACCATTACCATAAACCTTAAATCAGTGGTCGGCACAGGATTATCGTTTGTAAATAGGGATAAGTTCGGCAGCTATTCGAGAAGATTTTTGTGTGGCTTTGACAATGCATAATCGGCTCTTGACTATTGACTATGACTTGAGTATGGGTATCTTATGGTGGGAATATACTTTTGATAACCTTTCACTTCCTCCCTACTAGCTATACCTTTCTTATATATGCCTCCTGCATGAAGAAGATAATAAAATGGGGAACGTATATCATTATATTTTATTGTCTTTAAAAGTGATTCAAATCTTCATTGAAAATCTAAGGACTTCTGTTCAAAAAGTACCTTGACGAAAGTTATTTGCTTATAATATAGCCTAAAAATATCTACTCGATCATGATTCAGATTACATTATCCTACTTGCATATATGTATATTGCCATTATATCAACTTAAGCATTTGAACATAACTATATTTTTTGCCATATTCGTATGGCAACACTCATTCTAAACATATATCATTCCTATGATATGAATATGAAATATATTGGCAAACTTATTAAATATATTTAGCACAGCCATCCAAATATTAAATAGCTCTACTTGTAGATAATTAGCCAAAAATTATGACTTTTAATCATAGTTGGACAGAGTGAAGAAACATACATATATGAAATATACCAGAGGCCACGCCCAATCGGCTGCGACAATTTCACACATGTTTTAAAAATAAACACACATGTACATATGTGTTTGTGGCTCGTCTTGAAATGGCATTTCCCATTTCTTTCCAATGCATGGGCAATGATCATGCCACTAAGAAGATCGAGAGAGAAGGCGATCTATGGAAGAGGCCACACCCACAGGCAAACCACACGATGGTGAACCAAGTGCACAAGGATGTGGATGCTCATGCTCGACAAATTCAAATTAGTTTTTAAGAACGATTCGACGCGCGCTGTTGTGTCTGGTGTTCCGCATCCGTGCTGGCTTCCGTCTTCGATCTCCAATTGATATTATAAACGTTGTGAAAATGAATGGTCAATCGGTGGTGCGTCGGTATCCGCACAGCTTTTCCATCGAGCAAATCTTGGCCAAGCCCGAATCGCGGCGTTCCAATCATTTTGGAGAACTGGCAAACAAATTTGATATGATCAATGAAACTCAAACACCGAATCCTCTACAGGACGAAAGTGGGCGCGATATTTGCGATGTTTCACGCGTATCGAGTCCAGCAACATCGAGTGGTCTGGACGATGTTCAGGATGATGGCAAAAGTGATATTGATCTAGCGTCGGATGATGGCAACGGTGCGTATGAAAAGCTTGAGATAAGACAATATAAATTTGCAAAGGATTTGCTTTTAAAAGGAAATTGGAATAAGAATATATATAGTATCATATGATTAGATTGGCAGGACTTTTCCTTAGAGAAAAACTTTGCTTTGGGTGCTGAATCGAAGGCATCCTCATTGTGAAGAATATATATAACGAAGGTAAACTAGGACGAATGTAAGTTTTCCGAAAAAACCAAGAAATATAATTTTAATGGACAAGATTAGGTGTTTTTTTAAATAAGATAAGTTCAAATGGGTTATAAATAAATCAACGATAGTGCATTTTATGACAAAATATATCCCTATTAACTCAGCCCAAGTTATTTAAGAATCTTTTTTTAATAATAAGACAGTTGGTATAGTGATCTAATTCGGCTAATTGAAAGCTGAAACTCTTTAAATGTTAAGATAGGTGAGAACTCGATGATAAAACAAACAAATGAATAGTCAAAGAGACACCGATTCCTTTAATCAATTGAGAAAACGAGCTGAAAACCCAAAGATAACACTTTCTCGGATTCAATAATGCTTATGTGAGTGTACAGGCAGAACAAGAAGTTAAGCTACGTCGTCGTCGAACGCAACTTCTGGCATTTATTTCATTCCTATCCCGCGACTTGGGAAAGCTTCCCACCTCCGGAATGAAGATATTAAAGGACGGATTATAAGATACAGCATTACTCAACATTTATTTCTCGTAAGAATTCAAAAACCCCAAAAGTGTGCTAATTTTCGGTCATGTCTAAACTTATATAAAGTACTTTTTACCATTTTCCTTATCATAACTATCGCATCGTTATGAATTTTGGCAGAGTCATTTATGCACAAGATGAATAAACATATTTCTACCAAGTTTCATAAAAATATGTCAGACATGTCTGTAGACATCTTCCCTTGAGCATTAAACTTCACTTCGCTTCATCTGTCGCAGACAATACGAAATTTCGTTTTAAATGACAGACAAAGTGAAATTTATGCTAACGGGAAGATGTGGAAACTGGCTTTTATATCGATAGCATAGCTGGGAGAAACAGGAGCAATTATCCCCTCTTCAACTCAGTCTGAAATTGTTTTTCAGGTAGTGATAGTTAAAAAAGCCGCTAATTAATAAGTTTAATACTTAAATGGCTTGGGCACAGCCAAAGAAGTCGTTTTATATCAATAAAACCATGTAATTATACAAAGACATTTACATTATCAACACAGAAAAGCAAAAACGGAAACCCCAAAATGGTCTTATGTATGCTGCATTTTCAGTTGTTTCAAAGCTTAAAACTCTCAGTTGGTCTTACTTCTGAAATTATCAGGTAGCTAGCCATACTGTAAGATGGAGTTGTTGAGCAAGAAGACTCACATTTATAGAACGCGACTGGTCTTGAAACAGACTGCAAAAGCCCGCCGAAGCCCGAATACTGTAAGACGAATAATGAGATTGTGAAATCCGACGGACTCCTGAAAGCATTTTACTTTGATCCCACAAAAAGTTACTTAGGATATATTGGTAGGAATTCGCCAAGCACAAAACTTCTTCTTATAATCATTTTCTAATGATTTTTTAAGCTGCATCCGAGGACTATTAAATTTAATGTGGATATTGTTAAAGGATTATTAAAACGAAATTTAGATTATAAATTTGTTTTCAATATATCTTGCTTTCATAAAACGCCCTGTACAAAAAATTACAATTGGCATTTCTGATTTCATGTTTCCCCAAGCGTTACTAATTTACTCTAAAACAGAAATGAATATGTATAAAATATTGATAAGCCTCGTGGACTCCGCTAATGGCCATGGTTGAGTGATCTCGTCTGTCGTGGACACGATCTCGAAACAAATAATCAGAAATTAGCTCGAGTGGTGTCACAAAATGCGACGCCGCCAACGCCATACTAATGATGCAAATGTCACGAGTACACAGACAAGTAGATAAATGTAGATGAAAGCCTCCGCCCCGGCCAAAGACCCCCAATCTCTACCTGACACTGCGCGACAATGAATGCCATATAGAATTTATAAGACAATTTGTTTTCGGTCAACCAAGCAAATGCTTAGCCAAATGACCAATTAGACGCATTGAGAAAACGAAATGAGGCGCTGCTGTAAGCTTGTAAAGATTACTAAGTATCACGAGCGCAAGGTGATCCATCCGATCTTCGGGAAAATCCAATTAAAAGCAAATAGTTGGCACATTTTGGGGCGACGACAATGTTCGCTGTCGGTAGCAATTAGTTGGCAATCATGTCTCTATTGGATATCATCAATCCGTTTGCATTACAGGCCACGATGATCGCAAGAAGCGTCCCCGCACTGCCTTCTCGGCATCTCAGATCAAAGCTCTGGAAACCGAATTCGAGCGAGGAAAGTATCTCTCAGTGGCAAAGCGAACTGCTCTGGCTAAGCAATTGCAGCTTACAGAAACTCAGGTGAGAAAGACAAATTTGAATCATTGTACTCTTTAGCTAATCTAACCCTTATAGATAAAAATCTGGTTCCAAAATCGACGCACCAAATGGAAACGCAAGTACACCTCCGATGTGGAGACTCTGGCATCGCATTACTATGCCCAGCTGGGCATTGGGGGACTGGCTCGTCCCATGGTAGTGGGAGATCGTCTGTGGCTGTTTAGCCAAACTCCAGCAGGACCCACACCTATACAGTCTATCATGCTAAATGGCAGTGCCACAGCTCCTCCTTTAGCCGCCGCCACAGCCCCTGCAATGCGCCCGTATACATCGAGTGGAGCTGCCCTGCCCGGTGCCAGCGTCATGGAAAGTGCACGTAACGCAATATTAGCACGTGGACAGCCGCTGAACTTTGCCCTGCCCTTTGGTATGGCCAAACCGCCACCAGGCGGAGGAGGAGTAGGTGTGGGAGCAGCAAGCAGTGCAACTTATATGCCGCATTGCAAATCCTATGCCGGCGGTGGCTTTGTAGAATATCCACCTCCCCACCCACACAGCGAGGCATTTCTGCAGCTAAAGTATGCCAGTTTGCCGCCAGAAACGGAGACAACTACCACCAATGGCCTGGCCGAGCTGGAGCGCGTTTTTGGCGATGCCAATGCAAACTTTCTGCAAAACAGAAACATGCCATCCAGTGCGAGCAGCACCACAGCCAATGGCTATGGACACGAGGCACTGGGGCAAGCCCAACGTAGCCGCCAAACCAATCACTCTGACTCGGAGTGCAGCGATATTGATTGCGAACAGCTTGATGATGAGGAGAATGTAGGAGAATCATAGAATCCGGGTCACAGGTTCCAACTGAGTTAAACTTCTATGGGTTAAAGTACGAAAAGTTGAGGATGAAGCTATAACTATATTTTTACTATACTATGTATGCTTGCACTTCTGGCGGAATCTTCGACCCAAAGGCCTTTTATATGTACATATATGATTTTTATTTAAATTAAAAGAAGAAAACATGAATTATTATCGGCTCTCTCGTACATAAATATACCCAAATAAATCTAAATATATATATCTAAGCAAATATATATGTGAATAGCAAGAGCAAAACATAAACCCACCCAACAGACCGATCAAAGCTTTCCTGCACTGTAGGGTTTTACTATGACAAATGTTGTGTGGGTTTTGTGAGAGAAGCTCGTCAGCTATCTGTCTGGTAATATTTCGGCAAAAGACACACAATTTTTAAAGGCCCGTTTTCACATCTTCTTGCTAGCGCAGACACTTCATTTGAGACCTCAGACTCAATTTGGTTCACAAGTTCACTTGTCTTAGATGCCAGCTTATGTAAACTTTTTACATTTGAAGAGCCACGATATAACCTATCTTCGCCTGCAAATGTCCTTTTTCTTTTCATCTGACAAAATAATCGCACCTTTCTATGCCATTTTCACTTGCAGCATTGGAAGTCTAATAGACGACATCAGCTCCTGTAAAATGGCAGAAATGTTCAAACTTGAAGCTTCTCTGATCTAACAGTGGTTTCGGGAACCGCTTTCCATTCTTCAGAGACATTCACCATATGGTTACTGCTTTGAGTCGTTTATTTTGCTCATATTTATGCAGTTGAAAAGCGAAGCCACAATTAAAAACTCTAAAAGATTCAAATACCTCAAGATACTAAATATCTTATATACAAGCCTTCGAACCTTTGAACCTAGCTGAGCTACACCTGTTTCGGTTTATGCTTTGGTTCAGGGTCACAGCGAGAAAAAGTCGTATTTTTTGCAGCCCTGAAAATGATATCACGCTAATCATTAAAAAAAACTACATCGGAAGTAAAGTTTAAACTGGATGTTTATATGCCACACACAAAAATATGTTCACATAAATACACGAATGTATGTACTGTACCATGGTATTTTGTTCTTAGGGGCTAAGGTTTATTATTATTACATATTATTAAAAATGTGTATGTTGTTGCTATATTTGTTGTCAACTAACTGAATACGACACGTGGCACACATTTAGTTAGCCTAAACACTGGTCTAGTTAACTATATAGTTGGTATTGCTATGCTATGTTACAGTGTGGGTTGGTTGTTGGCTCTTCCTCGCATTCTCTGTCTCTCCTCTCTCGAAGACCAAGATGATCCACAAATTAAATCAAAATCACAAATATTACAGTTGCAAAATTGAGTTAGTACGCATATGAATTCGAGTTAATAAAACTTAAAATTTAACTAATTAATAAGCCTAAAGCTATGTTACGTAATAAATATACGTATATTAAATTGAAGCGATTTTAAAGTTAACAACAAAAAACATAGCAACAAAATTAGCAACAGTTTCTGGCTATTTACAAGTATTATGCATAATGTAACACTAATAGAGAGTACCTTCAAATTGTTATGAATAAATCATAATAATATCATCGAATTGTTAAGAGATTCTAACTGATGTCTAATTTCAAATCAACAATATAGTATAATTATATTTCCGTCGGCCGACATCGTTGTGGTTATAATTACAACTATACGTACATTTAGTGGAGACTCTTCTGATTCGGTTTGTCTGTTGGTGGCAGAGACCAGGACCAGAGACCTGCAAAATCACACTTTACTCTTGAGTTAAGCGAACATCTACGTTATTGCGCAAAATATCAAGCAACACTCGATCAGCAAATACGTGGTTTTAGGAGAAGAGGGAGAACAGTGTTCTTCGAAACTCTCAATTAGAGTAGACGTGTGGGAGAGGTGTAAGCAAAGAGAATTCTTTCATCTCCTCCTTCTCTCTCTCTCTCTGTCTCTCTGTCTCTCTGTGTTTTCGGACCTGTGTGTTTCTCTGAGCTCAATCGCATTACACTTAACATTTTGACGACAGACGTTTCTCGAAATTGACTACATACACGTCAGATACGCAGACACAGGCCGATAACATGGAAATAAATGCAGAGGCATAAAGGTTTCTTTGATACAGGTCTGGGTCTCTCTCACACACAAAGAGATTCGTTAATTACAACTTAGCTAATGGTCAAAAAAATCACTGAGAAATATAAATAAAAATTATAGACCTATTTTTTGGTATTGCGAACAGCTGAGAGAAGCAAAACCAATTGGAGATTCTATTCCTGTTCCTGATGCTGGCTACATTTAGTTAAAGAGCTAGTTTTAGTGATGTTAGCTCCAGGAGAGTTCATAGCCCTTCCAGTTGGCATTTGGCGCCAGATGAACGCGACGTTTGTTGTAGTAGAAGGAGACTATGCCATGGTAGGCAGTGCGAGGTACGCCGCTCTAGAGAGATATAGCAAATATAATTAATCATCATATAATCATATAGAAGTCTCATTTGCTCACCTTGAAGTCGTCCATGAGACCCAGAATTCTGGTAATACGCTTGTACTGTTCCCTGGTGGTGTATTGTATGCGCACAGGTCCTTCAGCCGCAATAAGATTGCGACGCAGCTCATCGTATGTCACAATGGGATAGGTATAGACGCGTCGCAAAAACGTTTTGTCATAATTGTCCTGTGGAAATGTAAAGATTATAAAAAGATTCTGTTGAAGAACCGAAAAAATGTCTATGAAATTGCATGCATGTGTTATTCAAGCAATACTGTTTGCATGTCTCAGCGTGCGCTTAGCAGAAGTAGAGTTGAGGGTCTATGTATAGTTTTCATTTCATTTCAAAATGTTTGTTGTTATTTGCTATTCCCTCTTAACGGACTAAACTGTTTGTTCTGCTTATTTTGAAGTCAACACGCTTTAGTCAAATATTTCACCACAATACTGAAGCCTGACACATATCGCATTTACGTTATCAACTGTAGTTCTGTAGCCTGAATTTAAACCCAAATATTTAACCAATCTCTCCACATTAACACTCAACCTCAAACGATACAGTCCACTTATACAACAATACTTCTCATACAAACCTTTAATAAATAACTCATATTGATTTTGGTGAACTGTACAAAGTCCTCGCTGAGCTTAATGTGTTTCAGATACTTATCGAAGAACAGACCACTGAAATAAGAATGAACATCATTAACTTCCATAATAAACATTGATATGCAAATGTCCAGCTACTTACTTGGACACGCCAATCTTGCCAAAGGTGCGTGTGCGCGAGATTTCGGGTCTGATGCAAACGCGATCCTTACGCTGCATTGGATGGCGTATCCAATCGTCCCAGAAGCTGCAAATAATTGTATATATAATTAGCAAACGTTTGTAATTTAGATTACACAAGCTAACAGCCATATTACATATGGGTTCAAGCCCGTTGACCATACTTACGATTTGGGCCACTTAACCGAAAGCTCGCTCCATAGTTCTTTGGTGAGCATCCAGCCCAAGCCGGGAAAGAAGTCGGTACGGTAGAGCAGCTCTGGGCTTGCCGGATCTACCACATTGGCTTTGCCATTGTCGTTCCAAGCCGAAATGCACCATAGGCTGGGATCCTGTTTGAGCAACTGGTGTGTGCCCAGGAAATACTCAAAGAAATCGGGCGCCACATTCAAATCATCCTCGACTATGACTACGAAATCGAAGCCAACGTGAAAGGTGGTATTCAAGGCCCAACCATAGTGGCGGGCTATCTTGTAGTAACCCTTGAACTTCTTCTCCTTGGGCAGTACTGTGATGTCGCTCTGATCGGGTTGCTCAATGAGCGTTACTTGCTTGCCAAAAGATTGAACCACCTCCTTGGTGGCCTCATCCCCACAGTCCTGTGAATGCGAAACGATTTTAGCTTGGTGGTAGGAATAGCTTAGAAAGTACAACGCTCACCTGGGACACAATGATTGGAAATTGTTCGACGTTGGGTCGATATTGCACTAGATTATCAAGACATTTCTTGACAGACACACGATTGCAGGCAAAGACCAGTATGGGTATGACGGGCTGCCCATTCGTCAGATATGTTTTCGTTGGTATTTGGGCGGGTATCGTCCTGGCAGCCACTTGGTCCTGCACTTCATCTGAGATTTTTGCGGCAATTATGCTAATTTTGGGCGTCGTGGCCTCCTTCAGCGTATCCTCATCGAGATACTTGGTCTTCAGGAATTCCACAATGCTGCGTTGTAGCTTCTCGCTCTTCTTGTTCTCCTGGATAACATGGGGCACCAAGTGCGACATTTTCTGGAGCAGCGTACCGCTCGGCTGTTGGGTGCCAGTGTTATGCAGCAGTATGTAGTAAGTGACAAAAGTCCATGTCATCAGGAATCCAATTACCAGCAGCACCTTACGCGAGCGCATCTTTGCTGAGCGTTAGCGGTGGGGGCGGTTTCTCTAGTATGGCATTGGCACTGGCGTTAATCTATGCGTTGTAAAGTCGACGTGGCTTTGTCAACCAACTGGAAATCGTGATCGCTCGCTAGTGAAGCGCCAAACGCACTTTAGTCGGTGGGTGTGGAAGCGCTGTTTTTCTTTTGGTTGCTGTTTGGGTTGATTCAACTGATGCTGTTTGTAGTCGACTTTCGCTGGGCAGCACCAGCAGCAGCCCCTAAGCTTGTCCAAAGGTTTTATTAAATTGTACTGGATTTGGAACATTTGGCTTTGGCTCTGGCTGCGGCTGCTGGCGCAGTTGCTGCTGCTGACTGTCAACTACATTTACGCACATACATACATATGTATGTATATAATCGATCGTGCACGTCACACACCGGTGCACGTCGAATTTAGTTGAATAGCCAGCCTGGCTAATGTTAATTATTTGCAAATCCAACCGTAAACGCACACGTTGCCCTTGCTACTCTTGCCAAATTGACTTCCGCCTCCGTCGCAGAATATGTGTGAATGGGTGTGTTGACGTGTATTGCCGTTGTATATTGTCCCCCAAAGCGTTAATTGGCGACTTCTGCTACTATTGTTTGCTTATAATGAGCACCTCTTCAACTCATTTTAAGCCTAGAGTGCAACAAAAGCCAACGTTTGTTAGACTCGCAGCTGCTTGCAGAATCGTTGTTGTTATATCGATATTGACGATATATTCTGTTTCATTGCGATAGCTTTGCAGGCCATAAAACATTTCAAATAACGATATTTTACAAATTAGAGGTGAGCACTTCTTTAGCTTTGTTACCGCAGTAATAAATAACTGTGACAGCTGAGATGTAATTGCTTATTCACAAATATTTCATGTATGCTTTTCTACGTAGTTTTTTTTTTTCATTTTCTGCTATAAAACATTTACCATTATCATTAGAATCAGCAGTGTGGATCTGCCAGTAATTTAAACATAAAACTATCATATTAATTTTCTCTCCAAGCTAAGAAAATGGATTGGCTCGTAATTTCATGTAGATAGCTCTATGTGCACAAAAAAAAGAACCACAAATTCTACTGTGGCAAAACACACACGGCAAAGATCTACAAGGATAATTAACGGAACCTTAATTCTAAACGACAAACAGGCGCACGGATACAAAAATATGCCAGCTTTAACTTAATTATGCAAAATAAGGCGTTTCTCATTCACAAGTCTCTTTTCTACGTATCGTCAGTTAAATGGTAGCTGTTAAGTTTCAGCTATCAGTTGTAGTATACGAAAAAGTTGTCAATATGCACTTAAGCAGCCCTTAAGCCCAGCGTCTAACCTTTTAAAAAGAAAAAGTCTAAAAAGATTTAAATAATTCTGTAACTACTTGTCGATTGCTGTTGCCGTCGCCGCCAAGATAAAAACTGAGCCTTAACAGATACAAATATATCGGCGTTACCTCACTCACTTGACGTCGAACTTGCTAAATAAAACATTTAAAATCATTATATATCAAATATAAATGGTGGCTGTCACTTTAAAAAGACTGTGATCTGCTGTAGCTGTCGACACTGCGTCATGACTGTGATTCATTACTTAAAAATACTTGTGCTCACTGACAGGTTCGCAAATATCGATATCAACGAATAAATACATCACGTTTTTTATAAGCACAACAAATTGTAATGGAAACAGCGGACCTGAAACTGGAACCGCCACCAAGAAAACGTGCCAAGTCCTTGGACTATGAAGCAGACGACAACATTGTTATTAAGGCTATCCTGTCCGATGAATACAACAAGGATATTAGACTTATCAAAGCGCACAGTTGCCAATTGGAAAGCAAACAACAGCTCCAGTCCGTCATTGTAGAACTATCCCAGAAGCTACCACGCTTTCAGCATTTAAAGCGAGTCCTTGACAGAAAAGTACTTATATGTCCCACATCCGACGTTAAGGACAACCTGAGAGAGCACCTGCAGCAACACAAAATCTCCATCAAAGTGCTGGAGGCTCTCTGCAGGGATGTAAAGGTGGTGGAAGTGCCGGCCAGCATGGCCAAGCTGCGAGTGCAATACGATCAGATGATCAACTATTGGCCCTGTAAGTTTCATCCAGACAAATATGCAGAGTCGCTGGCCAATGGCAGCAACTTCACGCGAAGTCAGCGCACATTTCACAGACGCATGGCGCAGCTGCTGCTATCCTTTTCAAAAGATGTTAATGAAGGCCAGCCTGTGGGCATCTGTGTAGATCCGCGCACGTGCAGCATTGTGGCTATAGCCGGCAGCAAAGCATCCAGTAATGCGCATGAGCATTGTGCCATGTTGCTGGTAGATCATGTGGCTCGAAGTCAGCATGGAGGAGCTTTGCAAATACAGCAGAACTTTGTCGAAGACTCAGACGCGGACACCAGGACTTTATGTGGATTGCCTAAGGCTTATTTTGAGTACCTGCAGAAGTCTGAAACCTACTCAGATATAAACTGCGGAGCTGAGAGATGTAGAAAAGACATACAACATTTACAGCTCGATACCAATGGTGAGTGTGGCCCGAATGCAGATAACCTGGCCAAGTACGGACCATATCTCTGCACGGGATATGATGTCTATTTACTGCACGAGCCCTGCCTTATGTGTTCTATGGCGCTGGTTCATAGTCGCGCCAAGCGTGTGTTCTTCATGCAGCCCTCGCACAGTGGCGCCCTGGTCACGCGATTCAAACTCCACGCGGTCAAGGAGCTCAATCACCACTACGAGGTATTCCAATACACAACGGACGCGGATTCAGCTTGACAAACATTTTGTTTAATGCACTTTCAACATCTTAAAATAAATTTTAAAACAAACTTTCCATTTTGGGTGCTGTAACTGGGGCTTGGGTTTGGCCAGCTTTCACAGTTGATCCTTGTCGGGTCGGCGTAGAAATCAGGCCCAACAGTTGGCAATCTGCTTCCAATATGGTAATGTCCTTGGACGAGCCTAAGAATTTAGTTGACAACTCTAAGTCCTTCACACGCAGTCGAACGCGTGCCCCACGCACATAGTCGCTGCAACATCAAACCGGAGTCCTCAGTTATTATTGAGAAAAGTTGAATCGATGACTGGGACTCACCTGCTGTTCCGTGTGGGCCTTGTGCACACACAGTGGAATTTCCAGCCGAAATCTATATACAGATCATCGCCCACAACATGAAAGATTTTGCCGCTTACGACCTTGCCCTCGGCGTTACCCAGCTGTGGAGTACAACACAGGGATTACATAAACAGCACACAACTCATCGCCATCGCCGGCTACTTACATCAATGAACTTGGACTGACGAAGCAGTGAGGCAAATGTCTGGTTATCCACTACAGGCTGTTCTGGTGTTGGCGGTGCCGTATACTTCTCAAAGGCACGCGCAAATCCTCCTTTGCTAATGTTCTCCGCTTGCACGGCATCCGATGTAGGTGTTTGTGGTGATGTGGTTTCATTTTCAGAGCTACTACTGAAGCTACGTTTTGCGATTGATAAATGGCGCCTCAAGGTGTTGACATTGGCTTGAACTACGGTTCTGCTGACTTTATGCAGCAAAGACATGGTTTCTCATTAATATTTGTACACAAAATCGAAACTGAATGTAAATTGGAAGTGAAATATAGCAGACAACAGCTGACCGCAGCAGACCTATCAATATTAGAGATGAGCGATAGTGTCATTAAATATCGCGAAAATAAGAGTGAATGCACCAGCAACAATTGTAATAGTATAATTGTATTTAATATTTAAATAAATATACCTGCTGGAAATATGTTATAAACGCACTTATTTTGTAACGCAATATGTACATGTATAATTTCATTCATTTAATCAACTGTGACTTCCCACCTGTTACTATTGATATGTTGTCACTGTGACTTAAAAATAATTGTGACATTTATCGTTTACTCCACATTTCATTCACACGCGCTGTGTCCACGACCGGCATTTATTTTTGATAGCATATTACGAAATCAATTAGTTTTTTTGTTCTTTTAACGACAAAATTTTCCGTTCCAAGATGATCCAGCAACAACGCCAACGCATTGAGTCCGCGGTGACTGAGGTGATAGACGACATGGACAAAACACATCTGCGCAAAATGCAGGTAGGAAAAGGGTAGTTGAGACTGCATCAACAGTTGCAAATGATATTGTTATTAATCCATCCCCACAGGTAGAAATGCATTTATGTTCTGCAAAGTGCTGTCAGGATGGTACCTCCAGCGTGGATAGTGTGCAGCGTTGTGTCGACCGCTGTTCGGTACCGGTGACAAAAGCCCAAAACTATGTGCATAATGAATTTAATGAGTTTCAGGGCAGGCTTCAACGTTGCGTCATGGTAACTGATATCGCCTAAACCGATTACTCCTTATTCATATGTTTTTTTGTTTTAGCAATGCAATGATGAAGTTAAAGTAAAAATGCCGCCCAATCCGAACGAGGATCAAATTGCTAAATACACAGATCAGTTCGAAAGATGCGCCATACAATGCGTGGACAAACATATAGGTCTGTTACCCAATATGATGAAAACGATGAAAGCCGTGCTATCCAAGGGACCCGAAGGCATACCTCAAGTTTAAATTGGGCATTTGTCTATCATAATTAGTTGTTGAGTTTAAATATTATATAGTATCCTTAAATGGCTGGGTGTTCCTTCTGTTTAAGTATTCACGCGTCGTCTTTAGACAAAGGAGTCAACATAGATGCCATTGCTCTACCAGTCACTCACACAAACATACATTTACAGCCCGAACAACTGCTAGACACACTCTGAATTGCAATATTTGAAATTACACAAGTTGTAATTTGTCTTTTCCAAATTCATATTTTTTGCTAGTAATAAAGAAGATATAACGTAATAATGGTGGAACAACAGAAGAAACGCTTACAAGAAGCCATTAGCAATCTTATCGAGGATACGTACCGCACACATTTGCGGCGTATGCAGGTAAGGATGCAGATAGGGTTTGGGTTGACATGGTCACATCTTTAAGGCCCAACCTTCACAGTCAATCATGCACCGCTGTGCTGCGAGATGCTGTGACGATGAGAGGGGTACTTTGGAGAGCGTGCAGGGATGCATTGAAAAATGCGCTGGACCTTTGATGGACGCCCAGGATTATCTACAGCACGAACTGGGCCAGTTTCAGAATCGCTTACATAGTTGTGTAAAGGTAATATGTCTATAGAGATTCCTTCAATAGAGTTTTTAGTTGTACTCGTATCACAGGAATGCAACAGTGATGCACGCTCTCGATTGCCAACCAATCCCAGCGATCGTGATATGTCCAGATCGCAGCATCTTTTCGAAAGTTGCACTGGCAATTGTGTGGAACAGCATATCAATCTGCTACCCGGTCTGATCAAGTCAATTAAACAAACTCTGGATCGAGGTCCACCAAAGAAATCCCAATTACGTGATCAGGGATTGGATGCTTAGCAGAAGCTATGTACATAGATTATCAATGGGGCCAAATGGGGTTAAATTGATAACACGCATTTTCAGGTTCTTGTAAATATACGTATACATTTCGAATTTTTGGTATAGCTAAAACATTAAACGTTAAACTTCTAACAATATACACATATACGAGTAGTTGAATCCTTCTAAACATTACATAACAATAATTATTATAATTGGTGATGTGATGTGGATCTATTGCTCATCCAATTTTGTTCTAACACCATACTGGCTCCAGAAGGTAACCTTGGAGGTGGTCTTTTTGCACTTGTCCTGGAACACTGTGCACGAGTCGAAGGGTGGACAGTAGAGATGTAATGATACGGACGTATCCGTATGGCTGGGATTCTCCACGCGGTGAAGTCCTAGATTATCTAAAATATATACAAAGATTGTAGAATCTTGTATCAGAGTATGCCAATTTACTCACCATTGATATAGGCCACATCATTGACGGCAATGGGCGTCTCACCAATCTCCACCAGATCTCGATCATCGATTTCAGCATCGTGATTGTGTTCACGCTCACTGTTGCCTGGTCGATTGGGATACTCGTAGCGCTTCTCACGCAAATCACCCTTCAGCATTTTCATGAAACAATGCGAATCGGCATGGTCATGCACCGAGGAGCTGTGTCCTTCACCCCAACACAATATGAGTAAATTGAACTTCCCATTGCCAGCATCCACCAGGTTGCGTGTGTAGCTATAACGATCGAACTTTGCATATTTGCGCCATTCCCGGGGCTTCGACTGATACGTCAGCATCAAATGATTGACCATCTCAATGTTCACATAGTTCGATTCGAATTCCGCATGGAGAGCCTTTATCAAGTCCTGCAGCGTATCAACTGTGGGCCCATATTTGAGAGGTTTCTCCAGCGCACGGTAGTAATGGGTGGCCTGGCGCAAATATTTCTCTTGATCGACCTGATCCTGTTCAATTTCCGCATCGATTTTGGACAGGGCCATTTTGCATTTGCTTTGATTGACCTGCGATTAGGATTAACAAGATCAAAATTGGAGGGGCTTGTTAATAACGTATAACGGAAATTTTCGCAATATAAAAACGATTAACTGATTGATTTAAATTAATTACGTTTTATTGGAACTGCCAGGGACTTTTTTCTATCTCTTCAAACTGATAACAAAATTCTGAAAAATCGCGCTACGCTCTAACGTTCCAGCTCCGGTCACAGACTCGACTGAATAAACGCAAATGGTCCCACTGACACCACAATTTCTGGAGATGTCTATATACATTTTATATACTTGTATAATAAGTAAGAATTTAATAAATAATACGTGTGTCTAAAGCTATAACATCACTGTGCTATCGCCCTAACATTATCAATAACAAACTTATGCCTCCATATAATGAGTGCGATTTATACATATACGTATGTATGTGCAGCTTAAGAACTGTTCTTCCATGTGATCCGTAGAATAACATCTGGCAGCGGTATAGGCATGCGCAACAATTGTAGTTTAAAGGTTAATGTCATCTCAATAGCTTAGAGATTGGCATTATAAGAAAATAACAAATTTAAATTGTACTTGGGGTTCAAAATTTAATTGATTTCACTTTTTTGGGGATTTGAGTGCGTAATTCTTGTGTCAGTGCGCTGATGCTGATAATACCAAAACATCTCCAGCTAAATGGTGATTGGTCTGAATCTAGCTAAAGCTGGTTGTTGCTGACGCATATACTTATTATGATCACGATCATCATTGGTGAGCATCAGCATTCCCTTCTTCTTATTTGTCAAAACATACTAGTACATACAAGTGTACTGATCTTAGCTATGTGCGGGTCTCCTCTGCTATCTGCTTGTTATTGCCTATGTTGATTATAAATTGGCATTGTGGATTTCCTTTTGCTTTGCCTAAGGCGACACGCCCATTGTTATTGTAGTATTCGCATTGGGGTTTTTACCAAGTAAATGGGGGTTTTGTTGTGGATTCGGTTTCAAATTTTTAACTGTGCTGAGCTTTCACCATTAATTTGTTGAACTGTAAATGCAAACTTTTACCCGACTGAATGCTAAGAAAATGAAGCAATTTTGAAAATTCCAAACTTGGATAAAAGATTGCGATTTTTTGCTGCATACTTTCAGGTAAATTTATGAATTCTCTATAAAATGTATAGGCTTACACACAAGTAACCCAGCTAACAGAAGGATATCTCTATCTCGTTGTTGTATATATTATATAATAAGCGTGACAAATCGGTTTCAAACAATCCTCAACTGGCCACCAGCTGACCAGATTCAAGTCTAGACAGATAATGTAATCCGGACAGTTCAATAAATATTTGTAAACTGCAAAATAGAGTGTCTATGGGTGAATAAAACATGATTGAAACTATTGACCTAAACAAACACATGCCCCTCCTTTAAGTCAAGTGGAGGCTTACGTAGATGTGTCCTTATCTACTAATGTCAAATGTTGACTACCTGATAGGTGCTTATATTATAATAGATCAAATAGAAGAAGCATGAAAGTGAATATTTAAATGTATATAAAGAAAACGATTCTTTCATTCAAAAGTTGCACAGAACTCTCGCAAAATTGTCAAAATTGAAATGTTTATAAATATGTATGGATTCTTAATTTCATTACACACACATTCTTGTCATTTCTTTATAGCAAAGATAAAGAAGATTAATTTCAATTTTGAGTCGTTTTTGAGGCATAGACAAAAGCACCTGGTGATATTTTCAACATTTACTCTCCTTCAAATTTAGTTTTTTCCAACTTTTACCGTATCCCTAGTAATAAAACATAACAACTGAAGCTATAAATTAAAGAGTTGACACCTGTTTTCTAGAATTTATGGGAGAAACTCATATATTTTAGGCAATTTTTATAGCTATAAAAAATGTTCAGCTTTCGCTTAAAATGGCAGAGCAATGTTGTGAACATTTTTTTAAGTTCATTAAAAAATTGACTTGACTTAAGTGTTAAAAAAAACCTTTAAGGCAAAAACTCAGCATTTGCAAGGTAACGGTAATAATATTGCCCCCAGCTGGACTTAAATTGTTCATTCATTGTTAAGTAAATATTCAAAAATGTGTGAGAGAGATCTCTCAAATTGCCACATCATAAAGTTGACAATAAGTATTTGAAAATACACACTTTTGCAACGGCTAAATAATCGCCAGCTTGGCATCAACTTTCGCAACAGGTTAAGGCCAGCCATAACATGGCAAAAACAACAACAGCATCATAACAAATATAAAATTATGGTGAAAACAACTATGTCTATAGGAAGTTGAACTCTAAAGCTCTGAATACTGCAATTTAGAAAATGAAGAAAAGGACTTGAGCTACAAGGACTTACCATTTTTGTTTTTTTTTTTTTTTTTGTTATATTTCAGAATTGCACTCTCTAATGCTTATTTTTATAATTTTTTGGAATTGTTTCCAGTTACAATAACTTTTAGTTTTCAGTTTTCCTGCACGTATTGCAAGGCTAAGACTTCAATTTTTTGTAGCTTTGATTTTTCTACCACTTTGTAGCGCGTTTACTTGGCTTGTGGCCTCTTTTGGATATCTTTCACCAATTTATGGAAATGATTGCCACTCGAACTCAAAGCGCAATTTGAGTTGTCACTCCAAGGCGAGGCTGCGCAGCCAGCGCATTTTGAGTGATTCGATCGATTTTGAGGCAACTTGCCGCCAGTTGCCGTTTGTTTGCACATTTTTTTTTCTTTCTTCGGTCTGTATCTTTGTCATGCTGACGCTGAGTGAGTCTGAGTCTGAGTCTTCATCTTTGGTTGCGTTGTTGGTGTTGGTGTTGGTGTTGACTGAAATTTAAGTTCATTGCTGATGTTGTTTGTGTTGCTGCTGCTACTGCTGTTGCGGCTGATCCCAGGTAATTCAATACATTTCACTCGTTCAACTATTAATTATGGAGTCTCGAATCGGAGTCGTGTGTTGGTGTTGGCTTTGTGTTTAGATATTTGCACAAGAGAAATGCCTGGAGGGAGATGGAGATGGGGCAAGATCAAGACAGCGCCAGGCCAGAACCAGAGTCCGTGTCAGTGTGGCTTGACTTTTGTTTATTTTTTATGAATTCTTATTATTTTTTTCGTTTCATCAGCCCAAGTAGCAGAAGCCGGGCCTGGGGTCAAATACTGGATTTCGAAATTTCAGTATGCAACCTCGAGTTCGTGTTGTGTTGAATTGAATTTTGAGGCCTCTAAAATGTGTCAAGCGTATCTCGACTGCTAATGTTTGCTTAGGCACATATGCGAGCTGTTATTATGGTTGGTTCTTTAAACTAGAAAGAATATAAGAAAAACAATATGGCGCATGATTAATATCTTGTGAAATATAGAAAACAACTAGCAACTTTTTACAGCCTTGTTCGGGATATAAGTTCTAAACTAAGCAAAGCACGTTTCTGTTGTTTTTATTGTAAACATATACTATACGCGGCATTTTTGTTGCCTCGTTGCACTTAGAAGTATGCTATAGAATTTTTTTAAGCAATTATCGCACCAGTCGTACTAATATAAATATATAAAACTTGTAGCATACTTTATGGTTGTCAAATAAATTCATTCATATACAAACTTTGCGTTGGATTTTGACCAATTTCTGGTTCTATTTTACCAAGAAACCCACCCTAGTATGCATCTACTCCATACAGACATTCTAACTTGTGTGAAAGTTTCAGACCCCTAAGATTTATGGCTGGGGCTACGTGTTCTTGATCAATCAATCACTCAGTTTATATAAAGAATTTTATTTATACATATAGATAAAGTTACAGTTTCATCATTTGCTGAAGATTCGCATAGCAGCTCGCATAGTTCATAGCATGCCTCATGCCTCATTAGCCATTTTATGAAAAGTTTAAAAATCATAGCATTCACTGAAGTTTTGTCCAAACTGTTTAATCCACCCTCTGGCAAACTCTACTGTTTTGTATCATTTATCTTGGTTAAAGCCTATTTAGCATGCATATCATTTGGCATCGTCGTAACTTTCTACACAAACATTCTTTCAGTCTATTGAACTTTCAACTCTTGATTCGCACATATGCAAAGCTATAAACACTTTGTAAGTCATTTGCATAGTTTTCAAATTTATTAGAGTTATTGGACTCAAAACAAAGAACTGGGCCAAGAATTACATATTTAATTTCTCTATGTAAAAGATACGTCACAATTGTAGTCAATTCTTGATTGAAAAACAACATAGAAAATTTGTCAAATATAAAAAATATTGTTCGCCATGAACCAAAAGGAAACGTGTGCATGTAATCAAAACATTTCTCTTATCAATTAATTTATTTGAACAATAACTTGAAAATTGAAAACAGCTTAGTAACTATACAAAATATATGGAACATTTCCATTTACATATACTCAACTGAAATATAAATTTATAGTTGAATAACTAATAATAGACTCGTGAAATATCAGGCAATCTTACGATTGGCAATAATTAACCGAATGCGGTTGTCGGCTGTGTTAATCTTCACATCTCAACAGGGACAGCTGGCACGATGCATTCTGACCTAGGCAAAGTTTTTTCCATTACCAGGAATTGGTCTACATACATACATACATACATACATACATGTAATAGCAAAAATAATCATACTCTTATAAAAAGTAAGCAAGAAATTATATCTATATAAAATTTCGTAAGTACGGAACACTGATATCTTTTTTACACAACGAGGTTTTGAGGTTTGTCAATTTTATTTGCATCATGAAGTCTTGCGGAACAGGCATTGTCATGCTCAGAAAAGAAATTGATCAAGTTCGAAGAAAAAACGATTCAAGTTCGAAATTCAAGAATATTTTTGTATGTCCGAGAAAACTTATATTATTGCAACATTTTGGGAAACAAGTTGAATTCCGAAGTCTTGATACTAAAGTTTATGGCTACATCGACTCGGCACCGAACCAATAAATATAGTTTTTAGACGTTGTCGTTTCTCTTTGAGTACTCTCTTTTCGCTCGCCTTCAGCCAGCAGTAACCAGTTACCGATCCCGCATTTTTGAAGACTCAATTAGGATGGACGTGTGGGTGGTGAATGGATATGTAAAAGTGCCTATAAATATGCTAAATTCCATAAAGATCGGATAATAATTGTTGGCAAAATCGAAAAAAGAAAAAGTTGAGTATATTTTTGGGATGTTGTTTTTTTATAGTAAGAACTTAGCGTTCTTCATTTAAAATGTGTAATATGCATTAGATAACTCAACTACTGGGTATGCGTAGTATGAGTGAACAATGGTGTGAGTAGTTGAGTGAGTATTGCAGCTGTACTCAAAGTACCAATGAAGGCAAGGATGGTTTTTCTTCTGCCAGGCGAATCACTTAGCTCTTAACCAACGTTGTATATTTACGACAAAACGATACAACGCTCTCTCACTTATCGCTTATCTTAGGTCTCGTCAGCATGCCATTACACAGCAAAACGAGTTAGCACCAGTTGACTGAGCTGAGTGGATGCACATTTAATAGTGGCAATCGCCACCGCAACTGATACGAGCTCCGACACAAAACTAGTGGCGAAAGTAGGCTCTCCTGCAGTTCGCTGCTATGAATGGTTAGGAAAGACTATTTTTATCTACTGACTAGTGCAGATAAGATTACGGAGTGTATCCAAAGTGGCGTGAACCAGAGATCCGTTGGATGTTTCCAACCTAACGAACTGCTTGTCCATGGAAAGTCTGCTGAAATTCTGTTTGGCAATCTAATTAATTTCTGTTTACTTCGATGTGAGTTTAAACAAATTATATTTGTGCATTAAAATAAATGTATTTCATATAAATGCAGGTTACAATTGAAGTATATAAAATATTTATGTGTATAAAGTTTTTGGTATGTCGACTAATAATGTACAAAAAGCAATAGAAGCATAAATATAAATCATTTAATTTGACTAATCATCATCATCATCGGACATATCAAATTCGGCATCATCGAAATCGATTATCTGTAATTACAAAAGAGTAAATTTAAAATGTAATAAAATGTTAAGTATAAAGCTGATCTTATACATACTTCACTATCCAGTCTCTTAAACTCTGAGATACCAGTTAAATCCTCCAAGTATTTGGCCGTTTCGAAAGTTTTAAAAAGGAATTCGTGACCCTCCTTACTATAGGCATTTAGAACATGCTAGAAATGGAATTTGGTTAATAAATATTTGCCATACACATGCGTGTTTTCTTACAGTGGAGCAGGCAATGCATTGGGCAAACTTCTGAGTGGCTGGCAATATGTTCTCATAGTTGCACAACATGCCCCTTATGGAATGCGGAATGATACCCAGTAGTCCTTCGGGAATTTTGGCTGTAGACGATTCCACCTGTTGCCTGCTGTTGTGGCCGGGGGCATAATAGGCGGGAGCCAGCTCACGCTGCGGATGTTGTAGCAGGGCCACCAATAGCTCGACTGCATAGCTGGCTGCAATGTTGGAGACACCGGGTCTCGTGACAGTGCACTGCTGATCCAAAGTGCGGTCTTTGAGTGACTATAAAGAGAATAACAGAGACAGACAAAAACTGAGCACATTGTTAAAGGGTTAAAGCTTAACATTGAAGCTGAAGCTTTACAAATGTCGATAAGCGCAGAGGCAAGCTTTGAGAGATTGCTTGTGCGTGCTTCCATCTCTTCAGTTTCAGTACTCAATGCTGAACTCAACTGCAAATACAACAAGTACAGCAACAACAATATATAATACAAAATGACGCCTCCTATGGGTAAGCCAGATGCCGCCCCAGCTGGGGAGCATGTGAGCCAAAAGTAAACAATCCATAATTAAAGAAATATAAAATAAAGCAAAAAGTCGAAAAGTATATAACTGTGGGCTGTTGAATTTTCCCCCTTTTCATGCTGCCACGATAGCGAGCGGGTTCTGTATCTGTAGTATTTCGCCGCCTTGCTGATTAGATACAATTCTAATGAGCGTTACGGACAACGCTCTGTGTACAATACGCGTCCACGTACACGATGTCCATGTAGGTGTAGTGGTAAAGGTAAACGTGTGGTGAACTGCGAGAACCCGCAAAGAAACCGAAAATATTATTGTTGATAATGGAACACAGTTTTTATCGATTGTCGTTGGCAAGCAGAAGGGTTAAGCAGCCACAGCTCTGGGGGAGAGGCCTTATAAATCATTTTCCAAGTTCACGATAATACAAGATCGCAAAAAAAAACTATGTTAACAGAATTCGCTGGCAATCTGTCGCATCCCTTGGAGTTCGGTCATGTCCTGGAAATAGTGGGCAAGACTATTGATGGTGCTGCTAGGTATGTTGGCTGCTTAAAATTCATGACTAATTTTGACTCCTCTTATCATTGATATGAGTAATCTCAAAAAACATTGATAGCTGAGTAATAATATTCCATGTTTGTCCTACTTTAGATTCCATATAAACCTCTGCACGGCCAAAACATCGGTGGATCCGGAGGCGAATATTGGATTGAGATTTTCCTGCTATTTTCGCAATGATCTAATTGTGCGCAATGCCCGTGTGGATGGCGTTTGGGGCGAGGAGGAGTCCCAGCCCATGGACAGTGTATCGCTACCCAATCCTATTGTCAGCGGCGAGTTCTTCATGGTCTACATATTGGCCTGCGAGGACTGCTTTCACATATCCATCAACAGCCGCGAGTTCTGCCGTTTTCGCTATCGTTTGCCCTTGAGCTCTATACGCGCCGTGGAGATACGCGATCAAATCCAGGTGATAAAGCAGGTCGATCATCGCACTGTGTTCCCCAATCCCTGGCCAGCCGTACAAGCCTCCGACTACTTCAAGTCCTTCAGCAATGATCAACCCATATTGTTCAGCCCTGGCCATGTGATTGTAATCACGGCACGCTGCTTTGAGAACAAGCACGGACACTTTATACTGAAGTTTATGGACTCGGATACCAAGCGGGAGGAAATCCATTTCAGTGTGCGCTTCAATGAGAAGGTCGTTGTGCGGAATACCATGAACAAAAACTTTGAGTAAGTTGCCGGCGGCGCTTTAAAGTTACAATGCAGATATGAATCTTTTGGGTTCTTGCAGATTTGGCAACGAGGAGCGCCATGGTGGTTTCCCCTTCGTCTTCAATCAGCAATTTAAATTGGCTCTAGCATTCACGGAACGCGAAGTCCTCACCGCAGTTGATGGTTATAATTTCTTCAGTTATGCTTGGCGCACCCCAAATGCCATGATGAACCTGGTGGGCTTCAAGGTAACGGCACTTAATGGTCTGGTAGTACAAATAACAGGAGTGGATCATGTGCAAACAGGCGATCCCACCTGCACTGCATTCGAGAAGTATTCACGACACGATTACGAGTGTGCCTAGGATATGGAGTCGCCCCTAAACACACACACACACACATACAAACAAGCACTTGTATAAGACACCTATTTCTATTAAAGGCTGATTTTGTTACAGATTCTCCTTCTCTGCAGGGCTGGGTGAGGGCGTGCAAAAACTTCAAAATAAATTTTATATGCGAGTAACTATAGTTCTTATAGTCTCCGAGATATACTGAGTACGAGTACCTTATAATCGGAAAATCGACTAAAGCATTCTTACTTGTTTTGCAAATTTAAACGAAATTCGAAACTAACTCGCATTCTCATCCACGCGCACACAAAAACGTTTTCGAATTCATTCGGCTTCGACTTTTCTCCATTCATTTTGCGACTTGAACGTCGTTCTCTACTTACATTCCCCGGTGCGGTGACATCGTTGCAGAAGTAGCAGCCCAGCTTTTGCCCATCGATGCACTTGAGCCCATCAACTTCATTGGAGCTGGAACTGCAGTGGGGGCCATCGCCTACCCTTTCCTTGGTGCCGCCATGCCGCATGACCAAATAGCTATCAAATCCAAGGGCAGCATTAATGACAATCTGCCAGGGACGAGAGATTAACATACCATCTATAATTATCCTACTCCGATCACCACCACCACTCACCTTCCGCTGCGCTGCGCCCAATAGCGTGGGCAGCCAGCGACTCTCGCGCGAATCGGTTAGCAAAAAGATGACATCATGGGCCTGCACTTGCTGCTCAATCAGCTGTATGTGCTGCATTGTTTGTTCCCGCAATGTTTCGCCAATAGTGTGCCCAGGCATGGGTATCTCCAGCACATAGCCTTTGGTCTCGGCACTGGGATTAATCTCACGCAAGCGTTCTGCTGCAGTGGTGGCTTTCATGCGATTCCCGGCCATGGCATCGGCATGTGCATAGAGGCTTTGACGCACCGGATTGGAGTAGCCAACCTTGCCGTTGTCCAGCAGCGTGATGTGTTTAAAGCCCCAGGACTAGAAGATGATTGTCAGAAACATTGTTGAAAGGATATTTAATCTATACGAACCAACAGGTTCCTCGCAACCGCACAGCCCAGTGTGCCAGCTCCAAATAGAAGGCACTTGGTTTGCGCCAAAATCTCCAAATTAAGTTCAGGCACCAGGCGCCACTTCATCAGCTTTAGATTCAAGTTTACAGAGTTTTCAGCCAATCTGTTGGTGGAATCTCTTTTTAATCATCTTTTCCATATGTTGCATCTAGAACTCACTTGGTTGGATCCATACTATCCCGCATGGAGACCATACGTGGACCCATCTTGCCATTGCGATTTAATTCCCAACCCACAAATTTCAGCTGGTCAGCCTGGGTCAAGTCGCAGGCTTCCTCTTGCCTCACATGCCATATTCTACTATCCTCCAATTCCAACTGCTGATTGTAGCGCACGCCGAGAAACTTGAGAGTCTTGCCTAGGAGAATGGGACTAAGGAGAGGTATGTGTAAAGCAGGTGGTATTGGAGGTACATGGAGTAATTTCATACCATTGCTGCAGCAGAAAGGCGGCATAGTTGCGCATCAGCCAAGCTGGATGTTCAAATTCGCTGGGATCCGCAAAGCAGTAATAATAATGCTCAGCTGCCGCCTCATCCAAGTGGCTAAGGGCAGAACTTAAGCTGCGTGTCTCTATCACACCATGCTCCTGATTGACATATAAGATAAAGAAATGCTGCAACTCGGCGGGCACAGCACGCAGTACTTCCTCACACTTTGCATAATCAGACAGCTCTTTCAGTTTGTTGGCGGTCCCTGTTATAAGCTTCAATGTGGGCGTCAGAGGACAGGGGAAGGCAAACCAATAATAATAGCTATGGCTCTTGAGGTCCGCAAACGAAAGAACAAAGAAGCGCGCCAGTAGACTTGGATCCGACAGAATGCGACCACTGCACATATCAGCCAAGAGGGTCATGCCCTCATCAGCCAGCAGTTTCGTTTTGTCCAGGGCCTTGAACTCTTCGATGGTGTTTTTATTGTAAATGTTGCCAACGGCTGCATGACTGAATTTTGGTGGTCTTCCATCACTGCAGGCAAGGGAAAATCAATAAAGGAAATTAGAAAATGACCACCAGTCGTAGCTGCCACCCATGTACACTACCTATTGTAAGCTGTATAGTCCAACTCTAACAGGCAGCCCGCAGCTCTTCGGTTTGTATAATGGCCAGATATTGAACGCTTCTCATCTGAGAGGCGATCATAGTCCAATTTTAATTCTGCTAATTTATGCCAAAATGTGGGCGAAACAAACGACTCGAAAGGCGCAAATTGCAAAATGCTTGATTGACTGTCATTATCTGTGCTCATTTTGATAGCAACGGAAATATTATGTGCTGGTTGTTGATATAAACAAATAAACAAAGCAAAAGTGCAGCGATAAATGATAAGCGCCTAGTCATCTGTGCAACTGCGATAGCAATAACACTGACAACGCAACTATCGATAACAGCAACGGTAAGAGTGCGCGCCTCAAGTAAATTCAAATCAAAGTACAGCAATAATAGAGCCCAATTTTGTCATTCTAGTTTTTGCAGCGAGGAGTCGAGCTACCGCTCCCAACTACAACTAGTGCTGAGTGAGAGAGCTTTCTTTCATTTTACTGACTTTAGATAACGCAGTATGAAAGAGAACTACTGTTTACTATGATCAGTGATAGTCGCTACACAATCCACCCTTGTTTTATGGGCAGTATTGGCGGGTTCACCGCTGTAGTTTTCTGATTCAAATCTTTCCTTGCTCTCTTCCGCCCACTCTCCACGCTCACTATGCAAACACATACTATCCATAGTAGACCGCGCTATATATAATAATGATAATTTATTCAAATAACAAAACCTTAATCTTAATTTTTTTTTTTGGACTCCAAAAAAAATATGTACATTTTATACAATAGAACTGATAATTACATTTTTTTTTCAATTTATAATTTCAGAAAGAAAAGTTTAATTAAATGAATAATTTTTTCGCAAATTACACTCTTTATTTTTTTAAATGTATCTCAACAAGTAGAGAAGTTTCATTTTCAACTTTTTTTAAGGGCAGTATTGGCGGCCCATCGCTGAAGTTCTCTGATTCAAATCTTTGCTCTTTTCTGTCCAGTCTCCGTCTCTTTGTCTCATAACGAATTACTAATAATTAAAACTTAAATAATGATTCTCATAACAAAATCTTAGTCTTTACTTTTTTTTATTGTTTTTGCTGTATATTTTCTGTAAAGAAACAAACATACCGAAATCACAGAAAATATGTACGTATTAGATATGATTTTTTAATTTTAATTAATATATTTAATAAATAAAAATAATAATAATTGAAACACAAACGTTAAATAAATTATTAAAAACCATCTGTGATACTTTCATAAAGTTTGACTGTTCATTTCGATTACTAGTTGTGATCGAATTAGATCATTTCGATTACTAGTTGTGATCGAATTAGATCGCCACTTCGTTAACGATCTCATTCAAAAACGGGAATATCGTTTGGAATTGCAGAGTTCTGGTAAATTAAAAAACTTTTATATTGTTTCATGCGCTCGAGTATTTCAGGCTTAATGACACTCGTCAGCTCTCTGGTGGGGTGTCGTTTGATTATCTCATCATCTTGACTATCAATCATACTGCAAGTGGCCCATTGCCTTGATGCGTTTTCATATTGCAAGCGAAAATGTGCAAACTTTGGTGCGATATCCATAAATTTATATAAAACCCGCGTGCGCAAGTCCTCGGTAGGCTTCCTCGAGAGCTGCCAACGGCAGTTGTATACAAATTCTCCGACATCGGCCAACAGCCGCTGCAAATCATCAATCACAATGTGGCTGCAATGAGGAAACATGACCTGCAGCAAAGGGCCACCAACATTGCAATATTGATAGCGCCCATTGGATCGGATCAACGCCTGATGATATGTGCTGCCTACAGCATTACTTTCGATTTGATATTTACTTATCTGGGCAACTGTCAGATGCTTAAAATACAAATAACGCTCAAGATTGCGAAAGACGTGGCTGCTCTGCAATATTGGTGGCAATGGTTGTGACGGCGTTGTAGCTATGAACTTATTTACTGAATTATGATTAATGGCAAGGACATCTGTATTTACCTTGCGGTGCGTGACGAAAGGTGCATCCAAAAGAGCCTGAAGCTGAGAAGTTTCCAGCAGTGTATTGTCCGTAGCAAGGGCTTGCGATGCGGTCGGCCCAATAATGGCTTGGGAAGTAGTCTGCGAAGTTATTAGAGTTGGGGGTAGCGGACTTGTTTCCTCAACATTTTCCCAGGCCTGCGGTTCAATGCGTACCATGGCCTTTAGGGGAAGAGCACGAAACTCATGCCTCAACTGGGGTACTTGCTCGGTAATGAGACGTGGCCTTTTGGTAGCCGTTGTTGATATTATCGTCGGCTGCTTCTTTTTACGCACGACATCATAACCAGAAGGCGCCGATGGCGGCGCCGTTATGGCCTCTGCCTCTGACTGAATCTGGCCCTCCACAACAGCTTCTTTGACTGGGTTTGCATCAAAGGCTGCGGCTGGAGTTATTGCACCCGCATCTGTCGTAGGTATGTCAAAGCAGGTCAACTGTTTAACCAACCTTTCCTCCTCATCAACGAGATTCACGACCTGCTCTTCTGTTGATATAGCCTCACAGTGGAAGATGTCACTGTCGTTGGAATTATAAGAGAAGCGCAGCTTGTCCAGAAATTTGAAGGGCTCCTGTTTGATGGATACGTGGGGTACATGACCATCTACCGGAGGTGGTGCGAGACCTGCTGTTGATATTGACTCACAGTTGAAGCGCGACTTGTCCAGTATGGGCTCCTGTTTGATGGATACGTGGGGTACATGGACATTTACCGGAGATGGATTTGAAAGCGATGCCAAAGGCTTGCTTTCCATCATGGTGTTCATGAGTGGATCATTTTGAGTCTCTTCCACTTGCGTGGCAGCATCGACCCCATCCATATCCACAAAGCTCGAGTCCCCAACTCGCAATACAAGTTGCGTGGGCGGGCAATCATCACCTGCAGCGGGAAGAAAATTGTTGGTACTACTATCCATACATAGTATCAAACAAAGTCGCTGTCTGTCTGTCCCTCTGCACGCTTTGATCTTCTAAACTATGCGAGGCGGGTCGCTAGTAGAAGTATATAATTACTTACCGAAGCTTCCAGATGATTCTGTAGCGATTGTCTGTCCTGGTGTCTCACTGGACACTTGATTAGCTACATCTACTTGCGTCATGCCAGGTAACTCTTTCGCCACCTTAACTGCAGATGGCGAATAATTGATCGGCGCCTTCAGTTCCTCTTTCGTTATCTCTGGCACTTGGCGTATCCAATGATCGTGTCTATAGCACCTGGAATAGAACCTCTCACGTTCTTCAAACAATTGGTACACTCCGTTGATTGGACGGTTGGTGCGTTCGCTGTATTCCAATTCCACAATGTCATCAAAATTAGTGTCACACAACAAATCTCTCCAATGCAGATATTTGGGCGATACATCCTCCAAATCAAAGGATTCCAATACAATGCATCTGCGCTCCAACAATTGCCGCAAAGATTTCAGGGTCACATATAGATTATATGGCCAATTGTCTTCTTCTGTGACATGAATATAGCAACGTCTTAGAGACTCCTGGTCATTATAGACCTTGTCACCATTGTGTATTTTGGTATATGTCTTGAACTCCTCAAAAGTCAACTCAGAGAGTAGGGTCCAAATGGTTCTCCTTAAACCATGACTACAGCACCTGAAGTACGTAATTTTGTCCTTCTGTGCGGTGTGTGTGTGTGTGTGTGTGTGTGTAAGAAGTGGTGCGGATTAGTTTAGAATGAAAACAAGAGCAAAGAGCAAACTTCGGGTAACCGAAGGTTACATAACAGCAGCGTACAGACAAAAGAACTCTGTAGCTCTTAAGACATCTCAGATCTCGGGGTTGAAACAAACGGACGGACTAAAATCCTTGTATGAAAAATTCATTTCGAATCGATCGGTTATATGAGAGCTATATGATATAGTGGTCCGGTTTATACGATTTTGAGATATGAGCAGCTTTACAACAAATGAGCAGACGGACATGGCTTTATTGCCAAGCTGATCAAGAATATATATACTTTATGGGGTCGGAGATGCTTCTCTCTTGGATTACAAATATCGTCACAAAATTATAATACCCTCTTCAAGGTTTAATTACCTGCCAAGCTTTGGAGAAGAATATATCCATTGTGTCTTTCAGCGAGTTGGTATCCGGTTCATAAGCAGTGGAGGGGCTGGCTGAAACAGATGCAGATGCTGTTGTTGTTGATGCGGCTGAAGCCGTAGATGTTACTGCTTTTCTTGATAAAGTACTTTTAGCTGCGGCTGTTATTGTGGTGTTTGAGGCTGTGGAGCTTATGGTGTCAAGCGATGTAGTTGCCTCTTTCGTTGCACTAGAGGGGGTTGTTGTTGTTGACGTTGTGTTTGCCTTGCTGGTTGCTGTAGTTGTTGTCGTTGTTGCATCTGTATCTGTTGAAGCAGTGGTTGTTGCTATCGTGTCTGTTACTGTCGAGGCATTGGTGTCTGTTTCTACCGTTGAACCTAAAATTATAGAAACGAAGGCGAATTATGAAATTTCTGCTTCAACTCCTTGATAATCTTTGTGTTAAAACAGACGGACGGACAGATGGACATGGTTATATCAATTCCTCTTGTCATGCTGATCAAGATCATATATACTTTATATAGTCGGAAAAGCTCTATGCGTTGCAAATTTCCTGACAAAAGTAATATAGCATTTTGTGAATGTTATAATGAGAGAGTCCAGACTAGAAGCCTCCCGTGAAGGTATCTCCCAAGTGCGTGCATCTAAATTAGTTGAGCAGCGAAGCAGGATGAGCTACTTCTACGTGTTTCACTGATGTTATGCGAAATGTCTATTGAACTTGACCATAAACAAGGCACAGGCGCAAGCGCTACACGTACCTGCTCTACGTGACCTACTCTGGGGTTGGAAAGTCATCCGCAAATAATTTCTGTAATCGGATCTACCTCCTTCTTATAGAACTTAAACATGTTAATATAATTATATATATAAATTTCTTACATTCTTTTGTTTGCACTGTTTCCGCATTTTGGTCTACAACCGTTGCCGCTGCCTCGCTGGATCTGTGACCCATAAAATGCTGCTCCAAAAGTCGACGCTTATGTGGGTCCTTCACCCGCTTCGCTATATAGCTCCTCACATCGGGGGGATCATAGTAAACCACATTTATCTTTTGCTTTCTGAAAATTTACAAATCGCATGAGAGGGGACAATTGTTGGGTGAAAGAATAAGGCAACAGCTGATCTTGAGACTTACTCTGCAAGCAAGGCCCTTCTATGTGCATACAACTTGGCCAATTCGAGATTTGAACTTTGGAGATTCGATTTGTCGGCACTGGTTATCTGGCACTTGGAATTGTCATTTTCTGGACTGGATGGCGGAGTGGAATTTTGTAAATTTGGAATTTGAAGCAATTTCTTCTTTAATTTTTGTGGACATGGTTTTATCTTGACTATATACTTTTCGCGTATTTCGATCTGATTATAGAAGGCCTCATAATAGATGCGTTGGCACTCTTCGCTACTCAGCTGTGCATATTGGGGTTCCATTTTCATTTGCTTGATCACATCCTCCAGATACAAGAGTTTGCAGAAGATATTATAGGAAACGGGTAAAAAGGTGCTTTTACTTTGCGATGCGGCAGGGCTCTGTGTAGGCTTATCCAGCTTATCATTGTCATTTGCCACTGGGGCTGGTGTAGGCTGCTGCTTTTGAACTGTTGATTGCGGAGGCGCCTGCGCCTCCGTCCTGGGCACTGCAAATTCCAGCAATTTCTCTTTCAATGCAGGAGGGGCCGCTTTGAATCTTACTTTTAGTAAACTGCGAATGCTTTCCACTACATAAAATGAATAATAATACTGCTCTATAACTTGCTGGCACAATCGCTCATCGCTGAGTATTTTTTCCGCCTCTCTCTTATCCTTCTTATGAATATGGGCCAGTTGCACCCTTAGCCTCTCATCGTAGCAAATATACTTCCGGAATGTTGTAAAGGAAACGGGGAATTCATACATAATGCCATTCAATCGAATCAAAATAGGTTCGCTGACGTTCATTATGTTGTTGTTGTTGTTTTCTTGTGCTGATCCTGTGGAACTGCAAAGAAATGTTTATGAAATGTTATGGTATTTTCAATGGGAATATAAAGCATCTAAAAGTATGCAGTTATAAAACAAATCTTCCCCATAGCAACAGAAACAACAAAGAAAGCAAATAGCGAGGACCCAAAAATTGACTTCTAATGTATTTCATGGGACGGTGAAAATGCAATTAACGTTTTTCACAACACAATGAGTTTAAAATGTTTTTAACATACCCTGAATCGTTTACCGGCTTGGCAAACTCCCTTAACTTCTCGCGCAACTCAGGAGGGGCAGCATTGAAATTGTATTTGAACTTACTCCGAATTGATTTCTTTGTATAGAACGATTTATAATAGAGTCGCATCAATCTTTCTTCGCTTTCTGCATTGTGAGGTTTGTATGGCTCGTAACAGTTGAGCAACTGAAAGCACAGCTCTTTGTAGTTTGTGTATTGCTTAAACTCTTCAAAGGTAACTGGGTATTCGTAAATGATGTCTCTAACTGTTCTTATGGTTTCTTGATCTGAAGGAACTTTGGTTTTGTCACTATCAGTGGTTTCGGTAGCTTCCGATTGTGGCACTTCCTGAGCCTGAGTTGGCACATTGAGGAACACTTGCTGTTGGTTTGATGAATTCTCTTTCGCCATATTTTTTGGCTTCGGCTGATACTGAGGCAACTGCGCCTTTGGTGCCTTCTCTAAAGCATCCTCCTCATCTTGAGTCCTTGGTAATTCCTCAGGCAGCTCAGCTGGCACATGGACCACCTGTGGGTTTGGTGCCTTCTCTAAAGCTTCCTCCCTGTCCTGTGCTTCTTTTGGATTTGTCACAACTTTAGCAAACTCCATTAGTTTCTGCCGCAGGTTAACCGGGGCTGCATTGAAATTATAGTTAAACCTTTCTCTTATATTTTCCGATGTATAGAAGGTATAATAGTAGCGCCGCATTAGTCTCCAGGGACACAACGTTTCGGATTTGTGACGCTTGGCCCGGTCCCGTTCCAGGGCAGTGAGTAACTCCTTTCTGTTTATATACTGCTCAAAGATCTCCAGTGGAACTGGAAATTCATAGCTAACGCCTCTCAATCTTATAAGCGTTGGTTCCAGCGGAATAGGAGCACACGGAGCAAGTGCATCTGACTTTGGTTGTTCCAACAGATAATTTGGGCAACTGAGCAGCTTGGCCCTAACCTTGCCAGGACAAGCTTTTAGTTTATAGGGAAATTGACCACGTATTTGTGGCATTGTATAAAATTGTTTGTAATATTCTTTGGCGCACTGCTGTTTGGTTTTATCCTTGAACTCTTCGCAGCGCAACATTGCTTGGACAATCTCATTCAAATTTTGTATACAGCCCTTGAATGTTTTAAAGTCGACTGGAGCTGGAGCGGCGGCTGCATAATGTGAATACTTCTGTGCCAATTCTGCCAGATTTCTGTTATCATTGTCAGGACTCGGACTCTTAGGGGTTTCTTTTGGTGTTCGTGGAGCTGGAGCGGCAGCGGCGGCTGCGGAATGTGAATACCTCTTTGACAATTCAGCCAGATTTCTGTTATCTTTGTCAGGACTCGGACTCTTACGGGTTTCTTTTGGTGTTCGTGGAGCTGGAGCGGCAGCGGCGGGTGCGGAATGTGAATACTTCTGTGCCAATTCAGCCAGATTTCTGTTATCTTTGTCAGGACTCGGGCACTTAGGAATTTCTTTTGGTGTTCGTGATGGTGCCAGCAGGCCAGCGGCTTCCTTCTGCCGCCACAACAGCTCTGCCTGTTCCTCGTCGGGTAAGGCAAGCAGTTGGTGCGCTAGAGCGTCTGTTATACCGGGCGCTAATATATACTTAAATCGTTCTCGGATTTCAGGTGTCAAATAAAAAGCATAATAGTAAGCCTGCGCACAATGCTCAAAGTTCATGATGGCGTAACAAGAATCGTGCATCTTTAATCTCCAGGAAATTTCATAAAGATTCTTTATAGATTTCTCGAAAACTCGAAAACTAACAATCTGACGAGAGCTGAAAGTGGAAAAGTGAGTGTTGATATTTACCATAAACGTTTGATGTGGCTCACCTGCTTTCTTGCTTGGACTCAGACTCCTTGGACGTCGTAAGCCTCTGCTCGTCTTCGACTGAATTCGCAGGGGGCACTTGAAGCAATTTCTCCCTGATGGCCCGTGGACAGGGACGCATCTTTAATTCGTATTTCTTTCGTATGCCAGGATTGCGGTAGAAAGCGTTATAGAACCATGAGGCACACTCGTCCATCGTTTTTGTCTCATGTTTTGCCTCCTTCTCTCGTTGAATTTGAAACGCAATATCTGGAAGATTTTCAACTACCCTACTGAATGTCGCGAATGTTACTGGGGGCCATGCAGCACTGCAAGAGAAATAGAAGCGGGTATGCGCTATAATAGTTATCAACACAGTGCTCCTGATTTTAGGCCATACCTGTTGGGTTTGGCTTTTTGGCCAGGCCTCGTCTTTGGCTTTTGATTCAACGCACTCGGCCGAGATTTGGCTGACGCCATGTTCTTTTTTGATTTCATCTTTTGTGCTGGCTTCGGCACCATTGTCCATCAAGATTAAGTGTTTTGGCATTTGTTTATGAAATTGTAAATGAAAAGGCGGAATTAAGGGCTTCGATATAGTAAATTGTGTCGAGATATCGATAGTTTCCAAGGAAAAATATCGTGAATAAATATCGAGTGACCGATAATTTCATGTAATTGTCCATACACCGATATATTGCAACACAAATATAGAAAATATCATTTCAATTGCATACTTTTCAGCTGAAACAAATATTAAATGCATTATCAATCGTTTCAAAATTTAAAATTTTAGTTGCTGGTCATGCATGCGTTCACCCTTTCAGTTCCATTTCAACAAGTAACTAAATATCGGAACCTTACAGTGGAATACAAACGTAACGTGCATTTCGCCAGACTGCGCATTCCGTTAGTAGCTTTTTTTACTTCAGCGCCTTCAGACACGCTGTCTCTTTATATATCGCCGCGCAGCTTTCGCAATTTCCGACGCCCGCTTTACTCTTACTCGCTACCATCCCAGAAAGAAATATGAAATACATCACAATTTAAGCCCAACACAAGCACATACCAATACATAAGCTATATAGACTGTATAGATATCGTGAATTGTGTAAAATGTGAAAAGAAAATTGTAATTTGATAAACAGCAGCACACAGCTATTACTAAATAATTTTGCATCCTAAAAGTAGGCAAGCCTTTTGCTTTTTATATTTATTCGTTAGCCAAGAAAAGGTTTTAAATAATTTGCATGTAATTTAAATGTTTGTGTAATGAAAATGAAACTTAACTATTAAAGCCAACCAAAGTCAATCAACAAAAAGTCATAAAGTGTTGAAATAAAATCAAAGGAAGAATCGCTTGAAAATAGCTTGACATAAAAATTTACAGTTACGTAGGATTTACAACTGACGGCATTAGGGGAGGAAACCGAAGCCGAAACAGAAACACAGACAGCCCACACATACACCCATGCAAACACAGAAACACACACACTGCACTAAGTTACTTCAGCGCACAGCATGAGGTTCGTTTGGAGTCCTTGAAGCATCGTTGGGCAATAGGCAAGCGAACATCTTCTCAACTTACAAACAACCCCCGGCAATACACAACCACATCCACTACGACCCCAACATCACATTGGGCGCGTCGACAACCGTGTACGTGTATACGTGCGTGTACGTGTGTGTGTAGACAAAAAAACCGTCAACAAAAAATAAACAAACACAAACATACATACAATCTGCAGCTACGCCTTCGCCCCGCTGCCTATGTTACGTATACATAAGTATGTATAGGATTTACCGTTTGGAAGTTGTCCTTTCATCTCTTTAACGTCGTGTCGCGTTTCTCATCTCTTTCGGCCGCACACAATAAAAACAGGCGTAAAGGATATTATGAGGCAGACAACGACAACAGTAGCAGTGCCATTTGCGAATAAGGTAATTTCGCATAAAATACCAGCACACACACACACACACACAAACAGCCTCACACATATACACATTCACAGCCAACACAGAATTACATTTGCAGAAACTATAGAAAATATGACCCTGGCTTTGGGGTTGCCTTAGACGAAATGGGCATGGGGCTTTTGTGCTGTCATAAATGGATTTTCTTATCAGCATAAAGTGGCCCCAGGAGTCTATTTGGCCAGAGTCATCATAGTCAGCCAGGCCACTGTTGCAGGACGAAATGCATTTTGGAGCCGGAGCCAGAGGTTGATGTTGAATATTTTTCTCTTGAATTTCACATTTCAGTTACGAGTATATCAGGAACAATCCGTCCATTTATACGATACCCACTTTGGTTAAATAAGAAACTTACATAATAGAAAGAGGAAGCAAAATGTTTGGCTCTAAGCTGCGCTCCTGGATGGAGACGCATATTGTGCGTCCTCGAAAGAAAGGCAGTAAGCACAAGGAGGGCGGCAGCAATGGCCATGGCAAGAAGGCGGGCACACTGCCTCCACAGAGCAGCAATCTGAAGATGACGACAAGTCCAGTGCTCACTAGCAGTGGTAGCCATAGCATAGCCAGTCCGGTGCGTAGGCGTGAGGTGTCGCCCATACAGTGCCATGTAAGTATCGAATCCTGGCAATACTTGATGAAGTTCCCTTTTCCTATCCTAATGCTTGCTACTTTGATAGACCCCTAGCCGCTACGGCTGGCAATCGCCGGATCAGGACACCAATACAAGCATCACCTCACCCAAGTCGGATAATCTGCTGTATGCCCCACATCGCTATCAACAGCGTCCACTTCAGCAGCATCAACAAACCCAATTATGTGTGCCCAATAGCAAGGATAGCTCCAGTGGCAGCGCCGACAAGTCACCCATACGTGTCAACTGTTCCTCATCGTCCATATCTTCCTTATCCTGGTCCACAGGATCTAAGGAGCCTTCGTCATCGGCGGCCAAACAGAACAATTTCAAAGTAGAGCACATTGAGATTGAGACAGCTGGCGTGGATTGTCATCACCATGTGCCGGCCCGGCCTGAGGAGGAGGATGAGGTGGAGTATGAGGAAGTGGGTGCTTTGCTGCTGCGTCCCCAGGCCCCATTTCTGGAGCACCAGCGTCCCCAGTCAGAGAATCTGGCCAGCATGCATTTGGTCTACGAGGAGGAGTCCAGGCAGAGCCAGAATACGAATCATGTGCACTATGGTCGTCTGCTGCCTTCTAAACTGGCCGCCACTAAGCTCTGCGAATCAATAGAGACCCTTACAGTGGCTCCGCCGCCAGTGTCGGGCAGAATTCGCACTTCACGTGGTTTGCCACGTGGCAATTTTATGCCTGGACCACGGCCCCATAGCTTGTCATCGCCAGAGAGCGCCTACTCCACTGGCTACTCCACGGACGGCACTTCGCCCTGTGCCGCCAGCAATTATAATCCCCCCGAGTATTATATCAACATGCGTACCGGCACCCATTACTTTCCCAAGAGTGTCAACTCTTTGGCCATTGAGGCGCAGCGGTACAAGTTCGGCCTGAATCGAATTGAGGAGATGTCGCCCATGGATCCTTTGCCAAAGAGCAATTTTGGCCATGTCAATCTTGTGCAGCCCATGCCCCCGACACGCCTGGAGCCCTGTTCCAGTCCGCTGGCCCTGCGTCAGCCCACACCGGCCAAACTGTTTGAATGTAAGTGGTTGGCATCATATGAGCAATTAACCCATTTAAATACCCACCCATGTCCTAGCAGCGCCCTCGCCCAGACAGCGTTGTCGCATACGAACGAATCCCTGGTACAATACGGGCGAGCATCTGCCCCCAGCACGCTATGAATTAGATGCCACCAGTACCACCTCTACCACATCCTCGGGCATTAAGTCGTGCAATGAGCTGGAAGGTAAAACAACAAAAACAACAACAGCAACAGCCCTTGCAGCACCCAACAAGTTGACAGTGACTGGAGTGGGGGGCGTGGGTGCAGTGGCCGTTGCCTATGAGTCCTCGGAGGGCTCGTCGTCGTCCTCGACTGAAGTGGAAAATCTGCATGCACCCCACACCATAAAGCGGCGGCACTTGGACCAGGCTGAGTCCTCGGCCGCAAACACAGCTCCAGCACTCGCTCCCTTTGCAGCCAGCGACGATGAGGCGACTCTCAACGAGATGATTGGGAAGTTTGACGAGAGCTATGTCTATGAGAAGGAGACCGACATACTCAGGTAGGTGCCCCGCGGAAAATGAGCATTTCAAAGGACTCAGCTTCATTCCTAAGTTAAAGTTGTTTCTGTAAAATAAGCCAAACACGTTGATTGCAAAGACTTTGTGCTCCTTGTGGCTCTGGCTTAAGTGGGTACTCATTTCTTGCTCCATCTTTGCAGCAGCGATTCCGATCCTACGGACTGTTGTGCCTCTGAGCTAGACACTGGACAGGATGCTGGCGATGAATGCGATACGGATGAGCTGTTGGATATTGACTTCATTGATACATCATCCATGCAGGAGGTGCTGCTCGACCGCAAGGATCTTCAAGGTAATCTGGGCAGTTGCCAATACTATCCTAGTCCGAGTCCCATGGTAATGCGGCGTTCATCAACGCGCTCGCGTCGCAAGAGTGGCCAGGAGAAGGAGGATGGCTCACAGCAGCGGCGACGCAAGCGTTTCCTCAAGACGCGCAAGAAGAGCTGCGAGAATCGAGAGAAGGTGCCAGACGGATCGCCATTTAGAGAACCGCGTGGCTCTAGAAGCGTGGGAGGCACACCTGTTTGCCTGCGACGTAATCTGTTGGGACCCAAGGAAAGGTAAAATAGAGGCAGGATAAACATGTAGACATCTATTAACTTCCATCGCTTACAGAATCTACAAGACTTCGCCGCTATCCAATCGATCCAATTCGCTAATCTTTGGCAGCATCAATGAGAAGAACTTCATGACGATTGCCGAGAGTGAAAAAGCCCTGCTCAAGGCTGACCTAGAGGCGGACATGAAGTATAAGCAGCTAATTATGGAGGCCGAATCACTGTTGGAGTCCATGAAGAATAGTCTGCAAAGGTGGTCTCTACTTAACATCCAAATCTGCATATTATAATTTTGATTTCTTAAACATTTTCAGCATACCCCGCGACACACCCGTTGCCAGTCCCAGACGTCTCAATCCGCTGGCCAATAAGCGTGTGGAAATGTTGAAAAACAGCGAAGTGGAGTCCAAGAAGCAGGTAGTTCCTCCTGCAGCACCTTTGGAAAATGAGCTGGCCGCTGCCATTAATAAACGCATCGAGCTTCTGAAGTTTGAGACCACATCAGGAGCATCGCCACCCAACAGTCCCAAGCTGGGACGCTGCAGTCCTCGGAAGACGCATCTGACCAACTTTATGAATCAGAATGCGCCACCAGAGCTGCCACCACGCAAGATTAATGCTTCTCCGCTCTCGCCCCAGTTGCAGCTGAATGGCAGACATATGCAGGGCAGTCCCAAAGCATCTCCTATCAATTCAAGGCGGGCACAAATCTACCAATTGAATGGCAGTGATGATTCCGAACTGGAATGCATTGCTGTAGAGGATGTGGCCAATCATAATCATCTGCAGGAGCACCAGCAGCAGCCATACAACAACTTGGATTTGAAGAACCGAAATGTGGTCGCCGAGCATCAGAGCAATACCTTCTACTGTCCACACAGCGAACCGTTGAAACGCAAAGTCTACAAGGGCAGCTCATCCTTTGAGCGCATTAAGAAGACCTTTGATTTGGAACTAAGTGAGTGCAAAGCCAAAACAACACCCTAACCCACTATCTACCTTTGCTATTTATATATTTCCTTTTAATTTTAATTAATTAAACTCAATCAGATATGAACGAGCGCGCCAAGTCGCCTGGTTTTTCCAACGATCGTGATCGTCCACGAGTGAAATCAAAGCTTCTGGCATCGGCTTCCGTCTCAGCCAAGAGCTCTATGCAGGATGTAACTGCAGGGGAACAGCAACATCAGCCACAACCAGGAATGGTCAATGGCAGCAATCGTAAGCAACAACTAATCCTTAGCACCATTGTCGACCTGAAGCGAAGTCTGGAGCATCAGAGCTATGAGTTGAGTGGTTTGAATGGTGAATAGACTGAAAGTTCGATTTCATTTTCTTTTTTTCGGGGGAAACACAGACCATAATCATATGAAATGATCATCATCATATAGAATACATAGAACGTAATTAGCTTGATAAGGTTAAGAAGGTATACAAGTCCAAACATAACCCTCAGACTAAACCAAGAAATCGAGTGCAATAATAACTAAATAATAACAGACATACATATATATTTAGGGTATAACTAGTTATAGGTCCAATAATCAGATTGGACAAGGCATGGACTGGTGGGGATAGTTGTCTTTATCTTATAGCCAGTAGCGTGAAACACATTGTTTTTGATAGACGTTTTGTATAACCATTAATGCTATAATTCCTAGTTTATGACATATAAACTTTTAGTAGTTACATTTGTTTACTTCTTAATTTATTAATACACACTTTTTGCTTTCTTAACTACAAATATATATTTCCTGAGATTGTTGATGTTATTGATAGATCGAGAAATTCGAAACGATCGAAAGTCGCTTAATCGAAAATCTTTATTATTTAATTCAAATCAAATTTATAAAATGATATTTGAAATTATGCGGCATTTATTGGTAACTCGATAATAGTTCATTCTAAAATCTGTAGCGATCGTGAATGAAATCCTCGATATTTCGATAAGTCGATAATATCAACAATATTAGTATCTACACTTAATGATTTAGTTAACTCGACCATTTAGATCATGGCAAATGTGTTGAAAACACTAAGACCATGATTCACTTAGCTTAAACTCATTATATAACTACAAACAAACCACAAATATTAGTCTAAATACGTTGATCTTCAACCTATAATTGAACTTACATACATGTCTAATTTAGCCAACGCAATATATGACTATCGGCTGATAAGTAATCGGGCATAGAAAGACAAATATCTAAAGTATATTTTTGAAAAATTAATATTATATCTGAAAATGTAACTCTTTGTCTTGACTAGCGGCGACCAACGCACAGTTGAAACGGTGAGATACAAATATGAGAACTATATAGTTTGATTGTATGCTATAGGTAAGCACTAGGAAGGTGTTTTTGGGTTAAAATCGAATTCGAATTTGTTTGGGAATGTATAGATACTTCTCACATCTTAGTGTTTTTATTAGCGTAGACGAATGAGAGAACTTGGGTACATTGTACTGGGTCAATTTAGATTCCATAGAAAGTGGTCGGTATTACTTCCTTCCAGAAAACTTGAGAAACTTTTTGGATTTCATAGAAAACTTCTAGAAGTACAATAAATCTACATATAGGAACAGCTTTCTCTACGCCATACATCTGCATTAGTACTATAAAGTAGACTCGAAGAACAGACACAGACAAACTTATAAACAAAGTATTGCCAGACAGTCGCTGCCCCAAAAAAACACTGATAATTAAGGAAGAGAAGAAACAGTACCCTTGTTCGGTAATGCGGAATCGGCAACTGGTTTCTGTTGGTTTGAGGCGAAAGTAGACAGAGTTGTTGGTGTTCACTGAACTTAAGAGTAGACAGTTCTGCAGTTCTGTGTGACTATGGCTAATTCCTATTACGTGGTAATCTTCCACAAGTTTTAAGGTAAAGATTATTTAGCAAGCTCGAGGCCAAGTGAGTGAGGAAACGCTGATATAGTTGAGTCGGTTAAAGCTCAATTTTTATGTTGAAGTCCAAAAGGCAAACCAGCTTAAGCCCTTCTCACTGTGTAACAACAATGCACCGATGCACAGAAAAGGTGCTTGTGAATTACAAACGCCTCTTATTTTGCTGAATTGAGTTATATATCTAAGTTAATATGGGAATTTGAATATCTTGACACCGAAAATACTGTTTTATATCAAAATTAAATATGGGAGAAGTGATTTTGTCATATTATTTACTAACTATCAAAAGATACTATAATGCCGAGTAAAACAGTTAGTTTAATTAATATCCAACTTGGTGAATAAAGCACCATTTTAGCTTCAAATGAAATTCCTTCTGGCTTTGCTGATATATCTTGTACTCCAAAATATATGCTATTCCAAACAATGCATAAGGCAGCAATGGATTAAAATTAGTAATTTTATTTCTGAGAAATATTTTGTTGTGATAAAGTTTGTTTTTCCATAAATATTTGGTCAATTACTTATCAGCCCACTCTCTCACACATACTAACTATACACATTGATCCAATTAATGGTAACTGATAAGACTCCCCTTGGTTACTGAACTCTTACTTTTGTTCCACACACACACACACACACTACGTCACTATCCTAGGCATATCCAACACGAGAACATCTAAACGTAACACATTAATGGAAGAAACTAGATTAAAACTAGACTTGATATTTGAAATATTTGGTAGCGATTTAAATTAATCTACACTTATCATGACTTATCACATACCGCATAAACGTACATGCGTAGTTCTTTAAGTAAACCAAATTATTAACCAAGTCCAACCTAATATTGTTTTAGCCAAATTGTTTGTAGCATAATATGAAAATTGTTTAATTAGTTGGTTTTGTTCTTAATTAAATATGGTTTTAAATGCGTTTAAAAATTAAATGCCAAATAAAATAATATTTAATTGGCAGCTCATGAATATCCATTTGTTACGTGCATTGGCAAATTTATGTACTGATTTCCAATTCGGCGCCAGTTCTTTGTAATTGATTAATTCATGAATTATGTAATTGTGTTGTGCGCTCATTTATATGCATATAGAAGCTATATTATAGTACATATAGAATCTACACATAGCATACATAATGTAAGCGAATAATGTAACGTGATAATAAACTTAATGAAAACCAAAACAAGTATTTTCAGCAATCAATCAACCACGACGAACTGAGTACGTAGTAAGTATATGTTAGCTATAGTTTAATCAAGTAAATATTCGATATATTTATATAAAAATATATACATATATATGCTATTGCTATACAATTATCGTCATTGTTTGATCATTGTTGTTGTAGCTCCTGAACTCTGCACTTCATTCCATTTCAGCCATTATCATTATTTAGCCATGTTTTAATCATTTACGCTTACGTTTTTAAGTAGCACACAGTAGCACCTGCTGCCTCTGTCTCGGACGTTTAATTAATTTACTTAATTAGTTTCACCCAAGCGCGACACTTGGCTACAAAAGTGCCATGCGTATGCATTCCTATGTGGCACAAATGGAATTCAATGACCACCAAAGGTTGAACCTTAAGTTATCATCGTCTAATGCGCAAAAAGTATCTACTACCTACTCGTCTATACTATATCCATGCAGACTACAGTTCACTTATTTATGCAGCTTTAATTGAAATTCAATTGATTGATTGCATTTTCAGTTCCATTTACCCAAAAGCGACCTTAAGACAATCCAACGAGCTTTTTGATAATGAAAACATTTACAAACACCACACTATTAGCATGTAATCACTAATTGTTGGACAAGAGACTGCCTGAAGAAGAAGAAACTTAACAATGACGGGCCAAAAGTATTTCTTTTGCTTTCAAATGAAAGTTTCTATGAATAAAGTAGATCAAGGTAAAATATCTAACAGATTTGGCAGAAGATTTGAGGTAAAATTTCGTAAATTTTTTAAACCATTCACAACAAATTGTCAAAGAGCTTGCAATGCGTAGAAGGAAGCGTTTTTGACTATATAAAGTATATATGTTCTGGATCAGCACGACTAGGTTAGCGATGTCCTTTTGTCCGTCTGTTTGCCTGTTTCAATTCCAAGATCTCAGAAGTCTTAACAGCTACAGAGTGGATAATTTCATCAGATGCTTCTTTTGCACGCTGATTTAATTCAAGTTTCATCCAGATCATATAGCTCCCATATAACCGGTTGTTCCGTAATGACAATTAGTTGCATAACTTTCTTGTTTTTTATCCAAATCAAACCAAATTCGGTTTGCATCCCCTGTAGCTCTGCGCCCGCCGACCAGATTTGATCCAGATTGATTATACATTTACAATGTGAATGGTATAAAAGCTTTGCCAATCCAAAGCTATATATATATATATATACATTTTTACCAATCATCATATATCTGATATATATATATACATTTTCGATGTCGAACTTCATTAAAATAAGCCCCATCGTTTGCTGCAGATTTCTTAAACAAGAGATAATAATAATAATATAACAAGATTTTATGTTATTGGCGAATCTTCTAACTTCGGGCCTTCGAAGCGAGCCTTTCTCTCTAGTTTTTCTCTCTAATATAAAAGTATTATTAAAATGTATTATATTAGATATTCAAATGACGCAAATAAAGTGAGAAAATATTCCAAGGAAAGGAATCTATTTGTATCCAAGCAAAACTCAGCTGCCTTTGACCCTACATAGTCTGAACTAATCGTTTGTAAGGCAGGTGAATGTTAGAGTGGATCAATCCGGCATGACAAAAGTGGCAACCCCAGATGGCCATTACTGTCAGCAATAAATACCACTACTATATTAATTTACCCTCGTTTTGTTAGATTTCTCAAGCAAGTGCTATATCTATACTTCATATATATATACTTCATACGTTCTATAAACTAACTAAAAGATGGTAAGCAAAATTTAAATAAATCATCAGATTGTATTACTTCGAAACTACATGACGTATGAGTAATATTTGCATTCGAATACGCCTCTTCCCCAGCTCTATCATAAATATTCATTTTAAAGTTTAAGAAATACAATTTGACCGTAGGGTGACACGCTTTATCGATGTCAGTTATTTAAAATATTTATACCTTACATTCTACACATATTGTATATTGTTGTCTATATGAATCTGTATTATCAGCATCAATAAATGACCAATTTTGAGTAAAGGTTTCCTGTTTTGTGGCTTAATTGCGGGTCTGTCAGCTGCTCTCCATGATTGACAACCAGCCTATAATTGCAAGTGGGAATTCCAGAGTCAGCTTCGAGCAACAACAACATCGGCGCCAAATCTGCCCATCCCGTCTCGTCTTGGTCATTAATATGCCTGCCTGTATACTTAAAAACAACAAGGTTCTAAAATGCCCAGAACACCGAACAATGGAGACCCAGCAGACACTGAGAGCAGCCAACGGATTGGATACATCGCTGATGCTGATAATAATGCAAATGGCAGGCAGAAGCCGCACGACGGAACTGCTCGAGTGGAATATCAATTGGGGGAAGACCACGCTTAAAGCATAGAACTCAACAAAAATGGCTCGAAAACAACAACAACAACAAAAAATGGGTAAAGTGCACAAAATGAACAGGCACAAAGTGGAGGCACGACTTGTTAAAGATGCTGATGCTGACCAACTTGGCAAAAACGGGTTCCAAAATATGTGTGCAAGCTCTAGTGCAACGCTCGGAGGGGTATATGGGGGGTTCGCTAAAAGCTTTGCCCAAGTCGTAGCTGAGTAAACAACAACATTCCAAGCGCGTTTTTGTTTTGGTTTTGTTGTGAGGAATTGTTGGAATGACCGCGCCAGCTTTCGATTTCAATTTCGATTCCAAGCTCCAGACGTTGCATGTATTTAATTCGAATCCAAACGAGCATACATGCCTACCCAATAGACATTTTGGAACTTTGGAGTCCTTCAAGCTATGAAAAAACTCTGAACGGCTTACTTTGCCAGTGGATTTTGATTTCCCTGTTACATGTTCTCAAACCGAACCACTGCAGGTCGAATTTTCCAACAGTTTGCTCAAAAACAGCGCTCACTTGACAAATCCGTCAGTGAGTCAGGATAACAAAGTTGTGGATTTGAGACTATCTGTGTATCTTATGATTACTAATGTACTTGCTAGGGACAAAGAACATATCATCTTCTGAGTTCTTAAAGTTGGGAGAAAAAAGGTCGAAGTTTGACTTGAACCCCGAACAGAATTGTCCTGACATATATTATTCATTTATTATCTACGGCTTCGAAGGAACCGCTAATGCTGAGCTCAAGAAGACAGATTTCCGATACTTTTGCGTTATAGTACATATAGAGTCTAGTACATACAGTATATATAGGGTCTAGTACATATAGGACGAGTTCACATAGGGTTTACGATTTCTTGAACTGTAAACTGCCTGATATATCGCTTAATAATGGCGATCTTCTCAAAGACAGTTTATACAACTTAGAAGGAGATGTTACAGAAAACTCTAGAGATTTTGACATTTCAATTTATAGATACAGCTGCTTTGCTTTCTTCGAGAATAACCCAAAATTTTAAAAGCTAATATATTACAGGCTTAGAACCTGTAGAAATATCATTGGTTTTAAATTTCGCAGTAATGAGCAGGCGCCTCAAAAATGCTTTAAAACGCCTCAAAACTCTTAAAAAGAAACGCTATCTTCGTACAATTACAATGCATCCAAGTGTTATGTTTACAACTTCATTTCTTCATTCATCAGGAGAGATGTCCGTGACACCCCTTAGGGTGATTTTCTATATTAACTTAAAAGAGAGGTCGAATCTCTCTGAGAAAAGAATCTCACAAATTATGACATAATCTTACACATTGTTTGCGACTTCATTTCACGCCTATCCGACAGGCAAATCACTCTCTTCTGATCTTGTCAGCAAAGTATTCCTAATCCTCTTCCTACTACAACAATTCCACTCTTATATCTATACTGCAATGCCAAATGTTTGCTGGGTGTACATGCACATTCGCTTATGCGCATGTGTAACGTATTGAAAGCTCTCGGAAATTGCGAGTGTTGTCGTTGTGGTCGTCATGTTGTCTGTTGTATTTTGTTGTTGCCTTTTAACGTCTTTTTAGAGCCGTCGTTGTTATTGTTGTTGATATTGTTTGCTGTTGCTTTTTGGCCATAAAATGTTACTTTAGTATTGACTCTCTGTGGACAGAGCAGTCGCCACTGGCGCTGCAGTTGGCTTCAGCTTCGCTGCTGATTTCAGCCATGAAGGTCATACCCAGCACATGGCATTCAGATTCAGTCCCAGCTTTGTGACTGAGACTGAGACTGAGACGTCGGAGCTTCAGCTTCAGTTTCAGCGGACTGCGGTGCAGGTGCTGGTACTGTGGCTGGTGGGCAGCAGGGGCGTGTGGATTTGCTTAGGGGATTGGCTAGGCGGAGGGGAAGGTTGTTGTTTTGGCAGTTATGAAACTAGTCCAATGACTTACGGTTCGGCTTGGGAGCTAAACTGGGTTGAGCTTAGCCTTTCTGCTGCTGCTGCTGCTGCTGTTGCCTCTTCATGTAAGTTTGTAAATGAATGCGCATATACATATTTCTATATATTTGCATATGTATGCATTTCTATGAATAGAGCTAACTATATGTGTGAGCGGTTTCAATTTGTTGACCACCAACATAACTATGTATAAACAAAATAAAACTTTGAACCAAATGCATGTACATTGTACAGCATTGAGATGCGCTTTTTGTTTGGGTTTTTGAAGCGTCGCAGAAGCAAACCTCCCCTTCCCCCCAGCCATTACTTGGCGTCCAGTTCTCAAGATTTCGTCAGCCACTGCTGGCTTTGTAACATAAAACAAAATCTACGCAATTTGAATTGAAGCTCGGCTTTGTATGTTTTCCCGTCTCTTCGCATGTTTTTGTATTCAGCATTGTAATTGTGACTATTTCTTTTTTTTTTAGCATTTAGCGAATTTGTGCAGATTATTGTTTAAGGCAATTTTTGCATGTGTGGGCGAGTTCAACATAACCAAAAGCGGGAGATTTCCCCAGGTCCAGGTTGAGAAGCAAAAAAACAGCTTTGTCATGCGGCTGTGAGCAATATTTGTCTGGAAAGGCGGCTGCTGCGTAGCTGCTTGTCCGGTTCTGATTGTGATACGCCGCCATCTGGATGAGCAATAACCAAGCTTAAATACTCTATACTTATAAAAGGGCGATCGATTAGAAATTGTATACATATAAGATCAATTGAAATGGACTTGCTGTTCCTTATAATAACTAATGAACCTCTATTTTGCTCTATCTTAATTCATATGCAAATCACTTAACACTATGGGCCATTCAGTGAGAGGAAGTACTTAGTAAATGTAAACTTGCATAACGTTTCCACTTGATCAACCATTCACCTGCTTATGACGAGCGGGATGGGGACAACTGAATATTCCAGAATGAGGCTAGACTGAATGAGGATAGACGATGATGTTGTTATTATTGCTGATCCAACGGTAACATCTATATTTTTCTATTCCCACAGATCACGATGAGCTGGCAATATTATGATCAGACCAGAACTTGTGATAATTATGAGATCTTAGCTTAAGCTTGTGACGTTGTTGATGGAGCTGGAGGTGGAACAGCGGTATCAAGCCAGGCTGAGGCTGAAGCTGGTGGATAAAGATAAACATATTCGAGCAATGCCTCTGATTCAGAGATGCCAAAGCCACATTACTGAACTTTTATTTTTATTTTTGGGAAATCTTACCTAGACGCTGACGTCACAAGATGCTTTTTGAACTTGAACGTACTAATTTTTGTTGTTGTTGTTTGTCTTGTTTTTGGCTTTGTTTTTGAACTGTTTTCGTAGTACATACATATATACTTATTCAGAACAGCAAATTAATTAGCGCTTATTTAGCATTTATTGCAATTGGAATCAGTTGATTTCGTAAGCATTTTATCCCGGAACCAAAACAAACACTTGAGCTAAATTTCAGCCGTTAAATAGGAAATGGAAATTTAAAATTGTTTTATATGAACTTAAATTTATATTTTGTGTCGCAGAATGTTCGTGAATGAATATCTTTGGCATGATTTAGCGACTTGTAAGAGCGCGCATGGGTGTATATATTTACTGTGTGTGCGTGTGTGTGTGTGGAATTTCGAGTTTTTGGACTTTGTACTACTGGCTAGCCATGAACCATGCTTGGCCGCCAACATAGCCAGAGCCGAGAGTCGCAGCTAGAGCCACAGCCAGAGCCAGAGCCAAGACAGAGCCAAGACAGAAACAGCCACAGAGGCAGAGCCGTAGCCCGGCTGCGTGATTCCGAATTTAAGACAGCAACTGTTCGAATTTATTGTTAATAAGCTTTGTTTGCCTTTGCTATTCATCTATTTAGCCATGTATCCGTACCCGTACTCATATCTATGTATCTGCGTATCTACCAGATTGTGTACATCTCATATGGGATTACCTAAAGCGCACTTGTGATTCCCTCTAATTATTCAAAAAAAAATATGAGGCGTGCGCGCGTTTCTCATGACAGCATAATGCTAATGCGGAATTCTAAACCACTTTTGGTATAGAACCTTACCTATATATTGCTATATGATGATCGTTCAGCAGACCTAATGAGCTTGCCATTCATGAATGAAATATTGTTTGATTTTGGTCTTGGACGATCGATCAGGAAGTCTAACGAAACTGGGAGCAGGCCCTCACATAACGGAAATTATTAGTTTAAGACTGCTTAATTATATACTATATGGGGTTGATCAAGCTCGACTTGTGATCAAATATGCTTCCGCTTTGTATGGCTGGTTCTTGTTCTTGTACGTGTTGTTGTTGTTGTTGTTGTTGTTGCAGGGGTCAAATATTAAACGGAAGTGTTTTCAATAAGATATAGTTATTTATAAATATATTTATTTTTAGCAAATATTTTCGATAAATATTCTGTTATTAATGGTCGTTTTAGAGATGTGCGTGAATCGTGAGGGAGAGCATGGTTTTATCTTGAAAGATAAACAGAAAGGAGAAACAGCTTTTGACTTGCTTTTGATTAAGATTGTAGAAGAATAAACTTAAACTTTTAATAATAAGAACAAAAACGTTATTTATGCGAAATACCAGTTTTATTATAAAAATTTGTATGAGAGAATGACTGATGAATGCGCTGGTCCTTTATTCGTTCGTAACGCCGACAATGTATCGTCAAAGGCGCTTCAACGACGCTAGTGCACCGAGGGACATACTCACTTGCTTACGCATATATTTTCATCTGCTGACGGTATTTATTTTATTCCTACCCCACGGGGTACGCTTTTTGACAGTTGCCCATGTCTGCACCCTTTTTACGCTGTCAAAAGAGAAGAGCTATCTTTCATGGCAAGATTTCTGATATACGTATACATATGTACAATGTTTTTTTAATCACCCCAAATATAAAAAGCTTAAAAGATTTGGTTCAATTCTTCCCTCAAACTCTAACGATAGTCGACAACTTGTTGAACAAAACTTAATTCACGAAAACGTTCTAAACTGAGGCCATCACTATAGCTGACCCAATTGCAAATAATAAACAAGAAAGGAAGGCTATCTTCGTCTTGCCGAAGCTTATATATCATTCACATTGTATATATATAACCGATCTAGATCAAATATGATCGCTGGGCGTGGGACTACCCTGAATATATGGATACAAACCGAATTTGATTTGATTTGGATGAAAAATAGCAAATTTATGTTTCTAACTGTTCATTCCAGAACAATCATTTACATGGTAGCTATATGATATAGTTGTCCGATCAGGATAAAACTCGAACTTGGCCAGCGTGCAAAAAAAATAGACATCAGGTACAAGTCTCAGCTCTGTAGCTTTTGAGACTTCTGAGATCTTTCTGTTGAAATAGACGAAATAGACGATTCCCTTGTCATGCTGATCAAGAATATATATACTTTATACAGTCGGAAGCGCTGCCTTCTATGCATTGCAAACTTTCTGACCAAATTAATATACCATTTTGTGAATGGTATAATGATACCCCAAAAATATCAATATGCATAACGGACGCAAAGAATTTTAAGCAAAGTTTAAATGAAATCTGAATTGGCCGTATCTGGCATACGGTTTTTTGCAACACGTGATAATATTTGCTGCCGCTTTAGCTTCAGAATCTGCAGACCTTGAACACACTTGCCAGCAACTTGAACCTTGAACAATTTCAGTTCAGTTGAGCCAATATCATCATCATCAGCACCAATGCAGTTACACGAATTTTGAGTTTTGAGAAAAAACTGCTGATTCATGAGCGGCGGCTACTTTGACTTTCTTTAAATTCAGTTGACAAAACAGGTCGAAGCTGAAACTGAACCTGTACTTGGAGCTGGAGGGGTGATTAAGGCATTATTGTTATGTTAATCGGACAACCACCAAGATCAATCAGTTACCTGCCCTTTGCTGACTGGTTCTATTGACGGCTGTTCAGCTCAAGGTACGTTTTCCGCATTATTTTGGCCATTGGGGTCAATAAACGGAAATGAAAAAAAAAATATATATATATACAAAATCTTTCATATGCCGATTCTAAGGTCGAAAGACGGTTCCGGCTGATCATAGCTAACAAATGAAGATGTGAAGGGTTAAGGCTACCACCAGCATCAGCAGATTAACTTAATGGCAGAAGATTCCATTTCCGCCTTGCCTAGAATGGCATAAGAAACTAGTTTTGCAGCAGCCCAAAAATCAAACAACTTCAACTACAAGTCGACGCCAGACATTGTCAAAACAAAAGCAAAATAAACAAAAACAAAACATATCAATACTAAATCCAAAACCGAAACGTTTCAAAACTGTCGCAATTTGCAAATGTCTTAGACGATACACAAATAGTAGATACGCAGATAGACAAACCTAGACCCAGACATAGACATAGACATAGACGTACCCGTCGTCAGCCCCACCCAGAGAAGTATATATACATATGTATAACGTCGCCATTAATGAAATCAGTTTTTCTTGTCTCTGATTGCGGAAGCCTTTTTGATGAAATTGAAATTGATTTTCAGCTTGAGATTGAGGCGTTAATTGAATACAATGTTGGCTAGAACTCTTACAAATCCATCTAGAAATATCAAAGACATGGGCAAACAAATCAGCTATGCACAAACACACTCCACTGTCATAATTGTGGAGCACGCTTAAGAATTCCCATCCGGTCGGGGCCGCTCAATATCGCTCAAGTACAAGTGCGATATGTGATAATCACGAAACAAGTTCATGGCTTTCATAGACATTTTTCGTCGTCGCTGTCACAGTTCTGATGTCGGACTTTGTCACACAGATCGTTGTTAGCCAGTAGCCATGTCCAAAAAAAGCCTCACAGTTCGAGTGTCGACTGAGGAAAACTCAATTAACTTGGCCCAGATACATACATAAATAAAGTACGAGTGTACCTATAAAAACATATACTACATACTCGTACGACTTTATGGCCTCAAAAATCGAATGACTTCTCATAAATGTTAATCTAAGAAGAAGCCACTTGTTTATAAACAAATTTAATCAGCTCACAGCCAAAATAAGTACATATGATTTCAGGAAGGGGCGTGCCTGGCCAAGTGGTGGGAAGTGCCAGTTAATTATTTATAGATCATGCCAGCCGCTTTGGCAGCGAACACTTAAGTGGCCTTTGCGCAAGTTTTTATTGGCACACGCAAAGCAAAAGACCCATACCCATACCCATACCCAAAAGAACTAAACCTATGTATTCACAATATGGCATGATTCAATCGCATGATCAATGATGGGATACCATGCCCACGCTGCTATGACTGTGACTTTTATTAATGACTTACTTATTATTGCAAAATCGATGAATACCTTAAGTATTTTATCTATTAGAAAGACAGCAGATAGTGTTTTGTTTAACTGACTGCTTGAACAAACAAAGTAAAAATCTAAATATATGAAATGATGTAAATGATATAAAAACTTGCAGTTATAATTAAACAGGAATATGATATGTTAGTTCATCTTGACAGACATCTTGTGAGAAAAATTCAATTTCCTAAAATACCATTGCTACCCATATAATGAGGAAACGTGTGAGTTAAATGTAACGAGTGGATAGTGGAGTTAGAATGACTTCCCTCACCTAACCATGCATTATCATCCCAACTAAAAGTGTATGCAGAAGTTTAGCTCTATAGGTTGGGTATGACGATCTAAAGATTGCGGATGACGATCAGTTGCAAGATTTGCTTCACACAAAAACATGCATACATAAAATTGGAGTTATGTAACCCAAAGACCTCCAACTTGCGATTGGAAGTTCAAGGAATGTGTCTACCTATCCAAAGTATATGTCTCTTCATTTCAACGAATTGATCTTCAGACTTTAAAGACTTTCGGGAAGCGTATGCGCTTGAGTCCGCGACTATCTGCACTAGCTGCCTAAAATTCAAAAAGAGGAAAGGAGGAGAAGAATTTGTCCTCTTCGCTTACTCCCACCACTTCCACTCATTCTCATGCACCCTAACTGAGCATTTCGACGATCCGAAATCATGCCTGCCTATGTATTCTTTGAGCTGCGAGGGAAAGGATTCCCCTGGCAGGTCTTTGATGAAAACCTTCAGCAAAACAGAGAATGAAAATTTGTAATCAAAATAAAGTGACTAATCGATAAGACCAGCTATCTACATCCTGGTGTAAAAATGGCGTGATGTTTTTGAAAAATATTTCCAGATCTTTATCGCTTGATAGTGTACTACGAGAATTGTTATTTATATTTTGGAAGACTATATAGACAAAACAAATGTTGATCATCTAAAATTTACAACTTCGGTAAATCTAGCATCCAGCATTATGGAAGCAGACCCAAATTCTACATATTGATTGCTTAAAGAGGCGATTGTTTCACCTATATACATATATATATATATATACATATGTTCGCACTAGCTAGTGCGTCCGTTTTCAATGTTTGGTTTACTTATTATCTTTGCTTTTCTTATCTCGGCTCGATTAAGAATTGTCAGGTTTTCCGGAATATAAAAACAGGCGACCATTCTTGCGTCTTCTTGCACCAACAACTTTTATTTTTATTTTTTTTTTTGGCTTATCTTTCAAGTGAGGAAGCATCCATAGAGGCGATAGCCAGTTTGGTAACATTAATATACTTCGATGGAAATTTGTTTACCATTCACAAAAAATGTGAATGAATGTTAACATGACGTCTGCAATGCATAGAAGGAGGCATTTCCAACCATACAAAGTATATATTCTTGACCAACATAACGAGCGGAGTGATATAGCAATGTCCGTCTGATTGTATGTGTATGTCAACATAAACAAGCCAAGGATCACTGTCGAGAGAGGACCCGCATGTGCTTCGGCTATGCCAAACCTAGCTTTCCGTACTTGTTTTTGTTACTTCAAAATTGTAATTTATTTTGTGAGCTTTGTCGCGATTGACAGTCTTCTTGTGCGTCGAGCTGGCGACTGTTTTCAAAACATAAATAGAAAAGAATTTTGAGTCGAAAGTTGATTTTCTTTACTTTTGCAGCAATCGAATTTTTCTTGGCTACGTCAAAGCTTTAGAGCTGCAAAATATATTTATAAATAACATGATCTAAGTAGATACGACTTCTTAAGTCAAAGTAACATTGTTCTAAATATTCAAGTGACTATAAACTAGTTCTATATGATCACTAACAAAATGCTTACGTCTCAACGCAAATATTTTATGATCAGTTTTATTGATTTAAACACTGTCTTTGTTGGCACTTGAAGACCGTCATAAAAAACTCAAAGTCATTTAATTTTAGTACTGCACACATATACTAAATACACCTAATAAAGAGAGACTGGATTGTGGTCATAAGAACTCGTGTATATGAATTTATGGGCTTTGAGCAAAACAAAGACAAAGTCTATATTCATGGTGAACTGCCATTGCCACTTTGTCTTAGCGGATATCTACTGTAATCTATTGTCGGCACTTTGAGGTTGACCATTGCCCTTTGCACCGAACACCAAAGAACACCACACATGGCGGAGCTATCGCTATCGATCATAAAAATTTAAAACTTCAACCCAAACTACTAGAAAATCTCCAATTTCAGCCGCAAAAACACAATATTTTATATTTTCTAAGTAAAATGTATTTATTATGTATAAATAATTCTCATTTTTATCGCACAAGCGTTTGTTTATTAACGTTAGTAATTTACAGATTTGTGTTTGCTGTGGATAATTGTTTAATGGTTTTTTTTACACGCACAAATCAATAACGTCGTAACGGCACAAAAAAAGCACATGCTTAAACAATTACAATAACAATTTTCGGAATTTTTTCATTGCATAATATAGGCTAAAAGTGCGAAGTATGTGTGTGTGTGTGTGCGTGTGTATGCATGTGTCTATTATTATTTTTTAATTTCGAAATTATATTTCTGGTACATCATAATTTTCTATTGTATTTATCTATATCTCATTAAACATTGCATATCGAATTATTGTTTTTAACTTTTTATATAAGAATATCTATTTCCTTAACACATATACATAGGCTATAGCATAACACATATACATATATATAGATAGAAATCAAGTTACACAAAGAGAAAAACTAAGCCAAAAAGAATATAGAAAAGCATCAGACTACATAAACATAGTATATACATGTACATATATAGATAAAGGCAGCATGTTCCGAATTCCAAAAAGAAACTAGTAAATGTTTTTATTTAGCTAACTCGAGGTCAAAGTGCATGTGAAAAAAAAACATCTTTAGTTACTCGGCTAAGCTAATTTGTATGTTAGAGTCGCTTCTCACAATGTAACAGCAAATGGCATATAGCAGAATATTTTCTCTAGGCTGGTCAGCCGCAGAGAGACAGACAGGCTGAAATTAGGAATTGTTAAATCTTAAGCGCTATATATTGTGTAAACGAGTATAAGACAGTCAGGATTGTTCCGCTATTTTTGTTTTGCCTTCTTTAAATTTACTGTTTTCCCCAAAATTTGGACTTCTAAAGTAATTTTTATAGTCAACTTTCTTTGGAAATGAGTTTTACTCTGTTTAGAAAATTTCAAGCGGCAAATATTTCGAAAAGGAAATCGGAACTTTGCTTTTGCAGGTTCTTATTACAAAAAGGTTTTTGGCCAGGCCACAAATATTCAAACACGCACACTCACACACATACACATATACATATACATATATATTTTAACGATGCCACAGAGGGCGACTCTTGAGGAATGCCATTTGTACCATCCTATGTACCATCCTATGCATGTATGTACGTTCTATGTTTTCTTTGACTAAATTTGATCTGATCTGTTTTGAATATGATGTGCATCTTGCTCCCGCTTATATAGTATCTACCAATTGCAAAAAATATATATATAATATATTATATATGTATGTATATATTCATTACAATATTATCAGTTGTACATACAGAGCTTTTTACAAATATTTTATTAATTCATATCCATTCATACTGAGCACCCCCTAAAAAGACCCTCACAACCAAAAACCGTCCGTCCGCCTTTTGGTTTTTACACGATTTTCGTTTGTTTTGTATATTCTGTTTGCTTTTAGTTTTGTTTTGTTTTAACCCGCCCGCAAAAATAAAGCACAGTAGATAGAGAGAGTTGGAGTTGGAGTCCTAGACGGGTCCAATATCACTTTGGTATCTGGCGGTCAAATAGTTGGCCGCCTCTGTCATTTGTTCCAGGCACTGGTACAGGCCATTCAAATGCCTCCGGCAGCGCTGAGCCAACTCTGTGGCCTTGTCGCCGCTGGACGACTTTTGGCAGGCGTCGATGTCGCTGCCATCGCTGCTCTGCGCATTGTCGCTTTTGTTGCCATCCGACTCCAAGCCAGAGTCATTCTCCTGCGATATGTCCGAGTCCGAGTCGCTCATGTTGCTTACAGAGGTGGTGGACATCATCGAGGCGGTGGAAGTGCGACGCACATGGCCCTTGATGATGGGCGTGCTGCCGTTGCGACTTACACTCACAGGTGTGGATGTGCTGGTGGCGCTGCTACTTGTGTTAGACTCAGTCTTGGTCTCAATGGGCTTCAGCGGCTCACTGGTCACGCCGATCTCTGTTTCGGTACCCTCATCCTCTTGATTGGCCGTCCACAATAAATCGTTCTTCAGGGCATTGAGCATATTGTACAGATTGAACAACTCGGATGCGTTTAGAAAGTCTTGTACATTCTTGGAGTGAGCCGCTCCTCGTTTGCCATGGGCACTGGAGGTCTGTGTTAGCTGATTGGCGGTTGAATCCTTGCCCGTCGCAGGTATAATATCAGTGCTGTCACCGATCTGCAAAATAGATGCCACATAAAGATTAACTTAAATAAAAGCATGGCCACAGACGCAGTGTCTGTGTCTGTGCATTCAAATATAAAAATATATCTACAGATCCATCTATGGTATGAAACCCACCTGCCGATCCATGAGCCTGCATGGCACCAGTATGGTATCGTCCATAATATTAACAGTTTTCACAAACTTTTCCATTACGTTGACAATGCTGTCTTTGGAGAACTGCTGCTCATCATGTCGAGCAATGCGTCGCAGGCAGTTCCTGTAAAATGAATCAGAGAATACAAAAGCCAAGTTAGTCAAAACAGCTGGGCGCATGTGTAACCAGTTTCATTTGTGGCCAACTACAATAAAAAACCCATGATTGACCAAGCCAACCTGCCAATCAGCCGACCAAGTCTGGCTCTGGCACATTCTAAATGTGTCGCGTCGTTAAGTCTGCGATTTTCTATTCATTCTCTCTGTACGTATCATCTTAGGTCCAACATGGCGTTGATAAATATGAATTGATTTCTATGCAAATTAGGCGACAACATGGCAAATTCAATTTGTATAAATAATGGAAACCCCAAAAACCTGTTAAACGGCGGACGACACTCCTCATTACCAATTGGATTTTATTCTCTGTTTGTTGTTGGATGCGTTGTTAAGTGTTCGTGTGTCTAAAAACAAAGCAGCCCCAAAGAAACGACAACTAAGATTTCTATTTTTAATCATAAAGCGTCGACTTGACCAAACCACCAACCCAGCCACGTGTCAGATAAATACTACGCCACGAGAGTAGAGGGCAGGGCAGGGCAGGGGCAGGGGCAGGTGATGGTGCTGGAAGCTTATACAATCAGCACCTTATTAAATTTGACTGCCAAATGAAAGTTAGCACGCGCTTAGGCTTCAGTGATGCGATTTCAGATTTTTTCCAGCTAAGACTTGCGATATCTGAATATTGCAGAGAATATTCAACTGTTCGATAATCTAAGCTAATTTGCTTTGTTTAGGAATGTTATTGTATAACTTCCAACATTAATGCTTGGTTAAAATGTTTACAAGAAGAAGAGCTGGAGACCAAGTGTGCACGAATGTGAATAGCAAGAGCAATGTAATCCGCATATGTGAATAGCAAGAGCTAGCCCTGGTTCTATCCCTAACTAACTAAAAAGACCGAAGTAGCTACATTAATATTCACGAATTGGTAAAATTACAATACAATATTACAAGTTTTTCAAATAAAGTATTATTTTTCAACCCATCTATTGCATCTGCCATGATGTTATATGACAGATTCGCATAATATTCGCTAAGCCAGCAAAAACCCCTCCCTAATAATACATTTGAAAATTCCATACTAATTATTACCTGTCAGTCGTTTGCATTTCATATATTTATCTAGCTTTTTGTGGCCTTTTTTGTAGCCAATGAACACTGATCTGATCTGGTTACATCATTTGCAATCACTCCACATGCATCAACTCTCGCTAAGCTTCACAAATCAACAAATTGACTTCCATTAACCCTTCTAGACCCCCCATAAGGAGGGGCCGACGGCCGCGTAAGCTAGCCAACCAGTCTAGCACTTATGGCATTCCCAATAACCGGGCAAAGTTTAACCTACGCGTAGCTCTGCTGCTACTTATCAGCCAGCGTCATGGAACCAGACGGGGCTGCAGTTATACGCGTTACGTTATACGCGTCTGACTATACTCGTATCTGTCCAATGTCGATGTCTAGACGAAGTGAGATTATTTTGTGGCTGCGTTGCCGCCACTTGATAGTTGGACTTTACGAAATGTTAAAAGAAAAGCGAACGGCGGCCCCTGATAAATATAGTTACATTATTTTGTGGCTGCGCATTAACAAGTAAGAGAAGACTCTGCCCACTCCCCTCCCTATATATACTTATACTATCTTGATAGTTCTAATGTAACAGCTGCTAGTGGCGGGGGAAGACACGCGAGTGCCGCGTGCTCCGCCTGCTTGCTTGCCTGCCTGCCTGCCTGACCGACTGACTGACTGGGTTGCTGATATCGTGGTCGTGTGTCAAGGTGTTTTTCCGCTGGCATGCCACGGCCAGACAACGTGTAGAGAGACTCAGAGATCACAATTCCCATGCTATGAGTAATTGAGTTGATTTAACATAGAACAAAAAATAAATCACAGAAAAATGTATTTAGATGAATACATACTATTTATGAATGATAATAAAAAAAAAAGCTAAATTGGCAATTATCTTATCAACTAAATAAGCTCTGCTGTGCTGCTGTTCCAATTTCAAGTACTTAAAGCATCATCACCATTATGAATGTGAACACATATATGTGTGTATATGTATGTATGTGTTTTTGTTTATTGTTTACATACATACATGGTAAAAATCAGGCGTTCGTTATACGTTATACATATTTGTAATCAGCCGATTTTTTTTACGTTGTCGAATATTGGCCACGCGCCAAATTCTAACTAATTAGATGTAGAAGGAGGGGATCTTTAGTCATCTACATTGGCTGACCTTTTCTTAAATATTCTCGGACAATAAAGTTCGGAGGGGACAATGGGCGCCTCTTCCCTATTGTCACTGGGGGGTAAAGAGAATGAGTTTATGCCGGGTACAAAAACACGCCACATTTGAAATCAGCCAATTGGAGAGCAGCAACATGACGATGTTAGAAGTCTTATTGCTATCACAAAGCCCGCGCGCTCTCACGATACAGCTTTCAGAGCAGGTTTTGGTTTTGTGGTCTTACTGTATGTCTGTCCACCTGTCGCCAAAAAGCGCCTCAAGCCAGGCGCACACCTGCTTGCCACCTGGATTGTGCTGTGAGAAGTGGGCTAAGCCAGGCACGACCAACACGAATGTAAACACGCGAGCTGCATACCACGCGATGTTTGTAAGAGGGCTGTTGGTGCGGTGGGTGGTTTGCTGTTATGTGGCAAGAGAGAAATGAAAAGAGAGAGCGCAGTGTAACCGCTTTTGCTTTTACTCTCTTTTATGACTTGTTATCCCCTGTATGATGCATGTGGCGTGATATTTTTTGCTACTGCTGCTGGAACTGAGAGACACGACTGTACGAGCATCGACTAATGTGGCGGTGTCATGAATGAAAACGGGCTGCTGCTGGTATTTCTCATTTCTCGTCGTAGCATATTAGCAAATGTTGAGCAAGACAAGCAAGCAGGCAGCCAGTCAGCTAAAGCTAAGCTTTTCAATAGCGAATTGACCAATATTTGGTTAATGGTTTTTATGTTGTTTTTTTTTTTCAGGTGGGTGAGCTTCCATTTGGCCTCGCCTGACCTTAGCGGCGACTACGACTTACGGTTAAGCATAATCAATAATTGAGCAATTTGATATTGTCGCACACCTCCTCCCCTGCCCCGCCGTACAAACATACAAATTAAATATTCTATGAAAAACATCAGCTGTCATTTGGTATTGGTTATCGCTGCGTCGTGGACTTGAGGTGTTGTATGAGTATGAGGTTTCGCCATAAGGTTTTCAAGGCAAAACTTGCCACAAACCAAAAAAGTGTAGTTTGTGATACAACAACAGCAACAAACAGCACAGTGACACACAAAATACCATCGTCACTGGCAAATATAATATACATATGTGTTATATACAGTACATACCAATGACTATTAAACATCAGAGAAGGTAAACTTTTTGCTATCGTTGCGACTGACCGTAAAAAGGTGTATGCTAACTTTGACAGATTTGTGTGTAATGTGAACTGCCAGCAAAATGTTACTAAGTGTAGCTCGTCTATTATGTTTAAATTGCCACTACATACGTCAATCACAAGAGGGTTCTAGGTGGCAAGTGTTGTATGAGCTGTGTGAATCAGCGTTTGTGATTTCTGTGTAAAAGAAGAAGAGCGGCGCTATAATATCGCTTTGGAACTGCCCATAATTTGTCTTTCTGCTTAGAGATAATGGCGAGGCCCCCGTGCCTTCATAATGTATGAGTAATAGTTTTGTTGTTCGATATAAACGACAAACCCTGCTTATTATAGGAAGTGTGATAAAATTAAAGCAATTCACATATATGTATGTACTAAACATATACATATGTAACCATAAGAGAGCCTAAGCTGATCGTCAGATTATCTTGCGTTTTCTTGTCATCAGTTTTAAGCACTTTAACTAACATGCACATAACACTTATACATTACTTATATGTACAATGTATGTATGAATATGTAGACGATTGTGTCATATATGCAGCCTTTGGTTTGGTTTTGCTTTTTTCTTCTTCTTGCGTGTTTGAATTGGTGTGTTGTCCGTCCCCTCTGTCCAACTGTCCAACATCATACGATAAATTTTTTGTATCTTGTTTTTACGGTGCAAACGAAAGAGAAAACACATACACTCAAGCAGGGGTGCGGCGGTTGGTCTTGTGTGTGTGAGAGCATAGCGTCGGTGAGAGAGTGGACTGGGACCGAATTTATTTAGCCCCCCTATTTAATTTAGACAACTGCTTTTGACTAAATTGAAATTTAACCGCTTTAACTAGGCAATCCAAATCCATGCCACTCCGACTTACCGACTAGTCTCTAGCTTGGTGAGGTCTTCGTATCCGCTCATTGTGCTGCTTGTGTTGTTGTTGGTGCTGCTATTGACTTGCAGTTGCTGTTGTTGTTTTAGTTAATGCTGGGCCCGCTAGTGCAAGACGCTTCAGCTTTAAATTTAGTTTGCTGACACCGCAAGTTATTGATACAACAAAATTTCTTCTTTTTCTTCACACACGTAAGCACGCACACACGCGCACTTTCACTCGGTCTGCGTCTGACTGGCTGTTTGTCTACCCTCAGCTGATTTTCGTTTATTCTTCACCTAATATTTGTGGCCGTTTAGTATGGATTACGAAATGTGCATTTACAATCACAGACGAGACGCACAGGTAGTTTAGTTAGTTCGTAGCTTAGTTATTTGCTTGCCACTGTCGCTGTGATGCCCGAATACGGTTTGCGTTAAATTTGAAATGTCGCGACTGTTTTATGCCAAAAAATGCCCATGCATATTTAGATAAAATATATGTATACGTATCGTTGCCGCTGCTCGAATCAATTAATTCATATAAAAAATTCTAAATAATTTACAAGCGCAACTGAAACGAAACGAGACGACCGCTGCCAACGAGAATTTAACAGTTTTTGCGGAACAACCTTCTCTGTCGGATTGGGCAAACGTTTTTAAAGTGTGCCTAGCCCAGTGTAATAAATACCAACAACCAAAAATATACCATTATCGAGCCCAGCAAGACTACTCAGTGCTTGGCTCACTCGCGAGACAACATCGAACATGGTCGATGCACTGCTCAGAACGGCAAGATCAATATTGCTGATGAGGCGTAAAAAAAACGATGGTTACAATCATCGATACTATCGATTCTTCTTAATACTATTCGTATTCCAAAGTTATTTATCATATTCATATATACTATTCGTATTCCAACACAAAATGTACAATGGTATAACAAATTTATTTTAATAACAATCCTAATAGGCAGCTCTAATTCAAAAGAAATCCTGGTTTTTGCCAAGGAACACAAATTTATCACCAAACAGGTGTTTTGCCGCTACTTGCCCAGTACTTGCCCAGTCTTACTGAAGGCACTCTTAATTACCCTTACCAGAACTGGTAATTGGCAAGCAAATGTAGTTTGTATTACAACGGGCTTCAGTTGAAAAGTTGCAAATTGAGTAAGCTGCATAGGCATTCAATAGGGCAATATTTTGTTTCGTCATTTTTTACATTATGTTGCATTATGTTTCAAGTGCTGATCATCAAATACAAGCGAACGCTCCTTCTTTTTAGCTAAGCATATTTGAAAATAATTCAATAATTCAAAGATATACAGGTACATATTAAATGTCATACATACTGAACAAGCAATAGACTCCCAAGCCACATTTGTTGCATTCTAGAGCATTCGGCTGCCTTTCGCAGGGTCTTCAAGGCACTGGCAACACAATTTAATATATCGTTTATCTGGTTTATTCCCAATTTGCCAAGCATATTGAGATTCTCATGCCAGAAGAATTTAATCTCTCGATTCCTTAAACGTAACTCCTAATCTGTGAACATCTTAAGTGGATACAATTAGCTAGGGGCACGGGTAGTGATCGAATATCCAATATACAATTGCACAAGAGAATTTGAGTTTTCGGACCAAAAGAATCCTTAAGAAATAATCTTCTTGCATCAGCATATATGTTTCTTTTGTCACCTGGTAAGGTATATATGCTTCGGTTAACCGAAGACAATGTTTCTTACTTACAGATTGACTACTCCAATAGCTTGGTTGATTACGAGTTCGCCAATATTTCCACAAGTGTAAGATCTTATTGTAATAGCTTTTCAAATTGTGCAAATTCGAATGGACAACTCGAAATTTCTTTATTAATCTTATTGGTTCTTTAAAATTATCCGGTAGCATGTATTTTTCTAGATCAAAATAGGATGCCCGAAATGAGAAATAATCTCGCTTTCCTGGGGATGATATCCCTGCTGGTAATAAAAACGAAACAACTTTAATGTTTTTGGATTTAAGCAAGACTGACTGGCCGGAAGGCTAATGGATGGCACAAAATCCACAGATTATTCATGTGGACCACTTACGTCGATGGCATGTGCTGGTCCACATCTTTTATATTTTAAAGTTGATATCTGGTTATCTATTTCGATTCGGGTTTGCACTCTTTTCAACAATTTTGCTGTTTCTGTTTTGTTTTTGTCTTCCTTTACAAGCATCCACAACGTTTCAATTTCAATAAACAGACTGCATTCATTTTCGAAATAACGATTACATTCGGTTTTTTAGTATATAATTTAGTATTGTGATTAAAACGATTACACTGGCTTGTTGAAAAATACTAAAAAAAAATCGATATGAAAATATATAGATATTGCTAACTTATCGATAACAAATATGTTTGAATATACACATTTGAGGCTTTTTCTGTTGATCTTGAACCTAATTTGCAAATATTTAATGCAAAGTACAAGACAAAAAATCTAAATGATTGAACAAGTTCTGCAATAGGAAAAGTTGATTCTAAAAATCAAAATAGAAGAGATTTTATCCAATGTGTTGGTAACGGTTAAGCCTGAGGGATGCCTTCCCACTACAGCTAGAAGCTTACTATAAATGTTGAGTTTTGATTATATTGGTATTCCACAACCCTTCAATAGCCCAAGAAATAAAAAGAATTCGATATTTCTCATTACAGAAGCAATATCACACTCTAGAAATACAAAATGGCAGGAACTCTGCTTTTTCGCTGCTACATACAAGACTGTCATTGGAATTCAAACATATCTTCCATAATTCTTGATCGAATTGGTTTGAAAATGTCATAGTCTTGATGTGTGCATCGAATAGCAATTCCACTCACAACTTGATCCTATATGAGAATTAGAAATGGTAGTCCTATGTAAAACAAGCCCATTTGAATACTAAACCGACCATAGCGCACATATAAAATTATAAATATCCGACTCGGTGGAATCGAAAAACTGGCTAAAATCAGTATTAAGCTGCTTGAGTACATATTATTACTATAGCGCACAGTTGGACATGCAAACCACATATATACTTGTCATACATGATGGCAACGTAAAAATATGTTTTTGTTATATGTCCCTAAACATGCCTGAGTTATGGGTAAATTCACAACCTATTGTAGACTCTGCTTTCAAAGCCGTTTTTCTTGTTTGGATACAAAACCCATTCACATCTGCATATTCATATTGAGAGTGTTTCCTGATTGCACAATTTTAAAAATACTAATTTTAAAAATCATACACAATGTGATTCCACGTTTGTACAAAATCATTTCGGCCAAACCAAAAAAGGTCTCTTTTTTATTTACTTGACGAACAAACTACTACCAATAAAAGCGACGAACTAGTGACCCGCAGCAGTAGCCTTGGCAGCGGCGATCTCATCTTCCTTGGCGTGCTGGGCAATGAGCTCCTGTTTCTTGGTGGCAATACGCTCCTCGCGGCGCTTGCGTGCCTCACGCACCTTCTGGCGCCTGGCCTCGGCCTGGTCAGCAAGCATCTTGCTGCGCTGCTTCTCGGCCTTCTTTTTGTGAATGTACTCCATGAGCACACGCTTGTTCTTGAACACGTTACCCTTGCACTTCATGTACAGGTCGTGGTACAGGTGGCGATCGATCTTCTTGCTGTCGCGGTACTTCTTTAGCAGACGACGCAGCACTCGTTGGCGTTGCATCCACAGAAGCTTGGTGGGCATACGAGCGTTGGCCGTACCCTTGCGCTTACCGAAGCCACAGTGACGTCCTTTGCGGCGAGCCTCCGTGTTCTTGCGCACACGGTAGCGGGAGTGCACCACGACGGGCTTCTTGATGATCAGACCATCCTTAATCAGCTTGCGTATGTTTTGACCTGTAGGGAATTAGAAGCAAAGATTGTTAGCAAAACCAAAAATCATAAGCACCACCCAATTGCTAAGCACTTACGCGAATTTGTGTTGGCAATCTCGTTGATTTCATTAGGATCCAACCAAACTTTTTTCTTGCCGCAACGCAGTACGGAGGCTGCGAGCCTCTTCTGGAGCTTTAGAGAACTGTAAGAACATGAATTCGTGGGGCATATTTAATATTGAAGCCAGCATGGCGGCTCGTGCATTTGCATGTGTTTGTATGTGTGCGTGTGTACCAGTGCGTGTGGCCGCTCAGGTTATTTCACAATTGTCGCAATAATATTGTATTGCACTCATAATTTGCGGAGTGCCGCATGCCATCCCAACACTAAATAACACTTTGCACATATTTTAGCATTACAATTCAACAAATGTAAGCAAAACACACGAAAATCGCCGACTGAAACCATACCTCATGTTTCTCGCTCGTCGTAGGGAAAGAAAGAAAAATTTGACAGACGGAAATGACTATTGTGTCAAAAAAGTGGTATTTTATTTTTTTATAGTATTTCTTCATGAGTATTTTTTAGGATTTCTCAAGGCATTTTGCGCTGCTCAGTAATGGAATTATCGCTTGCAGTTAATTAAAAAGTATTATGATGTTATTTAACTATTTTTATTTTTACTCGCTAACTGCACTGTTGCAACTGTTATATACTGTATATCTAAATAAAAAAGATGTTTCTTTTTGCGATTGCGATGTGTTATTCGACTAGGCTTTTCAAACATCGACATTATCCGATTATTCGTGTCCCCGATGCCTTGTCATTTGTTTACCTGTTATTCATTATTGAAGCTCAATTAATTTTGCGGTCATAGGAACTTATTAAAAATATATAAAATGTCAGTTTGCTGAAAGTAAAATTGAATTATGCTTAACAGTTCACAAGCTAATTAAAAGCATAAATAAATAAAAGCAAATTACAAATATGAATTGAAACCTGCTAAAAACTTGCTGCTATGACACTGTTTGTTGGTTTTTTTCTATTATTAATATCGCACTGAGACTCGTTACTTTTTAATACCGGTTTCAAATCACAAGTACACAAACTCTAGAATCAGCTGTTGAGTGCAAAATTACAATTATAATTGAAAATCAAGTGTGAAAACAATGCAACATACTCTTAGACGCAGCATAGGATTAGCGGGACAGCTGCTACGCCGCCCACATAATGCAACCACGACCACTGCAACGAATGTGCGTTGCCTGGCCGCCTTGCCGCAGGAGCAGGAGCAGAACAAAAAAAACAGACATCAATTACCGCGTCTCATGGATTTTCCGGAGATAATTTGGCCATCGGCGTTGAATACAATTAAAAACTGGATCACGGTGCAATTTATAATTCGTCCATACTTTGATAGCGAATTTCAGATAAGGGATTTCATATTTGGCGCCAAGCAGGCCCTTCAGGTACGATAACTGGAATTCAATATCTCCGGAAAAAGACTGACTAAATCTTTTCCAGGTCGTTTCTTCCAAGCTGATGGGAGGGGATGTGGACTCTTTGCAGAATCTAGTATCGCCGGATGCTATAGCTGAGCTAAAGCCAGTCATACAGAAGTTGTCGATGACGCAACGGAAGCAACTGCAGATCAACGAGAGTGACATATACCTGTCTTTTCCCTACCAGGTGGGTATTATGTTTGACGAGGCGAACGATAAAATACAAAAACGTTGGGTGGAAATCACAATGGTCTTCCATGTAATGCGTGGACTGTCCGAGATGCGAGAGCGCGGCGAGGAGATACCCTGGAATATGGGGTGAGCTTGAATAAACAAATGTAAAGGAGAAGAGTTTGTGAAACATAATTTTCTAACTTTGAAGCACAATGCCAGAATATCAGGACAAGGTGTTCATTTGTAACTATCGCTTTATAAAGGAGTTTACGGCTGGCCAACAATCGGACTGGACAATCAATGTGGCCAATCACTTCAGGGCCATTGATCTGATCAACGACTCCAAATAACAGCTGCAGCAACAGCAACCAAAGCTTGTTATCAATAGGTTTAAGATTTCATAGCCATATACCAGATACCAGACAGTTGGTAATCGGCGCGACATCCACATCCCGCAACCATGTTGGAATAAAAGTTTCGTTTACAGCATTTTAGGTATAAAAATATTCAACTTTTATTGTATGTAATATATTATTGTTTTCTTTAAATTAAGTTCCAATGAGCTGTGCAAAGTCTTATGTAACACAATGTGCAATTAATGATGGCCCTTCTTGGCCGCCGATTCGTACTTGGCACGGTAGACGCCCTTGGAATCGTATTTTTCCAGCAGTTCTTTAAAATCTGCGGGCTTGTTTGCGCGCAGGTAGGATATCACCTTGTTTGAGTTGCGACGCTGCACATCAGTGCACTTGGAGCACTCAGATGCCAAGGCATCGGGCAGCAGACGCTTTAGTTCGCGACCCTCGGCTGTGCAGGGGCCCTTCTCCATAAGGCATTTGATATAGTTTGTCAATATGCGATCATTGCCGAGCACACTGTCCACATCGACATTGTCGTATTTGTTCGTGTAGCCCTTCTGCGTACCGGCGGCTGCCAGGCCGGCACAGACAAGCACAATCGTAATAGCCAGGGAAGCTTTCATCTTGTCGGTGTCGGTGAGCTAAGAAAATAAAAATGAAGATTGATGAGCAACAGGTATTAAAATCACGCACACAATGTGGGTAATTGCTAAGCAAATACAAATACGGATTTCAAGTTATGCAAAAAATTCTAAGTGCTGATGAAGTGCAGACAACCTTTCGGCTGGACTGCGCAAATATAAATAATGTCATAATTTTGTTTTTGGAATGGCTGCTATTTAAACAAGCACAAGCTGGAGATGGTTTACTAAGGCGACATCAAGTCTCCAAATGCTCTTAGTCATTGACGTTCAAGTTGCTAAAGATTCGCAATTCGATCTGATTATATCTGATTGTGTCCATTTCTCATTTCTCATGCATTATTAATGCTTAACTTGGCTTGACGTGGTGCTTTGACTTGGCCATTTTATATATCGCACGTGCATACTAATTGGTGTTTATTTTAATTTCAATAAATTACAAAGAAGATTTCACAATGCGCCGCAAACGTTTTTTGACTGCGTAGCCTTAATTTTGTACCCTTGCAGAAGGTATTATAATTTGGTCACCATATTTGTCACGCACAGAAAGAAGCATCTCCGACCCCAAAAAGTATATGTATTCTTGATCATTATGACAAGCCGGGTAGATATAGCCATGACCCTATGTCTGTCTGTCCGTCTGGTTCTATGTAAAGTACTCTCAGTGTTGAAGCTATCGACTAGTCATTTCCATATTGTTCTTCTCTTTGCTGTAAGCTGCTCATATGTACAAATCATAAAGATCGGAACATTATAATATATAGATCCCATATAAAGACATATAAATGAAAGCTAGGTACAAGAGATGGCGCTAACAAAATTTTATTTGCAAGCGTTATTTGCGCTAGCCCTCTGCTCTGTCTCTTTCCCTCACAAACCGATTTTGATTCCTTAGAATATGATTATGTATAACGAGTAATATAACTACTTGAGACAGTCAGCAGGGTACATAAACTAAGCATTTGCTGACAGTAGAAAATATACGTAGCTCAAGCCATAAGAACTAGGAGCCTGAACTAGTATATGCACGCTAGTATATGTACATATATCCCAAAATAAAAGATATATTTGCAAATTTTCACACAAGCTGGATTTTATGGTGAATGTTAACACTATTTTCAGGAATTCGACCTGTAATTTGATCAATATCGGGTTGAAAATTTGTAAAGAAATATAAGAAAATTCCATATCTCAGTGGTTTTGCTATGAAGTACAATAGAGTACAATAAAGTACAAAGTTGATATGGAAAACCGGAAAAGTAAGTTTTTTTTTTTTTAAATGAGATATAAGCAAACCTTTCTAGGAAACTGAAGAAAACTCTCAAAAATACAAAAAATCGTAATTCGGAGAGAAACAATACAAAGTGGAGCCGGGCAACGCCGGTTAAATAAGCAAGTAGTATATATAGTATATATTCTTGCGTGAGACTTGAATGTAGCCTTGTTTGAGTCCGTTAGCCTGTCTGTTTCAGCTCCAATTTTTAGTCTTCAACAAGTCTTTTTTGTTCGTTTTCGTAAACTTCTGAGTTTAACCTGATCCGCTTGCTATAACAACTAAAAGTGAGCGGCTTAAGACCAGTCTTAATCGTAATGGAATCAATATCTGATTTACAAATTTAAGTCGATTCGAAACAATGCAATTTAGCTGTCTGTCTTAAGAAATATCCTATAAAACCCACTTTTTGTCAAGAAACCAGTTATATATTCTCTGTAATTGAACCAAATCACGCGATCATAACTTTTAGTAGCTCTTCGCTCAGCTTGCCAAATTTGATCTATACTGCTTTATCACTATTTCATTTAGCGCCCCAGAGAAGACTTTAACCTAAGCGTGTATGAAGGGTATCAAAGCAGCCTCAGCTAAAAACTATAGCTTTCTTTCTTATTTATATTTATTTCTTGTTTATTTTATATGCAAATCAATGCGACAAGAGTGGAACGTTTTTTATATAACTTTAAGCCAAGTCACCACATGGCCAACAATCAGCTGCTGTCGCCGAAGTAGTTGTTGTTGTTGGTTTTGCTATAACGGTCAGGCAAGAGTAAGTGCTATCAATTTTGGAAACTTTTACGCAATCTTGAGAGCGCAGGCGCAGCTTGATTTGATTTTCGGAACACCAGCTGGTTTCTTGCACTGAGCTTAGCTTTAGCTTTAGACTCTTTTTCGCACTTGGTAACGTTTATATGGGTACTCACTTGTTGCTCTGTTGCTGGACGGGAGACGGTGACGGACTTGCGTTGTGTTAAGTGCGAGAGCTCGACTTTGATTGCGAGCTGTTAGCCTATTTAGCTGACTTTTATACTAAGGAGCTTTAACGGTGCTTATTCACCGTGGATGGAGATGGACGGACCTAGTACCTGGTCAAAGCTTTCGCAAAGTATTGTGAGTGCAGGCGGAAGGGTAGAGATGGAGATAAAGTCAAAGCTGTGGTTGGTGATGGCGCGCTGTGTGTCGTCTGTCTTTCTGTCAATTGAACCGGATTGTGAGCCAACGAAGTTACGGTTTTCACCTGAAATTCGGGCAAAAGCAGCTGCCGACGCTGACACCGACACCGAAGAGCAGTCCAGGTCCAGTTCGTAGGGTTGAAAGTGGCACTTGTAGATTTACCTCACATATATAAGATTTATTTTGTGCTTTTAATGATGTCTGCCCCCAGTTTGACTTTGTTTATTTTTCAGTTGATGTTCATCATGCCAAAATTCATTGGAAAAACACATTAACGTAGTCGTATGTGAAAATTTAAATGTTTTTATGTGATTTTGCTGTCTCATTGGCAAACTCAGAGGGAGATTCAGATTCGGTTACAATAGTCTGATAAACTGTAGTCACAGCTGCTAAGTTGTCATTTGTGTTGTGTTGCAATGTTGCAATCACTCGTTTATGCATTTCCATTTCCCTTTTAATTATCTTTCGCTTCCATTTACATCTGTCTACAGACATACTCATACATATGTATGTACGTACGCACAGGTTTAGACTTAACCAGATTTTAAAAGCTTTTTGGACTCGGTGGAACCTCGGTTTATGGCCGCATTGGAATTGGGGTTTACCCTTTGTGTGTAAACATATTAGGTGTACGTGTATGTGGATAATTTTTGGACATACTGCCAAAAACTTAAGCTGGCAAAACCTGGGTTCAACAGTCCACTCGCATATCGTTCAGGTATGTTCTAGAATCGGAGCGAAGCTTGTCGTAGCTCTAGTTTCCTCGTAAAAAAAACCCATTTGATAAATGTGCTTGCTTTGAGGAGGCCAACAATAATGGGTTATTAAAACATGTATATGTTCAAATGCTTAAAAGTGTCTAGTTTAAATTGAAATTATCTGTTTTTTATAACAATGACGTAGGTAGTCTTCCGATTTTAGAAAGAATTAAGAAAGTTGGGTGTTCAACTTTGGCAGAGCACTTATAGTATAAGTCTAATACACTGTGCTATTATTCATTGAATATGATAATTAACAACGGTAATTTAAATTTGCATACACTTAGTACTCTTCGTATTCTTTTCAATGGAAACCAGATATGGAGTCTGCTCTTAACGCTGATTACAAAATGCAAAGACAATATTTACATTCTGTAGGCTGAAAGTTTCCATCTCCATCTGGGCTTAGGCTTAATGAATCATCATACTTACGAGGGCAGGCTTACCCCAACAGAATATTACTTTTAGGGCATTTATTTCTAAAGATTTTAGAACAATGCCTAATTGAATGTTCAGCGTTGTTTTAGTTTTTTCAACAAAAGGCATTCCTCTGACAAATGACGTGTTCATTTAAAGGAAATTCTCTTTCTACTTAGTGAAATCTTCAAATTGTTCTGTAAAATCTAGAGAACATTTTGAGAAACTGCTGCGTAGCACAAATCATTGCACTGAACATATACAATTTCGCATATGTACTGCAATCTAAGGGCAATTGGCGGACTTTGAAAACAGACAAAAGAGCCGGCTTTAAGTGGATATACAAAACGTAATATTTCAAAAATTGTATTATGTTCAATAATGAACAGCGGTGTATTTGCTTGGCGTATAAGTAAAGTTTCAAACCTATGAAATATACTATAACTAGCTGCCACACAAACGAAGAAATATACATAAATACAATCATAGGAAACACCATCCATACAGACAATCCATACGAAGAAAAGCATTGTCAGATAGCTAGCTCAAGATTGTAGTGAGTACAAAAGCATTTTTAGGCTTACAGTATTTGTTCATGGGCAGACATGGAATCAATAGATCCCATAGAAACCATTGCGAATATTTATTTAAGCAGGCAGCTTGTCTTCTGGTTAATTATCTAGGATCATAAATTACCAACTGATCAAGGTATTAGCCCTTTTTATTCATTCCATATCCCATTTTCACATTTTTATTCATTCCATATCCCATTTTCACATTTTGATTCTTTTTATGAACGAGACCTCTCCTAATGCGATGGTTAAAGATTCTGAAATGTCTATGACTATTAAATCAGGTCAAATTCAATTTGGAATTTTGCCGATTGAAACTGAAGGCTTAAAGCTAAATGGATTCTAATCGAACAAATCCTAAGAATTCAAATAGTCATAGACACTTAGGAGCTTTTACAAAGTAATCGAACTAAATCCGTTCCCATGCAAAAACGTATGGAGTAAAGAACAAGCCTTAAATTTCAACAATATAATTTATTTTAAGAATATTTTTAGATTTTTAATTTCAAATAAATTTCTATTAGATTCTATTAGATTATGAACCATAACAGTTTCTAATAATTAAGTAAAATCTGTTATCGAGTAATTTTATAAATATAATTATACCTGTATGCTGCCGTCACTAGGGCAAATAGCTCGTCACCATGGAAATAACTGCAAAGGTAAAGTTTAAAAGGTTCAACATGGCTTTTGGAAAGGTAATTAATCATTTGGTCAAAGAGGTTTATTATGATATAACGTTCGTGTTGACTTGTGTGCAATTATGCAAATGAGATGACGCTGGCTATCAGATTTATAAACATATCAAATTATAGATCAGCTGGCAGTAAACATATTGCAAAATATGTATTAAGATTTAAATAAAACTGGGACACTCTTGGCTCGGAGCGTTGTAATTTTGGTATTATTTTTATTTATTTTAATTTCTTATGCAAAGAAAAAACAGACAGCTGAAGATGACGCCCAACGAAAGCGATCAAGCTTATAGCGATGACAGTGCTAAAGTTGACAGCGAAGCCCCAAGTTAGAGATTCAGATACGGATTCAGTGTTGCTCAGACAAAGGGTTGGTTGTTGCTTACCTTGAAGCGGATCGGCATGTGCACAAGTTCAGGTTCAGGAAGGCAATCTCTCAGCAAGAAAACCAAGAAAAAAAAAACAAAATAAATGACAAAGGAAAACAGAGGCGACACAATGCCTGTACTCGTACATATATAATAATAAGATTCAATACATAAGAAAAATAAGAGGAAAATAAATCATGATCTTTATAACATGGTACGTGCTCAATGTTTTCATTGTCAACGCGAAATGTTAGTAATGTTGTTGTTGTTGTTGTTGTTAAAGTAAGTGCACAGACATAATGGCAAGGCCTATAAGAAAAAAATCAAACAAAATGCCGCGACCTCAAAGCCAGCAACAAAGCCAAGTTAAATCCAGTCGCTAGGGGTTCAGTCTGGTGTTGTTGGTCAGATGTCTGTCCCGTCTGACAGAGACGTCTACGTTGAAATGAGACACATTCAATCATCTGAGTGTATTATGTAACAAATCAACTGATAAGTGCGGCCACAATTTCGATCCCAGACCGCACCTAAGCCTAGGTTCGTACACGTGTGCTAAATTATATTGCCTACTTAAAACCTAAGCCTATATCTAAATCTATGTAAGTTTGTACTTATGTATGTTTGTTCGTGTCTAGCCCTTCCATTGGCAGCTTAGTCTCGGACCTGACAGCGACATATCAACATCTCATTGCGTAAGATCACTTTGGGCATTTTGCAGAGAAGCGGCAGCGTATTCAAAGCCGCCGCCGCCGCTCCAGATCTTATGTTAGGGATCACGATCACCAGATTCAAATGTAAAATTGCCACAGGCTAAACGAATCACTTTCAGGTTGCTCCAAACGACTTATATATAGACCATAAAGTTTGTTGTAAAAATTTCATTATAAGTATGCTGAACTTTATGAGGTATAGAATAAAGTACAGATAGAGAGGAATCTTAAGTTTCCTTTTCAAAAAAACAAACTCATCACAAGTCTAAGTGCAAAAGAACAATTCCAGCATAAGCTGGAAGCTATGCTTCTCAAGGCGGTAAGACGCAGCTGGAAACGAAAAGCTCTGCAATAGAAAACATATGGGATCACTCGAATGTGTCTATAGTGCTGGCAACGATGAACGCGAATAAATATATTGAATTCGGCTTTAACTTCGACAAGAGTAATCGGATGTTAGGCCTCAAAATGTTAACTCCAATCGAAAATGTTATACTTAGCTCCACAAATCTTAATATAGATTTGCCATTTTTAGTGTAACTATAGTCGATCTAGAGCATATCGAAATTTCTATAGGTTCCAAAAGTTACGTTGTATATCAAGTTTGGTTTAAAATTTTCTAGCTTTCGTCTCGAAAATCTGCTATACAGTTTACGATGGTCTGTTTAAAAGTAGGACTGGAATAATCGAATTAAAAGCTGTGAATTATTCCTGTACCTTCTTTAAAGCTCTTCTGCTTAGACTGGACGGTTGTAATATCTTCGATTTTGATTTCATATATAATTACCTATATTATTTATTCATTTGGTCTGTCAAGACATGGTTAGCTTTTTATTTTTCTCATTTAAGGACACAGATTTCTTGTAAGTTATATCTTATCGTCTTTAAAAGAATCTACATATATGCTATAAATATGCTTGATGATGATGGTTCTACATAGGTAATACTGTTTTGTTGCTTATAAAGGGACTTGTGGTAGCATGGGGCTCACAATTGGTTAAACGTATGTTTATGATCCTCTGGTTCTATTTAGTTGATAGTGTCCCTTACATGTGTATAGCCAGGAATACAGATATTTGCAAATAGCGTTCTTACTTGTTTTCGTGCTAAGTTTATGCAGTTGTTATTTAAGAGGCAAGTTTGTTTATTATTATGTATTTCTTACCTTTTACAAAGAAATTGTAATATTCAATTGAATTCTTTTTTGTTTATATTGAAAACAATCCAGTAATTCCATACCATGAAAGTACTTTTCTTTAGAACTTCTTGAACAAATATTTGTGTGTAATAACATTACAAATGTCAAATGAAAATCTGTTTCAAATGAAATACAAGTTTTCAACATTGTTTGAACTAGAAATATAATGTCTGCATTTTATTGAGATCTATGAAGTTTCTGGAATTTCCAGTTTCTATGTGTCTGGAAAGTATTGAAAAGTATTAATGCCACCTCCTTATGTAGCTACTGTTGATGTCTTGATGAAATTGCTTTCTTTCCATAAGATAGACTACGCTCTCTTTTGACCCATCTTTATACCCGTACTCTAGTATGGGCAGAAGGAAGCGCTTAAGACCCCATAAAGTGTATTTTTCCTTGTTCAGCATCAATAGCCGAGTCCAATCTAGCCATGTCCTTCTGTCCGTCCGTAAGAACACCTAGATCTCGGAGACTATAAGAGCTAAAGAGACCCAAGTTGGTATGTCGACTCCCCTTGTGGACCAGAAATTTTGCCCAGAAAAGTCTCACGAAAAGCTTGTTGTGATTAAGCAGCTGTATGACCAGCTGTCGAGCTAATTCCTATGCATAAAAGACAGATAAAGCCTTGACAACAAATCCATTGCCAAAAATATTTAATTTTACAATTAATATCCTGAAGCTATAATAAAGATAATTTAATAAATCTTATACAAATTTTATCTTGCTATCAATTTGTTCTGCCATAATGAAAACACTATGCCAATATTTGAGTCCATAATATTTGAGTTTATTTGTTTCCAAAATAAATTTGTTTGTGTACAAAATTCGATTGGCGTTCGCCTCGTTAGACAATGGCGCCCATAATTAAAATACTAGAAATATAAGCATAAGTACATGCGATAAGCAAATTTTAGGTATAGCTTATATGTATATAGATATATATATATATATATGTATATATAGTCGTACATTTAAAGAAAGCAATCAACAAAGATCTTTTGGCAAAGCCTAACCAAAGCGTTCGTATAACATTAGATGCCCATAAATATGCTAAATGATGCATTCATTTCGATGGGCGTTAGCAGCCATTGCTTGATAGAGTTTCCACTTTTGTATTTTTTAAGCGCCTAATTAAAATAATAGCGTAATTTTATTGTGCACATTATAATAGGTACATATAGATATACATATATATTTATTGCTCAGATTTTGGTCTAATGAAGCACATTTATATGGAGGACGGAACTGTTCTTCAGTTTTGTTGTTTGAGAAACGATTTTGTTTTGTTTTTGTGACTCGACTTGACTCGACTTTAAAATAGTTAGAAATAATACCATACAATTGTATTGTTTTTGCTTTTGTTCTGACATGACATAGAATTTGGCAAGCCTCCTTTAATGATGAGGGAGGCTCTCGGTGTAACATCGAATCATCCAACTCGAAAGTTTGAGACTTAAAGCGATCACGGTTAAGAACTACACAGCAAATTTAATAACGATTACTTACAACAAGGACCTACTACATACATGCAGATACACAATAAGTAAATACATACAAATCATCCCAGCTCCATTTGTTCTAGACTACAACCGCATCGCCACATCCCCAGGCGAATGGGCATGGGCTCTGCTCTTCGTTTCCTGTTTCCTAGCTAAGCTTTATATACTAAGACGCCTTAGGGCCCTAAACTTGATATTGCTATATATCGCTTAATATCTCACATTGCTGGGATTATTCTCCTTGTTCTGTTTCTTGTTCATGTCCACCTGGGCGGTGGCCAAATAGTTGGAGCCCTCCAAATGCAGTGTGCTCTGTCTGTGCGAGTTGCGGATGAGGCAGAAGGTGGAAAGCAGCAGCAGACCCACTCCCAGGGCACCCAAAGCCACAATCAAACCAATGCGTATCTTTGGCGGTACAGTCTCTGCAAAACGCATCAGGTCCGTGACCTCTTCGGGCAGGTTGTCGATGCCCTCTTCGAACCACAGTATGGGGAAGATAATGTCGGGGAAATTGGCCACCTGCTTGATATCGAAGACCTGACTAACAGCCAAATTGATCTGAACACGGCCACGCACGCGCAGGGTGGTGCCCATTTTCTACAGGAGATGGAAGGAATGAAGATGTATTAGGACTACTAAGAGACTCGAAAAGATCATTTAGATACTCACAGGCTGGACGTCGAAGAAGAATTGATGTTTCTCCTTTTCCGGCGGTGAAATGCCCTCAACCTGCGTTCTCAGACTGTCATCGGCCAGATAGAAATGTGGGAAACTCAGCATGATGGGTGAGTCTAGGGTAGATATAGATGATTTATACATTGATCAATCTTATAAATTTATTTCTATGAGAATCGCCTACCGTATTGACACAACGAGACATTGAAGAGACCATTGGGAGAGCAGGAAGGCTGGCCGGCGGGACAGAAGCACATATTTTCCGGATGCTTATCGACATCGGCAAACACCCATTCAGGGGGTGTAAAGCGATAGCCGGGCACCTCGTTGCTGGTCGTCACCTCCTTTTCGAACACCAGCGGCAGCAGACGGCACATATCCTTGTCATACAAATGCAGCACCCGATCTTTCTCAATGTGTGGTGGGAAAATGGAGCCATCAGTTCCGCTCAATTTGTTGCATTCATCGGTCGTCCAGTGGGGCAAATGCGAACGTCCATTGTACTTATCAATGATACCGTACATGGTTATGTCATCGACGCCCGTGTTGACGGTAACGCGATCCGAGGAGGTGCCATTCTTGCCATAGAGCAGGCCAAACTCTTCATAGGGCAGCTTTTGCTCCTTGGGCACCACATCCTTGGCCAGCTTAAGCAGGGGATCCTCATAGCCCCAGAGCAGTTGCCCAACCGAGACCTGAACGAACGGTTTGATCTTCAATATATCCATGATGCTGGCCATGGCTAGGCGCAAAAATCTACAACAAACAACATTTGGATATATAACGGTTCCGCGTCAAGATCAAGGTCAAGTGCAAGCGGCTTACCTGGCTGCATGCTTGCTCTGCGAGGTGGCACTCAGCATGGGAATGTTGGGCACAATAACCACATCGTCTTCGGGGCCAGCGGAGAGATCTTCGCGGAACGTGTATATCTTGCGCAGATTGTAGCTCAATGTGCCATTGTCGTTCTCCACAATGTTCACCTTTTCCCATGTCTCGCTGTGAATGACAAATTGCCGGCATGCTGAACAACTCAACTACCAATTTCAAGTGCAGGGGCACTTACCTATAAACGTAGGGTCCCACCTCATCGACAATGGCCTTTGAGCCATTGCTGAGAAAATCATCTGCATTAGTGACATTGTAGATATAAAGACTGATTCGCGGCTCCACTGGCGGCTTGGCCCACCAGCCGAATGTCTTGGCGCCGGGGCGCAGCGCCACCATGCGATCAACGATTGCATTGATCAGCACTGAGAATTCACATGCCACAACAATGCCGCCAATTATCAAAATCGACGCCAGACCAATTGTGATCCCTAGAAAGAGGTAAATGGAATGGAATACATTTAAACCAAAATAGTTTAGCAATTGCTCAGCTAAGGCATAAATAAGTAGCACAATCAATTGTTATGCCATCGTAAGGGGAAGTCAATGATGATGAGTGAGAGTGAGTCATCCCCTCCGGGTAATCATGCTAGGCACGTTTCACGTACCCGAGAGGGTGCCAATGGCCCAACCCCCTACCCCACTGATGGCTGATTTTCATGTTGATATTATTGGCACTTCGATGCTGTTGATAATTATTTAACTAACTTAAATATTTGACTTGGGCTATGGGCAATGATCAATCATCAATATGTATTTATAAACACGGGTGCACTCAGTGTCAACTGGAAATAATACACTTTTGCACTTGAGTTGTCAAGTATAAGTACACATTTGATACTTTGTTTATCCTAGGTAAACTATGAAGTAATTAAAACTACAAAAACGAACGTTAATATTCCTTAAATAAGGTAATATTATACATAGTACTAAACTGGCAACTGTTCTGGATTGTTGGATAAGAAATGCAATAATGACATTGTTGCCATAGCAGGTGCATTCTAATGAAATATGGATTAGTTCTGTTATATAATCTATATATAATCTATATATAATCACATATGTGCACAAATACATTGTAGGATTATTAACATCTTACATAGTATACAATTATTGATTAGCCTGATAAATCGATAGAGTCAGTTCAGATTGCTGAATAATGCAGCTGTCATAAGACCAATCGATTTAGCATGAAAATATGGCTTAATTTCGAACTTACTCAAACCGAATTCTTACCATTATTAAATCACAAAATGTTTATTCGTTCGTCGTTCGTATTCATTATTTGCAATTAAGAGATCATTTCTTGATCTTTAGGGGTTAATTTGTAATTGATTAAATGTTCTGAGCCACGGCTTAGCTCGACACGCAATGACAATGCTGTGCATTTTCATAATGCGGGTTGAGTTAATGAACTTAACACAAATATCATTGAATATGAAAGTAAATAATTTGATTGACATATATTAAGAGTTCTACGAGAATAAACATGTATTGATCTATGTAAACACCGAAACACTATATCATATATCTATCCATATAAACGCCTAAACACAGACCCAAAGCAACAAACATATCGTTCATTGGACGCAATGTTAATTTGCACTCTACTTGAACATAACCTCTCCTAAAGGGCAACTTGAACTTGAATTCGGAACTATGAGCGCTCTCTTCCAGACACTAATGATCTAGTTGACACTCATTTGTACTCTATTTACCACACAGCTCAATTATTCATTGCATCTTTGTTGCATTTACAATTCGCAAAGGATCCTAACTATCTATTTCAAGGGGGAGACTCTGCTGATATCGCCTGGTTGCTGATAAAAACTGAAAGCTAAGCTGTTCCCTAATATAGATCGTTTGACCTGGATTCAAAATCTCCTCGAAACACCCATTGCTAACATGTAATTAGCAAACAATAAGTAAATCTACTGATCTTTAACCTTATCTCTCAACCTTTTAATAATTTTTCTATTCACTTATGAATAATGAAAATTGCATATGCAATTATTAGCAATTTATCAACGGACTTTGATTGAATAATTATATTCATTAAAGATTTTTCTATTAAACGATTTGTTTTGCAATTGAGAACCAGTAAGTTAAGTCTACTATGATAATTAATTAACACATTGTGCTATAGTAAATGCTTATTAACAATTATTTCAGCTCGCTTGCCAACACAATAAACTAGATCCTACCCTCGATTATATATACACAAATTTATAACCATAATCATCCTTGCTCGCTTCATTGAACTTGAAAACTTCTAAGCAAAAAAATGAACCTCAGAACGCAATAGCCTAGCCGTAGCCCCACACACCTGTGAATCATCAAGAATTTAATGAAAAGTAAATAAACAAAATAAGTCAACAACAAACTAGTGTGAAAATAAAACAGCAAATACAAGAAATGCGCACGGAATAGCTGACTTTAGCTAAATATGTAACTCTCTGTAATTCTGTAAAGACCTTGACAAAGACAACGTAGTGAGTACGTTGTATATAATCAAAATGTCAGCTGGAATTGGAATTCATAGTATTATAAACAACAAATTAGCCATCGCTTCTTACGAATGTATGTTCGTACTTTCAATTGAATCAATTGGAATTTTAATTCAAATACCAGTATAACCAGTCATCCCAGAGACAATATATATATATATTATATATAAAGCAAGAAATACCTTGGCACGTGGAGTTCTGCAGTCGAATATGCATAATATGCATATGATGGGTTCTATTTTCCTTATGAATTATGAAAGCAATGCGGAAATTTTGTTCGAGCAGATGGGAATGGGTTTACTCTTGGTATGCTAAAAGACTTGTTTTGTTATTTGTAAAACGTACTTCTGCTTCATGGTAATTTGTTTGACCTTGCTGAGTCACTTGAGGCAGAGAAACTGTGTAACTTCAAGATTTGTAAGCGAATGGTCGATAGGAAGTAACATTTTACACTTTGATATCTGGGTGAGCTTAATGATTTAATCATGAAGGGACTAATTATAACAAGCATGCAATCAATTAACGATAAAATAGCATATTCAAACGAATTTGAAATCACTTGAATCACTTTAATACAAACTGTTAAAATCATGTTAAATGGAATACGTAAAAACGAAACGAGAACCATTTGCAAGGCAATGTTCATTCTCTTGCTTAATAAATGTCACTTCATAAAGAAGATGTGAAAGTTGCCCTAAGTGCCGAGAACACGATAAATTTGTTATAAGATACTGACTCGATATCAAAGTCCATGATGTGAGATATTAAATGTAATGAGATATTTTACTCTATAATGTACTAATAGATAACTAAAGTATATGATACTAAAACAATCAAGGGTTGATAGAATTGGTGACTCAGATTGACGTTTACATGAGATTATGAAATGAGCCAGCCCATAAATGTGATAAAATCAACCCATGAATATGGTGAAATAAACCAATCTTTGTATAAGTAGTAAATTACCATTGATTTTGATTGATTTTACTCATTTTATGGATTGGTTTTTTCCATGTTTATACAAATTTCCATTTTATAACAAATTGTAATATAAATTTGATCAATTTCCAAGCTTTGTTCAGGCGTAAGTCTCTTCATAATATAATGACAAGCTTTACTGAATCCAAACGATGAAAGAGCTAACAGATCTTTGATATTTACCATATTTATAATGGCTATTACAATATTGAAATCGAACGTTCTAAACAAACTTTCTTAAGAAACTCGGAAAGATATTTGGAGTTCAAGAAAATGAGCAAAAAAAAAGATTAGGAAATGCTGACATTGGAAATGAAATGGTCTGGGAGGTAAAAGTATCAAAAATTAATAATCTAAATACATATATAACTTTTATAAATATATCCATACATCCTTATCAATTAAGTAAATCTAAAGTTATACTTACACCATTTCCGCAAATAGGTGCTGGATAGTTTTGTGCAGAGTTTGTGTTTGGGACCGTTCATATTGTAGGTGTTGTGCTAATATGAAGACTTTACCAACCAACCGCTTTGATGTTTCTGAACTGAAATGGCAGACAAAACAAAAGAGATCATATATTAAAGTTGTTGCTTTTAGATACCGGTTAAATCGTAACATAACATGTTATTAACGATTTCAATCTTGAATCTATTATTAACAGCAACAAAACTGGCATTTAGTGGTCACATGAGCTAGAACTGGAACTGGTAACCAGACAGTATAGAGCAAAGTTCTATAAATGATAGTCGCTGATCGGTTTTCCTAGATGTTTATATTCCTATATATACTTGTGTGTATATATAAATAGGGTATTTCTGGCTAAAAATACAAGCCGATAGCAAGAGATGCTGGAACTTGTTAAGGCAGAAGCAGAAGCAGCAGCAGCCAAATCCAAGATCCCCACCAAACCAGCAGTTCAACCCAGACCCAGACACGTTTACTGGGCGGTTTTAGCCTTGGACTGTTTTATATTTTTGTTTTGGTTTTCTTTTTTTTTTTGAACTTGTGGTTTTACTGTCGCTTGAACTTGTCTTTAGTTGATTTATCAGATATCGTTTTGCCTTTTTTTCGACACTCTTCTTTGTCAGTGCGTCTGAGACAAAAGTGATGTACGAGTTGTAGTTGTTGCTGTAGATGTTGTTGCTTCAAGAACCTTCAAGTCAGCACAACTAGTTTCACTCACATCAGTGGAAATTTTATAGTGCTTAAGCGCTTTTAATAAGCAATCATAGTACAAACATATGTACATAAATTTGTTTATGTTTTTGTTGTGTTGTTTCCATTTTATAAATTAGTTTTTAAATGAATTGTTAAACTTAAGTTGGCTGTTGCAGGCATTGTGTTGCTGTGGTTGACAATGAGCTGGTGTGCTTGTTGTTGCTGTTGCTGTTGCTGTTATTGTTGTACGCCCTTAGTCAGCTCCAACTACAGCCAACAAAGGGCATAACCTCTGATAGCCTTCTCTGTCAAAGCAAAAAGCAATTAAACTTTATGCACAAATGTTATGGTTTTTAATGGCCAGACTCTAGCTTCGGTTAGTGAGTTCAAGCTTCTCCGATTCCGTATGGCAAAAAACAAAAAAAAACGAAAAACTGCGCATTTTTCTACCTCAAAAAACACCTTGACCGAGGACAGGGTTAAGTATATATATATAACCATATATATTTTACACACTGTTTTTTTTTTGGCCGCATGCGTAAAGCAAACTGCGGCTGTGAAATGCTTTATGATTGACAATTGCAGGCTGGGCCATAATTAATAAATAAAAAAAAAACAGCAAAAAATAAAAAATAAAGATTTGTTAATGGTCTGCGAAACAACAATTTTGCAGGCATCGCACGAAACAATAGAAACTTTTAATTGTCAGTGCGTCACTGTTAGCCAATTGCAGGAGAGCCTTGCATACAAACGACGATTAATCGATCGATCGTTGACAATGATAATGATATAGGCAAACTCAAACTTTGTCAGCTTCAGCTTGCCCAGATGTCTTCTGTTCCAAGGTAAACAACAAAGAGACATATACATATAGTGATTATGATCAGATAAGAGACAGATAGAGACACAGGTAAACAGATATTCAACCCAAGTGATCGAATTGTTCCAGCTGCTTAGCCTTAACTCCAGTTGAGATATTTATTTATAGGCACGTTTCGGCGAAGCTACGCCTAAAAACGCATACAATTTGTATCTGGTAAAATGATGTGCGGTTTCAGTTGCTTTAAACACGGAAATGCTTATACATTCTCCACCAGTTTAGCTATAACTTTTGCTTGCATAATAAAGTGATAAGTTGTCTTATGGTTTGTCCTCTACATGAACATCATTCTGTAAATTTCTTAGATTTATGGCTATGGCTTATCAAAACCTTTTTGTATTAGAATATAACTCATAAAACAAGTCGTAATTATTTATAAAGGTGTTTTATATAAATCATATATACAACTTGTATATTATAATATCCATTAGAATATATTTACAACATCCAATAAAATATACGAAGAAGATGAACAAACCAGGTTTAATGTAATGCTGGCAACCTAACTAGAGATGAACGCTTGAGAGCCAACAGAATTTGAAAAATATTCGATATTTCTGGAACAGTTCAACAGTCTTAAAACCTAATTTGTTCAGCAAGTTTGCTAATAAAATATATTTTCTTAGCTATTTTACCTATAATTATTACACTTTTACATTTTTCTATTAAATTTCAATGAAATATATCAAAAATTTTGTAACAGGCTTTCTTAGTCTAGACTGCTATGGTCTCTGAGTTCTAGGACTTGGCTAGATGAACTCGTCCATCGATCTCGCTGCTCTCGAAAAGTCCTAATATTTATAAGCCATCTTTATATTACAATTCTTCATAGCAGATACGAATTAAGTAATTTCTGTTAGTATTTGGTGGCATTAGGATTATTCGCAGCATATAATCCCTAAACTAAGGATGGGTACAAACATAATATGACAACTATTCAATACATCACATGTGAGGGTTTTTCGAAAACGCAAGAAAGCAAGAGCCGAAATATACATTCGAAGTTATCAATATCAACATGTGACTGCGGGCGGATATTTTACACCTATAGACATTTTCAAAGATGCCCATCACTGCTCAAAGCCCAAGATATATGGGATGTCTTTTGGAGATTTGGAGAAATTTTTGTGTGAACACTTAAAATTATAGAAAAAGACTGGGAAAAATAGAGATTGGCCTACTAAATTGATTTCCTTTTTGAAACGTTTTTGAGCTGTTTTAAGAGTTCAAGCGCCTGCTGATTGCTGCAGATTTGAAACACATTAAAATGTCAAAATCTCTAGAATTTTTGCGTGGCACCTTCTATATTTTGTAAGCAGAAAACTCTGTGCTATAAATAAATACGTCAGAATTATATTTCATTGCTAACCACTTTTTATTGTCAACGAAAACACAAATTACTATTTTATAAGTGCGGCTGGACAAGGGCAGGCTGATTAAATGAACGATCGAAATATCTATAATTACAGGCTCCAGATCAGTTCAATAGCCAGATACTGGGGAGTGCTTTCTTTTGCAACGAGTGATCATTGATCAGGGTTTCCCGAGTATCTGGTGAATATACCCAATAAACAGAGGAACTCTAAATCAAATTGCTATCTTAGATACTGTGGTCGTCCTTTAACAAGTTTTCCAATACAAATCCTTGAAGCAGTTCTTGATGGAGTGGCTGAGAGTAAGAAGATATCAATTCAGGAATTGAAATTGAGAATTGCTTTGAATCAAGAACTTCTACTGGTTTCTTCTGTATGTTGCTGAACTAATAACAAAGTTATAAGCTATCGTGTGAACAATCTGTTTGTACCCTAATGCACATCACCTAAGGAATTGCTAAATAATATTTTGTAGTAAAATGGCAACATTTTATGTACATTTTTAAAAACTCGCAATTAAGATAACAACAAATATAAAATATAACTTTCTAAAAGCTGTAGCTGCTGGCCAAAACTAGCTTCGTTTTTTATTGTTTTTTTTCCGGCATAATTCTAAATATTAAACTTTGTACTTTGACTTATAAAACTAAATACAACACAGACGCACGCACCACAACACATAAGAGTTTGGCTTTTATTTGCCAAGTCTGAAGGTCGCTGCGCTGCTCAACGTTGAATATTTGAATCGTCGTCGTTAACTTTAACTGAACGGAGCAGCAGTTTGGCTTTGGCAAATTTTTGTTGAAGCCCAAGTCCACTTGCCTGTTTGTGTTTGACTGACACTGAATCTGAATCGGAATCGGAATCTGCCTGCCTGCCTGCTTGACTGGGCCATTGTGAGCTGGTGAGCTATCTGCTTGTGCTTATCGAATACTAATTAGCTAATGATTATTTTGTTCGTTTTTGGCGACATTCTGTTCATAATTATTGAAGCCTCAATCATTGACGTTGGGCCATAAATCGAACTGCAAATTGTTTGGCTCGAATGCTGTATGCGGAATGCTAAAAATATGTTCAAAGCATGGATTTGTGCTTTGGTCATGGCCCATTAAAACTGTGTGTTTTTTGGGCATTGAAAAGGGGTGTTGATTTGTGCATAGACGCACACACACACACACACACACAGTGAGAGAGTTCATTGAAAGGCATTGAAGGTTTTTTGAATGAATGAATTTGGAAAAAAATACACACAAACAGACACATCAAGGAACTTGTATTGGAAATTCGTTTCAAAGTTCAGTAATTGACTTGATTGCACACACATATACACACACACACACACACACAAATATTCATACATACTCGTGCAATATAACTCTAAGCCAATCTCACAAAGTTTCGCTATTATTTTTTGAAAACTGAATAATCAAAAATATCAACGATGCATAACAATGCCGCTCACACAGAAGTACACAAGTCTTTTATTTTTTCTGCTATATTTAATGAGAATCTGCTTTGCCTACATATATATATATATATATTTATATAGGCAAAGCAAATTCTCAATAAATATTACAGAAAATGATAAAAGACTTGAGTCATATTTGTATAATGATAAACTTATCAATGGTTAAAGAATGTGAAATCAATTGACCCACTAAGATAATAACTTTCGTTATAAAGCAGTATCAGTGTTACATATATGAATGTTATAGAACTTCTTCACGATTTCGCAAATTGTATATGCAAATATTGAAACGTTTAGTTTAATTTATGTGAGAGAAAAAAGACAATCATTGTTGAGGGAATTTCATTTGTAAAAACTTGGCATTTACTACGCCGCCACAATAAGAGATTCAATCAGGTATTTTGTGTTTTCTCATACCATAGAATTAGGTAACGTACAGAAGAGTTATCGTAAACCATATTTAGAGGACTGACCAACATTTAGAATTAAAAGCGATCATTAAGATTTTATGGTATTCGTATCAAAGTAGGCATTTTTGAAGGCTCCATTGATCACATTTCCGAATTTGTTCTGGATTAGAGTCCTTAAATAGAAACTGCTATATAATATGTATAGCTTAATTTGAAATGATTCAGACTAATACGCTCATTATAGCTGAATAATATCTGAAAGTCATTCACATGTATAGATGGTTTGATAGTTTATTTCATATAGCCCCCATAAATATGTTAATGTACTAATATAATGTTGCTAAGATGCTAATGTGTTGCATATTGGAAGTGGGGAACTGTCTCTAAATCTATATCAGAAGTGGGGAACTTTCAAAAAGCCCATCCGGTGGGATATGTATAAAATAACGCCGGCAGTGTGGTCAGCACATGTACATATAGAAGTCATATATATTGATGACTAACTTTGTGTTACACTTGATGAAGTTACAAAGTTCGGTTCTTGCTTTCATGCGACTTTGGTTAAGCAAAGCTTTTTATACTCTAGAACTGTAGCAGAGTATTCATGCAAATGTATGTAACAGGCAGAAGGAAGCGTCTAGGACCCCATAAAGTATATATATTCTTGATCAACATCAACAGCCGAGTCGATCTAGCCATGTCCGTCTGTCCGTCCGTATGAACACCTAGGTCTTGGAGACTGCAAGAGCTAGAGAGACTCAATTTGGTATGTCGACTCCTCTTGTGGGGCGTCAGATTAAGTTTAATCCCGCCTCCGCAAACCGCAAAGCCTTATGTTTTCCACAAATTTTATAATTTTCAAGAATTTTCTAGCAGTGCTTGGGAGAGAAGAGCATATCAATAGCCTCTCTTCATGGCAATCTTTGTTAAGCAAATATAAAGCCCTTTATGACTTATGACGAACAAGGATTAGCCCAACCAATAAGAGCTAGAAAAAAGAAATTTCCACACAAGCTAGATGTTGAGAAGTACGTGAGTACTATAGAAGCATTCTCAAATTATCAACTGGAAGTGGGTGAAAATCGGTTCCAAAATGTATATGGGAGAGTGTCATACTTATTGCACTTTAAATTATAATAATGAAAGTTGGTTTTATGTATGAATCTTGGAAAGAGGCGAAGTACCAAAACAAGAGCAAAAACTACTAGTGTTACATATTTCTGTCAGAGCCTGTAAGCTTCGGTTATCGTAAGCTATGCTGCCTGCCTTACTCCATACTCAAATATCCACAACTTTTTGTAACAATGCTGAATAACACCGCCTCCATTTAGGAATTTATATGCATAAGCATATACAAAGGCAAAAGTTTTCAATTTCTATGGCGCCCTGAACTATGCAATGGTCATAGGTGTGCATGTGACTGTAGCCAGTCTTTATTGGAATTCTTAAACAAATTGATAGTCCAAACATAAACCAAATACTTCAATATCAGCTTACAAAAATCAACACAGACTGGTATTTTTTCTTGAAATTTCATTGAAATTCGATACTGATGTAATCAGTTTGTTATTAAAAGTATTTGTTATTGTTTTTGTTAACGTTGTCGTTGCTGTTTAATTAGCAAGTGTTTGAGCGGTTTTTGTGAAATCGCTGGCTCTGGCCTGGCCTGGGCTTGACTTTGAAGATTTTCGCTTAGACAGAATCCAATTTCAATAGAAATTGACTTTCTAAATACACAAACGCATACACATATAAAAGCTGCTTCGCTGCTTAGCTGCTGCTGCGGCTGCTGCTGCGGCTGTGATGTGCATGTTTATATATGAGCATGAGCATGAGAATTGAACTGAACTGAAAGTGGAAAACCATGGCCAAGACATTGACTGCTGCTGGTGCTTTTGCTGTCTGTTGGCCATGCATATGTAGATTGGAGACAAAGTGTCGCATAATTTCACTACGTTTAAAAAAAAAATAAATGTTGCACAAATGAATACAGCCAGCAGCTACTACATACTACTACGACTACTTAGTGTAAACAATTGCCCTGACCTAATTTTAACGCTTTTGTCGCCGTAGCCACTGTTGGCTGTTGCTGTGACACTGGCCCGGCCAAAAGTAAACGAGCTGCTGACAATTTTGTGTATTTTTCGTTCGTTTTTTTTTTTAGCTGCTGTCGCTGTTGTTGTTGTTGCATGCATTTGATAATACGAAATAAAATGATTTAAAATTTTAAACAATGGCGTCAATGGCAATGGCGTGCGTACGATAACAACAACAACAACAAATCCTACTACAACGTGGTTTCTGCAGATGAATAATGTCGGCGTGGTAGTGATAGGCTTCTTCCTCTCTCTCTCGGTAGGCAGTAGGTCACTTTTGTCTTTTGTGTGTCGCTTTTGTAATTACGAACAACACGTTCGCGTTTTTTTTTTATGTTTTAGAGTGAAATGTGTCAACTTGTGTCCGCTCCAACTGGCAACTCCATCTGTGTCTGCGCCTGCGTCCGCTCTTTCCTCGACAAAATACAAAGCGCAGCAATTGTCGCCCCTCACGCAATTTTTATGGATGGCTTGTAGACTCGAGTCGCCTGAGGTTTGCTGCTGAGGCCGCTGCTGTTGCTCTTGCTGAAGATGATGATGATGATGATTCAGTTCAGGTTCAGTCATCATCTCACTTTGGCTTTTACTTTGGCCAGCGGGCAGCGCCTTGCCTTCATTTATCGTTATGTGGTCAACACTTAAGCTTGAGGCGAAAAACCTTTTGGCCATTTGTATATATGTATATTATTAATTTATGTATTTATATATTTATCTAACCAAAAATGTTGTTGCGCGCTTCACTTTGATTGTTATGTTTAGCTTTGAGTTCGTTTTGAGCGGCCGCTTCGTGGCAAGGCAACTGACTCTGACTGACTCTACTGCACAGCAAATTTCACTTTTTCCACATAAGTAATCATAAAAACTATGCACGTACATCATATGCGCTTTTTGGCCACCACAAACCGTTTTGTTTGCTCTTTATACATATACATATACATACATATATATGTTTTGTTTAGGTTTTCTTTAGCTCAGCTTGAGATACATAAATATCTATGTGCAAGAAGCATATACACATTCAAATAGGTATATATATATATATATATATAAATTTGTTTGTCTGCATGAATTCAATGATTTTCCGCTTTTGAACGCAGTTAAAGCCAATAGGCATGTTCATTTGGTTTCATTTGGCTGACTTGGCAAGGTCTTGCGACAACGCTTTTGTTCGAAATATACATATACATATATAGACAACTATGTAACTATATGCGTAACTGATAGATACATATATATATATTGGCTTATACACAAGCATATATTAACAACATCAATAGGTAACATATACTTCCAGGGCGAGTGCAACAACTTTTACTGCTGCATATGGCCAAAAACGTTGGCTTGGAATGCGACTACAATACAGCTTACACTTGTTGCTAGGTTGCTCAGTTTGTTGTTGTTGTTGGTTTTGTTGATTTTGCGAAAGCAACCGCAATCAGTGTGCGCAACTTTGAATGCTTAAGTTTTGGCTGCGGCTTTGACTGCAGGCTGCCAGCATTGTAAGCCAGGCTACTAGCTGTCAGGCTGGGCCTGCTAACAAGTCCAGGCCAGGCACAGCCCCAACACCAGCCCAAGCCACAGGCATTTCAAAATAGTAAAAAAATTAACACATATATGAAACACAACACAGCAATAAATACTTGATAATGCACACATACACGCAGATGCACACACACACACGCCGAGTCGAGTCGGCTTTTTAGACTGGGGGGCAGCACTCTTCCGTCTCGTCCGTCGCCTATATAGACAATTTAGATTCTTGGCCCCGACTTGAACGCTAGCAAAGCCGCTGAAAAACTGAAGATTTGAAATGCGCGCACTGCCTAAGATGTTTAGACAGCGGCCAGCAACAGCAGCAAACAGCAAACAGCGGCAACAAAAAGCTCGAAAGCTCTGCTTAAATTGCGTCAAGAAAACCTGATAAACAGGTAGCAGCAGCAAGAGCAAGCAGGCAGCAGCAACAAGTTGAAGTCAAAGTCGACTCAAAAGCGAGAGTAAGCTCTATTTGTAGTTGGCTCGCGCAGAGTGCGAGTGCAGTGAGCGAGTGCAAGTATGGGCTTGTGCTCTTGCATTGCAAATGATAAATAGCTTTTAAAGTTAAAGCTAAAAGTAAATGCTCTTGCTTGTTGTTGGTTGACTTCGTTTTTGGTGCTGTGCAGCTTTTTATGAGCATGATAGCTGATGATAAAAAACAAGTTTGTTGCTTGCATTGAAGTCTTTCGTTTTATGCTATACCATTGGTATAACAAATACATGTATGTATCTTTGATTTCCAAACACATACACACACACACACACACACACAGTTGTATGAATGCTATTGGTATTTGTTTGCTGCATAAATGTTGCAAATGACTCACTTTAGTTGTCATTGTCGTTGTTGTTGTTGTTGTGGTTGTGGCTGGGTGTTTCGCAAACAACAACAACTGCAACAGAAAAGAATTTATGCAAAAGTTGACAGCATCAACGATCACACAAATATGCTGCATATGTACATATTACGTATACGTTCGTTCATGCATTTGCAGTGCTGTTCAACTTGTAGCGCGCGGCATTGCGCAAGGCTGCCAGGCCTTAAGTTTTATTGTTGCTGTGGCAGTCTTTTGGCAAACATGTTCTAGAATTGAAGACTTGACTTGACTTGACAAAACGTTTTGTAAACTATGTATAATAATAGTTTATGGCGCGCTTCGCTTTACTTAGCATCAAAAACCTGTCAAAGTTCTTCATAAATTTATGACCGATGGAAATGGAAATAACGCGCAGCAATATGCAGTTGAATAACTTGTTGCATTTGCATTTGTGGTTAGTTGGGGGAAATAAAATGCATATCTGCAAAGTGAAGTAAATATAGTTTGAAGTATGCAAATGCCAACGACAAGTTAGTGGGTATATTGGAGAATATGCTTGAGAGTTTTCCCGGGTTTATTACGAATAAGGGAGATTTTTAATTAAACTATATTACATATAGTTTGATGATAACTTGGAAAACTCCTGATAAACTGCTCTTGGCTAAATTTAACTGGTCTTTGCTAAAATAAAGATATAAATGTTTGCAATAAACTTAGTTTCTTAATGACAAGATCTAAAATATTTTATAATTTTAAGAGTTTTTTAGAAGGCTTAGAAATTTAATTTAATCTTTAAAAAAAAAAATATTTTAAAAAATTAAAGAAAAGAATTTTTTCTTAAATAATGTTCAAAAGTAATTTTAATTGAAAAATTGTACAAATATATCAAGAAATTACATCATTTACATAGACTTCCTGCTCAGGAAAGTATAGTGACACACCGATATGTTGTCGTTCCAAGAAATTAGTTATTCCGTTTAAATAAAAAGAAACTATTAGAAGCGGCTAGGATTTGAAAAATGGAAAAAGATATGGGACCCGAGGATATTTCAATAAATTATGTTGATATTTCATTGTGAGCCAATAAATCGTCCTCAAAACAAAATATATTCATAGAGAAATGCCTACATATTTGGATAAAAGAATGTATTAATCCTTGAGTTTATAGTTTCATTTGTATTGTTAGTAAATTTATTTTGGTTAGCTGGTTCAAGGTGGCTGCTTCACAGTTTATTTAGAATTCCCTCGGAGTTCATAATTGGGGGCAGCATCTGTCTGAGTAGCAACAGCAACATTATATTGAGATACCCCACTTAGTAGAGAAGATGCGAAGACGGGCCTGAGAATGAGAGTACGTCTATCTCAATGTACAAATAGGAAATGACTAAGCAACAGATATGGAAATGCGCTGATAACTTCTATATAAATATATAACCAAAATTGTGTTTGAATTATTATGAAATATTAGCAACTTTTAAATACAACTAAACCTTGAAATACATACTTTATGCCCAGTTGAACTTAAGGCCTCTTTCTCAATCCTAAGCTACAAAACATACATAGAAGGTAATAAAACACTATGTTTAACATTCCATGTGGTAAGTGTGTAGTATATATTGTATCCCCCCCATGCTGAGGTCTAACTCTACGGCAAGCTTGCATGCCAATAAGGCTAACCGGGTTGCATGCGACCTTTCTGTTTATGTAAACTTACGGGCAAAATGGCGCATTTGTTTTAATGATGCAATAAATATTAAAATGCCACAACAGCAAACAAGTGTGTAAGTACAGACAGACGACAGTATGCAAATTGACAGTTGCGTGCTATCAATTGCCCCCCGTGTTAAACCCGTTCAATTAAAGTCAAAGTTTTCAACTTACGATACAGAAGGTTTAAGACTCGCATTATGGTTCATATAAATCAAGTACAAATGCGTACTTGTGTGTACTTTGTATTCAGTTTGTTATAGTTTTTGAATTAAACTTTCAGTTGACAATTTGAAAATAGATTTATAAAATATTTGGCACTTGTGTCACTGATAACATTGATAAGGCCAGCCAGAGAAAACCTACTTTTTGTCTTCTGCGTAATGCTGAGATGGATTTCTAAAAATACGACTTGAAGTGCCTTTCAGTAACAGAGCTGATAAGAATGGGAATACATATAGGAAATGAAGCGAATGGGGAAGTATGCTAAGACAGAGATAAGGCTTGGTTTTAATACCTATGTGCAAATATATATTAAACACTTCGAAGCAACAAAAAGAAAACACGTCTGATAACAGCTAAAGGTTTCTGAGGCTCTTAAGGCACAAAATACACAATGAATGAAATGGTGACTTTGAAACGCTTGTGAAATTTGTTGTTTTTAAGTGCTTCTAAGTACTTTTGGAAGCTTACAAAAATCTGTCAGCATACGGTTTAAATAACAGATTGACCCAAGGTTTTACCTTGGTTTGATACAAAGCAAGATTAGTTCAATATGTCAGTTAATATATATATATATATATATGATTGTATATCAAATTATCACTTGTGATTAGTATAAGTCAACCATATATCACTTAGCTTTGGATAGATCATATGAAATATATGGTTTCACTTATATAAATACGATTGATTTTTTCTCTTAGTGCATTTTGTCTATAATTTCCTTTGCCTGTTGGCCTTTAAGCCTTTACCATATTGAGGTAATTATTGGTAAAAGGTCAACATTCTAGAAGCCATATCAAAACATTATAAAGTTCAAAATTGTACAATCAACAATTCAGCGCATCAGAAGATCTCTTAGAAGCCATGAAGACAATTGGTTTCAATCAAAGTTTTAATTGATAAATGTGCACTTGTAAAGATTACTTCAACTGAACTACACAAATCCCAAAATCAGCTACATTATTCTTAACATTATATCGCACGTTAACTCACTTTATATACCTAATCGTTTGAACGAGAGCAGTTTTCCTTTGTGTTCCCCAATTAGTTTTCTTGTTTTTCACAATAGATACTCGATTTAAATACCGGACACCAGCTCAATGATCAACTCAAGAGTTATATAAGATATTGCTTTTTGAAAACAAACGTAAGCGCACTGGAACTAACATACAGCCCGACTAAAGGCCACTTAAGTTGTCAAAGTGACTTAAATACCCAGTAGTAAATTGCCTTAAAGCCTCAAGCAGCGCTTTATGGGAACTTAAGTCTACTCCACTCTCTGAAAATGCCTCTTGAAAACTGAAAACTGAAACTGACGCATGCATCATTATGCAGTTGCATTTGTATGAGCTGGGAATGCCTTGGTTTAAATGGGTCTAGGAAGGTGACACATTGTTAGCATTTCCAATGTGAGTATGTATAAAGAAATTTACCCATTATTTGTTGTTACTTTTGTTTTCTAGAATAAACAATTCTCAAGGCCTCACTGTATCAATGTAAGCGATTGAAAAGCCATTAAAAATGCAAAAGGCGAATCAATTGAAATATTCATCAGCATTATCTATGGAAAACAGTTCACAGAGGCTATCATTTTGTTTCGATACAAGCCTGATGCTGCTATATAGCGAATACAAGCCTTATATAGCATGAACAGCAGCATCATCAGCATCTTGATCGTGTATATATATACTTATATGGGGTATGTACCGTAGGTACCAACAGTATCAACAAAGTATCAACTCAGTGACAAAATAAATAGCACGCTTTCAAGCGAGGGGAAATAAATATATAAAATGTGAGATTAATTGTAAACTCTTGACTAATAAATGCTGAGCACACACACACGCACACACAAAGACACACCCATACACGTACGCTTGTGGCCAGGGTTCAATAACTTGACTTTATTTGCCTCGCCTTGCGTATTTTAATCAGCCATTTCACACATGTAGCAAATAATTCTGCAAATATAAGTACATTTCTGGGTATATCAATGCGTAATTACAAAGCAATAGAATAATACATTGTTCTGAATACAATTTATATTATATTTCTCTTTCATATTAATCAAATTTTTAAACGAGGAATAGAGGAAAATATTTCAGTGATTCTACAATTCTTGCAGTTTAATCAGTTCTCTTTGAGTGATCCTTTGTGGTTGGTTAACCTATATGAAGTCAATGATAATACCATATTCACTCAGAATCCCATCCGAATTGAAAGCAACAGGAAATTGCATTTATATTTTACTTTAATCGTTAGAGTAAATTAAATGACATTATATATATGAGCAGTGAATTTATCACAAATGTGTGATCAATATGATCATAGAATATTGTTAGAATTTGTAAATACATAACTCTTGAGGTACCCTCGTTTTGTATATATATGTAGATCACATGAAACCCCAAAGCCATCTGCCTTCCCTCAAGCACATTCTCGTTGAAGTCGTCAAAGTATTGCAGATAAACTAATGTCTAAATATAACCACTTACTTTAAACACAAAAGAAGCGAATACATAATAAGTAAGTAAGTAAGAGATTGAAGGAAAAAGTACTTTAAATATTTGCCAATTGTACTTAGTGCATCGCAAGTACACAAAGAGAAGTAAAGCACTTGTTTCTATTTTAAAAACTGCTAATTACAAGAGCGCACTCCGAATTGTGGTAATAAATGAAAAGGTAAACTTATCGTAAATGAAAATACATACTCAGATAGATAAATAATGTTTGTTAACATTTCTAAAAACAAGCTTTTATTTAAATACTCTAAAAAGACGAAAATAAGCCCATAAATTTATTGCAGTGATATGAAATCTTGCCACTAGGGCAGAGTCCGTCATATTGATTTCTTTTCCTTCACAGCAAACTCTTTTAATTGATATCTATATCATGGGTGGGTGTAAAATGGAAATACTCCGCCATCTTTGGTAATCCGACATATTGGATTTAGAATGACGTCACTTAGCTAACCACACATTGTCATTTCAGCTCAATCGGTTGAGGATAACTTTCCCAAATTGCAGTTCCAAGATTTGCCCAACATAAACAGACAGACGTACAAACATACATACATACGAGTGAAGTTAGAATGAGATATTGTAATAAACAGAGTTGTAATTATCTTTTGTGTTAATGCTAATTAATCAGTTATTGCATATTTAAAGTATAATTTTTGAAGAACTATTTGTTCAGTGTTCAAATAAACAATTTGTTACTTAGTATTTCATTTACTATATCTTAAAATGTAAATACTCTATGATAATGTTATACTAAGAAACCCGTTTCGAATATTTGGCTCATTTAAAGGTAAATCAACGAAGAGAACATTTGTTAGAGAGACCTTCCTAGAAAGAATGATCCTTGCTGTGCAACGGTTTTCTAGATTTAGCATTCTCATATATGCACATGTACTTACTTAATCTTATATGTTCAAGTCAGACTTATAACTCCTAACATTTTGTTTTGAGCAAAAAGGAAAAATATGAGAATATAAATATATCTTAAGAAATCTTAAGCTGTGATTCTAAAATCCCTGCTCTGAACCTTCGCCATTAATAGGCTAATTTCAAGAAATCTTTGCATTTTCTTTAATTTTTTGAAAACCGATTTTTATTATCATATTACTTTTGCAAGGAACTAGACTTTTCCCGATCCCTTTACCACATATACCAAATTTGAGACCTGTTTGAGATACAGGAAGATGCAAGGATATGATGAATATTTTCACATTTCTATATGAACTTTGTCTCTGATCTTATGACAATTTCTTCACTTGCTGAAGTAGTTTTTTTAGTAGTCGTTACAAAAACAGCCTCTGTTTTGATATTTCATACTTTTGAAATTGTCAAATATGTAAGTGCATATCCATAGAAAGTTTAACCTCGCCTATGTCTTATGATTTGGGCAGCGCAGTATTGTCCAATCAGTCATAACAAAGGAACTAGTCTTATATTATATACATATATTGTTTATATCATATATATTTAGTAAAATATTGTATAATAATTCAAAAACAAACCTTTGCTAAGCTGTCTCATACTTTTTCACCAACTTTTCTTGCAGTGTACACCACACATCTTAGAGTCATCAAATCTTTGACAACAGACAACAGACAAAATAAGCAAGTTTCAAGTTTGCTACTGATCGTTGCATGCGCCGCTGCTCCTCCAACGTATCGCAATAATAAACAATAATGATACTAATATGATAATAATGAAAGCAAGTAGCGTGCTTAAACCGCTTCTGCTGCTGCTGGGGGATAGTAGGCGGCCAGTCGATAGCCTGGACTGGCACAGAATGGATGGCTGTCTATTCCTATATACTTCGAGTTCGAGCACGACGAGAAGATCCAACGCAATCTGTGTGCCTGTGTGTGAACAGGCTTCTTTGTTGTATTTTTGTGTTTCAACGATTAAATTTGCACTTTGCGTTGTTGTCGACATCGGCGTCGTTGTTTCCATATGTACAAACTCGTACATACATAGTTGCTACGTAGAAAACAAGAGATCCCGATACGTCGTCAGCTGTGGCAGCGTTGACGACGCCATCGTCAGCGCTGACAGAGGCAGACAGTAATCAGCAATCATAGCTGGAGCGCACACTGCAGACTGAAGCGGAGGCACAGGCACTGCCAGGCGTTATCAGCAGCGGGGGAACGAAGACGGAGACAGCACAGGCAACGGGCAAGAGCAAGACAAGGCAAAGGCAGGCAGCTGTTGCTACTGCCACTGCCGCCGAGCGTCGTAGTAATAACTTGTTTGGTGGACTGGCTGGCTGAACGCGAACGCAAACGCACAGAGCGCAGTGAATCCAAATCCAATCCATTTCGATGGCATCCAAAAATCAAAACCACAACGAAATCTAATCAAAGGCCAAACGCAAACGCCGCGTAGAGTTTTGCGATATTGATAATGATAATCCGCGGACGGTGGAACTGGGACCGGGACCTGCGTCTGCGTTGATCTAGTACGTAATCCAACGTAATCCAAGAAATGAAAAATATATGCCAGAATTAAACAAGTACAGATCGGATCGCAGTGGCAGGCAGTAGACCAATAGTTTGCTTATCTATAAATATATGGTGCAAAAATATTTGTTCAATATAATTATTTACTGTGAAGTGATCGAAGTTGAGGAAAAAGACTAGGAAAATGTTGTGCAGTGGCCAGATACAAAAGAAATCTTTGTAAGAAAAACCCGCTTTAGCTACGCTTTGTATGGTGTGTAAATCAAAACAACAACAATTACAAGACCAACAATAACCAGAACGAACAACAACAACAGCAACCAGCAAGATCGCAACAGAGCAGAATAGCGACAAAACAAAGAAGCAGGCGAACAAAGAACACAAGGCAAGAACAAGAAGACGAAGACGGCAACAAAAACAGAAGAAAAACAAGACTGGAGCAAGTACAAGTATCTGTCAGATCACGAAAACAAAAACAAGTGTGGCGCAGCATAGAAAACAACAAGAAGCAAGCACATATACTACATTCTATAGGAATAACTATACAAAACTTCACTAATTTGAAAATATTTACATAAATTGAAGTGCATCAAGCGTGAAAACGCGACAAAATTGTTAATTAAAGCGAATGTTTATCGTCGGAAGTGCAACAGCAGGAAAAAGTGTAAACAATACACCCAATAGAGACAATACAGCCGCAGCGAGTGCGAGCGAGAGAGTGCATCGGCATCCAAAAGCAAAACGTTGGGGAACGGGAGCGGGAGCACAAGCGCGCTCAGCTAAACAACAAAACAGCTGTGTGATAAGAGCTTTGTCTCTATTTCTCACTGTTACTCTCTCCCACACACACACACACCCGCACTGACACGTTTAAGCTTACGTTAACGTTACTTTACGCTCTCCCACGCAAAGGCATGCTATTGCGATTCTTCTGCTTCTTCTTTTTCTTCTATCGGCCCGCCTCTTTTAAACTGCGCTATCACACACACGTTATCAGTCAATGGCTTGGAATTGATGAATGACAACGAGGCGACAACTCATCTGTTGACAGTTTTCATATTAATCTGCTCCAGAAGCAACTATTTGCCAAAGCCAAAGCGGACAAATCAGCATCAGCAAGAAATGTAAATATGTCTAATGTTATATTCAGCTGAGCATGCATATTTAATTTAAGTCGCAGTTTCATGGTTCTTGTGGATTAATAAACACATGTAACTACATTTACCTACTATATAGCTATGGTCCCCATTACAATCTAACTCAGTTCGTTCACATTGATTAGCTCAAGTTCAAATTATTGGAAAATTTTGTTCAACTATGTAAATACATATGCGCGCCTTTGCCTTATCAGATGCCGTTGACCCCTTTTTGAAAAGTTGGCAAATAAGTTGGCACAATATATATATATAGAAGATAGACATATTCCATATATGTACCCCTTAGTTGCTGTTCAACTTATGGCGTATTATATATACACATATAATGTTTAATGAATTATAGCCTCGCTCATATGTACTAGTATAAGCGCAGCTCTGATAAGCCACACTTTTGTATATGTGTATTAATTTATATATAAATTATATATGTTTGCACTTTGATTCCAAGCTGTTGCTGGTGAAAATATAAGCGACCGATTAGTTACTACACACTTCTTCAAACGATCGCATGGTTAAGAGCTCTACATCTACATTCGCGGGAGGTACGTACCGTAGGGTTCGCCGTATTAATTGAGAAATCTCAATCTCTGTGATAGAATATACAGTGCTTTATGAATGAATTTCACAAATTATGACAGTGAGACACAGGTGGTTTAAGATGGCCCACAGCAATATATACCAAAAGTTCTGTGAATTTGAACATTTTGAGCCAATTACTTACAAGTTCATTGAACTGCTTGGGGATTTACTTATACGTACTTTTGATAACGCTGGCAGGTCATGTGGCAAGCCACGTGGCTTTAATAACTAAAACAGCTAAGGTCAATAAGTTCAAATGAATTTCAAATCAACTTACAACCTTGATAGTTCATATGTAAGATATAGATCGTTTTTTTAACCGTCAAATGTGACAACTATGTACTTATCTCCATCCTGAAGTTGGCCATAATACGCTGAAATTTGTTCCTCATCTTCATACAATTTCACCTTTATTAGCCACACTCTATATATAAGTGAAGATAAGGCCTCTTAACTGTGTAAATAGAAAGAAAAAGTCCATAACTTAAGTGTAGACGAAATTTACATACCCTTTCAAAAAGCAAAAATTTAGTAACCTGATCAAATTCGACTGATTAAAGTGGAGCATTAAAAAGATTTTCATACTGTGTTCATTCTAAAAAGTTGGTTCCATAGCAGAGATATTATATCGTATACTGATCCTAATAACAATCGTGGATATAAAATACACACATACCAAATATGCTTCAATTTCAATAAGAAACAAAGAGTTTCCACAGTAAGTGTTTTTCTGAAAGATATCTATCATGACAGAATAATAGGGATATAAGATTGAATAATAGGATGCTCTTCGACTTCATTACTTATTCAAGAACTTGAAAAAAAGCATGAAATTCGACAACTTGTACTTGTCTTTGTTTAGCTCATTGTTTTCATTAGCCAGCTTTATCTTATCAAACTAAACTATTTTCAAAACTATTTGTTATAACCCAATTGCTTAAAGTGTTAGCTGATTTGCTACTCAATTTTGGAGTTGAGTTTTCTACCTTAACTACACACTTTGGATAGTTTTATTATTCAATAAATATAATTAAACTTAAAATTACGTATAATATCATGTCTTCCACACTTCCTAGAGAATATGTTGAATCAAAAAGTCTACTTAAAAATCTTGCAACATGGATTAAACGTTATATTCTTCTTCATTTTAGCCATGTTACGCCATAAATTCACAAATTCTTCTCAATGGTTGAATGTTATGTTATAATATTTATTACTTTCAGTGTAATCGCAAAATATTTCAAGGTCTTATCGCATTCACCCACCAACGGAAACACAATGCCACGTGCTACGAGCAACAATGATGCGGCTATGCCGCCCCCGCAAGAGGATCTCAATCCCACCGCCACGCAAAACAACAAATCCAAATCCAAATCAAATACTCTGAACTCAGTGCACAGTCTCTACGGCTATAGCAGCGTGAGGAATGCAAATGGCGGAACTGCAACTGCGGCTGCATCTGGAGCTGAAAAGATGACAGTTATGCAAATGATATTGGCGGCAGTAGGGCTGCGCAATCAAGAACAGAATCTGGAGGCAACGTCCAAGGATATTGGTGCACTGATAAGTACGTACATACTCGTTCCAGTTCCATAGATAGAGGAGTACGACTAACCCACTTACAATACGTTTTTTCGTTTGACCTTCCTTTCCAACAGTGCTGGGATTCATGTTTCTGTTGTTCGTGATAAGCGTGACTGGTTTCTTTGTAATGTGGTTCACGGAATATTACAATAACATCATGCTGGAGGTGAGTTAATCAAAGATTCAGAGGTTACGGTGGCAAACTCTTAACATTGAAAATTGTTTATTTAGAATGTGATTTTGGCTGAAAATTCGGACACGGCCAACAGCTGGCTAAATCCCGATCCAAAATATGATACGCTGCTTAAGGCGCACATTTTCAACTACACAAATATAGAGGATTATCTGAGCGGAAGAGCGGATAAAATGCATGTAGTGGACCTGGGACCACTGACCTATCAGGAGCATACAGTTAAGGACGAAGTATCCTTTAACAAGAATCACACGGTCACTTTTCGGGTGAGCTTGGGCCAAAGCCTTTGTCGTGTCATTTTTTTGCAGATCTAACTTAAGTCTCTTTCCAGGATCGTAAGTCGTACAAATTTCTGCCGGAGAATTCAAGCATCGCGGAGGACGCTGTAATTCTGGTGCCAAATGTTCCACTCCTAACTGCCGCTGTGCATGTTAAGCGATTTCCAAGTCTGAAACGCTTGCTTGTGTCTGGTATCATCCATCAGTATAAGGAGCCGCTGTTTAAGAAGTTGACTGCCTTTGAGTTTCTCTGGGGATATGAGGATAAGATTATAAAGCTTGAATCCCTAGGCATGGGAAAGAAACGGTTTGGCCTGCTGATGACGGTAAGTAACAGGTTACGGTTCCCTTTGAGAAAATGGCAAATTGAAATTGATTGAATTCTACAGCGCAATGGTACAAGCGTCGACTCCGTGCAGCTGAACACGGGCGAGGATGACATATCTAAGTTTGGCATCGTCGCCCAGTTCAATGGCATGCCGCAGCTGGACTTCTGGGAGGGCGAAGAGTGCAATCGCATTGATGCCTCTGAACCGTCAATGTTCTCGCCTAGTCTTCTACAGGATCGAAGCACGGTCCATGTCTTTTTGCAGGTGCTATGCCGTAAAGTGCCTCTCTACTTTGAGAAGGAGGAAACCATTCACAAAGACATCGATGTGCTACGCTATCGTACCCCACTGGATGTGTTTGCTCATCCCTCCGAAAATCCGGCTAATCAATGCTTTTGCCAGAACACAGATCGTTGCTTCCCCAGTGGGGTAATCAATGCCACCAAATGCTATAATAACGCGCCCATCTTTCCATCATTCCCGCACTTCTTCTCCGGCGATCCCATTCTGTACAAGAACTTTGAAGGCATTAGACCAGACGCTCAGATCCATCAGACCTATGCTGATATACATCCGCGTTTTGGTTTTCCCATCGGCGGAGCCTCTCGCGTACAAATCAACATCATGGTCGACAAGACGCCGCTACTGAGGAGTAAGTAATGCCATCAGCAACCAATTCCATTTGCAACTAATTCCATCTATTCCATAATTTCCCCCAGATCAAGCGGCGCGCTTTGAGAATGCCACCATCTTACCATTGATTTGGATTGAGATAACATCAGGCGACTTCTCCGCGGACGTGCTGCAAAAATTGTACTTCAGCACATTCGGTCTGGATGCCATGCAGATTGCACTCAAGTATGGAACTCTGCTGATCTCCGTCACCTCAATGAGCCTGATTGTGGGTAGCGTTTACTACCTGAACAACAAGCGTGAGGAAAATAAGCTCCAGCATAGCAAATCCTCAGCCGAGCTAGAGGCGCTCAATAGCGGCGTCGTTGTGGTCCAACATATCGATATGCCTGTGCCGTTGCCAGAGTGCAGCGCCAATCAGAGAGCAACGTGAATCCGAACTTAAACCATCTAAAGATGGTATATGATGATTAGTGCCATTAGCTCTTAGTCCAAGGGGGGTAGCACATACACAGGAAGGCAGGGGCCAAACACCTGCTGTGTCTAAAAATAAAAGAGATTTTCGAATTTGTGACGTTTCTTAGTATTAAGATATTCTTAAGTCTAGTACAAAACGAGTCCGCCAGTTACCTTTAGTTCACAATTTTGTATATATGTAAACTACTGCTTGATATGTATGTATAAAGACAAAGTGTTCAATAAACGACGATGATGATCCTTTAAGTGCCTCAAAAAATTAACATTTATTATTATGCCAGGACCAAATAGTAAACACAATTCGTTTAGCAAGCTTGCAAGGGATGTATTTCCAACCATATACTATGGTACTATATCTCTCTCACACGTTTATATAGTCCATTTCGAGGAATATTACATTTAAGTTGCCACGCATAAATTACCATATCAGAGAATAATACGATGCAATGCTCTCCCACTTATCGTTTACGATGTCTCTCTTCGCTTACGATGTCAGCTTTCCATTGCGCCAGGAAAATGAGAGAACAGTCTCTAACTCAGCACTAGTTGACTGAGCTGAGTAGCTGCATATTTAATAGTACGGGTCACAACCGCAAGAAGTACGAATAGGAACTTTTGGTCCAATGAACAATAGAACTTTTTGCACTTAAGCTCAAGTATGAAAGAAAATATTGCAACATAGTTTTTAGTTTAACATTACAGATTTTTAATTTGTTTGTATAAAAGAAAACTCGATTCTTTCTTAAGAGTTAATTGATTAAGAGTATTCAGTTCAGTTTAAGGCAAACAGAAGAAGAAATTTAAAAAATGAAAACAAATTTCAACGAAATAAGTGAATAGGGTAGGTAGATGCAGGTGTTCATTGTTTATTGCATAATAAGATAAGGATACTTCTTCTTTCGTTTGAATTATGGGTTGTCTTGAAAACCGTTCTGATATCTGGAGCACGGATATATCCAAATTGACTTATTTTAAGTGTAATTTCTTCCATCCTCATCAATCTATAGGATAGTAAAAATCATTGGCTTTATAATAGGTTTCAACCAGACAGCTTCATAGCAAGAAATTTACAGAAATGATGAGGGCGTTATCCTGTCCATAAGTATCCACAATATAGGTTCTAAAAATGTGTGAATCATGTTTCTTTCTTTACACCTTTCATACTATAATTCATTAGGAAAAGTAAAATGAATTCCATTATCTTCCTTGTCGAATTGGGTTTTCGTAGTTATGTTCGAATTATAATCGATTAACTAAAAATCACTCCGTTCGCTTTGGCGTTTTTAAATTGTTCATACGAGGACTGCTTTTGGGCCTAACACGAGATGAAATATGCCTTAATTTGGAAAGTCTGTGAAAGTTGTGAAAGTACTCGGTAAGGATGAGACACAATGGAGCCTGCAGCATTATCAGACTCTGGAGAAAATTAACCAGACATTACTTTTAGTTTCAAGTATGCAGTGATAACTCATCGAAATCAAGGACGCAGAGGTATATCAAAAACATATATGTACACATTAGGTTGGGTTTCATATATAGCAAAGTATTTTATTGTTTAGTTTTAAACAAAAACGAAATTCGTATATTAGTTGCTTGTTCAACATTTGATTTGTTTTTTAAACCGTTTTTAGTCATTAAATGCATGTACGAGTAAGTAATACAAGTTTCATCTCTACCAGACACAGACGATTCTGAACTCCAATTCAGTAAATATCAGATCCAGAAATATCGCTAATATGTGCTTTTAAATTTGCAGGGAGAATTGACTCTGAATTGGAATTCGCAATATGGATGGATCTGGGATGTGGCTGTGGTCATGTGTGGTGTTCGTCTTTCATGTTGTAATTGTATATTTGTGGAATTTGTGTATCCTATGATTGTGATATATCCATTTGATTCGATTGTTATATGTATGTATAATAAAGTTTGTTTTCATGTATTTATTAGAGGTCTGCATCGCTTCACTTCACTGCGAGACGTAGACTTGCATTGCGTAAAGAATGAATTTGACATTGCCGAAAGCATTCAAATGTGAAGAGTTGTTCAAAAAGGGGGAAATAAGTGACGAAAGTAAACACGTCGGCAAGATGCATTTGCCTCTTCACAAGGCAGCAAACAAGAGTGACCGCAGTGAGAAAGCTGAAGACAAAGCCGAAGCTGTAGCTAAATCCTCTGCGAAGCCGAACATATAAACTCTCTCGAACATGTGCATACTGCAACCGAAGGCGAAGAAACAGTCACTGCATGGAATTTGGGATCAGCTTCGCCTTCATCTACAGCTTCGACTCAGCGTGCACTCTATTTGCAGCATAAGTATGTTGTACGACCAAGTCTTACAAGCAAATACATTCATTCGCATTCGTTTGGCTTTGCATTCGACTTCACTCAATTCTCTTTGAGCACGACTACTTCGATGGTCGTTTTGAGGGCCACCCTGCAGACCTCTTCAACATATGTATGTAGTAAAATGTTGCTATTAAGTGAGGGATTGATTGGCTTGTCTTTGAAAAGTGAATACGATTAGTTGCTTGTTGTTTTTGTGTTGAATAATTTTGGTATTTTATTGTTGTGGATTTCTCAGTTTATCTTTATCCTGGCAACCGCGTGTTCGTGTTTCGATCTTCAGTTTGGGGGCCTTTTTTTGATGTTTAATGTTTACGTTTTGTTTATTATTAATATGTATTTGTATATTTATATGTATAAGTGGGCGTGTGTTTTACAACATTGTTTTTGTATTTGTTTTATGTTTATGTTTATATCGTTATAAAAATGTTGTTTGTTTTTCGTTTTATGTATTTTAAGTGGTATAATTTATAAAAAAATAACAGAGAAATTATATAAAAGAAACATTAAATATATAAGTTTTATTTGCTTTATCATCATCATCATCTTCTTCATTTAATAATTAACGCGTCAATTGCCTGAATCCTCGCCATCTAATGATTCATCTTGCACCGATGAGCTGTCGTCGCCGCCGCCACCCCCGCCTGCGCGCTTTGAAGATGGTGTGCCCGTGAGCCGGCTGGAGCTGAGGCCAATGCCGCCGGTGCGTCTATAAGGAATATAGCAATATGATGTAAATCAGTGTTATGAATAATGAAAAGAAACTAAAAACAAAATACAAATGCATTTCCCAACATGCTTGGAAAGGTCACACATAAAAAACAAACGAGGTGTGTTCAAAAAGTAAGGTGTCCGACCATATGTTCACAGTTTCAAGTACATAACGTACTTAGTTTGTTTTTGACACGATAGAAGGGATATTTTTCACCTTGCTTTTTGAAAACACTTCGTATACGAAGGGGTGTCTCTGGGGTTCTGGTTTTATGCACTAAGTTCTATATATTTTTGGGAATCGGATCGGAAAAAAACCAACATTTGAAGGCAATTAGTTCGCGTTGGAGGAATGTGTGTGTTGTGGGAGGGTGTTGGTGTGTAGAGACTGAATCCTAACATGCATTGGACACGGATATAGAGATAATTGGTTGCTTGGAACATTCATTCACTGGTTCTGGAACTGAATCTGAAGGTTGGTAATGATGATATGATATGTGGGGCCAGGGGGGCCAGCCAGCACTTACGGCCTACAAATAAAGCGACAAAAACGAAACCTAATGCAGACCCTCACAATTCATAATGAGCGCGGCATCCTTTTTGGGCGAATAGGCCTTGGCCTTTTCGGTCTCGGCCACTTGAATGGAGCTAAATCAAAGAATATATCAAATAATAATACAATCTGTACCCCCAGTTGCTGCCAACTCCACGCCCAAAGCAATAATCGTTGGTGGCCCCACACTTACCGCAATTTCGTTTTCAGTGAGTTGATCTCACGATTCATGGCCTCCTGTGATTCAATCATGTCCTCGCATTCGCGTTGGTATTTGCGCTTCTGCGTCTTTTCCTTCTGTAGCTCCTCCTCGGTCTCGTCGAGATTGCGCTTGAGTAGTTTGATGCGGCTATTCAACTGTGGGGAAAGAAACTTGGTTAGGTACAACTTTTGGAAGGTTGAGATAGTGCTTACCTTATCCATTTGCTCCTTATGCTGGTCGACGTGTCTCCTCTCATCTTCAATGTTCATTGTAAGCTCCTTGATCTTCTTGTCCATCTTACGATTTGCCTTCTGCTGCAGCAGACGCTCCTTGCCCTCGTTCTCCAGCTGCTCTTCGAGATTGGCTATCTTCGCTTCGAGCGTGGCAATAGTGGCCTTGACCTTGGTCCGCTGCGCCGTCTCAATCTCGGCCAGCTTAGCTTTCAGCTCCTTGTTTTGGCGCTCGAGCAGGGCTCGCTGATTTTCGTTCTTCTGCGACGTCGACTTCTCGTTGGCCAGTTCCGTGGTCAGCTGTTCGATCTGGAGCTGCGCCTTGCGACTGCGATCAAGCAGCACCTCGGAGTTGGACTGCTCCTCCTCCAGCTCCTCTTCCAGGGTGGCAATGCGCGCCTCCAGGCGTCGCTTCTCGTCGATCATCAGCGATCCCTTGTTGGCATTGTTGGCAATCTCCTCGGCAAGCTCGTCCCGTTCCGTTTCAGCGGCACGACGGGCCCGCTCTGAGCTGGCCAGATCCTCGGTCAGCTGTAATACTTCGGCCTCCAGTGCCTTGACTTTGCGCTCTGCTTCCTTACTCTGTGCCTGCAATTCCTCCTTGGCCGCCTTGGCCTCCTCGGCATCGCGCAGCGCATCCTTTACTTGTGCTTGCAGCTTCTTCGCATGTTTCAGTGCATCCTCCTTTACCTTGTTATGCATCTCCATGGTGGTTTCGATCTCCTTCAGATCGCCTTCCAGCTTCTTCTTGGCCGCCACAGCCGCCGTGCGCTGCTTACGCTCCTCATCCAGTTCAGCCTCCAGATCGCGCAGCTGCTTCACCAGGCCGCGTCGCTTCTCCTCGGCTCCTTCCTCCTTGGCCAGCAGGTCACGTTCGAATTGGGAGCGCAGAGCCTGCATGTTGACCTCCAGGCGCAGTTTCGCATCCTCGGTCAGCTGCAGATCATCCTCAAGTTCCTCGTTTTGTGCTTTCAACTCCGCCAGTTGTGATTCAAGCGCCCGTTTCGCCTTCTCCAGCTCGTGGACATTCTTGTCGGCGGTGCCTTGGGTGTTAGCCAGGTCGTCCAGCTCGTTCTGCAGTTGCTTGCGCTTGTTCTCCAGATCCTCGATCTTGTCGAAGGCCTCGTCCAGTTCGCGGGACACAGACAGCACCTTGGTCTCCTTCTCGCGCGCCTCTCGCTCGGCTGTATCGCGCTCTTGGGCGATCTGCTCTGATATGGCTTTCTCTTCGGCAAGGATCTTGTCGAAGTTCTTCTGTTTCTTCTCCAGTTCGAGCACCTAACGGGGGTTTTATTCGCATTAATAATCGCTCTAATAGATCAGTCAATCTACACATGTCTTGTTATCTATCGGTATAATTACAAACCAAAATAAACAACAATGCTTGGAAACCTAATTTATCGATTTATATATCGATACATCGTTTAGTTTACTAATATCACCCCTAAGAACGTGAAGAGTTACCTATCGATATATGGGCATACGGACATATCGATATACGCACGAACCGATATATACATAAAAAGATCACCCGGGCAATACCGGGTAAACTGTTCTACTATTTCTATATGTTTTTCCCTTACCTTCGTTCGTTGTGCCTCGAGCTCAATGGTGGCATCCTCCAGCTCCGACTGAATCTTCTTTTTGCTTTTGTCGAGTCGATCGTTCTGTGCCATCAGCTCCTTAACCTGACGCTCCAGGGCCTCGATGTCCTTGTTGAGTCGCTTCTTGCCCTCCTCCAGCTCCTTGGCTAAATCGGCATCCTCCTCGGCCTTCTTCTTGATCTCCTGCATCTGGACGGTGACTTCTGCCAATTTGCGCTCAAAGTTGCGTTTGGCCTCCTCATCCTCTTCGAGCTGTTCTTGCAGGACTTCCTTCTCGGATTCGATTTGACGCAGTTTGGAGCTCAAGCTCAGCTTTTGGCGGGTTTCCTCCTCCAACAGCTGTTGCGCCTCCGTCAGCTGTGATTCCATATTGCTTGCGGATTTGACTGCGGCTGAGGCCTTCAATTCGGCCTCCTCCAGCTGATTGGTTATGTTTTCCGCCTCCTGCTGCAGTTTTGTGCATTTTTCCTGCAGCTCAGAGCGGGCGCGCTCGATCTCAGCCAGTTTAACCTAGGAGCAGTTGTTGTTACTCGAGAGGGTCATGAAGATCAAATAGAAGATCACTTACCTGCAGCTCGGCAATTTGCGATTCAGCCTGCTTCCGCCGACGATCGTTCTCTTGACGCGAACTGTTCACACTACGCAACTCAGTTGCTAGATCCGCATTTTCCGCCTCCAAGGTGCCCTTAGCCTTCTCCAGACCAGCCTTGGCCTTGCGCAGATTCTCCAGCTGATCGTTGATGCCGTTCAGCTCCTGCGAATGCTTGTGTCGCATCTCGGCCAGCACGCCCTCATGGTTGACGGTTTCGTCCTCCAGCGACTTCTTCAGCGTGGCCAGCTCCTGTTCACGCTTGGAGCGCAGCTCCTGTTGGGCTGCATGATGAGATGATAAGAACATTTTATAAAATCTCATTTGGGATGGGAGGAGAAAAGTTGACGATGTGTTACATAGTTTTAGCAAAGCGAGCTGAATTGAAAACTTAACGAGAAAGGATAACTCGATGGCTTTCAAACTGAAGAAAATAGAAGATATATTGAAATCGATTTCAAAATACATACATAACTCCGTGACGAGGGCAGCCTATTATATTTCCGGCATGGGTTACTTTTAGAGGAAGGCTAACTTGGGGAACCCAAACCCTCCTCATTAATAATGCGGGATAACTTAGTATATCCTGATCCTGATCAAATTTGGTCAACGGTTGTGGAGGCTTATAAAACCCACACATATATATGCACACATGCATACATAAATAGAGCCTGTGCTAAGTCAAGCGCCTTCGCCTTACATATCAGTTTTGCTGTACGAGTGAGAGAGAGACAGAACACTGCTGTTTTGATTCAGAACGAAGGTTTAGGCTCGTTAACTCTCTTTTTCTCACAATCAGCGTAACCAAACTGAATACGTACTATGTATACTTTGATCTAGGCATTTCTATGGCAGCTATCTATATCGATTAATTGAGTACATCGATATCTTGAGTTATTGATAAAGGAATATCGATATATTGAGTTTTCGATATGTGTATATCGATCGATGGTGTTTTCGATATATGTTCATCGATATCTTGAGCTATCTGTATATGTATATCGATATCGATCTTTAATTATCGATTTATGTATAACGATACATTGAATTTTCGATATATGTACATAAAGACATCGATAGACGAATATATATTGATATCGGTATATATCGATATATTTTATCGACGTTCCATGCCTTATCATGCCTTCATTGTCAGACCGGAAATATAAAAGGCAACCTCTTTCTTAAAAGCTTTGCCACTTACCAGCTGTGGTGTCCAGCGAGTCGAGCAGCTCATTCTTCAGTGCCTCCAGTTCCTCGCTGAGATCGCGTCGAACTTTTTCGGCTTTGGCACGAGCCACCTTCTCCGCCTCGAGATCCTCTTGGATCTCCGCCAACTGTGACTCCAGTTCGCGCTGGGCCTTCTGGGCCGTGGCCTTGGTGGCGGACTCCTCGTCAATGCGCATTAGGGTCTGGGTGAGCTCCTCCTCGCGTTTGGCTAGCTGGGCTTGCATCTCGTCCACCTGGACGCGGCGCTCATTAAGCTGCTCCTTGAGATCAGCCACTTCAGTTTCGATCTTTCGCTTGGTGCGATCAGATTCCTGACGTTGCTGCTGATCCTTGTGCATGCGCTCCTCCAACTCGGCAATGGTGGCCTCATGCTTGGCCTTGAGTTTGGCCAGATGCTTGGCCTTCTCCTCCTCCTCTGCCAGCGTTTGGGAGAGATCATTGGCACGTTCCTCCAGCAGTTTTTTTTCCTTGAGCAGCTTCTGATTTTGGTCATCAGTCAGCGCCAAATCCTCTTCGTGTTTCTTAATCTTGGCATCCAATTGAACCTTTTCCAGCTGAAGTTTCTGACGAGCTGCCTCTTCCTCCTCCAGTTGCTCCTCCAGATCCTGGATGTGCAATTCCAGTTTCTTTTTCTCACCGCCTAAAGACAGAACACGCTCTTCTTCCTCCTCGATGCGCGTCTCCAGCTCCTGCATCATGTCCTCCAGCTCTTGTTTGCGTGCCATAAGCCGAGATCGGGACTCCTCGGCCTCGGCGCATAGCTCAATCTCGGCCTGGAGCTGCTCCGCAAGCGTGGTCTTCTCCACCAGAGCCTGCTGGTACTTGCGCTCATACTCCTGCGTATTCTTTGCCAGGGTGTCGAGCTTTTCGCGCACCTGTTTCAGCTCATCCTCCTTCTGGACGAGCTTCTCCTCCTGCTTGGTAACCTCCAGCAAAGGCTTGACTTTGGTGTACAGACGCCACCACTGCCAGTTGCGGAGCTTGAGGTAGGCCGCACAGTTTCGTTGGATGATGCGGATGGCATTGAGCTGCTGCAGCCGCTTCTGGTAGTTGCGGCGGGCGAGGAATCCGCGACAGAAGGCCTGGAAGTTAACGATCAGGTCGGAGATCTTGAAATCGCGCTCCTCCTCGAGATGGGCCAGCACACCTGCGCGGAAGAAGATCTTCGACTGGCCCACTCGATACAGATTCGAATCGAGCTCCAGCGCCTGGATCATCTTCTCGCAGGCCTTCTTGCCGTCCATGAAGCCCTTGGGTATGACATTGGGGGTGAGCAGTTCGTACCGCTGTCGGAACTCCTGGAAGGGTATGCGATTGGGGAAGCCCTGGCGACAGATGCGAATACCCTCGAGGACACCGTTGCAACGCAACTGGTCCAGCACCAGGGGCGCGTCTATCTTGCCAGCCCGCTTCTCGTGGTTCGGTATGATGCAGCGCACAAAGTTGGGGTTCGTGTTGCGCAGCGTGTCCATCAGCTTAGCCAGCTGCTCCTTGTATAGATGCGACACGGTGCGGAACATGCCCTTGCGGGTGCGGGCCCCGAACTGTGTGTCGGTCAGGGCCTGCTGTGCCATGCCGACGATCTCCGCATCCTTCCAGATGTTCACGACAAACGGATCCTGCGATCCCTGCAACAGCGACACAATATTCTCATTCAGCGGATCCATGTTCTTCATCAGCCACTTAGCGGCGGAGTAGTCCACCCGGCCGGCATAATGCACAATGGCAAAGTCCGCCACGCCGCGGAAGTCGGTCTTCATGAATTTGGGATGCATCGAGTGCGCCGAGACAAGTTTGTCCACAAACGTTTTATCGGTGGCCTTGGGGAACCAGCACTCCTCATCTAAGAGGGCCATAATGCCGCCCGGCTTGTCAATCAGATCGATTGTGGGCTGCAGATCCAGGCCAAAGTCTATGAACTTCCATTCAATGCCCTCGCGCTGGTACTCCTCCTGCTCCAGGATGAACATGGTGTGGTTGAAGAGCTGCTGCAGCTTCTCGTTGGTGTAGTTGATGCACAGCTGCTCAAAGGAGTTCAGCTCGAAGATCTCAAAGCCAGCCATATCGAGGATGCCAATAAAGGAGGCTCCCTGACGCTTGGTGCGGTCCAAGGAGCGATTGATCCGGTTCACCAGCCACTTGAACATGCGCTCATAGCAGGCCTTGGCAATGGCTTCCACGGCAAATTCGACCTGCTCCTTGGTCTGGGCCTTGGTCACAAAATCACGGCCAACCTTGATGCGTGGCGTGAGGAAGGCACGGGTCATATCCGTCACGCTTAGTCCCAAAAGATGGGCAATCTTCTGGGCAACTGTGTTGTCCGGCAACGTGGCCTGGTCGTTGTTGCGCTCCTGGCGGAACTTCATGCAGCCGAACTGTAGAACGGCGCTGACAATCCGGAATATCGAATTGAAATCCTCCGATGTCATGCCCATAATATTCATCGACTTGACCGTCGCCTGGAACTCGGCATAGTCATCGACACCGGGCACCGGCAATGTGCCATTGGACAGGAATGCATACGATTTGATGTCTTCGAGTATGAACTTTTCGCGCTGCTCCGCGGAGGCGCCAGCGAGCAGCTGATAGAATATATGGAATGTACGTTCGTCCTTTGCTTGACGAATGGCACGCGACTTCTCCAGCAGATAGGTCTCGATGTTGGCGCCCGAGATGAAGCCCGAGGCGTCGAAATTGATGCGTATGAATTTGCCCTAAAGAGAAACGGGATCTCAATGAATCCAGGATAATTCTTCAAATAACGAATATGTGTACTTACAAAACGCGAAGAGTTGTCATTCTTCACCGTCTTGGCATTGCCAAAGGCTTCCAGTATGGGATTGGCCTGCAACAATTGTTGCTCAAGTTCGCCCTGTGAAAGGATTTAAACTTAGTTAAAAGAGTTTCTATAAGAATCAATCCAATTCAGTTGGTTAGATACATAAATCCGCAGACAAATACAAATACAGATATTTACGATGCGCAAGGATTAGATGCAAGGGCGGGCATGCAAGCGAAGCAACATATATACAAACAATTAAAAGGACTAGGATCTAAACACGGAGACGCACGGGAGGACACTGGACGAATTCCTTAAGCGGCAGTTTACCAAACAATGCAATATATCATTTCAAGGAATAGAGCTGTAAAAACTATGCAAAACTTGAAAAAGAAATAAGGATATGAATTTGTTATGCAAATGAAGGGGTTTGCTGAGAATAATACGAACATAATACTAGTATGGCAGTATGGCAGACTGCTAAAGATGACGAATTAGTTATTTATAATGCTCCCCATTATATGGGTATAAATCAGTGCACACAAACTCATTCCAATTCGTTCGCATTCGACTTAATTTTGAGCACGAATGCTTCGAACAAAATGCATATCACTAGTATAATTTAAAAAGGGTTTTAAAACAACAATACAATAAGAAACATGATCTTATCACAAGTAATTCTAAATGTATGATGATTTTCAACTTTTCAACCGATTGATTTCGAACTGAATTATCCTTAGATCTAATAGATAATCCCAAAGTTTTGCAGCTCTATCGCTTCATATTTGCACTGCTTGGGTAAAACTGTTGTGTAAAAACCAATTTACTGTGCAGCATCATAATACGGCATTTTCCCAGACGGCGCTCACAGTTTACCTCTGGTAGCTCAATACAATTACAATCTTGATTAGGATTTGCTGACATCTCCATGTTGCAGCTGGTCAACTGCAACATTCTTGATCCTTTGCTCGTTTCGACCGTATGACTTGTACTAGTGCTGTGCACTGTTTGACCCACAATTTTATGGACATTACACTTGACCCTTATGTACTTATTTGTGTTCACCGAAAAATTCTGGAATTAGGGGATTTTAGGTGGGTTACATATATATACATATACACACATATATTGATAAGGATCGTGTGTGGAAAGGTTGCTTTGCTGCTAAATTGCAAAATCAAAATCATGCAAAAATATTTTCCTACACAAAAAAAAGTAATTCAAATTACACATTTCATAATATTTATAGAACGTTGGGTTGAGCATACTTTACCGCAAATGTTTCTTGTTGACTACTCTATAAAATGCGTAGCAATCAGTGTCGTTAAACGAGAGAGATGAGAGAAGGAGGGCATGATGAGAGCGGGTAAAAGGCGATAAGTACATGGCACAATTTTGATTAGAATTCAGTTAGTTGGATAGAACAGAACAGAGTGTGGGCACATAACAACTAATTTTAAAGTTTTTAATTGCCTTCTTTTTTTTTAGCAGAATTAACAACAACAACAAAGTGTATGACATTTATGTATCAATGATAAGGGTAAAGAAAAACCAGAGAGGAAGTCTAACTCCGGAGAAACCGAAGCTTACATACCCTTGCAGATTCGGTTGAGGCTTCAAGTGCTGACATATACCAAATTTGATTCAATTCGGATACAAAACAACCAATTTTGGTACACTAAAAGTTCATTCGTAATCAGTCGGTTGTTTCGGAGCTCTATGATATAGTGATATAGCTTTTAACAGAAAGCAGTCATAAGGATCGCACCACTATAACATATAGCTCCCATATAAAGACATACAAATGAAACATTTTTACAACAGATGACGCTAGAAACTTTTTTTTTGAGCTAGCTCTGTACTCAGTCTCTCTCACTCACAAACAGATTTCTTGGAACGCGAATGTGTTGTATGTACATGTATATGAACATATATGAAAGTTTGTTTGTTCGTACATCAGAATGAAAGATTGCTTCGCTGCCTATTGCTATAGTTGAAGGAAATACGTTTTAGACTACTAAGTTTTCTTTCATTTGTATAGTTCTGCGTGGGTATATAAGGTTCGGATATATGAAGTTAGCCCTTCTCTCTTGTTGTTGATATGATCACAATGAACATGAGCAACATAAACCGAAACAAAACAGTTTCAAATGGAACAGTATTATTAGTGACATAAAAATAAAAAAAAATAAAAATGTATATTAAATGAAATGACTAAATTTGGTATGAAAAAAATTTGAATTGTTAATAATTTCGATAGAAACCTATTTGTTTAGTTTTTGTTTTTGAAAAACTGACAAATTCAGCATACTTACAATGAGCACGGCAGGATGCGGCACCTGTTCATAGATTTGTGGTGTTGAAGAATTGTTGTAGGTGTTTTGGAGGTGTTGATTGATTGATTGGGTGTTGTTGGGTTGGTTGATTGGTTGGTTGGTTGTTGGGTGAATTGGTGTTGCAATTTTTTAATTTGTTTTTTGAATTTTTCATATATACACAGTAAATTAAGTTTTGGGTAATTAAAACAAATGAATATTTACAAAATATACAACAAACAAAGTGTATTTGCAAAAGTAAATATGTATATATAATGAAGAGAAACAACAACCAGTCAATTGTACAACGGCAGCAGCAGCGATAGTAGTGTGTGTTGGTGTTGTTGTTGTGTGTTGGTGTAGTTTTTTTTTTTTTGTTTTATAGGTGTGTGGTAGAAGAATAACGTTTGCACATGAAAATAAAAAAGATAATTCAATAAATAAAACAAATTTCCTTAATCTTAGCAATAAATATAGAACACTTAAAGAGTTTTTCTTATATTTGCATAAAAAATATTAAGAGCCCTTATGCAAGCAAAATTTAAAAATGTATATTATGTTTACTTATATTTAAGGGGAGTTCAAAAAGAGTCATAGCAAATGCAACATTGTTGGAAGATTAATTTGAATTTTAAACTTCTGCTTTTCCAATTTTTCTGCATATTTTTCTAAGCTTCGGCGATGTGTTTGATCAGTAGAGCAAGTCAATCCTTAGCAATAAATATCTTATTGAAAGATTCTAGGTATTCACTTTATCATATGGACACGATGGGAACGAGAGAGAGAATCTAATTAGTTCTACTATTCTATTCACATATATTCCCACGTTTACTTAAAAACTATTTGAAGCTTCAAAGCTCCCATCAATCAGCGTCTGCTTTTGCTTTGAGTCTTGCTTGCGCCCTCCTACTTCTATGACAACTGTACAACTTCCAAAGCTTTAAAAGCACCCTCTGCTTCACTACGGACCCTATTTTGTCACACTTGCAGTTTGGATTTTCCAAAACGGCTTCTTAGTGCTCACCTACGACATAAAATATAATGTGTGTGAAAATTTCGGTCTCTTGGTCTCTTTATGATTTGAGCTGTGCATTGCTACTACATCAGTCAGTATACGGTTGTATATGTTTGATATATGATAACAAGTGTAAAATATAGCTAGCTACCTTTCTTATTCCTAATAAACTTTTAGGTATGCGCTACCTGTACATATACTTATGTGGACACATAACTTTCATTTCTTTGAATCTCTTATCGAAAAACTGATAAAAACAAAATGACTAAAACATAGCTCACAACGCAACATTAGACAGCGTGCGCTTTGAGGGTAACATGATCTAATTTTCTAATCAACAAAATGAAAACAGATGGCAGCCTTCAGGTGTTTGTACATGTACTGAATCATCATTTTTGTTGCTGTAAAACTCACATTGTAGTTTTCCTGCCATTCGACAACGATATCAGCGTCTATTTATGGCAAATATAATCATAATTAATAGCCAGCAGCCATAACATTTGTTTGCACTTCAATTTCGGTTGGACGTTTTTAAGGCCTTTTTGTTTGTAGCTTATCACGTTCACACCAACCAGCTTGGCTTGGCCTGGCCTGGCCTGATTTTGACTCTCATATATGGCCGTAAAGCACAAAAGTGTGTATGGAGCTCAAGAACAGCATGTTTGTTCTCTCATGGCGCCTTGAAAGGATTGCTACATACGAGCATCAACAGCAGCAGCAACTTTGTGCCTTTTATGGTATGCTGAGACAGCGAATTATATGAAGCTGAATTTCATATGTTTACGTTTAGAGTTCCACAACAAACAACACTCTCAATGAGGCCCAAACTTGATGGCCCAATTCAAGTGATTTAATTTTCAATTTTTATCAATTGTCGGCAGTTCAACCCTTTGTGGCAATTCCTTTTCGTTTTGGGTGTTTATTTTATTGCTGTAAATAAAACCCAACAAGCCAATTTCAATTTGATGCATCGAAGCATAAATGCTCTAATAGAAATTTCTTTCAGATAAATATATGTGATGGTGTTATTCTTTTAGTATATTTCTATTCTGTTAAGACAACCTAAATTCTCTGAAAGATTTCAATCGTTAGTCTATTTTAAAAGATTGTTGTTTAGCAGGCTAAAGGTCACAGTGATTTGTTTAACGGCTGCACACAATCTGGACCCATAACCTGTTTGTTTTTTCAGCCAGCGCGTTACAAATTTTACTTATAGCTTTCGTGGTTGATGCTTTAGTATGTGCATATAAAGAGTAAACACTGTAAGACTCAGTTGTAACTGAGCAAGTAGAAAGTAGGTAAACCTAAACGATTATTGGTGTGTTGCTTCAATATCGTCAATGAGCTTAATGAAGATTTGGGAATAAATTCGTTATAATAGTTTATATACCCTAACTCTACAGAAGGGCAATGAAATTTGTCAGCAGGCATCATCATCATCAACAAATTGTATGTACAATTATATATATGGGCTTGATTAATGAAGTGTGCTGAGTTCTCTCTCCCTCCATGAACATAAACTAAACGCAAAGTGGCAGCCATATGCACATCATCTAGAGCCCCCCACACACACATTCATTCCAAAACAACAATTGGGGGATGCCTGGTTCTGGTTTATTTGAATATACGAGCCAATACGGTATGATTTAATGACATTAGAATTCAAATGTTTGATGCTTGAAATTGTTGGGAGACAAAGATATGCCAGCAGCTGTACAACATTTTCATTAAATGTACACTAAACAAAAGGGGATTGCAGACTTCATGATCTATCCTGATGACAATAGAGAAATAGAGATTAATAGTCACTTAACTATCATCGTGGGTGTAGTAGGGTATTAACAGTTTCGCTAAAGTCCAAGTTAACATTCGTTTTTTTTTTCTTGTTTAAATTTTTCATTGAAATTCAATTGGCTGTGGAGGAAAAACAACACCCACCAAAGCAAACACTTCTTGCGGGCGTATAAAAGTCAATTTGCCGACAACTGTGCATCGAGAAACCGTTCGTATTGTATCAATATTTATATAGTTAAAAAGTCTGCTGACTGCCGACTGACTGCCTCTCATTGCTGTCTAATTAATTACATTAGCAATAACCATAACAATTGTTGAGCTTGCGTGTCATTAATGTGAGTTTAATAAGCATTTTATTTTGCCACATATCCACATCTCTGAACAGAGTAAGTAACGTTTCTCCCACACACAGTGTTGCATTTGCATTGATCTAACCCAGATAGCTAAGACAGAGAGATAGAAATATATTTACTTACCGCACCAGAGCCCTTGGGCTTAGAGGCTGCCACATAGGCCAGAAACTGTATGACCTTCTTGGTATTCTCCGTTTTGCCAGCACCCGATTCGCCAGTACACAAAATCGATTGGTCTTCGCGATCTGTTGAAGAAATATTAAATGGAACACAATGAGCAAAGTAGTAATAAGAACAAAGGAGAGCGAGAGAGATAAAAGCAGTGAAGAAGTTGAAAGGGGGGCAGGCAAGTTGAGTAAGTTGACATACTTCATTAACAATATGGCTGACAAAACAAAAACCCAAAAAACAGCCAGCAACAACTGTGGCCATTTTGTTTATGTTGGTTTGCTTTTTATTTGTATTTTACTTATTTTATTTTTATTTTTGCTTCAGCAAACCTCAGCTTGAAATTTATGTTGACCCAAATTCAATTGAGCAAAAACAAAACGTACAAAATTAAAAAACAAAAAAACAACAACAGCAACAACAAAATCCAACAGCTAAATGAGAAATACATCAATTGAAAATGAAAACCATATAAACTGTCGTCTTGTGTGCGTATCTGACAGATACAAGCTGCTGTACTTGCTTCTAAGTTCGAGTATCTATTAGATGTCTCTATATGTATGTGCATTGAAAAAAAGTGAATTGCGCGATTCAAGTGATATGGTAAATGCCGCCGGCGCCGCTTAATGACGTCGATCCAATCAAGAATCGAGTGCCCATTATGACCCAAAGAAAGAGACGGAGACAGATAAACTATGTATAACAGATTCTCAGCTTCGTTACACGATATTAAGTTGCATTAGATTTACTAACCTAACCTAACCACAATCGCGACATATCCATTTGTTTTGGCATACATTTTTTTCCAACGACACGAAAAAGCTTCCACATAACGACCCCGTATAAGTACGGGGCCATAATAAGTTATGGCAAACCCCCAACAAACACAAACACAAACACACACACATAACCATAGATGGACTGCTGAAATATCTCAGCCAGTTTCAGCTTCAGCTTCAATTTTATTTGTATTTTTTTCGAGATTTTCGTTTTTTTAACGACTCCAAGGCGGCGGCACATATTGCATAAGACACGATTTGGACTCGGACTTGAAGATCTATGGGGCGATTGTCCAAAGAGGCAACAATGATAATAACCATAGCAATAAAACTGAGCAACAACAACAATAATAGCAACAACAATGTTTTAATAGAGAAAAAACACATAAAAAAAAACAGAAATTAAAGCGTAAACATTGGCGCCACATTTGAAAAGCGTGGTTTTAATGGCTTTTGATTATTATGTATTATGAACATTTTTTCATCAATTAAAACAATTTGGATCTCTGGAAACAGTATACAGAGGGCAGGGTGGTAATGGGAATATAAGGCGTTGAATATGAAAGATTTAGGTTAACTAAACGTGCTTAATGTTCTTATATATTTGTGAACTTGACAGTTTTATAGCTTTTCATATTAGTTATACAAAGTCAATGCTTAATGTTCTTATATATTTGTGAACTTGACAGTTTTATAGCTTTTCATATTAGTTATACAAAGTCAATTTGTATCATTATTGTACTATTTCATCCAGGATTAGTCAACTTGTTCGTAAGCTCATTAAAAGGGTAGCTTAAACTCCAATTCGGCGCTATGATCTCTTCTAGACACTCATTGGCATATTTGACATCTCGAACTACATTACAGAAGCAGTTAATCCAACTGTTTCAAATCTTTCAGCAATCAGCAGTCGCTTTTTTTGGCTCTCAAAAAGGCTTCGAAAAAGAAATGAATCTAGTAGCGATTCATCTTTTCTCTATCTTTATACAAAAAACACAAATGAACCTATAAACTTAAGTGTTTACACATTAATTTCTCAAAATCTCAAGGGACTTCTGTGACACCCCTTTATATCTTAATTTTTCCTAAAAAATAGGAATTAGTTCTTAGCAGCACTTTAGAGAAAACTGTAATAATATTTCCAAAATGGGAATTATAGAAATATGTAATATGTATGCATATCTCATTAGCTGCCTTATAAAACTTCGCCCCAAAAACCGAAAGGTGATATCCGTGAAGCTTTAAGGCGTGGCGGCAGCTAAACAACATAAATCTTATAGCTTATGACATTGGAGCATTATATTGAAGAGTGGAATGAGAATGGAAATGGAATGCCATTTAAATTGCAGTTAACCCGCGATCGGAGTAAGGTGTGCGATTACGTTGGTCAGCTTTTAGTATCTCAGTTTATCTCTGTCCCCGGTGCGTGTTTCAGGGCGATGGAATTGGATGGGCTTGCCCTCAAACCAGGCCGCAAGGCGAGTTCGAGTCCGATATCAGAGACCAAGAAATATGTATAAATCAAATCTGGCACAATGAAAAGGCCACACCTGAAATGGGGTGGAGAGGTGTGACGTGTGACGGCTGGCGTCAGCTAAATATCGTTGCAAAAGTTAATTTTCAACGAAAAATCAACCATTAAACAAAATGTGCATAAACTGAAAAATTTATTAAGCGGCAAATATGGTGACGATTTGTTTAAAGTTTTAACAACATCAAAACGACGACGAGACGAGATGGCGAAGCCGATGGCGACCAAGCAAACAAAATTGCCCGGCTGTGAGTTTTGAGTTTTGTTTTTTTAGCTCCAAATATGGTAATGACACGTATACGCAATATTAACCATATCCACACAAACACATGCATATATGGAGTGAGGTTGAGGTGAAGTGAAGTATGCATATGCATATACACATGTGCTGGCTTTACTTTGCTTTGCTTTGGAGGCAGCTCCAATGAGTCATTCAAACCAGCACCAATGATGGCAGGCAACGAGACGTTACGCTTGAAACGGACTTTGGGTACAATAAATAGAAGCCCAGTCAAAGCTCAAGCTCAAATCCAACAAGGAAACCAGTTTGTGGCTTGGCATACTCCCCGCCAGCAGACTCCACAATCCACCTCCAACTGATTAGGAAAAAGCAGCCCAACTCTTTTTGTTGTATCTTCATGAGCAGAGACGGATGATTCATTGAAACGAAATTTCAGCAGAAATGATGATGATGGGCACAGGCTGTGCACATAAGCCGGAATGATATCAGAGTTATGGAATTGCAATTGTATGCAACTCTTCCCTGATATGATGATACCTCAAAAAGCAAAAAAAAACATTCAGATTGCGCACGCAATTCGCAGAAAATACGACACCAGAGGACCGACCCCGTCAGCTCACTCACTTTTATCTTATCTAGGGAATTTTTGGGTTCATCGGTTTAGTTTGTTTGTTTATTTTGCGCGAGTTTTTTTAGCAAATGGAATTTTCGATAAGGATAAAATGAACACAAACATGGCAAAGCAAAGAAGAAATAGACTGACATAACAAGTTTTTTTTTCGAGATTTTGGCGAAAAGTATTTTAGTTCATATTTATTGAAAATGATTGAAAAGCAAAACTCTGGATGGGATTTCTAAGATTTAGGTTACTGTTGCTGATATTATCAGAGTCTTGCTTCAGTTATATAACTTGACTCGAGAGTTCCAGATCCTACGCTACACAGCAGTTATGGGCACACATATACTATCACAACAATTCAAATCTGCACATGTGAGAGTAGGCAAAATACGAAATTAAGCGACGTCGCAAGAACCGAAATACAACACAGCACGAAAATCCCGGCATGTTTGGATTCCCAGAAATCCAGATATCCCACGGAATTAGTATAACAGCGGCGATGTCATTCAACAACGATTTACAGGCTTTTCTTAAAAATGCAAAACAAATTTGGCAAGTTTTGGCAATGTCTCATAAGGGGACACACCTATTAGGTAGACAAGATACTGGATTAGCTTCTCTATATGTATGTATGCGTATTCAAATTATACATAAGTATGAAATTAGTTTACTTACCACCCAACATGTTTCTATAGGCACTATCCGTTATTGCAAATACATGTGGAGGCACTTCGTGTCGCTTTATACCCTTATACCGTTCCATAATCTTTTCGGTGTAGATTGGTAATTTCTTATAGGGATTGACCACAACGCAGAAAAGACCAGAATATGTCTGCAAAAGTAAATATATATATATAGAATTGGTAAATATATATATGCACAAATATATGTATAATTTCAATTCAATGACATCACGTTTCTGTATACCGAATATTCACATAAAGTCACATCGTAAGTATTAGACACGTTTCGAATTAAAAGGAATAATTGGTCATAAAAGTTCATAAACTATAGCAGCTGTTCATTTGTTTAGGATTGCTACATATAGGCTTCTTTTACATCTCTCTATTCCTTTTAATTTAATTTCTCTGCCTTCTCTTTAAAGACTTTTCTTTTCTAGAAACACCTTGCTCTGCTGTTTGCGCTCATTTAAACCATTCCTTGTCTTCGCAGTTGTTCATATTTCCTCGATTTCATTCTGAATTATTGATGACGGTTCGTGAGATCGTCGACTTAGGTCTTATCTTTTGCGGGACATTGTTTTGATGAAAAAGTTATAGAAAAATATATGGTGTTATATGTAAATTCAAAGGTAAATGAATATATTTCAACTTCGAGAAGGAATTAAATAGGAAAATAAATAAATAGCGTGCTATTTTTATGATGTCTATTGACATTTCCCTAGTCGATATTACGGCATTGCCAAAATTTCATAGCAATTGGTTATCCGCTTATAATGGACACACATACAGATAAGTTATAGAATTCCAAAGGCATTTACGGTGCATAAATGTCCACCAAATGGATGAAAGGCCTACTTACGAGTTAAATATTGCCAATCATACATACAAACAGACACATAGAGTTCCATGTACATGTGCTTTAAAGTTGACCAGACCGGGCAGCAAATGACACCTAAAGATTAGAGCCATAGTAGCACAGCAAACGCATGTAAATAAATATGTTCATGTATCTGTAGCTGTATTTGTATCTGTTTGTATATCTGTGATATCTGTATCTACAGAAAAACTCAAATCAAAAACCCAAACGCCAAGCCGGTGGCGATCTGAAAAGGGAAGGCGGACAGCCACAGCCTACATACATAACTAGGCCGCTGATTGGCGGCGTGGGCTCTAAGTATGCGCGGGCCCCTTTAGCCACATATTTTCTTATTAAACAAATAGCATTAAGCAAACATTAAAAGTTGAATATTGCCAAGACAACAATCGAAAATTAGAAATACAAAATCACAAAAATCAAAGCAAGCCCACGCGCGTAAAAACTTGAATAAACTCAAATACTCGTAAGACTTGGCCATATTGAAATGGAAAGTGGAGAGCAAAAAACTATAAAAGAAATGGTCGACCACACTTTTTCATAGTCAGGCTGACTCATTCATCAGGGGGGGAAGTGGAAATCGGTATAGAGAACTTATATGTATATACACGTCTTGACAAGCTACAACAACATCCACCACAACAACATGAACCTTGTCATCCAACCAAAAATGGCATAAGAAATTTGTATGCTTTTTTTGGCGATCGTTTAGAAGTGGCAACCACGACCATGACGCTCGCCCCATCCCCATCCCGCGCGCTACTTGTTAGTTGAATCATTCGACTGTCTGCCAGAACTGATTTATGCTCTGCCGCTGCCTGTTGGTTGACTCATTATCCTGGGGTCTTTGCACATCGCAGAATCCCGCTTAGACTGATCTCTCAGATTGCCTATATGCCTCTCTGGACTTATGGCCAAATATGGTCAGTAAAGCATTATATTCAAAAGTGTGAAACGTGGCATCAGTGCATGATAATTCAATATGCAAAGTCAAGCTTGATGAAAAATATGTAAATGAGCAAAGGCAAAAGCAAAATTAAACAACAAACGACAACAAAACGACAAACAAGCCAGCCGGCCATTTAATTACAAGGCAATTTATATGAGGAGAGGCCGCCGGAGACGGGTCGCTGAAGCAGGTTTCGGCCACGTGCGATGCTTTTCAATTCAGAATCATGATCATCTAAACGTTTTTATTTCGATTTCTTCTTTCAGCTGTTAATCAGCGATGAAGTGTCACATTTTAAGGAAAAATGCTATGACAACATTCTTCATGGCAGATTAGTTTAGCATAGCTGTGTGATATTCCTAACAATGGGCTCCGATATGCATAAATGCCAACTTTCATCGTTTTACTTTACACCATAAAATTGAAATTACATATGAGAAAATTTTAGACTCGTTTGGAATCTTTGGTGTTACGCAATCAGTCAGATCTGTTATAGCCTGTTCTCAAAGACGATATGATATTTGTGATTTTGTCACGATATTTGTAACGCATAGAAGGAAGCATCTTCGAGTATATATATGTATTCTTGATCAGCATGACCGTCTCTCAGTCTGTTTCTATGCGAACTAGTCTCTCAGTTTGAAAACTTTCGACTTGAAAGTTTCACCACAGGCTTCTTCTGCTGTAAATTGCTCATATGTAGAAATCATCAAGTTCGGGACACTATATCATATAGCTCCCATATTCCGGGGCGATTCACAATGAAAACTGTTAGTACACAAAACGTTATTGTTTTTTATCCTAATTGAACCACCAAATTCATGTTATTTTTAGAAAACTCCACGTGTTCTGAACAAATTTCATTCGAATCCGACCACTACATCATATATCTACCATATCAAAAAATACAAAAAACAAACTCATTTAGAATGAAAACTTTAAACGATAGATTAAAAAATCTCTAGATTTCAGGAATTTTGTCATTTATTCTAACCTGTTTAATATCATTCCAAAACCAACTTGTCAGCTATCAGTTTCATTTAAAATATGTCTAAAATCACACCTCCATATGTGGTCAATTCTAAAAGCAAAGGTTTTTTTTTGTAGAACGTGTTGCAAGCAATTACAAAATGCAAGCAAAATGAAAAAGGCCAGAGCCAAGCCGGCATAAAGACAAAACGGCGGCATTGCTTTTGATGTTAATTACGTTTACGTGGTTAAAGCCTCTCACCGCCTTCACCACTCACTCCCACTGCTAACGGTAAATTGAGTCAGGCATTAGTGCCAATAGTTGTAAACATTCTGCATGTGCAATCATAATTTATATGGCGAAACGTATGCAAATTTGCATGCATCATAAACAAATATCAAGAATGTATAAAGATTTTAACATATGAATATGCATGTGTGTATATGACGGCCAAAAATGTTGCATATTATTTGCATCCACTCGTGGCAAAATGTAAATCTGGCAAAACAAATTAAGTGTCATACGACAGGCGGCTGGCGTCAACTGAGATGATCTCTTCCCATAGCCACATAATATACTCGTACGTAGTACATTAGTATTAATATGGCTTAAATGCATTGCGAAAGATGTCGCTGTGCTTGCAATTTCAATTAGTGTATTTCAAAGATAGTTACATGTGAATGCAACGAACCAACAGTTGTTGCCAAGGCACAAATTATCTGACCGGGGGGATTGGATTCTTTTGTTTTTGCCATTTCTTTGTCTATTTTATGTGTGTGGTTTATATACCCTTGTAGAAGGTATTTCTGTTGTGTTACGATATCTGTAGCACATAGAAGTACCTCTGATAAAGTGTTCGCCGTGTTCTAGTATGTCCAGATCGACATACGAATGGTCATTTAGTACGATGTGATAAGTATGTGATACCAAATACACAATTTTGAAGCTATACGATTCGAATTCATACCATAAATGTCTTAATAGTCAAGATTAATATAGTAATATGTAATAACTAGCACCTTCTCTCTGTGTTGCTCTGGCTCTCAGTGAAATGAATAATAAAAAACACGCCACAAAGAAGCGAAATCGTGTCTGCACGGCATTGTTGTAGCCTCATTGTTGTAAGCGCTGCTTCTGCTCTTCAAGTTTTGCATTTAAAGTATACAATTTTTTAGCAGTTGTTTCAGCGTATACAAATGAGTGTATATATAACAATTTTGGCATGCAAAGTTGCAGTCATCAAATAAATTCATTTCCTTACAAACTTTGACCCCGAATTTGGCACACTTGCAGTCGGAATTTAGCCAAACGGCGCCTCAATAAATACTAATGCCATAAAATCCCACATATGTGAAAATTATAGCCGCGTAATGTGGTTTAAACTGTGAAATTCTAGAAATTCTAGAAATTCTATGTACAAACACAAATAGCATCTTTGTTTCTCAAATCAACTTGCAATCGATCTACCTATATATAAAACTAGGGTATGTGCAATCTTCAATTTGATGTGAAATCAGCTGTGAAGCAATTGTCAGCAATTTGTCTAATATCGAAATTCGCATAAATCAATTATAATAAAAAAAAAAGGCAAAAATGTAAAAATTAAAAAACAACAAAATGCATTCGCCTTTATAAATGTTTATGAAGGCGCCTCTAATTGCCCCACAGCGTTGTATAGGAGGTTAGCAGGGCAATGGAAAAGGGGGCCGAGAGGAAGGTTGGCCGCCGCCCATTGACGCCCATTCTATTGAACATTTCTGTCAAACAAATTGGCAGGCGGCCGGCCGGACTGTCCATATTTGCCTCTGCTGCCTGCTGCCTGTCGAGGTGTTGACAATTTATTTGCATACGCATGCACGAGTATATAAAATATTTTATATACAGATATACAAACATATATATATATATATGAATGTAAATATATGAATTTGACGCATATTAATTACGTACAAACGCTACCTACCGGTAGCCAAACGACAGCTGCCGCACGAATTAATTAAATATAAATTTAAAAATCAAATTAAATGTCAACAAATTATGTACTAAAATTAGGCTGTTTAATAATGCAGCAGCAATGCAGGGTCTTTCACATGTTCCGTCTGCTTCTTCCTATGTTAATTTTTTTTGGTGTTTGTTTGTTTGTATGTTTGTCATGCAACAAGTTAAGCAGCCTAAGCACGTCAGCAACTTTTTTGTCATTGCCAGCAGCAACAACAGCAACAATTGCCAAGCAAATTAAATGGGACATACCGTCGTACTCGTACCACAAAAGCCCAAACCCAAACACATTCCCATACATTGTGAATATGTTCAAAAACAAAAACAAAAACAAAAAAAAGGCCAAAGAAAAAGTGTATAAGTGCAAACGGGCGCACAATTTTTGCTAACAACAAAATAAAAAGCAACAAATATGCGTCGCCTCTGCGTCGTGTGCGCTGAAGCATAACCAGGGGCAACAACAGCAACAACAACAACAATTTAAACAAATTTAAAGCAACTCTCGCGCCCACATCAAAAACCCAAGCCAAACGGCGGCCGCATTTGAAAAAGGCCCCGAAAACCGTTTGCGCATTTAATTAAACTCCCATAAGCAGCAGTAGCAACAACAACAACAACTATGCTGGTAAATATCTATGTAAAATATGTATATATGTGTGTGTTTATATATATATATACAGTATAACAAAACTGCGGCACATAATTTGTTAGAAAGAGGAAGCCCGCAAACGTAATAATGGTCCAAAACGAAGCTGCCACATGGCACTGGAGAATAACAGAGAAAATGTATCCAGAGAAGACACGGTGAGTGTGTGTGAGAGAGAAAGAGAGCGCAACCAACACACCCACAAAAGCTGAGTCTGAGTCTAGGCCAAAGCGCAGCTTTAAAAGCTGACAACAAATACAATGTAGAAATTGTACAGCAAAACAGCATGCAAAAGAAATAAACAAACGACGGATCGCTTTGGCAACATTTCCAAGCAACATGTTGCTAAATATGAATTAATGCGCCATGTGTTAAATGTTGCTGCTCTAAATGGGCTAATGCGGCAACTGTGAAGTTAGTTAAACTGTTTGTATTTGTATATATAATGCATATGCATGCAAAGGAAACTAGTAAAGCCAAAATTTTATAGTTCCGCTTCAATTAAAATAGAAGAATTGGGATTAGAAAAGAAAGCCAGCAGGAAGAGCGGACTGCGGACAAAACTAATACGATGGAAAGCTAGGAACATACGAATTAAGCAGGACTCTTAATTCCGGTAAATAAACCAAAACTTCTTTAGGTTTATCTTTAGTTATATCTAACAACAGCCAAACGTTAAAAACTCTCTCTTCTATGCCCTTTTATGTCAAACTAAAATCGATACCAATTGAAGCCTGCAGCTTTATTTGACCAACAGCAAATTGATTGCTTTCAATTTAAATGCATATAGCATAATCCGAGTGTGATGAATTGTATATACGAAATTTATATATTTTTATTTTTGGCAAATTGTAATTTGTGCACGTAAACGTTTTTGGCATAAAAATTATCGTGAAGAGCGACGCATGTGATGGAGCTTTTAAAGAGAAAGAGTTATGTGATTACGTATGCCTTGTCTGTGGAAGTACATACATATATAATGTATGTACATACATATTTGGACATTGACGAATGCACTAAAACCGACTGGAAATTGAATGATTGAGTATTTGTGTCAAATATTTGCTGTGCTTTTAAACAAATATGAGATGAGACAAAAAAAAAATCAGCAAAAGAGCCGCAGAGGCGAACAGCCACCCGGGCTGGGACAAAGTTTCGTTTTTCAACAATTCCAAAAAACTAAGCACACAAACAGACAGACAGACATCATATGTACAATGTTGTTGCCTAGGGATGTGTTTACTTAAAGCCAGCGTCCGTTGTCGTCATCAGCATCGTCATATTGCCAACAGCTGGCACAGCGGAAACTTTCAAACCATTCCACAAATGTGACTTTCATGGATACCGACCACCGATGGTACTCGGCCCTAATGGCTTCTATTTACCATTAGCATAATGGCATATAAACATATGTACTTACATAGATCAGCCCAGAGTAATATCTGTCTTTGATGTTGTGCAATACGGATGCCTCATTGAGACACGTCAGCTCGGCCATATCCTCGACTTTGTCGAATTTTGGCGGATTCATCTTTTGTATATCATCGCGCAAGATCATGACGCGCTTGCCGGTCTCGGCCAGTTCCACCTCGACCTCATCGCCATGTTCGCGCTTAATACTGGCGGCAACGAAACCCTGCAAAAGAAAGTAAATTAAATTAGTCACAATCGAAATAATCAAGAGCATTAGTCATTGGGGAATAACTGTAAAAATGCAGAGCTCATAAAAAAAGAAACCGCTCCAATGCTTAAAAAATGTTCATGCAAAATAATCACAAGCCACCAACAGCAGCAGCAGCAGCAGAAGAAGGAGATACATGCAGATGCAGTGGTGTTTTTTTATCTCAACGGGTAGGCAGGCGGCAATAAAAACAATGCACACGCCTTTCCTTTTGTTGGTTGTGAGTGTTGTTGAGTGAGTGCATCTTTGCAACGCAGCATGAGTCAAGCGCCAACATACTCGCACCTACATACATACATACATACATGGAAGTCAGAGACAAGAAGCATACATACATATACATAAAAGCCAATGCAGACGGGTAAAAACTGCGCCTGTTTCAAGTGCCTCAAGAAGAACACAGTACAAAAACACACACGCACATACACACACACACACATACACACACACACACACACACTCGAATATAACCAACGGGAGGCAAATCAAGAGACAACAACAACAACCGTTGCTTGTTCACTGGTCTTAAGTTCCGACTGTCTATCTCCGTCTGCAACTTGCAAGTTCAAGGCTCTGCTCCCTTTAAGAATTTCTACTTACACACACGCAAATATACATGTTTTCATAGTTAAGTATGTGTTTGGCTATTTCCTCGTACAATTTGTATAAATGTACATACTTTAATTTTCATAGAAACAAAGAATGTAAACAGTTTAATAAACAGCAAAAATTAAAAAAAATACATCTCCTTGCCATAAGAACTTCTCCTAGTGATGCTGATCTTCTATGCATTGCAATTCATGTACTTTTAAAAACACAAACTCAAGATGCAACAGCTAAGCTGATGCAGCCCAATGCAAATTCGGTAGCATCTATCTACACTCTGACTTGTTTTACCCGTAACTGATCTAGTTCTGGGAACCAATTGAATTTCAAAAGATGATTTCATTTGATGCCTCCACGCGTACTCGTTAGCGTCCCGCTATTTCTATTTGGTTTTTCTACTTGGCGATGTTTTTAATGGAAATTCTTCTGGCAGCACCAGCTGCAGGCAAGATCAAGTTGAAGGATGAAGACAAGGCAAGAAGAGAGATGGTATCATGCCACACCCGGCAAGCTTCAATTAGAATTCAAGTGCAACAGCAAAAACAACAACAACAATAACAGCATCAGCAGCAACGACAACAATGGGGGCATGCTGCGGCGCATTGACATTAATCAAATCAGGGGCAAACACTTCGCTATGACTGTTGCGGCGGTTAGTGGCAGTTGGTGGCGGTTGGCAGTGGCAAAAATATCGTAATTCAGTCATTAAAGGGTGAAGTGAAGTAGCAGCGGCTGCGGCGGCTGCCACAGCATATGCATTAAGCATCAAACAAAAACAGCAACAACACGTTAGCCAGCCGGAGGAAAACTAGACACAGACACAGACACAGAGACCCACACCGGCTCCATTAAGTTAAACACGAGCACGCCCCTGCGATCAGTTTCGGAACAGCCCGCGCACAGTCCCGCTGCTGCTTACTTAATCTATCTCATGGATATGCATTTTATGAATGCATGCGTGTGTGTGTTTGTGTGTGTGTGCGTATGCGTTATCTTTGCGCTTTTCCGGCATAAAAGATAAACATAAGAAAGTAATTTATTCAGCGGCCGGATACAAGCGAACTTATAGTGTGGGTTCAATATACGAGTATATATGTAATGTACATATCTTGCTAATATTCCTTGAGGGCGCATAATGGGGTTCGCTTGTGTTGACTTAATATTTATGAAAGTTGTCATAAGGCATTTCTGAAGAAGTTGACCATTAAATAATTAATTTAATAATAGCATCTTAATTGCTCATCAGCGCATATTCAAGCTTGTGTGGAAGCTGTACCAATGCAGTTGTATTTCATTTTCACCAAAACAAATCCAAAATAATCAATGGCAATGTTAATTTTCATATAGTGTGGGCCATATGAGGTCATCGTCCACCACAACAACTCTTAGCCCTATTCTCGAGATTTGCTTGCCTCAATACAAATCTACATTCATATTTAGATTTTCTCTCTCTCTTTGGACGTCGACTTCTATAAAATTCCAGGCAATCAATGAAGCATGCAAAACAAAGCCAAAGACGTTGATGAACGTGTTGCTGATGACGACCATGTGAATATAAAGTTCAGTGAGCAAACAGCAGTTGAGAGAGGGATCGTTTTTAATATAGTAGCCAACTACATATTTGAAATGATGAAATGATGATTTCAGTGTTCGTGCATTTCTTGGCCTTGAACTTGGAGATACTTGAGTAGGCCTCCCAAAAATACTTCTATATATACTACACCTAGCTATACTTATTATTACTTGTTGACTCTGTGGGGAACCTTATGGTTTTTGTTCTGTTTTCGCAAACTTCTTTTGTTTACCTTAGCTTTAAGCTCACAAAATGTAAATTTTGAAATGGCTATATGAGTTTGTATGTGTGTATATATGTTTGGAAAGGCCCGCTCGCAATACATTCCCAAAGCCTTCTACATGAAGATAATTTTCGTGATACCTCGCTGGCGTTGGAGCTGACTTACTTTGAAAGGCTTGACTTGGAATTCTCGGCGAAACAAAAGTGTACGGCCATTATAATTTATTACAAATACTCTTTTATTTTTGTTATTTGTATTGTTATTCATTTCGTTTAATCGATCAGCGCATATGCATGACACATACCTACCTACCTACATACATACACAAACAACCGAACAATCTTTATATGTGGAAGGAAAGATATGAGCGTAAGAGGTTCGTTGACCGTAAGCCGGACGAGAGAGGGAGCCGAAAGCTGGCTACATTTGTCGGCCGCAAACGTAAACGAAATAAAAAAAAAAACAAAGTACACGACATATCTCACACGAAAAAGCGAGAAGAACTCCAAGTCCAAAATGTGGTTGGTTATAAAAAGTAAGACACACACTCGCATTCATATAATATCCACCAAACGGGATGGAGAGAATGTGTGGGCTGTGTAGAACCGCCAAAGAGTTATTTTAACGATCTCTCTTTCACTCTTTAGTTGACGTGTGGTGGGGGAGAGTGGAGGTGGTCTGGTGGGGTGGAATAAACATGTTCTACAATTAATAGATATAATATAAATTGTAGTCTTTGAATAGATGATAAATTAGAAGCTGGATTTTAACAAGAAGATTACTCATTACCCGTATAATGATATGTTATAGAAAATATAAGTGAAGAAAGGCTGTTACAAATTTCACATAAAAAGAATATGGGTGATCATTAACATGGGCATCTAACCTTTTTATCTGTCAAAAATAAACTAAATATGCTATGTACTATGGACAATAACAACAGATAATCGATAATCGAATGTATGTTGCCCGCGAAACTTGAAAAACCACCTTAGTTTTTGAACACACCTCGTATATGTAGTTATATTAGCTAAATACGCCAATTTTTTTGTTTGGAATGATTAGAACGTTAATAGTTTTCATAAAAAAAAATTCAGAGGGGAAGAGCTGTGTTTTTCTATAGAAACATTTACAAGAATTTTGGTATGCTTCGTCGCATTGGTTTAAAGGACTAATTAGTTTATTATGCCCACATCAGCAGATCTCTCGAAATGCCAACTACAATCATACATTATCATCTTAACTTTCCCATACATCAAGGTATTGGGTATTATGGCTGATCTCTCAATATAAAAAGTTGAGGCTACAATCAAATTCATTGTTTATTTATGGCATTTGCACATAATATGAATGTATGTACGTACCTATGTATATACAAATGACAACTTCATACACACACACACATACATACGTATGCAAGTATATATGTATATCTTTTACATTCCACAAAGTTTAAACAGTTGTTGCTTTTACTCATTAAAAGGAACGAAATTAAAATTGAAAACGAGTGCAACGAGAGGCAGTACCGCAGCACCAGTAGTATTGACACAATTTGCATTTCATGTGGCGGCTGTTTAAACTTTAAATACCCTTTTTGGCTGAAAGTATTGGCAAAGCTGTGTGTATGTGTGTGTGTGTGTGAATGTAGCGCATTCCAGCAGCAGCAACAGCAGCGCAACAGTTTTGTGTTTGCGGTGCCTGTGCTATATGCAAATTTTCTTTGCATTATCTGTTTGTCTGTCTTCTATCTGTCTATCTTGTCTCTGCCTGGCTGCCTGACAACTCATGACAATCGATCGTTGGCAGCGCCGTGTGGTACCGTTTCCCTTCTTGTCTCCAGCACATATAATGCTTTTATTTTTATTTCTTTGCCAATGGCTATTAAATATACTAGACAGCAAAGTTTTGCAGTGATTTGCTGGTACTTGTGTTTCGTGGGTTTACAGCCGTCACGCCTATTTCTTGGCTTTATCTTTACAACTATTGAAAATTGTAATGTAAAGCGAATGTCTCTCTGTAAGTAAATGCGTAATAGCACAAAAAATGTGAAGTTCTTTTTTAATGAAGTCACCCAGTACCATTTTGTACGCTTGTATTTACACCTGAGTTTGTTATCTCTGGGTTTTTTTATTTTTATTTTTAGACAAATAAAACCATAAAATATAAACGTAACTTTTTGTTATGTTTAAATTGTCTGCTTCTGCTGCCACTTATATACGTATTTATATGTAAATGCAGCAGTTGAATGACACCTGAAAATATGTCTATCTTTATCTTATGCAAAATTCGGTGTAGAATAGCAGAACGATTTAAATGATTCAAAGGGCAACAAACACAATGCCGTTGCGTGTTATCGCTATCGTCACCAACTACAGCAACAACCGACACACACACACTAGTGCATTTTTATGCATACATATGGGGACATACGAATATACAATAAAATACATTTCTATATATTGTGTGTAGGAGATTGAAACTTGTTTTGCTATCTCTTTCTGTCATTCATTCATTTCGATTCCATTGGTGATTGTGCCTTTTGGCCATGTATGTAAGTATTTTGTCTAGTTTATATACATATGTATGTATTTGGTGAGTCACTTCATGCTTATCTGCATGCAAATTGAAATATGTCAAATATTGTGCAAACTGTTTAGCGGCAAATTAATTTGACCAACTTAGCAGTTAAATGGAAGTTGTGCCTCTCGATGATTTCATAGGGGTGTTAACCGCAAAGGGTTTTTAGAGCTTTAAATCTCAATGAATGAATTTGTTTTGTGCTATGATTCAAATGTTGTTGGCCGTAGTGCGATTTCTTCGGCGGATGTTTATTTTATTTCATTCCATTTTGGCTCATTTTATTGCCCGTGCGAAGGTAACGTAAAGAAGTTCACCGGTAGAAATGGAAAATGATTCATACCCAATGAGTCGAATTGAGTGTTTTGTGTGTTCCGTTGTGAGCAGCCAGCAAGGCGATAACTGCTATGTACATAAACCTATGCAGATAATGAAGTGAACAAGCGACTGACAGAGCTGATCGAATTTTTCTATGTATTGAACGCATATCAAGAGCTTTGCCAGTACGAGTTCAGACAAGGCAAGGAAAGTTATCCCATGATGAAAGTTAAGGGATCCCGCTCAATGAGAAAATCGAACATTTGATAAACAAATGCATACTTTTCAGTATGTAAATGATTTGAAGTAGATCTAAAATCAAAACTTCCTTTTGAGCTAACTTTCAATTGCTCTGTAATTTCATATTTATAGGAAAACCCGTTACTCCCTGCACTTGTAATTTTTGAAGCATATTGAAGTACTCCCTCCCGCATATGAGTAATACAAATTAAATTCCTTTCCCTGCCCTTCCTTAATCGGCTTACAATATTTTCAATACACAAATTTTTAAAAATATCAACCATAAAATTCACAAGCACAGCACACACATACACTCAGAGAGAGATGCGGCTTAAAAATAACCCCATGTCTCTGGCTAAAAGAACAGCAGCAATCCAACAACAACAACCACAAAAAACTGGTCAAACACGCGCCCAACAACAACAACAACAAAAACCCGAAGAAGTAGAAGAGGAAGAATTGGGACTGGCAGCGGCCAACGCCTGCGCAACTGAACCAGTGAGAAGAGCTCTACAGGTTTTTCAGGTCATCAACACGGTGCCCAGGTGAAAGCCACAGCCCCAGTTTCAGTACAAATGTCAAACTCAATCCTGGCAGGATCAAAATTCGAATAAACAAATGCATAAGGGCGAATTTAGGACTTTAACAAGCCCAACTCACCTGATTCTCATGAGGCACCCAAACAAGACGCTTCTGTGTCCATTCGGCCTGTGTGGCCGGATCGTTGAATTGATTACGCTCCACCGAGAGATATTTCAACTCGGGGTCGTTGCGATCGACTTCTTCCGACATTGTTGGCTTCCTAGGTTTAGTTTATATATATTGTTTTCGTTGTTTATCTATGTATAGTTACGCAGCGGCTATTTAGATTTTATGCAGATTTCAAAACACTTTTCTGTCGGATCAAAGTGGAAGAACATCAAAAATTATATTACATTAATTACTTTAGGCAAAGATTCACTTAGTAAACAAACTAAAATTATTGCAAACGTCAAGATACATTTTTCGCGTTTTTATCTATCACTCAAGACGCTGTTTTCGGCATTCGCATTCCGGTTCTTTATCTTAGAAATGCGGCACAAAACGCAGACGGCGAGAACAGCAGCAACAACAGCAAAGGCAAGAAACAGCGGCAGAATACAGTTTCAAAAGGAAATAGGCAAGAACAAGAAATAAATATGGCCACATTTTCTTAAGCCAGCGGACAAACACTGAAATATGCGGAGACGGAGGGACAGAGCCAGCGAGCCAGAAACAGATATGTACAAATGCTCTCTCCTCTCTCGCTTGACTTTAAGATGAGTGTTATACACGCGCGTCCAGCGGAAAAATAACGTTACGTAGTTTTGCAAAGTAACCAGTTTGCATTTTTTTAGTACTGGAAAACCTTTGGCGCTGGCCCGTCGCGGACATTCCACTAGATGGTTACTCCAAATATTTGGGAGCAACCGGCAATACCAATACCGATGCTGCCATCTCTCATATTCTACCGCCTCCTCATCTTCATAGTTTTTGTGCTGCTGTTCTGCACACACCAACACATGCACACATTAACACACACGCAGGCAGACACACGCACAGAGGCTGAGCGCCGTTTGGTTTTGTTTTCGGCAATATTTCTTTAAATTTATAATTTAACACACGAATTTTTTATTTTTATGCTCTTATTTCACATTGTCAGCATTGCATTTATGCAAATTCGACAAAAGATGCAATGAAATGCACGTATTTTGTTGCATTTGTTTCAACAAGCGGCGACTGGCCGGCGGCTTTGGGCGTCGTTGTTATTTTACAAGCATTTTATTTTGAATTGGCATTGGCTCTTTACGCGCGGTGTCGTTGTGGTTGCCTTAAAGCTTATTAATATATATATTACTATATTATTTAATTTTTTATTTTACACTGCTCCGCTGTTTTATTGCATTTGCACTCCGATAAATGAAAACCGTAACCGTATTGTTTTATGTTTTATGCGATTATCGCTTCTGTAAAGCAAAAAAATACTGAAAATATACCTCTTAACTTCTGTAAAAGCGATAACAGACCTATGTTAAATCTCATTGCGAATCGGGCCCAGACTTACTCAATGCTTGGCTCACTCGCGGCGCAAATCAAACACAATGCAACTGTTCATAAAGTTTAAAAATAAATGAATTGAAAACATGCAAATGTGGTAATTTTTAAGAGTAAATACAGCACGGGTATCACTCATTCGTAAAAAATGTTCAGCAAATGTTCGCAAAATAGTGTCACAAATAATGAAACTAATTGTTATTAGTTGTGTTCGCATTTGAATGCAACGGATGAATACTAAACTGTATTTATATCACAAATGTAATAAATGTACAAATAAACTTTTTGAAATAATGAATTTACTTTTATATTATTATTTTAACAAGTTATTTATTTCTATGTATAATGGCGACACATTTTAAGTAAGTAAAAATCAGTATATTTTAATATAAATTTTCTCTTCTAAAATACGCTTGGTGTTGATGAACTAATAGATTTCATAGAAAATTAATACAAAATAACTATAGTTATATATTGAAGCTGTACAGAACCAATGCGATATGAAATGGCGCCAAAAATACAATGTGCCCGTACAACGTAGCGAAAATAGACATGGCATTTCGTTCGGCTGTTATAAAGTGGTCGAACAAGTTGTTGTTGTTGCGCTAGAGATTATGTTTCTGAATGATTAAAATACTAAAGATATACTCTTAACATTCTGTACAGTAAACAACAGCCTGCTAAATCATGTTTTAATTAGAGGTATTTCACATAAGCCTCCAACACAATCATTCCAATATTCCCTTAAGTCATGGTTTTTATAAGAATCCCTTGTTTTTTCACATTACTCTATTTCTTATTTGTAAAAATAACACTTCTTGTGCGCCTTAAAGCCTTATTTTTGTTTGATGCTTCGCACATGCCTGGTTGTTACGCCATTTACCATTTAATTCTTGTTTGGCTAACTTACTTATTAAGATATAAATATTTTCAATAAAATACATGTATAGATAGTTTGGAATAACACAGAATACAAGAAGATCGACGGGAAAATGTAATTTAAAAATTGATTTCGATTAATTTTACGAACTGTTGGTTGTTGAAATACCCCCAATGTTCAATTGCACCTTCCATCGATAAGTGTAAGTATCGCCAAGATATCGTTTCAGTGTTGTTATTATCGATTTTGATAACATATATATATAAATATATATACACACATCCTGCATCTATGTATCCTGCAACAGCTCCTGCAAACTGCAGATTGCACCTTTTGCAGAAAATAGGAAATTGCAAAAAGTTCAAAGTTCCAACGCTTCGCCTCGATTTCAGTGAAGAGTAAAGCAATGCTTTAAGCTGATATGCTGATCGAAGAATTTGAATACAGGCACAGAGAGATGCCAGAACCAGAAAACTCAGACAGCGATACTTCGGCTCCTCCATCGAGTGACTCGAGCGATGAAGGCGGTGGCGATCGGGATGTGCCCCACAACAACAGGGCAAACTTTGGCCGTTCTCGACGATCGCAGGCCATTCTGCCGAGGTGAGTCAATCAAGAGTCTGAGTTGTTGAGTTGGGTACAAAGGTTGAAGATTCTTATCAACCCGACAGGCCGAATGCGTCGACTGGCGGCTGGCTTTGTTTTCTGCTCCCCCTAGCCTTGGGGGCCCGTTATCTGCACGCCCCACCCTGCGACTCCATGGCTGAAGTGCATCAAATGCTGACCGTTGCGGCCACTGGAATGTGTGTGGAGACCCTGTGCTTTTTCGTTTATATGTTCGTCGACACTGGCATACTGACCAAGTGTGCCATAAGTCTGCTGCCGGGCGCTATCACAAGCATAAGCTACACCTTGTTCATGAACACCTCGCGAACATTTGCAGTTTCCGCCGGATTCCTCATCACTGTGCTCTATCAGCATGTGTATATAAGTGTGCTACGCGGATTGCCCCATACTTTCACCTTTGGAGAAGCTGCAGTGCTCGTCCAGGGACTCGTTTTGTTTGTGATGAGTGCCATGTACCGTCTGTTTCAGCTGTTCGCGCCGGATGACAAGCCAATTACTTACCATGAGCAGATGAATATCATTATGCTGGTAGGCTGACGATGGAGACGGAGGAGGAGTTGAAATTACAAATTCATCTGTTGAATGCTTGATTCCAGAATGCTTTGATGTGGCTCTTCTTGCTCTGCCTGTTGCTGATCCAAGCCCCCAGGATGCGCAAACCCATACCATTCTATCTATTGCTGGTTCTCCTTTGCGTGGCTGCCTGCTGTACCCCAGTGACGGACCCAATACCGATAAAGGCGCTGATCGTATTCATATTAAACGAACGCAAGCGCGTAAGTAAGCAGAAATGGTTCTTGCCAGGATTGAACTAATCATCTGTCCTCGCAGGTGAACATCATTGTCTTCTACTTTTCCTTGGTGGGTTTGACCTGTGCCACTGTCGCTTGGCAGCTGCGCAACTCCACCCAGGCCAACACTAGAGTGCGCAAGATATTCCACCTTCTGATCGTGCTGGTCTTTATACCTGGAATCATCTTCCAGTGCGCGCTGCTCTATATATCGACGGGAATTGCTCTGGCTGCTTTTATTGTTCTGGAGCTGCTGCGACTGCTGCAGATTCCACCATTTGCCGCCAAGCTGGCCGACGCCTTCAACTCGTTTAAGGATGAGAAGGACGCCGGCAGATTGGCGCTAACTCCGTTCTGCTTGCTGATTGGCTGCTCCTTGCCTCTGTGGCTGACTCCCTGTGCGTGCCCGTGTCTCTGCATCAATGGCGGCAACAAATTGGCTCTACTCTCGGGCATACTTGCAGTGGGCGTCGGCGATACGGCTGCCAGCGTGGTGGGCTCCAAGCTCGGACGCAACAAGTGGGGCAGTAAGTATGATTCAGCCATGCAGAGATGCTTTGTATTACCATACTCTTCCGTTGCCATTTCCTGTTCCAGATACAAGTCGCTCACTGGAGGGCACCGTAGCGTTCGTCGCCTCCATTTTGCTGACAGTCTGGTTGCTGGAGTTCAATGGACTACTTGTCATGAGCCAGGCCAAATGGTTTGCCACCGTATTTGCCGCTCTAAACTCGGCCCTCGTTGAGGCCTTCACCGATCAGGTGGACAATTTGGTTTTGCCTCTTGTCTTTTACTTGCTCGTCGGCCTGGCCTAAAAAAATAAGAACTTAAACCAAAACCCAAAACATTCCAAATGTCGGATTTAAAACGTACATACATACATTTATGTATACATACATATACATAGTACATATGTGTATGCTTTGTTTGTCTCTGTGTGTAAATGTTAGTTGTGATTTCATTCCTTCAATCTAGAATTTAAGATAAAACTTAACTACATATTACATTTTGAAAATGCAATACAATAAATTATTATTCCTGAGTGTCTATATAATGTTGTAAAACAAATCCATTCGTTTTTCTTCTGGAGCATTTCTAAATGCAATCTTGGGGAATTCTGAAAATAACATAAATTTGTAACTCTACGATATGTAAGCAGAGACATACACATATTGTGTGGGGACAATTGTCCCCAGCACATGTAAATTCCTATATCCTAAAAGACAATTGTGGCGGCAGCTCATACTGGAGGCTATATGATTGTGATTTCAATTAAGTGCTGGCGCCACCTATTAGTAGACAGCCTCAACTAATCAGTGTTGAGCGCTGCCAGACTAATTAGAACGTATAAATTGAATATGCAAAGCATTGCCAATAGATGACGCTGCATTGAATTTCAATTTGAACGGGCATATGCATTCAAGACATAAACTAAAAGGAAAATGGCAAAAGTCCCTAGATGACTCACAATAACACGTGCTTAGCAATACATTTTGATCAATATTGGCTTACATATGACTTATTATATACATATATTAGCATGCGCATGTCAATCGACATGCTTTGAGGTGTCGCTCGCTCACGGAATCCGGAATGCAAGCTAATTAATTAGATCAATCCAAAATTTCCATAATGAAATGTTTTTGCGCAAAATCAAATTAAACCATAATTATGGAAAAATCAACACAAATATACAAAACAATATACTCTCATATATATGATAGACTCCCTCCGATGTGATAATTAACAAGTGTGAGCTGTCTTTTGTACGAAATGACGTACAGCAGAATGCGAAGAAAGGAAAACAGTTCGCTAAAGCGAAAAGTGATATAGTAAATAAGGGAAACTAAGGCCTTAGTTCAGTGAAATTCTGTTGCTATACTGTATCTATAGATAGATAGTGTTCCTTTATGAATGAAGAACTGTATGAGCGTGCCCCCTTTTTCCTAAGTTACATGTGAATCAGTTGTGAATCACAGCCTGCAGAAGATGTTCACTGGAAGCGGAGGCGAGGCTATTTAGCACCTTCATCTTGATGACTTTTCACGGAAGTATCTCACGGTAGGTTACTGCTCATACATTTTTAACACAATTAGAACATTTTATATGATGATGGTGCCGGGTGATCTTTGACACATCTTTATTAATCATTAATAGAATTGCCAGAAATTTCAATAAATCATATTCAGCAAAAACATTGCGCACAATTCTTGATGAGCAAAATATCAAAAATTTCAATGCAAATCAAACGAAATCAACGAACTTCTTTCTCGTCTTGTCTGTCTACTCTCTGACATTTTGCGTGGCTGTGATGCTGTTGATGCTGTGGCCTCTGATTCCTCTTATCTCGCCCCAGCCAAGCCATTTGCGTTTTAAACCGGCTTCTAGACTCAAAAACAAAATATAAATACAAAACAAATTAAATAAAATTAAATTTATTAAACAAATAATATGAGCAAAGGCAAAGCTCTTTCTAAATATACCAGGTGCAACTTTAGACTGGGGCGGGGGACGGGCAAGCAGTTAAATTTACCGTAAATCAGACACCAGAACATTAAACTCAAACTACAAAATGTTCTGGAGCCCGGGCGGGGGTGAACATAAATGTTTGGGGACAGCTTTATAAATCAAGTTCTTTAGAATGGATCCAGTTAAACCTAGAGATGTGAGAGATTGAAAATATTTGATTTTTAAGAAACATACTAAAATATGTATTGAAACTAGTTTTAAATACATGTTGGGAAATTTGTTTAACGGGGTCAGTGTGCGGAGTCGACAGCATGGATAGGAGGGTTATAATATCTAAGCCTGGGGTAAGCTCAAAAACTCATAAAGTGCAACAAGAGTACTTACGATATTAACCCATGTTAAGCTAACTAATTACTGTTCTGTATCAACTGCAAAAGCAATAAGTGATTCGAATCGTACTATTATGTATATAATATAGCAGTTCACCATAAAATACCCTGAACATCTTCAATCAACATTTGTACAAACACTTGAAGAACTTACAAAACGACTCATCGTGTGTTTTCAAACAGCATGTTTCTTCGGGTATGTGGCCCGTTTTTAAAGTACGCTCTTAATCATTTACTGACCTTTTTAACGTACTTACATGTCCCATTCATTGCGTCTTAGGTCAGCACGGACCTCCAACTGGTTTGCTGCCTTTCTTAAACTGAAATTATCGCAAAGCTCTGTTGACCCTGTATGGTGCAGTGGTGCCGCAGATCATATAAAATTCTGCTCCCAAACATGATAAATATGGATAAAAGCGAATTATTGTTGAGACAATCTCAATGTGCAAAGACCAGGGAACTGGAACAGTTTCCATATCCATTCATTTTCATTTATAATTTGGCCGAATTCTTTAGGAAATCCATTGCACAGACCAGCTTTAGTTGAACCGGTTTGGTACAAAGACCTGTCAGGGTGTCCATGACGCTTTGAATATTGAACATAACGGCTGACGTAGACAGACAGATTCCAAAATATTAAGTAGTGGACAGTTCACAATTGTCAAAAAACGTCACGTGCAGGCTGACAAGCTAGAAAAAGCATTTGAATAAGAATAAAAGAATATATATTATGCAAATATAACTTCTGTTATGGAGATTCTCATATTTAAGAAATTTATCCAAATTTAGCATAAGAATATTAGATTATAATTATGCAAATTTAACTTCTGTTATAGAGATGAATGTTTGAGAATTTTATATAATACTTTGCTCTTGTCTGTGCCCATGTTTAGTCCACGTTTTTCGCTCTGAACTCAAGCTATGGCAAGTTTGTAAAAATTACAGTTTGTTCATATATATAAATCAGAAATGATTGAATATCCTATCCTATCTATCCTAATCATCTAAGTCTTCGGCACTATCATCGTAGCCGTGCCCGTTCAACTGCAGTGTTCTTCCAAGTTTTCGTCGTTTCTGTTGCTGCACTACTGCCTCTGGCTATTAGCTGCTGCCCAAGCAAACCCCATGTTGCCTCAAGACCCACTTAACCTTCAGTTTCAGTTCTCTTCAAGCATGAAAGCCAATTTTCAAGTGCGTGCTCCCCATCAACATCGAAATCGACATTAACATTAACATTCACATGAATATGAATGTGAATACCAAATACCACAACGAGGTGTTGACAATTTTCCAAGCCCCAGGCCGTCAGCATCCCAACCGTCTCACGTCTCACCGCATCATCAAATAGCAATTTGCATAAATTAAGCACCGAAACTCTATTGTCTACAGAATATTATGTAAATTGGTTCCGATTTGGTTTATGAGCAGCTCACAAAAGGCAAATGGCCAAAACCCACCATATCACACATACTTATCAGTCAGTTATAGTTTCCAGTTTTCTAGTCATTTGGTGCATAAACTCAACATTAAGCCTTAACGTCTTCATCTTCATACTTAACGACTGCCGGCTTCCGTATTCCAATTGAAGCTGAGAAGTGCCCGGACTTAGCAGCAGCGTAAGCCTAATCCTAATCCTCTGTGAATCATGCCGAATAGCTAAACAAACGCACAACATATCAACGGTTACTACAACGCTTATGCGTCATGGAAAAATATTAATAATAAATTAATTTAAAGATTTTAAGTGTAAACAAATGTGACGACAAATGTCAATTTCGTTTCCTCTAGAGGGATTTCAGCAGCAACCATAACAAAAAAGCCACAAGAAAAACAACCAGAGGCCCCCAGCACACACCCAATATCAAAAGTCTAATAAAGATCAGCCGCGTGCGTATGAAAGTGAGCCGCAGGCGCTAATTACGGGAGCTGGACAAGCGCCAGCGATGCCTCCAAGTGCAGGCCAACAATTTGGCAATTTGGCACACAGTCTGAGGTGAGGCTACCCCATACCCACACCCATACACCCCCTCTCTATCACTGCCAAGCCGCGATATCGGCAACACTTAACACCAGAGCCAGAGCCAGAGCTTGAGCGGAGTGGAGCCAAGAGCCGCCATGACAAAAACCCGTTCGGACTCTATACAAAACGTCATCGGATCATCCAAGCACGATTTGCCCTGGCCTTATAAAAGTGATTTAGTGACAAAAATTCTGAACAGTTAGTGCCAACGCTCCGCAGCGACAACATCGAGCGAAAACTTATACAAATATATAGTCAAATACTAGTGATAAGGTGTGAACTCAACTGATAACTAAGAGAGACATCATCATCATCATCAGCAGCAATTAAATCATCATCAGAATTACTATTATTTGTGTGCGAAATTTGTTATATTTTGATCAACATCGAAGAATCTACAATCAGTCTGGATTTGGAATCTCGCGTGTGCGCAATATAAAATTTGAAAATTTGGGATACATATTCGAAGTGATATTTGGATTGAATTCGAAAATGTTTGCACATATTTGGCAAGTGAGTATTCGAGATAAACGCTGTTCATGAACAATTGAACAAAGCTGGCTTCGATAATTCAGTTTGAAATTGAAATCAATGGCCAAAACCAAAAGCAAATCGAAACTTGTTTTTTGAGGAGAAACCAAAAAAAAAAGAAATAAAATATATATTGAAATCTAAAATAAAGCTAATGGAGAGCTTCAGACGACAGCATACTCTGATTAGTATTTCTTTTTTTATATTTCTTTTATTTGTTTGTCTTTCGACAAGGTTAAAACCATTTTGAAATTAAGTTATTCTATATCTCTGAGTGTGTGGAATTTGTTCATAAGGAAGTCTCTCATAAAATGTTTGAGATGTTTGTAGAACTTAGATGGGCCAACAACATTAGCAAAAGCAGCTGCACTCAGTTTGACCACATTTTAAATGCTCTTTTGAAATCCTGTTTGGCTAAATGTTTTCCTTGAACAACAATAGCAACAACAAGGCAACAACAAGATAAGTAACATCAAATGAAACTGTTATACATCTTATGGCTTAACCCTGAACCACAAAAACGCAACCGGTTACAAATTTATTTTATGAATTTTTATACCCTTCCCAAATATAAGAGTATAAGAGTTTAGTCATGAGGTTGGCAGGGCCTGCACCAAAGGATGTACTTGTACATATATATAGAACTGATCAGCATGATGAGATGAGAATTCTATATAAATTAGTCTATCTGTTTGTGTCCACTTCAAATTCAAAGCTAAGGCGCTGAGCTTTTTACTAGTTAACTACTTTGTATTCCGATCGGAATGAACTTCTATATGTCAAGCGACACTCAAGAATTCCAGGATTGATATCCATACTTAAATCAAGCCGAACATACTCAGATCAACGAATTCCGTGATTGACCAACTTACTTGATTTTAGCATATCTTTTTTTTTGAGTGTACTGTATTGTATATCTGATAAAGAAGTATGTCCTTTGACGTTTGAAGAACAATATTCAGCTATCACAAAATTTCAGAATGACGAAGAACGCGAACGCGAAACGACAAATAGCCAAAGTAAAGCACAAAACGGTTTTACTCTTATTCCACGAGGTTCACTTTTTGGAAGTTGTCCATCTTTGGTTTATTCGGAGGTAGACAAGAATGTATGTCCCAGCCATAGGTGTACAGGGTGAGCTGCCTTGTAATAGTGTTCTTCTTCACGAAAGAGTTCAAAGCCATGTTGTTGGGATGATCATAGCCATACAGCCATGTACCCACTCAGTCTGCAGGTCAAATGTAGTGTGATTGTAAGACTTGATTATATGAACTGGTAAATTTCATCTAGACTGCACAATTCTGCGTATTCTTTGGACCCACTTTGTCATACAGCAGACGTAGAAGGAAGTTAATTCCATTGACAGAATTCCAAATATGACTTCTTATTGATCCTCATTGAATAAAATTCTTTGCAAATCCTTTCACCAGATTGGTAAATTTAACTATAACCCATATTCTCATTTAGACAGACCCATTTACAAATATATAAAGGGTATACAAATTTCGGCAAATGCTAAACTTAGCTAGCCTTCCTTTCCTGTTTCATCTCTCCGACAGCCTCTTCATCATCTGCATATATGCAATACTTGTGGTTATAAATATTTTTGAAAAATTTATTTTTTGTTTTGGGTTTTCTTAATTGGCATATTTATAATGCAGAGGGCTAAGTTTAGGCTTTCATATACATGCGTACAAATACTTTGACTATTTCGTGGTTTTGTCGGCGTTTTTTGATACTTCCTGGGAATTAGTATTAGTTGCGGTTTTTTTTTTGGTTTTAGTACAGATTACTTAATAGACATATCACGTTCAAATTCAAGTTTTATCCATCATCAGCATTTTGCAAACGCATTTGCTCTGAAATGCTAAGTATATATAAACGCATATAGCAGATTAAGCCATTGATTGACGGCCGACATCGACGGAGAGGTGTAAATGTCATATATATACAAACATAGCTTATCAGCATCAGCTGACTAACTAATTCTGGCATAGAAGCTGCTTCTACTGTGGGCTACCTGGCTCATTGCCATTGAATCAGTAAATGAAGCCGAAAATCAGGTTTCCAATTTGATTCTTGACGCTTGAAATCGTTGTCATCAGGTTTTGTTACTTATTTGCCTTCTAGGAATAATACTAATTTTATTATCACAGCTTCAAATGTGATACATAAATTAACTGAATACACAAAATATATACAAAACAGATCTATATCTACATTTGGATAGTTTGGTTTGGACGTAAGGCTTCTTCTTCATTTTGATTTTGCATCCGGCTTGGTTGTCAATTGGCAGAGACAGAGTCAGTCAGAGGTGGCGCCCAACCTAACCTTACCTCTACCTCTACTTGGCCCTCTCACCTTTGTGGCTAAATCTAAAAGCATAGGTTTGGATTCTGATTCCAATTGGCCTGGGGCCCTGCCTCTGCTTCTGCCTGCATCTTTCAAGCTAAATGCCTGGCGAGACTTGGACTTGGGTTGGTTTCTTCCCGCAACATGTCCGTAGACGCCTACCAAATTCGAGACGTGCTCATGAATATTTTACGTGCGACTATAAATTAAATTTGATTGCGGTTATATCATTGCTAGTGCTCTTTGTTGCTATTGTTGTTGCTGCTGTTGTTATTTAATTTAAATTAATTATTGTATGCTAATTCAAAGCATAAGATCTCGTATTTAAGAAATGTGTTTCTGTTGCCGATGTTGCTGTTGTCTGTGGAGGACTGGTTCTAAGCGGCAGCAACGATAGCAACAACAGCAACATTTGCAGAATGCTTTAACTTTGCCATTGGCCTCCAGGTGCTATTCACACCTCTTCAACTCAATCTCAATTTCAATCTTGACGATGTCGTCGGCTTGTGTCTGTATCTTGACTTTCATTATGACTTTGAGTTTATCTAATTTGCCTTTGTTTTGCCATTTCCGCAGTTTTCCAGCCTGACCATCGCTCTGGCCCTGGGTTTCATTTGCATGGCAGCGGCAAAGCCTCAAAATCAGGAGGTTCCTCATACTCTGCTGGACATTGAGACACCCAATCAGTTTAGCTACAGCTCGCCCCTGCAGCAGCCGGATAGCTTGCGTTCCAAGCCGTACTTTGATTTTCTCAGTACGCTCTATGCCCACGATACCACCAAGTCGAGTCTGTTCAGTCCTTATCAGGGACGCCAGCGGCGTGAAGTGCAGCCGGTGGAGAGCCAGAAGAGCCAAAGCCACAGACATGAACGTCAGCGTCGGGCCATCGTCTTTCGTCCGCTGTTCGTGTACAAGCAGCAGGAGATCAGGAAGCAGGAGGCAGCCAAGAAGCGACGCAATGACCAGGCGAACAACTACATACGCCTGTAATCTCAGTTAGCCAAAGTCCCGCATGCAATCATCAACCAGCGAATGGCAATGTCATCATCATCATCACTGGTCGTCTACAGGGTCCTCTAGCACTTAGCTCCTTATTGTGTTTTAGCCTTAAGTTATCCTTTATTTACTTTACACTTATGTATACGTTTATGTAATCCAGCACAATGCACTAAAGCACAACGCACTGCAAATGACAATCAATCAATCATCTAACCTACGATATATAACACACCACCACCAACACCACCCAGCAACACCAACAACAACACATTTTGATATATATATTATATGTATTAGGTAAAACATATATATTATTCTCTAAATTAAAATATTTGTTAAACAATTTGTTACTGCAATTGAAATGAATTAAACAAAAATGTTTTTGATATAAAAAATTGAGTGTTTATTTCTTTAAATCATTTAAACCACTTAGAATAATCCCTTCATTCTATGGCATTTAGAAAAGATCTGTCTGCTTTTCATTGTCTACATGTTGTAATGTGAACAAAGCTATGTGGTGAAAACAAAACATAAAAATAGAATCATATTTCAGATGCAAATGATCTATATCTCTTTTGAAGAGAGTGACGAAGAAGTTCCAAATTACAGTTTTAGGTTACTCTTTAGTTAGCGTTTATACAAATTGAGTGCAAATGAGCAGTGAATGCAATGATACAACACACACAATATTGTATATCAATTGATATAAGTAATTACGCGAGATGCTATAAGCCGTAAAGTTGATTTATATCCGATTCCTTCACCTGCCCCACACAATGTATTCAATCCAATCGTTGAAAAGATACACCTTTGTGTAGACGGTGGGGATTCCCGGAGAACCACAAACAGTACCAAATGATGTAATGCCAATCACTTGCTTGAGGCAAGTATAGGACGGATGCTGCACAAAGATGGGCCCACCAGAGTCACCATTGCAAGTATCCGCACTTCTGGTTTCTGATCCCGCGCAAAGCTGAGTGCGTATATCAATTTGGCGTTCCAAACGTGCCTCGCAAATCTCAGTGTTGAAACTCTGCAGGGTTACCTTGAGCAGGTGGGTGGATTTATGGCCCGCATCACTAGTATAGCCCCAGCCAGCAGCGGTCACTTGGTTATGATTACCACTGCTCGGTGGTAAACAGGCAGGCGCCACATACTCATTGAAAGTGGCATTTCTGTCCAGTTCCATTAGGGCAATGTCACTGCGACGGCTGCCGTCCTCATCCTCATCAGCATAAGCTGGATGCACTATATAGTTGACCACCTTGAAGTCCTGCGGCCGAGCATCGTCAGTGGTGCTATTATAGTCTAGCTCTCCCAAACGAATTACAAATTTGGGTGAGTTGAAATTGGGATCCAGAATTTGGGATTTTGTTCTGAGAACATTCAAGAATTAAGAAGAAAACAAGTAAGAACAGTATAGTCGAAATTCCGACTATAAGATACTCGTACTCTTTGTTTATTTTATAATCGACACACTCGACAGTATGCAACACTTTTTGACTGTTTTTTTTTTGGTGCTCTCATACAAAATATTTTTTTACGTTTTTATCTACAATTATTATCCGAATTTAACGAAATTTAACAAATCTGTTGATTATGTGCTAATACATATACAAACCGAGTTTCATAAATGCGTTAGGATTTGTGAGAGATATGAGGTTTTTATCGATTTGCGGGGAAGGAGGCAAAGTTTAAAAAAAAAAACACATTCTGACGCTAAACAAGGGGAGTCTACTTGTTGACCCTAGCTCTTATAGTCTTCGAGATATAGTTGTTTTTTTGTGGATAACGTTTTTATCGGTTTGCGGGGATGGGAGGGGGCGTGGCAAAATTTTTAAACAAACTTGATCTGACGCCCCAAAAGGGGAGTCTACACCCCAAATTTGGCGACACTAGCTCTTATTGTCTCCAAGATCTAGGTGTTCATACAGACGGACATGCCTAGATCGACTCGGCTGTTGATGATGATCAAGAATATATATACTTTCTGAGTTTGCAGACGCTTTCTTCTGCCTGGTACTCGCTTACTCTATTAGAGTAAGAGTATAATTAGCTACTGGAATCTATGCTGAAGTTAAACTCACTCGCTGGTCTCCAGGCAATGGGCAGCCGTTAGCACAAATCTGGGATGTATTAATGTGCCACCGCAATCCCAGCTGATCGTGGGATTTCCCGGCCTTTGCGTCCCAATTAGGGCCATGAATGGGAACTCTTGGCCAGCTGCCTTGGTTCCGCCCACAATAAAGGGTGTGGTACGGCAGGATGACCTCACCTCGTTGTAGCGACGGCATTCTGTAAACGGAAAGAAAATTAAAGGAAAAATGTCTTGATTTAATTCGAGGCAATTTCTTTCATTACCCTTTTCGAAAGGCCTTTCTTGATCTTTGACAGGCTGCTTGCGATGATTCTGCACATTCAGTGTTAGCGGACAGCAAACAATATCATTGAACTCATCACAATACTTGATACTTCGGTTGAGCAAGTGAATATTGTAGAATATAACCGGACAATCTGAGGCAGTAAGTTCCTTACATTCGCCTGAGCCATTGTCGCAAAGTTCGGCCAGCACAGCAACTGTTCCAAACAGCAGCCAAATAAACAAAATGCGACTGCTACTCATTTTGTTTGGGGTGGCTCTGAAGCTCGATCTCGATTAAAAGGTCTGAAAGGAAAGCAAAAAGTTATACTTATAAATATAGCGATAAGAGGGGGCTTTTATTTAGATTATTGCTATTGCTTGCTATTTCTATTAAGGATTTTACAAGCAATATTAGTTCTAATTTACAACATATGCCTTAGTATTTTTTACGTTTATATTTTTTGCTTTTGGTATTTTATAAGCTTAAGTGCATAAACAGCATATTATTAAATTTCACAATCTAAATGCGTACATAAAATATTCAATCTGGCGGTCAGCCTTATCTCTGCCTCGATAACCGATAATTTCACGGCCAATATTCGACCTGTGTCGCGTATACAGGAAACGTATTAATTTTGAGATATTACTTAAACTTTTACAAACATGAAATGAATTATAAACATTTACAAACTATTTGCTGAAATGAATATTTTTAATATTTTAATGAAAAATAGAGCAGGGAATATGTTAAATGCAAAAGTTGGATGTTAAATGGAAATATTCTTCATGGCCGGTCCACGGGCAAAATGTTAGTTAAGCAAATGTTAAAGTTGGCTATGTTATCCATAGACGGCCGGTCCACGGGTAAAATATTATTAACATTAATTATTTTCAGTGTGCCCGTTGTATACTAAACCAAAATATACCATAAATATACTAAACTTACTTTTATCATATTTGGCATTTTTTTGCTATTAATTGCTCGTCTCGTTTTCGCTTCTCAGGAAAAAATTGTAAAAAGCTGAAACGGGCGCACACTTCTTTAGAAAAAAATAATATAAAATTAGTTTTAGCTGAAAATACATTAAAATTTTTAAATTGGCAATTGCTTGACCGATTTTGCGACGCGCCCGTTTAGTTTTCACGTCCGGATGCTTCGCAAGGATGTGAATATTTTGTGATTAAAAATTCTCCACATCTGAGGTACGCAAAGAAATGGAAAATTTTTTCCGCCCAGCAAAACGACGGCGCACAAAGACGCCATTGTTGTCTCTTTCTGTCCCGTCAAAAGATTGGTGTCTGTGCGTGTGTGTGCGATATTTGCGAAATGTATCAGTTGCTGTACAAATTAAATTTTCAACGATGGGAAAAAAATATCCAAATCCTAAAACAACTTAAAATATATTTTCAATTCAATTGCGTGTGTATAACAACAAAAATGAATATTGCGAAGCCATTTTTATGATACGCAAACGCAGGGTTGCATTTCTTAATTCGAGTGCGTTCCGTAAGGGCTGCAGCGTTGTTTGTGATAAGCGCGATGTCTATTTTTCAATGTGTTCTTTAAATGGTCACATATATTTTCGTTTTCAAAGATTAACCGGAAATTACGGCGCGGAATATACATAATTGTTGTGTATATGTTTAAAATAGAATCGAGGGCTGCAGCGCCGCAAACCATGTGCTTTCTCAATGCCACTCGCGCGCTGACGAAAGGGATAGTGCTTTACTTTTCCCGCCAAATAAAAATAAAAGTATTGTATTGCCTGAACTTTAGTGCGCTTCAATAAAAATTAACAACTGCGAAATCTTGTTAACTTCAATATTTTGCTTTGATTTCCTTTTCTTCCACTTCCGCGTCGCAGATGTCTCAAACATGAATGAAGGTAATTCAGCAGGAGGGGGGCATTTAGGGCTAAGCCCGGCCCCTCCTGCTGTGCCTGTGCCAGACCGTGTAACTTTACAATCAACGGAAAAACCAGTTACAGCGCCAAAATCAGTTTCGATCATAACATCCTCATCTTTGCCAACATCATCTCCATCGTCATCATTGAACAACAATAAACCAATCACATTGACAACAACAGCAGCAACAACAACGATAACAACGCACGCCGCCGTTCCCACGGCGTCCCGCCTGCAAACGCAACAGCAGAAATCCGCCAGTAATAAACATCAGCTGCCCAGTGCGCAGCTGCCTGTGCCGCTGTCGCCCTTGCCACAACAGCAAACGACAGAGGCAACGGCAGCAGCAGCAACGCCAGCAGCACCGACAACATTATCCGCCTCCTTAAGTTCAGTATCCAGCACGACGAGTTCTGTAGAATCGGCGTCCACATCGCCACCGCAGGCAAAGCGTCTGCGTTTGGACAACGCAAGTCCCACTGAGGCAAGCCCAGCCAGCAGCATTGTTGGTGCCAGCAGTAGCAACATTGTTGGCTCACTACTTCCCGCGTCTGTGGTTACCGTCAGTGAGGTGGGCGGCGCAACCTCGACAGCGTTGCATGATTTGAATGCGCTCAAGAAGCGCATACTTCAACAGAAATTGCAAGTTTTGCGTAATCTTAAGGAACGGTAAGGATACGCTCACACACATCATTCAATGTCCACTAGTTTACATTTAAGCTTATTTTTCGCAGGCATCTTGAAAATGTGTCCGAATACTTTTACCTACATAACGGCGGCAGTATGATGGACTACCCTGCGTGGCGTAAGAAAACACCAACACCGCAGTTCATTAGCTACAGCAATGCGAATCGTATCGATCAGCTGATACTCGAGGAGAAGCCAAGCACGTCTGTGGCAGCAGCAACAGCACAACAGCAGCAAACAAAGAGATCCCAACATCAACCGGTGGACTCGGTAACAGCAAGTGGAAATACAGGGATTACAACAAGCATACAGGCGGATATCCATAGCACCAGCAGTAGCTTAGCGCAAACGGTTAGCTTTGGGGTTCATATAGCTATAAAAAGCCTTATAAATACATATATTCATTATGATGTCACCTACCAACTGAACGCCACTATCAATCTATTCTTGAACGATTTTGGCTTTAAAGGATGTTCGCAGTTGCGAGGCATTTGTCTGAATGGAATCTTTGATAACCTTTGATAACCTCTATTGTGTTTTGTTTGCATTTATGTAAACCTTAAGTTCTTTTCTATTCCCGCAGAATACGCAATCTCAGTTGGCAGCCAATTTTGGCAGCACCACGACACCAACTCCTCCCACAGAAGCAGCAACAGTAGGAACTGTTGCCTCCCGCATCTTGTCTGGCAACAGCAACATTTCCAGTAGCAGCACTGACGGCAGCCCTGGCTTAGGAACAACAGCAACAACCTTGCCCACGGCGGCGATAACAACATCAATCAGTAGCAGCAGCAGTAGCAGTAGCAATAGCAGCACTTTGGTGGAGGCAAGCGGTAATGTACTGCCACCAGAGGCGGAAATAAAGATTCCAGCAGTTGGAGCCACTCCTGTAGCCATTTCAACGAAGCTACCAGCCGCCGTTGTCCAGCTCACGCAGCAAGGTGAGTTGGAATCTTTTAAGATGATCAACAGCGCAGGCAGAGCTTTAACTTACATCGTTTATGTGAATGACTGGATGCTGTCCGTCATGATAATTTGTTGCTAAACATTTCGCTGTTGTGCATCGTAATGCTATTCGTATTACTATTACATATATGGAGCGATCGCATAAACGTTGTAAATAAGATTTTTGGAATCTACCTGAAATTGTTTCAGAGAATAAGCTGAATAAGTATTAGAGCCCTGCATGATTGCAATCAAAGACTTTAAGGGAACAAGAAATTAAGGCTAGCTTCGGCTTGCCGAAGCTGACATTCACATTGTAAATGTATAACAGATCTATATCAAATCTGGTCGGCGGGCATGGGGCTACAGTGGAGACAAGACGAATTTGTTGATGAAAAACAGAAAAGTTATGCTCCTAAGTGTTCATTCCGGAACAATCTGTTATATGGTAACTATATGATATAGTTGTCCGATCTTGATCAGATTAGGCGTGGTGGCTCCTCAGGTAGATATTAACCGAGTTTGGTTTGATTTAGAAGAAAAACAGAAAAGTTATGTTCCTAAGTGTTCATTCCGGAACAATCGGTTACATGGGAGCTATATGAGATAGAACTTATCCAGCGGGCAGGCAAAATAAGCATCTGGCAAAAATTTCAGATTTTTAGCTGTTAAGACTTCTGAGGTCTTTGTTTGATCTCTGTCGCTCACATTGTAATCATTCCAAATAATTCAATACTTGCACCAATCATAGCCAAAAACATAAATACACTGACTGCATTTCAAATTTTGTGTGCAATGTAAGAAAATATAGTCGGGGAGTGGAATCCAAAATACATTTGAAAATTCCCTTCGAAACCAGAGTCAACATAAATGTTTCAGATAAAAACAGAGATGATCCCATTTGTGCACTCTATTGTCTTGTCACCGCTCACTCTCACTTTAATATTCGTAGTTATAAAATCCCCTCAGATATTTTCTGAGATCGCTCTCGCGTTTACTTACACAATTACTAGATGTCATAGACTGTACAGAGCATGCATTTAGTAATCAAGTATGAGAGGAATAGAATTTCGTTCACTGGTAACTAATAGGAGTCATTCCGAAGGAATATTGTATGATTCGAAAGTTACTTGTCAAAGTAATCACTTGTATGAATATACAAATTGCAATCATGATTGATCGACTGTGAATGCACGCATTGCAGGGCTCTAATAAGTATGTTTATCCAATTCGATAGATTCTATGATGTTTCCGGATATCTTCCTAATAATTTTGTGTTTGTTGTATTTGTTTTCGACAAAAAATGTTTTGTGTTTTATTGTTTACATTTTCTTTCTATTATTACAAAAACAAATACGCAAAATTTATATCGTTTAAACTAAACTCAATGCCAGAAGACTTTAGCAAACTGCATAACTAACTAACCAACTCCTCCCGTAATCCGAAATGCGACAACTGTCAACCAACGCACGCGCCCGCCTTGCACTCGAAAAGAACATTTGTGTGTCCCAAAACCAATAAAAAACCAAACAAAATCAATCAAACTAAAACTAAATCAGTAACAATCTTATTATATTATCATTGTTGCAATCAACTACATATGCGTATATAAAACATAACATATGAGAGGTGTGGTCAAGAAGTAAGGAGGCTTGAAAAGTCACATTACATTTTGAACACACCTCGTACAACAAAATCAAAAACCAAAAATCACTTACAAATCTAACAAACATTTATTTGTTGTGCGTTTGAAATTATTTGTTCACTTTCTGTTCGTTACTACACGCTAAAACATGTATCATCATTAAACATATACAATACATATTTATATATATATCCACATTAAAACTATATACATACATGTTCGATTTACATTTTGTATTGCTGTATATAATTTTGATTTCCATTATTAATTTAATTTGTTTTTCTTTTTTTTCCAAAACATTCACATTGTTACTGCCGCCTTTACATTTCCTTAATGCACACTATCTCTCAAAACTCACCATAATTGTATCGTTATAATATAGGTCACATACCCGGTAGACCTCTAGGAGGTCGTCACGGTATGGTCTTCGGTCAAATACCCGTGCCTCCTGCCGTAGGAAATTCTTCTGTACCTTTGGTGCCAGGTGCTTATCGTTCGCAAAACAAAAACAAAAAAATCAAAACAACTTAAATACCTTTTTGTAATTTAATTTCAATTTCCTTCTCTTTTCTACATTTGTTTAAACAAGTTTGTGTGTTAACTATTGAAGCATTTTATAATTTCCTTGTCGTTTGCCAAATTTGAAAGCGTAGTGCATTGATATATTGATGTGCCTTCTAAAATTCTTTCGAGTACAACTGTGTAAATCGTTCTGTTTTCTAGAATTGGTGTTATGACTACTTTTTGGTTCTGTCTTAATTGGTAAAATGCTTAAATATAATTTTGAATTGAATGATTAATTGTTATTATAATTATAAAATGCAATATACAATTTTTAGTTGATTATGCGCAAGTTAGCAAAGTTATAAGCATATATAGTATTCGATTAGATATCGCGTTTGGTAACTGGTTATGGGTCCGGTCATCATTAGGCTGCTTTTTTTTTTTTACCTCCAAGTTCATTTCATTTCATCATATTCATAGTTACGTATTTTATGAAGCACCTAAAAGCGTTTTCTTGATCGCTCTTTAAATGCCCTTGAAAATCGTAGTTGTGTGCCAAAGTAAAGTTCAGTTGCAAGTGACTCTGTGCTATTCAGTAGCCAAAGCCCAAGACACTGACGACAAATGATTCCAAACATTGTTTTTGGTTCATTAGGTTAATATATAGATGGACTAGCCAGGTTACCCAGATATGCCCGGGCTATAATAGGGGCATGGCATCGATCAATTTTTCAATGGTTCTTTGCGTTGTCCAATGCAAATACCAACTTAGATTTTTCTTCATTTAAAAAAATAAGGAAAGCAAGTATTGGCATTGCCATTCACATTGCGGAAATATAACAAAGGGCATTCCGTTCTCTTCTCGCGGCATGAAATCGAGAGCTCCCTCGGACGCTAGGATTAGTATCTTGATTGAAGAGCGCGTTTTTCCTGTGTTACTTCAGACATTGCATGCGTGGAAGTGAAAACGTGAAGAGGCCTCTTACTGCGTTGCAAACCTCATGATAAAATGCATACACTTTCACATTATTTGAGAATGGTATAATTACTAATATCCATTTTCATACCAACTTTGACCTCGATTTTGATACACTTGCATTCGGAATTTGGTAAAACGGCTTGTTAGCGTGCGTCTACGACGTAAAGTGTAACTTGTGTGACATTTTCAGCCTCTGTTTGGCATAAGGAGATAGATTAGATTAGATAGATTTACATTTTCTATTTTATGATATTTGCACCTAAAAGCGTTTTCTCGATCGCTCTCTAAATGCCCTTGAAAATCGTAGATGTGTGCCAAAGTAATGTTCAGTTGCAAGTGGCTCGATGCTTTCCAATAGCCTAAGCCCAAAACACTGACTACAAATGATTCCAAAAATCGTTCATTAGGTAAATATTTAGGTAGATGAGATGAGATTTTGCACCTAAAAGCGTTTTCTTGATCGCTCTTTAAATGCCCTTGAAAATCGTAGATGTGTGCCAGAGCAGCTGACGCATTTGCATACGACTTATTGTATTTGTATCAATGAATAAAGTCCAATTACACTGTGCTCACCTAAACGTCTCGTCGTGACAAGATCTCATGTGAATGATCATATCATTACTCCCATGAGTTAGTCTCAAGTATCACCTTTTGCAAGCGCACTCTGTGTCACATGGATATCTCAGCCACATGTGATGACAATTTGTTAGCTTGCCATATGAAATTTGGTGCTTCAACTTATCCATGCCGCAATCTAGATTTCACAAGTTGCAGCATTGAATTTGGGCATCACAACCATAGCAGCGCAGCGCCATCTTATCATCATATTCATCCACATCTACCTCCAGTTTTAAGAGGCAAAGTTTGCATGCAATTCCCATTCTTATTATTTACTTTTCATTTCCTTTAGCAACCAATTCGCAACTAATTATTATATCATTAATTATAATTGCTTTAATGGTAGTTAATTAATTGATGCACTGTTTCAGCATGCAAGTTGCCTATAAGCCTTGCTCTTTTCCCTTGTAATTTGATGATTAATCAGCACTTGCTCTTTCATAATTCTTCTTCAAAGGTGGCACTCCGCTGGTACCCTGCAGTACCTCAGTGGGCTCAACAGCTCTGAGGCGAACCGACAGCAGAAGCTCACAAAATGCAGCTGTTGCGACCACAACAACAGCAACAACAACAACAACAACAGCTTCAACACTTGGAACAGCAGCGGCCACAATATCTGCCGCAGCGTCACCCACTCCCACTCCTCTGTATACAGTTGGCGGCGGCGCTAGTTCTAATGGCCCTGGTGGTGTGGCGCTCACACCATGTACGCCCGGGGGTGGCAGCTTGCTCAGCCCCATGGCCAGCGCTGGCACACCGAACAGTGCCCAGGAGTTTTCGTTTAAGGCCAAACAGGAGGTGTACGTAATGCAGCGTATATCTGAACTACAGCGAGAGGGATTATGGACTGAGCGGCGATTGCCCAAATTGCAAGAGCCCAGCCGGCCGAAGGCTCATTGGGATTATTTGCTCGAGGAGATGGTCTGGCTGGCGGCGGACTTTGCCCAGGAGCGTAAATGGAAAAAGAATGCTGCCAAAAAATGTGCCAAAATGGTGCAAAAGTATTTCCAGGACAAGGCCAATGCAGCGCAGCGTGCGGAGAAGGCCCAGGAGTTGCATCTGAAGCGGGTTGCCTCATTCATTGCCCGCGAAGTGAAGAGTTTCTGGTCCAATGTGGAGAAACTGGTGGAGTACAAACACCAGACCAAAATTGAGGAGAAGCGCAAGCAGGCATTGGATCAGCACCTCAGCTTCATTGTGGATCAGACGGAAAAGTTCTCGCAGCAGTTGGCCGAAGGCATGAACAAGAACGTGGCCGAAACGCCCAGCCTGACCTCCAGTCGTCTGACATCGCCCAAGCGAGAATCTGATGGTGAGTTTTGGATCTTTCGCTTGAGTCGTGGTCAAATAGTATGAATGCTTATGGTGTAAATGATGATAAACACGAACTGAAACGTTGTTGTGGTCTATTTTTGAGCACTTCGATGTTAATACGGGATGGTCGCATTTGCGAGGCATTTGCCTGATACACTCCACTATGGGGAACTTGGCCAGTTTTTTTAATTTAACTAATAACTCTCTAAGATTTACCAAGCTATTTAAAAATAAGTAAGAACGCAACAGTCGCAACAGCTTGCTCGACCCTAAAAAGTGGGCGCGGCATAGGCATACCATAGGTACAGGGTACAAAAAAAACTGGCAAAATTCCCTATAATGCACTCGATAGATGTTGTCAAAGATTGGCTTGTGAAATTCAAACAAACGAAACTAATTTCAATCATTGGTTCTGTTTTCAGATGAGTTCCGTCCAGAGTCCGGTTCAGAGGACGATGAGGAGACAATTGCCAAGGCCGAAGAAGAGGCAGCCGATGTTAATGAGGAGGTCAAAGCCCTTGCCAAGGAATCTCAAATGGACTTTGATGATTTTCTCAACGATTTGCCTCCCGGCTATTTGGAGAATCGTGATAAGCTGCTGCTGGAAGAACAGAGTTCAACGAAAGGCGGCGATGCTGCTGTTGCTGCTGATGGCGACGACGCCGAGCAAGCCGATAGCGATGATAGCGAGTTCCAGGCGAAGGAGGCCAGTGACGATGATGAGAATACCATTAGCAAGCAGGAGGAGGCCGAGCAGGAAATCGATCATCAGAAGGAAATTGATGAGCTGGAGGCAGACAATGGTCTCTCCGTGGAGCAACTGTTAGAGAAATACAAGTCCGGCACGATAAGGGAAGAACCGCCCAGTGCCAAGCGTCGGAAATTGGAGGCGGCCCCGGAACTAGATTCCGATGATGACTCCACCGCTGTGGAGGACTCAACGGACGATAGCGAAGTGGAAGCCAGCGAGGATGATGAAGACATATCCACAATTAAAACCGATACAGACATGGACGAAGAGGCGGAACAAGAAGACGGCCTGAAGAGTCTGCTAACGGACGTTGATGAGGGGGAAGCAGCCGCCGCCGGGTCCAGTGGGAATAGTCGTGGCAGCGGCAATAAGGATGACATGCTGAACGATGCTGCTGCCCTGGCCGAGAGTCTGCAGCCCAAGGGTAACACTCTATCCTCGACGAATGTGGTCACTCCAGTTCCTTTCCTGCTGAAGCATTCGTTGCGCGAGTATCAGCACATTGGACTCGACTGGCTGGTGACAATGAACGAGCGCAAGCTCAACGGTATTCTGGCCGATGAAATGGGTCTGGGAAAGACCATACAGACCATTGCATTGCTGGCCCATTTAGCTTGCGCCAAGGGTAACTGGGGACCGCATCTGATTGTAGTGCCCTCATCTGTGATGCTCAACTGGGAAATGGAGTTCAAGAAGTGGTGTCCGGGCTTTAAAATACTTACCTATTATGGAACCCAAAAGGAGCGTAAACTGAAGCGCGTGGGCTGGACAAAGCCTAATGCCTTTCATGTGTGCATCACTTCCTACAAACTGGTCGTGCAGGATCAGCAGAGTTTCCGCCGCAAAAAGTGGAAATACCTAATCCTGGACGAGGCCCAAAACATAAAGAACTTCAAATCGCAGCGTTGGCAGCTGCTACTCAATTTTTCCACCGAAAGGTAAGCGATAAGCGATGTGCTTGCAAGCTATTTTTGAATACTAAGTAGAGATGGGATCAGGAAACAAAATCGATACCGCAAATAATATCGGGCCGACGGAAATTAAAATCCGCCCGCGCTTTTTTAAGACTTCCCGCTCCCGTCCAATCCTGGGCAAATCCACCGGGACCGTCCGGATTCCCGAGTATTCCGATCCCATCTCAGCTTCTCAGCCTCAGCCAGCACCAAAATCAGTAACCATGCGACTGCTAAACTAGTATGGCGACTACGCTTGGGTGCTAACATTGAATTCGCCATAACGCCGCATACTAATCCAGAGCATACTAATACTCCCCTAGCATGCTTGTGGCCTTGTTTTGAGACAGATTGATCTCCCCTAAAAGATTCCAATATATAACTAAATAAAATATTTCGTTTACCCCTTCATAGACGCCTCCTGCTCACTGGCACACCGCTGCAAAACGATCTGATGGAACTTTGGTCATTGATGCATTTCCTCATGCCCTATGTGTTCTCCTCCCATCGCGAGTTTAAGGAATGGTTCTCCAATCCTATGACTGGCATGATTGAAGGCAACATGGAGTATAATGAAACGTTGATAGCTCGATTGCATAAGGTAAGCCTTGGAATATTTCAGTTTGGATCTACAAATTAGAGGTCTGCATGGTTTCACTCATAATTTGCGCTCAACTTAATTAATTCGAATACTGGAAATGAGTGAGAATGAAGGCAAGCGCAAGGCGTAAAGAAACGGCAGCGAGATTGTAAGTGAACGAACGCACATGCAATTCGAAGTCGACTTCTCTTAATTCATTTTGAGTACGAATGCTTCGAACGTCATTTTGAGTGCTGTAATTCATGCAGAGCTCTAGTAAAAATGTGTGTATGTGGCACCTAAAAGCGTTTTCTTGTTAGCCAACTGAAATGCTCTTGAAAATCGTAGATGTGTGCTATAGGAAAATATCAGTTGCAAACGATTTTGTGCTCTACGGGCGGCCAAAATCTCAATAATGCTGAAAACAATTCAATAAGTAATCCAAATCAGAATACATTATTCATAAGTGAATTTAGTAGAGGCACCTAAAAGCGTTTTCTTGATCGCTCTTTAAACGCACTTGAAAATCGTAGCTGTGTGCCAGAATAAATGAGGCGGTAGCAAGTGCCTTGGCTTCGATACGATAGGTCAAGTCCATTTACACTGCGTACAAATCATACCCAGTCTCAATAGGGGTTCATATATATCGTGTCAGAAGTAAGAATAAGTAAGGAGATTAGTTACCTTCGAATAAAGAGATATATGATTTGCTGTGAGATTTATGAATGAAACTATATATATGTGAAGTCAGCATTAGTATTTCGAGCCGATATTGAGCTGATATAGACAAACTATTAGTAGACCCTCAACTCTTCTTCTTGTTTAAATGCTCTTCGATATTCCGTGGGCTATCCTAACAATGTTCATATGGTCTTTCAACGATTGTGAATAAAAGGCAAGGTGCCCATGAAATTTTAACATTCGCTGTGTTAATTAACATTTAAGCAAGTGCTCTCAATCTTGGGCAGCTATTAATGTAGTTTATCTATGATATGATGTTGTGAGCTAAGTCAAAACACAAATAAACTTTCAGCTCTGAGCATTCGCGGCAAACTCTCTTTTGTCTCAGTCGCCATTAACCCTTTTATTCTGCCCTCTCTCACTCTCACAGCAATAATAGCAAAAAGTTTAGTTCGCTCCTTTTGAATTTTCTCTCTCTTAGTGACTCACACCACACTGTGGCATACACAGCTGCGTGCATTTTGCTTAACGACAAACGGTGAACTACGAAAAGAGAATAACCGCACTAAGAAAGAGAGAAACACAAACCGTTGAAGAATGACGGATCACTACAATTTGAATTGAACAACAAACCATAATACACTGAGAATAATATGAAGATCCGATGTATACATACATATTTCAAAGATTAGTAAATTAATATGAGATGTTGGTGCTGTGTGCCTGTTAAAGAAGATTTTTAACATTGCGTTAACCTAATATTATCCGTAAAAGTGTGTGAATTGGCCTCCTTAAATCTGTTTATTTGGTTCAACGTCGAAATTTCCATGCAAGCGCACTCTGTGTCACATTAATATCTAACCAAATGTGATGGCAATTTGTAAGTTTGCTAAATCAAATCTCTTGAAAAGGTACGTCTTATCCATGTGGTAATATTCTATTAACATTTATCACATTGAAAACGTATTTTACATTTTTAAAAGTATCTCCCTGCAAGCGCACTCTGTGTCACATTGAAATAAAGCCACATGTGATGACAATTTGTAAGTTTGCTAGAATAATTTCTTTTCGGGGAAAAAGGCTACGACTTATCCATGTGGTAAATATTTTATACAAATTTATCACATTGAAAACGTGCTTGACATTCGAAACATCATGTACAAAAATGTGCATCCTTCGTTTCCCAGCTAAATGTGTAATCATTAACATTCTATGCACCTTTTTCATTTCAGGTCATTCGCCCATTTCTGTTGCGTCGCCTCAAAAAGGAGGTGGAGAAGCAAATGCCAAAGAAATACGAGCATGTTGTGATGTGCCGCCTCTCGAATCGACAGCGTTATCTGTACGAGGATTTTATGAGTCGGTCCAAGTGAGTCTTCCTTCATATCTCTTTTTCTACTTCTTCGGACACTCTCAAAATTTTGTACATACATACATAAGTCTGTGGAACTTCCTCTTGGCAGAGTTTTCTGGCCATGTCCGTCTGTCCGTCCGTATGAACACCTAGATCTGTAGGGCGTCAGATCAAGTTTGTTTTATAAATTTTGCCACGCCCCTCCCGCCCGCGCAAACCGCTAAACTTTATATCTTCCACAAATTTTAAAGCACTTAGTTGAAGCTCGGTTTGCATATGTATAAGCACATAATCTACCGATTTGTGTTAAGATCGGATAATAATTGTAGACAAAAATCGTATAAAACGTTTTGTATGAGAGCACCAAAAAAAAAAAAACACTCAAAGTTTCAGCGTCCTATGACTCCATGCTGATGACGTGCTTAAATCTCTCTTTGACAGAACGCGGGAAACGCTGCAGACTGGAAATTTACTGAGCGTCATCAATGTGCTGATGCAGTTGCGCAAAGTATGCAACCATCCCAATATGTTCGAGGTGCGACCAACGATATCTCCATTTCAAATGGAGGGCATCACATTCCATACGCCCCGCCTCGTCTGCGATATTATGGAGTATGATCCGTTCACGGTGAGTTTTGAGTTAAGATGATTGATGAACGCAATGGAAAGAAAATGATGTCAAACTGTCACTGATGGTTGGGCTCAATCTATTTTGGAGCGAGTCGTAAACCTTTCCCGGGATGTTCGCTGTTGCGAGGCATTTGTCTGATTCGAACGAAACCTATCAAGTCCAAAGCTGCTCCAGATTGTGCTTGGCCACAACAACTGATTGATCCTGATTTTCCGTTTCCTTTTCTCCATCTCCTGCAGCAAATCAATCTGCATACCGTGAATCTTTTGCTGCTGCAGCTGGAGCACACTTTAACGGCATATGTCTCGCATAAGTCGCGTCTGCTGGCGCCACCCCGTAAGCTTATCGAGGAGATTGACAGTGCGCCTCAGCCACCGCCACGCTGTCCTAATGGCAAGTACCGTTTCCATATACGCGTCAAGAGTGCCGAAGTTGCGCAACGGATTAAGCTGCAGGCGGTGCGTGTCGGAGCCAGTCCAGCGATGAAAATGGAGGGCGCGAAGATTGTGCCGGTGCGCAGTTTACTGCCCAGTGGACGGGTGCTGAAGCGTGTTAGTGGGACCATCAACCCCATCAATATGGCTTTGAAGCCGGTGATCATTAACAGTGTGATAAGTAGCATGACCACAACGACGACTTCGGCGGCTGGTCAGAGTGTTCTGGATAGCTCCAAAATCCTAAACACGCGCTCTCAAATGAATGCCCCAACGCCCGCCAAGGTTGCCAAAACTATGCAGGATGGCAAACCCTTTTTCTACTTGACGCCAGCAACAAATACATCCGGATCGGGGGCCAGGTTAACACTGACGAGTAAGACGACAACTCCGGCAACGACGAGTTCCAGCCCCAGCAGCAATTCTGCTGCTCTCCAGTTAAACAAGGGGCCTATCGTCAAGGATTTGGCTACGCATATAAGGAACACGCCTCAGCAAAGACAGGGAATATCCAATGGCAAAACAGAGTCTACAGTGGAGCCAGAGCCGGAAGAGGAGGATCCCTACAAAGTGCAGCAGCTTATCCAAATGCGCAAGGAGCAGCGTTTGGCCTCACTCAAAAGGATGGCGACCATTAATAGAAGGCGGACCGATGCGACACCCATTTATGGAGCCGATTGCCGTGGCGCCATCGAGCGATGCATGCAATCGACTCGTACCTTAAAGTATTCTACCTGGCAGACGCGTGGACAGGCCAATTGTTGCACGGCCATGTTGCAGCGAGATGGCTGGTCTCTGAATCTGTTGCTGAAAAGCTTCCAACAACGCTGCACAGAGCTGTCTCCAATTTTTTCCAACTTTGTCATATATGTGCCCTCCGTCTGTGCTCCAAGAATCCGACGCTATGTCCAGAATCTCTCCTCCAGCCATTGGCAGTCTGAGCGGGCGATTGAGGAGGGGGTGGCCCAGGAGTTGTCGCCGAAGTTGGCACTGTTGCATCCCATTATATCCGCCATGACAACCCAGTTTCCCGATCCTCGGCTTATTCAGTACGATTGTGGCAAACTGCAGACCTTGGACCGACTATTGCGCCAGCTAAAGGTCGAGGGCCATCGCGTGCTCATATTCACACAGATGACCAAGATGCTGGATGTGCTGGAGGCATTCCTCAATTATCACGGCCACATTTACCTGAGGCTGGATGGTTCGACGCGTGTGGAGCAGCGACAAATCCTCATGGAACGCTTCAATGGAGACAAGCGCATCTTCTGCTTCATTCTGTCCACACGCTCTGGCGGCGTTGGCATTAATTTAACCGGAGCCGACACTGTGATCTTCTACGACTCGGACTGGAATCCCACCATGGATGCGCAGGCTCAGGACCGTTGTCATCGTATTGGCCAGACGAGGGATGTGCACATATATCGTCTAGTATCGGAGAAGACCATAGAGGTGAACATCTTGAAGAAGGCCAACCAGAAGCGAATGCTCAGCGATATGGCCATCGAGGGTGGCAACTTTACCACCACCTTCTTCAAGAGTTCCACCATTAAGGATCTATTTACGATGGAACAACCTGATCTGGAAGAAGAAGGCCAGCCTAAAGCTGAGGAGAACGAGAAGATTGTCACAGCCGTAGTAGAGGTGGAGGCTGCTGAACCAGTTATGGAAACGGAGAAGCAATCTCTTCGCGCCTTTGAGCACGCCTTGGCCGCCGCAGAGGATGAGCAGGATGTGCAGGCTACGAAAACGGCCAAAGCCGAGGCAGCTGCGGATCTTGCCGAGTTCGACGAAAATATACCCATTGCGGATGAGGCCAACACGGAAGGCGGCAACAACGGCGCTGCTCCCATCGAGCTAAGCAAGGCTGATCTTGAAATGCAGAATCTGGTGAAGCAGGTGAGTGCGCAACTTAGAGAATAGCGATCAGAACGTCAATTGGGCAGTGCTTGCAATTTCACTATCGGAGGAACTAATGCTAATGCTGATCCTTTGAGTCAGCAAGCGCTGCCCAGAGAAACGTAGACGTTCAGACATAGTTGAAGCGAGACCCCACGCTCGATTATATCACTCAACGTCTTACATTGTGACCAATAGTTATAAAGTTGTGTTTATTATTTAGTAAATTGCGTGAAGAACGAATAGTTTCTCGGCTAATCTTATTTATTATATTTAAGTCCGAAGTGATTTGACCCGCTCCTCACTCACGATATAACACTCAGAAAATAACAGAATTCATTCATAAAACTCCAGGCTTGGCTGGACACACAGGCGCTTGTTTCGGGGTTCGCTCCAAACTCCAAATCATCACCTTTTAAAACTGTTGGTTGCACTTTATATGCCCGTATAACGTATATATATATATTGAAATGCTAACGTATATATATATATTGAAATGCTAACGTATATATATAAATTGAAATACCGAATTCGGAATTGTGAGCTCTTAGCTTGCCTAAATTTTAACATTCTCCGTAGGAACTGCAGTCCTTTATATCTACGTCAGTGTTCCACAAATTATGCAAGCCACTAGCCTTTCCTGGTAATTAGCTCTTTGTATATTGACTAATATCCCATCATGAGTGTTGCTAGTAGCGTGTTTTCTGCTCGCATTGCCATTATAATCCATTTACCTTAGTTAAGGATCTCCATCTATGAATCTCTGGCCACTTAAGTGCTGTGAGCTGGGATAGCAATAAAAATAAGCCCCATCGGACTGGAGTTTCAAACATTGCACATATTGTAATCATTAAATTGAGTTCCTTGTCTCTCTTTATAATTGACAGATCATTGTCGATAAATTAAATATATAAATAACCATTTCTTATCATATATTTTATAATGTTGCTGTGTTGTTTGTTTTATATTTTATATATTCCATCTACTTTTGCACATATCATAATTCCAGCTCTCTCCCATTGAACGGTATGCCATGAGGTTTGTTGAAGCCACAGGTGCAGCCTGGACAGCTGAGCAAATGCGCGCTGCCGAGGAAGAGCTCGAAGCCCAGAAGAGAGAATGGGAGGCCAATCGTTTGGCGGCCATGCAAAAGGAGGAACAGCTGCTGAAACAGGAAACTGAGGCCGAGGAGCTGCTCACATACAGTCGCAAGGACGCCGGCAACAGCAATCAGGTTAATACCAAACAAGAATCACATCTAAGCAAACGATCCGTGGTAAGGGGATGGGTACGAAATAAGCGTGGGATCAGTAGGACCCAGGTTCAACCAAGCCGAAGCGCCACCCATAGCAATAAGAAGGGTAGAACATTAGCAGGTCAGGTTGGTACAGGTCCAGCGCGAAAGTGTCGCAACAGCAGCCTTAATGTGAGTGCGCCAGCTGGGATTCAAAGAAGTAACAGTAACAGCAAGAGATCGACGACATTGCCACAAACCCCGCCACTACCAAGAAGGCAGACTCGTCTTCACTCCCTAGGCGTGGTAAATGTCGTGGCGCCCACTAGAAAGACTACGCGCACAGCAATGGCAGCAGCGGCGTCGGCAAAGGGTTCAGGACTGGCTTCCTCTGAGTCTATTAAACAGGAGGAGGACCAACGCCCGAAGCGTCTCTCCGCCAACATTGCCATGACGAAAATGATGAGAACCCCAATAAAAGCAGCTGAAAAAAATAACAGCATTGGTTCCAAGAATTCATCATCACAGTTAAGGCGAGGACGAAGGGACAGCGTGGCAGCTGACGCTCTGACAAGGAGGAATCTGCTTCGAGAACGGCGGGCCACAATATCGGCACCACTGGCCAGAAAGCAGGCCGAGAGTGATAGTGATGTAAGCGTCGATGACAATGAAGATGATGGAAGCGATTCGGTTTGCGAAGATGATTTTGATGAGGACGACGGTGATACTGCTGTTTCTGCTCTAGACGAAGATACAGCACAATCCGAAGTTGATAAGGAGGCGGAAGAAGATGTCGATGTCCTGACTGATGATGTTGACTCTGAAGAGGAGGAACCCAAGTCTACTTCCAGCTATGCCACAGCTGGCGATGGAGAGTCCAATGCAAACAGCATGGATGGCTGGAATGCCCATGATCAAGTGCAGGACACCACTATGACAAGCTCCACATATTATAATGTTTCGGAAGAGTCCGATACGGACGCAGATCCCAATGATCCCCTCTCCATGTCCAGAGCAGATACTAAGGGAGAAACACATCCGGCGGCCCCCCAGCGGCAACGAAGCAACAGCAGCATGCGCAGTGGAGGAGGTGATGCTGTAAGTCACACGCCTCGAACACGTTCCAGAGGTTCTGTAAAGATCAATTTGTGGACTCTGGATGTGAGTCCTGTACTAAATGCCAGCACCGCCAAAAGGAACACCAAGAGTACCTTGAAGAATGAATCAACGCCACTAAGAAGAGCAGCCGAAGACTCCCAGGAGGAGTCGCAATCCAAGGCGCGTATTGTTAACAAACATTTGGTGGTTAAAAAGGCTGAGACCAAGCCTTCTAGCAGTGGAAGCACCGGCACCACAACTCTTCATCGCTGGTTAACCAAATCTCCCCGAGTAATTCTACGCTCAACTCCTGCACCTTCTGGCATTGTGACCGCTGCGAGTAGCACCTCCGCCATAATCACTGCCGCCACACCAAGTGGCACATCCAATGGGTCAACCAGGTGATGATGATGAGGAAGAAGGCAGCTCCTGCTCCCAGCAGTATTAAACCGAGTTGCCGCTGAATCCATTTAACAAGCTATCGTTGTGCGCTGTGTGTGGTTTTTATTGGGTGCTCCAGAGTAAGCTCTTCTACGCTGTTATACTGATACTACGGCGAATCCCGCAGGATTAAGAAACACGAGTATTTATAGACTGTAACAAGTTTCCTTTGATGATTTAGTTTTAAGTTAGGTAGGCGACGAAATCCAATAACAAATTCAATGCGGGAGAGCTAGGCATTAGAGTCTTGTCCAAATACATTCGGAAACACACGCGATTGATTGTCTATTGTAGATACGAAACTACAGAATGCACTGTTCACTTGCCACCCCTGCATAACAATGCCATATATGCGCGGAGTTGAATCAAGAATGCTGCTTGGACCACTATTCACACATTCTGCTATCTACTTATATAGAGACATCTTAAGTGACACTTGACTTCGTCAGAGTGATATTGAAGGATTTTTTCATGATTTCTCTCAAAAGTATAGCCGATTCTGTCTCATGAAGCAGCAAAAGTCTTGCTCTCTAATTCGTAAACACTCAATGTTCGAAATAATTACGAGCTTGCTTGAAAACGAATGTACATATATTTGTGGCAAGGCTCTTATACGCATTTTGGGTTACTCACAGGCAGTATATTAATATCCCTTATTATATGCTTAAATATATATGATGGAGTTTTCAATATCAATATCAAAACAACTCTCTCTTAACTTCAACTGAATTCTATATCTGTGAAAATATCTAATGCGAATTATAGCAACTCTTGTGTTCTAGTTTATTTAAGATCGATCCTCTCACATTGTAAATAAAACCATAGCTCTGATCTAGTTATATAAACAGTGCTTGTGAAACATACATCATCATCTAATTACGAAATTCCACTGTGTTTTTATAAAAATTTGTTGTTAAATTCTGTTCCCGAGTATCGCTAAGCTATCGCAACTCCCAAATGCTTAAGTTCTTCTTTAAGGTTTTAGGTATATTCTAATTAATGTACGATATGATATAATTGTTAACAGATTTTGCATTCGACTAATTTATTTTTTGTACTCTTAAACAACATAAGCAAGCCCCATAGAAATAGTTAAGCAAAACATAATCAATCTAAAGACTATGAACATAGGTTGGTTGACTTAACAATAATAACAATAATAAAAACGAAACTCAATTCATTATGCTTTAAAAAGTATAAAAAAATAGTTTATAAAAAAATAGAAGACGTTGTGGTTTTTATTTGCGGACACATTTTTTCGTGCTAATTTTACAAGCGAATTTTCTGTGATTAAGAGAAGAGACAATTGCACAAAGTTTGAGCCAGTTTGAGCGGAAATCAGCAGAGAAAAGAAAAAAAAGATATTGAATATTATTTTCTGTAAAACAAATAAAATGGTAGAATTCTGTTTTGGTGTCGTCGCATAAATAAATAATATTTTTAATATTTTGAAATTAATTTGTAGAATATAATATGTTTGTATGTATGCTTGTGTGTGCTTTTAAGAAACATACATGAAAGTAACTGTTATACGGTTATACCGTTGTACTGTTATACTGTAAACTGTTTCAGTTACAAACTTTTTAATGATTTTTGAGCGTTGCGTTGCTTTGTTTGGTCGACGCCGATTTCGATTTCCGTATAAAGACTTTGCAAATTGTTCTTCTTCACAACGAAAAAATGGTTCTGGAATGAAAGCTACAACTGCTATCCAATATATTCACATTCTCTAATGATAATAGATCTGTAGATCTCAGTAGATCTCAGAGTAGATTCTAAGCCAACACCAAAACAGAGCCTGCTTCTTACGAAAATAATATTGAATATTTTTACTCTTTTTTTTTTGTAACTTTGCTTGATGGACTCTTAGATCTGGATATCGTTGAATAGTCTGGAGCAGATGCCGGTAAGTCCATGGGAGAGTCTTCAGAATCAGTTACAAATATTAACAAATGATTGCTCTCTTCCGCTTCCTTAGATGTGGTGTCCACCCACGCCGCCACAAGACAATAATGACATTTACATTGATCACGCGCTGTCATTTATGTACGATCTGGAGCCCATACCGGAGACAGAGTTGCCGCCCGTCTATGTGAGGAAGGAGCATAAGCGTTCCCGCACAGATGCCGGCTATGATGTCGGCGGCAGTCGTCGGCCGAACAAGATGCGCAGGGAGGACAACTATGTGCCGCCACGCTCGCTCTTTGACAGACCCACGGCCCAGTTGGCGCGCCTACGCAGAGACTTAAAGAATCAACGATTCCGCGGCAGCTTTAAGCCCAATTCCCCCATTCCTGGCCTGAAACCGCAATTGCCGGTGAAGCCCTTGTCCGAGCCGGAGGCCATGAGCGAGTGGTGCATCTTTGAGGACATTGCCATACTCCATGTGCTGATCAATTTGCAGGGATTGCCTTGCAGTCTGATGCTCTTATCACCCGGTCAGACGCCCAATTGGGATTTGGTGTCGGAGCTGGTGAACTTTTGCTCAAAGACTTACCGCTCAGTCAGGCAATGTCGCTGGCGTTACGAGACACACATTCAGCCCCGAGAGGAGGGCAAGGTGGTCGAGAGTCCCAAGAAGCAAAAGAAGATGAAGCCCACCCTGCGAACCGAGTACCTGAAGAGCCCATTGCGCTACCTGCGCACTACGCAGCTCTACGCCAGCGACAACAACGCCTCCTTCTACAAGGTGATGCGGTCGAGATTCGACAGCATTAAGACAGCGTATCTGAAGAAGGCGCCACCGCCCAAGCGTCAATTTAATGCACCCAGCCTCATGAATCCCAAGCACATGGAGGTGCTGCAGGAATTTGGCATACACAACTACGATCAGCCCGTTTCCCCGGTGAATATAGCCTTGATGAAGGTCAACAAGATGCGGGAAAAGCAACGCGGCGGTCAACAACTTACTCCGGTGTCCGTTGTTCAGCAAGCGGCGCAGCCTCAATCTCAACAACAACAACAACAGGTGGCTCCACAAATCCAGCAGCAACCACAGCAGTTGCCCACAGCCCCACAGCCCGTAGAATTGGTGCAAGCACAGCAGCCGCAACCCAACAGCACAAACACCACAACGGTGGCTGTGCCGGCCACCACTGGCCAGTTGCAGCAGCTTCAGATTCAACATCTGACCAATGCGAATGTCTCGCCTGGCCAACAGACGGCAATCCTGTTGCATCAACCGCAGCAGCAGCAGCTCCGCGCTCACTCTCATCCGCAGGCCTCGCAGCAGTCCTCCGCCCAACAGCAATTAGTCAAGACAATTGTGGGTACATCCTCCAGCTTGACAGCGGGTCAATTGCAGCAGCTGACCCAGCAGTCGTCTTCGGGTAACCAATCCAGCGTTAGTGTGGTGCTCACCACGCCCGTCCAAACGCTACCCGCAGTCGTCCAGCCACAGCAGCAGCAGCATGGTAGTGTGTCCGCCGCCGCGTCCAATGCCCAGATAGTGTCCATCTCATCGCAGCAAACACTGCCGGTGAACAGCGCTCCGCAGCTGGGCAGCATTGTCCAGACGCAGACCATACCGCAGGTGGTATCGGTGAGCTCACTGCCCACAGTGGGCTCCGTTCTCACCACCACCTCCAGCCAGCAACAGCAGCAGCAGGCGATGGCCATGTCGGCAGTGACCACCATCAATACGGCCATGCTTCGTGGGCAGCGCATTATATCCGCCGCTGCTGCTGCTGCTGCGGCTGGAGTGGGAAATGCTCTGCAACAGCAGCAGCGGACTGGAACTGCTGCTGGACAGTCTACGGTGACTATGCCCAGTCTCGGGCAGAGTGTGAGTCCGGCGCAGTTGCGTTTGGCTGCTGTTCCCGCGGCTCCGGCCACCCAGACCCCGCAATTGCTGACCACCAAGGGAATACCGGTGAGCGCGCTGCAGCAGAGTGGAAAAACGGTGATGCCAGGAGCCCAACAGCCGGGCGCCCACATCCAGCTGTATCGTCAGCGTAACGTTAAAGTCCTGCAAACAGCGCCTGCTGGACCGGGTGCAGCCACAGCAAGTCTTAATCCCACAGGTCTGGCCGCTGGCACTATCATTCAAGCCAGCAACCTTATGCAAACGGGAACGTCGACGCATGTGACCAGCCAGAAGGTAGCTGTATCCGGCATGCCCGGGGCACCCACAGTCCAGGCGGGCAACGTGGTCAGCAGCGTCCAAATGCACGGCCAGACCCGAACGCAGTTCATCAAACAAATGACAGCTGGTAAGCAGAGCCTGCAACGTCAGTTGGTGGCCGCCGATGGCACAACCACCACCACAACCGCTGGAGGCGATATGCTGCTCGTCAAGCGGCATAACATTCTGGCCGCCCAGAAGGCGCAGCAGGCAACTGGTCCACTGTTCACTTCGGCGGCCACCACACAACAGCAGCAGCAGGGTCAGCTGCCAGTGGCCACAGCTGCCGTTGGACAGGTGGCTCAGCAGGTGACTCCGCAGCAAATAGCCTCCTTGGTCAAGGCATCGACGGCCGCGGCGGCCAGTGGCAACAGCGTGAGTGCCGGCGGCGTCACTGTCTCCGCCACGGGTCCGCCAACAGTGCAGACCCTGCCGCAACTGAAACCGGGCAGCCAGATCAAGGTAACCATGCCAAATCAGATGCGGCACCTGCAGATGCATCCAATGCCCCGGAAGATCAGTCGCATGACGCAGTTGGTCACTGCCAGTGGCCAGCCGACAGCCACCAATATAGTGGCCACCACCGGTCCTCAACAACAGTCCGGTGGTGGTGGTGTAACTGTCTCTGGCGGCACTCTGCCCACGGTGGCCGCTCAGCAGCAACAACAACAACAGCAGCAACAGAAGGCGGCCTCCGCTGGAGGCAGTGTACAGGCACAGCTACTGCATATACAGAACACCAAGTCGCTGCCCAACTCGGTGACCGTCCAGCAGATTCAGCAGGTGATGCGCAGCGGACAACAGGGTACGTTAGCTACCACCAATCTGGTGCTGGGCAAGACCAGTGTGGGTCGTGTCATTCCTGTTTCGGTGGCTTCGCAGGCAACGCAGCGTCAGACGATACAGGTAGGATTAGTAATCAGTAATTAATCCGGGATTATAGGAGCTGGTCATTTTCACTTTGTTCATCTATATTTCTGCTACTTTCTTTTTCAGGTGGTATCGGCTGCCTCTGCCCAGGCCCTGGCTGCTGGAAATCTGCGCACACATGTGGCTGGTCAGAATATTGCCAGCGCCTTGAAAGTGGCCGCCTCCGGTGGAGCTGGAGGCCAGGCAACGCAGCAGACTCTGATTGCGGCACTGCAGCATAATCAGCGCCAGAATGCCAGCCCTGTGCGACTCCATCCCACAGCTGGTGGCAACCTGTTGGCGGTTGTCCAGCAGCAGCAACAACAACAACAACAGCAACAGCAGCAACAACAACACACGAGCATTGCAGGACCCACTGCCGGGCCGGCAGAAGTGATAACCCTTACACAGACCACAACAACATTGCCTACTGTCAGTAGTCTGCAGCAGCAGCAGCAACAACAACAACAACAACAACAACAACAGCAACAACAGCAACAACAACAGCAGCAGCAACAACAACAACAACAGCAGCAGCAACAACAACAACAACAGCCAACAACGCAACAGGTACGCACGTTGGTGAGGTCAAAGATCAAGATCCGCAGCGAAAAAGAATAACATTTAGCGAATATTCGCCACAAATGCGTTCGACAGCGTCAACGACGCAGCGTCGTTGCCACAGTTGTCCCTTCTTCCACTTCAAACATTACCTCCTCCACCGCCACTACCAACACCACCAGCACCATTACCACAAATACCACCACAGCCACCAACAAAAACATCAACGTAAACCAGAATCTTTCGGCTTAAATGGCTACAAAAACAAAATTTATAAAGCTCTCATCTCACTTTTGATATACTTATTCATGCCTCACGTTCAGTTTGTCCGTCAATCGAATCAATCAATCAATCAGTCATTGCTAAATTGTTCTCAATTTCTATTGATTGGTCTTACAGCCATAAGAGCTAGCCTCTCGTTCACCTGCTGCATTGAGATGATGATCTTATAGTGAAGCAAAATGGCAATGAACATGATGATGATGATCTTATAATGAAAATGAAGCAAAATTACATGATCATGATGATGATGATGGTGATGATGAATAATAATGATGTGAATATGATGATGACGTATCTTATCTCATCATCAGCCTGATGGCGCTGTGGCAGTCGTATTATATGCATACCTAATCCTAAACCCTTAATTTAAGATTAATTATAATTGCCTATATATTGATTACATATACGTATATATATATATATATATATATATATATCCGGTATAGTGTATATTCGTTACAAAACATGTAATCATTTAGATATTAATCAATATTGTATTTATGCTTTAGAATAATACGATATATTAAAATAAACAAAATACAAAATCTATGCTAAACTGTACAATGCTTGTTTTTGTTGTCTGTCTTAAAAAAATAAGGATAAATTTGGGTAACCGAAGCTTATATACCCTTGCAGATTCCGTCGAAATTCGGTCAGCGCACATGAGGCGTCTAGGACTGCCACAATCCAAATTTGGTTCAATTCGAAAAAAAAAAAACAATATGGTATACTAACAGTCGGAGTACTCGAATTTGGTTGGTTGTACTCAGCTTGTCATGCTGATCAAGAATATATATAATTTTTAAGGTGCGCCACATATATCATGACAAAATTATAATACCCCCCGGATAGGTATAATGAGCAACTAGAGGCGAGACTAGAAGCCGATCGTGAGGCTACCTCTCATTAGCTCTGCAAATTTGTTTTAATTCCACCAAGAAACAACGTTTTCCTTGCCATCATGCACAGAATATTGGTTGTATGGCAGGAAAGTGGCACACTTGTTCGATTTGAATGATAAGGATTCAATCAGGCGGTTGAAATTTTAGATCTGTTAGCTTTTAAGAGTCTTGTGACATTTCGGGGTCCACACATATAGACATGACTATAACTAGTTCATTCCTTCTTCAATCTAATCCTAAATGCAGACCTTGTGACAGCTGAGATCTCGAGGTTGACATAGACGGATGGACAGATCGACTAAAGGGCGGCTCGCCCCTCGTCATGCTGATCATATGTTCTTGATCCATACTTTATATGGTCAGAAAAGCTTCCTTCAGTTCTATGCAAACTTCATGGCAAAATGTATATAACATTTTTTGTGTATGATATACAAAAGGTATCATATGGCTAGCCGGCGTACTCCACAGCTGTTTCCTTATCAAATTTCCTTGAGCTACCATGGCAACGCTGCCCATTTTGGCCACTACAAAAACACAAAGGTTTATTCAGTTAAATTGCGGATTCCAGAAACAAAGAATGTCGTTGTTTAAGGTTTGTAATTGGTGGTCTGCCCAGTGCTCCGATGCTGGCGAGGAATACGATGTGGCTAGTTTGCTGTGTGCTCGATTTGGTCTGGAGGCTCAGGAGAAGGATTACATCATTGTGGGCTCGCAGACGGGACAGCTAAGCATTTACTATCCACATGGTAAGAGTTACGAGGCCACGGATTTGTTGTTGGAAACGCAGCTGTCGGCTCCCATTCTGGGTCTCTATGCTGGCAAGTTTAGCGGGTGAGCCAAAAAGGAGAATATATATGTAGTTCCAATCGAGCACCAACTATACATATGTTTGGTTGCAGTAATGTACGCAATGAGAATGCCAATCAGTTGGGTGTGCTGATGCCCAATGCCATAGCCATCTACAATGTGCAGGCCATCAACGGTTTGGCGGAGCATGGAGCTCAGCTTCGGTTGCAGCTGCAGGTGGAGCATAAGTTCCGGCGCGTAGCCTTCTCCATGTGCCAGGGTCACTTTGGCAACGTCAAGGGTCGCGAATTCTTTTGCGTGGTGCATCTGGATGGCACATTGACTTTCTACGAGCAGGATGGCATTTCCTATGAATGCCGCTTCCCTGGACAGAGAGCTCTGCCTGCTCCCGTTGTGTACTGTGAGCGCACGGACAGTTTCCTTCGTTTTAGTGCCACCTGGCATCTGCAGTCCTTTAGCTATCAGGATTTGTCGCATTCGCTGGTCACCAAGAGCAGCTATCAGCCCACCTGGACGCAGTGCATTGGGGAGGGCATCATGGATATGCGCGTGGTGCAGGCGAAAGAGTGAGCAACCACAGAAGTATATCAGGATTCAGTACTATTATGTATCTCAACAGGAACTGCTCTTACATCATGATTCTGGGCGAGCACCATAACTTCATTTGCCTGGACGACAATGGCAAATTGAATTTTCTGCTCAAACTGGACTATCCGCCCAAGTGTTTCTATAGCTTTGTTGTGGGCTACTACTGGGGTGAGTTGCAAGTGTTTCTACCAATCATCAGAGCACTCCAAATACAGATAATCCTTTAGAGCCTGGCGCAAGGCTTATCACGGCCATAGTTTCTGACTCGGCTAAGCTGCATCTGTATGAGGATGCTAACATTATATGGGCGGCTCAGTGGGCACACCCGGCCCCGGTGGCCATACAGCGCTCTAATGTCCAAGGCCTGGCTGGCGGCATTGTTACTCTGGGAAACACTGGTATGCTCCAGGTGGGCTATCTAGGCGCAGATCCCTATCAGTTTCAGGTACAGCCCCTTAATGTCGAGGAGCTGAGCTTTGCTCAGGCCCACAAACAACTGCAGCAGCTGGAGGATGAGATTAAGGAGGCTGTGGACATACGCGATATGGATGCACTCAACCAACAGGCAGCGGATCAAGTGCGCCTTACATTCAATATTAGACAGGAAGTTTATGATGATCTGGACACTTTGCTGTTGGATGTGCCCGCAGACGTGGCTGTCAAAGAGCTGCCATCGGCCAAGGGGGTATTGAAGTTCAAGGTCAAGGCGGAGTTGGCCGAGCTGCAGCTGATTTTCCAAACTGCTAGCGGTGTACGCTGCAGCCAGGAGACTCTGAGCTTTTTGGATGTGCCAGCAGGCACCAGCCAAGAGCTCCAATTGGATTTCTACATAGCCGAACTTCTGCACATTCACACCACGCAAGTCGATGTGATTGCATCCTTTGTCAGCCCGAGGGTAAGTGGATTGCTATTAGAGACCGTGCCAGGCTCTGAGCTTCTTACTCTGTTCTCTGTCTAGGGCATTCCTCGCGTGGTTCAACAAAGCGCCCACTTGCCCTTGTCCATGTTCTACAGAGCCTGTCAGCCTCAGAAAGCAGCTGGCATCAAGCTGACCTATTCGATTACAAGCAGGCATGTGGTGCCGAAATTATCAACCTTCTTTGGCGAGTTTCTGGAGGAGCATAGTGAGACCCAAGCCTTGGGTCTTCAGCTGTTGGTGCCCGGCATGGAAAATATGTCAGAGATAATCACTGTGGTGGCGGCCAAGAACTCGAATCGATTTAGGTAGGATGAAGCTTTTTATTTGAAAAAAGAATAGCGGAATAAGTTCTAGGTTGGCAGGCGAAGGTCCTGTTCATCAGTTCCCATACACCCAGAAAAATGTATTACCTTAAAAAGGCCAAAGAAAACCTGCAATTTTAGGTAAAACGGATTATTTTTGGATCCAAGAAAATTTGCCTAAGTATTTTTCCAAATGCGTCATCCAATTTTAGGCAATCGTTTCCCAAAATATAGGACATAGTTGTCCACATTTTTACTACCGTTAGTCCATTATTCCTAATTTTAAGGAATATTTTTTTTCTGAGTGTAAACAATAGTTTCTCATAGTGTCATATTTGTTCCCCAGGATACAATCCGACTATGCGGAGACCTTTTCCATGATACTGGAGCGCATTGTTCAGATTTGTCTTCAGCAGGATAGTGCTGCTGGCCACATCAAAATGGATGAGAAGAAGCCTAAACGTGGCGTCCTTAATCGTTGTGTGGAACGCATTATAGCCGCTCCATTTATACCCATCCAACCCATTCTGCATCGCATTGACTTACACCAGGCGACTCAACAGAGCATACGGAAGCAAACTGTGAGTAGGCCAACTGGGAATACATCCTTCGATTATAATAATACGATTATGACAGGAACAATTGGATGAGCTATGGCAACAGTTCAAGACCCTACAAAAACAATTGCAGGAGCAATCAGAAATTGAGCCGAAAGAGGCCCTGACCATGCAAATCGAGGCTAACTACGACCACCTTATTTTGGAGGGCGACAAGCTGGTGGAGATAAGAAGGGACGAGCGCAGGTCAGGTCGATAATTACCCACCCACTGGTCACAGCCCACCACAACACTCCACATGTTGGTCATTAACTTTTATATCTATTGTGCTTATTGTACAGACAGCGGTGCGACCTCAACTGCGCCGTGTCATTAGCCAAATGGATAATTCATGCATTGAACCTCGAGGAGCGTGTGGTGAATGTTGTCTGCTCAGTGCTTAGCGTGCCGGTGGAGGACTGGACGGAACTGGTCGGTAGCGCGTGAATGACGGCATATGGAAAAACACTGAAAGTGAAACGCAATTCGATTTGGCCTTATTCTATTTTCAGAGCTGGGAAGAATCAATGGCTCCAGGCATTGATATGTTGTACCATTATGGACCTCTGACGAGGTCAAAATCAACTTCAACGCATGGTCTACTGGATGCCACTAATACTGGCAAAGATGGTTTGGATTATGGCCGCTTTAGGAGACACTTTGCCACACTCTTTGATCGAATTGTGCGTTTGGCCTCCTCAACAGATGAGTCGACAAAGCAGGTGGCTCCAGAAAACCAATTAGCTGAAAATAAGTCAGGGGAGGCTTCGAGTACCCAAGACCAAGTGAATGAAATGGAAAATATGCAGCGCATGCTGGGCGATGCGGCGATTGCTCCAGCTAAAGCCAAACCCAAACTCACCATGAGCCGTTCCCTAGAGGCTGTGGAAGATGACGACGAATACGATGAGGAGGATTTGCGCGAGGTGGGCTATCGCAAGAATTACGGTGCCACAGCCGAAGGCGAGGAATCACAGGCGGACAAACAGCGCTCCCAGTGGGTAAACGAGGACTTCGAGTTGCCCACCACTGAGGAATTGTTCAGCGATTTGGGTATTTGGTGGTAGAATCTTAAGCTATCCAATAAATTCGAAAACGCTGTCAATGAAAAGTGTTCATTTGCCATTTTCCAGTCACGGGCTGACATGTGTTACATGGTATATATGGTCAGCTCCAGATCAATGGGGCTTCGGTTACAAACGCCAACAGTGTGCAACTGTGTCTGATCTCTGATTTTGATGGCGCGATAAAGCTTTGTAATCGGAATTTGCATAACCACAACAACAGCACAACATACTGGTTAGGGGCCTGGATTTGGACCTGAATCTAAATGTGGACCTGGGCGGACCTGCGGAGATGCAGAGAGAGATCTGTGCGGACAAGCTGACAACGTCAACTCGTTTATGATGCATAGCAATGCAGATAAAACAAGATACGAACACAAATCCCAATCCCAGGGAAAAAGGTTTCAGATTGCAGCTGCAGGCAGAGGCAGACAGCGCAGCGCCTCTGCGTCTGGGCTCTGGCAATGGCATTCGCCGTGTGGGTTGAAGTCAGTGTCCCCATCCCCTGTCAGTCACAGGGTCTGTCCTGTTGCAAATCCCACACATGAAGACTTAAGTTATTGTATATGGTGTCTGCTCTATTTTATACCAACTTCAGCTACAACAATGCCTTGCGTAAATTGGCCACAATTGAGTGATAAATGCTGACGACATGTCGCAATGTCAGCGATTTAGTCATTTCTTGGCTAATCTACCTAAGTATGTCTATATATATGTACACATATACACCTACCTCGTGGGTGCCGGTGTTTTGGCTTGGGAGGTGGAAGTGCCGTCTTCAGTTTGATTTATTGGCGAATTAACAGCTTTTTAATTCGATTCTTGGTGATTAAAAACGCGTATTTTGCGGCTTAATGATAATGAAATGAAATGCACGTTCAATGGAGGGAGGATAGGTCAGTCACATGAAACGAGCCGTGAATTCACAGTTAAGACGCGTACAGAACAAAACTTATACGATTTATGTATACGTACATACAGATATGTATGTATATCATATGCATGCACCGTGGTGCATAGACATTCACACATGCTGTGAAAATGAAAGAATTTTAAATATCAATAAAACTTATTTAAAGTTCTTATATAATATTATTCTAGATATGAAGAAACCAAGATATATGAAGTTGAATATCTTAGTGGGCTGAGGGTCATGAGCATTAGCAGCCTTTCATCGGACTTCATGACTTCCACCACTTCTCACTGCATTTCACAGCAACAAATTACAGGAAAAATCTAATATTCCAGCAAAGCAGACTCTACAGACTGCTTCGATAGCAGCCACTATCTCTTATCATGAGCCTTATGGCTTTTTAAGTAAGGCTATATGGTGGCTATGTTATGAAAGCCTTATCAACTGACTGATTGGCAAACAACGCGCAGCCCAAAAGATTTGAGTTGAAATGCTGAAACTAGAGCTCTGCATGATTGCATAATTTGTCTGTATGCTGTCTTGTCTTGTTAGAAAGAGATGTACCCAAATACAATTGACAGTTTTCGGCTCTCACTTCGATTTGGCTCTTTCGATTCATTCTTTCTATCTCACCTCATTGAATACCAATTTAGGTAATCGAAGTATTCGTTGAATAAACAAATACGAGTTGGATAAAATTTAATATTGTAGCATACCATATGACTTGCTCAAGTAATCATTTGTTCAAGTATGCCAATTGGAGCAATCATGAATCTAGTCATTGCAGGACACTAGCTGAAATATTCATACAGGTCAGATATTATGATGTAGAGGATTAGTATGTTGCCATTTTGAAAAAACTATATGGGACTGTAAAGAAGTTGGCCGAATCGCTTGTTAACGTAGTAACATAGTATGTGATACATTGGATCGGGAAGAGCAAGATTCATTGAGAAAACGGAAAACGGAATTCCAATTTCATATATGTAAATCAGGGAATATCAAATTCTTTTTTTTTGATCAAAGTTAAATTTCGTTAAAATTGAAACTGAAATTAATAATTTATTTAGTGTTTCACGCTTTCATTCTAGTGGGGTCTACTTATGTTTATGTAAAACAGTGAACTTTCCACGAAATCATATAAAATTGAATATGGCAAACGAGCGACCCTAAAATACCATACGGCATTCACGTTATTCTTTCCAAATCATCTTAATGTCACACTTGAGTAAGTTTATGTGTCATCTTAAAGAAAGAAATTAACTACGCCTACAATTTTAAAGTTACTAAGCAGAAATTAATAATGTGGATTAATAAACAAACCGAATAAACAATTATCAATCTTCTTAAATATTTAGAAACAAAATTTGAGTCTGTATATGTCTGGCGGCTTCACTCGATTACAACATACAATATTCTTACTTATTCTTATTTATAATTTGTATTCTTCGACAAATTGAAGCTCAATTAGCTGCTAAAAATACATTCATGTCAAATTACCGATGTTTTATTCAAAGGCCTTACAAATTACTCTAAATCATGAGTTACACTTGTCATATATCAATGACGAGCCTCTTTGTGGCATTTCAACAATTATTATCATTTGTTCGCCCCACTGTGCAGGCGCTTTAAGTTTTTGGCAGCACTTGTTGTTTGTTGTTGTTTTGTTTGTTTCCGGTAAAAATTATTAATTAAATGAGTGCGCTCTGAATTGAATTGCCAATTAGCATAAAAGTGAAACAAAATTGGCAACATCATTTGGCGGAAGTGCGCCCGAGAGGGCAAAGGAAAAGAGAGACGATTTAAATGCAAGGATTTGTTCATTATTATTTGGTATTTCAGTCTCTTTGGCCATAGGTTTCACATTTAATAGATATTATAATTTGGATTGAATTTCTCCTTAACGGAGCACAGGGCCGGATAATTGGGATTGGGGCCCGTTTCGCATTCAGACGCAGGCTCTCCGAGCTTATAAACAGGCACACCGATAGCATAGACGCTGGCATAGTTGCAGGCCGTGTTGTAGATGTACAGGAATGGATATTTGGGGTTCGTGAACCGCATCATGGCACAGCCCACGTGGGTGTTACGATCCACAACTGTTTCTACAAAGTGTCCATACTTTTCTCTGTAGTAAAGAAGTGGGTTAGAAGAAGAGGAATAGATTCCGTAGTTAAAACGATATCACTTACAGATGATGTTCCACTCGAAAGTTGGTTATGTAACTATTATCAATCAGCGTGTACTCGCCGAACCACAAGCCGAGCGATTGCTCGATAATATTGCTGACATTTAATGGATATTGCCGATAGCGATCCACGCCTGACAGATTCTGACCCGTATTCCGAAAACGGTACGAATGATTGCAGTCATCATGCTCCAGATGGCAGGTCTTCAAGTTTAAGGTGGCTAGGTATTCCAGTTCCTCATCCCACACCATGGTGGCCATGCGTGCAGAGGGATAATAGCCGGGCAATGAACCGGAGGCAATGAAATTGCGCCGCTTGTTGTGCTCGTTCAGAATGAAATCCCGATATGGCCGCAAATTGACCATCGCGGCATCGGGAGCGCATCTGTCATGGAATTTCTGCAATTTGTGGCAGTGGGTTAGGTTAATCAAGCATTGGGGCCGTGACATGGAGGTTAACAACTTACTCCATCATTGTTGCAGGCCAAATGTGTTTGTCCTGCTGGACACAAGGTGGCATCACACCAGGACAACTCCTGACAGGCTGCTGGGACAGTCATGGTTGCAGTGATGGCCAATGCCAGCCAGCTTAACAGAGGGAGAGGGTGTTGTCTATTGGCCATATTTACAATCGGGTCGATTCCGATGCGGCGGTAAGCGTGGTGCAAATGCAAATGTAAATCCTGTCCACTGCCAATGCAATATTTATATGCCCGGCGTCAAAAATTTGATTTGCAGGCAAACAAAAGCGTTATTTATTTTTGGAAATGCTGTTTTCCAATATGCTTCTGGTGATGCTGGTTCTGGTGCTGCTGGTGCCGGTCGATGCCGCTTTGCGTTGCTGCTGCACTGACCACTGTGGTTTGAGACAGGTCAAGCGACGTTTTATGAATCATTTAAATTTGGGAGTTATATGTACTCTGTCTCACGCCTGCCTGAGCACTCACTTGCCAAATGGGCATCGGTTGAAGCAACTGCTACTCCGCATAACCCGCTTCTAGGAAAAGTGAACCATTAAAAAGCAAGTTGAATGAAGTTCAAAGTAAGCAAAAGCTTCCAACAAATTGTAAAGTAATACTGAGTGTTATGTTTTAATCAAAAATTGAAATGGCAACTTTAGAATATTTCTATACTTATATATCTAAAGCTAATTTTACATTTAATAGTTACTGATTTGATATTTGGGCTGATTTTAATAAAGTCTTGGTATCAATTCAAGAACAGTTATGAACTGATCTGAAAAAAAACATGTTTTGCTCCCATTTGCTCCCTTGCAGATGATATTATAATTTTGTCGCGATAGCAGAAAGCAACTCCGACCCCATAAGGTATATATGTTCGGGATCAGCATGACCAGCCTAGTCGACATAGCCATGTCCGTCTGTCTGTTTGTCTGTCCGTATGTTTCTATGCGAACTACTCTCGCAATTTTGAAGCTATCGACTTGCTAAGCTGCTCATATGTAAAAATCATAAAGATCAGACCACTATATCATAAAGCTCCCATATAAAGACATTTAAATGAAAAACTTGTACAATAGATGGCGCTTACCAAGCTTACGCAAGCCAATCAGCATTATTTGTTCTAACCTGTGTCTCTCTCACTCACAAACAGATTTCTTTGTATGCAAATGTGTTGTATGTATGTACATATGTATATATGTATATGAAAGTTTGTGTGTTTGTATATCACAATGCAAGCACAAAGTATTTGAAGATAATTAAAAAGAAAATTGCTTCGCTGCGTATTGCTACAGTTGAAGAAATACGTTTTAGGCTAAGTTTTACACTAAGTTTTCTTTCCTTTTTATAGTTCTGCAAGGCTATATAAGGTTAGGGTGCCCGAAGTTAGCCTTCCTCTCTTGTGTTTACTGGTTTTGTTTAATTTTCACACGGTTTTGTCTCATTTTCAGAACCGTTTGTTCTTATTTTCAGATCGGTCTCATTAAAGAAAACACTATTTTGGCACCCCCGCTTTTCCTAGTGTTTTATATGTATATTTTGTTAACTATTTTCTTGATGAAGGTTTAGTGTTTTTCTATTTTTTATCTTTTTTGATTTTTGAAATGCTTAAATTTGTACGAAGCAAGTTCAAACTACACATTTTACAGCTTGATAGCTTAGGATTAGAAACAGAATCTAACTGCTGGAGAGGTAAGATGGTCGCTAAAATATGGAGTTGTTCAACTTTACAGTCTACCAATTCGTGTTTTATTTGTGGTTTAGTGAGATACCCCAAGAAGCACTAATACATTAGGGATAGCAAATAAAACATGTTATATTTTAATGATACTTAAGATCTGCATTTATGACAATTTTTAAATGTTTAAATGAATTAGCTGCGACGAAATTTAATATTATATAGCACAAGCAATAAGCGGTTTGATTGTCGCTTATCTATTATCTCTATTATCTAGCAGATTGATTGCCAAATCATGGGGCGTCAGCCTGTTGATATGCGGCGTCTTAATAGTTACACTTCCGGGTCTCTGTGTATGACAGTGTTGAGCATTTAGTATGGGGGTCCTGTTATAACTCGCAGCCCCTTTGATTGAAAGCGCTGCGGCACCTCTACGTTGGAGTGGCTGGCCATTCCCCACAATTGAATGCCGTAGTTCCAGACTGGTTTTAAGAAGCAGCTTGATCTGGCGCCAATGCGCAGATAATTGAAATCATCACGATATGAAAAATTTTGCGGAATTGCAGTGATTTTGCGACCCATGGACATATTTCATTTCATTATACCAAACTATCTTTAAATTGCTCAAAGCCCTAAGCAATTTGGTATACTATATTATAGAATGAAAATGGTTTTTATTTAAAAGAAACCTATAATTTTAATCTGAAATACTGAAAACAAGAATTTTCACACTTTATACTTTCGTGTTTACAATTCCGAAATGGCTTTTCCTCAGAGTGTTGCCATTATTCAGATGACGTTTGTACTTTTATTGGTTTTTGCTCTACTTTTGCTGGGAAATAAAACTGGTATTGGATTAACATACAGAATATTCACAGCTATAAATACAAACCTGTGTGCGTGGGTGTTAGGCAAGTCGGTGACTCTGACTCTGATTCTGACACCTCACTGGGTCTTTGGGGCTTCAGCTAATCATTAACTTTGGCCATGGCATTGACCCAATCTCAATTGGGAGAGTTGCCATTGGAGTGCTTGATGTGTCCGATGCATAAACGCTTGGCTTAAATGAATTCTAAATACTGGTTTCTCAATCACAAACAAATCAACAGCTGGACACAAATCAAATAACGATGGCATTTGCATATCTGAATATCTTGTGTATGTTATATAGCCGCATTATGGGAGGAACAACAAACGAAAGTGCTGAGTTGGGTCCACAAGCCACAAACCACAATCCGCTAACAAGTAACCTGTCTACCCGGCATGCAGATGAAGCGCAGAGAGGTGGAGGGGTTAAGTGTAGCGGCGAGACGAGGGGTCAACCTGTTGATGCTTTCTTTGTAGACTTTTGGCTTGTTTGTTTCGGCTTAAGCTTGTTAAACGAATCTTGAGACGCTTTGCCATTTTACAACAAATGATTATTTAATTGTTATTATACAATGACAGACGACGAAGTTGGGTCAAATGTTGACTATTGCGTTGATGACTATATTTAAATAAATTATACATAATTTAGTAATGATTTATGTATTATAATTATTATTCATTTATTAATCATTAATAAACTACAGCTAACTAATACGAACGGTTGGCAGTTCTACCTGAGTGAGAATTTGTTTTTTTTTTTTGTTTTGCAAGAACTCCATTTCCGATCACCAATTGGGATCGTACACTTCTCGCGTTGAACAGAGACCCGGATAAAATGGATTCTTGCCGCTCTTGCAGCGTGAGGCTGAGTATCCCCTCTCATAGACAGGCGCTCCTATTGCATATAGTGAGGCATAATTGCAGACAAAGTGGTAGATATATACCGAGGGATAATCGGGACGAGTGAAGCGCATAACTGAGCAGCCGACAGCATAACTTTTATCCACCGACATCTCGGCAAAGTGGCCATAATCCTCACTAGAGAAAGACATACATAGAAAAAGATAAATACAAAACAATTGGTTTAAATAATCCATCGCACTTACAAGTGGGGGGCCACTCTGAAGGCATCAATGTAGCTGCTATCAATTAGAGGATACTCATTGAACCACAGACCCAAAGATTCCTCAATAATGCTGGTGAGATTTACAGTGGGATTGCGATCACGCCATACGGCACACAGATTCTGACCCGCATTGGCATACGAATAAGTATTATGGCAATCATCATGATCGAGCTTGCAGGTGCGAGTATTCAGCGAGGACAGATATTGTAGTTCATCGTCCCAGACCTTGAATGGAAAGTATAAGGTTTGTCAATGTATTCCTTGATAAAAATCCATGGAAATCCCACCATGGTGGCCATCCTGGCGGCTGGATAATAGCCTGGCAGCTTGCCCAAGGCCAAGAAGTTCCTTCTCTTGTTATGGGCATGCAGTATGGCGGTTTTATGATAACGAGAAATCTCCACTTGCACGGCATCTGGCTGACAGCGTCTGTGGAAATGCTGCGGCGGGTATAATGAAGCACATATCGGTTAGGCGAAACTTTAACTTCTCGGTTATCCTTTGTATGCTTACACCATTGTTGCGGCAGGCAATATGCTTAACACCCCGCTCACAGAGACTGGGATCACACCAGCTGTACTCTTTGCCAGCTACCAACTGGAGTATGGCCACGCAGGCAGTTATCCAAATAAAGCCTGACATTTTAAGAACAGATAATTGATTTGCAAACAAGAAATGATATCGATTTCGCTGATTCTAAATCACATTGATTAGTGGCCAGAACATCAATTCCACCAGCTCCCACCGGATAATAGCAGCAGCACTCGCTTGGGATTGACTTGGCTTGACTTGGCTTGATCTAACGCGCTTTCAATTGAGAACCCGGCCAATGCGCGTGGCTGTCTTTATTGAATGTTTCCGTCCAAATGGTCAACGCTTACGGCAGACAGACAGACTCCGAGCGCGGTGCTAACTAACTTTTTATACCCGATTCAGCTATACCCCATTCCAGGTTTACACAATGGTATATTGGGCGTGGACCATGCAAGCAGCAAGAGGAACGTTTATATACAAAGTCAATGATATGTGGTGCTTTGGCGACCTGGTCTTATTAATGCAAAGGTTGGTTGTGCCGGCTCAAGGTCATACGTTTTTAGAGAAATTGTTATTAATATATTGAAGAATGAACTCTTCTCTTATTCCATTTTGGTGTTTAATAGGCTTAGTTTACTGCAATATGTGAAAAATTAGATCTTCAATTTAACATTAAAGTTGGTTGACCAAGTGCTAATCTGGTCACACTGTAAGCGAAAGTTTTCATACAAATTTCATGACTTTTCATATTGTTGTTGGGTGACAACATTCGAAATCGTCAATGAAAGTGATAAAGTCATTGCCAGGTGCGTTCACTTTGCCAGTTAGAATGAAAACGGGCATTGCCAGATGAGCAAAGTTCTATTGTGACACATGAAATTTAAAGTGGCAGATGATTGGGCTAACAAGAAGATGTGAAAACAGGCCTAAGTCTAATAGTATGCCAGCTCACTGGGTATCGAATAGTCGACTAAAATGACTAGCATAGCTTTCTTACTTTTTATATTTCTCTGGAGCTTCTATTGCCATTTGCGAACCAAGCCTTTCTAACACGTTTAGAACAAAACGCCGAGCCAAAAACAAGTTTGTACAAAATAATGATAATAAATATAAATATTAATTTGAGAGAGGGAACACAGATAGTGAGGGTTACGTGCAGTTGTCCGCAACAGCAGCAGTCGCAGTCTCAGGCTCATCAGTCCCAGTCCCAGGCCCAGGCTGTACAAGTACAAGTTTTGTAAACTTTTGTTTCGAAACAAAACAAAAGAAATGCTGAAGAGTTTTTTGGAAATGTTATACCCGTTTTCGTTGTTGCCACGAGATCTTCTAGCTGGCTGGCTGTTTGGCTTTTGCCTTTGGGACAACAGTTGACAGGCCATAAAATGTGCGCGTTTGAAGTTTATGCGATCATTAAAAGATCTATGGTAATATGCAGATAGAAGCCTAATGCACATACATATGTATGAATGAATGTATGTATGTATGTATGTATGGGTGTTTGTGTTGAAAACGGCTGCTATCTAATTTGTAGGCGTTAAATTAATTGCTTGAGCAATTTTAAATGTATGAATGATTACTGGACATGGTCGGGAGCGAGTTTTTTAATATTGATCCGATTTTTATTGGCTTCTATTTGCGACATGTTAATGTCAGGCCATTAGACTAAATTTAGTTGCTCGAATATGCTAATTTCCCACGACAGTTTTTGGCAGGTGCGGCGTGTGGTTGATTTAAAGCTTTATAATGGAATCAAACGAATCAAAAGAAATGGCAAAATTTGTGTATCGCTATCAATTCCCTTTCGTATGCTAATTGACCAGACATACTTATTAATGAACTCGTGCGCTTAATTTCCATTATTTTTTAGGCCTAATATATATTTAAATTTAATTTCTTTAATATCAAATATATGTTTTAATTATTTTGCTAATAAAACGATAAATATAATTATGCGATATGCTAATTTCGTAATGGGAAAATTTCCAAAATCTTGTCTTCTTGTTTGTAAGTCATCCGACGAAGCGATGCGATATGGTCTTAACGGGCTTAGGAACCTTTGATTAGCAGCGGACGCACATTATATTGGTTCCCTTGGAAATGCTGCCATTTCGGTACACTAAGAAAAAAATCGTTACAAAATTACCAATTTCGATCTCAATAGTACAATAATCCCTTTTTTCTTCTATATTGTCAATTTCAATTTCATTGTCAATTCTCGATTTCAGAACAGACTTTTGTCTTCACTTCAAGAACGCTTTGGGATCATATTATTAACGTTTCTATGAAAAAAACAAAACCTTCTCAAATTTATGAGCCGTTTGTGTGTTTATTTTGAGAAACAACCATCACTACCCGTGATAACAAGACCCACTCCTGCCCCACCTCAACAACATCACGTCAACCTACCTTATACATAACCCAATAACTACTTACTAAGCGCTATCATACATAATTATTTTAGCAAATTTATAACTGTCTGACAAACTGTGACTTGAATATATTTAGCTGATATAAATTTTATTTTATCAGTCCGAGCTAGAAGTGCGTTGCGCACTAACCGACAACGCAAGCACAATGATGCTGAAGTTAAACGTTATATATGTGACAAATACGTATAAGAAAATGTTCATAAAAGAACGGAATCATGAACTCTGTTATATAATAGTTTGGTTAACAACGATATATTACAAATTCAATCAAAATTAAACTGATTTTGGAAAGTCGCTGTTTTCTTAGTTTGTAAATAAATGATCGTAATTAAGCCATTTCCTTGTTTTTCGATTGTCAAACTTGATCTGGATGAGAGTTCTACATTATAAAAACGATCACTCAAAATCACATTATTACAAACTGTAATAAACATCGCGATCTCAGGCTGGTGCTCGTGAACAATATGCATTAATGCATTCAAAATCGTGCTACAACAAATACATTTTTAAAAGCACCCACATATAATGAAACCTTCTTTATATGGCATTTGCGCATTAATTGCCTGCTAATTGAGTATCCGATTAGATAATTGCAATTACTTACACTGACTGTAAGCCAAACAACTTCCGTCATAATCCCACCTTCAATCGACACGTGTTTTTGCATAAATTATATATCATTTTTCTCTGCAATTGAAGTCGGAATGCCTTATACGCTTGTCGTCGCATTTCATTTCGTTTAATGCAACAAAACAAAAAGTTAATTTAATATACAATAATTAATAATAAAGCTTATTGACAAAAGTCGCCGCAAGCCAAAAAATGTAGCTGATGCTGTGATGGGTGACAACTTGTTTGAGTTGTGAATTAAAAAAGCTCAAAGCTGACGCCCGATTGTCTGTGGAAGTGTCGAGTCACTTGTGTATGTGTGAACTAAAGTTGCTAGAGAGCATGTATGGGTGTATATGTGTGTGTGTGTGTGGAAGTGACTACAGAAATACACACAGAGGCATACACATATACGAGTATGCCTGTAGTATAAGTCGAAACCAGTCAACATCCTGCGCCCTTTTCCCAATTCCGAGGCTGATTATGCAAATGTCTTTGGCCTGGCTAATTTCTAGATAATTTATTAAGTTGGACGGACGTAGGGAAACCCATATCCGATATCCAATATCCATTGCCAGCACGCACACGCCAGCACCATTATGCCCAACGCCGAATATTTAATTGCAAATTAAATTAGTCAAAACCAATATGAATGGATGGAGAACCATTAATTTAACAATTCATTCACACAATCGTACATTCTCGCTTGACTTGACTGCAAAAATATAAACAAAAGTCAGAGATGCGAGTGGTTAAATTTGTATATTTAATAGCTTACTTAGCTTACATTGACAGCGGACGGCAGTGAGTAATAAAAGCTAATAAGTACTCTTAATTTACACTGAAATCGTAAATTTGTATTGAAATTACTTTGTTAGCTGTGAAGAAATGAGCAGCATAAGGATATATGTATAATGTCAACATTTCATTATCAATAATTATACTTTGTTGATTTTACGAAAGTAATCATATTCAGTTAAATGCTTTGGTTAAGAGAATTCAATTATATTTTCAATGCACTATGCCACTATAGAGTATATATTCGCACTCTATATAGAGTAAACGATAAATAAAATATAAATATTCTTGATGAACAACCGAGCAGAGACATACACATGTTAATATATATCGTGCATACATACCGTATCATTGCTTTGTGAGGGAGAGGGAGAAACAGCATTCTGCTGGGTTGTAAACTTGTGTATACCCCGTTGTCATACAGAATGTTGCCAGAACATGCCATCAACATTGTTGCAGGATGTTTGCAAACATGGTTAAGAATTTTACAGGCAACATTGTTGCGAAAAGCAATTTTAGGCAGAAACCGCGGCAGTTTTCTGTGAAACGTTTTTAACTTTAAATTAATGGAATTGTAATAACACTCCATTCAGTTAAAGACTTTGAAAAAATCGGGTTTGCTCACAAAAAGTGGGCTGAGTACGAGCTTCTTATAGTCGTAATTCGACTATAGCGTTCTTACTTGTTTCTAAATGCCTTTAACTCAGCAGACTTGAGGTGGTAGTGAGTGAAAAACATTGATTGTTTTTCAGGAAAACCCATATTTATTGGAAATCCAACGGCTCTAAATACATTGTCTGTTGGATCTTCTATACTCGGTGCAAATACAAAAGCTGCAGCCAGATATTTTACTTACACGTTCAGTTTGAATGAGAAAGTAAGAATAGCTAAGTGCCGTCATTCTAAATCCAATATGCCGGGCTACCATAGAGGGCGTATAACCTAATTTTGCGCACCCTTATGGTATGACTATCAATTGAAAAAAATGTATTCGAAAATATGGATAGCTAAGTGACCTTATTCTATATTAAAATTGGCGAACTCCTTGAAATGGCGTACTTGTTACTTTGTTAATAGTTAAAGAAATTTTATCTTTGACTTAAGAATTTTAAGTTGAATTTCGTTGTTGTATTTATTTTACTCGAATTTTGTTGTGGCATGATTTACCACACTCATAGTCAATTCAACTATGAAACTTGTAAGATTTTTAGTGTATTTTGTTTGTTATGCGGTTTGTTATATTCGCAAAAAATTAATCCAAGAAATTGAAAGAATTTGTAGTGTACTTTGTCAATGCGAGATTTATCATACTCGTAGTCAATTCAACTATGAAAATTTTAGTTGAAACACCAAAGATGGTAGGTTCATAATCGATGTGTGAAAGTAAAGTAGTACTGAGATATATTTAGGAATTGCTGTTAATATGCAAAAAGCTCACCTTTAAGTAAATTTATTCAAATTTGTTAAGAAATTTTGTTGTTCTTTCCGCCGGAGCCAAAGCTAAGAAACTGTTGCTGTAAGATTTAACAGATGTATTAATTTTTGGTTCTACTTAAATTATAAGAACGTTTGCTAGAAACTTAGCTTAAAAACATTTAAAAATATCATTATTAATTAAATTTTTGTAATTGCCCTTTACTTTAACGTTATTTTTCCTTGCTGTTGCTGCACCCCAGTGTAAATAGGTCGAATAGAAACTGATAACTTGCCACCCCGCTGACAACGCATTTAGGTCAGCGCCAAAGAGTATGCTATAGTTTCTTTCAGCAATTGATTGCGTTAGAAAGTCTCTTCACATTCACAAACTCACACACACAGGCAGACACACACTGACAGTTACAAAAGTGACGCAGGCCATAGTCATTGACATAAATAACGCTTCATTTGGCCCAAGCTGTTCCTGTCATCACTAAGAAGTAGCCTTCATCTTTATCCGGAACTGCGTGGGAAAGCCACCCCCCAGACGCACACCCTTCGGGCATATTGAAACGGACTTTCCACTGCCAATTCAAATTACAATGGCAATCGCAGCCCTTGGCCGGCTTACGTGGGTGTATGATGTTGACTGCTGACATATGCGCTAATGGCGGTTGCTCCTACGCAATTGGTGGCCCAATGATTCATGCGTTTCCACTCGCTTATGCACACTCAAGACTCTCGACTACGAGGACTCTTGGCGGCAGATGATGCATGGCCTCGTTGCTTTGGCTTATCGCTGCGCATCTTTATGAGTCTTGCTCTTGCAATTGAAGGGCCACTTAGCTGAAATGTTCCTTATGTCTCTCTGTCTGTCATCCATTGTTGAAGGGTAGAAAGAGAAAGGCAAACATGGCAAGAGTGTATGATAAATCGCTGATTTTCTAATGCTTGCCTGTGAGCTGGCGAATGCAGTAAGACACCACTTGCCGGATGGCAAACATTTCATAATGCCAAATTTGGCTCACGACATGGCGCCACACCAGCATCGGTATCGGAATCACAAACCAGTGCCCACTGACTCGCCAGAGTCTGAGGGAACCAGCGCCAATTATACACGCACCATATTGAACACAACATTGTGCAGATATGGAGACAGGTTAGCGCCTGATAAGGCCAGAGCACGCGTCGCTGGCGCTGGCGCGTCTTCGTCTTGGCTGTGACTGTGGTCTCCAGGCGAACGACACGCGGAAGCCACCAAAGACAACGCCGGCGGGCATACGCAGAGCGCAGATGTCAGCCATTACAGCACGATTTCTGCTGAAAACAATGACGTGCATCAATCAGGCTACGAATTGGAATTGGAAACGGAATCGTAATCGTTCAACTTCAACAATAACTTGTTGCGCATGCGCTGCACGTTCCTGCTGTGCGTTGGCTTTCCTCAATGGAAAAGGCTGAAGCTGTAATTTTCCTCCAACTGAAGTTCAGGTCGTATTTCGCACTAAATTGACGATCGGCGTTCGCGCTTATTTTGATTGTTTCCATGATGTCGTTAGTGTTTGAGGTTCCAAGAAAGGCCCCAAGACAAGAAGCAATTGCTTGGCTCGCTTGGTGGCATGTTCAAATTACAGACAAAGTTGTACGCCAGCCCAGCCCCAAGCCCAAACCCAAACACACAAATCCAAGCGCCCAGACAACTTTGACAATTATTGTTAAGCAAACATGCATAAATTGGCCTGAACTGAAGTTGGAGCTGGAGCGTAATTCGATGCCAGTGCCAGCAGCAGACTGTGTGGAGCTGCACGAGCTGGAGGAAGAGAACCATAGCCGCTCTAGCAACCGCAATCAAAACCAAATGCCACACAACCACATTCAACTCATGTGTGCCTCACTTCCTTCCGTGACCGTGGCAGCCACTGCCACCCTAGACGCAGTGTCGTCGTCGTCATTGACGTTCACATTTGCCCGCAATCGCAATCGCAGTTTCTTTAATCGCAATTGTTTGGATTCGTGCCTGTGAAACTGATGCCATGCAGAAAACATACATACATACATACATACTCGTAAACAGCAACAACATAATAATAAACATCATTCACACAAACCAACAGACCTTAAGAACTTATGCTTATGCTCGTAACTACACATACATATGCATATATAGAATTGTTGCATTGTAATTGGCGAATGGCTCCATCTTGGGGGTCTGAGATTGTGGCAATGGCATTGTATGTGACTCTGCTAAATTATAGCCCTTTTGCATGGCTAATTCATGGGCCAATGGTTAGTGTGCTTTGTTAATATTTCTTCGAAGAAACCTATGATACTTCAGCATGGACTTAGCTTGTTTGATATTCCCCCTGCACAGATGTAGAACTTTGGGATGTTAGTTTCATATGTTTTTTATATATATCTTTATTTTCAATCTCTGCTGTTGGACATTAAGAAATTTCTGAATTACTTTTTGTATTAACAATGTTAAATTAACACATAAATGAAACGAACAAAAAATTGTGGACATAAGTTGAAGTACATACGTTTATGAGGAATACATGGCCCTCCACTTGGAAAGAAAGATCCAGAGGACGGAGTTTTTCTAGCCTACGCGTGTGGAGGCAATGGTTGTCGTGATTTTCTTCTGCTGATCATCTCAAGCACCATTGTCACTTCCAGATCTTTGTGAACTGTGTAACTGTGTGGCGAACATACATCGCGTGTATTTATCATCCTCCTCAATCGTTTTGGGATCTAAAAATTACTATAAGAATCTTTAACCTAATTTGCCTTGTATGAACTATTTTATTTTTTGTCCCCATCTGAACCCACGGAAAGATTTCGCACCAAGAGCTTAATCGCTTTGCACAAAGATCGGAAGCAATATCAATACCTTGGTGTTTCGCTTCTAATAAGCAGTTTCAGCTTCTTTGATTTTCTAAATGCTTTGACCATATATAAGCCAGCGTTTTTGTAAGCTTGGATTTGACCTTTCTCCGCATCGGTCAAAGTTTTTCCCGAACCAATTTAACTTTTTATACCCTTCACAAAATGGTATATTAATGTTGCCAGAAAGTCACATATATTATTCTTGATCAGCATTAATAGGGGAATCGATAACTATATCATATAGCTGGCAAATAGCCGATTGTTCCAGAATGAACAATTAGGACAACGCTGGCCCCTTCGGACCTTACGCCGTTGGTGAATGGTATATAAGCTTCGGCAATCCGAAGTTAGCCTTCCTTTCTTGTTTGTAAAATCAAATAGTCGAAATTAACCGAAAAGCTCTATCAATGAGAAATATAAGTTCATATGCCGAAGAAATTAATCAAAGTAAATGCATGGTCCTATTCAAGCTGCCCAAAATTAGGTGGCCGAATGTTGCCGATTTTAGTTTAATACATTTTTGAAAATACTTATAGTTTTAGTGTTGTCTTTCCTTTGGCATAGTAACAACAATTAAATGATCTTTAAGATTAAGTCTCTAGCATGCTTGGGTTGGGAGCAGCATCAAGGAGGTGTCTTATTCAAGTTGCAGGTAGTGTACTATTAGGCAAATTAATGGTGAATTTTGGTTTATTTCGAGCCTTATGGGTGCTTGGGAGGCGTTGCTAAGGGCCCCAAGCCTTTCCATTGTATTGCAGGCGGGCTCCTTAGCGTTCATCTACGCTGTCAGCTATTATGGTTTGGCCTGTGCGCTGTTCCCCCATTGCAATGGAAACAATGTATATATATCTATGCTTTAAAATGAAAAAACACATTTTAAAATAATCAAATATTTTTATTTTATGCGCTTGCATTTTTGCATTGTTTTTGTTGTTTGTTTTTTTCTATAGCATATAGTATATGTCATACATTTACAGATCCAGCCACATACATACATTGATTAAACTTATCATTTAATTCTATAAATTTGTATTGGAAAAATGGCAAAGTAGATTTCAGTGTGTTTTTAGAGCATAGCAGAGATTGAGAATTATTATAAATATTAACACAGTTTATATATATTTTTTGTTTTTTTTTTAGTTTTTTAGTTTTTAGTTGAAATGCTAAAAAGCATTTGCAATTTTTTGACTATTGTATTTTCTTATCAATCTTGATCTAATGAGTTTTAGGGAAATTCATAGGTTAAATGTTCCAAAAGTGGTAGTAAAAGTATGTAACTAGTATAGTAGTAGTAGTATATGTATATATAAGTAGGAGGAGGAGTGTTATAGATTTGTTCTTTGAGTAAGTAAATAGGTGTACATACATAGATGGTTGGTTGGTTGGTTTGTATGCGTTTAGTTTAGTATTCGTAGTAATGTTCATGGTTTTTGTTGTTGTTTGGTTTTTCAACTAATCAAAAATACTGTTTGTGCTATTTTCATATAGTAGTTATAAGTAGATATACATAATCTTTTGTATGTATAAGTATATATGGTAATTATAAAGCTTAAATTTTAAGCAAAACTAAAACGAGAACATACCTTAAACTAGCATTAGGCGTACACTTTGATAGTGTGCTAACTGTTATCGTTATCGTTAACGTAATCGATAGTGTTGTAATCGGAGTAATCGATATCCGAGCAATATAATACACACATACAAAAATACAAATTCAAAAACACACAACATACATACATACTTGCAAGAGTAGTGTACATGTACATAGGTTAGGGGGAAATGGTGGAAATTAGGAATTGTGGGATATGGGGTTGTGGGGGGACGGGGGGGTGGAGGGTCGTGTTACCTAAAAATTCAATAACTAGCAGCTAAAATAAATAAAACTTAACTAAAAAATGGCTATAACGATGATGAGTTCTGTATGCAATATGAATATGAATGATTCGTTTAGATGGAATAGAGATGGAGCACTTATATATGTATATATACTAAGTACTCGTAACACCAGAAGACCATGGACCATGCTTGGGGAATCAAATGCTTAGCTTAATACTGGTGCCTGTCATGGGAGCGAATTAGACTAAATTTTATGACAATGAGAATGTAAAATGTTGAAATTCAAACTGTTTTGAGGTTTCCCCTAAGAGAAACGAACCTCGTTCGCTAAAATATACAGAATAGTTCATTCTCCTTGCCTCCTTATCTTATGTTACACTGTTCAGTGAAGTGGAGGCGGCGTGCGATCCGGCGCACGTGGTTGGAGAAAACTGATGGCTTGATGCTTCTTGATGAGCTCCTCATTGTCGAACAGCTGATTCTGCTGGCGTCGCAGGTGGTGCTGCTGCAGCTGGTGTTGATGTTTCCTTCGACGACCCTTAAATGGCCCACCTCGAAAACCCAATCGTCCAAAGTGATCGCCATAGTAAACATTGCCAAGAAAATCACTTAGGGTGGCATTCCGCCTCCATCCACCGGCTGGGCAATTGATGGCCGTTCGCCAATCGGGGAGCTGGACGCCCAATCTGGAGCACTCGTGCGCATAGGCGGCAAAGATGTCACAGTGGCAGCTGCCCGAGGGACACTCGCACACGTCCATGCGGCAGGAGTCGATGTAGTTGATGGGATTAAGTCTACTATCACAGTTACCGAATACTTCTGACTTGTTCAGCGGCTGGCAGTAGAAGTTGGATTTGCGCTTGTTGCACGTCGGCACAGCGGCAATGTTCTCCTTTTGACGGGAACAGGACTTGGGTCCACCCACCTTCCAAGAGTTGGCGAAGTGCCAAACCGCGTCCTCGGAATGTTGTCTGCCATCTCTTCCAGTGAGATCGTCGCGTCCGCTGCCGTTGAAGTTTCCGCACAATCCGCACAGATGATGCTTGTAGTGCGCCGGCACCGAGACCTGAACAAAGCTATGGCCATCCCACTCGATGGCCAGACCCAGTCCCGACCTGAGCATGACGCCGCCCTCTAGCAGGCGTTCAATGGTGATATTGTGGTCATGACTTGCACCCGTATAGGGCAGGATGACCCTCGTGCCGTTCACCTTGACACGCAGCTTCTGACCCAGATTGATGCGCAGGTTATGCAGCTTGAGGGTCACCGTCTTGGCCCAGCTGGAGCGTCGAGTGCCGCGCGCTTCGTTGGTTAGTCGGATTGAGAAAGTATGGGCATAGCAGTCAGCAGCCAGCAGATACTTGCAGCTGCCCTGGAAGCTGAAAAACTTGCCGTCGAATGTCTTGAAGTGCGGATCCCCGAAGACGGTGCATGTTCCAGCCGTCTCCATACACTTGGGACAGCACTCCCCAGGTGGTACTTTCAACTCCTCGTTGGACCGACACTTTGTCTCCTGGCAGCGCATCTCTGAGCAGCGTATGTTTCCATTATTGCAGCGACAGCTCCGACAGGGCCCCATATTCCAAGTCTCATTGTTCATGTAGGTCACGTCCTGGACAGAGCACTCGCTGCGGACCTCAGCAACAACACATCGTGGACAGCAGCCATCATTCTCCTGGAACTCGGGAGCACAGTCTAAGATGGGACATGTGGCCCGTTGGCAAATAGAGGTTCCATTATTGCAAGTACAGTTGGTGCAACGATCCGGCGTGAACTGAATCTTGTCATAGTACACGTTGGTGTTGAAGATGCACTTGCCTGGATATGGAAGATAGAACAAATGACAGTTGAAAGAACATCTTGACGTTATGTTGTTTGCCCTCAACTCACCTGGCGCAGGCATGAAGGCGCGTCCTTGGGTGCAACGTGGACAGCACTCATTGGGATGTAGTCTCTGCTTCTTTAGGGGGCATTGCAGAATGGGGCACGTCTTCTTGGCACAGCTCAACTTGTCCTCACTGCACTGGCAGACCAAGCAGCGGTCGTCGATTGAAGCGACAACCTCTTGGCCTTCGGCCACGATCTGGCCATTGATCTTGCAACCTGAAAATGAGCAACACCACAAATCCCATCAGACATCATCAGCATTGGATTGGTTAATGATTTAGTTTTATTTCTGCTCGTTTTTTGGGCGTCAGCCAAGAAATTTTCCACAAGACGAAGCGCGACGGGATGACCGATACGGATAGCGATCTACGGAAACGGGTTTTCAAGCGGGCGACAATTCATTTGCATAGTCAGAGGGCCAAGTAGAGTAATTTGAAATTTGAAATTTGTTGTTTTTTGTTTATGAGATTTTATGATATAGAGCCCCCATCTCAATTTCAATCCCCAATGCGACATTGTCAAGAGACTTAATAGACAATTTAAAGCCCATAAATAAGCAAATCGGAGGCAACGCCAAATATAACAAAAACAAAATTGAAAGGAAAACAATTTTGGGCGATGGACGAAGATTTGATACGCTTCGTTCGGAATTTACATTTTGCAGAGGTTAACTAAAAGTACAAATCAAAAGAGAAAGGGCCTCCATAAGTGCGAAAACGTATCGTGTAAAATGTTTACGATATGTGTACTTGTGAGGCCGCCAATGATTGCATTCACTTTCGACCAATCATGAATGCATAAACTTGCATAGTCATACAAATGATTACTTTGACAAGCGACTTTGGAGTCCTACAACATTCGTGTTCCTCGCAAACTTGTGTACTAAATGACCTCTCTGGCGTAGCTCCTAGAGGAAGTGGAGTTCCGGGGTCGTGAGTTTAATAATGATGATCGTCAGAGAGTGAGAGTGAGAAGTGACAAGAGAGCATGTGATCTTTTCAATTAAGCATGCTTTCAGTTTCTATCTCAAACATTTAACTGGACTCGGATTTCGATTTGCAGTATTAGCGACCATTCATTTTCTGATGAATGATTCCTTTAGCATTTTAATTGTAATCAGGCAGGGCTCTATTAGACACACTTATGATACTCTCGTCATATACTAATATTTATATAAACATATCATATTTATATACATATATAAATTTTTTTTTACCAAATTTAATGACAAACTTATAATACCTTTCGCAAGTGAATGAGAACTGATCCCTCTTATCAGCATGCCCCCCTCCCTAAATAAAAAGAAACAAATTTTGACTATCTGCGCCTTTGACTCTTGCTTGTCTATTGTTCGACGCTGATGAGGTATTAGCAGACTGCTGGCTGCCTGCCTGCTCTAGCTAATTTTAGTGAGTGATGCTCGTCGGGGAGGAGACTAGTTGGACTAGTAATCACTTGGACAGTTTCTGGCATTTCAGCTTCAGCTTTGTGTTGGCCGTTTGGCTACTTACCTTGACATGTGGGACAGCATTCGCCGGGACGGGGAGCCGTCAATTGATTGTCGTCGCACTGTGAATAACACTTTTGTATTGTCTCGGTGACAACACTAGCGATGCACTTGTACGACTTGCAGGGATCATCTGGATCGCTCCATTCTGCCCCACTGGCATAGGAAATGCCACGAAACATACAGCCTAAGTGAGAGAGGAAGAACATTAGACATAACAAAAGACTTATTAAAAATTTAAATATGTTTAGAAATGTTAAATTTTTAAGAGTCTCCACTTACCTTTGCACCTTTGGCAGCAAGAATTGCTGGACTTTGGTTCTAATAGGAAGCAATCATCGACAGGCGGACAGCTCTTGTCGCACTTTACAAAGCCATTCTGGAAAATAAAAAACAAAAAGTATAAATTTAAATGACAATTGCTAAGTCGTGTGTGTTCGCCTCATAAATAAGACTTATGGCTTATTGGCTATGCGGCGTATGCGCAATTTCTACAAATGCGCTTAACCATGTGAGAGATCGCTGTCAAGGCGCTTATAAGCATATGATTTGTGTGGAGCACACGTGCATGGCTACACTGAAAACCAACTCTCCGAAGCTAACAATAAAATTAAAAAAAAATTTATACTATATCATACCAATTCTGAAAATGTTGAACTAGAAAATTGCTTCAAAAGTGCTTCTCGTTTTAACCTAAGGAAAACCTAAGTCTGCCACCTTTTCTATGATCAATTTGTAATATTTCAATCGCTTCTTTTTTTCCAAGTGCATGGACTAAGCGTGCTCATGCAAGATTATTTGTAGTTGTTAATTTATTTTTGGGATTTATGCGATTTATTGGACACGGACTTTAGCTACGCTTAAAGCAGCTGCACAATTTGTTCAACGACGCGTTGCACTTTGTGACCTTCGAACAGCTTTATCTTTTCTACAAATTACGATTTGAAACTGGTGTTAAAAACAGTTTTAATATATGACCTGTGCACAATGTAAGGGCGTGGCTATAAAGCTATATGCTTAAATTAAGTAAGGCTATTCATTGAAGCCAATCTTACTGGTATAAATCCATTGATTTATGAAGGAGTCCGCACTAACCTCGAAAGAAAGTAGCGTTTATAGATTTATTTGATTCGGCCTAGCTGGCTTGATAGCAAGGCTTGTCCTACACAGCTTTCCAGTGAAGTTCATTTCAATTTTAAAGGAACACCTAAACTTTTCCAGCATTGTGAAAACTTTTTAACTACGTTTCTGCTAAGCCTGCCAGGGACATCCCACAGATAGCGAACGCATTCATCACACCCAACTGGCTTCGATTGCGATTCCATAGATTTTGGAGCAACTTTTGCAACTTTTTAATTTTGTTGCTTTTTTCACAGTTTTTGCCACATTTTATTGCCTTGTGCTTTAGTTTATTTTTTTGCGTTTGCGCTTGCTGCGGCTATTGCTGTTGCTGTTAACGACATGTTGACAGCTGCAAGCGGCGCATTAGAATTGATGTCGATCATAAGTCAAATTGTGGCAAGGCTTTGGAGGCTGGATGCTGTTACAGAGCCCAGAGTCAGAGTCAGAGCTAGTAGAGCAAACGCTTATGTAAGATTTCAAATCAGGCTGCGACTGAGACTGTAACTGTGGCTGGGGGGGCTGGGCCTTTAACCCTCGTGCACAGCTGGGCGCATGCATTTTGCATGTGACAGGTTAAAAATGCCTGGCAATAATAATAATAACATAGCAGAGCAGAGCAGAGCTGTGATCGTCTAGAGCCAGAGTCAGAGCCAGAGCCGCCGCTAATTGTAAATGTATCTATAAATCTAGATAGATGTCGACCAAAAACAGGCAAAATATTTCACTAATTTGTATGCAGTTTGCTCGGAACAATGTCGCGAATCGCAACTATATAGCAATGGCTATGTCTATGCGAGTGTGTGTATAATTTAGTGCAACAAAAAAACCAGATTGGATCTCAATTTGGCTGCCGTCGCAGTCCCAGTCTCAGTCGCAGTCGCAACGTGCAAAATTTGCAATTGTTATGAAAATGTGTATGTTTGTGCATGTGCATGTTTGTGTGTGTGTGTGTGTGTGTTTGTTGGAGGCTCTCTAGAGTCTCGAGTCTACAGATTTTTATCATCGTATTAGTTTAATGGCAGTTGTTAGTTGGAATTTTAATGGCACTTTAGTATGAGCATCGTAACTCTGAGACCCCGTAATGCAATAAAACTGACAGTTTGAAACCGCCACAAAAAATAAAGCAAAAATAATTAAATTTACAAAAACTAAAAATAAACGCAACCCAACTATCAGTGACAGCCTATGCAATAATCAGGCTTGAATGTGGAATCGAGATCAAGACCGTTTTGAAAGTTAAAATTTGAAATGCAGAGCTCAAATGCTTTCAAAAATTGACAGACTTATGCTTATCAGCTAGAAATAGTTGTTGGGTCGAAGCATTCTTATAGTCTAAAAAATACTTTGTTTTTCTTTTTACTCTTACAAAGGGTATCACAATTTTGTGATAATATTTGGAGAGCATAAAGGAAAGCATCTTTGAAAATATATAAATTTATATATAATAATTTACTATTTCAATTTTAAATCATAGACTTCTTACTGCAAGAAGCTGGTAATATGTGAAAATCGCTCAGATCGAACCACTCTGTTATATGGCTTCCATAGAAATAGCACGGCAGAGAACTGCTAAATCACCGTTTATTCATGAGTTCAGTGAACGCCAAAATTTTGCATCCATTTTCGTCGTTGGCAAAATCTTGAACCTACAAAATCATCAGTATAGAATTTTCCAGCCTCATATTGCAAGTTGAGAAAGCCAGAGGATCCTTCCGTTACTCTCAACTCAATCCAGAAGTAACTGGTTGAGGATTAGGATGGACTTGGGGGAAGCGAATGGGACAGTTTCTTCTCCTTTTCCTCTCTATCTGTGTTTTCGAGCAGCGGCTGCCTGAGAGTCTAGTGTATGTGTGTCCCCTTTGTACGCCAAATTACCATAAGCTCTGATGAGCTGATGTTGCATTTTGCCTTGAACGAAATGTTTGCTACGAAGCCGAACAATAATGAAAGGGTAAGCAGTACTCATCTAGCTTCTTTGAAATATTGAGATCCGAACGTTGAATATGTATAAAAATGCAAATAACATTGATTGAACGCAGAGGCTTAATTTTTTGGGGGATTGATCGCGAGTTAGTGCATTTGCAATCAAAAGTTCCAGTTCTCTGCGGCACAATGTTACTGGCCATCTGCTACGCTCTATGTTTCTACGTTGTCAGACAATAAGTTGCTAGAAAGTGTTGATTGTGATTGAGAGTTTTACCATAAATGTTTTACTAACAAAAGCAAGATGATGTCTTTTTCTCAAAGTGCTTACGTATAAAAACGAAACAAGTTTTATATTATATCAAAACTCTCCTACTCTTCTCATTTCGTAAGGCATATGTATCTTCAAGAGTATTTCGGCTTCGGCTAGCTGACACTAGCTTAACTTTCTTGTTTTTATTCATGCTTTGAAATTCTTTCTTTCTAATCTGGAACCGGTATTGAAAAATGTTCAGGCCAACATGAAAGTTAAAGCCAAGCTGGCTGTCGTCAGAATCTGGAAGCTGGAAGCTGTTTTCAAAGGTTGCCATTAAAGTAAAGGCGCCACGATGGCAACCAAGCGAGCTATCAACTTATACCACAGTTGTTGTTGTTGTTGTTGTTGTTATTGTTGTTGCCCAGCGGCAAAGCACGAATGCCAACAACAACATCAGCTCTCCAAACATTTCAGAGTGTTGTCTATGTGTGCCACAGTGGCAGAACCACATTTGCAAACGGCCTCCAACGACCTTGCGTTTGACAAAACATGATCAGTCTTAACACCGTCGTGGTCGTCGTTTGGCTCTGCCGCTGCCGCTGCCGCTGCCTCTCTGTCTCGCCCTCCCTTTGTATCCCGCTCTGGCTCTGCAGCTGCTGGCTAAAAAATCTGTGAAAACTAAACGTTTGCTGTGCAAACTTGGCTGGGCCCGGCTAGACTTTAGACTCTTTAGACTTGACTGGTGGTGTTCGTGCTGCTGTTGTTACTTTCGGCCTGGTCCACAGACAACGCCAACAGTATATGGTAATAGCAAAGTGCGGCTTTATGGTCATATGGATATTGTCTCTTGTGGGTTAGATGTAATTGGACGGAAACATTTGAGTAGAGCTTAAAAGATTGGTAAATTGAAGAAGTATTTGTAATTAGATATTAAAATATATTTTTCGAGGAATACGAACAATTTTCAATCTATTTTTAACAAGATTTGTCAGACTTCATGTGTCTAATAAGTAATTTGCTTAGAAATGTGGAGGAGACAAGCAAATGCTAATACTAAGGCTCGCTTCACATGTTTCTATTATCGTTTTCACAAGATTATTTAAGGCCGTACCCTTTTTTTAGTTCATGTGTCACAATAGAACTTAACACCTCTGGCAATGCCCAATTTTTTATTTAAGCAGACACAACAAACGCAGCTGACAATTCCACTGACGATATGAAAATTACGACAACTAACAACAACTATATGAAAATCATTTGGTATTAACTAGTTTGGCCAGATAAACTGTGTCAAATAGCTTTTTTCATACAGTATTGGAAATGTTAAAATAATGCTTAGTGGAAGATGTGAAAACAAATCTGAATACAAAGAATATTTGAAATGAAGAGGGTTTTCTTTGTCTCTAAAATGCGTCTTGCCCATGTAGGCCCTTGTTATTACTGTTCTTATCTTTTACTTCTTCTGAAACTTTTCTCTTTTTCTTGAATAAGTCATTTCCCTGCGAAAGTCATAAATTTTGTAATCCATTTCATAAATTGTATTCCGAATTGAAATTCCAGTTCATCCACCTCTCTAAGGTTAACTTCACGCTTGGTTTCCATTTTAATGTACCAAAAAAATCAATCCTAAACAATTCCTTTCAAGGAGACATAAAAATCGCCTCTTTGGCCCAATCATCTAACTGTCGGCTGGCGAGGCACAAAACGCTTAAATCATAAACCATTAAGGACGATGCCGCATACAGCATAATTTTCGCATAAAACCGAAAATTTGTTGACGAAACCCCAAGCAGAGGCGCACAGAGAGAACATGGTCTCATACATAGTTTGAAGGATGCAGACAGAGGGCAGACAATTTGTTTGATTGTCCTTGCCAGGATACACACATTCACATAAGCATCTCTTTCTCTCCCTCTCTCTCTTTCTTTATATATTTATATATATCTATATATTACAATATTTAAGATAATAAACGTCAGCCATAAAATTTCAACAGCCATTACAAAAGGAAGCAATGAATACACATATGACACACACACACAAACACTTGTTAACATTTAAGAACTTACATATGTACATGTCCATGCGAGGATATGGAGATGAGTCTGCATATCTAAGTATGTAAATACCATATATGTCTGTATGTACGCTCATTAAGTGTGGGGTTTTATTTGCTTAAGAACAAAGTTGATTTACAGAGTTGCGATTGCGAGTATGGAAATTGTACATACACACTTTCTTGGCACTTTCTTAAAATACTTTTGCGACTTTGAAAGCTTTAAGAGAGTTGAAAAGCGTTTAAGAGCAGCTCTTGTTGATCAATGTTGAATCGATTGAACTTTTAATGATTTGCTGCGCGCAGCCGCACAAACGTGGTCGTGTGTATGTGTATATGTGAAAGGGAGAGGGTGGCGTGGTGTGGCGTGGCGAGCTTTGCTTGCCTTGGAGTGAGTGAGAGAGAGTAAGCTAGCTAGTGTCATGGTGCTGATGCTGCTCGTTTTTAATTTCTGTTTTTTTTTCTTTTTGGTTACGCCCACTTGACGACGACAACAAAGGCCACGATCAACGTATAGCTAAAGGCGATTCCAAACGAGGGACTCCAACCGATCGATCGATCGATCGATCGGTAGATCGTCAAACGGTGTCGTCGTCATCTTGTTGTCGTCGCGAAAGCTTGGCGGTTAAATTGGAGCAGTGGCGTTTAGCAGCGCTTAGCACAAATTAGCTATAGGCCCCCTATCGATTGCCGGAGTGAACGCCATCGCAATCTGGCAACTCTTCACTCCGAGTCTGAGTTGCTGTTGCCGCCAAGATGAGCACGCGCTGCCTTAATGACGTTTGCCGGCTCAGCTACAGCTTTGGTTGATTGTCTTGCTCGTCGGTTAGGCGGCGGGCGGCAAAAAGCACGGCGCCAAGTGTTTGTCAAACGAACGCTATACTCTGTGGTTAACGATTGTACAAGTAGCGGCACCGACGGCAGCGGCGGCGGTGGCTATTGAAAACCCGTTTGACGACCTTGGATCATAAAAAATCTGAGCAAAGAAAAAGCCAAACAAATGCAAACTAAGCCAAACATTGCCTATTCCACTTCCACTTCCCCTAGCATCCCCCTACGCCCTCGCACTTCTATTGATACTCTCATAACGGTAAAGACTGATGCACGACATAACATATTCTCACGCCATGCAAGAAAATTGCGCATACGCCGAGTTGGTATGCATATGGCTCGTCAGCAGATTAGTTGCATAAAATGTATATATTTAGAGCGATCTTAACTATGAAACTGGAATGGGAAATTTATGAATTTCATTTTCTGATTAGTTCTGTTAGCATGAGACTAACAATACTAGAGGTTTTCTTGACCTTAAGATTCTATGATCGTGAGAAAATAACCGGCATGATCACCAGATCAAATGTGTCCGCCATACTGCTTGTTTATATTTTGGCTAGGGATGAAAGCTGCGGATAAGAAAAGTTATCAGTCCCTTCACCCGATACTAACAGGTCTTTTGTGATCAGTGATTATTAATCAATGATTAAGAGTGTCTGCTGAGTAAGCCCAACATTCTTTGTATACAAGTAAGAATCCTTTTTTAAAAGAATATATATAAAGACCAAAAACTCTTAGCAAATATAAAGGATTCAGTAGTTTTGGCTAAATATTCGAGGACATTTGTAGATCATGTACTGTACATCCTATCCTTGTGACAAGAATGTATCTTTGTGTGGGCTGTCTTGGCATTCCTGATGCCAAAAACAAAAAGACCATGTTAATGCAGAGACACGCAGACAGCAAACTATTGGAGTAAGATCCGGGTCTGGGTGGAATAATGATGCTGAAGAGGAGTGTTTTAGTTGTCTAACGTAAATATTTGAAATATTCCTTTAGCTGTATTTGCTAAAGGGTGCAGAGGGCTAAGTATTTCATTTCTAAATTTCTTGTGGCATAATGAAATATTCGTGAGCATGTGAGTGTGTGTGTGTGTGTGTGTGACACATGACAACATCCTTATGCATATCCTGCCTGACTGCCGCTACTGGTGCTTTTTGCCTTTTGCCTGAACGGACATTGGCGTCGCTCATGCAGCGCCAGACAGCGACAACGTCGACACAAGGCAAGATTTATATATCTTAGCAGCATATTTTATTTTATTTCATACAATGTTAAGCGGATTTTTATTCGGGTCAAAGGCTGACCAGAGTTTTTCTTGGCAACAGACCTGCAGCCTGATGTGTGGTCTCCTTGGAGCCGGAAATGGTATACATGAATGCATGCCTGCATGTACATATAGTCAAAAAACTTGTAAGGGGTGTTGCCGCTTTGCCCAGCTATAAAAATTGTAAGCTACAATTATTTGAAAAAATGATGCAATTTCGCCTAATATTTCGGCCTTTAATATTCAGAGACACGTAACAAGTTTTCTTTAGTGGCGCCCATTCTATTCCACATAACTTTCATATCCTTAGCAACTTTGGCTATGGGTGGGGCCCACTTGTAGATGAAGTTTGCTAAAAGCGGCTTCTTAGTGCGTACCTATCCTTCAAATCTAACTTGTGTACCAATTTCAGCTTTCTAGCTCTTATGGCTTAGACTGTGCTATTCCTCAATTAAAGTTGTTCTGCAAGAAAATGCAAGAACCCCCTTGCGCGGATTCAAACTTAAGTACTATCATATAATTCAGCCCAAAGATAACCATAAAAGACCGAAACCTATATGACACCTTGACACACAGATTTTGACAATGTCTGCTCTAAGAATTCTCAAGCAGTTAACTCTTAATTGATATAGTGGCAGCTGTGCAAAACAATTGCTTATACTGATCGCTGAAGGGGATGCGGCTCTACGTTCGCTACGCTCAGATGAGTACTGATAGTAGCATTGTATTATTGTAGTTAAAAGAACTCACCAGACATGTACACTTGAAGCACTTGGAGTTCTTCAGTAGGGCTTGTATTTGAACCTCTTCACCTTCATTTGAGCAAGACTGTATATCACCTGCAAACAGGGAATGGGAATAATATTAGAATAACGATTATATTGTTATGATTTTCAAAGTTGAACAAACTTGTTTGCCAGATCTACGATTTGGTCATAAATTGTTCTTGGAAATCTTTTATCAAACTCATTTCATTTCCTGTTATTTGAGACTCGATGGTAATATTACAAAATGTACAACAAATATATCATTTCTAAACATTCAACAGCCGGAAATTGCCCTCTGAGTGAGATGTTATCCAGCACGTGACCCAAACCGAACTGGTAGAGCATATATACACTGTATAATCACAGGTATACGGGCACAGGTCAGTGAGATTAGGCCACTTTATCAGATTATATATAAGTATATGTATATGTGTTTAGTGTGTTTATAAAGAAAGAACAAGATCATCAAGCTGTTTTGCCTCTTGATTGTAGCCGCCTGCATTTTATTGTTTGGTTTACCTTCTTTTTGGGCTCAAAAGTAGCCGAGGCCAAGCGCCAGGCACACACAGCATGTTAAACATGTTCCAGAACAACAAAGCAAAGCAAAGCAAAGCAAAACGAAACAAAATGAAACAAGGCAAACGGAAACGACCCCAGGCAGAGGCAGAGGCAGAGGTAGAGGCAGACTTGCAGTGAGCATTCCCCGAGTCTTGGGACCTTTGTAGGACCACCTGCCATGTGCTGATAAACACACACAACACACAAAACGAATGACTTTCGTGCCTCTTGATAAATGGAGACGAAGACGCCGGCGCTACACATAAACACACAAACACACACAAGCAAACACGGATAGCGGGAGTTACAGATACAGTTGCACTTGCAGATACAGATACAGATACATCTACAAATGCAACTGCAGCCTCAGCCTGGCTGACAATGCCTGACGGTCTTGGAGCAATTCATTGCTCTACCTTCTGGTCTTTATCTCGACTGTGGGCGGCTTTTAGGGGCTTGGGCTCGGGTTCAGGCTTAGCTTCAAACTCCGATTCAGGCACGATAATATCATCTGCTTTGTATCTGGCTCCACTTGGACCACTTCAGTCTCAGCTTCGTTCTTGCCCAATATATGTAATTTGGTCGCTTGTTTGTTATTTTCTTGGCTCTTTGATGATGGGCCAATTCTTTAGCTGATTGTTGTTGCAGTTGTTATTGTTTGCCAGCTTGCTTGGCTTCTTTCCTGTTATGCGAAAGTATCCTGCTGGGCTTTGTGTTGTTGCTTAGCTTCTCTGGACCACCTTCATTCATAAACAAATGCTAAGAGGAGCTAATGAAGTGAAAATTTCCTGCTTTGGTCCGCCCTCCCGGATGCCGATTCTCTCTGCTTGCTGGTGACTTTCTACATAGCCATTCCTTTCTCTTTTTAGGGGAGAAGGCGACAGTTAATGAACTTAGTTCAAGTAACCCGATATCAAAATTGCAATATATATAATTTATGCGATTTTTTTATTTCATTTAACACACTCGAAAGCTTAATAAAAATCCACTCAATGTGTTTATAGAAGAACAGCAAAATAGAAACAAGAAAAGGAAAAAATACAAAATAAAATCACACACCAAAATCAGAAAGCGATCGTTCACATATATTCGTATGCTCAGCCAGTAGCCATACAGACATCTAGCGACGTTGCCGGTGACCGTGGCGTCGGCTGATTAATCACAATCACAGATTAAGCGCCAGCTATAGAGAGACGGGACTGGGAAATTGAAGATGAAGCCGGACCCAGACTCAGACCCAGACCCACCGGAGGAGGAGGAGAAGCTGGAGGTAAATGAGCGGCACGTGTGCTACGGAATACGAAGCACGGCGTGCGCCTAACAAACACACATATTCTAGTATATACTATGTATGTATATAATTGTCTGCCTATATATATACCCGATTTGAAAACTGATGTACTTTTGTAAATAACAGGAACACGGCTTCTAAAGGTTAACGAGCCGTGTCTATATACACAAAACTGAATCCGGACTAACATATAGAAAGTCACTCACAAAGTCATAGGTGTCAGGTGTTAAACTGTGACTCAGCAGACTTCAATTGCCAGTTGAATGGAAACGATCTTCAAGCTTGAATGCAAAAAACAGCACAATTGCGCTCAATTTGAGCCAAAGCTTTGATAAGCCAGACTGAGTCATAGCTTAAAGTCGTTGATTTCTTTTAGATTTTAATTCGTTCAACAAATCTTCAATAAAGATCATTGTGCGATCGTATGCATTTCTTCAGAAACAGAAAATAGTCCCAAGGGTCTAAATATGAAGAATATGATGGATGAGGAAGCAGTTTGTAGCCGAACTTATGCTTTTTTTCTATGCATTGTCTTGATGGAACACTACCTGCTTCTGCGCCAAATATGCTATTTAGTCCTGCTTTAATGTACGTTCTCATGTCTGGATTGCTCCTTGCTCTCTGGTGTGGAGTGATAGATACATGCTTCGTCTATGGTAAGGAAACTCGTGAAAACTCGTTCGGACCGCGACTGAATATCGCCGAAAACTCCTTTGAAGTGCGGTGATAGCTTTTAATTGTCCAAATGTTCAAGTAAAAGTGATGCTTAACCTTGAATCCTCTTTTGAAATAACATCATATAAAACAGTCTTGGGTCCTTAGTCTTATATTATCTGTACTTAAAGCGTATTCCAAAATGTTCTATATACATTTTGGTCTTAAAAGCAATTCCTTACAATTAGTTGACATTTGATAAATAATATCAAAATAAACTCACCAGTTAATGTTTCTCCAACTCCTGCGGCTACATATGGCATTTGGATCATGGTGGCTATGGCTATCAGGGCCACAATTGTGGCTAGGAAATGGATTCGCCGGCTGCGTCTGTGTCTAAGATCATAATGTTGTGTGCCTTGTCGCCTGGGTTTTGACTTTGTTGCTAACGTTGTTGTCGCTGGTTGATGTTGGTGGTGTTGCTTCTGCTTCTGCTTCTGCTGTTGGCCACTTAAAGACGACGAGAGGGACGAGGCACCACATTTCCATTTGCTTTTGCTGCTTGATTTGCAACACATTTTCACAATTCGTTGACGCAGTTATCAGTTTAGAGTTTCTCAGAAATACAAAGAGGCAACAGTTGGCTTCGCAATAGTTGTTGCTGTTGTTGATCTTGAAATATGGCTGCAAAATATATTGAGAGAGTGTTAAAAAAAGATCAAGCCGGTTAGTTAAAAATAAAACACACGTACGCCAAAATAGAAATTGTTTAGAAATTGTGCAGGTGTTTTATGTATGTTGTTGTTGGCACGTTTTTGGGGAAAAGTTTTTGCGCTGGAAAATTCAGTGTGCAACCTGTAAACTGGACCGTAAACGCGGACGCAAACGGCATAGATCTGATACAGATGCTTGTCTGACCCAGACCCAGACATTTTCATTTTCCAATGCCAATACAATTCAATTGCCAAAATACGAGACTCGGTCTCGCTCTGGCACATGTGTCTTGTGTGCTGCAGTAACTCAGTTGTAGGTGGTGTTTCGGGTATATGGGTATGTTTTTATGACAAGAGCAGGGATAGGGGCGTGCAGCCAGAGTCTAGATTTTGGCTATTTCAGCAAATTCTGCGAATCATCTCTCACATACACAGGCACAGACACAGGCTGCTGCTGGTGATTTCGCTGTTAAAAATTGATTTCGAGTCTTTCACAATCGGGACTCATCTGAAAGGTCGCTGCTTGTGTCTATGTCTATTTGCTTTTATGATCATGGCCCTCTTAGGTGTTAGCCAACTTGGACATTATTAGTTGCGATTTATGTTGTGTATCTATGAGAGCGTTAGTGTGCGTGTCTGTGCTCAGGTAACTGACAGATTTGAACACTATGTGTGGTGTTCTTTGTTGTGCGGCGGGCCATAAAAATGCTAATGATTTTTGACTGGCGCCAGGCAATATTGTAATGCTTGTTTGAGTTATAATTAATTTCGTTAGATTCGTAGCTGCTGATGCTGTTGTGGTCGTTGTTGTTGTTCTTGTTGCGCATAATATTTTATCCTCGTACTCTAGTAGAGTAAACGAGTATATTGTATTCGTGCAAATGTATGTAACAGGCAGAAGGAAGAGTCTAAGACCCCATTAAGTATATATATTCTTGATGAGCAGAGTTGATCTAGCCATGTCCGTCTGTCCGTCCATCTGTCCGTCCTTCCGTATGAACCTCTAGATCTCGGAGACTGTAAGAGCTAGAGAGAGCCAATTTGGTATGTAGACTCCCCCTGTGGGGCGTCAGATCAAGTTTGTGTTTAAACCGCAAACTGCAAAACTTTATATTTTCCACAAATATTAACGCGTTTAGTTGAAACTCGGTCTGTATAATCTACCGATTTGCCGAGTTCTGTTAAGATTGAGGAATGATTGTAGACAAAATCGTAAAAAAACATTTTGTATGAGAACACCCCAGTTTCCCCTACTTTTTAGTGTGTCGAATATTGAATCAATGCAGAGTACGAGTATCTTATAGTCGGAATATCGATTATAGCGTTATTACTTGTTTATTATTTGTGTTGTGCGCGACTCGACAAAGCAAGCAAATCAAATTTTGCCAACAATATTTTGTTTTGTTTTTACTTTTTTTTATAGATTTTTTGGTTTTATTGATTTTCAGCTTCAAAGTGGCGCCAACATTTTACCGGCACACACAAATGCGGATGCAAAACCGTAAGAAAGAAATCTCTTTCTTCACACACTATGAATCAGTATCAGTTACGTGTTAATGCTTTAGCGATCGATCTTACTAGAGTTAAGTTAAGTTCTTGACACACCCTAAGGCGCCTTGCATTGACATGCACCGAGGTGGAACTGGAACTGGGACTCGGAATGGGAGATTGGCATGCCAAAAGCGGTGCTTGACCCAACAATGTTATAACCGACAGCCAATTAAGAAAAATTGTCACACATAGACTGATAACACCGGGTATAGAATCTATATATATATATATATAAATATATATGTATATATACTTTATATATTTGTTGTATGTATGTACATGAATACGAAGATGTACTCGTACATATACATTTATATATGAATATGCCAATTTCTGCAATTGATAAGCGCCATAATAATAACAAATAGGCAAAAGCCACAGCAATGCGACGATCAACATCGCCACATGAAAAACTGTGAAGGCGAAGATAGAAACAGGGAGCGCGGGATCGGGATGAATCGGAACTGTTGTTGGCGTTGCATTGCACTGATTAGCCGCAATTTGTCACTGTAAAGTAGTTGACAAATATGATGTAAAACGCTGATATATGAATATTTATAATTTAATATTACAAATTTCTTACAAAAGCAATATTTTATACATGTTTCCGTAATGCAAAGAAAGGAAAGTGTCGGATGAGTATTGCTGTTATTGTAGACTTTTCTATAAGGAAACAAGAAAAGCTTCTTTGTCGAATAGATGCCATAGGTGTGTGGCAATTAAGTTCCGGGAAATTGACTATAGCTCGACAAGCGGCAAGACTGCATCGTTTGTGAATAGTCTTCTGAACAGTGCACAAAGAAGAAAATCATTCAAAAAGTTCGGAATTGAGACAAAACCAAGATTTCCGTTCACAATAGTAAGGTAATTCCGATTTCGATCTCGTTTCTCGAATGTTGTGTGTTCGTTATGAAATCGTCAACAATGATTTGAGCTTATTTCAATAAGATTTGGCATCATTTTAAGAACACTTTAGAACCTTAGTGGTCTGAAAAAAGAAGTTTCCGGGCTCATTTTAAGAACGTTTTGGTTTGGTTTTAAGAATCGATTGGTCTGGTTCTAAGAACCGTTTGGTCTCACGTTCATAAGCGTTGGGTCGCATTTAGGAAACCGTTTGGTATAATTTTCAGAACCGTTGGGTCTCATTTTGAGAACACCATTACCCCTTCCACCCCTCTAGAGTGGAAAATATATTGATAAATTTATTAACCACCTGAACTGTTTTTGTAATTGTAAATCTTCAATAGTTTGCTAATATAAATATATAAATATACTTTCCAAGATGAAGTTGAACCTTAATTGAACTTATCATGGCGACTCTCTAGGACTCAAGTTAGCTGTAACCGCCATGTTGAATGTGGATTACCAGGGATTACCAAGGGTGCTTGCAATTAGGAGAGCAACGTTGGAATTATGCGGGTGAGACTATTGTGAAGGCCGATAATAAACTTATGCTTTACTTATGTTTTATAGATATAAATTCCCGAAACTCAATTGCCACGCCTCGTGTATAGAAAGCCTAAGGACAGGTGAAGCCTATATACTCAGTGGAATTGCTTGCGATGATTCGTACTAAAGAGAGACTGTATAAGTCCCATTAAAATCAACATATATATATCTTTCTTTCTATGGGAACATGAACATTTCGTAATATTTGCGCAGAGATTTCAAGCCTCAGTCAAAGTCAAATTCATACATATATCAAGTACTGGTGCTTGCTTGTCAAAAAGGTAATCAAAACTACGCACTATTTGGTGCTCTAACACTCACTCATTCATAGTAAGTTCAATGGGCACACTTAGGAAATGTTCAATATCAATACACAAACAAACTTATATACATACATATACATACATACATACGTATAGACGAATTTCAATAGCATGTGGAGGGCTCTGACATTGAAGTGCGTCTACCCGCGCCCTATCCCCCGAAGGCCCTCCTGAAACCTTAAGCATGATAGAGTTTTTGTCGTTAAGTTCTTTGGAGCCTCTCGAGAAGCTTTCTATGCATGCTTAGGCTTATGTTTATGCTTATCGTTTGTTCTTTATTTTTCTTATTTTTTTTTTGCCCACGGTCGTGATCGTGGTCTTTGTTAACTTTGGATGTTGGAGGGTGATGATGATCATGCCATATGTGTGCGCAATTTCCGAATTGCCAATAGACATAAAAATCTGTGAGAGGTTGATGTACGTTTGAGTGTTTGGAACGAGATCAAGAAATTGTCATTAAGTAAACGTGATGGGGTGGCGAGGGGGCGGAGAACTGATCTAAAAATAGTTTATAGCCAGCTCAGGTTAGTGAAAATGAGTATCGCTTTTAATTTAAGACAAGTTGCTATAAACGCTTAGTTATAATTGGCCGCCCAGCGGCATTGCATGAGAAACGATGAAGGCGAAGGCGACGATGGCGACAGAGTCGTGCCAATTAAAACCGCTGGCGGCAACGGCCCTCGGTCGGTCAGTACATTGATTATAGGTTTCGCATGGCTAGCGACTGGCGACTGCAACTGAGACTAATTCTAATGCCGCCTCCAACTTTGAGACATGGCGTCAATGCGCTGGCCAATTACAAAGTACAACAATGGGAAGGAAGGGTAAGCGGTTAAGGTTTAGGCTTAGGTTTAGGTTGCGACACTTGCTTCGGGTGGCTGCAGTTGCAGTTGCAGATGCAAGGAGTAGGTTGTGGAACAAATTGATTGCCGTGGCCGTTGCCTTTGCCTTGAAAGGGTTACGCATGGCACGCCGACGTCTAGACCAAGTCTAATGATGATGCGCGGTAGGTAGCAAAGGCAACAGAAGCAGACATAGCCAAACAGCTACAGTAACATGGAAACACATCAAGAGAGAAACAGCAGGCTAAAAGGAAGCTGCACAGTTTCGCTGTTATCACAGTTGCCAATCGCAACACAACGCAAATTCCACTTAAAAATCTTGGCCATTAGGCAGCAGCAGGCGGCTGCTTTTGCTGGCCAACTCCGACTAAAACTCCAACTGAGCCTGCCTTCCAGTCAGCCATCTAGCCAATTACTCCATGTTGAAGTTGTCGCTTTTACTGCTGCCTTAATTCAATTAACAGCGGAATGTTTTCAGTTGGTTCTCTTACAAAAAGGCATAACCATTAAGCCCAAGATCAGTCGTCGTAATCCGGCAAATAAATGGCGCCAGCCATGTAGCCACAAACATTTGCAAATCATGCAAATTCCAGCAACAACAATCCCAAGCCAAAGCAACAAGTACTACAAGACACACAATTCGACTCCAAAGCCATATCAGTATTTCACCCAATGTATTTTACCTGCGACTGAGAACGGAGACTGGGGACCTGGAACGACTTGTCGATCGCAAGCTGGCAACTAATTTCAATGTATTTGCATATTGAAGTCAGTTTTTGCCACAACAATGAGGCAGCTAAAACGCACATTTGTCAAAGTGCTGGTGGCTCTGTTGAAGCTGAACCTGATGGTGTAGCTTCCAGGGCATGGCCAGAATTAAATTCCCAAGTTTCGAAATTATATTTAGTTGAGCGACCATTTTCAAGATACGTGTCTCAACTTGAACCACATTTTAAATATTTCAAAAATTTGTTTGTAACAACTATTTGGAACCCCGACTTCGAAGGCCTTTGCGTTTGGGCGCTACCGCATATGGAGTGAGTGCGTTAAGCGACTGATCTTTATTGTTCTGAGCTGCTGCTGACTAAACTCAGCTTTATGCGTATGCAAGACAAATTGATCAGCATGACAAGCCGAGTCTACATGTAGCCATATCCGTCTGTTTATCCATCTGTTTCTATGCGAACTATTCTCTCAGTTTTCCTTTTGGTGTAAAATCATAGAATATTTGAATGTAATTAGAAAGAAAATTGCTTCGCTGCCTATTGTTACAGCTGAAGGAAATACGTTTCAGACTATTCTTTCGGTTTTATAGTTCTGCATGGGTATATAAGATTCGGGTACGTGAAGTTAGCATTCCTCTCTTGTTTTCTAAATGAATTTCTAAATATTATAAAATGTTATTCTGAGGGTACAGAATGGACGCATTTATCCGATGGTTTTGCTTAAATCGCTGTAGTATGACGATGCACTCACTGACTACTGATGCGCGTTGACTTGATTAGCACATTCTGCTGATTTACTAATCATTCTAAACAATTTTTATGGCTAATATAATTTATGTGATAATCAAAATGTTGTAAAAGTTTAAGAATCAATTTGCTGAATTAGCATAGGATTTGAATACCGAAGCAAGAAATCTCCAGCTGATTTGATATCTTAATTAAATTTTGCTATACAAGCCGTTCCCCTTATCCACGGTGCCTGAAAGAAGTAGGTAATTATTATTGATACAATTTACGAGTACTGTGACAAGTAATCGACAAATACATCCACAATATAGCCGGGCCCAGATCCAGGCCGAGACTCAGATGAAGACAGAAACCAAAACAAAAGAGCTGCGCGATGACGTTTGACGATTGCCCAAGACAATGGGGCCAACGAATGTTAACGCAATTTATGCCGCAGGCCCAATAAATGTCAACAGCTGGGGCCGTGGCTGTGAAAGAAAAGGGTCGCCGGGGCCCAGCCTCACTTCCAGCCAGTTTCAGTTGGAGTCTGAACATCACACGAGGCTGCATTTTGAAATTGAAATCGAATGCAACGACTGACATAATAATAAAGCCACAAAACTAACAAAGCTATTAGCCATCATCAGCGACATCGTTGTCGACGTTGTTGTCGTCGTCGTTGTTTTTGCCTTCGATGTTTTGGCCCAGTCCAGGACCACACGAGATCTGGACCTGCTCCCTGACACAATGCCATTGTGTACAAATATGGCAATTTGGGCCACACGCTCGATCAATAACAGGGGCTGTTCGAGGGGCTTAAAATCGCATTTTGCAGGCAATTTAACTGTGAATGTGCAAAAATAAAAGACCACAATAAAATTCACGTTTCATGGTCACAACTGAGCTCAAACTGAAAGAACACTTGACTTATTATTATTATTATGCAATTATTGAGTTAATAGCTGAAAACTATATATGTATTTAGATCAATGATCGGCAAGGCAACCACTTTTGTATATTGGAATTAAGATTTATAACATAGTTGTTTAGCAGACTTAAGGTCGGGATGATTGCAAACCTTCCCCAGTATGGAGTTAGGCTGCAAACAGAGTGCATGCAAAGACGAAGCTGAAGACGAAAAACTATACAGAAGAAAACATATAGACTCGTTCGAATATAAAGTGTATATAGTACATAATGCAGGCGAAGATGTAGCCGAAACGCAAGCTGAACTTCCTTAGTGCGTTACTGTTTTTAAAGCAGAATCGCTTGCTTTTTAACTCCACTAATATGATATGATATGAACTCGTATTTCACTATGCACGCTCATCAGCTTGATCGCAAAGCATGAAATTTTTCTTCATCTTCGTCTTCAGCTTCATCACTGCATGCACTAGGATTGCACTATGAAAAAGTTTACTCATCAGGGAGCTTAATTACAGATGGATAGCTATTTTGTTGGCCTAAATATGAGCAGTCTATTGGATATGGTAAATATATTCGATATTTATCCAAAATGTCAGCCCTGAAAATGTCATAATAAGCTAAGCCTCATCTAAATTTCTATTCAAATGTATAATGTGCCACCAATTGCCAAAACAAATGATCAAAATCATTGATCCAGTTTGATTTTGCTACTATTTTGGCAACAGAATATGAATAATCAACTCACATATTCATATTTGTGCATTGAGTAAGTAATCTTGGCGACTTTTCAAATTAGCCACAAATGGTTATCATCTCGATCTCTGATGATCTGGTGATCTTTTGCAAAAATCCATATTTAGGCAGGACGACAACGAAAACAGCTTGCTCACACAGACTTAACAATCTCAACTAACCATTTTGCATTTAAAACCATTTATTAATTTATTTGTTTTGTAAATACCAAAATGCCTACACACAATTAATAAATTTTATATTTTTATGACTGTGCTACTCGTTTCGGGCTAATTTATAAATTTATTTATAAACGCAAGCATGTAAGAGTCATATTGAAATTTGAGTTTTATTAGTAATTTTAGCTCGAAATCTATAAATAGAGCAGAACAATTAATTGACAGACATGCAGACACGGACACAGACGCATTTGGGTCTATCTGCACATGGATTATTATTTTCTTTTTACATTTTTAAACAATTTTGAATTGGGCAATTATTAAGGCGAAAGTTAATTAAATAACATACACAAATATTTTGTATGAAACCGGATTTATTGGTGGCAGATGAACAACAATTATAAAAACAATACATAACAATAACAGACGCTCTTGGCTGTAAACATTTTTTAGGAACAGCCAGAAAGAAAAAGGTACGAGGGTATGCCAATGAGTTTTGGGAAATGAAACAACTTTTTGTAAGCCATCCTAAAATTAAACCCTGAAGATGCGTGATTCTGCTGAGGTTGCAATCAATTCCGGTTGAAGATAGATAAGATGGACATAGTGGCGGTCAAATGTGACAGGTTCATCGCCTGGAGCTTGACTAGCAGAGTCAGAGTTTAGCTTAACGATGAGACAGAGGCTCGTGGCGAATCTATGGGACTACTTGCATTAGTATCCCACAGGGATGCACCAGCTGAAGAAATATCACATTATTGGGTCTGCTGATACAATTTGAGATGCGTAGCTATGTTATGCGTTTGTTGGTGCTTCAAAGGAAGACGTTCGATGAAGTGGTCATACAATGCATTGACCTTAAAAGCGTCACTAATGTCCGTTGCCGAAGGCAAAAAGGAAACAGAAAAAGTAAGTGGAGGCCTTCAAACTCATCAGGATTTCACTGATTTTGACCAAATAAAGCTTGGAAGCATCAAAAAATGCGACTAAGAAAAATCATCTGCTGAATTTTGTACGAATACATTAACATACCCTCGTAGCGACCAACAATAACAACAACATTTTAAACAATTTAAATGTATACGGGAATTCCAACGTGTGACGCGTTAAACCCGAATATTTTGTTATTTTTGTTTCTGCTTCTGGCACATTTGTTTAATGACAATGCACAAAAAATGAAGGCAAATAGTTCTTTAAAATATGCACAAAAATGCGAAACACACAACAGACACACAGATACAAATTTCCATAGAAAACTTTGTCCAGAAACAATTTACTACCGATATTGATTTGGCATTTCGCTGAAGATCAGCGCCACAAAATACACAAAACCACAATCACAAAAATAAGAAAAAAAAAAAACAAAATAAATAAAAGAAAACAAAAAAAAGAAACAAGTTTTCATTTAACTGTTTTGGGCGAACTGGGCAACCGGGAGGGGCACATCAGGCATCAGGCATTCGGCAATCGGGCATCGTCCAAATGACGTCGACATTTATATTATTCAACAATCAAAATGGTTTTCACAGTCAAATTTATTGATTAACACGCAAATGCGAATTGTTTGCATATTTTCAAAGACAAAACGATGTATGTAGGAATGTGTATTTGTTTATCTATATGGAGTAGCCAAAGGGGAGGGGCACGGCACGAGGCATATGTCCCCTTTTTTGGGATTTGAGTATGTGCTTCTGCACGATATTTGATATGGCCATAAAACGTTATGCAAAGTATGAATTCGAGTATATTCGAAAAGCAATTCCTTAGCCATGATTCAGTTCAGACAACACTTCCGTTTGCTGTCTCTGAGCCAGTTTTGGGTTGAAAGTGCACGTCCAAGGGAGAATCATCTCCACCCATGGTCACAGTCACAGTCGCAGTCATAGTCCCATGCGCTCATCCCAGCCCAGTCCAAGCCATTGGCCATTCCCATTCAGAGTTTGCTGTTGTTGGTTCGTTGCCAAAGTCTTTCGTTTGTACGGGCTTGCCGTTGCCGTTGCCATTGCCGTACAGTCGTCATCGTGGTCGTGGTCTCGTGTTTAGTGTGTTAGTTGTAAATGTAGACTCCCAGAGACAGTAAGATCGGTATCGCTTAATGTGTCTGTTAATTCACGTTGATGTGCTCATATATCTTGCTCTACGATTTCATGTTCGACTTCGACATGCGACCAGAGACGAGGCAAGTGAGTGCGGATACCCATAGCCATAGTCAGCGTCAGGCAGCCCCAATCCAGGGACCAGGCCGAGGCGGCACTAGAGACAAGTGTGACAACTTTGGGTCTGTTGTGTCTTTGTGTAAACGTGTTCGAATTGCCGTTGGTAGTTGCAATAGTTGTTGTTGCTTTTTCTTGGCAAGTGCAACTGCACTTGGTCGGTCGGTCGGTCAGCTTGTATTTGTGTGTTTGTTCACGGTGACGTTGAACCTGCCACAAAAGTTGATTCGCCTATTTCTATTTTTTCTTTTTCGTCGTCGTTATGTTTATATATATTTTTGTAGTCATAGATGTGTTAATTAAATTACGGCCAACAATGACAACAATTTGAGTCAAAGTTGTTTATTTGATGTTAATGTATTTTTGCTCCAAATTCAATAGTAAAACAAGTAAGAACATTATAGTAGAGCTTGCTCGACAGTTGAATACCTTGTACTAACTATGTTGCTTTATAGAATATGGTATAACACCAATTACGATCAAATTATTTGACACCGAATCGGATTAAATTTCTATAAGAAGCAAATGAGTTTTCAGTACTAAATGCTTCCTTCTATGGCAACTGTGTGATGTACTTAGATGCAAATCAACTTTGATCATCAGATGCAACGATGGCATGTTTTAGGATTGGACAACTATATCATATAGCTATCATAGTCAACATAGAGCTTGCCTGCGCTAGCGCTGTGTGAAATAGAGAGAAAGAGATAGAAGAGACGAGCCTTCTTTTCGGATGTCCCTTAATCATAGAGCTAATTTTGCAAGGCGCTTTTATGGAATATGTATGTACTATGTATATGTGTATGTATGTATATTTGAATTTATGTATGTTTGTTTGCATGAATGTATGTACTATATAATATACATAAGTGCAAAGCATTTGAAGGAAGTTAAGAAGAAGAAGCCTTCGCCTTCACTTCCTATTGCTGCTCACGAGTTTGTCAAGAAGTTATAATGCTTTCAGAACCCTTTATGAACTCTGAAGAAATCTGGTAAAGACTGGGCTACTTAGTTTTCCTTACATTTTATAGTACGTTTTCTCCCTTGTTTTATACTAATTTGGAGCCCTATCTCTTATAGTTTTCTAGGTAGAGATCTTCATTCTACCGGGCACACGTGCACTACCCTTATCATCCTAATCAACAATACATACATATATTCTTATGAAGCTTACCTTTGAATGTGACATGCCTCGTTAGAGTTTGTACCCAAGGTACCTGGTACAAAAATACATTATCTAATAGCACATCCAATCAATGCAACAACTCGTTTGCTTGAGTACTTAACAACTTTGCAAAAATAATAAATATATTTGAAACATTCAATTAAAATCAGTAATTATTCCTTTCGACAATCACATTCAACAATAAAAATCCGACTGGAAATGTTTTCAGCATCCAACGAAAGTAAAAACAAAATCTGTCCACCACAAAAATGTATCTTTGAGATGTTTTCTCCATACGATTTTACCCACTATAACTGTTAAATATAGCTTACACACATATACATACATCTCGTATGACTAATTCATGAGGAAACCCAAATGACACTTTTTTGGAAAATTAGATAATTGACTTTGTTATGCTTTTCGTTTTTCTGCGACATTAGGGCATTCCATATACATACATATATAAATAAAAATGTTTCATATTTTTCTCGTTATTATTTACATAAACAGACAAAACAGCTACATAGACAAGAGTTCACACACATGCATAATTTAGTATGTTTATGACTATGGATGGATCCGAGTCCGAGCAACTAAGCAACTGGGCAATAACTGGCAGCCGCGTTGATTTGGAATTAACATATGATTATCACAAATTTTGCTTCCATTTTTATGGCAAATTTGTTTTTCTTTTCATTTGAATAGTGCGCGAGGGTAGACTCATAAGTAATCCCTCTATAGAGGCAATTCTGGCTGGAGTGCAGGAGAACTCTGATTTAAGATGTGCATAATTATATGAGTATGTATGTAAAACTGCAAGTTTATATGGACGTGGCGGCAGTGGAGGAAGGGTTTGCCAGCCATAGCACTAGGGGCCGAATGCAATCGGTCGTATACGATTTGTTGCTAATGAGAATGTTAAAAGAACGATAGCAAGCACTCAGTGTAGTTCTTGAATAATTTAGGTTAATAGTTAAATATTTTACTATGTATACAAATTTGCAAGCCAAGCGGAAATTTTTGTTTGTCATCGTCAAATTGCAAATAATAAAATGATCAAAGGAAATAAAAATTAAATACAAATTTTGACTAGCTGTTTTATATCAATCCACCAAGCATGTGGACAGATTGAAAAGTAATTAAATCCACAAATGCAGCTTATAAATAAGAGTTACTTTCTATTTTGGTTAGTATTCTTTGATCTACCCTCGTTTAACTTTAATATGTTTCATACATTTTTGCATAAGAAATACATAAATGCACATTAATATAATTTACATATAAATAGCACGAGGCACAATTTTTTGAAATCAAAACTAAAAGCATCTGCGTGTGCTTCATTCAGCCTACATCTGGCATGCTGACTTGGTGTCAACCGAATGAATGAAGTGCCCAGTCCAGGCCCCCTAACCCCAAGGCTTCCCTCTCAACCCTCTCAACCCTCTCAACCCTCTCTTACGCTTAATGCTCTATCTGAATAATTGATATTTCATATGTATGCATATGTAAGTATGTATGTATAAACACTTGCGACATCTAATTATATATGTGTTGTATAAATAAATCATTTTTCTTGGACTTTGCCTTGCCACAAACATTTATACTTAGCTAGGGCATTTTTTGTCTGAACGCTTCAATTTGTGTGTTCTGTGTTGTTATCAAGGTGTTTTGTGTATATCACAAAAATGCCAATTGTGATTGCCATTTGGCAACAATAAAAAAACAACAGCAACAACAATTGGAGCAACTGAAATAATTGTTTGTATTTGCTGTTTTTATGCCAAATGTGGCTGACATTGTCAGACCGCCTGCCATGGGCAATGGCAATAAGAACAACGCGTTAGTAAATAAATAAATATTGTAAACAAATGTTCATTTTTTGTTTGCATGGCATATGAATTGCAATTACTGTTGTTGTTGTTGCTGTTGTGTTGTTTCGCAAACTGCAACAAATGAGATTGTCAAGTTAAATGGCACGCACAAAATGTAGTCAGCTTCAGCTGGTTCTACTCTCTCTGTGTGCGTGTGTGTGTGTGTGTGTGTGTGTGCATTGCCGCCATTTTGTCTAGCAAATTGTTGCAATTGCACAGGCAGTAACAGTAAATAATTGGCACAGTGTGCCACTCACAAACAACACAACACGGCATATTAGTAATCTAGTTTATATGGGCCATGCTGATGATGATGAAGATGTTGTCGCCGCTTGACATCAAAGGCTGTGGAGCCAAGCAAACAACCTCTGAACAGAGAAGTATAATTACATTTGCTAGACGATCCTTGAATGCTCTTATATAAGTACATATATAAATTTTCCATTTAACTAACAAGTTTTCATTTAGAATTGAAAATTTCCATACAATTGTTGTAGATTTGTGCAGCTGTAATATATTACGTCTCTCCGAGTAATTTGCATTTAAATATAGATCTTTTATGATATGTTATTACTTAGGTATGAATTGTTTCTGATATAATGCATTTTGAATGTAAAAGAAGAACAGAAGCTTCTAAAATCTAAGCTCGTTATGGTGTAAGTATCGAGCGTAAGTAGATATATGTTTCAAGAGCTTATGACTATAAGCCAGGCAGTTAAGAATATTGGGCGTCTTCAGATTCTTACTGAAATCTTGCACAAAGTGAATGTACACATGCTATAAATCCACAAAATTAATGAGATAAGCAAGATCAACTAAATTTGCAGTAGAATACAACCAAATTCTGGAGGAACACGATATCTTAATCGCATACTAGCTATTGCTGTTTGACCTGCGCGATGTTTGTAAGTCGCTCAAGACACAGAATTTTATATACATAAGCCAATTCTCGTGTCTCGCGTACATTTTCAACATTATTCGTTTATACAAACCAGGGAAAGACCTGAGCAAATTCAAAATACATTTACAATGTTGTATTGCCAACCACAACTCGTGCCTAAAGACGACACAGAAAACCCTTTTAACTGCTAAAAGTCATGCAAACTTGTGTATATCTACAAATCTAAACTCCTTTGACCCTGGATTATCCGTATATTATTCCTCGTTTTGGGGTGTTTTCCTATTAACAATGTACAAGTTCACTTTCTAACTTTTTCGCAATTTCAGTTTCAGCTTTAAAACAAATCAAACATATCCACAATCAGAACCACAAGTGCCCAGATTGCTACACACATATCTTTAGACAACTTTAACGACGACAGCGACACTCAGTCTGGCCAGGCCCACTCCGTTTCATTATGTGTGTATGTATGTATGTATGTGTACGGGCCCGTGTTTCTTCTTATCAAAGGTATTTTCATTGTTTTGTAAATATTAATTAGTTTGTTTGATTGCGAACTACATGGATTGCTCTACAACGTAGAGGCAAATTGGTTCGCTTTCAGGTCTTGCGTGCTTTGGTGAAATTATCATATATCGTCAACACGGTCTGCGATAGCGACTTCTATGCCCATGCTCATGTCCATACGTGAGCATGACGCAGAGGCAATTCCTCTGCTCTGCTCTGCTCTGCTGTGCTCCATTGGCTGCAGTGGGGGGGCGTCTAGTGAAATTGCAGACGCAGACGCCGTAAGCGTCGCCGCCAACCTGCGACGCTGACGATGACGCATGGGGGCCTTTGTGTGTGAGTCTGTGCCTGTGCCTGCGTCTGGGTCTGCTATTGCTATGTCTATAGTTTAGATATAGACATATGGCGACATAGTTGACGTCATTTGGGGCTTAGGCAAGAGCAATGACAGTAGCCGTAGTTGGAACAGAAACTACCCTCGATGCGTGTCAAGAGTCAGAGTCTCGGACTCCATTGCCGAACCCCCTTCCCATCGAACTGGAACTCAATTTGCACAGCTGTGCAGCAGCCGGAGCAGCAACAGTAACGCAGCACAGCAGCTCCACATCCCACGCAGGCAATTAAGAGACCGCTTTGGCTATTGGGTTACACTTCAACTTGCGCCTGGCCATTTCCATTTCCATTGCCATTCCCATTCCCCATTGCCCATTCATTTCGTTTTGTTGTCAGCATTTAAAATTATTTATTAGAAGCAACAGCTTTAGCTTCAGCTTCAGCTTCATCGGCTTCGGACTTGGAGTCGATCTGAGTCTGAGTCTGAGTCGGAATCGGAGGCGAGCGTATCAAATGTTTTTGGTTGTTGTTGATGTTGTTGTTCTTGTTTTTGTTTTGGGATGTGTTGTTGTGGGTTTTGCCAGTCGAAACGAGCCAAGCCGGCCTCGGCCTGGTGTGGGGAGTTGGTAGATTGGCGTCTGGCGCTTGGCGACAGCAATTTACCTTTAAGCGAATGCAAAAGTATGCGTAGAAAAAGTAGTCGCAGCAACAACAACAACAACAACAACACAATTACCCCAGAGACCAAGTCTATAAATAAGCCAAGACCAAAAGCTGTGCCATAAATCATAGGAAGACGCACGAGTGTCGAGTTATTATGCGATCATATTTTAATTGCCGGATTATTATTATGCGGCCTATGCCACAGGAACCAGAACCAAGACCCAATGACAGTAACAGTGCCATTGCCATAGACGACATCACAGTCCAAACGCAAACACACACACACACACACATCCTCATAATTGTAATTGTAGTTGCAACTATGCAACAGCTTGCAACAACAATCGCCAGAGTCATATTGCCATACAATTGATCAAGCAACAGGATCTGCAAACAAACAAAACACCTGCAGATCACAGATCGCAGACCGCCTGGCTCTATGCTTGGACAGGTGCGTGGATGGCTAGAGAACTTCTAGAATTAAGCCGCACTGGAAATACTCTTACGTAGATCACATTTATGACAAAGAAATTTATGATCAACACTGTCTGTAGGGGGAGTACAGTTGAAGCTCATATACGAATGTATGTATTTCCACGCCCATTTCGGGTATCGTAAATTGCAATATGTTGCCACGCCTTCATTGGAAATTAACTGAGTTGTTGATATAGGATATCTAACTGAAACACTGACAGGCTTCGGCATAACATCAAGAACTCTGTAAATTGATAGAGGACACATTCGAATATGTTATATGGAAATGATGTGGTACGTCCAGGAGAGAAAAAACTCCTACGGACCTGTTGCAGACGTCTGCAAAACATCCATCTTATGACTTTTTAAATCTTTGTAAAAAGGTCTGTTGCCATTCGGTAGGAACTCTTTAATACCTAAAAATGATTTGAATATCACTTAAGAGCGTTTTCTAAGAAGAATTCTATAACATGATTGGGTAAGTGAAGTGGTGTCATAAATTCAATATGGCGAACTCCCAAAGATCGCGAGCTGTTTTTAAATGCTCTAAAGAGAAGGAAACCCATCAACTTATTGCCTTTTACAAAATGACATAAAAAGTTATCAAGAACTTTTAAAATGTCTCTTGTCTCAGAGCCTTCTTATACTTATATGTTACTAAAATGGTTACAAAGTAAATCCTCTTGATAAGGGTATGGGTATGTCACCCAAATGCATATGTAGCTGCAGTTGCCATCGCCTTCACCATCACCATCACCGTTGCTGCTGCTGCTCTCTGCCACTCTTTTGGGGCTTGGGGCAGCAGGGCGGCGAGCAAACGAGTTGAGTAGAGTTGGCAGCGTCGCATGTGTGTTGGCAAAACTGGTATGGTTGCATTTTTATTATTAAGCGAACAACAACAACAACAACAACAGCAACAGCAAGAGAAAAAGCAACACCTAGGCAACGGCCGGGCAGGCACTAAGGGAGGCTATAGAGAAGCCTGTCTGTCCCTGCTGCTGTGCAACTGTCCGTCTGTCTGTCCGATTGTGACTGTCATCCAGCTCCAGCTTTAGCTTCAGCCTACTGTCGCACTCATAGTCACAGTCGGAGCCCGGTCTTTATAGGAGTAGTTTGTATGTCTATATCTATGTCTGTTCTTGGTCTATGCACATTTCAGACTGGAACAAGCCGGCGTATCGAGCACAATGTGTACATTCATATTAACCCATGTAACTTCTTTTGCCTTGATCCCCATACCCACTCCGATAGCCAACAATGCTATTCCCATCCTCATCCACATCCACATCCAAATCCAACTGCAACTGCCTGTAATTGCCTTTTGCCTTTCTGCATTCGCAGTTATTACCAGCATTTCTTCGTTTTATTACGTCTGTTTCTGTTTGTTTTTTGCTGCTGAAGTTGTCGTCATCTTCCCCGCACTGCCATCGTGAGTTGTCAGTTTATCCTTTTTCTTAGTTTCCTTTTTTTTTCTTCTTTTTTTTGCGTATGTGCAATTCGTACTTTGCTGCCTTTAATGAATGTCTTTTGTAATGTGCAACATTTCGGAAATAATCATAAAATTTATTGTTTTGTTAAAGTAATACAGGAAATTCCAAACCGATTACTTTTAAAGCCAATTGCTACTCGAAGTAGTTACGTACAAATCTGAAATGGGTATTGCAACTGACATTGTTGCACAGGCTACTGTTGCTGCGAATGTGATTTATCAGCCAGTTGTGACAGTTAGCCAGTTATCTATATCTCTATATTAATACTTATAGAGAGAGAGAGAGAGAGAGCCGCTTGAGCATGCTAAATTTGACACATCGTTACTAATTAGATAAACAGAATATGTATCCGTATCTGTACCTGTATGCACTCAATATGAATATGATTCATATGTGCTGTCAGGCCATAAAGTCAGATATTTGAAAAATAATCGTAATACGATTTGAACATTTTGTAATCTAGTTTATTCGTAGAAACATATTTTTTTGACATAATAAAAACTATTTGAATAAATTACATTAAAAATGTTTTGTATCATTTCTTGGTAAGACGGATATAGATAGAGATTAGTCATTGCTATTGTGTGCTTTATGTAAGGCAAATGCAAGACTTTTGAGATGATTTAAAGAAGATGATACCAAATTATGTAAATACTCATATCAAAATATACATTTGTATTTTTGAAATATTAATTAGAAATTTGTATTAGACTTTAATTTTAATCAGGCATACTTAAAAAAAGTTAGCACAATAATATTGAGAACATATTGAGGTGGTTGAACGAATAAACTGTAAATGTTCTTAATATAATTTAAGCATGTTGAAGAGGCACCAGAATGCGGATATGTATATAAATGTCAATACCTTTACATAAATAAACCATTATATATATTTATAAAATACACAAAATATTTTGTTTGGCGGACAACAGAAGGATGCGTATTCGACTATATAAAGTGGATATATTCTTGATCAGCACAAAGCCCTCAGAATTCTAAATAGCTAGAGAGCTGAAATTTGTACTAGTTCAAGACTTATAAGGATCGGATAACTATATCATATAGCTCCCATACAACTTATTGTTCTAGAATAATCAATTAGTAGCATAACCTCTATATTTTTATTTCAATTCAAACCAATTCCGGCTTGCATCTATTTGAGGAGGTGTCAAAAATAAGCAAATTTAAGCTGTATCATGCAATTCCCATAAAATCGGTTGTATATTTACAATGTGAATGGTATATAAAAATTTCTTTCTTGTTATTGCTAATGCCACTTATTGAGATGCTCCCTAATGGAGGGATGGACTTGTTGGTAATGGAAACCTTTTAACGTTTTCAATCATATTTATTTTACCTAATTTTGATAAAAGCTAATTTTAAATATTATAATAAGACAATATCTGAATTGAAATGAAATGTTCGAAACACTCTTAATGTTTGTTCATGGGAACATATTTATTAATAGATATGTGAGCCTTGATACTGATTTGTACTACCATATCTGGCAAATGGTTGTATGACGCCTTGTTGTAATTAACATGATTTCAAGTACCAATCTAAACTCTATAAGAATTTTTATTGTTAATAAATATATCCAAATTTACCCAAAGTCTTTTATTATAATGAACTCAAATGGTTCTTAAGATGCTAAGAAAATCTATAATAGATGAACCAAAATGTTCAAAAATTTGTCAAAAAAAAACACTATTTAATTAGCAGAGTTAGCAGGCCCAAGGTCTTCAGTGAGTGTAAGACGGAGGTTTTTTTCCAACAGCCTTTGAAATGTATTTGAAGTCAAGTGGACTCCCTAATTTTACAGATTTTCATTTTATTTAACAACAGCAAAATTATCCTAAAAATTTATAAAAACAACATTTACGCTATTTCTGTCAATAAGTGTTGCTTGTTCGAACTCATCTGAAAATATCGAAAATTCTCTTTCTGAAGGTAATTTTGTTTGTTTATCTATAAAATTATTTCATTAGGTAATCAACCTCTTTCCCACTTTTCTGTAATTTTCACCAATATTTCTGCTGACGTTCTTAAATTAAACAAACTACTATATAGCTATGGTTAACCATATACATTTATAGAGAAATACTATCTAGCAACTGTAAATTTGTGCCTTATATAATATAAGCACTGTCCATTAAAATTGAATGCAAATTCTCATGTTAATTACTCTAAAGGCAGGCATATGTACTTATTGTACATGTGTTTTGCATAATTTGAGCTACTTTGATTTCAAAAAAGACAATGTCGTTTAATTCTTATTGCACACACGTTCATAAGTTCTTCAATTCGCTTATGACTTGAACATGTGGCTGGCCATGGGGAACGGAGGGAGGCTATGAGGAGAGGAGAGGAGAGACAGATACATACTCACGCGTACGAGCGGATTCAGATTCAGATTCGGATTCTCATCCTCATTCACATTCACAAGTACTTATTCATATTCACACTCAGCCAGCGAAGCAATTGCTTTCTTTATCTGCATAGTATCTAACGCTCCCTCTCTTTCGGGCAAGCACGCAAAAAAATGTGATAATAGTCTTCAAACAATGCATGCAACAAGGCATGATGGCACAGAGAAAACAAATGTTTATATGTTTGCATTATACTAAAGTGGACCAACAACAACAGCCAGAAGAGGCCCAAAAAAAGATTAATTGCTAAGAAAAGTAAAGACGTAAAGTTTACCCGGTAATTACACTTCCAGATCGTTGTTGTAGGTGTAGGCGTTGCCGGGACGGAGACGGAGGCGTGGCTGGGTGTCGGAGCACTCTTCTTTTAGAGTGTCTTAGCACCGTAACAATTGCAGGAACGTAGACGTAGACCAGGCGGCGCTGATGAGGATGACGACGGCGACGGCGACTGCGACGACTCCGACTTGGACTTGAAGAAATTGACGGCAGCGAAAACAGAATCGAAAATTAATTATGCTTGACATGTTGCCTGCTGCTTGCCGGCCGGAGAATTCGTCTAGTTTTTGCTGTTGCTGTTGTTGTTGTACTTGTAGTTGTTGCTGTTGCTGTTGCTGTTGTCGATATGAATCGCATTTTCAATTGCTTTGTTTCGCGGCATTGGCAGAGGGGACGACAGTGGGCAGAAGGGGCGGGGCGCGTGTTGTTATTGTTGTTGTCTTTTAATTTGGTAGTGTATTTGCTGTTGGTTTTCCTTAAGCAAGCCCAGCAGCCGTAGCCGAACACACAAAACACTCACGAACGCATAATTTATTGAAGGTGCGCGCCTTTCATTTGAATTCGCATGCGGATTTTTGAATTTTCGACGATTTTCTCACCGTGCTCACTGACAATATCATTAATCTAGTATTTATTTATTTAAGGAGCGCGCACGCAGTTGAACATTATCTTGTGCATTGTGTCTGTCTGTGAATCTGCTTGATGCCGCCGATTGCCTGGCCACGCGCCACGCTCACACTCGCACACACATGGACACACACTCACACATGCACATAAACACCGATTGGAAGCGCTGGGAATAACTGGGACAGCGTAAGCTAAGAGGATGTGCAATATGTATTTCTTAGTCTATAAATTACGCATACGACACGTTGTTCATGCAGTCAGCTAGCGCAAAGGGCGCGCCAAAGTTCAGATTGATGTTGTTGGTGCTGTTGCTATTGTTGTTGTTGTTGTGGTTGCAATTTGCATGTGCTGCACCACATTTAATTCAAAGGCGCAGCTAGCAAATGAAATTGCGCGCCAATTTGTTATTGCCTCTGTGCGTTTTTGCTGTTGCTTCTGTTTTTTGCTTCAGAGACAATGCAATAACGTTTTTCCCAGCTTTCGCATGTAGTCTGTAAAACGTATATGTGTACCAATATATACATATATTAAAATCTATATATATATATATATATATATACTATATGTTATATATATATTTAAATTCAAATCATAACAAACTTGTAAGCAACAACAACAACAAATCAAAATACACAAAAAACTCGTATTGAAAGCGACGGGCGGCGATAACAAAAAATAATTTGTTGGTGTTGTTTTTATTTTTATAATTTTTTTTTAGTTATTGTAATTACGTTTTCTTGTGAAATGTATGTCTTTTTAAGCTGTAGCCTAAAGTTGTTAATGTGTGATGACAATCAACTTTTTGATTTGGTTGTCACGAAGATACGAACGCGCGCGTTTTTCCGCAAAAACGATTTCCTTGGCCAGGACACAGGCAGCTGCTTAGCCTAAGCACTTATCAAAATCGTTCCTAACATATATACATTTTTATATGCATTTGTTAATTTATATATACGTATGTTTATAAACGACAACTAATTTATAATAAAGATACTAGAACGCGCAGCGCATCGTAAAACCCGCAACCGTCGCACTGCGACACAATACGAAATGTATCTGAAGACAATGGAACCCCCGATGTAACGTATTTTGAAAATTTTGAATTTCGTGCGTGTTTATAAACATGTGCTTCAGTTCGATCATGTTTATAAACATGACTGGCTCCATAGACGCTGATAAACATGTATGGGTGTAATTCCATGCAACTGTGTATAAACATGCTTCGCAGGCAACTGCTTCGGGTTGTGTCCAACGAACACGACGATAGCCGATGCTCGTCGTTGGCTCACTCAAACCGTCGAACAGCGTGTTGCAAGCGGCGAACGCGGTGAAACACGAAAACCGCACTGGATCCACATGTTCGAAATCATGTGGGGCTCGTTCGAACTCACGAGCGGCCGCCACAATTCAAAAATGTGATGATACATGATGTGAAACTCGGAGCAGAATATTGAATTTATATTATACCATAATTATAATAACTTTTCTAAAATTAATTTAAAATATTTTAACTGTATAGAGCTTAGTTTTGCCGTACAGTTATTCTTAAGTCTAGTAAGTGGCGTTCTATTGGCATAGAAGAAGGGATTTCACAGATCGCAAAATACTTACATTAACTGTCTGAATTATTAAAATGCTAGTAGAAAGTACCTGGACGATACGAAGATTATATACTCATTCAAAATATATTATTATATCGATGATTTCTCTAAATATTGTAAGAAGCTATAGCAAGTAGAAGATCTTTTGGCTATCTCAAAATACTTACTACCATCCTAGCTATAATGTTGCTATACCAATGTTGCAGGAAGCAGTTCAATTCTTATAAATTTGTATGCCATTCACAAAATGGTATAGTATTGATCTCATCAGGAAGCTTACAAAGAATAAAAGAAAGTGTTTACAAATATGCAAGGTCTATATTTTTGACTCACCCCATAATGTAAGTCGATATTTTTACGTCCGTAGATGTGACTAGATTTCCAGAAAAAATATCAACAACATCCTAAAATTGAAAATTTTCTACGTTAATAAGCCTAAACTAAGATACCGGTCTAGTGTTGAAGGAGCGCCCAGAAAATACTACAAAAATCTATAACATTTTAGTATATTTTGATTTGTTTTATTGGCAAAGCGTGACTTACATCTTCAAGTGTGTCTTAACATTAAAACATACAACATGCAGTTTACATGCCTTCAATAAAATAAATTTTAACTGACACTTTTGTAACATCAATTTATTCACAGCAGTAGAATCAAATTAACATTTACAAAAGAATCTGTGTTTTGAACAGTGATGTGAAACGATGTTTCTGCATGCCTGTCCACACATCGTGAATATCTTTGCATTGTCATGCATGCCTAGCCATTCATTGCCATTGCCTAGCCATCATATCCATGATTCTTCTTAGCTTCTTTGACTACGTATTTTGTTGTTCAACGTTGCAAACAATTATATTTTACGAATATGTATTTCAATTACCTTTATGTTTGCAAATGTTTACATAACCGATATTCCACATTCATACATTGTACTTAACACCTTCCCGCTAACTTTTAGAGCTTCAATGTCTCTTGGTTTTGTTTTAATAATCATTGGTTCGTTCGCTGTTGTCGCTGCTGTTCGAATTACAAGAAAATTTACCATTTTCGTTTTTCTTTTTGCTCTGCAATAAAAAAAAAAATTGAATTTCAACTCGTTGAGCGCATTCCAGCCAAGAAATGAACGCCTTGTTAACAACAAGTCGCACACATGTTAAGGTGTTGTTTGCACCTGAATCCAATTTCAGGCTGCCACGCATTGCGCTGACACCACACACCCTCTGCCTCTGCCAACCCCTCTGTAACCTTTTTTTACAAAAGAAACAAAAATCAACATGCTAATAATGCTATCTCAATTTCATATGAATTCCTGGTACTGGTACGGGTACTACGAGCACTTGGCAGCAACTGCAAATTAGAATTTTGTCAACTGGCATTTTCCACATTTGTGTATGTATTTGTATGCACGAGTATGTCGTTTCTTCAGCTTGAAACTGATATTTGGAGAAGTTGGTAAGGTTGGTGACTTCCATACGAAATATGCCGGAATTTGATGCAATAGATAAGAGCAGGTTTTCGTATGAAAAGTGGTGTTACCAATACTTGTGTGATAAGAACTGTAAGTGTCATAGAACTTTATGAATGGAACTCGTGGTTGAGATTATAGATTGCTGTTTATACCCTCTACACCTAGAGCAAAAAGTATGCATGCAGATCAAGTTAGTTCCAAGTTTTTGCAGCAGCCCTTTAAATGTATTAGAAGTCGGCCGGATTTCGTAACTTAAATGGATTTTCAAAGCTTCACAAAGTAGCAAAGATCTCACAAATTAGCTTGGCTTGGCAGATTGGCAGACTCCTCAGACTGTTTTTAGACCAACCATCAACCATCTCATCAGGAGACGTTTTGCTCGATAACTTTACCTTATGGCTGACTATCTGATCACTAATTTTGTATTTTAACAATACGTTGGCGTACAATGCGCAGTACCTTCAAGTAGCCCCGCAGCGACTCAAAGCCACGCTACCAGGCAAAAAGTAACCACCTTTCCAACAACCGACCGAGGGGCGCTGACGCATAAAGTGCGACACGAAAGTGGAAAACAAAAACGTGAATCAACTGCGCTCGTATGGCGGCTTTGGGCTTGTTCGAGTAATTCGTTTTTTCATAATTGCATCCCTTATAAGGTTTTATGTTCAATATCAAAGTCCACAATCTGTGAACGAACACATATCTTCCAATGACCGCATATAATAGCACTATGTATATGCAAGTTCCAACATAAATCAAATCAGTTGCTCATTGAAATTCAAATATAATTAAGTTTACCTTTAAATTTTTAGCATACGATTAGACAATTGACGCTGTTTTTGTATCCAAAGCCCATTTACCATATTAAATCTATGAATTATCCAATGCATTACAATTACAATAACAACAACAATAACAACTAAAAACAGCAACTAGCACTTAGTTGCCATTTGTTTAAATTACAGCAACAGCAACAACGGAAAGAGCAACAAATGGTTTATGGCATTTGGTTTTAAATGCGATAATAACACTTAAGCTTCCAAATCGCTGGCTTAAAATGCAATTTAAACACATATTCTCGCTCCAACGGGTGTGTGGGGGTAGAAGGAGGGGGGGGGCGGATGAGGAGATTGGTGTAGCATGGGATAATGCACACTTAACCCCAGCCAAATCAAAGTGGCAAGCATTTGACATTTATGCGCCTCGGCACTCGTTTGTTTTTGGAGGCTCCCAAATGCTTCACAGCATAGCCTACGCCGACAGACAGCTGGAAAAGCCTCGTGTAATAAAAATGCCATGGAAATGCAGTTGGAGTCATAGTTGGAGTTAAAGCTTGCCGGAGATGATTTATGCACTCATTGTATGTACATATTTGTGTGTGTATTTATATGCATGGACCGCCGCCGCCTCATGGAAAATTGCAGTCAGTTATCACGAACGATACTCTCGCAGTTGCCAGCTGGAGCTGGAGTTGGATCTTGGAGGAGTTTTGGCTTTTTTTCGTTTCCCAGGCCGCAACCGCTGGACATTTTGTCACAAGAGCGCGCTGATGACATTAGCATTATTTATGTGCAACCACCATCCACATCCAAATCCAGCAACAGCTAACTCCAACTTGGCTGGTTGCAGGCATTTGCAAATGACGTAGAAGTCGTAATAACAACAACGACGTCAAGCAATACGGGTATGTGATTTACTTGAAAATGAAATAATTGCGCTTAATTAATGCTATTTGAATAAGAGTTCTTGGGCTACTTATCTGTGAACTGGTTGTAAACAACTTTAAAAGCAATTTGGCATAAATATAAATGTACTCGCGTACACGTCATTGCATCGCACAGTGGGCCATGGCATGCAAGTAAAACTCTAATTTTACAACAATTTAGAATATGGAAAGCTAACTGAGAACACAAAGAAGTGAATAAGAACAACAATTTAACTAAATGGAAAGTTTGGAAACTTAAACTTATTTTAAATTGAAGATATTCTATTATAGTATGGAAATAAGAAAGCAATTAGTAATCGCAATTCGTATATCCTTGCAGAGGGTATTATAAGCATCTCCGACCCCAAAAGCATGTATATTCTTGATCAGCACGACAAGCCCAGCCGATATGGCCAAGTCCGTCTGTCTGTATGTCTGTGAGTCTGGCTGTCTGTCTGCTTCTATGCGAACTAGCTTCTCTGTTTTAAAGCTGTGCTAGCCCTGTGCCGTGTCTCTCTCACTCGCAAGATTCCTTGGACTACGCATGTGTTGTATGTATGTTACATGTATATAATCTGACGCCCCACTATTGGATTCTACATACCAAATTTGGTAACTCTAGCTTTTATAGTCTCCGAGATATAGGTGTTCATACGGACGGACAGACAGACACGGCTAGATCGACTCTGCTACTATATATACTATATGTGGAAAAAGCTTCCATTGCCTGTTGCCTCCTACTAGAGTAGGAGTATAAAAAGTTAAATATCCGGTTCGAAACGAGTTCTGTTCGAACTGGGTTGGCAGCCCTCATTAATACAAACATTTTACAATCCGTTTCTAATTTTTGTTACCAAATGTTGAGACATATTAACCACTGTGCATCTCGTTAAGGAGGCAGCTAAGGCAAGTGGGTGGATTCAAATTTGCTGTGCGCATTGCTAGAGTTGGAGAGCGTCATCCCTCTAATTTTCCATGCCACTTGAGCGTAATTAGCCGTTGAGCTTCTAAGCGCAATGCAAATAACACAAGTAGCAGAAGAAGGCGGGTTAAGATGCTCGTACATACTGGGTGGTGCTGGTGCTGTGATTACGCCGCTGTCGCAGCAGTCTCCTCTGCCTCCCATTCACCATGCTATATATAAAACCCGTACAGTTTGCGCAACGCATCGATGCTATTTTGATATCTGTAAATATTTGCCAATTGCCATTATTTGCTAAACATACTTGACTTTGTTTCAGCTGTGTACTTAGTAATTTTGTATTGTCTGTGTGGTGTATTTATAGAATCCCAGATCCCATACCACTTCATCAGGTGAGGATGAGGCCTAATCCGAAGCTTGTGCACCCCCAAAGTATGCGTAGTTTGCTGAAGTAGTTTTCAGGCCAATGTCAACAATTTTCGGGGGTGTAGGTCTGGGCCATGATCTTGTTATAGCTGGGCATTTTCCATGAGGCTTCCACGCGCCAAGCAAATTGAGCAGCGTCAACAACAATAACAAAATACAAACAAGCGGCTCGAATTTCCTAATGGAGCTGGCAGCAAAGTTCATTTGCCTTGCTTAGCTAAATGCTGCCTGCTGCTCGAATAAAAAGCAGTCAATGTAAACGATACTCTTGACTGGAAGCTGTGGCTCTGGGCAGCGCCCGGGGATGTCAGGCTGCCTCTGGCTGGCTGTCAGTAACTCAAAGATCAAGAGAGCTTCACTTGTTTTTGTTTACACAGGCGGTGCGACTCTCACATTGTAATCATATACTTTGATACATATGTATGTATGTAAGTACAAGCATTGTCAACTTGGCTAATTGAAATTTCTCATAACAAAAGAGGAGCGGGGGCGGGGGCGGGGACGTGGTAAGTGGTAGACAGAAGAGTCACAGGGAAAGGGGCGTGGCTTCGCTAGAATTGAAACATTATGCAATGAACAGAAGTAGGAGTAAGAAAATCATTGTTATTTGCGACAATGGGGCCATATGGGCGTATGCGCAATTATGTTAGAATAACAGTTTCAGGTGAAGTGGCTTTAAAGCTGCACAGTTTGAGTTGTGATACGCATACACTAAGACAAAAAAACGGTGGTTCAAAAACAGTCTCGAACTTGCAACGTGTAGTTTTTAAACAGATTCGTGCACAGCGTTCTTGAAAAGCTACTCCATCTTATGAACAAGGATAAATTGTGTTCTACATTGTGCTTGCAAGACTGAATGGTTAATGGGTCGCGCGCTTATAGGTAATTGTTGGGGGAGTGGTGATGGCATTATGTAGCGATGGGGTAAAAGGTGAAAGGGGGGAAACATCCTAGAAACAAGTGTAAGTCGTTTCCAAATGAGCCCAAACCGTGTTCTTAAATAACGGGCTTTGATTTTGACACGCTTTTAAATTGATCTGATATTACAATTTCGACAGTTATTCATCAGATGGCGCTAAGAACAGGCTATTTTTAAACAAATTGGACAGCATAGCGTGGTAATAACTAGTTACTAGTCATTCCGTCTATATTCACAGATAAAACTATTTAACTTCAATCTTAATTGAATGCCTAATTAAAACGCATTGAATTACACGCGACCTCTATAGCATTGGTCATGCAATTAAAATTTAAATCGAACAAGTTGCATGGCCAAGTAAAGTGCTTGTTGCTTGTAGTTGTTGCTGCTGTTGTTCGTGCCAGATGCTGATGCGACATTACTGATTGTTTCGGAAATGCCAATCAGATGAAAGGGCCCCAGGCCAACATCAGCAATGCCCAGCCAGATACAGATACGATCCCCCGCAACCACCAGCCCGACGGCGTTGATGATAACCGTCTGCGCATTTCGCAAATGAGTCAACCACTTGCGACGCTTCCAACTGCACTGACCAATCTCTGTCACGCTGAAAGTGTGTTCCGAGTGATCAAAGTACAAGTATGGCCAATTATATTCTCTCATAGCCAAGAATTGTTATACCCTTTACCAAAAGGTAGAAAAAGTTTGTTATGAAGCTTGCAACGCAGAGTAACTCATTTTCGATTAATCAAAGGAATGACACTTAAGAACGCTATAGTCGAAATTCCGCTATCGTATTTATCATATATATGATATTTGACACACTCGCAAAATTATGAAACTCTTTTTACGATTTTATCTGCAATTATTAATCGATAGCAATGAAATTTGGCAAATCGTTAGATAATGTTCAATTTATATAATTAAATTGAAATTGGATCATACTATATCATTATGCTGCCATAGGAAAGAAATGTTGTATTCAGTATGGAAAACTGATACATATTAACTTCTTAACAAAAGAGGAAGGCTAACTTCAGAAATGTGTACTATAAAAAGGATGAATAACTTAGTATCCGATCCTGATCACATTTGGTCAACGGACTTCTGCTTCTCAAACGCATTTGCTTTTTTTTGTGATAGACGCCAAGTGTTACTTTTCGACAGAAAATGGGCAGCCAAGGCTTTTTCTCCTTAGCCCTTTTAAAATGGCTTTTAGTATACACATACATACTTACATGCATACCTACATACATAGACATATACGGCCAAAAGAGAGAGACACCACTCTGCTGTTTTAATTCCGATCGAAGGCAATGATCCTCAGATCGAAGGCAAACTCAATACTATTTGTAATGTTATCAAGGAACTTCTATGGCAGCTATATGATATAAGTTGAACGATACGGATCAGATTCGGTCAGCAGAGGTGTAGGCTTCTAAAACTGACATACACCAATTTTGGTTCAATTCGAATAAAAACACAAAAGGTTGTGCGCTAAAAGTTCATTTTGAATGATTCAGTTATATGGTAGTTATATGATATAGTGGTCCGACCGTGCCGATTTTTACATATGACATGTTTACGACAAAAAAAAAGATGCGTTACAAATATCGGACAATATTATAATATCCTCTGCAAGGGTATAAGAACACTTCTACGACACAAATATATCGATAAACAAACGTGAAGGGTATAAAAGCTTCGGCAAGCAGTTCCTTATTTTTTTAAAACGAGAGGCAATTATCAGTACCTTTGATTGTTTTTGAAATTTTCATCAAACCAAAAAGTAAACCAGATGCTAACCAGTCGGTGTTAAAATCGTTAATTATATTGGCAAACAATTTGTCTATATATGTGTTTGTGAGTTTTATACAATAGTTTTGGGATCTAGAGACTAAACAATGTAACTTAGACTACAGCTAAACGAAATATTATGATTTATGCAACAATTCTTTACACTTATCAACTACCAAAATACAGTTTGTAATAGTTCGATCGATCAATCGCTTAATTATAATAGTTACAATAGTTAAATTGTAATAGTAATAGGTAATTAATGCACTAATCTGAGTTTTTGAAGTTCAGCAGTCGTTGCGCTTAGTGTCATAAGCCGAATTTAAGGGATAACAAGGACTTAACATGATCTACTGTACACCAAACGTTGTGCTTGTGCCTTCTTAACCATCACCAATCGTCCCTCGGCAGCCGGTACGTGGTGTTGTCGCTGCGCACAATGTGAATGCCAGCGCCATAATATGGTATCACATATGCTGACCCATCGGCTGGGCCCACCACCTGCATGGCAATAAGTATAATGTCAACCAGCTGGCCGAGAAACATGCCGCCCAATGTGCAAAACTTGAGCAGCCCGATGCCTGGATAGCCCAAATAGAACCGGTCCACACCGAACATGCCCAGGAATACAGATAACAGCAGCGTGGTATCGAAATGATAACCATTCCTAAAGCGGAAAGAAATTCTTGAGACATGTTGAAAGGGTTACACTGGTTGGAGCACACTTACGTCCACTTGCATGGCATCTCTCGCGTGAAGGTCGAGTTGCCCGTCTCTGTGCAATTGATCTCGCCAGCGGCTATGCACCAGACACGGGCGCGATTGTCACGTGTGCAGCCGCGCAGCTGTTGTGTCTTGGGATCAATATGGTTCTTGGCAGGATCAGGGCACATGTATTGGCCCATTAGCAGCTCATTGCAGTCCACATTGACTTGTGTTGCTTGCACTGTGTAAAATAATAGCAGCAGCAGCACGTACATTTGGCTGTGTGTGTGTTTGTGTTTATTTGTTGATGTTGGAACTTTTGGCTTTGGAGGTCGATGTTGGTTTTTGCGGTTCCGGCGCTTTGACACGATGTTGTTTTTGTTCTCCCTGCGCCTTTAGTTTGGGCACTCTTGTAGCTGTTATGTAGATTTATTGGCTGGGCGTTTTGGCATTAGATTATCCTGCATTTCGTTATCTTTTTTTTGTTTTTGTTCGCGTAGGAGTAGGGCTGCAAAAATCATCGTTAAACCAAATATCTACAGTCGATATTTGATGAATATGCGATATTTTCGCTGACGTGATATATGAGTTTTATATTTGAAATTAATTTAAAGCTTTGCTCACAGAAATAATTAAATAGAAATTCCAGAAACAACATGCATTTATTTTTATATTGCTGTTAAAATATGATTTATTTATGAAAGCTTGATAAAAATTGTTTACAGCTTTATTTTAATATATTTCAAATGCACTTTAAATATCGACGTTGACTTCGCAGACCAAAGCTATCGGTGACCGCTGCGCGAACAATTTGCAGTATTGGACAATATTATTTTTAAGTAGAGCGCGCGAAGCCTAACAAAGAGAGCGGATATTTAAATTTAGTTTTCTGTGGCTTGATTTGCATTGATTTATCAGTCCTACTCTATATTCAGAATTTGCAGAGTTGGAGTTGGAAGATTTTTATGTCGCATATTCTTCAAGCCAAACCTAATCCCAAATTTTTGTATGAGAAGAAAAGTGGTCAAATTCAAATTTCTGAATGCAGAATAGGCTTGATTAAATGCTTGTGCATACAATAAATATTTTTTACTCACGCATCTATTCACCTCCACCCCATCCATCTAAATAGACCAGCGCATGAGGGACACCTTGAAGCAGCCATTGGGAAGCTTACGCACACGGTACCCCTTGCCATCAATGATACGACAAAATGATGAGGATGTGTGTACAGTTGGTTCATCTGCTTCCCAAGCACGCAGCTGCTCTAGAAGAACACTGGGCAGTTCTCCACCAGTTAAATTTTCAACCGCAAGGGGTTCCTTGTTGCCTCCAGCTTCTTCAGTGCGTAGTCGCTTGGATGGAACACTGAGTTCATTCCCAACCTCATCAGCGCTTCGCTTGGGAGCATGAGCCATATTCTCGTCGTGCTGCAGCACTCCGCTTATGTTTGCAAACTCACCTTCTTCCTCCGTTGTCTGGTTCTGCTGCAGGGGCAATGTGTACTCCCCACAAGTGATGACAGTGCCCGCTTTCTTCAGGAAATCCATTCCGAGCAGCAGACGATTGACGCTGCCCTCGAAAACAGCCAGTGGCATGTCAAATTGCTGATTGCCAAACACAATATTGCTATGCAGCAGCTCGCAAATCTGCAGATGCCGTCCGTCAGCGGTGCAAATTTGTATGTTTTCGGATACACTGTTGCGATCCGATCGCAAGGCATCGGCCATCTGGAGATTGATACAGCTACGCGTGGCTCCCGTATCCAAAGTGGCCGCAATGGAATGCCCATTAACCAGTACTTGAACATAGATTTCAGTGCCAACCCGGTTCAGGCTCAATAGATTCTTGCTTGTCTCCGCAATTTGAGACATCATCCAAATATGCTGGATATCGCCGTTTGTTTATTTGTTTATTTACTTTTGCTTGAAACTTCGCGACGACGGCGGCTTGCCCACTGGCTCTGGCCCTGTTGCGACGGCTGTTGAATCAGAATCAGCAGCTTGGGAAAAATCAGACCGCGGAAGTTCCATTCCACGATTCCCCTCACAAGGTAAATGTTTCTTTACTGTGGTGGATTACGTATGCATGTCATTGGAACAGTCCAGCCTGTTTATTGAAAATGAATTTCTTGCACTTAAGCAGAACCTTAACTTCCTTGATATTTTCGAGAGTTTCGGTGGCTAAGCCTTCGGGAAATCGAATGCACACCTTGGAAGTTTGTCCAAAGGTGCGTTCAATGCAGCCCGTCTCTCCAGTCGATAGCACAACCTTTTTACCAACATACATCTCCCGATTGGCCTCCTTCTTGAAGAGATTTTGGACGATGATCTCATTGGCATTAACCACACGTTGCACCGTGCCCTGTTTCAGCTTGCGTTTGAATATTCTCAGCTTGGGCAGCAAATCCTTAGCATAGTTGGGGCTCTGTGTATGCCATGTGACGATGCCCCAAAAGGCCAAACGGCAGCTACTGCTGTGCACATCCATGTCCAGCTTGGAGGCGATGAGTATGGCATCTAGTGTGGTCAGGACAGGTGTTTCGAATTGCAGCAGGGCAAATACACCATCGCTTGGAGTCGATTCTGCTGGCATTAGTTCTTCCACAAACTCGTATTCCTGGTCCTGATCGAAGTGATTCGGAGAATCCTCTACTAGCGCTTTTCGGAACAGGCTGACACTGGCCATTACCGTGTCGTGTCCCACACTTATGTGCAGTTTGCTCTTCGATTTAATGACCTGTTTGTAGTAAAGCACGGGCTGTACCTGCAGGATTACCGCATAGACTGGCTTCAGGTAACCTGGCTGCGCAATAATACCGCGCTCCAGCAGCTTGGCATTGAACTGTGTCACACACAGGCCAATACGATCACCCATGGAGGCGTTAGTCACGGGCTGCTTGAACATCTGTATGGATTTCACCTTACGCTGCTCGCATAGAGCTGGCAGCTCCACTGTATCGTTGATTTGAACACGGCCCTGCAGCACGGTGCCTGTGCATACCGTGCCCTGACCCTTGATGGCAAAGCAGTGGTCCACATACATGAGAAGAGGTGCATCATGTTGTCGCTGGGGCAGGAAGTATGCTTTACTGAGACCTAAGCGGAGTTGCTCTATGCCAATGCCTTCCAGAGCAGAGACGGCAAATATGGGCACTTGGTCACCAAAGCGAGTAGCCGCCAGCGTCTTGCGCAGCCGCATCTTTAGCTTCTCTAGTTTCGGTACACGCTGATCCTCAGGCCAGACATCAATTTTGTTGATGACCACCAAAAGCTTCTTTTGCAGCAGCTCGCCAATCACCAAACATTCGGCCGTCTGGGTCTGGATACCCTTCTGTGCATCCACGACGAGCAGCATAAGATCTATAATCTGAGCTCCTAAAATACGACTTAAGATTTAGAGTGCTGGCTGTGCAAGAACCGAACCCTTCTCTTCCTTACCTCCAATGATGGTGCGTATAAGACTCGCATGGCCGGGACAGTCTACAAATGTGAATTGCAGCTGCTGATCCTGCTCCTGCGTCTCTATTACCAAGCCGCTAAATCCCAAGTCCAGTGTAATGCCGAGCTCAATTGACTGCGGGTTCTTGTCAAAGGCCGCTGTGCTGGAAATCGAGCTCAGGGCACGAGCCAGTGTGGTCTTCCCACTGTCCACATGTCCCAGGATACCGACATTGAAGTTTGTTAACATTTTTGGTAATAAACTGACTCCAAAAGATCCACAGAAAATGTAAACAAGACAAGGTTGCCACCTTAGCTTGATTACTGCCAGTTCTAGCTAGTTTTTGTAGACAATTTCCAGCTACCGGCAAATCTGCTAACTATTCGTATTTCAGCATGTCATATTTTGTTATTTTATTTATATATAAATTTAGCAATTCTTAAATATCAAACTAATAATTTCTTAGCACTATGGAAGCACTAAAACGAAAATAGCGCCTTTAATGTCTTACATATTTTTTTAAAGAATGAAGAGGTATATTTTTAGTATTTTAATCAACTTAACGCATTGCATTCAATCTTCAAGATTTAACAGCACTGTTATCTGATTTACATACCAAGAATACTTTTTATACCCTTGCAGATGTTATTATAATTTTGTCACCATATTTGTAACACATAGAAGGAAGCATGTCCGACCCCAAAAAGCATATGAACTCTGGATCAGCACGACAAGCCGAGTCGATATAGCTATGTCCGTATGTTTCTATGCGAACTAGTCGCTCAGTTTTGAAGCTATCGAAATGAAATTTTCACCAAAGGCTTATCGGACCCCTATATCACATATCCCCCATATAGCCGATCGATGCGGAATACACCAAAATTGATTGCATTTTTTCCGAATTGAACCAAATTTGGTATATGTCAGTCTTAGATGCCTCCACGTGTGCTGACCGAATTTCATTCGGATCGGACATATCTCACTGACTCTCCCTCTCTCCTTACCATGCCAAAATTGTGAGGCTAGCCAAGAGCACAGATTTAGTGAATGATAGATGGCGCTAGCAAATTTTCTTTTGCTGAGCACTCCTGTGTGTGTGAAATCGAGAGATAGGTAAAAATATAGCAGAATGCCCTGTCTCTTTCAATCACAAAGTTTACTTTGTATTTGTGCGTTTGTATATCAGAAATTCTGATTCAGAATGTAGTTATGTATGCATAAATGAACGTTTGTATATATGAATACAAGTAAACTTTCGCTGCCTATTGTTATTGCAGAAACAAATTCATTTAAAAGCCTTCACGTCCGTTGACAAAATTGTATAAGGATCGAACTACTTAGTTTTTCTTAATACTTATAGTTCTGCAAGGGTATATAAGCTTCGGTTATCCGAAGTTAGCATTCTCTCTTGTTATTGGTATATTATTTCTTGATTTGGTCACACTGATCTACGCATGCGGCGTTTTTTCCGCGCGTTTCCTAAAGATATATTTAATTGTTTCTGTGCATCTGTCCCGGCCGCAAAGATGACAAGCAGCAAGAGGTTATCTCCAAGAGCATCTGGTGAACACATTGTGAAGCATGCAAAATATTTAAATATTTTGCCCGCGGGCATAGAGCGGCTGACCAACGAGATTGTTGATGGTGTTGTCGCGAAGCGCATATCTGTTGCCAATTTCTCACAGCACGAGCTTCATCCCAAGCCAACTGATGCTCTTGCGAGTGAGTGGCTCTTTGTCGTGGATACGCTAAACTTTTGCTTTTGGACTCCGAGTGAGATATATACAAATATTTATAAATAAGAATTATCTCTGCAATGTAGTCTTATCTTAATCTCTATTTTTTCAGACAATTATACTAAATACAAGGTCAATGGATACACCGGATACTTTGCCCTGTGTGCGGCGATTAATCGTGCCATGAAGGACGGCTTGGACATAACTAACGCTGAATTTTACTCGAAAATCGATGCTGGCACCTTGGAGCAAATATTTCGTCCGGACGATGCCGAAACGAAAATACCTTTGCTTGATCAACGCCTGGAATGCCTTCATCAAGTGGGCCAATGTCTGCTCAGCAAATATCAGGGGCGCTTCGAAAACGTTGTGAAGGCGGCCAACAATTCGGCAGTACGGCTGCTTGAGCTCATAGTGGCAGAGTTTCCTTGCTTCCGCGACCAGGCTGAGTTTGCCGGCGAGCAAGTGTCCATACTAAAACGGGCCCAAATCCTTGTGGGCGATTTGTGGTCATGCTATCGCGGCGAGGGACTCGGTTACTTTAAGGACATCGATCAAATAACAATGTTTGCCGACTATCGCATTCCGCAAGTTCTGGTGCACTTTGGCAGCTTGGAATATAAGCCAGAGTTATTGGAGGTATTGGCAAAAGACACAATTCTGCAGAATGGCGACGAAAGGGAGGTAGAGATACGTGGAGCATCCATTTACATAATCGAACAGGTGAAGGACGCGGTTATTGATACCTTAAAGAACAAACATCCGGATATTTCATGTGACAATGTCAATTCCATACTGATTGATCAGTATCTGTGGGACTATAGACGCCAGCATGCTAACGAATTGGAGCACATACCATTCCACAAGGTATTAAGCATTTATTATTGAAACACACACACTCACACACACATGCCATGGTCACAAATAAAAATGTATTTGTTTATTTTTTTATGCATAATTGGATTTTGTTAAGTGGTGGAACATAGCAAGATACAATTTGTACTTTTTTAAACCGCGCTCTTAATTCAGACTGCTTATCAAGACAATTTCAAAACACTGCTGTTAGTTAACAATATTTAAAAGATTTGCCTTGCAGCTGGCGGAATCATTACACTACGTACTTATCATAGGACATATATTTTTATGTCAATTTAAAAAAAAATTATTGGGAAGAGATTTACGTGTTAGGTATACGCGTAAATTTATTCAGGAATAATTTTTACACAATAGTAATTAATTTGTTGCGTGTATAACAGAAATTGAAGTGAGCGGAATGAATCCGCTTCGTGTTGTAGTTTATCGTTCTGTCGTCGAATGCCGGCTGCGGTAACAGCACTTCGAAAAAGCAATTTCATGTGGAGTCTCGAACACCTATTCGAAGTGGAAATGGAACTGAACTGGTTTTACTTTTCAAACCGATTCTTATATAGTTTCCCACTGTTCCATAAAATTGATAAGACGAACGATAATTTTAAAAGTTCAATTTTAGATTAATTAATTTAATAGAACTTGAATTTCGGATTTGTTAATACATATAACGATATCAAAACGAGAAAATATCGTAGGTGAAATATATAGGAATATTTATATTTATGCAAAATTTTTTAATTTAAGCTGGTCAAAATCAGTATAATTTTACGAATATGGACATCGCAATCAGTATATACTTACATCAGATTAAAATCACACAAAGTTTTGTTTCCCGCTCAACTACCAGCCAAATTTTAAATCACAGCCTACCTCAAGAGAAACTAAGAAAAGCTTTTTCTCTTAAAACAACGACAAAAGTAAACATATACTTAAACTATTGCATTTGTCGATTCCACAAATATTATCAGCGAGCGAGCGCAGTGTTTGTTCGTTTTCACTTTTAAAGTCAAAGCGCGGCCATGAACGCCTCAGTTGGGGGCTGCATCGAGTGCCAAAAGGTTGTGAAACAAAACATCTGATTAATATATTCTACGGAGACAGTACTTATATACAAAATGCTGGCGAATAGCATTATACCCAAGGCTGTTAATCCCGATTTGCAAAAGGAACGCGATGGTGCCAGTCTAAGCAGTGAGGAGTTCGCCATTTGGTGGGCAGGCGATGAGAAGACTCTTAAATTCAAGAGAGAATTGCGTGAGTTAAATGCGAATGAAGAGAATTAGTTTATTGTTTTCAAAGTTGTTTGTATTAATAATCCAATGCCAAAATAACAAAATCTTATCTTTTGATAATGATTATTATAATTACTGAGAGCAAAGTTTACATTTTTGTACATCTGTTCATGGCCTAGTGCAATTGCATCTATGTTTCTATGTAGGCCAAATGCCGAATCATGCTGATAGAGCACTTTTTTTTTGTTAAGGTGAATATGTGCAAAGGGATCTGGATCACGAGGAGCGGGCTCTGTTGTACTACAAATCTCATGAGGATATCTGTGAGTTCGCCACCAAGACTTCCCTAGAGGCGGCTAAGAAGCTGCGCAAACTTCAGGAGGAACGCAATCCTGGCGGCAGTGAATACTGGCCGTTAGTACCAAATAGTTGTTCTTCTACAACGGCTTAGTAATGAACCCATTGCAGGAATCTCTATGACAGTCCAGAACTGTGGGGTTTGGT